>CM033398.1:31089100-32575952 GCA_019426215.1 Buddleja alternifolia
CTGGACCTACAGCTGCTGGCCTTGAATTCTTCAATATTCCAGTCAAAGGCTTTTGTATTGTAGGAGTTTTCCACTGGTGGCCTGTGTGTTCAGGTGGTCTCCTTGGATACAAACTTGGGTTTGGATGACCATTGAGTTTACCTTTGTAGATTTCTTAGACTTTGCCCTTTCCTCACCTATGAAAAAAACAAAAAACATGATATCAAAACAATTAAAAAGTAAAACAAAGTAAATTACATTAAATTAGATAAA
The DNA here is from genome assembly GCA_019426215.1 of Buddleja alternifolia. Taxonomy (NCBI): domain Eukaryota; kingdom Viridiplantae; phylum Streptophyta; class Magnoliopsida; order Lamiales; family Scrophulariaceae; genus Buddleja; species Buddleja alternifolia. Next base: position 31,089,353 of record CM033398.1, read on the forward strand.
CTATTTTTTTCAAAATGACTCACAGGTATTTTAGTAGATTGATTTGTTTGAAGTTGGCTCAATGATGGATCAGTTTGGGGTTGGCTCATTGGTGGATCAGATTGGGGCTGGCTAATTGGTGCATCTGCCATATCAATGTCCTGCATAACAAAAACAGTGCACAATATCAATGATAAATTACTTAACTTTTACAAAATTAACTGAAATATTTTTTATTACCTCATTGATAGACTCTCCCTAATCCCCTTGATCATGTGCACTTCTTTGTTCCTGTATCAATTAAATAAGTTAGTATGTTAGTAAATTATGCTAAACTATAAAAAGAATAAACAAAGTACCTCATGGAGAGGTTCATTTGCTGCTCCACTGGTCTGTCCTTAAACAATAATTACACAGTATGTTATTTAGCAATAAAAAACTTAAATAATTAAGCAATTAACTTAAACATTAACTTAAACATACCTCATAGATTGAATCTCCTAAACCTCTCCTTCTTCATTTGCACCCCAGGCTCTGTTTTCTATGGGCTTTACTATTGTGACCCTTCTCACCACACACTCTGCATCTTATTGTGGATTGTTGCCTTTTCAATCTTGTGCCATGCCATGGAGCCTTCTTCTTTTGCTTTCTTGCAGGTTCACCAGGCTCCATTCTCCTTGCACTTGGTGGTCTTCCAGCAGCTCTTCCTTCATTTGGTGTTTGGGCCAGGTAATCCATCTCTTTCCACAAACTGGAACCATTTATTGGGTAGATGGCATGCTCATACACCTTGTGGTATGTATCCACCCAGTAATACTCATGCACATAATCCTCTGGATCTTTTACCTGACTGCATATTGCACTCATAGCATGCTGACAAGGGATACCTGATAAATCCCATTTCCTACAAGAACAAGTGTGTTTTCCCAAATCCACAGTGTACTTAGAAGATCCAAGCCAAGTTCCAACTTCATAATGAAATTCATTTGACTTTATAGGGACACAGTCTGCTGCCAATTCTATTGTCACATGCTGGAAAGATTGATTCAAATGCAGGTATGAGGCCTTTTTGTTTGTCTGAAATGAATGTAAATTCATGGTCCCTAACTATGTTCAAGTCTGACTTTAGTAACATTAAAAACCACTCCCAGTTATCCTTGTTTTCCCTAAACACAACAGCAATTGCAAGGGGATAAGCATTGTTGTTGGGATCAATCCCAATTGCTGCAAGTAAAACCCCACCATGTGGCCCCTTCAAATGGCAGCCATCAACACCTATTAATGGTCTACACCCAGACTGAAAACCCAATTTTGAAGCTTGAAAACAGACATAAAATCTACCAAATTTTCCTGAATCATCATCTGCTAGATTCATAACAACTTGAACCAGGGTTTGTCCTTCTTAACTCAGCTGCATAATCCCACAGCTTTGCATATTGGTTCTCATGATTCCCCTCAATTGTTTTCAAGGCTTTCATTTAGTTCTATAAGCTTGGAATCTAGAAATATTGCATCTTATTGCCATTACTGCATCTTCATCTTCCCTAAAACCCTTTATTTCTTTTAGGATCAGTCCTAAACGCTCTCAAACTTTTTAGACAACCAACCAGATTTCACATTTTTACACTATATGAACCATAACACTTGTGAACTGAATTATATAGTCTAATCTGAAAAGTTGATTCTGTTCCTAGCTTAAGGGCATGAATTTTCCAGTCACATTTATGGCCCATACACTTAGCATAAATTCTTCTTTCATCATTCTTAGTTATTTTCAAGCTCCTTCTAGTTCTCACAGCATGTGAATTAATAGCTAACCTGAACTCTTTTTTGTACTGAATATCATACCTAGTGAAAACTTTGGATTATCAGAATCTATTTCACTAAAGACTGGGTACTTAGGCTCATCATTCTCACTATCAGACCCTCTCTCACTTTCAAAATCATCTTCACTTAACAATAGATCAGGTTCACCATCACTACCTATACCCTCATCATTGTATTAACCCCTAGACTGATTACCCTCATCAATTCCCTCCCACTCTACCCCTCTGTCAACATGTTTTTCAAATGCAGTATCATCCTCTAACCCACCTTCATCACCAGTCTCCATGTCATAATCACTGTCAGTAAAGTCACTTCCCTGTTCAGATTCAGAAGTTTCAGATTCATTCAAGTGTGATGACCCTACTTGACTATCTATTAGGTCTGACATTGCCTCTACATATATATCAACAACTCTGTCAGCATAGTGATCTAAACATAGTTTTACAATATCATCCCCATTCATGAGTTGCTTAAATGTCATACTATCTAACCAGAAGTATCTTTTTAACCCCATATACCCAAACTTCTCACATAATCTATCTACAAAGTCAATTGAGACAAAGTTAATATCCACATAATCATATAGATAATCTACCCCTTCATATGTTGCAGTCATGTTTCTGAATTGACCTCCATGGTGAATATGAAATGTAATACAGGATCCACATCATCTGTTAACACAAGATATACCAAACAAAAGACATATAAGACAAACATCCAATTTAATAATAGACAAGACATTGATTAAAGCAAAAGATATATATGAAAATGGACCACATTGCATTTAAAAAACTATTACAGAAAGGAACCACATTGCATACACATTGACAAAGGGACCACATTGTAATTTAAGTAAAGGACATGCAGACACTTTGTCAATGGACCACAATGCATTTCAGTTTTTGTCACCTGAAAGCTAAATCACATAGAATTGAAGAATAAAAAAAAGTATCACTTGGTCCACTGAAACAATAAACAATGAAAGTTAAACAAAAGTATGCATCTTTTAGTTAACTATTCGTTTAAATGTTCACCTTTTCAATATTTTGTACCCAGTTAAAAGAAATAACACACACAGTTCAAACAAGGGTCCACAATTTCAATTTTGTCCTCCCATTTAATAGAAATAACACACAAAGTCCAAACAAAGGTCCACCATTTCAAGTTTCTGCTTCCATTTAACAGAATTAATACACAGAGTAAAGGTCCACCATTTCAATTTTTTCCTCCCTTCAACAGAATAATCAAACACATTTGTTTAGCTGGGTCCAATATTGGAAAAAACCAATCAAAACACACAATAATAACCGATATTATACTAAATCGCACAAAAAGTTTAAAAAAAATTGGGAATTTCACTACAAAATAAAAAACGTGACTTTACCATATTCAGGGGGAGGGTTTTCAAGTAATGCCTCTGGACGTTGAGCCATTAACACAATTGAAGCTCTAAATCTTCAGTATAATGTAGATTTCAGTGGATTTGCGATTGATTGGATGAATCGGCCATGCGAATTTAGGTGTGAGAGAGAGAATAGGGTTTGGACGGTGAAAAATGTGTGTTTCTGTTTTGACTGCTGACCCAAGTCCACCTACCACTGACTTAACGTCCCACGTGAGAGGCACATGACATTTCCGTCCAATACATAACGGAATCGTATGTTGGGACCAAAATCGCACAATTTTTGAAGTTACGGGACGTAAATTGCTAAAGTCAATAATACTGGGACTAAAACCGCACATGGGCTAAGTTACGGGACTAAAATTGCAATTTTCCCAAAGTTAGCTATATATGAAGCGTATTTTCATGTGGGCATGTATGTGATTCTTTAGAGAGAGAGAGAGCAAGAATGACAGATTAATGGTTGTGCATTGCTTGGCTTGGTCTATAATAAGTGACTAATATGATATGAAGAATTTTTTTTTAAAATCAAGAATTTGATTAGAAACAAACAAAATTCTAGGACTGACATAAAACACTAACCCAAACTTTTGGTTCTTACCAAATAATCTTGTCGTAGTGTGTATATATATATGTCAGTTATTCTGATAGCATAAATTTTGGAAACTGATGGAATATATGGGAAATCATTGCGATAGCTTAAATTTTGGTAATATATATATATATATATATATATGTGTGTGTGTGTGTGATAATCCATATCATAGCTTAAATTTTGGAAACTAATTATGTGATGCCCGGGTTTTCTTAATCTTAGTATATTTACTAATTCGACGACTAGTATTATAATCTCAAGAATTACTCGAGTAAAATGTATTATCCCTTCTCTTGGTAATTATATTGGATGTATACTAATCTTGCTCCATGTAGGGGCTGAATATTAACTCTTATGTGTGAAGGGACCATTAGATGATATACAATATGGTAAGGGCTTAGACTCAAATAGAAAAATTGCCCTCAAGCCCTCCTTACACCCTATATATATACCACTACCTATTGATTCCCTTTTCTCTCATTTTTACCCAACTATCCCCTGGTCCAAACATCATTATTTTTCTCCATTTTAACCTCCTTTAAGCTCATAAACGTTCAAGAGAACTACAACAAGACAAAGCTCAACCCACAACAACATAACAAATCTTACAAGCAAATCCCGCATGAAAATCCAGCTCTGGCAGTGGCGGTAAACTTGATAATTGAGAGATCAAATGGTTTCCATTTTTGGTGTTCCTTATATCAATTTCATCCTAAGAGGATAAGGAACAACACTATGGAATCGTATTTGTTGAATCGGCTACCGAAAATTTCAGAATCGCTTCAAACCTTGCACAAAACTGTCCAGATTTTTAATTTCAGAACTGTGTTCTGTTTTTGCTTGGCAAGAAATAACTCTTCCGGTTGATTGATCATGCATGCAAGACCATTTTTGGAAACCTCTATAAGTTTAGATATCATTACAGGTAATTTTCTTTGAAAATCGTTGAGGAATCATTACAGAATTACATTTAAAACATCACTGCCAGTAGGATCTTTTCAATTCCAGAATCTGTGTTCCATATTCAATTGACCAAAAACCTCTTTTTCTATGCTTTGATTATACATGCAAAACCATATTTAGAATCCTTATTTAGTTTATATAAGTTTAATGGTAAAGTTTGTTGAAAATTGATGAGAAATAGTCAAAAGAATGGCCATCAAAGGACCTATGCGAGTCTGCTGTTTTGATTTCCAGAAATTATCATTCATGTTCCTTTGTTTTAAAATACCCCTTATTTGGTTCTATTGTAAATTCAAGATAACGACTAGATAGAACTTGGAATGTAGATGTTGTTAGTGGTAAGATTTTTTGAAAATCCATGGTGTAATGTGATCGGAAAGTTGATTTGTCTACAAGGTGACATGACGTGTCTAAATCTGGCAGTTTTGGGATGTTGATTTTGAAGGCCCAATTTAGCCTATTTCGGTTAGGTTCTTGAGATTGAATTGAATATTAAAAAAGCTTAGTTATTTTCGAATCTATATATATATTAAGTTAGATGTTTATTGAATTGTTAAAGGGATGAACAAAGGATAATGACGGAGACGCGCGCCAATTGAAGGAGGCACACGGTGAAGCGATTTGGTGCAATCTTGTTCACGTATGAACAATGGAGGTTTTTAGCTTCTTTGATCGGAGTTATTCATATTCCTAAAGATGGGTGACTGTTGGGTAATTGCACTTACGAGATAGATTGAGCATCACTCAAATTCTTGACTTGAGCTTGGTATTTGATTGGACGAGGTGAGTTGCCTCTTAAAATTATAGTTATATGTCTTTCAAAACTGGAAGGAAATTTATCACGTCGTATATATATTTATATACTTTCATCATGCTTTCAATACTTCACATGAAAATGAGTTTCAACACTTTCATAAGCAAATCATGAACTCATTTCATTCACCATTTCATGGTGCTAAATGTTAACTACATGAATAATATCAAAGGCATGTTTTCTGAAAACGATTTCAATGAAAATATTTCTTTGCCAAATATCTTGAAAACTACGTGATTCAAGGATGTTCTATCGTGAGCTGAAAGGCTACTATTGCATCAATCATGATCATACATCGTGGAATCATGGGATTTCAAAAATCATTTCACTTGGTCTTGTGATCATTTGTCGTGATGGTGTTCTTGTGACGTGTTGCATCTCACGTGGTTGTGTTGGGCCCAAGGTCGGGCGATGGATAGGGCAAGGTTCGGCCGATCAAGCATGGGTTTGCGGTCTTAAACAGTTCCCGCTATCCACGTCCAGATCCACGCACCTAGGACGGAGTGCTCTGAGGGTGCATGGGTCATTTTTCGTGTGGATTCCGGATATGACCAAATCGGGCATCGCGAGCCTGCATGGGGAGGTATAAGATGATGGCTTTTAAGCCCCATGTTCAGGGGTGATAAGGAAGAAGCTACGGGACCTAAAGTGTCATGGGCGAGTCATTGGACGCAGTGATATTGCTACACTACCCCTTCGGCTTAAACGTGACGTGTGTAAATCTTATCGTGATTCACTTATACATGACTTGCGTGTTTCATTGCGTAGTAGTTACTCATTTTATAGTGTGAAAAGCGTATTTTGAAAGGGCATACGCAAGTACTCGTTTTACGCATATTGTATACTTGCATTGAACTGCCTGTTATTTAAATGCATGTTTTAAAATGTGAGTATCATATGACTCGTTGCTTAACCTGTTCTTTTGAACGAAAATCCAATTTTCACTCAGGCTTTCAATGATCCTTGAACAAATCTTTATCATGCATACACGAAAGTTTTGGAGTTTTACCATTTATTGCTTAAATGGTTTTATGCATGCAAATATCATTTTAACTCATCTTTCCGATGATCCTTTGCAAAAAAAAAAAAAAAAAGCTATTATTGTTTTCACCTTATTAATTTATCAATTTTGGGTCTAAAAACTATTTTAAGCACCTTTCACACGTACACTGGCACTCACTAAGCCTTTGCTTACGTATTCACTCCTTCCTTCCAGTTAGAGGTGACTTGAGCAGTGGGTCTGGCTTGGAGGATCATGAGTGTAGACATGGACAATCCTAGACGTGACAAGTGCAGACTAAGACATGGATAGTAAGTTTACGCTATCTGGTTGATGGTGTTATGGTTGGAAACCTACTAGAAGTTTTGAATTTTTGTTTTGATAGACTCACGCTTTCAGATTTTGGCCCTTTAGGGACTAAATTTGGGGGCGTGACAAATTAAATATTAATCTTTTGACCTTATAAAATGTAACGGAAAATAATATATATATATATATATATATATATATATATAATTACATCATATATGTCGACATGATTGAAAAATAAAAGGACATAAAACAAAGATGTACATTTTTATATCATAAATGAGATTTGACTAATGGTAAGAAATTAAAAGTAAATACAAAAGGAAAAGTAGGTTACTTACATTGGTTGGAAACATGGGAGTTTTAAATAAATAATACAACAATAAATAACAATTAAAAAAATAATACAAGAAAAATTCGAATCAGAAAATAGCACATTCTGCACCCGGGCAGCGCGGAATGGGCAGATTCCGCACTGCTCGAGCGTGGAATATAATTAATTTTTTGTTTATATATAGCTGCCCATTCCGCGTTGCCCGAGCGCGGAATGGGCATTTTTTTTTTTTACCTTTTGCCCATTCCGCGCTCAAGCAGCGCGGAATGGGCAATGGTCAACGAGATGAAGAAGAATATGTAATTTCCAAAACAAAAGAAAAATTACCGCTGCCCATTCCGTGCTGCCCAAGCGCGGAATGGGCATAAATGGGGCATGTTAGCCATTAGATGTAATTTTTCTTCTATTTCGGAAATTACATATTCTTCTTCATCTCTCTCACTTCTACTTCATCTTCTCCAACTTTTCTTCATCTCATCTTCATCTTCTTCATCATTCTCAACAATATAAGGTAAATTTTACGTATTATTGCTTTATGAAATATGTAGTTCGAATTTTTGTATAATTTATGGTTTAAATTTGTGAAGTTTTGTAGTGTAATTTCGAATTTGGGCTTTAGATGTAATTTCGATTTTTTTGTGGAATTTTGTAGTGTAATTTCGAATTTAGGGTTTAGGTGTAATTTCAAATTTTTGTGGAAATTTGTAGTGTAATTTTGAAGTTATGGTTTATGTGTAATTTCGAATTTTTGAGGGATTTATCAATTTAGATTTAAATTTGTGGAATTTTGTGGTGTAATTTAGAATTTAAGGTGTAGGTGTAACTTCGAATTTTCATGGAATCTATCAATTTAGGTTAAAATTTGTGGAGTTTTGTAGTTTAATTTCGAATTGTGGTATAATTTTGATATAATTTGTTTATTTTTTATTTTTTAACTCTAATTTTGAATTATCATGTTATTCTTGAATTGGTAGCTATAATCTTGAAATAGTAGGTTTAATTTTGAATTTTAAAATATAATCTCCAATTATTAGTTATAATCTTAAATTTTTTAGGTATAATTTAGGGTTTAGGAGCTATAATATCAATTTTAGGTATAATTTTTTAATTAGTATGTTGAATATCAATTATTTTTTATCTATAATCTTTAATTTTTATGTATAATTTTCATATTACAGGTATAATTTTGAATTGATGTGTATAATTTCCAATTAGTAGGTATAATCTTGAATTTTTAGGTATAATTTCAAATTATAGATGTATCGATTAATTTTGTCACATAAGTTTATTTTTTTGTGACGTATGTGTTTGAATTTATGAAATATTAATTTGTATTATTCTAATTAGCTCAAGTATTGTTTTAATTGAAAATAATTTTTTATTTTATTTTAATGTAGGATAGCATAGCAGTTTGTTGATCATATATATGTCCTGATAGATGGTAGGGTGTTGACCGGGCAGGCAAATCATATGTCCGAGCAAGTTCGTGAGTTCCTCGATTTCATGTTCCATGCTAGACGGGCGGACAATGTGTATTTTAGTAGTGCTTGTGGAAGGACCCCACATAATCGAGTCTTGTTAAAGCTGCAACACATGGGGTTATATCGGGTATACAAGTTAGGGGCATGGACATATAATATGGGTCTTGTAACTGCGCTAGTCGAGAGATGACGCTTGGAGACCAATAGATTTCATTTCAGAACTGAAGAGGCTACGATTACTCTTCAGGATATTGCTGTGATATTTGGTCTACCAGTCGATGGTTGACCTATAATAACTAATCGTGTGTTCCGAAGTTATGATGAGTGTGGACCTTATATTTTGGAACAATTAGGGTTTGAAATGACTAGGCCAGATTTTGAAAAAAAAGGTTATCAACTAAAAATCGCAAAAATTGTTGACCATGTGACCTCGGCTGCTGCCCAAATCATCTCTGAATCTGACGAAATGCAAGTCGACCAGATAGCCCGTTGTTGGGCGCTTATGTTGCTTGGCGTGTTGTGTCCCAACACCACCGGAGATGTTGTTTCGGTACTATGGTTGACATTATTTGAAGATATTAACGCAACAAACACCTATAGCTGGGGAAGTGGTGTATTGGCATGGCTATACCAAGGGCTAAGCAAAGCATCCAATATAGGTCAGAAAAATATAGATGCTTGTGCGCCACTGTTACAGGTGGGGAGAATGATTATTTAAATATTGTTATGTTACTTCTTATGATAATTCGTGATTTTTAATCATGTGTATATATTCATTAACAGATATGGGTGTGGTCCAGGATTTTGGTTGTCAGACCTAGTAAGGTTCCTGAACCGGTGCCGAGAATTGACGAGCATGGCATTGCCTGAGCTCCTTATGGTGCACGGTCATTTACTGCTATTTTCATGAATTTTAATTAATTAACAATTTTAACTAAGAAAACCCTTATTTTTGTACTTAATTGTGTGATTGATGTTTAAAGGTGGTATCGCCCTGTTACAAATGACATTGTTGTCCCTCACAGTTTTCGGACAATTAGAGATGGACTTGATCAGATGGCCGCAGGACATGTGAGTGAAAAAATTATCATAACGTTTTTATATTATGATATTATATCCTTCTGTATTAAAATTTTTTTAATACATTTTTTATATTTCAGTTTGTTTAGACTCCATACAATTTCAATGATGAAGACATCGGCGAGTCGCCACCTAAATGCTTGGACATTGTTGTGCGGAAAGCATCTGTTTCGATGATATTCTTCGATGTCGTGGAGCATCATCATCCTGAACATGTTTTGCGACAGTTTGGACTCCGACAAAATATTCCACCTCCTGTTGCACCTGTTCGAAGGAGGGACCGTAGGGGGAAGAATATAGATTGGGAAAACAAAAACGGTCCCCACATTGCAATGTGGAATGATCGGGGCAATAGAACTATGACTGAACAACCTATTTAGGGTAGAGATGACACAGAGCTGGAATACAACAAGTGGTATGATATAATCACTCGTCGTTATATTTCACCCACCTTGACTAGGAGAATACTGGGACATCAAACAGAGTCAGCCCCTCTATTGCAGAATGTGGTTAGTAAATATACTTATTGTTCTAATATAGTTGTTTTTTCTATGATTTTTTGCTTAACTCTTTTCAGTATAATAGCATGCAAGGGCTGCAAAATACTATTGAAAAAACCCCTCAAAGTAGACATGAAGTTAGGAGGGTACTTGGACAGGTGCGATCGAGTCTCACCGGCCTCGCAAATTTGGTCATATGTGGACGTGGTGACGATGTAGCATCTGGTTCTCACAGTCATAGACATGGAGGAGAATCCATGCTTCCACAGAGGAGAAACCGGAGTGCATTGGAAGACTCCGAAGGTATAGAAGATGATGAGGATGAAGATGTAGAAGATGATGAGGATGAGGATGGACCATCCTCTTCAGCCCCGACTTTTGCACGTCAGGAATTACAAAATCCAAAGGGGAATTTTGTACAGTTTCAAAACGCCCAAACAAATGACCCGTTGTAGAAGCACCTAAAAATGCAAATCACAAAAAATTAAATTGTTTTACATTCTGCAAAAAAAAAAAAATAATAATATACACAAATATGAAATTTGGTAGTAAATATGATGACACAATGTAAATATAAGAATAAACTACCTTGATGCAAATCATGAATTGTAGAACTAGAACTCCCCACACCACTTGAAAAAAATCGTGAAACTCACGATTTTCCCACACATGTGATTGTGACTGCGTATTTAAATCTGGTACTGTGGGCTGTGTAAAATACGGTATGAATTGGGGTGGCTGTAACGACGTCACTTGGGTTAACGACGATCTGTATTGACCCTGATGTTGAATTGGTTCTTCTCAATATAAAGCTTGACGAATTCATCAACAATGTTAGGATCCAAGAAAAACACTAAAGTATCATCGTCGTTGATCTCCATTTTCCTCTCCCTCATCACATTTCTCTTTTCAAATTCAAATTTTAAAATTACTTTTAATGACAAATGATTTGGATCAGTTCTTGTTCTCGCATAGAACTTCTCCAACAATTCAGCATATGTGATCGTACGACGTATTCTCATGTTAGTGCTTGGATGAGTGCTATATCTCACTGAATTTGAGTCTTCAATAATTTGACCATCCGTGTATATTAAAACATTAACTGTGTTTGCCCTCGACATTTTCTATATAATATCAAAATTCAAACCATAAATTAACACTAAATTCAAAATTATACATACAAACTATAGTTCAAAAAATGAAATTATACTTTTATAATACTAATTAAACCAAAAAGTTATAACTACTCATTCGAAATTATACATACTATGTAAACCTAAACATTTGAAATTATACTTCAAACTTATATGGAAACATAAATTGTATTTAACATGATATAATAAACTAACAATTATATCAAAGTTCAAACCACAAATGCTAAATTCGATATTATACATACAAAATATCACTAAAAATTCAAAATTATACATACAAATTATACCTAAACATCCGAAATTACATACATACAAATTATACCTAAACATCCGAAATTACATACATACAAATTATACCTAATCCGAAATTATACCTAAAATTTATATCAAAGTTCAAACTAAAACATACCTAAACACTAAATTCAATATTATACATACAAGATATAACTAAAAATTCAAATTAGACGTACAAATTATACCTAAACATCCGAAATTATGCCTAAAAATTATATCAAAGTTAATCCATAAATATTAAATCCAAAATTATAATACAAATTACACTTAAATATTTGAAACTAAAACCTAAAAATTGAACTAATTTAAACTCTAATTTGATTCGAATTAACATAAATTCTACAATGTAATTTATAAATGAATTTAACAAAACAAAAAGAATATGAAAGTAAAAGGTTACCTTAAATTCTTAAATTTGGAGAGGAGAACTTTTGGAGGAAGGATTTGTTTGGAGAAATTGTAGAAAGAAGCAATTGGTGTGGAGAAATTGTAAGAAGGAAGAGTTTGAAAGAAGCAAAGAAAGAAGCAAAAGATGTTGCCTTGACGTTGTGCCCATTCTGCGCTCGGGCAGCGCGGAATGGGCAAAAAGTAAAAAAAAAATAAAAAAATTAGCCATTCCGCGCTCAAGCAGCGCGGAATGGGATATAAAATTTAATTACATTCCGCTCTCAGGCGCGGAATGTGATATTTTCTGATTCCGAATTTTTCTTGTATTATTTTCTTAATTTTTATTTATTTTTGTATTATTTATTTAAAATTTCCCTAGAAACATATGTTAATTAGACATAACCGATAGCCCAAATTGAAGGAAGAATACAGAGTGATATTTTTAGAAAGATTAGAATTAAATTAAACGTTACAAAAATAAAATAATGAGTTATGCAATATAACACACAAACACACACATATATATATATATGTAGCTTACATATATAACTTAAATAATATATATGTATATATATACATATATGTATATTACCATACTAAGATTAATAACTTAAATATGGAATTAAGTCTACGTGGCACAATTGAGCAAAACTAACGCATCCACCTCATAGTCCATATAAAAAAGAGATGGAATCATGGGTTTGAATTCATTTTAAATATTATAATAAAATATTATAATAAGATAAGATAAGATTAACCAAAATAAATATTAATTTGCAGTAATCATAATTAAATGTTAAATAGCTTCGAGTTCAAAATTTAATTTTCGTGCTAACGCACGTGTTATTAACTAGTACCGCAAAAGGTGGGCCAAACCACGTAAAATACTAGCACAGCAGGCCCATGATTTGTGTACCGCCTCTGAATTGAACTGAACACCTATTCAAAATTTGGGGCTAAATTAGGGTTTTATTGACAGACCAGCAGCAGCTAGAGTTCCATTGTCTTGGTAAGCTCTTGTACCTTGGAATTTGATACACTCGTGTGATTTATGGACATGTATAACATGCATGGCATTTTGAAATTGCTCTGTTTTAGGTCAAATTAGGGTTTTACTCTTCGCAACAAGTTGAAGTTGCGGTATGCTTTGAATTCTCTGTGCTTATTTAAGTAGCTGCAAAATTGGAATTTATAAAGCGTTTACAGTGCCGTTTGTCATGGAATTTGGCTTACCATTTGCATTCAGCACCCTCATTTGGTTGTTTGTGTGTTATTAATCTGGATTGTATGGTTGCACTTGTACTGTATGTATATTTTTATAGCCACTTTGGTTTAATTGGATATTTACATAGTTCATGTGTCTAGTTGTATTTTCTAGGTGAAAAATCACTCTTTTTTTTCTATCTTCCATGTTTCTCTCGCATGAACTCACGTATTCATTGTTGCTTGCTCATCATCGAGTGCGCCTGGAAAGAATTAGAAGGATAAAGAGGAGCTACTTGGCAATGAATTAAAAAATATCTTTATTTTTCAGGTTGCGGTTTTACAGATTAGCTCCGGGTATTCATACAAACTGGGAGAATAAAAAATTGGGATCATTTAAGGGTGAAGGCTAAATTTTGAGGAGCGGAAGATGGACGAATCTCTTGCATCCCAGAAAAGGAAACAACCGGAAGAGAATTTAAAGGACAAGCAGGAAGTTCCTGTGCAAGAATCTGCCTCTAAGAGACGTAACTTAGCTAGAACATGTGTGCATGAGGTGGCGGTTCCAAGCGGATATTCTTCAAACAAAGATGAATCAATTCACGGCACCCTCGCAGATCCCATTTATACCGGGGAAAGGGCAAAAGCCTACCAATTTAAGCTTGATCCTTTTCAGGAGGTTTCTGTGGCTTGTTTGGAAAGAAATGAATCGGTTTTAGTCTCTGCACACACTTCAGCAGGGAAAACTGCCGTGGCCGAGTATGCCATTGCCATGGCATTTCGGGAAAAGCAGAGGGTCATATATACTTCTCCATTGAAAGCTTTAAGCAACCAGAAGTATAGAGAGTTGAGCCAGGAGTTCTCAGATGTCGGATTGATGACCGGGGATGTGACGCTCTCGCCTAATGCAAGTTGTTTGGTGATGACTACAGAGATTCTGAGAGGTATGCTTTATAGAGGTTCTGAGGTGTTGAAGGAAGTTGCTTGGGTCATATTTGATGAGATACATTACATGAAGGATCGTGAAAGAGGTGTTGTTTGGGAAGAAAGTATTATTTTCTTGCCCCCTGCTATTAAGATGGTGTTTCTTTCAGCGACAATGTCAAATGCTACTGAATTTGCTGAATGGATATGTAATATACATAAACAGCCATGTCATGTGGTTTATACAGATTTTAGACCTACGCCCCTCCAACATTATGTTTTCCCTATGGGTGGTTCTGGTTTGTATCTTGTAGTTGATGAGAATGAGCAGTTTAAAGAGGATAATTTTTTGAAGCTTCAGGACACTTTCACAAAGCAAAATATCTCTGACGCGAATAAGAGTGCAAATGGCAAAGCCAGTGGCCGAATTGCGAAAAGTGGTACCGGTTCTGGTGGTTCTGACATATACAAAATCGTCAAGGTGAACTGTCTAGTATCTGCCGCTGCCGCTTTCCACTTTTCCATTGATGGTCTATCAATATTCCTTATATAAGCAGACAAACTATTCAGTTATTCCGACTTTATACCGCCTTTCATTCACTTCCCGTCCGTATTTAATATACTTTGTCTTTATTCATCTTCGCATCTATACATTGTTTTTTATGGTACTCATATCCCAAATTGCCGATTTTCCAGATGATAATGGAGCGGAAGTTCCAACCGGTCATAATTTTTAGTTTTAGCAGAAGAGAGTGTGAACAACATGCCATGTCAATGTCCAAGCTTGATTTCAATACGCAAGAGGAGAAGGATGTTGTGGAACAAGTGTTTAAAAATGGAATCCTCTGCTTGAGTGAAGAGGATAGAAACTTGCCTGCGATTGAATTAATGTTGCCGTTGCTTCAGCGAGGCATTGCTGTTCACCATTCTGGCTTGCTTCCTATTATTAAAGAACTTGTGGAACTTCTCTTTCAAGAAGGGCTTGTGAAGGCTCTATTTGCCACAGAAACGGTACTATTATCTCCGTCAATCTGATATTAAACTCTTAAGAAAAAACATATGAGCTCCCCATTTGTCAAGGGACTAAGAGTATTATCCAAGATCTTATAACATTCCCATAAAGTTTGGTTTCCTATACTCCACATTGACTGCAACTATTTTACGTGCAAATCTTTGAGGGATATTTTTCTATATATTAAGAGTCTTTTAGGAAAATTTTATATGCATTTATGAAATTTAACTTTCACGTGTGACAGTTTGCCATGGGGTTGAACATGCCTGCAAAAACTGTCGTTTTTACAAGTGTCAAAAAATGGGATGGTGATAGTCATCGTTGTATTGGATCTGGTGAGTATATCCAGGTGAGTAGTTTGTTCTTTTCTAAAAACACTTGTACAGCATCTACTTTCAGTATCACTATTGACATATATGCTCATCTTGTAGATGAGTGGTAGAGCTGGACGTCGTGGTAAAGATGATAGGGGCATATGCATTATAATGGTTGATGAAAAGGTAAGCTCCATGCTGCCTCTATTCGTGTCAGTGAAACACATTGGGGAATTTATCAAACTTCAGTTGTGATAAATTCCAGTGGAAGATTGTTAAAGAGAAGAGTTACTTTTTATGTTTCTAACCATTTGGTTCTAACCTGAATTTATTAGAAATTTGTCTTGTTGTTTGCTGAAGCATCTGAACAATGGCTAATGCCTATGTGGACCTGTATACTCATTCTTATCATGGATTACATTATTTTATTACTTTTTAAATACAAGTGGAAGGTGTAACTTATAGAAAAAACGACTAAAGAGACCAAAAGCTCACTAGTTTTTCTATGATTGATCACTGTGCGTTCTAATTAGCAAGCATCGTGTGATGTATTTCAAGACTAAGGATTAAACAAGTATTAAACATGTCCAGTTTGCCAAAAAGATGCATGGGCAACTTTGAACTGATGAAGAGATTAACATTCTTAATAGTAGCGAAAAGGGAGGGGGATGAAGAAAAAAGAGGTATGGGTTTTCCTGAAAAGATAAAAAATCTGTTGAAAGGCTATATGATTGGGCGAAATGAAGCTCATCTGAGCTGTAAGTGAAAGAGACTAATACTGATTGTTTGTGAAACTCAATTATCAATAGCTATTTATTTTGTCTTCCTGATTGGCTATTTTCTGTCGTCTTATTCATTTGAAATCTGAAGCAGTCGACCTCTAATTTGCAGTCAGTGAAGCTATTCTAAGGATAATAGATGGTGTTTAGTGGTTTCAACTAATCTTTTACTTTAACATTTAAATCGTTCCCCTTTTCAACATCAGATGGAGATGAATGTCCTCAAGGACATGGTTTTGGGCAGACCAGCACCTTTGGTCAGTACTTTCAGGTTGAGCTACTACTCAATTCTGAATTTGATGAGCCGTGCTGAGGGTCAATTCACTGCTGAGCATGTTATCAGACATTCCTTTCATCAATTTCAGTATGAGAAGGTTTTACTTGAAACTAAATTTCATCTATGCTGATAAATTATATACAATGGCTAACAATTTACAACTTCTGCTTTTAGGCTTTACCTGACATTGGGAAAAAGGTCTCAGAGCTTGAGGAGGAAGCTGCCGTGCTTGATGCTTCTGGAGAGGTAGAGCTTTGCTTTCTTCTCAACCTTGGAATGTGTTGTTTGGGTTTGTACAAAAGTAAATCATCTTGTTTCCACTGCTAGGCTGAAGTTGCTGAATATCATAAATTAAAGCTTGAGGTAGCTCAACTTGAAAAGAAAATGATGGCAGAGATAACGCGGCCTGAAAGAGTTCTCTCTTTCCTTCTACCTGGTAGGCTGGTATGTTCGAGATATATGTTCTTCTACGTTAGCTTTGACCTAGAGTGGTGTATGTTCTGTAAAATTGTTGTTTTTATTACCACCTGTTATTTGGTTACATGATCTTCTTCCTTAACCATGACTTTGTTGTTAATTTCTAAGATTCTGCTCATTTACTGCATTTTTCATTGTTGCTAAGTTTGATGTTTCTATTTCAGATTTGTCTTTTTATTAAGTCTCTGTCTACATCAAAAAATATCCACACATCTAGAATTTTCTTACTGCCTCTAATGTGTTCCAGTTGCATGTTAATCAATCCTTATGACATATTTGAGTCATTACAATTTCTTTTAGTTGTGTAGATATGGTAATGTTTAACAACTTCATCTGCCTTTGGCTCACTTGTGCTCTGAGTTCTTTTCTTGATTATTTTCTCATTCGCTCTCTGAGCTACTTCTGTAAAATGGCAGGTTAAGGTGAGGGAAGGTGGAACAGATTGGGGATGGTGTGTTGTAATCAATGTGGTTAAAAAACCAACAGCTGCATCAAGTTCTTTGCCTGCTTCACTTGCTTCATCACGTGGTAATAGTTATATTGTGGATGCCCTGCTTCACTGTGCCGTCGGCTCTAGCGAGAACGGTTCTCGCCCAAAACCTTGTCCTCCTCGTCCTGGAGAAAAAGGTGAAATGCATGTGGTAAGTTGATAATTTTTAAAGGGAGAATATTCTGCTGTCTTAATGCAGTTTGCATGTACGGTAAAGCGAATTTCTGCGAAGTTATGCAATTTTTTTTTCTTTTTCTCAGGTTCCTGTCCAGTTGCCTCTTCTTTCTGCAGTTAGCAACTTGAGAATATCTGTTCCTTCTGACTTGCGTCCAGTAGATGCTCGACAAAGCATTCTCCTTGCTGTGCAAGAGCTTGAAAAACGCTTTCCCCAAGGCCTTCCAAAGCTTAATCCTGTGAAGGTGTGCGCTTGTTCTTCTGATGCTGAATATTAATTGGCAAACTACTTTGCACCATTAATTTGCTAAAGATCATCATGCTGATGATTGTGGTCAAAACTTTCATGCCTATTTTTATAGAATAACCCTCTCTCTAATTCTCTAAACTATGTGTCACACTTTTACTCTTCAACAGTTGACCTGCAACAAGAATATCTTAATAGTTGGGAGTATTTATTGGTTTTTATCTTTACTTGCAAAACCAAGTTGTTGCGCAAGTTTGCATGATCGGTCTAGCCTTGTCAGTTCTATTCAATGGACCTTACGTGGAGAAATTTATGTGTTCATTCTACGGATTCTTCTGTAGTGAAACTAGAATCTGAGTGTCCACTAGCAGAAGTTTCATGAGAATCCAAGTCAAAATTGGAAACTGGACGGCTAGAGACAAAAGTTGTCACTAAACAATTAGATAAAGTGCTCTTGTGATTTTTTGTCCCCCACAATAACCACGTCAGTATGTGTATCATGACAGTGTCTTGATCTACTCTATCGCTTTTGAGGATAAGTTAATTGTTTCCTCTGCCCCGTCGGTCACAACCTGCACTAATATGTGTAAAAAAGTTTGTATTTCAGTCATATAATATCCTTGCCTTTTATGGAAGTTTTTATCTTGGTCTTACAGAAATACATCAATATCCTCAAAAAACTTGTCGTGTGACAGGTCTGCACATATTTGCTAGATTAAACAAAGGTGATATGTAGTTATAATATATGTACACTTTTGTCAGGATATGGGAATTGAGGATCCAGAATTTGTAGAGTTGGCTAACCAAATCGAGGAACTTGAACAGAAATTGTTCTCTCACCCACTGCATAAGGTTTGTCAGTGAATTCCTTTTTTATCTTCTATAACGTCTCTTTCACGTTGCTTATTTTCCTACTTAAGGCAACAAGTATTGACAGGTCTTCTTGGAAAAACATTCAAAGTACTTTTTTTAGGTGTTCATCTAATTGTTTTGTAAATTGCATTGATGTTATGCAGTCTCAAGATGAACATCAGCTTAAGAGTTTTCAGAGAAAAGCAGAAGTGAATCATGAAATTCAACAGCTAAAGACGAAAATGCGGGACTCTCAGGTACTTGTCTATTGTTGGATATGCTTCTTTATCTGGGAGTTATGGATTGCCAGAGTTCTTGCTTCTATCTCTCTCTCTTTGTGCATTGTATTTAAAGTCTCATTTTCTTCATCTTCTGGTTTTGTGGTTCTAAGTAGAATCTACTTCCTGTATTATGTAATTGGATGAACTTAAGAATTTCTGCTTCGTGTAACTAATCACAATAATACCTCCTCACTTATTTTCAGCTTCAAAAATTTCGTGATGAACTTAAAAATCGATCACGGGTTCTCAAAAGACTCGGGCATATTGATGGTGATGGTGTTGTTCAGTTGAAGGGACGGGCAGCCTGCCTGATAGATACTGGAGATGAGCTCCTTGTCACTGAATTGATGTTCAATGGTGAGTTCTCTATATGATATTCCGAAATTCATGTCTACTCATTTTTTGCAAGGTCTATTGTGGGTAAGAATTATTCTTTATGTGCTGTAAATACGATGCTTTTTACGTGGAAGCCTTCACATGTAGTGCTGTTTTCTGTCATCTGTCACACCACCATGTCTGCTGTATCATGGGATACAATTTTCATAGCAAAACATTTAAGCTTTTTTTTTTATTTGTTGTTGATTTTTTTTAACCTCAAATTAATGTGAAGAGTGAAGACCTCGTTTTCCCTGAATGAAGACAAAAATATTTGATCAAGGACATTAAATAATTATACGAGCAGGTACCTTCAATGATCTTGATCATCATCAAGTTGCAGCTCTGGCAAGTTGCTTTATTCCAGGGGACAGATCGGGTGAACAAATACAGTTAAGAGCCGAACTTGCTAAACCATTGCAACAACTTCAAGAGAGTGCCAGAAGAATAGCTGAGGTGTTTTGGGCTATAACCTGAAATCTGTTTTTCCTATATTCTCTTTCTGAATTGGGAAATTTTCCCTGAAAGGAAAATGTATTTATTTACAAACATGTTAAATGACAACCCGAAAATAAATTTTGTTGCAGATACAACGTGAATGTAAACTCGAAGTAAATGTGGATGAATATGTTGAGGCATCAATTCGACCGTTCTTGATGGACGTGATTTACTGTTGGTCCAAGGTCAGTTCATCCAATTAAAGTTAGTTCCGTTTAGTTTTGTCGTTGATTAAGTTGATAATTTATGACCATTTTAATTTATTTTTTCCAGGGAGCAACATTTGCAGAAGTTATCCAAATGACCGATATTTTTGAAGGTAGCATCATACGGCTAGCAAGAAGGCTTGATGAATTTTTAAACCAGGTAATCCTTTAGTAATTAGTACTACACGAAATTAGAGAAATCTGAACATAAAAATTAGTGTGTGGTGAATAATTTAAAGAAAGGCAAAAAGCCAATCATATTAATTATCATTTCTGACTCCTGTAGTTGAAATCTGCTGCTCATGCCGTTGGAGAAGCTGATTTAGAGAACAAGTTTGAAGCAGCTAGTGATAGCCTTCGACGTGGGATAATGTTTGCAAATTCATTGTATCTGTGAAGATGTTTCTCCATAAGCGACGGCTGGCGCCACCTGGGACGAGTCTCGTTTCATAAGCTAATACTGTTGTTGGACGCCATTGTAGTTTTAAATTTTGTAGTAGCCTTTTCAGTTTAAAAAGGTCGAAAGGGTAAAGGAATATTGCTAGGTTATATTCATACCATTTTGCTTTTGCTCGAGTGAACACGCCTTTGAGTGGACCAGGAATGTGGATTACCTGAGGTGTGTGCAAGCTAATTCGAACACCAGTCGACGACTGCAGAAATTAATTATACTTGAAATCAGATTTTTAACTATCCATTATAATTAGCTCACCCAATAAATAAAGGGTTTACATTTCACTGAATCGCAACATGGGCCACGTACCATGATTTGATGACTCAAGGTCTTAAATAAGATAATTGATGAGTTTAATTTAAATATTTTTAGATTTTTTTATAAATAAAAATTTGATCCATACTAATTTTTCACATTCTTTTTACAAATAAACGCTCGCATTATAATTAATTATTATATTTTTTTTTCCTATAAAAGCTCATTCATAACCATTTTCACGCCATTTATTTGCTTTCATAAAAAAAATCTTACTCTTTCTTTGAAAAACGAAACGAATAATTCATTCACTCAGGAGTAGGATGTAAAAGAGGCGAGTTCTAATTGAGTCTGGTAATTTTTTTAGGCTCGAACTCAAGCTTGTAGGCTAAAAAATCAGCTTGAACAGAGTATGGGCTCAAATTTGCTTATATTTTGAGTTTCTTTGTTATTTTTAATAACGTAATTTAATAATATAAGGTATAATATTTTAAAATATAATATGTTATTTAATGTAATGAAGAATCTATAGAATATAAGTATTAAAAATACAAAAACTCACAAGCTGGAGAGGAAATTTGACTAGAGCTCAAGCACGAAGCTCAATTCAAGCTCGAAAAGAGCTCATTTCGAGCCGGCTTGGGGCGAGCTCTGACTCGAGTTGCACCCCTACTTAGGGAGAGGTTGTTTTGGACAAAGGATACAAAATGCGTATGATGTTGATTTTGGAATAAAGGTTTACTTGAAGGGGTCAAACTACAATATTTAAATTCTACGATTCATAATAATTGGAAACTGAGGGACCAAACTGTTGATAACTCTTGCATACATCAAACCGTGGTTCTTCCGCTGCACGAAAGCAGCCTTGTTATTCCTTTCTGCTCTTCTCTCTCATTTCCCCAATCCCAATCCCAATCCCAATACCAATACAACAACATTTTATTTAGGGATTTGATATTTGCAAGCTTCGTCTTTCGATCTCCACCGTAAGCATCATGGACGTGAGTTTAGGCGATCTCAATGCTCCACACTCGATGGGGACCACCATCATCGGCGTTACCTACAATGGCGGCGTTGTTCTTGGCGCCGACTCTCGCACCAGCACCGGTAACTCTTTCCGGCGAACGATTTTATTTTTTATTTTTCTAAAATTAGTTGAACTGTATTGCATCTTTTTTATAATGATATGATATTCTCAAGTAAATACATATATATATATATATATATATATTGTAGGAATGTATGTGGCGAATAGGGCATCCGATAAGATCACTCAGTTGACTGATAATGTCTACGTCTGCCGCTCTGGTTCGGTGAGATTTTTCGCTGCCAATTAATTTCGTAGAAATGATAGGGTTTTGCGTTCTCCTTTTCAGTAAAATTACTGGATATATTTTTTTTTTCCTAGGGTTAATAGTGTATTATTTAGTGGCATTTAAATAATTAAACTTTAATTAATTCAAAGTTTGCTGCTTTTGTCAAATTGTTTTCTGAATTGAGCTTCCCCTATTTGAATTTAAAATTTTTATGCCTAAAGGAAGAACTTGACAAAGAACAGAGAAGTAAGAGAAAACGAGAAAATCTTGTTGCGGTGGTTCATAGTTAACTGTGACCGACTTGATATGTGTTTTGTTCTAATTTTGATGTAATGTATGTGTGCTTTTGGGCTCTGACAGAGTGAACTTTTGTTTCAGCATCTATTAGAAGCTGCATGATTAGATAATGCCGTACGTGTTTGGAGGTTACAGAAGTTTGCTGTCATGATTTGTTTTTCCAAATTGGTCAATGATACTGAATTTATTTGTCTTGCACGTCTAATTGAAAATGTTGTGTTAGATGTAGCCATGAATTTTAGGGAACTCTTTAATATCTTATGAAATAGGAGTTACTTGAGCATTCGCTTTTCTCTTGCCTTATTTTTTTTTCTTGTTTTCTATATACACTTCCCCTTGCTTTCTTTAGTAATGTATTCTGCCATGTTCTTTTTTATCAGGCAGCAGATTCCCAGATTGTTTCAGATTATGTTCGCCACTTTCTCCACCAACACACGTAAGTCTGCAATGCGTCACGCTAAAAGATAAAAAACATCCTGTAGTATCACTTGCTCTATGGCTCACATTCAGTCTTACAATGTATTCGATCAGTCGAAGACCATAAATTTTCTTTTTATCCCCTATTACTCAACTTCATCTATGCTGAAGAGCACTATCCATGTGGATATGTTATAGGGTTGGTTATGCTTAAGAAGCATTCTTATCTTTCTTTATCTATAAAGGAACCACTTAACGAAACTTGCCAGTGAGATTTATATTTATGTCAGAAGAAGCTATGATAAAAACAGAAAACATGATATCGTCAAGATGGATGAAATAAATAAGCTAGATCTTGTTGGTAGTAAACCTTCCCTCTAGTAATATAGCAAAACTCAGACTGCTAATAGATGTGGTTCGTTAAGTGGATTCCACCTCTTGGTTTAATTAATATTCATCTAAATGTTAATAAAATGAAACACTAATAATTTTCTTGTTGGTGCAGGATACAACTTGGGCAGCCTGCAACCGTAAAAGTTGCTGCAAATCTTGTCAGACTATTATCTTATGGTAACAAGGTTTGTAAATAATTTCTTCTCTAGAAGTCCCGAATCTGTGTAATCCTTACAAGTTAAGAATTGCATCCAACCAGACAAAAATTATGGTAATTTTCCTTTTTTGAAAAATAGTGGTATGTCTTTTAAAGAACAATGACATCCTATGGGACAACTGGGTCTTATCAAGCATATCTATTAAAGTCCAAGTTACTTTGAACTTCATCCAGTCTCTTTTCTCGAATTTCATTTTGCTTTATGCTTTCTATGTGATTCTTAGTCATCTCTTGGAGGTAGATGTATATTTTGATCTCAGTCTCAAGTTCTTGCTAATCTGTTGATTTTGCAGAATATGTTGCAAACTGGTCTGATTGTTGGTGGATGGGATAAGTATGAAGGTGGTAAAATTTATGGAATACCTCTTGGAGGAACAGTTTTAGAGTTGCCATTCACTATTGGAGGTATGCTTTTCTAATTGCTATCTATGTTTCTTCTGAGTCTGGTTTTTCAGCTATTTCTGAGATGGGTTCCCATATGATCGTGTCATCTGATTGAATTGACATTGAGCTAAGTTAAGCTGATTAAAATCGTTTTTGTTTCAAAATGCCGTGACCTGGACACATGATTATTGCTTGGCATGACTCACAATATGGTTAGGGCAGAAGAAACTGGTTTGGTTGTTTCTTTGATCCTTGTACTGTGCTAAGGTGATAATTGCACATTTCCCTTCACTTGAACTATTCCATTTGGTAAAGACTGGATAATATATACTGGTATATAATAATTAAATTTGATAGTGTTGTTTATGGCACATAGGATTCCATGGGGCCCGGCGGCGTGCGCCTTATCGAAGTTAATTAGTTATATATGATAACCCAAAAATTTCAATTTTCAACAACTACATATTATAATAATTAATATCCCAATTCTGAAACATGCAAATGTTCTCATATCAACATATAATACATAAATTAGCAAAGAGAGTAAAATGGGTTCAAAGAACTTTCTTGAGTTTTCATGTAAACTCGCCTATAACATAATAATCTTGAAATAAACAAACCAATCCAATTCTGAAACAAACAAATGTTCTAGCAACAACCTTACTACAGCAAAACCATGAAAGAATACACGGATTGGCCGATTTCAGCGAGTGAGAGGGAGAGAGGGCCAATTTCAGCGAGGATTTGAGGTGGGTTTGTTTTAAGACCGTTGGAAATATAACCAAATTGCCCCAATTTTACTGAACTTTTACTAGTTGACCCAATTTTGACCAGAATTGTCTAGGTTCTCTTTCAAATGGCGCACATAGCTCGCCTTGAAGGCGAGCGCCATGGCGCAAATATCACACATGGGGCACGCCATTGGCAAGCTGCGCGCCACGCCATGAACCATGGCGCGCCATGGGGCGCCTTTGATAACAGAGTTTGACATACATTATCCCTTTTCAGTTTATTTGCTGACTGAGATGCATGATATGCGAAGGATTTGTTTAGTACTATAACGACAAATTATTCATGAACCAACTAGGATTTGTTTTTCAGATCTGCCTTGGCCCCATTTTGAGGTAGCCAAATGGATCTCATCTCCTACATAAAGCTATTTTTGAAGATCCTTAATTCATATTTCTCTTATTCCGGTTGGAATTTGATAAGACTCTGGAGTTGTCAATTAACTTCTGAGTTATTAGTAAAGCCTTGGCTTGCTGCTATCAATTCACAGTGAAGAAATATTTCTTGTGGAGGCAAATACTAAATGACAATTTTTCATTCATCTCAGGATCTGGATCTTCCTATTTGTATGGTTTCTTTGACCAAGTATGGAAGGAAGGGATGACTCAAGAGGAAGCTGAGGTTTGTGTATTGTCTATAATCTATGAAGTTACTTAATTTTACTTACTTCGACATTCATTAGAGTTTCAGATCTGTTCTGGGAAAGACTTGTCGGAAGTTTCCTTTTATTTACTTGTTAATTTGCCTATTGATCTGATAGTTCTGCGACTTATGTTCAGCTTGTTTTATCTGACTATTTACCTATCTCAAAAGATTTTGCTAAATTTTGTGCTTTCTTTTACTCCTTTCCCTCAGCAACTAGTTGTGAAGGCAGTCTCTCTTGCCATTGCTCGTGATGGTGCCAGTGGTGGTGTCGTTCGTACTGTGACTGTGAGTTTCTTTCTGCCAATGATCTATGCTTCCTGGCTACATAATAGTCAACTATAACTTGTCAGTGACCCTGTTTCTAATACCTGCTATGCATGATTTCACTGGAATTTTTTCCTTAAGAAAGGACTGAAGTCGAAACATTTTTGGCTCAACTATGCAAATGATATATTTGTGGGCTTACGAAGTTCGAGAAATACAAATCTGGGTGTTGATTGACTATGTCTTGGTTATACCACACTAGTTTCATGACCAATTTCTGAATTGGATTTTCCAATTGCGAAAGGAACCATCTATTTGTTGCACTTTCATGACACAAATAATTTACTGGCTATGTAACAACCAAATTATGTGTTAGGTTTTTTTTTTTTACAACGGTGTCCCCCGTTTCTCATTACAGATTAACAAAGATGGGGTGAGTAGGAAGTTCTACCCAGGAGACACCCTCCCTCTATGGCATGAAGAGCTGGAAGCCAAGGACTCACTCTTGGATATTCTCTCAACAGCCAGTCCTGAACCTATGATAAGTTAAATGATGAAAATGTTTGACATCTGCTGGTCCGGTACGACCATTTTATGAGCATTAAGGAGATGTAATTTGTCTTTCACTTACTCATCATCGTAGTGAAACTTTGATCGATTGTGTTGTTTTTTATAGTTGAACTTCGATTTTCGGGTTAGACTATTTCTGTCACTAAATTGAAGTTTGTAATGAATTTGTTGATATTGGTACTCAGCTTCTGATCACCATTTAATTACTGCGTTATAATTTATCAAAATTCAGAGCTGCGTAAAGAACATTAGCCAACATCATTATTTCTCTTGAATATATGTTTTAGCATACTATTTTGTGTATATATAGGCATATTGGTAGAGTCAAGTCAATAAAAACTATATATATATATATATACACGTATATATAGCTATATAGAACATGGGTTCAGTTTACTATATCTTTTTTTCATTGTTGATTATGTTCTTCCATTCATACAATATTAAAAGGTTAACTGCAAAATACTTAAAACGTCTATACATGGAACTATCGATGCCTACAAATTTCATTTCCAAGGGATGCAAGTTTTTACACATGAAATAAAGATGGAGAAGTGAGGAGGAAAGATCTTCCCAAAGCTTCCATCTATTTCTAAACTTCTAAACGTACCGGCTTGTCCTAAAATATACACAGCTCTATGCCCGAAAAAAGACCAGGCAGAGATGCTTTGCTCTCGATTCTACTTCTAATAAGCTGCAATCCAAATATATATTGCCTGCCAATGAATCATTCTCTGCATACAATTGATCCTAATGGCTCAATCTTTCATCCCACAGTAAGTGGGCAGGATATCAGCACTCGGAATCACAGAATTTTCGCAATACTACAAGTATAGGGCACAAGAATTTGATTAAAAGCTTTTATCCAACTAATTGACACCATTATCTGAGCTACTACAAGCTTGATTTTGAAGGATGTTGTTTCCAAAATCTCCACCCAAGCTCATTTGCTGGACCTCTTGAGGCGAAAGTATTTTTATGCAGCGTACGCAGCTAACGAATTCCCTGAATGCAAAAATTGAATATTATGAGTATGTGAAGGAGAAGAATACTGATAATATTTATAAATGAATAACAGGCAAATGGTTTCAAAGACATACTCCCAAGGATCATCGCCAACTAGCAACACATCATTCTCGTGATCCACAAAAACGAGTTTCCAACCTATTCTCTGCCGGTCTTCCAGTTGTCCCTCTATACCGAATCTACGAGCCAGATCTTGTTTAAGCTCATCATAGCCCGAATAACGCGTAATGTCAATTGATCTTCCCACCGCTCCACGTTTATACACCTTCAGGAAACACATACGAAAGTTAGACCGGGAGAATTTCAAAAATAAATAGAACGAGTCATTCATTCATTCATTACAGGTGATCCTATGATGGACCAAGAGAATTTCAAAAATAAACAGAACGGGTCATTCATTCATTACGGGTGATTCTATGATGGACCAGGACCAAGTATTACATTAGGGTGATTGAGGTGGTTTCTACCATCGTAACCCCCTGCATCCAACGGTGTTAAGTTGACCAGCCCCACTGGTCCCGATCCACCCAAGAATTACCCATTCATAATCTTGCAAGATAAGATCACACACAATATACCTTTGTATAAGTCCGCAGTCTTGGTATCTGTGGTTGAGCCCAAGCACCTCTATTCATGAAGCTTCCATCATTCATCGTGGAATCAAATGTCATATCCGGAACTCCAAAAGACTGGGAAACCATCGATGACGAGAGCTCGGGTTGAGCTTCCTTGGGATTCTCATAGCTCGAAAGCATGCCTCCTCCGCCGGACGTAGTCGGGAAATCTTTACGTGATCCCACCATGTCTTTTGTGATCAACATGTCAGGCATCATTGCCATATCCAACTGATTATCGATGTTAGCCCCAAAAGGAATATTGCTCCTCGGGTCGCCATCCTGGTTCACATCTCTGAACAACATTGACTGAGAATTGAAAGACATGGAGTTGTTTGTTGGCGGTATATGAACGTCATTCTGAGAGAGAACCGACGTTGCTGAAGATGAACTATCCAAGTAATCTATATGGCTCCCACCAGTAGCATTAAGGTACGTTTGTGAAGCAAAAAATCCTGGGTTCTGGCTTTTGGATATGTTCAACGAGGGTTTAACTTCGGACTTTTGTTGTAAATTCTTAACTAAGTTACCGTTGGAAGACAGTGTTTCTAGACCGCTTGAATTCAATAGTGTGGCAGAAGGCTGAGTGATCTCATCGCCCATTATCGGGGCCCGGTGGTTTCTACCATTCATCATGGACTGGATTGCGTTCGGACAATTGTTTGTAGACGGTGAAGTCGAACAAGACGGGACATCGTCAGTAACTGCTGACTGGCCCCCACCACCTGAAAGCTGATTGGTCAGTGGGTTCAAAGTATGTCCCGCATGTCCGGGCAACTCTGATAGCATGCCAGATTGAAGTTTCGGTTGGGCAAACCGAAGATTGGTTTGGCTATTATTTCTAGTCATCTGTTGGGAGATAACATGAGACTGAGCTTGAGAAGATTCCAGCATTTGGGTTGTGGACATAGACCTCGAGAAATTTTGCGGGACGTCTAAAAGCTGCTGCTGCTTCTGCTGATCTTGAAGTGGCTGTTGTATGGCTGATTGCTGCTGTGCTAAAACCTGCTGCTGATGGAGCTTCTGTAGAAGCTGAAGCTGCATTTGATTATCCGACATATGTAAATTTTGGTTCATGTGATCAGATGACTGGGATGGCATTAAATTTTGCTGTTGACTCAAAATCTGCTGCTGCTGAGGTAGATTCTGA
Source organism: Buddleja alternifolia (assembly GCA_019426215.1). Taxonomy (NCBI): domain Eukaryota; kingdom Viridiplantae; phylum Streptophyta; class Magnoliopsida; order Lamiales; family Scrophulariaceae; genus Buddleja; species Buddleja alternifolia. The sequence goes on from CM033398.1 coordinate 31,118,372, forward strand.
GAGAGATTTCTTTGAAGCTGATGGTTTAGAAGAGATTGTTGCTGCTGAAGAACATTTTGAGCTTGAATGGGACTCGGTGACGATTGAGCTTGGCTTGTAGGTAAATTTTGATTAATTACATTTTGTCTTGGAGGTTGAGAAATGTCGGTTAACTGCTGCTGTGGCTGTATAATCGAGCCTAACGGGTTGGGGGGCAGTTTCGGGATCTGTTCGAGTTGTTGAACAGGTTGTGTTGGTCTTTGGGCGTTGAATGTTAAGTTGTTCGGCTGAGGGGTTTGAGTTGTGGGTAAACCTATTTGACGGGAAACGTTATCCGTACCGGGAAAGTTTTGCAGAACAGAATTGGATAGAGGATTGATGTAGTTTTGTTGCATGGAATTAGCTAAGGACGGGTTTTGTTGCATGTTCATCCACTGGACTAGACTAAGGCCGGGTAGGGCTTGCGGGTTATTCATGCCGAAGTCATCACCGAGCCATGGCATTGTTCTTCTGAACAGGTTGTCTAGATCAGAAGAGTCATCATCTGCAACCAAAACAGGAAAATGTTGGAAATTCATGTAATTTTTTTGATGTTGGGTTGTGGAATTATCTTTAATCTTCTTTTTACCTGGCATCCCCGGTTGCCTTGGACGCTTTGAACGGAAGAAAGGTGGAGTAGGGCAGATGAAAAATGGAGCGGTTACTGGTTCAATCTCCCAAATGGAGACACGGTTACGCCTTTCACCAGCAGTTGACTCGTCCCAGCCAACCTGCTTATATAATGTAAAGTGAGTATATGCAATAACTATCCTCGTATGACAGAATTGTTCTTTTATGTGAAAAATAGAACAAGAAAAAAAGGAAAACACAAGACCAACAGAGAGAAAAAATCTTACCTGTAAGTTGCGCCATTGGGAGTTCTTCCATCTGACTTGATCCAGGTCACTTATCCCGGTTATTGTACCCATATATCTGCATCATGCAAGCCACGTAAGTGAAATTCTACGGAAGTAGGGATAATTAGGGATAAAAAAACTCGATTGCGCTCCGTCTGAAGTTTCTATTTTAGCAAAATTTCTAAAATGAGCTTTGGAAGCTAAATTATTGACCTAATAGGCTTTTCATAAGTCCGTAAATTTAAGCAAGATTCTCAAACGGTGAAGATGGACTTTCTAAAGCGACAACTACCAATAAGCATAAAAGGCGTAAATGCTACCTTCTTGTCCCGGATTCTTCAGTTTCAAACATCATGCGGAAGCGCATGCCAAGAGATATTTGGTTACTACAGACGGCTTTGTAGTACTTGGCTAAAGGGATGACAAATTCCGATGGACTAGCCCTGCTTGAATTCAAAAATAAATAAGAAACTCATAAAGAACAATACGGATTACACATGATTGCCAATAGAAAGGGGAAAAGATGGGTTTAACAACCTCGGATTGTAAAACACTGTGAAGGGGCTATTGTTTGCAGCAGCATGAGCAGCTGCAGCTAGAATCCCAATATGCATACTGTCACTTGACAACACTGATGACGATAAGTTGGGTGGTTGTCTGTTTGCCCGCCTTATTCCTAAAAGAAGATGCTGCTTTTCATCTCTATTTGAAACAACGCTTATCACGTAAGACAACTGATAGAACTATGATTTAAGGTCATTCATTTGATAAGTAGAGCTTTTCTTATGAGATAATTGAACATTACCTAATAAATAAGACCGAGTCACCTGCAAACAACCTTTTTCCACTTACAAAAAGGCTCCATCCAGTTGTGAGCAAGTGACGCTTCGGTTGGCCTAAATTGAATAACATAAAGTTCTGAGCATCACGTTGGAAATATGCAAGCATGACAAGTTAAGAGTACTGTTGCATTTGAATTGATGGATTTAGGAGCTCTAAGGATTTCAAATCTACATAACAAATTCATTCAACATGTTTGGATAATTTGAAGTTGCAATGGATTTCAAATCCGGTTTGAGCTATTTTGTCCGTCATTTTGATGGATTTCAGATCAGTCTAATTCCGTCAAAATCCAACTTCTTTCATCCAAATGCAACATAAAAGTATCTAAAGAGAGGATCACTATATAACTTGCCTAAAGAACTTACCCCGGTAAATATGGCGAAATGTCCAGACATTATCATGCAAATCCCTGGCTACAAGCTCTTGCGCCGGTGGTTGCATAGTGAAGTCCTAAGACGAAACGAGCATTCTCCAACATAAGATATAATTCAAGAATTAATGAACGAAACGAGGATGAAGATTCCTCTTATACTAACCAGAAGAGGGAAAATCTTTTCTGCAGCACGACGAGGCACAGAAAACCCCCCGTGAGTGCTAGTATCACTTGCAGTCAATGTTTTACAGAAAAACTCCGTTTGGGGTTTATGTGCTTTCATTGTTAGATCTGACCTCAACAAAGCATCCTTGTCAAACTGCATGATCAAACGGAAAAATACGTCGGTTATTTATTGGAAAGATTATTTACAAATATTTATCCATTAGGGCAAAAATATACCGAAGGCACCGGTTGAAGGGTCATTTGGGCATATACTTCATCCGTTTCTGGATCGGCCTAATCAATACCATAAAAATAAATATGCTGATTATATTTGCATTTAAAGAATCTATAAAAACGCCGTGTTCTAAAGGCGAAATTGACTTCATTAGTTGAAATAAGCATACATGTAAAGTGACATTGTGAAGAAGGCATAGTAGTTTTGATGGAAGATTCGGGTAGTTCGGGATTTGTGCATCCACATCTTTTTTCATAGATGCAGCAACCTGAAAATTCGAAAATTATGATCATTAGCACAAGAAACTCAGTCGAGGAAAAGAATTAGGAATAGCATATATACATATATAAAACACGTATAAGTCTTTCTCCACAATATTTGATAGACGGATTTTAGGAAAAACACGAAAATAAATAAAGATTTAACCTTTCGTCTCCCTCCCGTAAATCATGGGGTGGGTAAATCTATACCCACAAAGCCAATGATTACAAGCCAAGTTAATAATCAAGTTCACATAATTTCCATCAAATGTCATCTATTGCTTAAGAAGGCACTTTCCTCATTGGGATATCTTCGTCATTAAAGATTAAACAACCAAACTTTACTAAAGACAAGTTTCAATTCCTAGGATTATATTCATTACTTTCACACCACTATAATCAATCCCACATTGATGCAAAATTGACATTAATTTTAAAGTTTTTTTTTAATATTTTCTGGTTCAATTATGCTACATTTTTCTTCATTTTTGGGGGCTATCCCCATCCACCAACCCCCACCCCAGCATAAATGCGCAAGTTAGCATGGGGACATAAAGTAAGGTGTATATCACTTTTTAAATCCACATTAACATTTTTTCCTTTCTTTTTTTTTTTTGGATAAAAAAAATTTAGTTAAGGTCGGCTCCGGTCACCTACCAGGGCCAGGGCATACCACAGTAGTCGAACCATTTAGGTTTGTCTACTGTGGAATTTACAGATCGCCCACCAGCACAGCCATATCGGCAGAAGAAATCGAGCACACAACCTTCTGAGGGGAAGTGGCCCGACCTTAACAACTGAACCAACATGTGTTAACCTTTTTCCTTTTTAACCTTGGGTGTTAACCCAGCTACCTACCCCACTCAATTATCACAACATCTCGTACTTCAATTAATTATATTCTAAACACCAGCGCACAATAGCAAGGATTGATCCCCACTATAATATACAAATACAAAAAAATTTATTACATAAATTAATAATATGATAACATTAATCATGGAATCCTTGCATGTGACCAAATTATGCTGCAAGTCAGCTGCTGCTGACACAAGGGGGGGTAAGTGAGGGTGAATGCTAAGCATATGGCACCATAACGGCGCACGTTAGCAGCTGTCACACCGCCAATGAACCATAGACACCAAAACAGATAGAGATACAGATTTATCAGTAAAAATGGAAAGATGAAAAAAGGATTATTATTATTATTGTTATTAACCTGTTCACTGTGGCCTTGAGGGAAGTAGACGACGTGGGTCCCAGCAGCCGGCAGGTTTACCAGAGGGCCGGCGCACGCTTGCCATAGCTCCCCGTTTATACTCTTCTTCTCAACTGCCATTCGTCACACAATCAAAATCAACAAATATACATACACATATATATATATGGATGAAAAAGCAAAATAATTAAAATCTCGGAAAAAAGTTGTTCTCAGATTTGAAGAAGAAAAAGGTGAAACTATATATATCAGCTGGATTCAGCGATGTTTACAATAGTGTTGTTACTGTAAATATATATTGTTGACTCTTTTGTAAAAAATAAATTCATATAGACATGAAATCTCCGATGCGTGTAGACGTCAATAGGAAGGGGAAGGAAAAGTGACCTTCAGCGGCGGCGGAGGCCTGAGCTCCGGCGGCGGTCACCGGAGTCTTCATTTCTCTTCTTTTACTTCCTGATGCTTTATCTATATTTTCCCCAGCTCAAATAAGTCGCCTGAGTTTCTCACCGGAGTCTCATTTCGCCGGAAAATTGAAGAAGAACCAACAACAAGAGTACAAAAAAATCAATTTTGACCTAGATCAAACAACAGCTGTCACCTTTACTGATGATTCCTCGTTTACATCATCAGAGAAGATTCTTCATTTATTATGCTAAAAGAAAAAGAGGAAATAGGAAAGTCTTTTTAGAGAGAGAAAGTAAAAGAGGAAGAGGATGATTTTGAAGTAGGATCGCCGGCGCCGGATATGAAATTTTTCCGGCGAGGGATTAGAGAGAGAAAGTGAGAGAGGGGAGACAAAAGAAGCTTTGGAAAAGGAAGGGATGTTGAGTATAGCAGAGACCAAATGCTGCTATTTTACTTTTAATTGCCCCCTTTTCCACACTACACCGTCCAGACACACTCACACACGCTTTCCCTTTCTCTCTCTATATATCTATATGTATGTAGGTATGTATATGTATATACTAGTTTCTTTCTTTCTCTTCTTGTTCTTCTCAAAGACCTCTTGTTTTTGCAGGCTAATCAACCTCCTTTTTACTCTCTCTCTCGTTCCAAAGCTTTCACTTTCTCTCTCTGAATTCCTCTTTCTACTCAAAGTTTTCTCACCTTTTCCTGTTTGTTTGTTTTTACTTTATTATATGTAAAGAAATGAATCAGTAGTACATATTATATGCACTTGTTGTATCTATATGTCTCTCTCTCTATCTGCAGTGTTTTTCTCTCTCTACAATAGTATTTTATATTCTCTCTCTACTGAAAATGAGGGAGTTTGACCATGGCCTCACATTGCTGACCATGTTGGGTTAAACAAGTAAATGTCACCCGCGGGAAATTCTAGTTGGCATGGGATTTAGGCAAAAATAATAATTGCATATTTTACACTATGTCTATATTTCAACAAGACATGCGGTTTTCATCTTCTCATTTTGTTTTGCGTAAATTTTTTTATAGTTGTAGGTTGGGTAAATTGTGTGTGTGTTTGTAAAAATTGAAAACAAAAAATTGAGGCTATGTTTTGGGATGGTATTTTGGTGAGAAATTTATGATGACACGTGCATGTTTGATGAGATTGTGTTTGGTTTTATTTTGGTAGTTGGTTTTTTGGCGTGGTTTTTTGGTGAGATAATATTTGGTTTTGTTTTCAGATGGAATAAAAGTTACTGGAGCTTTTATCTGTTAAAGAGGAGAGAAAAGAGAGAGAGCACATAGAGAGGAGGGGAGGGACAAAGTAGGTGTAGAAAGATGAAAAATAATTATGTTTTTTTTTATCAAAAAAGTAGTGTATTTTTAACCAAATATTTTGTGAATCAAACATGGTTTGGTGAGAATTTTGGACCAAACATGATATGAAAATATAACCAAACATTGCTTGAGTTTTTTAGCTAAATCCAATAAGTTGTTTTTGTTCAATTCAAGTCTTTGGTGATAATTTCATGTAACACTTTATTTAACATATATAGATGCACGACAATGTATGCATGAGTACGAGGTTAAAATGTGGAGTGAGAAAAACTTATGTCCTGAAAAAATAATTTGAAACCTTTTACCACTTCTAACTACCAGTATATACATCGTCACGCAACTATGTGTGTTGCATGGTAGTATTACAAAAAATTTGAACGGGTTTAATTTTATTTATTTGATTTCATTGCCTTCGATTCTCTAGAAAAAAATTGAAAATAAAGAGAAAGTAAAAGCATGTATAAAGTTACTCTTGCTAAATACTAAGGCTATGTTTGGTTATGTTTTGGGATGGTATTTTGGTGAGAATTATTGATGAGAAATTTATGGGGACACGTGCGTTTTTAATGAGATTGTGTTTGGTTTTATTTTGGGGATTGATTTTTAGGTGTGTTTTTTTGGCGAGATAATGTTTGGTTTTGTTTCCAAAGGGAACAAAAGTTACTGTAGCAATTAAATCATGAAACTTTTGTATGTTAGAGAAGAGAGAAAACACATAGAGAGGAGTGTAGGGACAAAGTAGGTGTAGAAAAACGAAAAATAATTATTATGTTTTTTTTTTTTTGATAAAAAAAGTAGTGTATTTTTTACCAAATATGATTTGATGAGAATTTTGGACCAAATATGATGTGAAAACATATCCAAACATTGCCTAACTTCTTCTAGTTTTTTTACTTTTAGCAAATTTGCAAACAAATCATACTTTAATTTCTTTTGCACATTTGCAAATTTTCTTTAATTCATCATTTCTTTAAAATCACAAATTTTTGGCAACATAATTAAATTCATTTCGTATTTTTCTACTAATTTTACAATTCTTCCCGAAACAGATAATTCGTTGGTTTCTTTTAAGCTCAACGGTAGTTATAATTGCAATCACTAATCAACTGTTCCGAGGTAAATGTGTTTTGTTTATCACTAATCCATGCCCATTTCATGTATTCTTTTGGTATTGCCCATTTTACGGTCATGAATTATCAACTCCTACAAATTTAACTTCAAATTATTAAAGTGTTAAACATATCGGTTGGTTCTTGAACCATTTTTTTTACCTCCCTTTCAAATTTAGAAAGTATTTATTTTAAAATAAATTCAAGTAAATCAACTACAATTGGATCTTACGAAAATTAAGAGGTGTAAAAACAATCAAAGGAAAACGAGGTAACGTTGTTTTTACTGGAAATTGGTATATAAACTTAAGGTGTTGGCTTTAAATTTAACCAATTATTTAAGTAAATTTCATATGTCGTTTATGAACTTCATTTTGGTTAAGATATTCTACTCTTGAAATAAATTAACTTTGTATATTTTTATTTTTATTTTCTTTTTTGAATATACCAGGGTTTCCCTCAGCCGGACGCCGAAAACTATTTCCCTTCGAGGCGTATACATCACCGAAGTGGGTTTTGCCTCTCCCAACAAAGTGTTTTCCATACACACCTTCAGAAAACGAACCCTGGACAAATGGTTAAGGAACTCAGCTATCTACTAGCTGTGCTAGACCTTGTTGGTTAACTTTGTATATTTAATTATTCATATCAATATCAGATGAATAAGAAATTATAGTTGAAACGAGTCATTTAAACGTTGAGATATGTGGTTACATGAGAAGTTGAGCTTGATAATCTCATATTGGTATTTGGAACAACTCGATATCATATAGTTCATGTTTGGCTATTGAGTCGAGGTCCTAATTAAGATACCAAAAATCTTTGGAAAAGGGAGTCATCTAGGTTGCACGGGTATGGATATGGTGACACGGATAGGATACGATATGGATACGGCGATACGATTTTTTCAAAATTTTAGGATACGACACGACGATGATACGACTATATGTATGCATGTATAATATATAAAAAAAAATTGATTCGATAAATTCATTAATATACTTAAAATTTTGTCTAGTTCTATAAATTTCTTTTTCATTTATTTAATTTTTATGTGTTAATTTTTAATAAAAGACCGAAAATATTATCTATTTTCCTATTTTACTCCAAAAAGTATTATATAATATTAAACAAATATTCTATCTGGTATCCAAAACATATCGGATAATTCAAATTTTGTGTCGGATACGGTATCCAGAATTTTTTCTTTTCTTTTTATTTTTGGTCACTTCAAAAATGGCTTGAACACGGTATCCGAGAGTATTTGTGCCGGATACGGATACAATACTGCACGGGGTCCATTTTAAGAGTATCCGTGCATCATAAGGAGTCATACATGGTTGTATAATTGGAAGAAGGTCCACACACAAATGTCCGTCCGCCTAACTTGATTGAGGCTCGAGCACGTGCACAGATAGATTCGGTCCTAGCTTGGGTTTGGTCTTGAGCCGCATATATTTTTTTATACAAATAAACTTAAGAGTAACTATTTTTCAACCGATGTAAGGTAGGCAGTATAGTTTTGTGTAAAACTTGACATCATGATCAATGGATCCGAATGTAAGGATTATGTCCTCAGATGCCATTGAGGATAAAATGATAGGGCATCTCACTTGTAAATGACTTATTCTTGTTTAATAATAAAAGACATTGTTTTTGTTCTCACATAAATCTTATATGTATCTATAAATAGTGTAAAACGTTTTGTCTATGTTTTCAGTACAAACTCTCTACTTCCTATGGGATAGGAAGATTGGCACTAGAAATATTGATCTTGATTACTTAACAAATTCGCAAGTGATATAAAGTCTTTAATGGACAAATAAAGATTTGAAATACTTGTACAATTTGAGCTTCGACATGGGAGTGCCAGTCGAACACCATATGATGGCGGGAGCTTAAGGTTGTAGGCACGTCAGTGGAACAGATGTGCTCGAACACGACTCGCATTGGTTCTGTCATATTGGTTTTCACTATATGAGTGTCAATGACAAAACTGATTATTCGTAATAGGTGTAAGTGAACCTATGAACTGAATTATCAGGCTGAAGATACACTTGTGACGTCAAGTCTGTCACTAGAGTAGTTAGACCTAATTCACCCGTTGGTGGGGTCGACCTCGAAATGCGGCTTGATGGGCAAGTGGTAGTCTTAGCTGATAACTAATATGGAATTTGTTCTCTCATAAGTGAATGAGAAAGTGTCCTATGTGATTATAGATAATAGAGATCAAAGTCTTTGGCCAAAGCAATAGAGTTGATCGTGCGAGGCACGAAATCGAACTTAATGATTTCGTATTATTATAATTAATACATATGGAGTGAGTTTGACTTTACCGTGACTCTCACTTGACTGGGACACGTGAACAAATGGTTTATACATATACGGTATTTACGATTGGAAAGTTGTAGAATGATCCATTCCTTTGATTTCTTTTGGGCTACGAAGTGGGCCATATAACTAGCTAGGTATTACCTACTTCCTTTGGATTCATCCCATTGCCAAATGAAATGAGCCTAAAGAGCCACACTAAAGATAAAGAAAAATAAAAGGATTTTTCTATTTAGAATTAAGAGATTTAATTTATGGGATAAATTAAATGTGATCAATTAATTGCTCATGAGATGAGATAATGAATTAAAAATATAAGATAAATTATTAATTAATTTCTCATAGAAATAAATTAATGAATCAATTTATCTAATAAATTTGGTTATTTAATTAATTAATTTATTTATTGGATAATAAATAATTGATTAAATAATAGAGAATTAATTAAAGCAAGAGACAAGACGAGACTAATAAGGGGCGTCCGTTTGGATGCCTCCTATGGAGTAGATGCCCAACATGGGCTCTAGACTATTGTTTTGGTCGACAAGTCAAGTGATATTAAATATATCACTTAAAAGACTTTTGACCTAGACAAACGTCATAACTTTTCACAACTCTCCTAGAAAGAAAGAGTAAAACTCCTCACTCTCTCTTCACACCCTAGCCGTCGGTCAAGAAGGAAGAAGAAGGGGAAATTTTTCGTCAATCAATCCGCATGATAATTTAGAGACAGGGTAAGTTTGTTGTTCGGATCAAACTTTAAGAAAACCTCAGAGATTTCGAGATCTCTGATTATACGAGGATTGGAGACTTCAACTATTCATCAATTCAAAATTTGGAAGAAGGATTGAGTTCTCCAACCAGCTCGCTTCAACGGGTAAGTTTTAGCGAGTTTTAATTATTCATATATGCAAATCGAGATGATATTGTGGGTAAAATTTTATTCCGCTACGTATTTTTTGTGAAGCCCAACACCGAATGCTCCACGTGTCAAGTAGAGGGTTAATCAAACAATTGGGTCCATATAGTCAACAACCATGACTGTACAGGCACATGCATGCTTGGTCCAGTGGACGTGTCGAATAGTGTACTGCACATGTCCATTCCAAAGTGTGTGTCTTGAATCAAGTTAGGTCATTAACGTAATATCCTTCTCTTGAATCAGAAGATGTGTCCTAACACGTGTTTTGATCTGAAGTATTATTTCCAACATATTTCTTTAGCTCTTATAAATATAATCTCCAATAGTTGAATCTTCGACATTCAAAATACTTTATGTCTTCTGCTTTTAAATACTATCCCCAATATTTTTAATTTGTGCATTTTTTTACTCTTTCCAAAAAAGAATTCAAAATAAATATTTTAATTGTTGTTTTCTATAGTCGTATTGTCGATATCTTGAGATAAAACACATCTTGAAATATGATTATAGTAATCCATAAACATCAACTTGATGCAATATCTTTTAAGAAGAAAAAAAAATGAAACACTTACCTCAACATATATATTCATTCGAATTTACCTCTTATTAAACGACTTCCACATATCATTTTCATATCGGCAAAACCATTTTATCTCAATTGGGGAAAACTAGTCGTAGAGGTAAAAAAAAGAAAAAGTGGGGTCTCCAATGTGTATGCAACACAAGTAATTGACCGTATATTGACCCATCATCATCATCATCTCCATATAGTTATATTACCCTCATTAATTTTGACAATGACTAAAGAGTAACACATAATATTTAGGGGATTTTGATTATGTGGATTTACTTTTGATCATTTCAAATACGACAGCTGGAGCAGTTGATTAATTGCAATAATCATTTTCTTCTATTTTGGACATGCATTAATAATGCTGGAGAGATTTAATATGCAGACTTCCTAAAAAACTTGAAATTGAGCAAATTTAAGAACAATAGTAATAATGCTACTATATTCATTGATTGATACATCATAATATCATTAGCCTTAGGAAAAATCCTTCTTTATATGTTTATATTACAATATTTGCCCCTACAAGTTAGATAAATTGTGCAACAAAAATGTTGGCTATATCTATATATATATATATATATATATATCGTTTAATGATCGACAATTTTAATTAATACTAATTTTTTCAGTGGAGTCTAGTTTGCAGTCCCGGGACGTGGTAAATTGCACGGATTAATAAACTAATTTCTTCAAATTCAAGTGAATGTGAAAAAATATTGCATATTAGTCTGTGATTCATATAAATTTATATTTTTTATGGTGCATATATATATATATATATTTTTTGGTTTTTACCAGGGTTTTCACCGCCGATCGCAGTAACTAATCCCTTCGTTGATTGGAGACACCTCGAATGGTGGGACAGCTGACCCAGAGTTTTCAATAGCTCTCCATACTCAAGGTCGAGGATCGAACCCTCACCACTTGGTTAAGGGAGGAGGAGTTTTTTCCACTCCACCACACCTCTTGGGTTGCATATATATATATATGTGTATATGTGTATATATAATATCTGAATTAATGTTGCTTTTGTGAAGGGAATGCTACATCAGATGGGGGTGGTCCTGTGCATCGTCATGAATCCGTAGTTTAGTGATGACAAGTATCTTTCTTTACATACATGTTTTTGGAACATAGCATTTATAATCTAGCACTTATATAGGGAAAAATTTGCTTTGGTCTCTCTCCAATTTGGATAAAGCAATAGTTCAAAAAGGATGAAAAGAAAAGAACACATTGTAATGTACTAATCCATATACACTTTTTAGTTATGTTAAATAAAATGCATTTTTAAATTCGTTTTCACTATAAATAGAGCAATAAAATATCTATTTGAAATGGTGTATAACTGTATAAGTAATAAGACTAGATATTCAACTATTTCTTTCTCTTTCAATTTTTTTGTTTTTAATTTGAATTAAGTATTAATTGGTAGGTTATCCAAAAATAGCTTAAAAATGGCATGTTAATTAAATATTACTAAGTTCATAAGAAAAATAGAATAATATTTTTGAGAAACAAAAATAGGACAATTAAAGCTAGATTTTCAAGAAACACAAAAAATGTATTTAAAAAAAAAATTGTTTTGATTGAGCAAGTCCTACGTCCCTAAGTGATGGTTCGTTTGCAATAATAAAAAAACATTAATTATATGTCTCAAGTTATACTACTCTCGCATTCACTTTTTTTGGGTAAGACCATATATATATATATATATATATAAAGTTTCATAATCATTTCAAATAGTCCTTAAAAGAGCATCTCATTATAGGTGTGACGTTATCCAATATATTTGGCCACTTAACGATTTATGTTTCACTAATTTCTTTCTTTAATGTAAGTTTTTTTAGAATGATTATGTCATAAGTTATCAAAGTTCTATAATAGATTAAAGAAAAGAAGACTCATGACTCATATTGGATTTAATGCGAGTTTTAATAAATGGAGTAGTTCCTTTAGTTTAACTTTGGATTCTTTTTTTCCAATTTGTATTTTTATGTCGTATATCATTTTATAAATTCTCGTCAAATTTATGCTATTCACATTCAAATATATATCTATATATGAAAAAATATGGCACACACTTGAGACGCATACATAATAACTGTAATAAAAGATATGTGTATATATTGAAATGTGAGGTACTCGACTCATCACCTCTCGTGAGAAGATAGATTATATTAGAGTGTTTTTCCTTGAATTTTTATCGCTCAAGTTGAGCATCAACAATATAAACTAGTTATATAATCATTTCAAATGATCAAATGATCCTCCTAAAAAAAGATTGTTGTGTCAATTAAACCTAACTCGAGCAACAAATTTGAGGTACTTCGATTATAGATTCACGAGCTGAGATCTCACTTTAGTTAGTTTCTGCTAGCTATTAGTAGTTAATAATGATTGATCATTGGTGATTGATATTTATGATGAATCTGACGATTCATATAATAATGTACATAATTGTTTTAGTAAAAAACAACATTATTGTTTTTCAATGTATGTAAATACAAAGTAGGCATTCGCCATTTTCCCAAAGGTGGAAGAAGACGTGTAACGAAGATTATACATCATGACAATTGTACAATTAATAGATTTTCATTAGATCACCAATTTAAGATCTCATGTGCTAGTAGAAACTAAGAACCTCAAGTTAAATTTACATGGACGCAACTAATTCTTATTTTAGATAGGACTTTATATTGATAATTTGGTACTAGTTTATATAAATCTAGTGTAAATGCCGAATGACTTCACATAGAACATGTGTCGCAACATTTGGTTGTTTTAAGGGTAATTTTTTTTTGTTATAAAAAAAAGCAGATAATTATACGTATGTAACACGCAAAAAAAATTGCCGTTTATTTAAAATGTTTTCACAATCATCTCCTGCTTAGTATCTCGAAACAACACAAATTATGGTTGCACTCGTGATGTTTCAACATGATTAAATAACATAACTATTTGGGCTCACTACTAATGATGGTAAAAATTGATGGAATTATTTCTTAAACTTCACTCAATCATCCATTCATTGACTACTCCAATGTGAAAATTCTTTATCATTTAATATTGAAAAAAGAAAAAAACCTTACAAGAAGGGCTAATCTCGTCATTACAGGAAACTAAGCCCCCAACAACCTTTGAAGCCATCAAATTAGCTATGATTTACGTACACTTCGAAAAATTATTTCGTGCAGTGTCGGACACGTGTTGTGTCCGTGTCCGTGTCTTGCTATTAAAAAAGGGAAAAAATATATATGTGCAATCGTGTCTATATACTAATTTTTTAAGAATTGACATGTCCCGTGTCAAAATCCGTGTCCGTGTTTATTAGTTATTACATTATTGTTCACATGCGTACTGTAGCAAAACAGGAAAAAAACAAAAAGAAATTAAAACCTTTTGATTAAATATGTAATTAAAGTGAGACTTAAGAAAAGCTTAATTACTTTTGCTTTGAATAGAATTAAAAATGCACGGGGGTTACACTGGGTGACGTGGCGGGCCGCAGCGGCGGCTCGGTCTCTGATGTTGACGGCTCTGCTTTCAGATCCATCCCTCTCACATTATTTTCACTTTTCTGTTTTGCACCTGTCATTTTTGATTTTCTCAATTTTGACCACACAATTCTACCACTTTGCACTCACAATCACTAGAGATTTGCGAGTTGAGCCTTCTTTTGGAAAAACAAGTCTTGGAAAACTAATTCTTGTTTACTTCCAGTGGGCGTGAAAATTTACTAGGATACCCGAATTATATTCAACTGTCTAGTTAAATTGGTCCCTTTTTTTCCCCTCCAAAATAGAATAGTCCGCATAAATTAATATTAATAATATATTGTACAATTGTTAAATGTTAATATCTAACTCCTCGTCTCCCTAGATAATGTTGTTGTCCTCCCCCCCAAACTTTCAATATTATTTTTCTCTCTCTCTAGCCCTAACCAATAACCATCATGTACTTCCCTCTGTTCGTTTTCAGCACTGTCACCCTCTCCAACTCTAACACCCCAACATTTCATTATTGAGAACACAACTTGATTTACGACAAAGTCTCGGCAATTAACAAATTAAATAACCTTCCCCTCCCTTCATGAATGCCTCCCCCTTCCCATCATCAATCCTGCAACCGCCCCTCTACTTTCGTTGATTGCGTCACCCGCATTATTTCGTTTCCATATTTGTTTTTATTATTAATTTTTTTCCATTTCTTGTTATGTTGTTGGACCAAGCAAACATGGTGGTCTCTTGAGGAATGATAATGGTGGTGGTGTAAGCAAGGGTGGCAATGGTGGTGTGATCGATGTCCGGGTGCAATTTTTAATGATTTACAAAAATATTATTGATGACAAGAAGCATTGTTCTTAAACCTATAGAATAAAAAGCAAAAGCGCAACTAAACACAACACTCGTAAGTAGAGTTTTTTTTAGTTGTTTCACGACTTTTGGTTGGAAGCAGAGTTCCGAAACATTAATATATATGAGTCGCAAACAATCACAATCAGACATGAAATGAGCCTCACTTGAGAGATCACAATAAATATACGATTGTGATTATGTGAAAACTATGAGTCTTAAAGGTGTGTTTGACTTAGTGGTTGAAAAATTAAAATTTATCCTTGGAGTCCAAATGTCATTTTGATGACTCCTTAATCTATTTTTCTATAATTTCATTTAATTATTTTTGGGTTATAAAACAAGAGTATGACAAAATTAAAAGCTCTTTGAACTTTTATCATAATCAATTATCAAATAATCAATTTCTCAAATTTTATCAAAATACACACTTAAAAGTCCCTCGATATTGAAGCCAGCAAGAAATGGTTGACTTGACAAGATGTGAATGCTTCCGCACATTAAAGGGAATTCTGCTGACGTGGAGTAATAAGACTGCTTAAATAGCTGAATGCTTTTGCAGAGGGAATCAAATCTTGGCCGTAGATTGTGGTTTTGTATTTGAGCCGTACGTCATTCATGGAAGTTGCTGATCGGCGCCGCGAATTCTTTTTTAGCTTTTGGGTTTGCATGGCTCGGCTACGCAAAGCCGATCTACAGAGAGAAAAAATCGTACGCCACCACTATCATATCATATATTCTTATGTACGGCTCTCATCAATTACGTGAGCATGACAGTCCCAATGAGGTTTGAAGTGGCCGAGGGGACTACAACAAAATCGCAAAACTGCCTTAACCCAACTCAAACCGCACCGCATTTGGCACGTTACGAATCGGTTCGGTAGTCTCGAATTGATTTTAAAAAGACCATAATTTTTCATTCGGATTCGAATTGGTTTTAAAAAGACCATAATTTTTCATTCGGATTCGAATTGGTTTTAAAAAGACCATAACTTTTCATTTGGATTGAGTTTTTCATTTATATAAACCGCACTCAAGCGCAATACTTATAAATATACTTATCGTGGTAAATTTTAATAATTATTGGTTAAAAAAGTCAATATCATATGTTATACGGATAATTCCATAAAATAGACATTTATTCCAAAAAAATATGATAACAATTTTCAATCCAATAAAATCTATTCCACCAACTTTTCCTTAAAAAAACCCAAAATTTAAGGTCATGAATATATGAACTTAATTATGCTTAACATTCTACATTACGAATTAATCAATTGTACCTTTTTTTATAGAGATTTATTTATTTGAAACTTTTATATTGATAATTAATATTAATTATGATCTTAATTTAAAAAAAATAGATTTTTTAATCTTCTTAAAAATAAATTATACAAAAATACTTATCATACTTAATATTAAAAATAAATCCGTATAATGTAATTTATAAATTTGAAAAGTTCAAAACAAAAATATTTTGATAAGAAAAAATAAATTGATCAATTCTTAACTAATAAATAAAGCGTAATTTAGTCCAAAAAATTGTTAATCTCAACTTTTGGATTTTTTTGAATGAGAAAATTGTAGAATGAGTTTTTGAGGTTGACAATATTTTCATAAATTTTTTGGATATAAACATTTATTTTAGGAGAGTTTTAATATTTTTTTTCTATATTGTACCGATTAGGAAAAAGTAAATAAAAATAATTGAATATTGTGATTTTTCATTAAATTAAATATTTGTGTGCTCGAGGAACCAAGTTTGCAAGTTTAAGCATTGTTCATGGATGCTGTGTAAAACCTTGACTATTTAAGTACCATAATATTGTTGAGCACACAATTATTTCACTCTTTTCATCGATCTCACGTAGCTCATAATCAAAAATTTCAATTTTTCAGAAACGCAATCCCTCAACATGTTCATAAATTATTTTGGACCATTATATCTTTAGGAATCGCAAAGACTGCCCCATTGAAATTCGGGTTTGAGAATTATCAGATGAGCTTGGGCTAAGATGTTAAAAAACCGCAAACAATGATTCAAACCAAAAAAATAGTAAAATCGCCCCTATCCGCATTTTCGATTGATTATTTGTTTACCCTATAAATAAAAAAGTCTTTACCCTTACAAAATATGGGAACTTGTGCGCCTCCTCAGCCTCCACAATTTCTCCTCGTCCCAATAATTGGTGTTTAAAGCATAATCTTCATATTTTATCACTAATTTATTTTGTTTTTGGGCGTGTAAGTGTTTGACTTAATCCGCTGTTGTAGTACATATGCTACTTCATTTTATAATCTCGTTTAAATATTTTTGCGTTCTAAAATCACTTTTGGTAAAATTGAAAATTTTAACTTTTGTCATAATGAGTATACAATTATAGTCCCACATCGAATGGAGACGATGGACTTAGGAAATTTATAAGTCTCAAGTCCCCTTCACCATAGCAAGACGCCTTTTACGGACAAACCCGTGATCGTGTGGCTCAGACCAAATTAGACAATACATTTCTCAGGAATGAGACAACAAATGCATGCTATGGCACCATTCACTAAGGTAAATTTCAGTAACCGTACATATATAGCATAAATGCATAATAAATGCTAACAACCGTTGGTGCAGTTGGTAAGTACCGGGCTTCTTCCAATAAGATGGTTGTGGGTTCGAGTCACCTCTGCCGATCTGAGGACAGTTGTTGGTGGGTGATATGTAATTTTCCCAGCTCTAGTAATCTTTCTAAACTGGGGCTCTGTTAGAGTGCGGTATTCCCTGACCCGGGTGGGGGACAGGCACCGATCCCACCCGAACTTTTTGTAACCATAATAAATAAGTTTCTATGAAAAAAATAAAAATTGAAGCGATTCCAATTCTGACGTTAATATATGCATATGTTCATTTACAATACATTTTTCTATTCTTAAATTTAGTTAAAATGTTATTAGAAAAGCTTTGTGAATAAAGGATGCAGGATCTGTTAGGCTAAATAAAGCTTCACTAATAAATACTAGAAAATACTGTTAGATTAGAGAAAACCCTGTAGAGAACTTGTATTACTGAATAACATATTTATAGAGATATATATATTTGGTAAATAAGAAACCCTAACTATAAACAAGGAAAAGATAAATACAAGGAAACATAAAGAAACCTAAATTAACATAAATACTAGAAAGATATGAAAAAATATTATAATATCTAACACTCCTCCACAGTCGAAACGTGAGAGTCTTGAACGTTGAGACTGGACCAAAGAAATCTGATCATAAAGAATTTGAGAAGAAGACGGGGACAAAGATAAAAAGTGGCAGCGGCCTTAAGAGGCAGCAGCAACGGCGGCTCCAATTCCTCGTTTTCCAAGGGTGAGCGGCGACAACTAACAAAATTAAAGGTGGCGGTAGCTAAACGCGGCGGCTGCGGCCAAAGAGAGAAGGCGGCGGCATAAAATAAAAAGTCGGTGGCTCCAAGTCCTCATTTTAGAAGAGTGAGCGGCAGCAACTAAAAAAAACTAAAGGTGGCGGCGGCTAAGCGCGGTGGCCCACGACCAAAGAGAGAAGGTGGTGACAACGGCCATAGGAAAACAAAAAGAAGAGAAAATGAGATAAGGGAGAAGAAGCTGGCGGCAGCGATGACCAAGACAGAGGGCGACGACGGTGACCAAGAGAGAGGGCGGGGGCGGCGGCCATAGGAGAAAGAAAAAAAAATTAGATAAAGAAAAACTAAATTAGATAAGGGGCGTTGGACGGGGACGACGACTTGAGGATGGTAGCGGAAGCGAGAGATCGAGAGACCATGGCTCGAATCCATGACTCTGATACCATGTTATATTAGAGAAAACCCAGTAAGGAACTTGTATTACTGAATAACATATTTATAGAGATACATGTACTTGGTAAACAAAAAGCCCTAACTATAAATAAGAAAAATATAAATACAAGAAAATATAAAGAAACCTAAATTAATATAAATATTAGAAAGATATGAAAATATATTATATTATCTAACAAATACTTATGTTTTATGAACATAAGGAAATGTAGTAGTGGGACCGTGGGAGTAAGGAAATGTGTATCCAAAATAATAATAATATAATAATAACAAGAACAACAACAACAATAATAATAATAACGAGTTGATATTAGCACTCCCAAAAGTGATGACTACACTTCATATTCACTTTATTTTTAACCAAATGTTCATGTATTATTTGAACACACAATTTCTTTTAATATGTAAAACAATATAACTGTCACTATACTATTCATCATTTTTTCCCCACATTTTAACATTTGAACAAACTATACAATATATATTGCAACGTTAGCATAATCTTTGTTCATTTTTTCTCCTATTAATTTATTTTACATTTTCACATTCTATATTTTAAGAAGCATATAGCTATCAAAAGTTAAGAAATAGTGGTAAGTTGAGAATTTTAAAATCTAATAGATCATTTTCCTTGAATTTCGGATAATTTTTTAAATTGTATTTTCATTCACAAATTTGTGAAATATAGTCTATTTTTCATAAAGAAATCTCTTATGCATCGTAAGTTCAGCATTGAGAATTCAACTACTTATATGAAATTCAAATCACTATTTTATATGTTTTCTTTGACATCAACTCAAATACCCAAAAAAAAAAAGAGTTAAATTAATGCACACCACAAATTCGTTTTTTTTTTTTTTGACTAATAGATACTAAACTTCGTATGTGCAATAAAAACTTGACCTGGTGTAAGTAAGTTAATATTATTATTTTAGATAAATATTATTGATAACTAATATTATTTTTTGCCTAATATTTGAGCTGATGTATAAATATGAAGTAAAAACTTGACCTTATGCAAGGAAATTTTACCTGATTTTAACTAATTAATATATGTACAAAAGCTAATATTATTATTTCTAATTATTATGTTAAATAATGAATAATGATGTTCAAACATTAAAAATGTGAAGATAAATCTGAAAAAGAATAAATAATATAATGAAAAATTATATTTGTCTTATTTATTAAGGGGAGTTATGTGTTCATATAATACATGACACTTCGATACTTTTTTTTTTTTGGTAAGAACAAAAAATATATCAACCTGTCATGTATTATTTACTTAAAAATAAAATGAATTTGTAGTGTAGTTATTAGTTGTAGGTGCTAATATCAACTTTTTAATAATAATAATAATGAAAAAAGAGGAGGAGTCGGTGCGCCGTGGCTTTTTGTAGCCGAAAACCCGCCTGGTTTAACGGAGCTACCTTCTATATGATAATATTTTAATCACCCTACAACTCCTCAATATCTACATCTACCGACTGCAAACACGTCACCTAATTGTGAATTAAAAAATCAGTAACTTTTTTTTTTTTATCAATAAAAAATCAGCAACTAATGGTAGAGTAAATGCATCAAAATCATCTTTTTTATTCTATGGTCCTTTTTGTCACATTTTGAACTTCAAGGACCTAAATGCGGGAATGACTATACTACAGGGGTGCAAAGTATATTTTTCCCATGAAATAACTCATTCTTAAGGCTCGTCATGAGCCCCACAACAAAAAGACAACGAGAGACACAAGCTCAGGTCCATTCAGGCTCGAATCAAGATGAACTAGTCAAAATGACCTAATGATCCTGATATGGGTTTGAACCCAATATGTTTGGATCGAACATCAAGCCCTCGATCTCCAGCCTGTAGGTCAGCCCCCAAACACTTGACCCCAAGGCTAGGGTTGAGTATTCACTTTAGGGGATCGAGCATAGGTGCTCGATATGCTCGACCCCGACCTCCATCTATTTAGTCTGCGAGTTGAGTGTCTGAGTAACACTTACATCGATATGCACATGATACGCACGTCCCTCGATATTCTCACTACGTGGTGATCAGGCTATGACGGTTACCTCTCCACGAATCGAGTCATGGATGCAACTGACACCTAACAAGAGAGATATTTTCAATATAAACATCAAAAGATAGACTAGATGAGGGACTTTTTGCAAATTTCATAATGCTCTCTTTGTAATCTTTATTCTCGTTGTCTCAATATTAAAAATGCATTTTTTTGATTATATTTTGTGATTAGTTACTTGTTCTTTGAAATTAAGCCAACAATTTAGCATCATCTATATCTAAGCATCCAAATTAAAAAAAAAAAAATCTATCTCATGTAGTAGGGTTGGGCATTGATTTTAAAAACCCTTCCGAACTACACCAAAATGCACCATTTTTATTGATTTTCTACACAAACTGCATTAAAAATTAAGTTAAAACCACATCGCCCTTTGCAGCTTGGTTTCGACGACTTTGGTGTTAAAAAAATGCACTGAACTGTCTACATATTTATTATATATATGTTATTATTTAGTTTGAACTTTTAATAGTTTTGTTCTCGTAATACTACTTGATGTTTTAGTTTAATTCAATATTTGTTCTTGACTTGGCCCAATTATATGTTTTACATAATTAATAATATGTTCGATCAAACAAGGACGCTTGATACTTTTAAAGAGGATAGTATTTTCTAAAGTGCTGTATTCTTCTTCAAATAATATAAATACTTAAATAGATTGGTATTAAAAAAAAAGAATTCGTGGATTATATATATGATCATTTTATTTGCTGCTTACAGTTATTTATAATAGCAATATCGTGATAGATCATTATAATATTTTACACATTTAGAATTATTTTTACAAGTTTGTTTAGCAGATTTTAGTACACAAATTTTAATAAATAAACAAGTACACCATGTCTTTTTTTTGTATTATTAGTTTATCTACAAAATTTGAACTCCAACTTTTCATGAGAAGGTTAAAACATTTTCTTGTGTGTATGTATGTTTATTTGATATATGTATATATATATATATATAGTACAATACAAACAAATATACCTATACTCACACACACACACACATACAAGATGTAACCTCGTGCCAAAGTACGGGATACCAATTATGTAAAGATTAACACTAACAAATTCTATCACTATATAATTTATTTATTTTTAATATATCTGCAAAATTAAAAAATTGATTCAAGTTTGGCAATTATCATCAAAAATTCTTTTTATATGAGTATTAAATCATATAAGTTAATTTAAAATTATAACACATGATAATTAAATTTAGTAAAATATTTTTTTATAATAAATTATTGACAACTTTCATTAACAACATAAATAAATAAAAAAGAAACAAAAAATTATTCGAATTCAAAATATGGTTGTAACTAAACTATTTGAATTTTTAAATTTGACTATCTTCAAATTTAACTGCGTTCATCTATACTCAATTGCAAAAAGTATGTAATAATTACTTATGTGGCACAATTGAGATCAATTAGGTTATCTATATATGCGCTTACTTGGCTAGCCTCAAGGGTTGTGTTTTTTTTTTAAAATACAAAGAGAAGGGGGGAACCTAATGATCTATCCCGACAGACCCGAGTTTATAGTCCTTCTTGAGCCAAGTAAGGCCTCGCAGATCTTGCTCTAATATGTTGTACAGATTCGAACTCGGGGATTCCATGACACCAAGGGTTCGCTTAAAACCTTTTTTCGCCAATTCGTCTGCCACATGGTTGTCTTCTCGCCACACATTACTTAGTTTAACATGCCATGCCAGCTTCATCTCATCTCTGATTTGGTCAATGAGATCTTATTAGTGGTGTGAGGTAGTGCCCTCGTGAATGCTCAAGATAGACTTCTTACTATCTGACTCAATAATCACATATTTCAATGTCCCAAGCAAATTTAGGCCATATAAAATTGCGGTCAATTAGGCACTAAGAGGCGTCAGTGCGCCTATGCCATCATTGAATCCCCTAATCTAGTGACCATGATGGTCATGGTCACGACTAACTCCTCCGATGCTCGCCAAATCGGCTTGGAGTTTTCCCCCCTGACGGATAGCGCCGTCAACATTAATTTTCCATTTGTCATGTATGGGATGCTCCCATCTGACACAAGTAGATTTCTCAATTTTAGTAGTATCATGCTTTAGTATTCGTAGAGCCTCATCAACTTGAGTACGAACCATCTCCACATCCACAACGGGATTTCTGTCATCGGTTCCATATACATGCTCATTACGTTTACCTGCCACAAAAAATTCATAGCTTCAGTAAAAGTGACATTCCATACTCGGGACCATTCATACCTGTTCGCCGACTTCCTGACATTCCAATCCTCCCACTTTGGTTTAGGAAGCAAAAAGAATATATTGTGATGTCGAGGTGGCACTAGGCGTTACCACAGGTTAGCTGCACGAGGACAATCACGGAGAGCGTGTAAGATCATTTCCTCAGTCTGATTACAGATGGTGTACAACCCGCTACTCTCAATGCCCCGGGTAACCAACATGTGGTTGGTGAGGAGCTTATTATATCGAGTTAGCTAGAGAAAGAATTTTCGCCGATGGGCAACCTTCAACTTCTAGATACGATCCCATGCTCCTTTCTCATCTTGATTTGTTGCTACATTTGCGGGTGCAGCTGTGCACATGCACTCTTACACTAGTACTTTTTATTTTTTCGTGAATTTCCATATGGCTGCATCCTCCAAGTGTCTCCGCGTTGCAAGGTCAAATCCTATGAGTTGGATGCGGACATGTTCGTGAAGTGAGGTTAAATATTCCTAAGCCCAACCTTGCTGATCCGACCAATAGCTGTCCACTGTTTGCTCCAAATCATCCCGATGTAAAGTACCATCCGTGTGGATGTCTAGCGTGTCATGCCTTAGCCAATTATCCCACAAGAACTGAATTCTGGTCTCGTTACCCACATTCTACCTCAAACCCGAGCTTAATAAAGGAAAATTCTTTTGAATGCTCCGCCACGTGTGGGAAGTAGAGCTACGAGCTCTTGCACGTTGTCGATAAACATACTTGTGCCGAAAAACTTGTACCCATAATCGAGGTTCATCAATAATGATATCTGCCAACCAAGCTTTTCGAGGAATGCGAGATTCACATCTCGAGTACGCTGAAGTCCGAGCCCGCCTAAAGTCTTGCTCCTACAAACTATATCCCACGCCACAAAATAAATCTTTCGTGACACTTTGGACCCGCCCCATAAGAATGCCCTATTAGCTCTATCAATCGCATCAAATGCCGACTGGAATTAATGATGTCTACATGTAGTATGAGGGCATAGTGGCAGTAATTACTTTTATCAATGTCGTTCGACCGGACATAGATAAGTGTTCACGTTTCCATCCCTTAAGTTTCTTCTTAACCATATCCAAGATGAACTTATAATCTTTCTTTATATAGTGTAATTACCCTCCTAGATATCGACCTAGATCCCGAGTAAGTACATAGTTCGCATCCGAAGCACATTACTCGAGAAGAAAATTCTTGACTTGTGTAGGTTAATAGATTGCCCGGACATTGCACAATACGTTTGGAGAGTATTGCTAATGACATCTGTCTGCTGTTCTGAAGCCTCTCCAAATAAAATAAAATCGTCCGCGAACATTAAGTGTGATACCCATAGTCCAGTGTGCAAAGTAGGGATAGTGTGCCATTGACCCGCCCGTACGACTTTAGTTGTCAAAGATTCAAGCTTTTCTACACAAAGAACAAAAAGATAAGGAGGTAGGGCCCCTTATCTCAAGCCTCATTTTGGACTGAACCAATCAACCATTTCAAAGTAGGGATAGTCTAGCTGTGGTGGTGCATTCCAAAATAAGCCGAATCCAAGACAGGGGGAAACACATTTCACATAACACATTACCTAAAAAAGTCCAATCAATTTGATCATATGCCTTTTTAAAATCAATTTTTGCAATAAAAAATCTTTTTTTACCTTTCGTCACTCTCAAATTATGAATGACTTCTTGTGTGATGATAATATTATCAATCCCCTTAATGAAACTGCTCTGAGTCTGGGGAATCAAACTATCCATCATAACTCTAAGTCGGTTCCCCATGGTTTTAGTAATTATTTTGAGAATAACATTGCTCAGAGTGATTAGGCGAAAATTAGTTAATTGTGTAGGGTTACTTTCTTTGGTGATTAACAGAATAAGAGATTCATTTATACGATTATCAATTGTACCTTTGGTAATCACCTGACGTACCATATGAGTCACGGCATCCCCTACAGTATCCTTGTATTTTTAAAAAAAGATTGGTTGAATGTCATCTGGTCCCGCGGATCTTGTGGGGTGGATTTCCCACACTACCTCCTTTACCTCTTCTTTTGTCACCAAAACCAAGAGTAGATTAATCTGACCATTCTCTAACCTTGGGAAGTCCCTCGTAGCACGGTAAGTACTAGCCGATGTACTGCCTCGGTAAAGTTCAGTATAAAATTCAATAGCCATAGTCTTTAGCTCGGCTTCATTTAACTCTCACTGCCTATTTGCACACCATAACCAATAGATTTTGGCTCTATTCTGCTTAGTGGTCGCGGCCGTGTAGATGAAAGGGGTATTTAGTCCCCATTCGAATCCACGTAACACATGATTTTTTTTCCAAAATATCTCTTTCTGACGTAATGTGTCATGGAATTGTGCAGTGGCTCTCAGTTTATGAAGATATCTATTAAATTGAGTCCCTTGAGCTCTTTGGATACCACTAATTCGAGCCACTTCTCTCTTCTTGCGAAAAATATTACCGAAGACCTCCTGATTCCACCTATCCGCTTGATTCCATGCATGCGTGAGCTAATCAAAGATGTCCTGATTTTGTTCCCTCTGCTAAGTCTCACTAATCAAGCTTCGAAACCTATTATCCAAAAACCACGCAACTTGCATTCTAAACACCCTTTAATGATTATCCCGACCTGACGTCGAAAGTAAGTCCAATAATAGAGATGAGTGATCCGACGAGATGTGGGCGTCACCGTGGTTCCAGAAAACTCAATCCTCCAGTCATTGTTACAAACAACTCGGTTAAGTCTTTCTTGCAAAGTTGAGTTACCTCCTTTCGCCCACGTGTATGGAGGTCCTGAGAACTTAAGATCGATTTGGCCCACATTGTCCATAGGGGGGCTACTTCCATAAGAGTGTTCATGTAGGTTCTCTGGATATTGTTGGCCAGGGCCCCGATCCACGTCAGATTTTGAAATGAGACGTGGATCCGCACTATTATCCTGCAATAATTCATCATGGAGGGAGAGGGAGTGGTAAATCAATACTAAGATGTTTCAGCTAAGGTGTTATGTGTGATGTTCGGGGACAGTTATTGGACCAACTGGGATTTTAGAAATTGAACTGTTCACTATGGAATGCGTTGTACCTTTCGTTATTAGTGGAATTTGGTTCATGTCAACCTCTACGTTAAGGTTCGATTTTATTTACCATGGGACAGTGAGACCCCTTTCTTAGTTTTATCCGTACGAGGAACCCAAGAACTATTTTTGGTTCCACTTGTTGAACCTTCCAGTGTTTTCCCCATATCTAGAATTCGAATAGCTCCGTCTCCCTCCTCATCTTCATCTATCAACACAGTAAAGCGTGAGCCCCTATCATTTTTCTTGGCTTTCTTTCCCGCCTGAACCTCCCGACTAGATTGGGTTTCTCTAGGCCCAGAGCCACCATTTTTTGTTGCCATGAATGTCATATTTGGCTCCTTATGTATATCCACCCTCTGTCTTGTTCGAGTTTTCTGTCTTCGACGTGATGGTGCTAACATCCATGGCCCATAAGTCAAGTCTGTTGCCTGCTGAACCACCATGTTCTTACCCTTATTTCCATCCGACGTCTTGTGTTGATGCTGCTCCTTACCGTAGGTCTTGACAATGGCTATAAGCGCCGCATCCAAAACAAACTAAGTGAAGACCTTTATATTCGACATCTTGAGGTCTTCTATTGATACCGACAAATAGTGTTAGTGGTTTGGATAGGTCAATTTCAATACCTATATGGGCAAATTTCCATTGATCAATTGTTCCGTATTTTTATCTACTTTCACCACCTTACCAATCAGTGAGCCTAACTTAAACAGCACATCCAGGTGAAATAATTCAATGGGTAAATTGAGAAAATGGACCTTTGCCACAGTTGAGGAGATGTGGACTGTGGCGGGTTGAAATCGGGATGCCATTTCCTCACCGTAAGGTAATGCCCCATCACAATCCATGGTCGCCCTGACAACACTTGTTCATATTATTCTTCTGAGCAATACCTCACCATATAGAAGTCGTTCCCCAAATCTACAAGCTCCAAATCATACTTGACATGCCAAAGGGCTTTCATACACTGTTTCAAAGTAGTATAACTCACAGTTCATCCCGAAACTTTAACCACCAGTGTGCGCATGTATGGGATCGAGTATTTTTGCCAATCCTCTACAGGCACATTTAAATTTGGCCACGACAGTTCTTATTCCTTGTCAGTTTCAACCACTGATGATATTTCCACATTAGGATTAGGGTTTGTAGTGTCAGTCTCACCTTTGCCATAGTAGTATGGGTGTTGTCGCGTGACAGTAGTCAACGAATCCTTAAGTTTCCCCTAGTTCCACTTATTTGTGCGTTTTTCCATCTCGTTGTCTTCGTTCAGATCCATGTTCTCTTCTTCGTCATGTAGTGGAGATGGCGGAGCGTACTCACGTTAATCCTTGAGAAGGCTACGTTTAAATTTCTTCACAGTGCGTTCATCCATAGTCACCGTCGACCGCGGTTGACCGGAGGAGGCATCCGACATGTCAGCAGGGATTAGGGTTTCGCTCTTGCCAGAGAAAAACTAGGAGCTTTTTTAGGTTTGTGTTTTATTATATATAGATGATACTAGTATATTTTTCTCAAGATTCGTGTAGTTTTAAAATTAGTAGATGTGTTCCTAACGAGTATTTTCTTAGTTACAAATTATCATAATCTATATTTCCTTTTTGTTTAACAAAGAAAAATAAAGGACCAATTTTGTTTGTCTATTTAGTTTGAAGAAGTAAAATTAATTGAAAATTAGAAACTGCCCCACCGTTGAACCGCACTAAACTGCACAAAACCACGTAGTTAATTTTAATTTATGAAACTATAATTTTGAATTAGATTTTTACAAAATTGTACTTGACAATTCAGTTTAAGATTAACAGAAAAAGCCGTGAAGCTATACCAGGAACACTCCTATCATGAAAGCAATAATTATGGGGTGGCTAATTAGTGTCTAGAGGCTGTTTGGCCCAATTTTTGGAATGCTAAAAATTGCGTTTGAACTCTTAACAACAATTTTTGGTGTGTTTGGCACCCTTTCCTATAATCTCGTTTGTGCATTTCCGCGTTATAAAATCATGTTTTGCAAAAGTTAAAAATCCTAACTTTTGCAATAATCAATTATGCAAGAATCAATTATCCCATAATCAATTATGCGAAAGCTGAGCCAAACTCACCCTTAGGTATTGAAAATTAATTAATAATTTAGACATTTTATTTTTATATGTAATGTATTAATGTTCAATTTCGTGAATATGATTGGTTGGATACGATACATAATTATTGTGACGGATCACCATACCAAAAAAAATAAAAAAATGTATACGGATCTTTTGCCAACTGAATTTAGCTGGCTTGGAGACTTGTGCTTTAGGGTCCAATATGGTTTTTTAAATTTTTTATCATGGATATTATTAATACATTTCCACTACAAAATGATAATTTTCTTTGTTTATAAATAACAATTTAGTTCACATTCATATGTCATTAGTCATTGCAATCAATATAAATTATGTCCCACAAATATTTCTTCATTACACTACTTGATAAAATACATATATATAAATATATACACATATGATATGTTTAAAATATTATCATTATTATAAAGTTTTCAGTTGTCCTTAGAAACCATCATATATTATCTGTTTATCTTTCACCGATTTTTATCTTCTAATAACTTATAAATTATTAATGTATTAAGTCTATCTGAATAAATTAATTACGATTATTTGTGATCAAAATTAAGGTAGATGAAAAAATGATTAAGATCAAAATGATGCTCATAATAGAGCAATTCTTATCCCCTTGATTTGGTGAAAAATTATTACAATTAATTGACTTGGATACATTTAATAAACCAATAGTTTTTAAATCAAGAAAAAGTAAATTTTAAAAAAAATATCTAAAAATAATGGTATATAACATTTTTCTATATTATTAATATTGTTGTTTTGCTACCAAGCTCAACGTCCACGTTCCAAAATCATTTCCCCTTTCGTTCTGTTGAACGAGAGCTATAACCTATAACATTCATTATAAAAATTTCATTATCTTTTTCCAAAGTTTTATATTTATATCACAGGAGAAGATGCATATGGGCCGCCAATCAGAGTTCCATTACAAAGTCACATGCTAACGTAGAATTTCACAACCATATGAACATTTTTTAAAACTGAAAATTCGTTGGAAAATGAAATATTTATACAAATATAACGTGGTTTAGTTAAATTAACCTATCTCATACCGCTTCCAACCATATATACATATATACACACACACACACACACACACATATATATATATATTAATACATATTGACAACTAAATCTTCAACTCTCAACGGTCAACATTATTCTAAATAATTTTGCATTCCATATCCTTATATATATATATATATATATATATATTATTGTCTGCTTTTCTTTTAATACTTTTTGGATTTGTTATCATCAGTGATTCTTTATTAGTCACCATGTGCATCTGAATCCAAAAATATAAACAATTGTACATATTTTATTATACTCTATTAGCTACATCATTAATTAGTACAATTAAAAAATTATATGAAATACCATTTTCGTCCTCAAAACAGTCCAACATTGCATGTTTGTTGATTCATGTTGATGAATATTCCCTCTCTTGATTATATTGACCTTTGGTGTAACTATATATAACTTTATGCATGTGACATAAAGAACTAAATCAAGAATCACTAAGAGTTGGTGGAAATTATTGTATGAATACGGCGCCAAATACATCATACGACCTACGTTATGTCATATTGGTACATTGTGTTTGTTGTTTCTAATGTAGCATAATTTAAAACCATTGATATTCAACATCTGGTGCATTTAAGATTTTTCTTGAATTTTTCTTACAATATAGTTTCACAAATAAAATAAAATATTGGTGCTTTAATTTTAGCACAATATATTATTAATGTGCAATCATATTTATATGTAGTAGTTAGCTAGGCTCTGAAAAGATTCATCGAGAAATCTCTAATATTATTTTACTACTTATTTAATAAAAGAAAAAAAAATTAAATGGATGAAAATACGGTTGGGTATGGAGGAACCAAAAACACATAATGCGACTAATGAAAGAAAGATCGGAAGTGGAAGCGAAGCGTCAAACTCAAAATATTTAAGAGCATGTATAAGAAATAGCTATAAGTCGAAATTGTATTATGTCATGTCCAATGTTATATTACTTTTTTCTAGTGGACTTAAAAAATGTTAGATGAAAGGGAAAAAAAAAGGTTAAGGCAATGTGTGTTTGTATTTCTGAAAATATATGTCCTTTTTCACTCAAAATGAAAATTCGCATTAAACGTCATTTTCATATTAAAATGATCATTGAAAATAAAATGTGAATACATCCAAACCTACCCTAAAATCATTAAAAGAACTCTAATTGCTCGTACTCACAATTACATTTCCAACTTTTGTGCATAAGCGAACTATATATCCTTTTTTCCTGTCAAGCTCGAGAAGTTCCCATCGCCATCTGCTATTCATACACCATTAATTACATGCATACTTCTTTATTTATTGGGTAATTATTACAAGCCTTTTAATATTTTGCAGATTATCAAGACATCCCTTGTCAGATCTTGATAACACGAAAAACAGTAAGTGAAATTATGATACTTTACTGACTCGTAATTCGCATCTCAAACAAGAAGTGTTTATGTAATTCAACTTCTTAATTTTCTGTACATCTCTTCATACTCTATGTTTCCTGTAGAATTCGTGGATCAAAAGTTCATATTTTAATGCTTGATGTAAGATCCTTTAGTTTTATACCGAAGCTCTCACACTTCTTCAAGCGTGGGGTCATTGGTAGCTAGGTTAAAAATTATGTCAATGTGTGATGAATGTATATTACTGTTCTGAATAAAAAAAGTAATAGTTATAACTTTTATTTTGCGGTAAAATTTCATGCAATACCTACTCAGATACTAATTTGGGACTGATAAATTCCGTTATACGATGGAGTAACTCATAGTCATTAGATTATGGCTAAAATAATTATCATTTTCCTTCTTCTATGAACTGTATCCCATGTGCGTGCAACATTAGGCACAGGAGTCTGTTAAAAAAAAAAAACTAGCATCAAGCAAAGGAATCTTGAGTAAATGTGCAACAACATGCGGGAAAAAGGGGTACGAAAAAGAAAAAAAAAAAAAAAAGTAAAAAAGTTATTGGGATAATTCATATAATACCATTATGAGACATTAACATAATTATATAAGATATCGTCAGTATGTTGCATACTTGCACAGCAATGTAGCAGGTTAATTAATTTGGTTTCTTGGAGAAGTTACGTATATCCAACCATACAACAAAAAGTACTCCCCCTTGTCTAAAATTTCGCAATTGCGTAGCTTTTATAAATTTGTTTGTTACATGTATATCATTAATGGTTAAATACCATTACCTGCCCAAATTTTGAGGGTTTTCACACTTTTTGAAACAATTTTTTTTTTATATTTTTTTATTTCAACTTTACAGGTTTTATACTTTTCTATATATTAGCATATTCTGGTGGAATATTTCGCCGGTTTCATCTCGTGGAGTTTAAACATATTTTTTTTTTACACTTTTATCCAACTTTTTTTTTTACATGTTTTGATGCAAACTTTGTTTTTTTTACGCTTTTTTATATCACCCCGCGCACATGTGTTGAAATTTCGGCGGAATATTCCACCGAAATATGCTAATATATAAAAAAGTGTAAAATCGATAAAGTTGAGATAAAAAAGTGTAAAAAAAAAATTGTTTAAAAAGCTGCAAAGTTTGGATAGTAATGGTCTTTACCCCTATCTTTAACATAAAGTTAATGATGAATACATGACATTGTAGATAAATTAAATTTGTAACCATTGAAATGGCGACATGTGGAATATATATTAGATGTCAATTTAAAATATTCTCTATTTATATTTTAGGAATTTAATATAATTCTAATTCCTAAATTAAATAGTCAAATAATTGATATTCTATATATATATTACTAACCAATCAAAAAAGTTATATGCCTAAATAATATATTATGGAAATTGAAGTAATATATTATGTCAAGTCAAATTTAGAGTTGTTGCATCTTTTAAATCATTCCATGCAATTTAATTCCTTATAAAAGAGAAAATACAATATATATATATATATATATATATATATAGGGTATGGATCAAATAAATTCCTATACATTAAGTAAGATATAAAACCCAACATACACCATTGATATCATTTGATCCAAAAGTCTGGATTTAACCCATTTTTCAGATTATATAATTGTTTTTAATGATGGAAAGGGCATTTTAGTAAACAAACGTCACCTCCCAGTTACACCGGTTATTACTCCCCATCTGCTCCCCCATTTCCAAAACAACTCACAGATTGACTATAAAAAAATTCAAATTAAAGTAGATAAAAGCAAAGAGAATCAAGAAATCATAACAGATGAAAATCAAGGTTTCGCAGATAGGAAGAGAGAGATACATGAGTATGTATGTATGTATGTACACAACTCTCTCTCTCTCTTCTCTGCCACTGAATTATGGTACGCTTTTTAATTCTTTTTCGGGTTTTGCCGTAATAATCCAATGAAAACAAAATTAGGTTTCTAAACGTCGCACAAGGTGATATTAACCATTATACAGTAAATACAACGGTGATATACAGTGTGTGATTAGTGACATACAATTAGTGATTTCAAACCATTATACAATATCTTATAAGTCATTATACAGTATGTTATAAAATATTATACAGTATATTATAACACATTATACAATGTGTGTTTATACATTGTTCAGTTATAATCTTATAAACCATTATACAGTATCTTATAAGTTATTATACAGTATGTTATAAAATATTATACAATATATTATAACACATTATACAGTGTGTGTTTATGCATTGTTCAGTTACAATCTTATAAACCATTATACAGTATCTTATAAGTCATTATCTAGTATGTTATAAAATATTATACAGTATATTACAACACATCATACAGTGTGTGTTTATACATTGTTTAGTTACAATCTTATAAACCATAATACAATATCTGATAAGCTATTATACAGTATGTTATAACACATTATACAGTATATTATAACATATTATACAGTATCTTATAATCAATTATACAGTAAGATGTCTCATTAATAATTGCATGTTATATGTTAACACACTGTCTCATTTAATTACACATGCTGTATAATGAGGTTGTATATAGTGTATAGAGATATAGAATGTGCTCTTTAACATGTTTCAATAATATTTTAACATGTTTTCAATATTTACTGTATGTTATATATTAACATACTGTATATCATAGCTATATTGACTGTATAACGATATACAAGTTACTGTATTTTAACTGTGATATAACATTCAGTTATATTCCAATTTCACCACCATCACCACAATCAGGATGTTTCACCAACGCAGAAGCCTTCTGAACAAGACCATCAAACACCTGAAAAATCTTATCCAACTCAATCAATTGCGCCGCATCTCTCCTCTGCTCGTGTATTTGAAATGACACCATAGCTTTCTTCACGTCTTGAAGCACGACGAATAGCTCCGGTGGCACGTCTTGTGGTGACTGCTGCTTCGAGATCTCCTCCAACTGAATGTTTTGCTCTGTTTCGAAGGTGTGGAGAAGAGAAGAAGTGGGAGTGTTGCATCAGAGAGAGAAGACGATGAAAACGTGGGTTTGTGGGCTTTGAAAAATGACATCATTTGACTATTATACCCCTGATCCAATTGGAATCAATTTTCCCACATATTTTTTTATTCCTTTTTGGACTGTTGGATTTAATGGATCCAATGGTGTAGATTGGGTCTTATATCTTATCTAATATAGGGTATGTATTAGATCTTGACCCTATATATATATATATATTGCAAAGTGGGTTCACGCCACTTTCCAAATCTTTATATATAATATATATATATGTATGTATGTATCCTATAAATACTATATACATAATTTTTTTTTATATAATATTATAGTATATATATATGTATAAGTTAAGGCTGCACACACCACTTAGCTTATATATATATATATATATATGAATAATATATATTATATATGGTAACAAAGTGGGGCTACACGCCACTTTGTTAACTAATATTTATGTGTATCTATTATAATATTATATATATTTCTACTTTTGAATTAGATTGCAAATCAAATCATATTCTATTGCAATTTAAATCATATTTTTAAAGGAAGGAAATAAATTACCCACCAAGTTATTGAAAACCAATCAAATCATGCCAACTCTTCAAATAATTATGGCATAGTTCTCATCCTACAACTATAAATAGGGGTTTAAATTCATTCATTCAACACACCAAAATTTGAGCAAGAGAGAGATATCAAGAAATGTATTGAAAGTTCTCTCTACTCAAATTCAAGAAGGATCAAGGCGGTTTGGTGGCAATCAAGGCGGTTTGGTGGCAATCAAGGCGATTTGGTGGCAATCAAGGCGGTTTGGTAGCAATCAAGGTGGTTTGGTAGCAAACAAGGTGGCAATCAAGCGATTTGGTGACAATCAAGGCGGCAATTCAGGCGATTTGGTGGCAATCAAGGCGGAAATCAAGGCGATTTGGTGGCAATCAAGGCGGTTTGGTAGCAATCAAGGCGGCAATCAAGGCGGTTTGGTAGCAATCAAGGCGGCAATCAAGGTGGTTTGGTGGCAATCAAGGCGACAATCAAGGCGATTTGGTGGCAATCAAGGCGGCAATTAAGGCGGTTTGGTAGCAATCAAGGCGGCAATCAAGGCAATTTGGTGTCAATCAAGGCGGTTTGGTGATATTCAAGGTGTTCTTGGCTATCATCAAAGAAGTTCAAGGCGACATTCAAAGCATTCTTGAGGAAATCCATCAAATAATAACGATTAATTTGAGATTTAGGCACAAATCTCTTAAATTAACGTTATTAAAATTCAAATCAAAGTTGGAGGAAATCGAAGAGTCGAATCCATCAATGAAGTATTCAAATAATAACGATTAATTTGAAATTTAGGCACAAATCTCTTAAATTAACGTTATTCAAATTCAAGTCAAATTTGGAGGAGATCAAATAGTCAAATCCACTATCAAAATCCCCCAAATAATAACACTTAATTTGAGATTAAGGCGTGAAGCGTTCGAATTAACGTTATTAAAGGATCAAATCAAACTTGAAGGAGATCAAAAAGCCAAACTCCACCTTCAAGAATTCAAATCCCAAAATCAAATTGTTTGAAGTGAAGAATCAGAGGAATTAATTAGAGATTGTAACCACTTTCTTTTTATTTCAATTCAATAAAATTTATTTGTGTAACTATTTTTCTTGTTTGATTAAATTGCAGACATTTAAAATTTGTTGTTCACAAATTTTGGCACGCCCGGTGGGACCTCTCTACCTCTTCCTTCACCAGAAATCTAAAGCATCAAATGGCTGCTCAAAGAAACTCAGCATTCCAAATTGCTACTTCAATCTCTTCAAATGCGGCGGTCGAAAGCATTGGCGTTGTCACAAGAAGCATGAGCAAGAAACTTCAAATATCTCCAGAAACGAGTCTGTTCCTTCAAACCGTGGAAAAAAATTGACCTCATCTTGGCGATATGCATGAAGTGGTGAATCTCTACCCTCCTCCCCACGGTCTACATCAAGCTATTCATTCACATCGAACATAGCGCCAGTGGTGGTATAAATCCAACAACTATGGAGGAACAACTTGCCAATTTAACAAAAGTCATCGAGGGACTCGCCAAGCACGTCCAAGAGCAAGATTCCCAAATCTCGAAGTTGATGAACAAGATGGATAGTACTGATGTTAGCCACATAGCGGGAAAACAACCTGAAGTCCATGAAGAAGCTGAGACGTCCACAAAGCAACAAGCAAGTGGAAAAGAAAAGACTTCGACTAAAGATTTTCAAATCTCGTTTGAGGGGTTGATTCCTGTTGATCAATTGAAGGAGTTCATCATGGGAACCATCAAGGACAAATTCGATGGGAGCTCGAAGTCATATCTATCTATGCCAAGCCATACACTCAAAGAATCGACAACCTAAAGATGCCGATAGGTTACCAACTTCCAAAATTCCAACAATTTGAAGGGAAAGGCAACCCAAAACAACATGTGGCGCACTTCATTGAGACATCCAATAATGCCGGCACATATGGAGATCATCTTGTTAAGAAATTCGTCCGGTCACTAAAAAGAAATGCCTTCGACTGGTACACGGACCTAGAAGCTGGCTCGATAGATAGTTGGGAATAATTGGAGCATGAGTTCCTCAACCGCTTTTACAGCACACGACGAACTGTCAGTATGATTGAGCTCACAAATTCTCGTCACTGGAAAGAAGAGCCCGTCATTGAATATATAAATCGTTGGAGGAACTTGAGTCTTAATTGCAAGGATCGATTGTCAGAGAAGTCGGCCATAGAGATGTGCATTCAAGGAATGTACTGGGGTCTCCGTTATATCCTTCAAGAAATTCAACCCAAAACATTCGAAGAGCTAGCCACTCGAGCCCATGATATGGAGCTGAACATGACTACGAGTGGAATTGGGGACCACCCATCCAAGAGCCTAGACAAGTGGCCGAAAAATAAGAATTCAAGAAAGGGGGCAAAGAATTTTCAAAGGCCCCAAGCAAAAAGTCTATGGTGATGAGTACAATACCCATCAAATTAAGAAGCAAAACAAATGACAAGAATGGGAACAAAACAGACGTGTCGTAAGAAAAGGTGCAAAGAAGGATGAGCCCTAAAGAGATGCAAGCAAAAGAATATCCATTCCTTGACTCAGATGTCTCAGGGATATTCGATGATTTGGTCAAAGCAAACCTCATTGAGTTGCCTAAAATGAAACGACCTAAAGAAGCTGGGCGAGTTGATGATCCAAAGTACTGAAAATACCATCGCTTAGTCGGACATCCAATTCATAATTGTTTTATTTTCAAAGACAAAATCATGCAATTAGCCAGCCAAGGAAAAATCTCACTTGAGGAAGATAATGCAGCCGCCAACCTCGTGACGATTACCATTGGAGCATTTGGTGACACAGTGGAGGAAAAGTCTGAATTAAGCAACGAAATAAAGCCCAATCACACTAGAGGTCTCTCGTGTAATGTGACACACGAACAAGAAATTTCTTCAAAGGAAGATAGCCTATCTGGAAGGGAATCCTTTGCTGTTATGGATCAATGCCTATTAGCAATGGCCTTCACCGGCGAAGATTTGTTACTTTGCTTCAAGCCCCACAATAGGCCTTTATTTGTGACCGACTATACTCATGAGCAAAAAGTAAATAGAATATTGATTGATGGAGGTTCTGCAGTGAATATTCTACCCCTACGTACTTTGAAAAAATTAAGAATTTCCACTGATGAACTTGCCAGTAGTCGTTTGATGATTCAAGGTTTTAACCAAAGGGGGCAGAGGGCCGTTGGCATCATAAAACTTAACATTTTGATGGATGATATGATGTCAACTGCATTATTTCATGTTATAGATGCTAGAACATCTTATAATATGCTTCTTGGACGACCATGGCAACAGGAAAATGGTGTGATTCCTTCAACTTGGCATCAATGCTTCAAGTTCTGTCGAGAAGGTGTAGTTAAAAAAGGTGTTGGCGGATGATAAGCCTTTCACTGAAGCAAAGTCACATTTTTCCGACGCTAAGTACTACATTGAAGAACAAAAGATCATGAATGTTGAGGAGAATATATTTGGAGAAAAGTCAAGACAACAAGGTGGACAACACACGGAGGATTCAACAAATGATACTTCTCCATCTGCTAATAAATGCGAACCTTCTTTTAGAAAATTTGAGTCACTGAATGAGTTGATACTATCTTTGACAAACCTTGATGTAAAGAGGCCATCTCGCCCACCACTCAAAGGATTTGTCCATTCAACACAAGAAGCAAAAGAAGAACATGGTGAATCTAACTGCCAAATGCTTCAATCCAAAAGCTTACAAATTTCTCATTAAAGCTAGTTACAATCTGCAAGAAGGGATGATTTTGGGAAAACTTCCTTTGGAGGCCTCTGATGAAGGAATGCATGGACTCAATGCAACCCAAAGAATGCTTATAAAAAATGGGTACGCTGTTCAAGGTCAACGAAATGGCCTTGGGTTTATCCCACAAAATCCAGTCACCATCGCTATCAAAAGAGCGAGTAGCAACCATATAACTGAAGATGCATTTTCATCGACACACTGCCTATGTGGTGGGAAAGAACGACACGTATCCGTCTTTGAGAGGCTTGGTCGTATACCCTTCTTTGAAAGACTTGCTCCTCCAACGAAGATGGGTCGCCAAATAACCAACAATCAAAGATTAAACATCTCCAAAAGGTCAAGGCATTTGAAGAAAATAAGTCAATCACAAACTACTAAAAGGCCTCGAAGTCTAATACCTTCTCGTATGACGCATACCGATTTGAGCATTTATGCGATAAAGTTCTGAAGGCTAAATGGAAAACCATTATCTTCATAAAGGTCCAAAGCAATGATGAAGATGACAAAGAAAGTGTGGCCTCATCACACCACATCACGTTAACTGAAGAAGGGTCCACTGAAGAGGAAGATGCTGAAATCGCTCCACCTAAACTGGAAGAAGGTGTTAAAACAACTATTGATGAACTAAAGGAGCTCAACTTAGGTGATGCTGATGACCCTCGACCAATTTACATTAGTGCTTTGTTATCCACTGATGAAGAGAGAGCGTATACATCATTACAACATGAATTTAAATATGTGTTATATGGTCATATAAGGAAATGCTTGACCTAGATCCAAAGGTAGTTGTCCACCAGTTATCTGTGAAGAAAGGTGCTCGTCCTGTCAAGCAAGCTCAACTTCGATTTCGTCCTGAGTTGGTACCTTTGATAAAAAATGAAGTAAATAAACTCATCGAAATTGGATTCATAAGAGAAGTCAAGTATCCCATGTGGATCTCTAGCATCGTTCCTGTTAGAAAAAAGAATGGCCAAATTAGAGTTTATGTTGACTTTAGAGACCTTAATGATGCATGTCCTTCAGATAGTTTTCCACTACCTATCGCTGAACTCATGATTGATGCCACCACCGGACACGAAGCTTTGAATTTCATGGATGAATCCTCTGGATATAATCAAATACGCATGGCGCCGAAAGATGAAGAGTTAACGGCATTTCGTACTCCAAAAGGTATATATTGCTACAAAGTGATGCCATTTGGGTTGAAGAACGCTGGTGCTACATACCAAAGGGCCATGCAAAGGATCTTCAATGATGTCGATGACCTAGTTTTGAAGTCCAAAAGAAGAGAAGACCATCTTGATGATCTAAGAAAAGTCTTTGAACGCTTGAGGGGATATCAACTCAAAATGAATCCTCTGAAATGTGCATTTGGCGTGAAGTCTGAAAAATTTCTCGGGTTCATTGTCCGTCTTCGAGGCATAGAAATTGAGCAAGCAAAGATTGATGCAATCATGGAGATGCTTGAACCCCGAAACATTCTTGAACTCAAAAGTTTGCAAGGAAAATTGGCGTATCTTCGAAGATCCATTTCAAATTTGGCTGGTCGATGTCAACCATTCAGCATCATCAAGAAGAAAGGTGTTTCGTTTGAATGGGATGAAGCTTGTAGCAATGCTTTCAAAATCATAAAGGCATATCTGATAAAGTCACCTGTGTTGGTGGCATCTGTGCCTGTGCGCCCATTAATTCTTATATTTCTGCTCAGAAGCGTTCTGTTGGGGTCTGCTTGCACAAGAGAATGACAGTGGAAAGGAATGTGCCTTATACTATTTGAGCGGAATGATGACGCCAAATGAGTTGAATTACTCACCAATCGAAAAGATGTGCTTGGCTCTCATCTTTGCAATCCAAAAGCTGAAGCATTATTTTCAAGCACACACTGTTCGCCACGTCTCTAAGGTAAATCCACTTAAGTATGTAATCTCAAGACCCGTCCTTTCTGATAGACTCGCAAGGTGGTACCTCCAACTGCAACAATTTGAGATCGTGTACATCCCTCAAAAGGCAGTAAAAGGCCAAATCTTAGCTAACTTCTTAGCTGATCACCCCATCCCTGCTGAATGGGAGATGTCTGATGATCTACCTGATGAAGATGTTCTTTTAGTTAAAGTAACACCTCCTTGGAAAATGTACTTTGATGGAGCTTCTCATAGGGAAGGAGCCGGTGCTAGGGTTGTGTTTATCACCTCCAATGGAGAAGTACTGCCATATTCTTACACACTGACCCAAAATTGCTCAAATAATGTTGCTGAATACCAAGCTCTGATCCTTGGGTTAGAAATGGTTGTCGACATAAAACAATTGCACCTCGGAGTAGTTAAAGACTCCAAATTAGTGATAAATCAATTAGAGGGATCATATGAAGTGAAAAAGCCTGGCCTACTTCCACACTTCAATTATGCGAGACGACTTGTTGGATGTCTTGGGGATGTGACAATTGAACACGTACCAAGAAAAGATAAAAAGCAAGCCGATGCATTAGCCAAACTCGCTTCTACACTCGCCATGCCTAGAAAAGAAGCACGAGTTCCAATGTGTAAAAGATGGGTCATCCAACCAATCTTTGAAGACGAGGATGGTGATGAAGAAGAAAATCACATTGTCGAAGTATTTGAAATAGAAAAGAAAGATTGGTGGCAACCACTGGTGGATTATTTGAAATACGAGAAATTACCTGATGATCCACACCAGAGAATCGAAGTTAGAAGTTGAGCAGCCTGCTTCATCTATTACAAAGACACCCTTTATAGGCGCTCATTTGATGGGGTCTTCTTGCGTTGCTTAAGCGATGATAAAGCCATTCAAGCCATGGAGGAAGCTCATTCCGGAATTTGTGGAGCACACCAATGTGGCCCCAAGTTGCACTTTCGCATAAAAAGGATGGGCTACTATTAGCCCACAATGGTTAAGGACTACACGGATTTCGCTCAAAGGTGTCAAGCTTGTTAATTTCACGCGAATCTCATCCACCAACCACCTGAGCCACTACACTCTACTGTTGCTTCATGGCCTTTTGATGCATGGGGCTTAGATGTCGTTGGACCTATGACAAAGTCATCTGCCGGACACTT
Source organism: Buddleja alternifolia (assembly GCA_019426215.1). Classification (NCBI taxonomy): domain Eukaryota; kingdom Viridiplantae; phylum Streptophyta; class Magnoliopsida; order Lamiales; family Scrophulariaceae; genus Buddleja; species Buddleja alternifolia. The sequence continues at coordinate 31,159,664 of CM033398.1, forward strand.
GTACATTCTGGCTGCAACTGACTACTTCTCCAAGTGGGCTGAAGTGATACCCCTCAAAGAGGTCAAAAAGGAAAATATTGTTGATTTCATCCGCATCAACATCATATATCGGTACGGAGTCCCTCGGTATATAGTCACCGATAATGGAAAGCCATTTTCCAATGCTCTGATAGACAAGTTGTGCCAAAAATTCAATTTCAAGCAGAGAAAATCTTCAATGTACGACGCCCCTGCTAATGGCCTCGCTGAAGCATTCAATAAAACTCTCTGCAATTTACTAAAAAAAGTGGTTACAAAATCAAAGCGTGATTGGCATGAAAGGATTGGAGAAGCTTTATAGGCATATAGAACCACATATAGAACTCCGACACAAGCAACTCCTTACTCGTTAGTGTATGGAGTAGAAGCCGTAGTTCCTCTTGAGCAACAAATCCCTTCATTGAGGATAGCCATACAAGAAGGACTTATTGAAGATTTGGAAGCCCTTGATGAAAAGAGGCTAGAGGCGCAACAACAACTCGAGTGTTACCAAGCTCGCCTCTCTAGGGCGTTCAACAAAAAAGTGCGATCACGCTCCTTTGAAGTTGGCGACTTAGTCCTTGCTGTAAGAAGGCCCATCATTATGATGCATCGGACCGGCAACAAGTTCACATCAAATGGGATGGTCCCTATGTCGTTAAAGAAGTGTATACCAATGGCGCGTACAAGTTGGTTGCCGAAGATGGCTTAAGAGTTGGCCCCATAAATGAGAAATTCTTGAAGCTTTACTATCCATGAGTTTGTACCCTAAACTTCCAAAAAAAAAAAAAATCAAAAAAAGAATTGAAAAAAGAAAAGAAAAGAAAAAGCTCCTTGACGTATGAGCCTAAACTACATGTTACTCCTGATCCGCATGAGTATAAACTGTGAACGATACCCACCAATGGTAATATATATGGTTAAACTATTAAATACCCCACTAAAGTTAAATACATGTGGTTAAAGTGTTAATTTATCCCACTATCGGTATTTCATGTGGTTAAATATTAAATACCCCACCTAGTCCAAGATGGTTAAGCAATGGATACTCCTGACCCACAGGAGTATAAACTGTGTACGACACCCCCCCCCCCCAAACAAATTATGTTGTCTTATACTTGAACTACTTAATGACTTGATCCCTTTTTAGGGTACGTAGGCAACTTGGATATATTTTGTAAGTCCAGTCATAAGTTCAAAAAATTCTATTGTTCATGTGAAATGATAGTTCTCATTATGCTGGTTAGTAACAAAAAAAAAAAAAGAAAAAAAAGCAAATATACCTTAAAGCATTACAAGATAGAAAAAATATTCTATTATGTAATTGCGAAAAACAAAGGTACTCGTTACATGAGGGCAAAAAAAAAAAAAATCCTTGATATGAGTTTAAACTATCTTCAAATTTAAATGTAGGCTCCCTGATATGAGTATAACATGTCTCCGAATCCCAAATCGATGCAAGTGCAGTACTCCATGATACGAGTATAAACTATCTACCAAATCGAAACACTCCTTTGACGCAAGTATAAAAAATGTTTACAAATCCAAACCAAGTGAAAACTCTTGATAAGCGTATAAATTGTTGCAAGTCAAATTCAAAGTAAAGAACTCTTGACAAGAGTATAAATTGTCACAAAACAAATTCAAAGTAAAAAACTTTGACGAGAGCATAACTTGTTTACTTTTATGGAGGAAGTTCTATCGATAAAGGAAGAAATTGTTGCTATAATGTTAACCATGACCATTGGGCGGGTCCTGCCTAATTTTGAAAGAAGAGGAAGACAATAAGAAGAAGCTTGCCGGAAATTGATTTGGCGAAATAAATTGATCTATTAAAATATTAAAGTTTAAGATTAATTCTTAAACTTTATTCTGTGGTGCATTTGATCAAATTCAAGGCGCCAATACAAAGCTCAGTTTCAAATAAGTGAAGTAATGGATCGTGACATTATTCACTCCAAGACTCGCTTTCAAGCACCGTCAGTGAATAAGTCTCGAGGGGACATTTGTAGACAAATTAAATTTGTAACCATTGAAATGGCGACATGTGGAATATATATTAGATGTCAATTTAAAATATTCTTTATTTATATTTTAGAAATTTAGTCAAATTCTAATTCCTAAATTAAATAGTCAAATAATTGATATTCTACATATATATATATATTACTAGCCAATCAAAAAAGTTATATGCCTAAATAATATATTATGGAAATTGAAATAATATATTATGGCAAGTCAAATTTAGAGTTGTTGCATCTTTTAAATCATTCCATGCAATTTAATTCCTTATAAAAGAAAAAAAATACAATATATATATATATTGCATAGTGGGTTCACGCCACTTTCCAAATCTTTATATAATATATATATATATATATGAATATATAATATATATTATATATGGTAACAAAGTGGGGCTACACACCACTTTGTTAACTAATATTTATGTATATATATTTGAATATTATATATATTTCTTCTTTTGAATTAAATTGCAAATCAAATCATATTCTATAGCAATTTAAATCATATTTTTAAAGGAAGGAAATAAATTACCCATCAAGTTATTGAGAACCAATCAAATCATGCCAACTCATCAAATATTTATGTCATAGTTCTCATCCTACAACTATAAATAGGGGTTCAAATTCATTCATTCAACACACCAAAATTTGAGCAAGAGAGAGATATCAAGAAATGTATTGAAAGTTCTCTCTACTCAAATTCAAGAAGGATCAAGGCGGTTTGGTGGCAATCAAGGCGGCAATTAAGGCGATTTGGTGGCAATCAAGGCAGTTTGGTGGCAATCAAGGCTGCAATCCAGGCGATTTGGTGGCAATCAAGGCGGTAATCAAGGCGATTCGGTGGCAATTAAGGCGGTTTGGTAGCAATCAAGGCGATTTGGTGGCAATCAAGGCGATTTGGTGGCAATCAAGGCGATTTGGTGGCAATCAAGGCGGTTTGGCAGCAATCAAGGAGGCAATCCAAGCGATTTAGTGGCAATCAAGGCGATTTGGTGGCAGTCAAGGTGGCAATCAAGGCAATTTGGTGTCAATCAAGGCGGTATGGTGACATTCAAGGCGATATTCAAGACGTTCTTGGCGATCATCAAAGAAGTTCAAGGCGACAGTCAAAGCATTCTTGGCGAAATCCAGCAAATAATAACGATTAATTTGAGATTTAGGCACAAATCTCTTAAATTAACGTTATTAAAATTCAAATCAAAGTTGGAGAAAATCGAAGAGTCGAATCCACCAATGAAGTATTCAAATAATAACGATTAATTTGAGATTTAGGCACAAATCTCTTAAATTAACGTTATTCAAATTCAAGTCAAATTTGGAGGAGATCAAATAGTCGAATCCACTATCAAAATCCCCCAAATAATAACACTTAATTCGAGATTAAGGCGCGAAGCCTTCGAATTAATGTTATTAAAGGATCAAATCAAACTTGAAGGAGATTAAAGCGCCAAGCTCCACCTTCTTTTTTTTGAAAAGAAACTTTAATTTTATTTAACTAGAATCAGCCAAAACAGCAACAACCACTTGAGGGGATAGAACTGACTCCCCTTCAAGGTTCTCGGTCGCAGACCGAGCTAACAAATGAACAGGTTCGTTCCCGACCCGACGGACAAAACAAAAATAAACGCTATCAAAAAACGAAATTAAATTCAGAATATCATTTACTAAAGGCCCTAAAGCGGATGGAGCATACATCTTGGCCTTCAACTTGTTGATCAATGACAAGTAATCACCCTCGACTTGAATATGGTGTCGTCCCTTTCTTCTAGCCAATAACATATCATCATAAGCTGCATAAGCTTCGACCACCTCCGGAGAAGACCCAAACCCACGGCATTTTTGCATCCATGCCACACACTGGCCCCTCGAATCCCTAGCTATGCACCCGGACCCCATCGCCCGAGGGTTGATAAAGACCGTACCATCGAAATCCACCTTGATCACAAACTCGTTAGGGGGGGGGCCCAACGCGAATCCGCTTTCTCCAATTCCAACGAGCTGCCCACTTCCGACACCTCCATCTGTGCACCTCGAACCACCCTCGCCTTAACCACTAAACTCTCCGAGGACGATGTAGTTTTCTCCATAATAACTGAATTCCGATTGTTCCAAAGGATCCAGCAGGTAGTAATGAACAAATAGAAATCCTCGATTTCCATCTTCGCATGACAGAGCCTAAACCAACTTTTCACATCCGAGTGCCAGCCTGAAACAATGTGCAAAAGATAGATTCGATAGAGCCCAAACTAGCAGGACAAACGAGCAAGACAACAACGCGTGTTTCGTATCTTCCTCCCTCGACCCGCAATAAGGACATGCTGCATCAATTCGGATCCGTCGCCATCTCATATTACAAACGGTTGGAATTGCATTGTGGCAGGCCCTCTAAACAAATATACGAATTTTTGGGGCCACCTTAGCTTCCCAAAAAAATTTCCATGATGATTGACCCCCCCCCGCCGCCTTTCGAACCCGACCCCGAAACCTTTGTCTGAGCCGATAGCTCCCTTGCTAAATGATAAGCACTCCTAACTGAGAAGTGACCATTCTTCGTGTAGTTCCAAACCAACTTATCTGCATTATTACTAGAGCCGAGTGGTATTGACAATATACTTTCCACATCCTCGCTCCACAGGTTCTCCTCCAGCAGCCCTTTATTCCACCAACCCCTATTTGCATCGATCAAATCACTCACCCACGTTTCCTCCGGTAAAAGTTTCCACGGTGTTACTAGATTGAAAAAATGAGGTCTCGGGACCCACAGATCATGCCAAATGTTGATATTATCCTCCGAGCCAACTCTCCATCGACATCTCCCTTTTAATAAGAAAAAAACAACCCTTATACTCCTCCAGGTGTACGAATCATTCGACCCCTCCTCCGCCTCCAGCAGCTCAAAGTCTGGATAGCATCTTGCTCGCAATATCCTTCCTCGACTTTCCCACCACCGCCGGCAGTCCCAAGTATTTGTCATGTATTTCTGCCAATTCCACACCAAGAATGCTCGCCAACTCCTCATTCCTTTCTGTTGGGGTATTTTTACTGAAAACCACTGTGGACTTCTGCAAATTGATCTCCTACCCTCGCATAGCGGGAAAATAGATTTTTAAGACTGTGCATAGCAGTTTCTGAGGCCCGACAGTATGTCATAGTATCATTTGCAAATAACAAGTGGTTCACCACTAGGGATTGTCTTACGATCCGAACTCCCACCAAATTACCTGCATTCTCCTCCGCCTGCAATAAACAATTAAATACTTCTGCACAAAGAAGAAAAATATAAGGAGAAAGGGGATCTCCCTGTCTAATTCCTCTCTATGGGGTAAGATAACCAAATTGGGATCCTGTTAGCATGAAAAAGTAAGAAACAGACGAAACACAAAACATAATGAGCTCAACTATATTCTGATGGCACCCTAATCTCTCTAGAACTCTCTGAAGGAATATCCACTCTACCCTGTCATACGCTTTGCTCATGTCAAGTTTCAGGGCTGCATGTCCCTCTTTACCCCAAGTCTTATTTTTCAAATAGTGATTTATTTCATAGGCAACAAGAATATTGTCTGAGATCAAAAGGCCAGGGATAAATGCAGATTGAGTTTCAGAAATTATATCATGGAGATATGGTTTAATGCGGTTAGCGAGAGTTTTAGAGGCCATTTTGTATATCACATTGCACAGACTGATTGGTCGAAACTGTGTAATAGACTCAGGGGTATTGCATTTGGGGATAAGAACAATATGAGTAAAGTTGAGTTTCGGAAGCAATTTACGGGAATTAAGAATACTAAGGACACATGCAGACACATCTTTACCAACAATAGGCCAGAATTTTTGGAAAAATAAAAGAGACATACCGTTTGGCCCCGGGGATTTCATCGGGTGCATTTGTGACAAAGATGTAACTACCTCTTCTACTGTGAACCTCCAGGTTAATTCCTCATTCATAACTTCTGTCACTCGGGGCTGAATTAACTCCATCACATCTTCCAATTCCTGAGCCGATGGTTGGACCGAGGTAAAAATGTGACCAAAATAATCAGTAATAATCCGTTGTATATCTTCCTCCTTGTCCTTCCACACGCCCTCACTATCCTTAAGCCTAGTAATCGAATTCCTTTTCTTTCTATCTAATGCACACGAGTGGAAGTAGGTAGTATTTCGATCCCCCTCCTTCAACTATAAGGCTCGGCTTCTTTGTTTCCAACCCGTCTCCTCCTTGGCTAACAACTCCTCCAACTCCCGACTTACCAACACCGATTCCTGCTTCGCTTCTACTATAATACGGCCTTGTTTGGGTGTTTTCAACCTCTTCTCAAGGTCCTTAATTCGTCGTGGAATGTGGCGAAAAGCATTCTTATCCCAGCATAGTAAACCCACCCTACATTTCTTGATATTGTTCCAAACACCTTCATCCACCCTTGATGCGTCACAAGGGTCCCACGCTTCCCTAATCACTTTTTCGCAATCCAAGCTCCTCAACCAAGTTGCTTCAAACTGAAATTTCTTTTTCCTGGGCCGAAGCCGGGGATGCTGCACCGGACTGAGCTCTATACTAATAGCACTATGGTCCGAATGAAGCATCGGCTTAGCAGTAACCATAGCATTTGGAAAGAGAGAACTCCACTTAACATTAGCGCATGCTCTATCGAGCCGGCATTGAACATTGTGATCTTCCTGCCTACCATTATTCCAAGTTACCAGTGCCCCGTTATACCCCAAATCGTATAATTCAGACTCGTTCAGTGCCTCTCGAAAATCCCTCATCTGCCATAACGCCCTCTGCCGACAACTAATCTGCTCATGGGGATATAACACCTCATTGAAATCACACGCTACTAACCATGGAGCAAACGAAGCCCTACTCAGTCTTTTGAGAGTGTTCGAACTCTCTTTCCTATTACTAACCTCAGGTTCGCCATAGAATCACGTAAATCTCCATCCCTCACTGACCAAAGAGGGGCCCACACTAACATCAATATGATTAATTGAAAAAGACTGAAGGACCACCCTGACCGATTTATCCCGCATAAGGGCTAACCCGCCAGAGCGACCACATGACTCGACACAGACACTAAACAAATTAAGATAATTTTTGAGAAATTCAAAAGCTAACTTATCTAACCTAGTTTAAGAAAGAAAAATTAAAAAAAGGGAGTGAATACAAATGAGCTGAGCCAGCTCCTGAACTGCCCGGGTACCTCCCAACCCCTGGCAGTTTCAGCATAAAATACTCATTGTTCATGGCGGGGCTGCACAGCAGTCTCCGCCAGGCTATCGGGCTCGTCTATTAGACGAAGGGAAAGACGCTTAGGTGTTGGTTCAACCACCTCCACCAGCACCTCAAGTTGTTTTCTTTTAAAAGACCCAGGAGTGTTTTGAGTAATTCCAGCAAGACGAGAGGATTTAGCGACTTTAGCTTTTCGAGAAAAATGACCCTGGGTTGATTGGGGAGGGGTAACCGCTATTTGAAGCGGTATATTTATCAAGACCGGATTTAAAACATTAGACGGGGAGTTTAAATTTGTCAAAAAATTTAAAGTGCCCGACTCCTGCAACATTTGAACACCATGCGTGTGTGTGTCTATAGTTGAATTTAAAACTGAAAAGGCCGGAATATTTTGACAAGTGATCCCTAGATTTGATGATGGAGACTCACGTGACACCATAGCATTAGTCAGAACATTACGTGAAGGTGTTTGAAAGATGTCCTCAATCTGGTTAGGGCCTCTCTAATCCGTCCGAGTATGATTCTCCTCAAAGCCCACCAACTGATTCTGATAAACCTTAAACTCATCATCATGTTTGGTGTGTATGCGCGTCATTTTATAAACCGGGCTTAAATTGTTAGCCGTGTCCCGATTTAATTGATTCTCTGAACCATCCGAGCTTCCTATCCTCGAATCCCTTTCTAATTCACGTCTCCTGATGAAATTGTGATTTGGGATAGTCTGGCGCACCGGCCTCCAATCACCCGTATCAGCTCTTCTCGGCATAGAGTTCGCCGATTGTGCTGGCGAAGCTAGGTTACCACTCACTCCTTGGCTCACCCCCGGTATAGTTCTGCCCATTGCCCGCAGCGTGGGTCCGAAAGGAAGTTCTTCCCCGGGATCAGTGAAGCTCTCCCCAAAACAAATTTCACAAAAACTCATCAAGTGTCCCATTTTTCCACATAAATAGCAATAATCCGGTAATCTTTCATATGCAAGCTTCACTGTCAAAGTCTCATTACCGGATTTAAGCTTAACCACCCGAAGCAAGGATTGAGATACGTCCAGCAGGACCCGAATGCGCAAGATTGATCCCCACGAAACCCCTTTTTCTGCCAATTCCACTCCTATGAACTTCCCAATGTTATTACCAATATATGAGGCTATCTCCTTCGTCATCTGACTAAGAGGGAGCCCCTTCACATGAACCGTAAACTCGCTCTCATTCAAAGGTATCGCAATAGGATCATCATCAATACCCAACTTCTTCATGACAATCAATTCTTTATCAAAACACCATGGTCCTCCATCCAAAGCTCTGCGCATATCCAGAACATGCCCAAAGCATAACAGAAAACGTCCATTCTCCAAACCCTTCACCGGCTTAAACATTCAATTTAGCGTATCCTTAAACGCTAAAAAATTCACTTTGCGACCAGTGAGCAGCTTAGCTACAATAATCAAACATGTAAATCTAGTTCCTTTTTTCCAAACCTGAGCCGAAATTTCCACTTCGCTTGCCTCACGATCCGTGAGCGAGAGAACCTCATTCAATCTCGAAATTTCATCCTCCATCCTGACTCTGATCGGAACTGATATCTAAGGAGAAAACAAGTCGAGAGTGAAGGGAGTTATAACCGAAGAATCAGCGCCGCAGATCCCTAGCCAAAAAAAAGAACACGTAAGTCACAAACAAAACCAACAAAAAATCTTAGACGCAAACAAGACCCACACACAAGAACAAAAATAGAAAAGATGACAACCCGATGTCGGACTAACGTCTACCGTGCGGAAAACAGACTAACAGCACGACAACACGAACTGGAAAGCAAAAAGAACCGAAAAAACCCGAAAACACTAAAACCCTTGCGTAGGGGCGAAAAACAAGACTTGGACCGCCGAGGTTCCGGAAACTTCCAAGTGCAATGCGTCTTCGAGAAGTAGATAAGATCAGACAAAGCCTCACACGCTCACCACACCATAACAATGGATTTCCAGCAGTTTTTTGGAAGAAAAAATGAAGAAAATTAGCAATCCCTAGGCCTAGAAACCCTCATGCGTGAGGGATAAGGAAACTCTCACTAAGGAGAGAGAAAATCGCCTTATGCCAAGCTCCACCTTCAAGAATTCAAATCCCAAAATCAAATTGTTTGAAATGAAGAATCAGAGGAATTAATTAGAGATTGTAACCGCTTTCTTTTTATTTCAATTCAATAGAATTTATTGTGTAACTATTTTTTTTGTTTGATTAAATTGCAGACATTTAAAATTTGTTGTTCACAGACATATTCGCATCTGTCTCTCTCTCTATATATATATATGTGTGAAAAATTCCATATTTGATATAAAGCATGGACACTCTGAAAATTATCCTCGGGCGCGTGTCGAACACGACACGCCTCCTTCACATGTCGGACACAACTAATATGTGTCCATGGTTAAAAAATAAAAAACAATTTGGACACCGTGTCGGACACGCTTTTTTTGCGTGTCCGACTCAGTGATGACACGGTTGACAGTTTTTCTAAGAAATTAAAAAGTGTGGGGTTCCAATTGTAAATATAAAAACTTTAAAAATCCTAATTTTAATTTTTGAGCATTTGATACTTTGATTGTATTTGTAATTGCTTTGTAATTTGTGGCTGTTTATATTTTTGTTTTGCAATCGTTATTGACTTATTGGATAAGTAGTTGAATTATTTTCAAACATATAAAGATTTACAAAGAAGCAATGAAAATACAAATTTAACAATAAACAAGTAAATAATATTTTCATAGTTTATTTTTCTTACAAATTATATTGAAATTAAAATTAATATTTAATTTATATTATATATATATAATATTGACATTCGTGTCGGAGCCATGTCGTGTCCTAATTTTTTGAAAAACGCCGTGTCCATGTCATGTCGGGTGCGTGTCGGTGTCCGTGCATCATAGCTGATATTATTAAATATTTCGAATGGTATATAAAGAATGTTAGGGTGATCCGTCTGGCCTATCCTACAGCACACGAGATCCTCTATTGCAAAATGGTGTTGCATCTCCTGTTGCATTTATTCTATACATGACAATTGTATAAATTTTTTCCTTAAATATATAAGTAATTTGAATTTTATACACTTGTCATATATAGAGGTGAATGCAATAGGAGATGCAACACCATTTGCAATAGATGATCCGGATTGATCCTATATCATTTAAGAGCTCCACATATACTTACCAACATATACGAGTTGGATTCAGGACATGACGTTAAGTATACCAACTAGCCTGGGAAAACGTATTCCTAAACTTAAAATACTTTACGGAGGGCTATGCATTAGATTGATACCTACACCTCTACTATGTGTAATTTCCCAGTTTGAATAATCAAGTAAATTCATTGTAGAACTTATGCAACAGAGTTATCGACCCTTATTGAATTGATTGTATTTGGTGCTTGACACATTTGCCCAAGATTTATGATGGAATATATTACCTATCTATCTAGCTATACTATTATATATTTGAAGGAAGTGTGTTGACTCAAATTGATTGATTTTGACTAAAATTCTGAATTCTTAGAATTTTGAGTTTTTTTATTAACTTGAAAAGTTTTCATTGGTTGGATTAATAAGTATATTAATTACAAGTTTTTAGATTTCAAATGTGCTGAATAATTTTCTTATTTATGTCCTTAATTCTTTAATTGATACGTTTTTCCTAATACATGCATGGAAGGTTGCCAATCTCTTTAATTCCATGGTTTTTTTCCATGTTCCTTCTATGTTATACATCTTCATCTCAATATGGCCTCCATATAGTCCAAATACATAAAACTCAATCCTCCATGTTTCTTCAGCAAAAGAACGCTCATAAGAGTGCATTTTTCTTTGATTAATAAGACATTAATCAAGGCGGATCGACTCATGGATAATGTAAGGTCATAGATGCTTTACATTTATGAAATATTTTTTCATTTCACTTTAATATTGATAAATGAAGAACAAATTCTACTTTCTTTCTTTTTTTGAGTGGATGCGTTTTTCTATTTAGTTTTATTATATTATTCATTGTTTTCATGATCATATGTATGTTTTGTTCTTCAATTTCTCTTAAATTTTCACGTGGTTTAGACTATGAAGAAATATATATAAACATATTTTTATTTTTATTTCTTAAATAATGTTCTTCTTTTCTTTGTTATGTATTGTGGGTTTGAACTAATCATAAGTTCGATTACTTGATTTATGAGTAAGAAGTGTTTATTATCATTGACATCTTTTATTTTCCAAGTTATTGTACTTTTTGTTTCATCATTTCTTTAAATTTGTTATCAGTGTTTGGGTTTTAAAGAATTTGTACTATCAGATCATTTATATAAGCGATCAAATTATCTTCATTTCTCGGTCATGTTTTTTATATTATCAGATAGTGCCATTGATTTTGATTCCTCATTTATTCATTAAGCACTTATTTCTTATTTTAGTTCATTATTTACTAAAACATTTCTTTTTCTTCCATTGTAGTATTCTTCTTCTTTTCAAGTCATTTTTACTTTTTCTTATTAGTTGTGGGTCTTGAGAAAATTTTTTATCAATGTTTTGTTTATTTTTAGAATGGTCATTTTTCTATATTATTAGATTTTCTCTACCCATATATGATCTCAGGGACTCATTGCAAAGTACATAATCTTTTCATTTTATTTTGTTATTTATTTAAATATCTCATCTAACATGTACCATGTTTTGAATAATTTGTTACACATTTGAGAAGATATATGTTATTTAGTTTTTTATTTAGAATTTAACCACAGCTTTCAATTTAATCACCTTTCGTTAGAAATAACTTTCTTTCTTTTTCTTTTCTTTCTTTTGAATGTCAATTAAATATATTTGGTGATCCATTTAGCCTTCACTTTTTCTTGAATTCTTCTCACAACATTTTCTTTTGTATATTGTATACTCTTCCCTTTTTATGTAGTATTTTTAATCTGGATTGTTACTTATTTTAACTTAGAAGGTGTTTATATTATCATGATTATTTAGTATTTTCGGTTTGTTTTTTCCAAAATAATGCACACTAATTGATGATGCACACATTTTTTTCTAATTTATATTTTGCTTTTAGCACATTTTCTAATAATACTATTTCTTATTCTTAATTTTTGTTTGTTTAAATCTTTTATTTATAGTCAAATTAGAATGAATACTCATTTATTTTTCTTATAACTTTTTCCAATTTTGAGCCACTCTATGCATTCTCATTGAAAAGTTTTCTTTGCTTTCTTATCCACGATTTTTTTTACTCTTTTTTTTCGACTAATGAGTATCAAATAAATGTATTTTATTTTTGACTTATGATATTATTACTTATAATTCATTAGTTATTTTGTGTTGCTCTTAAATAAAATATGTCAACATGTTATAATTGTATGGTAATAACTCTTTTCACCTTACTCTTAATTTGCAGCTCGATTCTTTTTACATTTAACATATATATATATATAACTTTTTAAATACTATTATTTTTTGATTATATCATCGGTCCATATCCAAAACTTATTTTAACCGATGTTTGAATGTTTGTAATAATTATTCTGAAATTTCGTGTAAATATAACGCGACAATAATCTATTTTGTACATAAACTACAATATTCGTGGATGATAATACTATTTTCAACTTTCTACTTTTAGACACAATTCAAATTTGTGTAGCTCATGTGTATTACTATTTTGCAAATTGTGGTATATTTCATGTGTATGATTTTATTCATTTTGACATTACATAATTATGTCCAAACACTAATTCTAAGTACATCTGTTACTGAACTAAGTAACATTGTTCATTTCAGCATTAGTTTTTCTTTTTAACAAAACTTCAAGTTTATTTAGTAAATTTGAGTAGATTCTTTTATTGTAATAATTTGATATTAATACAAGTTAAAAAATTTATCAAGACCATTTGTCATGTTATCCATGGAGTGAATCAAAGAAGCAATCAATTTTTTTATATAATTTAACAATTTTTATTTTAATTTCAAATATTAATTCAGTATTTCAAGTGTGAGCCTATATATTTTGCTCTCTATTGTGAGTTCACACAGATACCCTTCAATAATTTATATAGAAACTAAATTACTGCAAACAATTTGAGTAAAAAAGATGGTTTTCAGTTCTTTAATTTCACAAAAGGTGAAACATTACATCTCTAAATTTTGAATAAGCAAAAATCTATTCACTTAGCAAATATAAATGCAATTTTTGTTAGATTTATTTTCAAAAACTTTGATTTGTAATTTTAATTTACTATAAAAAAGAACTGTGTATAAGCTAATTTTTACTCCAATGTGAAAGTGAAAATCTGAAAAGGTCCATGAAATGACACATTTAATTCTATTTGTATTGTATATGACTATCGTGCATAGCACGAGATACATGCCCTTATATATAATTATCTCGCCCAACTATTGAAAAATGCCGTTGTGTGTTAATGTCATTATATTATATGGTCATATCAACTAATATACATACATATATATATATATATATATATATATATACTAGCGTGTCCCCCGTGCTATGCACGGTAGATCATTTTAAGCTTTTTTAATAAAAAAATAAATATATAAAAAAGTATAATATATGTTATGATCCACGTAACATATTTAAAATATAAAGATATTATTTTACTCATATTTAAAATAAAAAAATTGTTTCCAGAAAAATAAAAGGAAAGTCAATAAAGATAGAAAATATAAAAAAACACAACTGGATTTAAATAAATAAATATGGATACCGACCAAATTTATAAAAGTGACTAATATATATGTTTACTTGGCGAGTAAGAAATAAATTAATCATAATATGAACTAAATTAATACCCTTTTTGTGTCTCCCTACACTAAAATGTAATACCAATATTCCACTCGAAATTCAAATGGGAAACTCCAAATTATGATCATGTGCATTTCTCAAGTTTTAGACTCATTATCTCATAAACGTAACTTTTTAATTGTATAATTGTATACGAAATTTTATCTAAATGTTTGTTAGCTAGGGTAGCTTTTATGTTTATTATAATATTATCTTAGTAAGTAGAGATAAAAATAATTGTTACATGACTAATCATTTTATATACATAAGATACTTATTTATTTCTGTAAAATTCTTCAAATGGATTTCTTTGAAATTGAGTATGATACTTGTTGACTAATTTAAATTAAAAACATTACGGTTTTATTTATGAATTGTGCATTGTGAAATATTTTGCTAACTTATATTATTATTTTTTTTCTTTTACTTTTTAGGTTTTCATTCAACTCAATTACATAATGTCTTTGACGACTGAATGCTCTCATAAAAAAAGCCAAATATTGATGCTGCTACAAATATATCTCCCATTTATTATGGCTCAAGTATCGAGTTCATGTATACACAATACCCAAAAGAAATTTTAACAAAAAACACCTATCTAAAATACCTGAACCCGATCGGGTCGGGTGGGCACCTGAAAATCTAATCTAAATGGCCACTACGTAATAGAACCAAAAAAATGATTACAAAATTGGACAAAGAATGAAATGTAGAAATAGGATAAAGAGCTGGAAAAAGAAAAAGAACAACTCTTCAAAAATAGTAAATAAATAAATAATGCCTTCTTGTAAGAGGACTATAAGTAAAATTAGTTTCGAACTACAACAGCCATTAAAAACTTTCTATTGCATTAACAGAACTCAAAATTGTACAAAAATTAGAATTTGAGTGAATATGTGCAATGTGGAGTTGATGGTGGGTTTCTAAAATATTGTGAAAATATCGATATTCTAGATGCTTTTAATTATTTTGTGGCCTATAATCATTTTAAAAACAAAGAAAATTAAGCTTAGTGATAATTGAAAGAAGAATGAGAATACCTTGGCAAACAATTAAAGATGAGCCCTTGATATTCCAAGCCTAAATACCAAATAGAAATACAAAAGGTGAGAACAAATTATGAAGCAATCATAATCACATACATAATCAAATTTAAGATCATAAATATAAAAAAATAAAAAATATATACCTGAATGAGAAGAATGATTTACACGTACCTTAGGATTGTAGAGGGAAAAAAAATAAAAAAAAATCAGATAAGTTTTTTATGAATAATCCAAGCCACAATATGATTATATAAAAAGTAGAGTAAAAGATGGTGATGAACGATTCATGCATACCAAAAAATATAAAAGAAAATATAACATCTATTATATTAGAGAAGATAGATAATAAAGAAAAGTTTATACCTTCAAAGAATCTGATTTTCTTCTTTGCTCAGCGTTAAGCTTAATTAGTTATGATGAATTTTATGAATTAAAACTTTCTTGTAAGGTTTTTTTCTTCATGAAATCCGAGATTTGGCACTTTCATTCACCTCTGTAATGTAAACGTTATTCAAAAAGAATGAGAATATTATTGGCTTCAAAAGTGGAGGAATTTGGAAAGAAAATCAAGGAATAATTATTTTCTTTGCAATGTTCAAGGAATTCCCGTAGATAAACACAATTTGAAATTTGAAATTGTTATCAATATTATGTTTTCAGCCAACCAATTTAATCATCATTAAGCAAGTTATAGATTTTGGGAATGAGATGATATGATATAAATTTGGGAGCAAATTTTGGTCTTTCCATTTTCAAAGCAAATCATAATCAAAGTATTGGAATGAAAATTGCTCTTCCCATTTCGGTCACAATGATCAATTAGTGTTAATTGGGTGATTTGAGTATAATAATTAATAGCAACCAATAAGAATTTTTCTATGGAATAAAAAAACTCAAAATTCTAGAAAATTAGGATTTGAGTACCATTGGGTCAAAATTGGTCAAACACATCCTTCAAATATATAATAGTATAGATATAGTTTTTGTTATCTTAGCTCATATATATCACGCTTAGCATAATATTTTTTCTATGAATTAGTCTCAAAATTATCAAATTCAAGCTTTATAAAAAATTTCAAATTGATATTCTTCGTTATGTGTAACGTTTTACTATTTAAGATTGAATATGCAAATAGTTCTATTCATACGTATAATACTTTTTTTTAAGTAGCTATCCGTGAATAACACGGGGGACACGCTAGTATATATATATAGACGTATGTGTATGTATTTGTCACAAAATCTTTTTAAATTATCTAGATTAATGCTGAAACTTAAGGTAATTCATAATTTATGACGATACTCAGTCAGCTAATAATGGCAAAGATCCACATTAGTAATTAACTAGGAATCTATTATTGCATTGCTTCAATTCAGTAATTACAATATATTAAAATGTTAATATTATGCATATATATATATATATATATACACTCACACATATTGTCCTCGAGAACAAGAAAAGATAGGCATATATATAGTACAAACACACTCTTTATTACAATTTGTTGGCTTCGCAAAAGATTAATAGTCGACAAATCAATTACATAACTCAAGGGCCCTATCTAGATTTCAAGGAAAAGCTGGCCATCTAGTCTCAACAATAATTTGTCACATTCTAATGTTGATCGATGTGGAACCACTAGATCAGAAGACAATATTGTGTATATATGAATGATGACAAACCACTATGAGAAAATAAAATAGGAAAAATTACATGCAAACCCCCTAACATATTGTATAATTACCCCAGTAAGAACACAAGTTAATGTTCAACTATATCATTCCACCAAAGGCTACGTGATTTCAACTTTCAGGCCGTACGATTCTTGTCATAGTATTTGATGATCAAACTAACATGTTCCCTATGTAGCACATGTTTCTGAAGGCGCCCAATATAAAAAATACAATTTTTCTTCTTAATCTCATGAGTCGAGTAATGTGATATATAATTATTTACTTATATGACAATGATGTGTAATCGATACCATTAAATTAATGTGACATGAACATCAAGCAACAAATAAATCGAGCCCATGGCCAAATGAGTAGAACTTTAGGGACCATAATCCAAGACCCCCGCCCCCCAACAAAAAAAATAAAAAACCTCCACCCCATATTAATGCATTATGTACATATATATATATAGGGTCAAGATCTAATACATACCATCACCTAGATAAGATCTAAGACCCAATATAGACCATTGGATCAATTAAATCCAACAGCCCAAATTAATCACTGAACCACGCGGGAAACACAAAAAAAGGCTGGCCTAGGGTTAAACTGGTAAATTCACACCATTATACAACAAATCAAATCCTACATTCGCTCCACAATCATCCCTGAAATCTCTCCCATTTTTTGAACCCACGATCAATTAACAGTACCCACGATTAGAATCTCACTAAATACACCCATTATTTGCAAGATATAACTCCATAAATAACTCCAAACGCTGTCATCTTCTCCCGATTTCGATTTTTTTGATCGCATACAATGAGGTCAAAAAATCCATCAAAATTTTCAGGTAACATTCGAAAATACCGTTTCAGTTCATCCTCGAAAAGTTCTTGGGTGATAATGTTGTGTATTTTGTTGATTTTGATCGTTTCTGCATCATTACGAATTTATTTGGAACACCTAAACATGTTTTTGTTGATTTTTCTATGCCAATAAGGAGCGATTTAATGATTCGAATACTCGTCTGTGTAATGAAATGAATTCACTGTCAATGTATAATCATGCATAATGTTCTGTATAATGTATTCAATGGTACTGTATAATCATGCTTAATGGACTGTATAATGTGTTGTATAATGTAATCAATGTTACTGTATAATCATGCTTGATGGACTGTATAATGGCTTATTGTATAGTAACTGATTGATGTATGGTAACATACTGTATGTAGTGATATAATGTGTTGTATACTATGTAATCATATACTGTATAATGGTGTAAAATGGCATGTATAATTGTTTTACATAAATGTTTCTTCTGTATACTGGTATACAATGATTAACTTTCATTTATATTCTTGTTTGGATTATTGGCTACTGCATTATGGGGTGCTTCTTTCACTGTTACTGAATAATCAAGCATAATACCGTTTACTACACTGTATAATAACTTAGTTTATACTGTATATTTGCTTATTGGGTACTGTGTAATACTGTATGTTATATTTATATTACAAACTGTATGATCTGTATAATGGATAGATTCATACTGTCTAATGGTTTGTTGCACACTGTGTATTATTTGGTTTATACGCATAAGGTATAAATTTATATATCTTACTGTATAATATGTTATCACACACTGAATAATGTGATATAGGTTGTTGTATACTAACTTATGATATACTGTATAATTAGTTAATCCACTTTGACTAATCCTAACTATCTACCGTATAATGCAGTTACTCAAGAAGGGTCATCATCATCTGAGTCTTCAGGTAGTAGGTTTCAGATTGTGGCTTCAAACGTCGCTGATCCTATTAGTGTTGAACGGCCTGCTTCTGACCACGATGAAGCTACCGAAACAGACCACCCCACCAATCCGAAAAAAAGACGATCGAAACATCAACTGGAAAAAACACCGTCAAAAAAACATAAAATACTTTCTGTGACCAAAAATAAAGCGAAGAAGCGTACGGTTGATTTTACACAAATACGAGTATCACTGAAGGTGTTAATTAAAGCTGTTTCAAACCTCACGGAACCACAACGTGAATGGGTTAGACAGTCCGGTTTTGGTTGCTTTCTGGATTTCAATATTAAGGATATGCCACACAAGCTTGGGTTTAAAATTGTAAAGGCTTTTAAACCAGGAAATTTCACTCTTAGTTTGCCTGGGGGAAAGATTAATATTACAGAATATGATGTGGCCGAGGTTTTGGGTTTTCCACACGGGGATAAAATTATAGACCTCACATCAAAAAATCCAGAAAGGTCGGACGCATGGAGTGCACAATTTGGACTTACTAAGTCCAACAAGTTCAAGGTTTCAGCTAAAATGGTCGTTGACGCAATTGAAAAAGAGGAAGCAGTCACGGAGCTACTCAAGCTCAATTTTATGATGATTATATACAATTGCTTGGTAGAGGCGCCTGGTACACCATTTCTGAACAAGAAGATGTTGAATTTCACAGGATCACTTGATGAGTTGTCAACTTACAACTGGCCATCCCTTGTTCTACGAAGTTTGGCGGACACAAAAGATGTTTGGGAAGCAGATCCCGCAACTCGCATGTATACGGGACCTCTCCTGTTTTTGATTGTAAGTCTACGTTACCTCTTGTGATGTTGATTATGTTGCACTATTGTGTTGTATATCATTTAATTAGTAATTTTATATTAACTGCACGATGTGTAAATGAATACTGTATAATGATATATTACCTACTGTATAATGGTCTATCACATACTGTATTTTGTGTTGTGTGACACTGTATAATGATATATTATCTACTGTATAATAGTCTATAATACAGTACAATTTCAGATATTATATGTTGACAGAGTCAATTACAAGGGTCATTTGACAGTACAAAGATCAATTCCAACTTGGCTTGCATGGTCAGACTCTAAACTCCGGGAAAAGGGTGCCGTTGAGATTGGTCCGGGGGTTTTTGGGAATGGGGTGATATTGAAGGGGCAATGGGAATTGAAGGCTGACAAAGGGAAGACTGTTGATCAAGTTCAATCTCCACACCAACCCAATGCCTCTTTAGAAGCTCCACCAGACACACAAGAATCCATCATGGAATACGATAAGGTTGAACAGGTATTGTTTAATATGTAATGTATATTGTTTAATTATTTAGTGTATTTATGAGCTATAATTGATTGTTAATTAGTGTACATTTGTGTGTTATCTACTGTATAATTAATTGTGAGCTATTGTATAATGTTTTTTGGACTCACTGATATACAGTATCTGAACATAATAATATGCAGTTCATATAATATAATTATACAGTAAATAATCCTTTGTTATACATTTACTCATAGGGGCTGATGAGCAGTCTGGAAAAATATGCATTCAATCTGATGGATGTTATTATCAAGTACAATGGATACATGCAATCGTGTGACTCGATTATTCCGACAAATCCACGGTTGAAAGAAATTGACAAGCTGGTGTTCGATCAGATTGCGAGGCTGTATCGACCGCATAAAGAGGCACCTACCGAGCACCAAGGAGAACCTTCGTCACACGCACATCCTGCTGTCCAAGATGTTCAGCCTCTCCAACATGAACAATTTGCACCCGATAAACCAATAAGCACACCAACTGAAGGACCAACTTTCAACTTTGCAGAAGGACCAACTTTCAACTTGTTGACACAGATAACACCACAGAAGGACCAACAACCAGACACCGTTGCAGCAAAGGGAGTAGCGATCCCCTCAATGCCTAGTTTTGACCTGCTATCGCAACAAACACCGGAGAACCCACATCATGACGAGCCGGAAGGGACTGTACTGTCAATTGCTAGACAATACAAGGATGACACCACCAATGTTGCTGACCAAGTGCCTCCGTCGACTTCAGATGTGGCAACAAAGGCTGATGCAGGGAAGGGACCTGTTGCGGTGGAATTCATTGGTGATAAAAGGAGACAAATGAAGCCAGGGCCAGATACGTGTTCTCCTTACATACAACGAATTGTACAACTAAACACAAAGTCGAGCCCCATTGAAAAAAGGCTCTCTGATTGGGTAAAGATTGTAGATGAGGACACCATGTGAGTACATAGTGTTACATGTATACATTGTAGATGAGGACACCATGTGAGTACATAATGTCACATGTATACACTGTATAATGATACATATACACAATGTATACTGTTACATATACACACTGTATAATGTTACATATACACATTGTATAATGTAACATATACACACTGTATAATGTAACCTATACACATTGTATACTGTTACATATATCTACTATATAATGTTAAATATACACACTGTATACTGTTACATATACACACTGTATGTATAAATGTTACATATACACACTGTATAATGTTACATTTTACACTGTATAATGTTACATATATCCACTGTACAATGTTAAATATACACACTGTATACTGTTACATATATCCACTGTAAAATGCTAAATATACACACACTGTATAATGTTACATATACACACTACATAATACTGTATTCTTCCATTACATACTATATGATGCATAATACCCGTTTTGTATAATAACTCATTACATACTGTATATTTGTTTTTTCAGGGCTATTGTTTTCAGGAGTGGTGATATTATGTGCACTATTTGGGATATAAAATCATTGTGTGACCGCACCGAACTCTCATCTGGTGTCATTGACACTTGGTCATACATGTTGAACAACGCCGAGGCAACAAGATCACCCACGTCGCCGCTCAGATTTTATTTTCATGTGACCGACACGGTGAAATATATCCCTTATCTTTTGTTAATACTTACGTTATAATGTGCACCATCTAACTACATTTTTTTTCAAATGTAAAACAGTTTTTTTTCACATCAAAAAAAGAAAGTAACTGTACTGATGCGCTCCTCGAACAATTTGTGAATACCATTAAACATCGTATGAGCATGTTTCCAAGATTAAACATAAACGACGTCACATTGGTAAGTTAATGAAGAGTTATTTTATTACAATTATCGTATTTATATGTAACTTTATTAACACCGCGTTCCTCTTGTCGATATGTAGGCCGTCTTTCCAATACATCACGCTGGGCATTACTATGTTATATGCTTTAATTTGAAGCAACCAGCTATTGAGATACTGGACAACAGCAGGGTAGATGTGTCGATCAAGGACAAATATCAACATGTGCCACCCACTCTGGTACAATTAATATACTGTATAATTATATATAAATATACTGTATATTAAACAGTGCTATACTGTATAATCATACATTTTTCACTGTATAATTATATATGAATATTCTGTATATTGGATAGTGTTATACTATATAATCATATGTTTTTCATTGTATAATGAAGTTAATACTCTGCTGTTAATTTGTATACTAATATACTGTATATTAATATAGTTATACTCTGAATCTTACATTTTTAGTTTGTTTTTTTTCAAACAGAGATGCTTGTTTTCAAAATTCCTGATGGATATCAACCATCCAGCCGGGATTGCGTTGTCAACGGCCGAATTTGTCAGGCTTCCAATGCCGTGGCGTACATACAAGAATCCATTGGATTGCGGTATTTTTGTGATGCGTCACATGGAGACTTACCTCAGTGGAGGATTGAAAAATTGGGATACGGGATTGGGGCCGGAAAACGTACTGTTTTACACTTTTATTAGTTACGTGTGTGGAATCTTATCAAACTCTTTATTTCCTATCCATCTAACTTTATTATTTGTTCAATGCAGAGAACGCAAGTTGCGAAACTAACTAGGCTGAGGGGCCTTTATCTTGAGAAGATCCTCACTTCTGATCTGAACGAACTGAAAGATGAAATCCTCACGCAATCCAGAGAAGTGGAACGGGCACAGGCACCAACGACAAAGAGGAAGAAGGGGTAGACGTACTTGATAGATTAAATTTTTAAGTTTCAATGTACAGCTTTTATTATTAGTTAGATATTGCGAGACTGGATTTTTTAGTCGTTAATTAATTTTTTTGTTCATATATTATTGCTGGCTACATTTGATCCTGTTAATAATACAAGACAACAAAATCACACGATGTCTAAAATCACACAATCTCTGTATAATGTTGTATAATATGATGAATAATCTACTTTATACTATATACAATTCAACACTGTATATTAACATATCGTATACTGTATAACATAATGTCCATTTAATGTATATTGGTGTATAATACGCTGTATAATAAACGTATTCATCTTCGTTATATATTCATCTTACTGTATACTGTTGAGTAATCTACTGTATATTCACTTTATAAGGACTGTATACGGTCGTATATGTTGATGTATATTTCATAATATGCTTTTATATCTTATACATTACATACATTACATAATATGCATATTATACTGTAAGTAAATGCACATTATACAGTTCATAAAATGAAGTTATACAGTACGGAACTATTAATAAAAAGAGCCTGTTCATTGTACGGTGTAAAAAAAATTCGAATTAATGAAATGTATACAACATAACTATTAATGAAATGTAAAAAAGCATAACTATTTTTCCTTTGCGGGGCAAGTTCTTGCATTATGCCCATCAAATTTTCCACATACGGCGCATTTTCTCCTCTTAGGAACATGCTTGGCTATCTCCGTACTGCTCTTAATCCTTTTACCACACCCTTTAGTTCGGCTCAATTGAGGGTTTCTGATCCCGATCTCATTCTCGATTTGGGGTCCCACTAGACTCTCGATAACAGCATTCTTGTTATTCCTAGGATTGTCGTCCGCACCGACACTCAAATGAGACTTCATGTCCACCAATTGATTTTTTATGTAATCAAGTTTTTCTTTGTTAAAACCTGCAAGATTTAAACATGATTGAAAGTCCATCCAAATTTGACTCTGATCATTTGTATTCTTCTCAGTCACCGCACGATATTGCCTGACGTGGTTATTGATTATATCGGATGCCATACTTTCTGCATTTTTCCTCCACCTCCTTAGAACGTACTCGGCCGGCAACTTGTGTATTCGGCTTTGGTTGAATGCAAAGAAAACGTGTCTACACAGAATGCCTCGCCTCAAAAACAATCTACAAGAACAATCAACCTGATTGTTCGATACAACATGTTTCACCTGCACACAATACAGTTAACATAATTATACTATACAGTGTGGGGAATATAATAATACGTTAAATATAACATTAACATACATTATAAAGAAATAATCACCTGCATACAATACAGTTAACATAATTATACTATACAGCGTGGGAAATCTAATTATACATCAAATATAACATTAACATACAGTATAAAGAAATAATGTACCTCATACAACTTTGATTCGTTCTCGGAGTCGGATACGACAAACGATTTCACACCATCGACAACGCTTAGACTATGAAGAATCACTTTATACACTGAATTTTTGATCTCTTCTTGTACATCGTAGAAAACAGCGCGCGTATATACCTCTGAAGCATCGTCCTCTATCGGCATAGGGGTGTCGGTTGATGGCTTAGATACCAACGACTCGTGATTTAATCTTGCGTTTGTATTCCTTTGTTTGTCCATAGCACTTTCGAACCTACTGTAGAACTCAATTATTGTGTCGCCCTTTACATAAAATTGGTTGAAGAAAAAATTAACTGACTCTGAAATCGAAGTAGTCCTCAATAATCCACCCATCGGAACATTTAGATAATACGCGGATACCCATGAATTTCTGTTCTCGAAAATTTCAGACATCCATTCGATATGTCTTAGACCATACTTTGAAATAACATCATTCCATCCCTCTTCAAACTCTACTGGAGTGATGTTGTCATTATACACAAAATTATTAAGCTTCTTCACCACCTCACCATACTCACCTGTATGTGGTGAAATCTGTATAAATAAAAACATGTTATACAGTGTGTAAACTAATAATATACACTACATGATATAGCATTATACAGAATGAAAACAACACATTGTACAGTATGTAATTAAAACACGCACCTTGGTTGGGAACTTCTTCATTATATGCCACGCGCACAGACGATGCCTAGCATTTTTAAAAACACTAGGAATAGCCTGCTTCATTGCGGGACATTGATCAGATACAATATATATTGGTTCACGTCCCATCACACGTGTAAAAGCTTCAAAAACCCACGTGTACGACTCAATGTCTTCTTTTGCGATTAGTGAGGCACCAAATGTGACTATTCTCTTGTGGTTATCTAACCGGTAAAAGGAACAAACTTCATTTGGTACCTGAAAAAAGCATTATAAGACATTATGCAGTTATTAAATCAGTAATTATATGCCATTATGCAGTCATATAATGCATCATTATACAGTGTCTAGTGTAGTGTTATACAGTATCTAATATGGCAGTATACATTGTGTAATGTGGTGTTATACAGTGTCTAATAGGGTGGTATACAGTGTCTAATATGGCATTATACTAATATTTGATATTTTTATTATCAAATAAATGTGCTTACTTGTTTGATCGAAATGTTGCGTCGACCGAGCAAACATCACCAAAAAGTTCAAAATTCCTTATTGCAATAGGATCAACCCAAAATAACTTAGTCATACACCCATCCGCATCAGTGTCGTAATCAAACGAAAATCCTTCACAAGCTTTTTTCAAATTCATAAATTTCCTAACAATCATTTCCCCGTCGTTCTCACCGACGTATTGCTTCACGTCCCTTTTTGCATTTTTGAAATCCGTAGAAGTCGACCCAATATTACCATAACCACCTGCAATCTCCTTCATGAATGAATGTGATTTAACAACTCCTACGTTCACCTTTGATGCATTTAAGCAGAACATGATCTGTGACGGGTCAATATTCCTATTCACCCGCATAAACTGTTTCCCCTCGTCAGTAGCCAACTCGTGGTTGTGCCGCTCAATAAACTTCTTTATAACGTACCCCTCTGATGCACCAAACCTCAAAACAATCTTCGCGTTACAGTCGCATCGACCAATCATGCACTTTTTCTTACTACTAACATCCTCAGATTTTTTGTAAATCCCGGCACGACTACATACGAAATGCTTCGATATGACCGTACCATCCTTATGGCTTTTTTGCGAACACTTACGGACATCAAGACCACTTACACAAGCATATATTTTGTAAAACTCATATCCAATTTTCAAGCTCTCAAATGCCTTGTCAACGAACGGAGTAACGTCGGGTGAACACACTGGAATCCAATATTTGGAACCGCTGGGTGTCGATATAGAATTGGATGACGAAGCCGAGTGGACACATTGAGCCTCAACTGTATTATTGCTGACTGCATGTGATCGTGTTAATAATATAAGACAACAAAATCACACTGTATAATAATAGTATATCAACTGTATATTAATGTATAAAGAACTGTATAATGTTGTTTATTATACATTACAATGCTGAATATTATAATGTATAATATATACAATTCAACACTGTATAGTAATATATAATATGATGTATAACAATGGTCCATTTAATGTATATTGGTGTGTGAGACGCTGTATAAAAAACATATACTACTCGTTGTAATATATTCATCTAACTGTTGATATATATTGTATATTCACGTTATAATAACTGTATACTGGCGTATATCTTGCTGTATAATGAATTCCAATCACTAATAGTTACAAATCAAATGAATACCACACCTTATATCACCATTATAACTGCTGTATAACGTTGAATAATCTACAGTACACTAATTAATAATGCATTGCTCACTGTATATTCATGTATAACGCTAGATATATCATATTTCAACGAACTGTATATTGGTGTGTATGTTGCTGTATACCGTAAACCAGCATATGTCAATATCTATCGCATATTTTTTGAGTTCATAACATCAATCGATGCGATATTTATAATCCATACCTGTGTCCATCTCAGCCATAAAAACGGAAATCAATAATCCACGACGCTCACGAATGAATTGACGATGAACTGATATTGTTGATTAATTGCTAATGATGAACTGATCTTACCCATTCAATTGCGATGGATATTGTGATTGCTGATGATGAATTGATCTCACCCAATCAATTGCGATGAAAAGGACGAATATGATGAATTGATCTTACCCAATCAATTACGATGAAAAAGACGAATATGATGAAGCGATCTTGCTGATTACTTCGATTGATGATGAATACTGTATAATATTTGCTGATTAATTCGATAGGATTGATGATGAACTGATCTCGATGATGGACCGATGAAGAATGGATTCTGGTGATGAATATTGATTTTAATCGAGTTGAAATATATGGTAAATTCTGTTTTTACGCATTAATGGGGATTTGATTTGATCATGCATTAAATGTGCATGAGTTTGTTGGTTTTTATTGACAAAATTGCCCTCCCAGCATTAAAAATATTTAAATAATCCGAAAAAATGATATAATTTTACACCTTTGGATCAAATTGAATCAACGGCCTAGATTGGGTCTTAGGTCTTACCTAATGGCAAAGTATGTATTTGATCCATACCCTATATATATATTTGTTATGATTGTGAGCATGCAGTGTGAGGCCATGCCAGGGGAACCTTAAACAGTGTGTTTGAATGTTCCCTTTTGAAAGTCAATTCCAAGTCCACTAATTAGTCCAACTTTAATAACAACATTTAAGAAATGGGAAACCAGATTGGCTATACAAATATACTAATGAGACTCTTCAATGCAAATTTTTGGAAAAAAATAGTGTATAGTGAAGCTCCGAATTGTAATATGTGAATGTTCAATATCAACTCCGTAAGAAATTAATTAAATAATAACAAAGGGAGAAAGATTATACAGGGTGTAGCGGTACGTAATTTTTTATTTTTTGTTATAAGCGTAGTGGTACGTAGATGACGAAAGGGAACTTTGTGGAACCTATTTCATTGACATGTCTTAATATGAGTGGGCCACAGTGTCTCCTTAGATATGGGCTAAATGTCCTACCTATCATAATCTGCCACGTGTACGTAGTGTGGTTTTAGAGGTCTTTGTTGCATGTTATTGGGCTTGGCTGGGAATTTCTTCGTCTTTGAGAGATTGACTACATTCTTAATTGAAAAATTCTTATATGTATTACCTCTTTTATATATCAAATCATTTGGATAAGGCATTGGTGGGCTATCATTTAAATTGTTTGATGTTCAAAATCTGATTCATGTATGTTTGCTCTTTAGTATTCTGATCGTATGATTGAGCTTGATATATGAATAATTTAACATAGATCACGTAGAAACAATTAGCTACATATAATGAGTTTACTTCGCTCAATATATGACTAAATTTTAAGTTCGATAAAATAAAACTTGATTCATATTACAAATTTATCATTATTTGTTTCAAATCCGTACCCAGAATAATTTGGGTACTATATTCAAGATGAAATTTTAGTAAATAATTTGAAGCTTCAATAGTTAAAAATTAGTTTGTTGTAAACTATATGAAATTAAAAAGTTTTATCTATGCTTCTAAAATTTCTCCTTTTCTTTTCTTTCATGAACTTGATATTAGTTAAAGGTTTTATAATTTAGAAATTTAAAACTTGGGATGAGTTCTTGTTAAATTATTTTAAATCTATTATACTAACAATTTAATAAAAAGAGATATTTCCTAATGAAACTTAAATTTAAAAAAAAAGGCTCTAAACTCAAGGTTTTAATTTGGTGGCAGGCCAATGGAAGAGTTGTAATAGGGTTAAATTAGTTATAAATTACTTTGATATGAATTTATTATATACCACTCTTGACTATTTAAATATATAATTCAAAAAATAAAAAGAAAAAAGATTATTTGCAATAAGCATATGAGAGAGTATTTTAAATTGTATGTTATATTTGGTGGTTATACACCGAGTGAATGTGCAAAATGTCTATAAATTTATTATATATTTATTGATTACAAAAGCATACACTATCATAGATATACATATGTACTCTACATAGAGTGTATTCAGTAAATGTAATATATATATAACAACTCGAAAATAGATTATGAAAAGAAAAATAGATTATGGAATTAGGAGTTATGCATTTCTTAGGTCCAACTTAAAAATTACATCTAAAAAGATAAATACTAGAATAAAATAACATAGCTAGCTAGCTACTTAGAATGATATTAATAATTTGAAGCATTAATTAGAAGATAAATCACAAACACATGCATACATTAGAGTGAGGATCGCATACATGCCAATACACATGGAATGGTTGCATGCATTATTCAATCAAGTCGGTTCCAAATCTAAACAATTAAGAATCACTACAATAATATGTGAATTTAAAATAATAAAAGTTGTAATTAATGATATGTAATAATTAACTATAATAATTGGTTTGCTACATTTACTATTTTATAAGTATAATATTGATGATCATTGTGTTTAAATTGTATTCCCATTCATGGTATACTGATTTTGTAAACAATTTTCTTGCCATTATTTGTTTTATAAATGTCATCACTGTGACAAAGTTACACTCTTATCACTTAATAAATGCAAGTGGCTAGCTACAATTTAATACTGTCACTTAATATATCAATTTAAGTCATTGAAAATGGACCAAACTACCATACGGGAATAGATATTAACTCCCTTTAAACTTTTAGAATTTATGTAGAAGGGAAAGAGAATGTCAAAATAATTAGCGACTATCAGTATATATCTCTCTCTCAAAATATAAGTGTTGATGATGTGTAATTCAGCTATTATCCCACATTAGATAGATTAGATAGAGATGAGTTACTTGAGAGTTGAGAGACTTATAAGCCCCAATTAGCTTCCTTTCCCTAATGAGGGTTTTTCTAAGGACGAACACGTGGAATTCCAATTAAAGCGGATAATACATCGCGCAAGAGCATTTGGTGTGAAAGAAGACAAATGAATGTCACACCATATTATCGCCGTTTGCGGGAATGAAACCATGTGCCATATTCAATCCCCTCATCTGAGAGTGTTGATGGTGTATATGCAACTACCGTCCGACATAGGATGGTGACAAGAGACTTGGGAGATATAACCCCTAAATTTCCATCTCCGTAGCTAGGTGCCTTATAAAAACAAGTGCACCTATAAAGTTGAAAAGATTTATTAGATGTGAACATTGTGAATAGGCATGATTGGAAATTTACTTAGCACATGTTTTACTTCCTTCAAAATTGTTATCTACAAAATCTTTCATTTGTGATTTCAAGATGATGTTTCATTAAATATTTTATAATTGTCACGTCACATATATATAAATGATATCAAATTTTAAAGAAACCTTTTATATATTTAACATATATACGTGAAGCAAAATATAGAATAAAAGATTATTTTTAAAAAATTTCAGGTTGTTACATATATATGTGAAGCAAAATATAGAATAAAAGATTATTTTTAAAAAAATCAAGTTAGTAAACAACCGGTGAAATTCATCTCTCGTGTCAGGAATTGATAAAACGAATATATAAACAAGATATGCTTGTCGTATCAAGATCTTTAGCTTATTAGAGACATTTGTCATTAAGTCAAAACTTTAGTTCTTTCTTTTAATCTAATCTTATTTTCGTTTACCAAAAGCTTAGAAAATTATACTGTAATTCATTCTCTTGTTAACGCAGGAGTACGTTGTGAATCAAAAGCATGTTCTTTCTCTTTTGGCGGAGACCTTCTGAGTTTATTTTGACTGATTTATGTTTTTTGAGTTAATTATATAATTTTTTCGTCTTTACCCTAAAACATAATAAATAAATATTTAAATGAAGCTATGATGGATCCAAATCTTTGTCCGACATCACGATCTTAGGGTGGCCTATTCGGATTCCCTTTCTTGCAATCTATCTTTTCTCAATTGATCCATTTAATTTCTATCCAAGTGAAAAATGCAAAAGTACAAGTTGAGTAACTTTACTGAAAAGCACATTCCATTTTCTTGTAATTTATAAACCGTAAATGCAACATAATAGTCGATTTTCTATAAAACAAAGCTACATTCAAATACTAATTAAACGAACTAATACTATTTTGCTTTAAAAATACAGCATATATATGCGTCATACATCCACAAAAGAATCAAATGCTTCCACTAGTGATCCATATAGCTTGACAAGAATTAGTGTTTCATGGGGCCAAATCAAGTGCCTAAATGATTTTCAATTTATTCTGCACTAAAATGGGATTTTGGATCTTCTATTTTTCATATTTATTCTATTATTCGTACATCAAATGTTATATTCATATCAACTATTATATGATATGCACATAATTGCATATATGATAGGGATAATCAGTGGCGGATCTAAAATTTACGTTCAGTGGGGGCACCAGGAATTTTACCAAGGGGGACGAGATTGTTGTGATATAGTTATATAATATGTTAAGGGGGTGCGGGGGACTTGCCCTCGGGGTACGGTACGCTATATTTATGGGGAGAAATATAATAAGGAATTAGGTTCAGTTACAACTTTTGACATAATTTATACTCTTATACCTCTTTTATTATAGTCAGGATTTTGGGTTTTAGGGGGGACGAACTCAAAGTAAAGGGAGAAAACTTGATATTTTTCGATCTTGAGAGGGGCGAAATTCAAATATAAAAAATTTGTAAGGTAAAAAAATGATTTTTCTAAATTGAGGAGGACATTTAATAATTTGAGTGAGGGCATTAATGCAATTTATAATTTAAAATTGAATTAAATTCAGTGGGGGCACTGCCCCCCCCCCCCCCCCCCCCCACACCCCGGATGTACACTAGATCCGCCCCTGGGGATAATTACACTCACACCCCCTCAATGATGGGATAATTACACAAACCTCCCCTCACTAATTGATAATTACAAGGGGTCTATTTGTAAGGTTTACAAGGGATGCAATTGTAAGAATTGTTACAAACATAAGGGGTGCCATTGTAAGAAAATTTTAACATGAAGGGGTGTGTTTGTAATTATCAATTAGTGAGGAAAGATTTGTATAATTACCCCATTATTAAGGGTGTGTGAGTGTAATTATCCCTGTATAATATGTAACAGAAGAAGTACTAAATTGAAATAGACGATCCCAACCAATTCTCCTACAAAAGCTCTATTCTTTTTTCTTTTTTTTTTTGAGAAATCAAAAGCTCTATTCTAAAGTTCTAAATTGAAATAGACGATCCCAACAACAGAGTTTTAACTATGGAAAAGTCACCTACAAAATAAAAAATAAATAAAGAGAGAGAGAGAAAGAAAAAAAAATGATTGGATTTTCATTAGTGGGATTCTTATATGTGCCACACAACTTTCTTCCTGACTGACATGATTGAGAGAAAGAAAGCCACACACAAACACACAGTAGTAGGGATGTGTTTGGATTGGCATTTTCCAATTGAGCCAAATTTCATTAAATGCAGAGATCAATTTGCCAACTCTATTATTTCTCTCTTATGGGATCCCACAAGCCAGCTAAAATAGATAACTAACACAATTATTACAAGACAGCCCCTCCTTAAAGTAGGGTAGGGTACCTTATAATTTAGGGTTTTGAGAGGTTAATTATGTTCATCTTTCATGATTTGATGAGGGATAGTATATCATATAAGTCTCATTATGGCTTTAAAAAAACAATTCCGTCATTATACTAGCAATGTAAACTTAGGCCTACTTCTCAATTTAGCGGCCTCAAGTTCCTCACTATTCCTCACACTTTGTGCAAAGGAAACGAGTGGACAATGATATTCCTATTCTTATTTTGTTTTAAAATTTTTGAGGTCGTTTCATTTGAGATTAAAATCAAGTCGTATTTAGGTTTAGTTCAGATCAATCTCCGTATATAAGGGTGCAAAGCAAACGAGTGGACAATGATGTTCCTATTCTTATTTTGTTTTAAAAAGTTTGAGGTTGTCCAATTCGAGATTAAAATCAAGTCGAAGTGAGGCTTAATTCAGATCAATCTCCATGTGTAGGAGGGGTGCAAAGGAAATGAGTGGACAATGATACTCCTATTCTTGTTTTGTTTTACAATTGATGAGGTTGTCCAGTTCGAGAAAAAGAGTTGAGTTGATGCTTAATTCAATGAATCACAATGAATGAAAGTTTTGATTACAACAAGACCTTAAACTCGAGAATCTTATATGGCTTATTACAAATTTTCCGGTTTCTCAATATCTGTACAAGTTAGGTTTGGTAAATTGAAGGATATTAGTTGAGTCGAGTTTCGATTAATCAAATTTACTTAAAAGTTTGAGAATCTTGATTTGATTTTAGCCAATCATAATATGAGATGCAGACATGTGGAGAATAACATGGACCTTCCATGTTGGACCAATTTAATGAGATTGCATTAATTGTCATGTGGAATGTCTAAATTCCGTCAGCTTCATACCAGTTTTTGAACAAGTGTGGGAAAGTATCCCAAACTAATGAATTGGGGAAATATCACTATAGATAATGACCATTTGGGAATTTGCAACAAAATCCACAAGAATTTGTTGGGGTTGTGTTACCTTTTATGTGAAAAGCATTTGTCATTCATGATTCAAGGAACAGGATTTCTCCTAAAAGGGTTACTTTTTGAGTGCGAGAAAAAAGTAGGCTTTCAAATTTTATGATTTGGGTAAAACCAACTTGGGAGGTGGAGTCAATTCACTCCTTATGAGAAAAGTATCACGTTTTTTACTTGAGTACTATCCAAATAGTATCAACAAACTATTTTTATAGTGGTTAACGAGCTGATATACTCTTAGATCACGTCAATGCAGAGCACAAAATTTTAGGATTAGGCTTCGAATTCAACCTTGTCGTTTCCATCCCAAATAAGATCAGTCCCACCTCCAATGTAGAATGGGGCACTTGTGGCAAAATCGAGAAATTTGTCCAAATAGGACTCGAAACTAATAAGCTCGTATTTACACCTTTTTAGGTGCCTCTTTTCTTGTATTTTGATGAGTTTTTGAGTTTATCTATGCCATATATGCTTTGATTTTATGATAGGTTGTGTTTCTATAGGTTATTTGAGAATTGGAGAAAAAATGAGTGAAAAAATCAAAGAATTTCTCAAAATACACCTTTAGCCACATCTATAATGATCCTTAGCTACGGTGATCATGAAGGAACCTTCGTGCTTTGAAGATATGAAGTCACCAAGGCTAAAATAGGCACAAATCGTGAGAATACTCCATCTTTGTCTACGAAAATGGATAATTCAAGCAAGATCTAGCAAGAAATGTTATTGGGGAGTTTTAATTTCTTGCTTTTAGATTTGTTTTCAATTTTCATTGAACATGTCTTTCAAGATGAATTATTGCTTTTCTTTTATGACTATGACTTAATTTTCCTTTGATTGAGGTCATGTGAAGGTCAATTACTATGTTTGATTTATAAGTATTGTTTTTCCAGATTAAATTTGTTTTGGTTGTGTTTAATACTTGTGCTTAATGTCTATGATTGCTTAGATACCAATCGTATGAATTTGTGCTTAGTTTTGAGACCGAGAGGAGATCTACTAGGGATACATATAGGTATTAAATGCCACAACGTAAAATTGACTAGAGATAGATTCGATTTCCTTGTGTGTGCTTTCCGTGAAAACGGAAAATTCCATGAATCTTTGTAATATGTTTTCATTAATTCGAATTTCATATAGAGATATAGAAATCGTTAATGAAAATAGAATTGCTATACCAAGGGATTGGATAGTGAGTAATTTAGGGAATTTCGCCTTAACCTAATCAATCTAATAATCCGGTAAGATAGAATCATTGTCAAATTGAACAATTGGTTGGATCGTGTGCCTTAATCACTTTTCTCATTGATTAAAATTCAAAGTTGATTTCTCTCATTAGTTGGTAAATGTCATTTAGTATTTAATTCATAATTAACACCGTTAGCGATTGATTTAACTTAGAATTAGATAACACAGTAATTTCAGTACTTAAATACAATTATCTCTAGGGTACAATAATTCGGACTTACATCCACTGTATTACTTATACGACCTAGTACACTTGCTAGGATTTTTGTGTGTCAGAAACTATTTACATAATAATGTCATAAATGAAGTGCTAACATCGCCATGTGGAATTTAATAAACCACGACATATACCAAAATGGTTAGTTCAGAACCTGTCAAGAAGTTCATGAAGTAATTACCAAGAAATTGAATTAAAGGCAAATTCTATCCTTCCATTGGTGTATGTATGACATAATTTTTGGCAGTGCAAAAATGCATTTTTGGCCCCATAATTTTGGCTTAGTTCATTTTTGGTCCTTAGATTGAAGACCTGGTAATAATTTGCAAATAGCAAATACCAAATAGCAACTTTATCAGAAAATTTAAATTTAGCAAGAAAAGGTCAAGTGTCGCTTGATCTTAAGATTTAGGTATTTTAACTTTTAGGTCTTCACTCCAGACATCATGTACAATTTATTTAAAGCTCATAACTGGAATACAATGCCTTTAGGAATGTAAACTAATTGACTCAAGTCGAGAAATGTATTATAAAATTTATATAAACTTTTATCGAGCTTAAAATTGTGTTTAAGCTTGATTTGATTTTAATCAAGCCGAGTTTCAAACCTCATCCAAACAGAAAAACATTCAAGTTTGATTTGCCATATTAGACGAATCGTGCTCAAACGAGCTTTTAGCGATCATTCTCAAGTAACATCGAATCATTTGATTTGTTTTTCACCTTTAAACGCAGCTATCTACAAACATCAAAGGCAGAACTACGACCCAACTACGGAAACAACACTTTAGAGATCCTTTATATATTTTCATTATTATTTGAAGTATAGAAACTTTGAGAAATTTATAATAAGCCCATGCCAATCTTGCAACGTTTTGTATCTATTATTTTCCAAATGAAATCAAGAATCGAAATTTCTTAAAGATACTTTGACCTTTTCCCCAACAAATTTTAGTGCACGATTCCAATAGGGTCACGTCAAAATAGCCTAACTTTGATTATTAAGCATCTTTTATAAGGCTGCCTTAGCTCTAAAAAGTCCTTAAGAATCACATTACGTATTGAAACATCCTAACCCCGAAATTTCCTTTTGAGTGAATAATATATATTTCGGCTTATCTTCTGAAAGAAAATTAAGAATAAAATTAGTGTTATATATCTTGAAAACCATAAATATAGATTTAGGTTAGCTTCAAATCTTTAAATTGTTTACTACTCCTAAAGTCCGGCAAATGATGTTTTGATTTCTATTTCTTTGTCAAAATATTCTTGTCTCATTTCAAAAACTCAACTAATTTGAATTTGCACAAAGAACACCCTAAATATTGTGGATCATTCTTGTTGACTCCTGAAACTCATCGAGGATCATGCCCTTTGGGCCCAAAATCAAGGCCCATGCATATAGGGGGCGGGATATCCTTGGCAGTTGGGCCTGAAACTAAAACTTGTACAGGGGTGGGATCTCTGTGAGGACTGCTCAGATCGCTGTGTCATTTGGGCCCAATCCATGACACTTAGATCATCGTGTTATTTGGGCCAAAAATTAAGAGTCACTTAGTAAGATACTCTCTTACTAACAGTCAGGCACAGAGAATCATGTCATTTGGCTCCAAATCAAACTACTCCAAGCTAAAAACTCATTTGAGCTCAATTTGTTAAGATATCAAACCAAACTTGAACAAACCTATTGCTTATGAAATTTTTTGAAGTTCTGCTCAAACTCAACTCAATTACTAAAAAATAGTATATGTAAAAAAAAATCAAATTACTTGAGTTCAATTAGTTTTCGACTTAATTAAAGTTTGTTTGGGGTTGGCTCGAATAACGATTAAACCTAGTTCAAACACAATGTGAGGCTTAATAATAATTCAAACAAACTCGGCCAAAAACTTGTTCAACTCAACTCAAGACTAGAACCCGTACTTGGACGGATAGGATCTCCCAAGATGAGCGGATTCTCAGTAAACATTATTATTTTCCCCATTATTTAAACCTGCTGCACCTATTAACCAAAAAAAAAACAAAAACAGAAACCTGATGCACCAATGTCATGCTGGTGCAATTTTCTTACTGTGAAAATCAAAACTCATCCCAGACATTTTTACTCTTCACTTACATGTGACGTAGGAAAAAGCTTTAAGCAACACAGAAACAAGGGATGAATTTTCTAGCATCTTAACCAAGTATACATATTTTCATCACATTAACTTCATACATCCTAACACAAAACAATCCACAGCAAAGTATGGGAAAGCTCCCAATAGTTCCTGAAAACCATATTGTCTCTTCCCATAAAACCATACTTACAACAGTTTTAAATACCAAAAATAAGATATCCTGAATAATAATAACCTTGTGAACCAGGATTAATGGGATTTAACACATCACAAACATCAAATAGATCAAAGCCGGTGGTGAGACTCATCCACATTGACCTCATTTTGGTCATAAACTAAACCATCATTGTACCTTCGTTTAGATGACATCTTTTTCTTCTTCACAGATTGAATTTCAGGATTCGAACCAGTTGCCTCGAAATAGTCAGTTGAAAGCGCGGGCCCACTTAGCTGCAACTCCGTGTCCACGTCAGGATTTACCCACTCTATGCGTTGAACTGCAGCATTAATGATAATTGTATTATGGATCGACGTTTGATTCTGTTGCCACTAGTTCATAAAGAATAAATCATACAAGAAAGTGGGTAAATTATTACGGGTGTCAACGAGCCGAGCTTGATGAAATTTTCAGGCTCGAGTCCGAACTCGATTATATTTATATATATTTTTTTGAGCTCGAACTCGACGAGCCTAATTTTCGAGGGCTCAAGCTCAAGCTCGAAGTAGATGAATCGAGCTCGAGTTTGAAGTAAAAATTAAGTTACTTAATTTTTATCTTTTTTTCGAAAATAAAATAAATTCTAATTTTTTATTTATTTATAACAATACGTTAATAATGTATGAATTATTAAGATAAGAACTAACTACCTTATATTCAATAAGTATTTAGAAAATAGAGGATGTTGTATATAAAACTGTAAATTTTATTTTTACGAAATTTGAGTAATTTTAGTCATAAATAAAAATAATTAAAAAAAATAATAAAAGCTCACGACCCGGCTCATGAGCTTATGAACAACTATAGGCTAGAGCTCGGCTCATGAAAAAACCTCGAGCTCGAAATAGCTCCGAGCTCCCGTCGAACCAGCTCGACTCACCTTACACCCGTGCATATATGGATAAAATTAGTTTTAAATATGAATAAGTATGTTGTCTTCACTGGTAAGTGTATGAAACACTAAATTACTACAAAACCAATTTCCAATACCACATTCAACAATTTGAAATCCCTAAGCACAAAATAGATACATTTCAAGAAAATAAGACTTAATTCACATAATTCGCACATCTCGGAACCCATAAAAGATGGGGATAATTACATGCACATTTCCTCACATATTGTGTAGCTACCAGCAGCCCCATGAGGCTTTGCAAATTACCAACATACCCCCATCAGGGGTGAAATTATAATCTAATTTTACTGACAGGGGTGAAATTATAATCTAATTTTACTGACAGGGGTGAAATTATAATCTAATTTTACTGACAGGGGTGAAATTGTAATTTACACAGGGAAAGTTAAGATAATTTCATCAGGTCTCATGTCAGGTCGAGGGTGTCCAACTAAAGGGCTGTTTTTCATGTTTGGTTGCAAAAGTTCAGAAATATGGGGCCCAGAAAAGTAAGTGAAATTTAAGATTACCTTCTGAAGCTGAAAGATATCCTGGCGTCCCATTACCACTGGCATCATTTAGAGGGGCAGGACGAGCGGGACGCTTTCTCACATAGTTTTCTTGCAAAGGTCTAGGGATTTGAAAGGAAAATTGTGACAAGCTAATCCCTTCTTCTATGTACTGTGGGTG
Source organism: Buddleja alternifolia (assembly GCA_019426215.1). Lineage (NCBI taxonomy): Eukaryota > Viridiplantae > Streptophyta > Magnoliopsida > Lamiales > Scrophulariaceae > Buddleja > Buddleja alternifolia. Next base: position 31,198,356 of record CM033398.1, read on the forward strand.
TTCGTTAAGGTACCTTGAAAGAGCGTCGCGAAACCACATAGAGTCATAAGAAAACAATGATAAAAATTTCTAACATACACAGCCACATTTTTCATAAAGCAATTTCATAGAGGTCACAAAGAGATATTACTTTTGAATTTCCACCATAGAACGAAGTCTCTTGCCTGAAGGTGCAACATAGTACCTGTTAAGATGGGTGAGAAGAACAAATAAAATTAGAGTGCAGTCCCTTCTTTACCATAATAATGAGCATCAGTAATATTATTAATTTAAATTTACAAGCAATATTGATGAGTTAACCAAAATATCCAGAAAATCTATTTCTCCATCAAGTTATGATCAATACATTAAGTAATAGAAGTGATCAATTTGATGAACATTTATCCTTCAATTTCTCTCTGAAGAACTCTAGGCAAATTATCCATCAAAAGGCCAAGTTCACGTTTTCAGTAGTAAACGGAGAGAGCAGATTCTGCCCATACAAAAATCCTTCCAATTTTATGACATAACACTCTTAACGCTACAAGCCTACAAGAACTGCCAAAGGGAATTTCAAGTACAGGTTGCAGCCGAGACTTGAAGTTAATGTAACATTTGCACTAATTTTGTACACTTCTATGCTAAAAAAACATAAATGGTTCACCTAAAACACTTTGGACGGCCGAGACGTTAATGATGCGACACCAGAAACTGACTAGACAGTGAATATGAGGAGAATGCCTACAGTAATGCAGAATAACATCAATGAATTTGCAACCATACTATTCAAATGACGTTGAGGAAGAGATTGCTGAATAATGAGTATCTTTGAAAGAAGTGTTCTATGCAACACGAGAGAGTCATTCTGTATGATTCAGAATTTGATGTCATTTGTGCAAGATCTCAGAGATAAACTGGATTCAGAACTGAACATCATTCAGATCTTGACAAAGTTGGTAGCTAGCAGTTACTGGGCGTATTTTGGCCTATCCTATGGGAAAATTAATCGACACTGACGAATGCTACTGGTGTTCAATGAAAGCTTGCTGTATTTAATTAGGGTAACCATGGATTCAGGACAATTACATTGTGATTTTGTTAATTTATAGATCGTTTTAAATTGCTCTAGATTCTTGCTAACACGACTCATTACGAATTCAAGCTACATTAATTACTTTAAATTTTGCATCTTCTTTTCCAAATATTGTCTTTACCCTGTTAGAAACGTCACAAATTCGTTCATCATTTTTCGCGTATAAAGATATTGTTAATTTACCTAATGAGCGTTACTGGAATACTTCTACAACATTGGTATAAAAACTGTAACATATCAATATTATAACTCAGATTGTACCAGACATTCACTTAATATAACAAATCTAATAACCAGTGCTTTGACTTTGATTAATAAGGGTTTTATAGTGTTATTTTACTTGATATTATACGCATATGTACCGGTCTGCGTGCTATACATATACATTATTTTAACTAATATATTTTGCTTGTCTATGTCTAACTGTTGGTAATTTCCATATTCCCATAATCTTCTTCAAAATGTGCAAGTTATTTCTCGACAGGGATCGAATAGTAAAAGTTCATCAAAACTTGACACCTCCCCATTTTTTGTTATTTGAACTTTTCTTTTCCAAGAGCCTTCTGTTCCCTTTGCTTCAAATATGCTTATACTAACATTGAATGAAAAAAAACAGATCACCTGTACAACACACACTATCGTCTTGAGTTAATAAAAAACAGATCACATGTGCAGAACTCTACCTTCTTGCTCAACTTGTTGCACGATGAAAAGAGAGAAAGAAAGAAAAGTAGCAGCAGCATTTACTTTCAAAACCTTTGAACTTTACTCAAGAGTGAAAGTAATCAAACTCCTTGATATAGATAATTTTTATTTTTTCAGTTTCAAATCTGACGTTGATATATACTTCAATGTTACTTTCTAGAATTCCTTTGCCAAAATTCAAAAGATCACAAAGAGAAAGAAAACAATTGGGTTCCTTTCTATTGTCCGCTTCCTTAATTGAAAGTATTCTTGTCTGATTTAATATCAGTAATAATATCGGGTTATCCTTGAGAGGCACGACTTCAACTTTACCTAGAACTGCTAACTCTACAGCTCAAATCCTTAAAAGCCACTTGGCGGAGACAAAAAGAAGTAACATCAGAAATAGGATTCTTACACATCCGCAAACTTAGTGCTTCCTCCACCTCTATTCTCAAAATTCTTCAACGTTATTTTCTAAAATTCCTTTGTCAAAATTCTAAAGATCACAAAGTGAAAGAAAATACTCCATCTATAATACGACCATTCCTAATTTTATGTTTATGTTTCAATATGCAAGAGGTGAACATTTCTATAGTTCACTTTATCTTTTGAAACTATTCTTGTCTGATTTAATTTCAACTGTAATATAGGGTCATCCTTGAGGGGCATGACCCTTTACTGCTAGCTCCACATCTCAAAGCTTTAGAAGCAACTTTGAAAAATAAAAAAAAAAGAGTAACAAAAGAAATAGGATTCTTACACATCTGCAAACTTAGAGCTGCCTTCACTTCTGATTCTCAAAAGCCGTTGCCACCCAGGAGGAGGTTGAGCAATGCTAGGTTTGTCGATTGCCCAAAGCCTACTGCCATCTTGTGTTATATCAGGAGGATCATCACATGATATCTCAGGACGCCATTCACGAGCTGTTTCACACGAGAAGGGCTGTTCCATAATATATTCTCGTATTTCCTCATACTTCTCCTTTGTTGGAATAAGCCTCCATTTAAAACAGTTGGCACATTGAACGGTAAAAGCCCCAACGGATGGTAGAACCCTTGGCGTCTGATTTGAAAATGGATGTGGTCTAGGGAAAGGTGGAGCTTGATAACGAATGGGGTCTGGCTCAGTTTCAGTATTTCCAGCACCATTGATAGCAGGATCATAAACGACTAACTGATATTGAGAATTTTCAGAAGATGGATTTTGATCATCTTCGGTGCTATGATTGTTTACCCTTTCTGCAGAACTAAAATCACGATCCTGAGATGAAGTTGCTAGGCTGTCTGGAAGATTAGACCTATTTGAGATATTAGATTCTCCTTCCACATTATTTGGGCGATCAGCAGTAGTCGAGCAACTGCTGACAGTTTTATCCCTCTTCAACTTGATGGTAAGTTTTAGTGACCGTGGCGGTGTCGCTGTCTCCATCACCTACTCTAAGATATAACCAGTCAACCATAAGGCATCTATCTTGAAATCAGATCAAGAACTTGCAAATCTTTTGATCACTTAACCAACTAAAAGGTCATCTGCAGATGGAACTTTTTGTCTCAAGAAAGCTTCAATAACTGTCAATACAGAAAGGATTATTTACTTTCCATGATATATTTGAAATCCAAAGGACGAATGCCTATTCTAGCGAAAATAAATACAATTATTTCTCCTTCTCAGGGAAATAGAAGTTAAAATGTCAACCATCCAGTTTAAACCATGCTGGATGAAGAAAAGAAATACAGAACCAATTAAAGGAACCAACATAAACTATGCTAGATGAAGCAAACGTGTATATATAGGCAAAGCTAAAATAATATTAAATAAACAAGCAACAATTACTATTCCAATAGTTCAATAAAAAGGTACATTGTGAGAACCTAAATCATGAAAACAATGTCAGATGAAACTTAAATTCATCAAACATAAGTTTAAAATGTAACACACAGCTGAAGAGTAGTATAAAATGACAATTATCTGACAATTTACCTAAATAATAGCATTATGATGTCGTACAAGGTGCTGCCTGAGATGACCAAAATATCGTAGTATCTTATCTTCCATCTATGGAATGATACTGCGCACTGGACAATTATCATTCAAAAAGTTTTCCTGGGTGTTGCACATTGATTCACTCAATACCTAGATTTCAAGTGGTCCCCAGTACAAGTACATGCTTTATATATGATGCATAGGTAATTTATTGCTAACAAATGTTAAACGCTAAAAGCTCAAAACTGTAAGGTAGGCCTACAGCGAAAGCTAATTCTTCAATATAAGTAACTCTAAACCAGCTGATAGCTTATACTGGTGCTGCTATTATATAACGTATTAAAAGCTCCGAAATTCACATGTACATAGGACGAATCCCTCCCATCACTACCCAATGTTTATCCAAAAATCCTAGCACTGTATGCTAGTCTTTTGCTCTTATGGAAAATGATTCTCAAAACACAACTAATAATAGTAATATATAGCAGATATAATGATGTTGACAACACTGGTTCAAGTTCAGAATCTAATGTATAAACGAAGATTACAAGGACAGCAATTATGACCAGCTCTTTCTCCAAAATATATGAATGCTATAGTTATTAAAGGCGCGCCATGGCGCATGGCAGCAGCCTGTGCGCCATGGTTCATGGCGTGGCGCACAGCCTACAAATGGGGCTCGCCTTCAAGGCGACGCCATTGTGAGATTTCTGTCTAAAATCGAATTTTTGTCAAAATTATGGTTTCTAGTCAATTTAATTCCGTCAACTTAGTCAAACTTAGTAAAATTGGGTATAATTTCCAACAGTGAATACAACCCAACCTCAAAACCCTCACTTTTCTATCTCTCGCTTGTGTTGCTACTACATACTTACTACTCTCTCTCTCTCTCTCTCTCTCTCTCTCTCTCTCTCTACATATATATATAGAGAAAGAGAGAGAGAAAGAGATTTATTGAAATATGTATACTGCTGATTATAAGTTGCTGAAATTTGTATATTATAATAGGTATATTGTTGAATTTTTTTAAGGATATATAAATATATAATTATGTTTTTTGTATAACTATTACCGTTATTTATTTATAACTATATATATTTATATATATGTGTGTGTGTGTGTGTATGTGTGTTTGAGTCAATTCATTTTTGTAGTTATGCGCCTCGCTTCAATAAGGTGCGAGCGGCACCATTAACAACTATGATGCTTTCAGCGATATATAGGTGAGAAAGGGATAAGAAATAGCACCAAATAGCATGTTTCAAACAAGATATATTTTACCCATAAACAAAATGTTACAAGAGGAGATACCGGTAATATCTTGGAACATCCTCAATACAAGGGAACTAGAGGCCCAAATAATCGAAAGAAGAAAATAATAATGACACAGTAAGAAATCAAAAATCATTAAAACCATTAACACGATCTTTGTTTCAAGTAGAAGATAGTTCCAAGGATGACATAACATCGTCATAAATAAAAGTCTGGTGGTTGCCTGTTAACAAAAATAGCAAATTTTAGATGCTTTAGACTAAGAAGGTTCTAGAACTCTTGTACCAAGGGTGTACTAATAAGGCAACACAGGGATATAGAAGGCAGTCAAGCCTTTCTTCAGAATACGAAACAGTCGTGCTCGTGCCTCAGGAAATCAAGAATGTACCTGCACATATTTTAGCTTACAGCAAAATCTACTCTTTTACCTATCTATGCCTACACTACATGAGTCTACGCAATAGTTTTCGACATCAACAGAACTCCACCACAAGATCACAACTTGCGGACAGAATATAAAGAATAAATGAATTTTTGATATCTGTAAGCCAAAAGGATAATATAGTTTAATGTAAAAATCAATTGAACCATTTCAATTCCTTATCCTTACTATGGCAGACACGGAAAAGTTAATCTAAACCCAAAGTCTATGGACGCTATCAGCTTTTCTTAGATTTTTTGACCAAAAACCACATTTTTTCCATAGATATGTATATATAAAGAGGCTTCAAAACAGGGAACACGAAGTCCATGAAGAAATTACCAAAAACAAGACTCACGTTCTAAACGAAATAAAAGAACATCCAGCAACATTCACAAAAGTTCAACTAATACAGGAATTAGGATACGCAAATGGATTTAGAGAAATGTGAACAGCTAAATTGATCAAAAAATCTCGAGCTAGAGAATCAGAGATCCACATCGAGGCAACAAGAAACAGACCGAGAAACCTAATTAAAGAACTCTATACATCACAGATATATACATAACTATACATACATACATACATAAATTGGAAAGCAGCAGTGGGGAAGAGAATTACAGATGATGATCAGAGGGATCTGAGGCGATAATCAACAGCAAGCTCGCAAATCCTTCGATGATTCTGAAGCAATTTTGCAAGTAGAATCATACGTATATGTGTATGTAATGTGTTGCAGAGGTTTTCTTGTCCTCGAGAAGTGAGATAGAGAGAGAAAGAGGGGAGTGGGTGAAGAGGAGAGAGAAACTAATTATGGTTTTCTTTCTCATGGAATTTATGAATTGGGAAACCACGATTGTGAAATGACCATATTGCCACTCTACCTCTTACCGTTGTAGTTAATCCAACTGTAATAACTTTTTTTCTTCTTTTAAGGGAAGTCGAATGGATGTTAAAGTTTAAACTATAAATATGATTGATTAGGTTGCAATTAATTGTTGAATGAAATTTTATAAATCAAGTCTCTTGGCCTAGTGGTAGCCTATTTGAGGTCGATTTGGTGTGCTTTCAGGATCGATTTCCGACGTTGTCAAAATAATATTTGGCCAACGGCGACCACCACCGCGAGTGGAGATTAGTTGAGGTGCGCGAAAGCTGACCCGAACACATCGAGGGGAAACCAAAAAAAAAAGAATGGGATTTTATAATAGTTAGGAAATTATTAGAAAAGCTGATAATAGACTTATTTATTGTCCTTTGCTTTGACAAAATTCTTCAAATTGTACGCAATATTATTTGATTTTGTGTTACTCCTTCTGCTGGTGCAAGTAAAAAACATAATTGGAATATCATGTTTAATATAATACAAGATCAGAGAGTTACTTCTAATCTTTGGGTGATATCTAAATTTCGAATTATCGAGTTAATTCATTTTTTATTTGATTTGGGTTTATCTCCGCAACACGAATCTGGTCAGTGTTAGCAATGGTTCGGGCACAGTCTAGGTGTGGAAGTGTTTGGATTGCATTCAAGTGAGCGATAAAATTAATGATTTCAGCCTCTCTCTCCCAAGAAAATAAAAAACCCTATCCACCTTTTTTCTTCTCTTCTTTTCTGCCGACGATGATTTAGTGAAGCAGTCGCCTCCTTCACCACTTTTGCCACCACCATCATCGACGGGCTGGATTGAAACACCCTCTTCAAATTGTATAACTCAACTTCAAATCTGACGAAACGGTGATGGATCTAACGAGACAGAGACGGATCTGAAGAGATGAAGAGGGGTGATTCATAAAATTTTATATAGCTTTTTAGATAGTTTGTTTAGTATTTTGTTTTCTCTTTCATATGAGAGTTTGTTTTCTCTCTCTCGAATAAGAGTTTCGTCTCTCTTGAATAAGAGTGTGGTTTTGTGTAGTTTATTAGTTCTTAAGATTTGTTATCTTGAAGAACTTGATATTTGGTGTTTTAATTGTTTTTTACTACATCGTTAGAGACAGTCTCAGTTGTATTGTTCTTGACGTTGTAAACTGATTATTGAATGAAATAAAATCACCGCTTCTCCTTCAAAAAAAAAAAATGAACGATAAAATTGTCTATTTACCTATTTGTAGAATCAAGTTATTACAAAATTCAATGTATAAAGACGTATCATTTATTTGGGTTGTATGAAGTAGGGGTGTAAGGTGAGCAGAGCCGGCTCACAAGCCTAGTGAGCCGGCTCGATTAAAGCTCGAGCAGAGCTTCACGAGCTCGAGTTTATTCATAAACCGAGCTCGAGCTTGCATTTGAGAGTTCATAAACTCACGAGCCAGCTCACGAACTTTTACTATTATTATATTTGTGTGTGTGTATATATATAGGTATATTTATATTTACTTGATATTATAATCAATTGTTTTGTAATATTGTTCTTACACATATATGATCAAATGATATTGAATAAATACTTCACTTTTGAAGTGCAAACTTTCATATATGTATATATATTAGTAATAATGATTTTATTATCCATGTATTACTTATATTAATTATAACAAATTATATGAATAATATTGTAATTATAATAATTAAGTAATTAGGAAATAATATCGTCAAAAATTTAATGAGAGTTCTTTTTAATCCAAAATTTCAATTTTGTCATATATTCATTTCGAAATTCATAATTGTATACATATATGTATATATTTGTAAAGAATAAATTTTATATTATTTTCTTCTCCAAGGTATCTTCCCTGCTGACGACCCAAGGGCTTAAATGTTATTCTTTCGTCTTTGCGTAATTTTGTAAAATCTCAAAATTTAAAATATATGTCATCCAATAAAAATAGCTGCTCGAAAGCTTGCAAATGAGTCAAATCTCGAGCTTGGCTCAAACTCGAATGAACGAATGAGCCTAGCTCGAGCTCGAATCGTTTGTCTCAAGCTCAAACTTGAGCTCAAAAGAAATGGGCTCGATGAGCTTGAACTCGAGCTCGAGCCTGTAAAATATGCAAGGCTCAGCTCGTTTAAGGCCCTAGTATGAAGTGCAAAGACTCGAGCTCCAATTTTTAAGATAACTACATTGGATTCGTAGAATAAGTATTATAGGGTTGATACGATGCTCGAAAGAAAATTGTAGAGTAAACTGTGTAACTCCATTTAATGTTCTGGTTGATGGTATTTATGAAATTTTCCATGGTGTATGGATCAATTAATGATGCACGAGTCATAAAGATGATGCTATTCGCTATGATCTTACGGTTAAAATTTTCAGGTTGTACAATTACATTATGAGTTGAACCACTGACTTGTCCAAAACACGCGGATCTCCTCCTACAATGGTAACATTTTGATAGCCAGGGTATGTTGATAATTTTGTGATTATGCGTATATTTGGCATGTCAAATTTCTACACATTTTGTTGTTAACATATAACATAACATATAAGTAATCAAATGGATCAAGTATAATTCGCTAAAATATGACATAACATATAAGTAATTATTTGGCATATCAAAACGATTATGCCTAATATCAACTTCAAAATTAAAACATCATCAAAAGATTATCCTCAATCTTAACTAGATCAGCAATCTAGATTATTGTTTTCATCGCTGATATTCTAAGTACCTAACATAGCTTCTTATTGAATATGTTTCGGAATTTCGCCTTTCTTTAAAATAGAAAGCGCATACTCAGCTGTGTCGATAAGATCTTCAATGTTGTGAAGTGATTGCTCCTCAGAACCCACCATGAATATGGCTCGGGCCTCGGCTTTCTTCGCTAGCCTCGTCGCGTAGTTGAGAGGCAAATCAGGTGAATTAAGGCTCCTCAATATTTGTCGATACAACGATAAAACCCGGCCTCTGTTTCTAGCCATGTCCTCGGCAGTTGCCCATATCAAGCCTTTTGCCATTGCGGAAAAGCACAATCTGCAGAATATTACACGAGAATTTCATTGAGGCATTTCGTCAAACGGTTGGGGAGATCATAGTTTAAAATGCAGCATGTAACATGTTTTATTCGTAACTACTAATGTTATGTAACAGTAACGAGATTCATGAAAACATTTGGATAATCTGAGGTGTTTAATTATGACAAATGAGATTTGTTGAGTGAAATTCTTACCAAGCCCACTAATCCTGCGCTGCTTTTGACTTATGAGGTGAGTACTTCCTGTTGGAGAAATCTTGAAAAATAGAGCGCAAACAACTATGTTAATTAGTTAAGCAACAGGGTGTGGCCTAGCGGTCACAAGGCCATCGGCCGTAAAAAGCCACCCGGGTTCGAAACCCAAGTGTGGGGATTGGGGGTATTTCCTCTATATCCTCCCCTGGGAGCCCCTACACTTATCGAGCTCGTCATTTATGGGTAAACTAAGGTGGTTTACCCCCATACGTGGTTTGCGGGTTATTGCGTGTGGGCAGGTTTGGGTGACTGACGGAGATTTACCTTGAGATTTCCAAAAAAAAAAAACTATGTTAATCAGTTGGCTAAGTTTATCCAAAACATTTTATAAGTTCCTACATTTTATAATAATGTGTGTGGGCAGTTTTGCTCTGCTGGGTGACTGAAGGAGATTTACCTTGGAATTTCCAAAAAAAAAAAAAAACTATGTTAATAAGTTGGCTAAGTTTATCCAAAATATTTTATAATAAGATGTTTTAGGAGAAGATGCTTAAAAAAGGTGGGGATGAGTTATTTTTTAAAAACAGCTTATTTATAGGGTTACCCTAGGATTTCCAAAAAAAAAAAAAACTATGTTAATCAGTTGGTCTTATAAATTGTATTTTTAAAAAAATTACCAAACAAATTTATAGTGTTTATAAGCTTTAAAACATCATATAAGATGTTTAAAGGAACTTATAAATTTAGTCAAACACCCTCTTAAATGATATAGGAATAGGAGGCGACATATTTCAGTGAATGAGATTTTTGATGAGAGTAATTAATTTTCTCTGCGGTTGACATTTCACCTATTTTGCGCGGATATAAATGAGTATACGGACACAAATATATATCGATTAAATTAATTTTAAAATTTTAGGATACAATATTTCGGGGATGCGAATATATGTATACAAGTTGGCGTTTAGCACACTCGATGCGTGTGCGGAAAAAGAAAAACTTAAGAAAAATTTCTAGTAAAAATCAATTAATACAAAATAAAATGGTTTGATATTAAATTTTTTGAATAAGGATTAAATAAATAAATTAAGGGAGTAGAGGAGAGAGAATATGTGAGAAATAACAGAGATAGAAAGAGAATTGAGAAAAGAAATAAGAAAGAGAAAGTGAATATTTGAAATAAATCATAAAAGTAAAAATTACTTGGACACTTGTCAAATTTTTAGAGTGAAAATGACTTCATTAGAATTTGATAGCCCAAGTTAATTTTTCTAAAGGTATCATGTTTTATATATAATAATATAGATAATATATACACGCATACACAAGATTCTCAAATAAATTTGACTCAATAAGTTAATTGACATAAATAAAACTACTATACTAACCATATCACCAATTCATTGCTTATAAGTTTCAAAGTTTTCAAAGGTAACACTTTTGTTTTGAAGTGTGTGAAGATCAATTAATTAATACCAACAATTACTTTCTTATAAAAAATGTTTGATAATAGAATTTAAAAAATGGTTTTTACTTGAAGAAGAAAAAAACATTACGAATTAAAACCAAACATGGTTTCTATTTTTTTTTTGTTTGTTTAATTTTTAATATTTTAACAAAAACCTGAAAATATTATCTCTTTTTCTAGTTCAGCCCCAAAAGTATGGTATATTATTTTTCAAAAAATACTTTGCTCAATATCCATAGCATGTCGATTACTTCAATTTTTCTACTAGATACGGTACTTGTTGACATGATATCCAGATGATATCCGTATCTGATATGAATACAATACTGCACAAGATCATTTTCAAGAGTATCCGTGCACTATAGCATTTCATTAACCATTTTCACTAATCATTTTCGTTCGATCGAATGTTTATCAACATGAAAACCTCGAGTATATGAATTTCAAACAAATCAACCAAAGTGGTTATCGACATGAAAAACGAGACTCTCAAGTACAAGAACCTTAAAGAAGTTCGCGTAGTATTGTCAATAGATGACCCCTCTCTCTTTTCACATTAATATTTATTGTTCTTGTGTAATTTAATTGGTATTAATAAAATTTTATTTTGAAACGTACAATGATCATCTTGATGGTTAGTTGATTTTAAATAGAGAAAACAATGAAACAAAATATATTGCCAATCAAACACGCCAAGATATCATGATTGTAGATAACTTCCTTCTTTCTTGCGTGCACAAAAGAGGCTCTCCTCATAATTGTCCTTATATATAGGGCTATTCTATGATATTTCCATCTCAATGGAGCTAGTCCACTTATCACAACTAATTTATACTGGAGTGGGTGGTTTTCATTACACACTACCCATGAAAATTCTAACACAAATATATAGTGTTAAGTGGATTAGCTCCATTGGAGTGGGGCGTAGCATAGAAGTTTCCATCTATACAGGGTGTCTTAAGACATTGAAGGAGAATAGAACAATATCATCAACATTCCTAGGAAGAACACGGGTAATTCTATGGTACACCAGGAGTTACTCCAAGGTGTATGTCTATCCCTTTCACACTTTTTCACACGTGTGTGTGGAATCCACACACAATACACCTTAATGTGTGAAAAAGATAGACACAAAGAGTCTCCCGGTATACCATGATATAATCCGGAAGAACACCTCAATTTACTATCCAAATGCCAGACAATAGTTTAAACTTTAAGGTTCAATCAACCACAAAAAATCTAGCATCAGTATACCATAACACCGTACATATAGTCTTCAGATGCAATATCCACTGGATACCGGAGCAACCAAAAAACATACAGTTCGCGTAGGATATCAACACCCAAATCACACGATATAGCAGCAGCTTATGTTCCACAAAATTTGAAGATCAACCATCGAAGTGAAATAGATTAATCCATTCACAAAAATGCGATCACATCAGGATAAACAAACCATCAACTTCATATAATTAAACCACTTAACTATTGCAAAAACCATACATGTCTAAAATTCAGAACACCATCCACCATTAAAGAAACAAACAGGATAACTTACTTAACTTTTTGATATATAAGATCTTTGAATTGAAGTTGACCAATGTCTTCTTTAATTCAGGTTCGCAGGAGTCGCTTCCCGGATTCTTTCTTCTTTGTTACCCTCTCTATTCCTGTGAACAAGCTTGCGGCATTCTCAACAACTTATGAAAGTCCTTCAATCAGATGCTTGCCACACAACAACTTTGGAGTCTATTTGAACCACTATCTTCTCAAGCCTCCTTCCCCAAGCAAGATATGAAAACCTTTCCTAACAGCAAGCAACTCCGCCTCAGTGATCAAACCAATCCCAAATTCCACTGCCCATGATCATCTCTAAGCAGGCCTCCCGATGTTTCACAGTGGTGGTATTCCCTTCTATGGCTTCACCCACTTGAACGTGACGTTATCATTCACAGGTGGATGCTTGTTCGGAAAATCCCTCGGAAGGTCAACTGTTTAGTGGCCATGATCCTTTCCCATAGGCAAGTCTCCTCTTCTCAAAAGAACAGTGTTCTTGACTTTCCAAATAGACCACAGTGAAGAACGAAAAACAATTGGCTAACATATACATGGAACGAGAATATTATCGAAATTAGATGCAAGACAGTGATGTGTCCAGTTTTCATGACTCAAACTAATGAAGGAGAGAAATTGAGAGTGAGACATAATGGAGTCCCAAATTTGTCTTGGCAATCTCTAAGGGCATGTATAATGGTCTTAGGAAGTTAGTGACAACACAATTGAGATTAATAAGTCAAATAAACAATTTTATCTTTAGAAGGCATTTCATATCTCAAATCCAAAACCAAATTCATTTTCTGTTCATAACATTAGAATCAGGATCTTTAGCTAATTTACTCGTGAGTACCCCGTTAGCACTACCACAACACATTCAGCAGTCACTAGCCTCCCTACTGAGAGAAACCGGAAAAGATTGGATCTTGGATTACTTGATAAAACAATCAAGTATGTGAGTGATATCAAATGGAAGAGGGGCCTCGAAGACGAACAAGAAGAAGAAGCTCATGGTTACATTCTTAAAAGACAACAAATATAACTACGATGCTGAACCAATTCTGATCAACCAAATAAAATAAAAAAAACCAATAATAAGAGGAGACATACATACATACATAGTCATACAGACAGACTTGAATAGCAAACAACCCTTAACAAAAGATTCCAACGAAATCCATCATTACAAATACTACTATGTCACTCTGAATCAAAAATCAAAATCAATATAACCATTGTAACATTGATTCAATACAGCATAAGTAATATCAACCAGCATCTCAGAAACCCTAGATTCAAATCCCTAACAGCAAACTCGACTGATAACCATAAATAAAATAACAAAAAGCAGAGACCAAATTGATCTCAGCAAAATGCTATTCGATTAAATTAATAAATCAAACAGGACTGAGGAGTTGAGAAATGGAGGGTTTAGGGTCGGTGTTCATGCCTATGAAGATAACCATAGGGATGAATCCATAGTGAGTGACCACTTTAGCCTTCTTCATTGTCCAAGTGCTCCACTCTTTCACCAACTTCGCCGCCGCCGATTCCTCCTCCGTCGTCATCTTTCCTTTCGCCGCCTTCAGCTCCACCGTCGCAGCCACCTGAGGTAGATAGAATTCTCCGTTTTTATGTTTCTGGGTTTTGGACCTTTTGGTCCTTTTTGAAAAAGTTTTGAACTTTCACGGTTTAGAAAAGGGCAGTTAAACACTTAAACTTCCATTTTTGGTCCTGGAAGTTAGAGGTATTGATAAATTTGGTCTGTTAGCTTATTCAAAAACACATTTAGTCCTATAAATTAACAAAATTCAACACATTTGTTTGACCAGACACATTTTAGTCCAATTGAGAAAAAATTAATTGTAGTCCTAAATTCACGCGGCGACCATCCCCCGTTGTCAGACCGCATCACGTGATTATCATGTGTTCCTCACAAGATTCTGAACTTAAAAAAAATGAAAAAAGAAGAATCAATTGACGATCTCCAAATTCAATAAAACCTAAGGGTGTGTTTGGATTGAAGCATTTGAAAGTTATAAATTTCAATTTCATTGAGCTTGTTTGGACTATTTCAAGTTACAATTAATTTTTAATCTATGAAGACTTATTTTAAGCCATTTTTTATATCACTATGGTGGATTTCTCAAATGACATCAATTTGAAGTCATTTGAATTCATTCGTCCAAATCCCAACGCACCCTAATTTCTTTCATTCAAATCATCTTATCTTGCACCCCAAATCCTTCATCTATATTTTCGAATTTTCATCTCTTGAATCATTTTGACCCGAAAAATTGAAAACCCACTCATTTTGCTTGAAATTTCAAAAATCAAACTAACCCTTAGAGGAGAGGGTCGATGCGTGAATTTAGGATCAAAATTAAACTTTTTGAATAAACACATGACTAAACATGTTTATTCATAGACTCACGCCTAAAAGACTAAATGTGTTGGATTTTGTTGTTTTTCGAAAAGATAATAAACCAATTTTGTCAATATCCTTAACTTATATGACTAGGGGTGGTCGTCGGGTGGGTAATTCGGGTTCGGGTTATTCAGGTTCGGGTATCTAGTAGCAAAAATTGCTACTCAATAAATACCCGACATTTATATCGGGTACCCGAAAAACCAAGTACCCAAAATTTTGGGTTTCGGGTACCCAGGCATCCAGCAATCTGCTTTTAAAGCATATTGCAAGGGGCCTCAAGCAACATAGGCTTTTTAGCCTCTGTTGCGTGCATTTTTTTTTAATATTATTAATATTCAATTAAAGTTAAAAGGTTTGAAGTGAGGACGAATGATTTGAAGGAATTAAAGTTAAAAGTGTTAACTGTCCGTAACAACATGAAATCGAACAAATAATATAGTGAAAGTAAGATCGTCTCCACAGGGAAGGTTATTAAGTACCAAACGAAGTTTATCCTATTATTTAGACTATCGATTATAAGATATGTGATTTTTAAACTAATTAAAAGCAGAATTAATTAAACTAATGAAAACAAAGATAATTAACACGAATAATCAATTAACGAAAAGCCTAGGGATTAAGATTTCATTAAGGTATTTCTATGAATTATTGACTTTCAATGGATTATCATTCTTGCTTAAATTAAAGACCCAATTTCCTTAAATATATGAATGCTCTCCCGAGATCTTCACGAATACCCAACTAAATTAATTACCGTTACTCCCATGATCAATAACTAAGTTAGATGAATCCATTAAGTTTTATGAATATTGTTTAATTAGCCTCATGCAAAATTACCAATATCCCTATTAAGCAATTTACACATATCTATTAAATCTGAACCGATAAACTAATTCACCTCCCGGTACTTCTTAATTCATTTTAAATCATGTAATTGGTGATCAAGCAATTACAAGCATTAAACACTCATTAATAGATAAACAAAACAAGAATCAAATCCATAAATTACCAATAATTCAATTTAATACTCAAGACTACATCTTAAACCCTAGAAAATAATTTAGCTATGCATAATTAAAGAAAAACAAGAAATAAATTGTATAAACATAAAAATACTCATGTTCAACAATGGAGGAATAGATAAATCCAATTTGAGAAGATGAAAACTTTCAACGCCAAGAAATCTTCTTCAAGTCTTCTTTTCTTTCTCTCCAAGTGTTAGGAATTTCATGTTAGAAGTTTTGATGATGACAATTAAGTTTTTGTTAGACCCCAAAAAGTTGTAAGTTTATTTTTTGTAGAAAACTTGTATAGGCTTTGAAGCGTTAGACTTGTAATAGATTTATTAGGCTTTGTTATCTTACTTTAGAGTGTTAGGCAAAATAGTCTTAGGCTGAGCGTCTGATGATTTCTGAGTGAGTTTATCAGTGGTAAAGTTCGAAGACTCAAGCGCCTGATCTCAGAAGATAGATACAGTCTCCAAGCGTCCACTTTGGCCAGCTATATCAAGCGTTACCTTATGGGACAGAAGTGATCTCACCTGAATTTACTTCTAAGTCCAGAAGGAGTTTAATGCAAATATTCTCAAAGCATTAAATACCAACGGGTATTAATTTCAAATGCATTAAATGTTGATAAGAGCATTTAATATGATAAGCAATGTCAGATGTACGGAGAAGCCACCCTATTGGACTGTCAACTATCTCAGACTGCAGCACCAACTTTCGTGCAGCAGATTTTCAGGAAAAAGAACAAAAGCTGTTCACTCGCGAAAGTGAGAGACACGCGCCAGTGCATGTGTCAAACGGACACTTTCTCCAAGAATACCTATAAATAGGACTTCAACAACAAACAAAACAAGATGCAACAATTTTATAAAAGCCAAATTGCTGTTGCATTAAAATCTCATTCCTTAAATTCTCAGAAAAGCCCGAAACTTCAAGAAACATCCAAATTGCTTTTCTTATATTCCTGAGACAGTCAACAAATATCTCAAACATTCTTTTTGCAGAAACCAGATTCCTACTGAGATATTACCAAGTTGTTTGAACTTCATCAAAATCAAACAAACCTTTTAGAAAATCCCATCCAAGCCTCGCGATCTGTGTGAAGTCGAAGTTGGATACTTGCATCATTTCTGGGTGAAAGAAGCAAGAGGGTTGAAGTGATTTGAAGCAGAAATCTGTGTGATCAAGGAGCTCAAGTCATCGACATCCATCTCTCCCTAATTTGTAGAAGATTCTGTGTGATTCTTTGAGAATCATCTTAGTGGATTGCCTCCAAGTACAAAGGAGAAGAAGGACGTAGTTGGGATTACACCACCCAACGAACCTTACAAATATTGTGTTATTTACTTTTCAGTCATTTCATTCATCTATCACATCACTGCATAAGTAAAACACAATCAAAAGCTAAGCACCTAAGAAACATCTTGTGACGCTAAAACTTTCAAAGAGAAGACTCCAAAATCATTCCGCTGTGCTAACCCTGATTAAAAGAACTGAACGCTTAACCTACAAGGTCAAAGTATTCAATTCCTGAAGTCTAAGTTAACTTTATAAAACAGTCTTCATTAGACGCTTCACAAAGTCTCAAATATCTTGTGTGAACGCTAAGGTGAAGCGTCACACTCTTCAAGCGTCTATCATTTCAAGCGTCCAAATACGTTTAATACGAAATCAATTTTAAGTCGAAAAAGACTTAAAGGGTCTATTCAACCCCCCCCTTCTAGACCCTTTCGTATGCCACTTGGGACCAACACCAAGTCTTCTAATTCAAGAATATGACTCTTTAACCTTTACTCTAGTCTAAAAACGTTTTTTCCTCTCTCCTTAACTTAAAAGGAGTCTTAGATACATAAATAGGCCCATCCAAGTCATAAAATCAGCCCATGAAAATTATGAAAATCCGCAGCTGCACAACTGTGCAGTCTGTCTGTGCATAATTTTTTCTCTTAATTTTTCTTCAACGAAACTTTCTCGTGTGGCCTCTCTATTGCATTTCTTCACATCCTCTTGGTTAGCCTTCATTATTCTTGTAAAAAATACTCCTTCAACTCATCAAAACAATCACTTTTATGCCTACAAGAGCATTAAAACGACTTAGAAATCAAAATTCGTAAATTAGGCTAAAAATAAAGGAAAATACTAACTACAAGACATAAAATAAAGATAAATGTGAGGTAAGACATGATGAAAAAATGTAAAATATGCAACCTAACAAAAGCTTTTAAAAAAAGTAAGAGGTGAAGGGTTAAAGGGCCTGACTGGATGAACGTTTATTTCCAATTTCTATGAAAGAGAAAGTGTGTTTGGATGAGTTTTTTTGATAGAAAAAAGTGTAATGATTAAGTGTGATGTGATATGTTTTTTTTGTAAGAATTTTTTTTTTTTTTTGTGGGAAATTGGTATGGATGAGTTTTGTTTTTGTAAGAATATTTAACATATTTAAGCTAAATTCATCGATTAAGTCATCCAAAAATATGCAAAGTGGATCTTATTTCGTAGCTTACATAATTTCAAATAAAGATATGTAATTATTTTGATGATTATATCAAGATATTGGCGGATAAAGTACTTTTAATTATTGGGTGAACTGTCTAATCATAAATAGTAAAATTCTAACTTTTGAGAAAAATTTGAGAGAAATGTCCATTTTTCAAAGAAATTTGAGATTTTTTTCTGAGAAATTGTGTGTAGTATTTCTTTGAGATATTTTTGGGAGATGTCAAACATATGCATTTTTGATGAAAAAAATCTCTGAGAAATCAAGAAATGGGAAACAGCATCCCATCCAATCGGGGCCAAAGTGTTTTAGTTTCAAAGATTTTCAACCTTTTTGTTCTGCCTAGCCCACTGCCCAGCGTTTATGTATGTGAAATATATTTTTCCTTTTTCTGTTTTATTTTTTGCTTAAAAAAATCTGGTACCCGATCGGGTAGGAAGTTCCTACCCGATACCCGAACTTGAACGATCGGGTAAATCGAGTAGGAACTTCCTACCCGATACTCGAACCCGAACTATAGTTCGGGTAATACCTTATATCCGGTTTTTTAAAAAATTCACTACTCGGATTACTTGAATCCGATTGGGTTGGGTGGGTACCCGAAAACCCAACCCGAACGCCCACCCCTATCTAATATGACCGAAAATGAAATTTTACCAAAAGGGTATTATCGTCATATTATACTTGAGGCAATTAATTACTGATTAGTCCTTTGAAAAAGAAGGAAATAAAGGTCTCTCCCACACTTTTTGTAAACTCACACTAGCATAGCACAAGTCTTCCTACCTCAAACACCAGAGAGAGAGAGAGAGAGAGAGAGTGTATCTATAGAGAGAGAAAGATGGGGGGTGGAATGGAGGCAAACAAGAACCGTTGGATTGAAGATTGGGGATCGGCCAGAGAGAATCTGGAGCACAACTTCCGGTGGACGCGCCGTAACTTTGCCATCATCGGAATCTTCGGAATCGCCGTCCCCGTCCTCGTCTACAAAGGCATCGTCAAGGAATTCGTATGTTCATTTATTTATTTATTTTTACCCTCATTTCTTGTATGATAATATCATTGCGTTTAAATGTGGATCTATTTGTGCCCTAATTGAGTTCCTTTATGCAATTTCTTGTGCTTTTCTCATGATTTGGGGTTTCTTCGACAAAAAATGATTTCAAATGTTAGGTTTTGTACTTTTGTTTAGTCTTTATCCATTTTATTTTGTTATATTTCAGCAATTTCGTTTTTCCTTTTCCTTGTGAGGAAGAGATTGCTACAGCAAGGATTTCGATTGAGCGTATGCGACTATCGGCTGGTAACTGAATGGATGTCCTGGAAAGTGATTGGGTTGGTAGTAATGGTGAAATTGTGAGGTTGAGTGGAGGGAAAGGGGTGCATCTGGCCAGCTCTAGATTGGATATAGTGTTTTCTATAGCTGTTTGATTTGAGTTGTTCCGAGGTTTAGCGTTTGCCCGAGCATTGAACAGTATATAGTCTGGTTTCTCTGTTCGGGATTTAAGTTTTAGTGCATTAATGTACTAGTGAAAGGAGACTTTTTATTTCTCGATGATGTGAGAGCTTAACGAATCAAAGATGAAGGAAAATATGAGGAAACAGTGACAGGGGAAATACAATACAAATCCCCCTGAAGATAATGCTGGCTGAATTTATGAGTTAAGCGTTAAATTTGTTTTCTTATTAATATCAATTGAAGGGCTATTTTTCAGTCAATAATGCATTTTCGTCTCCCTGATTCAGATTAATAGAAGAACACCGTCTTCATTTGCAAATTTGATAATGCATTTTTATTTGTAAATTTGTCAGCAAGATTCCATTAGTATGTTTGTAAGAGAGATTTCTAGAAAGCCTTAGGGAGATTCTAAGGTCTTGTTACAGCTCTAGAGTGATTCCAAAGCTCAATATTTTCCCTTCTCATTCCTCTTCTGATAAATATTTCCAGCTTTGGCTTCTTGGCCTACAGTATCTAAATTTTATTCGAAGGGTTGCCCCACATAACCCATTTGCAGTTGTGTAATGGTGTATTTAAATTTTTTTTTTGATTGGACTGTTCAACTTCTAAATTTATTTGCTAAGGTCTGGTTTGATCATAAGCGAGTAAGTGGTATAGTGCTTTCATGTCTTGCTTTTAACTTAAGTCGTCATAGCTTCGACATTCCTTTTTTGGGGTTAAAGAATGTATTGATTACTGTCACAAAACGGTTCAGATTATAGTAACTGTTTAGTCTTTTTTCTATTACCAGGTAAGGTTGAAACTAGAACTCAAATTCTCAAATTAGTATAAATTGACATTCTGGCCACCAATTTATGCATTGTCCAGAATGAATTGTCCAATGCTCTACTGTTTACCTGTCTACCAAAAATGATGTTATTGTAACCGATCATAATTTTGTCATCACATTTTTTTGGTTGTCATTTTCATAAACTTTATTGTATTTCGTATGTTCGTTAATCTTGCTTTCAGTGCGTCGAGATTTTACCCTGTGAAGTTTGAGTGTGATACATGTTTCTACAATGTAAATGATATGTGTCAATTTTTCAGCGAGATTCCACCCTCCACCCCCTGAAGAGTAGAAATGTTTCTTTGATTTCCTTGCTATACTTTAGACAGTCTGCTACGTTAGAAGCAATAGACTATTAATTAGTCATAAAAGCGACACATAATTGTTTAAATATGTGGACAAGATATTAAATGGCTCTGCACTGTTTATACTTTACCTTTTTCTCTGTTCATCGTGATTTCATTTTGTAATTTTACTACTGCTTGCCATCTAGTAATATCACCTTGTTTGACATTGGTGGCAGCAAATGCAAGATGAGGATGCAGGAAGACCCTACAGGAAATGGGGATTCTGGTAAGCAGTCTGCAGTCTTCTAGAATAAAATGTGGCTGAACATAGAAGAACACTTTGTATTCTTCTGAACCATTAAGTCTGTTGATTTTGCATCTGGGAACTCTTTTTTATGTTTACTCAGTTGGCCCTTCTTGTTAAACTTCTTTTGTGGTTGCCATCAAAGATTTAAGATTGTTGTCATTTCTTCTATCGACCTTTTGTTTCGATTGGATTATAATAATATCCATTAACTTTAACCTAGTTAAACGGTAATACATCTTTGTTCCTATCTTTTTCTCCCCCATATCTCAAAACAGTTCGAATTCTATTGCATAATGACGTTGCATCTTGTATTTCACGCATGCATTAAAAATGTATAAATGTCTTATGAACTATAGAGTTAATATGGATTATATAGTTTTGGCCTGGAAGTGCGTTACGGATATAAGATGATACGTTATTAACATTTCGACTGATTTTTGACATCAAAGAAATGGTAGGAGGGTAAAAACTATATATATGTTTTGGTCATTTGTATGGGGAATAAGTGTTAAAATGGGACATGGTTGGCGAACGTTAAGTGTAGTTTACTCTTATACTCGGTATTATTTTTAATCAAGACTAATCACAAAACTCAAATCATTTTTATTAAATAAAAACTTCAAATGTTTAGTTAATGTAATACAAAAAAGAATATCGTTTTGGTGAATGCTTGTGGTGGTCGGGGTAATAAAATGTAAATGGTTCGTTTTTTTGAAGAGAAATGTAAATGATTCTTGTAAATTTAAATGAAGTTGATCCATCTTTGTAATTAATGCTTATCATTATAAACTGGTATATTATCATATTTAAAACTTGTAATAGAACCATGAACAATTAATCAGTGACATATAAGAGTTTTCAAGAAAAAGAACAAACATCAAACAATAAGAATGCAGTGCTCAAACTTGCTGGGCTTGTGCTCAACGAAACAATTTCTTTTAATAATTATTTTATATTATATATATATATATATATATATATATATATATATATATATATAATACATATGTACACTTGCCTACTCTATAGAGATAAATGAATGCGAATGCCACAATATTCAAGTTAAAAATTACAAGAGCTTCCAAGCTTGACCTCCAATCATGTTGAACTTCTTCAATATCCCAAAAAACATGACTATTATAAGGACTATTTTACCCTCATCACTCCACTTCCCAGAAAATCCATACCATTTGTTCACACAATCTGGGTCTGGCCTTACCCGACGATCACAACTATACCCAGCTGTGAAGCCCACATTTCCATATGCACTGCAATTATTATCACAAAAAAGAAAAACGAGTTAGTAATATACAAGTATATATTACTAAAAATATTAATAATCACAATAAATTGATAAGGGACAATATTATAATTCTCACAAACTTGACAGGAATCATGTCTGGTCACTATCAAACGTGTATAGTGATACTTTAGCGACAACGCAAATATGTTGCTAATTCTTTTCTACAATTTCTATTTTTCATTAATCTGTCGCTAAGTGTCTACATTGACAATTTTCATACGATTCTTTTGTCATTACTACGTATCTATCTCTAAAATCTCTATTGCAACGAATAATTAGCTGGTACCTATTTTAATTTTTTTCACTTGACGCTCGATCCCTATCATTTTTTTAGTGTCGTGCCTTTACTATGGATTTTAGATGGCAAATATGTTAAACGAAGTATTTACCTTATGACTTCGACTACGATATTGAATACGTTGAAGTTAAGAGGATCTTGTTTGAGGTTTTTCCTTTCAGTGATGCATATGAAAATGATGAAGATGACACAAGGTAAGATAGTTGTGAACATATGAGGTTCTCTCTAAAACGTTTTCTTCTTTCTTCCTTCTGGCGGATCTTTTGGGCTTTCTTCGTCCTTAATAGGTATAAATGAAATATATGGAAGAAGGTACCTTCAGTCAAATGTATTTACGGTTTCAATATTAGAACAACCATTTCCATTTAATTAAATAAATATACATGTCTGTTAAATTAGTTAAATAAAGTTTTTAAGAAAATATAAAATTAGCTAGCTAGCTCCTAAATAATATGTAATATGCTATATATACAATTTTCCCAATTAACTATCATCAACATGCAATTTCTATTACAAATACCAAATAACCCAAACATTTGTTGGTATTAAACACAAATACACTAAATTGATGAAAAAATACAATTAATTTGACTTAAATTATTTCTATTCCATGCTGTAAACAAATTTACACCACCAAGTAAACTAATCACTTTTTTTTTTCTCAAAAAAAGTACATATAAAAGAAGGGAAAATCTCATTTTTCATTCCGTAATTATGTCCGAATACACTTTAAGTCCTGAATCACATTGAGTCCCGTAACTTGTCAAATGTCTCACTATTGGTCCCAATCAAAAATTCTTTCCAAAAGTTAATGGTCAACTCCATTAGTCAATATTTTGACCCATTTTCTTGGGAGAAATTCATGAATGTACTAACACTTGTATTATATTTAATATTACGATATTTGCATTCAATATCACATGCCACTTACGCACAAAATTTTCCCAAAAAGTCGGTCAAAATGTTAACTAATGGAGTTGATCGTTATGTTTTGGACGGAAAATTTATTTGGTATTAAATGTGAGATATTTAGAAAGTTATGAGAATTTAGAGAGTTATATAAATCTTGGAATTAAAAGTATACTAGAGTACAATTACGGTACGGAAATGCGATTTGCCCTATAAAAGAACTAAACCTGATTTAAATTACAATCATATATAGAACTTGCACCAAGTGGCACGGAGTGACACAAGAAGTTTGTTGATTTAGATAAAATATAATTATTGCACGCCATGATATATGCAATTTGAACCCATTTATCTACTTAATTGCTAGATAAGGCCATAACTAATTTATAAGTCCATAATTGAGAATCTGGGCAGTGAGATATATTAAACTAATCAATTATTACAAATAAACAAAAAGTGAAACGGATTATTTGATGCGTATGTACAACAAGTACACCACAAGTTCGATGTTGTGCCATAATAATGACGTATTTTTAATTCAAGAAAATATATTTAAAGAATACATCCTAGTCTTCTGCTGAACGAACTCTCAATCACTAACAACACCTGAACTTTGATTATTTTTATTTAATAAAGTCTATAAGATATATTTATTTAAGAAAATAATTAATTGACCCTAAACGTTGATTGATCCTCGAATTTCAATTCATTTTCAGAAAATGTTAAACCAACCAAGCGATTAACACTGGTACAATTATATTGATTCTTGATTAAATAAATGATTCTCAGGCATCTGTAAATGAATCTTGAAATTATATATCTCTATCTAATTACATTTTTATTGTGTTATAATTAGAATTATTGGATTGAAATATACTTACAGATACACACACACAAGTTCAATAATTGGTTTAACTTTACAACAGCACTACTAGATTGTACTTGCAAGAACATCGTAGTCATAATTGTCTAATAATTTTTAGGAAAAATTGCATTTTTTGTCCTATATATTAGTGGGGTGGCAAGAGTGGTCTAGTTTCCCTCCACAATAGTGGACTATTTTTTTTTTTCAACTTGCAATTGTGTTTTTTATCTTCTAATTTTGTGGCAATTTTAGTCATCCGAGTGACAATTTTGGTCCTCTGGTGCCAGAAAATTCTGAAAAATTGGGGGTGTTCGAATTTGGATGGAAAATTATGGAGTTAATTGGAGGGAAAATTGACATAATTCCTTTTTCATACTATGGCAGGAAATTGGAGGATTTTTTTTTTTCATACATTAACTTGTTGTATCTATTTTTTCTTTCTTTATTAATTCTCACATTTTAAAGTATCCTAAAATAATATAAATTGACATAATATATATATATATATATTACCATGTATTGAAATATATACATAACAAAAATAAAATTCGCACATTTGAATATCATGCTTTAATCGTATATTATTATTTAATTAACTTTTAACTTCATAATCGCATATTGTTATTTATCTATTTATTTATGAATTTGTCATACTTTAATTGAATTTTAAATAATAAAATAATTATAAAGTTGAGATTTTTTCTAAAAGAATCAATACTTTATCAATTTTATGTTATACTATATATATATATATATATATATATAATTCAAAATAAATTAAAAAGAGATATTATAACTTATCTGAGAGGAGTACTCAACACGTTATGGACACGGCGAGTACTTTATAATTTTTTTAATGTTATATATTATATTCAATCATTGATAGTTATTAATGTTAATTTGTATTATTTTATGATACTTTAAAAATATGCGTCTTAATTATTAAATAAAAAATAGATAAAAAGTATGAAAAAATAAATAAAAAATCTAATTCTAAACACTGTTTGTATATTATTATTTGAATATTATTGTTGTGAGTGTGTTGTGTGTGCAACCCAAAATTTTCCCTCCAAAATCAGCAAAAGCCCAATATTCCCAAAAATCCGAAAATCCCCAAATTTTGAAATTTTCCGGCATTGGAGGACCAAAATTGTCACAAAATTCAAAGATACTGGACTTAATTGTAAATTGGAAAACATACTATCCCAAAGTTGCCACCCCTATTATATAGGACCAAAATTGCAATTTTTCCTAATCTTTAAAACTAACAATTATTCTCCAATTATTTTTTAATATAATGCCCAAGTTCATATGAATTCTAGTTTATATGTCAAGAAGTTTGATGCAGACCATGATGCCATGATCCATGTTCAATATCACATTCTCGCCCGCCTTTTATGACTATATTTAAAGATTTGAGCCATAGGATATGTATAAATTCTAAAATCATCGAGGGTTGAGGTGGCAATCAAGCTCTCCAATGAATTGTAATTATAACTTAATTTAGATATTTCTGGACGTGAACAAACTCTTATGGTCTAGAGGAGGTTGCTAGGATGGTTTCCCCTTATTCAATAATAATGATTAAAATAAAGCGAGTCAAACTTATAGTGAATCGACTGACTTAAATTCTACCGTATAGCTCCAAATCATTTATTCAAATTCAAAATTATTTTACCAAATACTTTGTTATAAGAGATGCAATAGAATTTGTGATAGAAGATCACCCTAGTGTTATTCAAAAATTTTGAGAAAATATCGCTTATTTTAAATATTTATATACATACTACATTAGAAGGTACTTAATTGTTTTTGTTGCATAGACTTATCATTTTCCAATTTACAAGCTAATTAACTTGTCCTCTTTGTACCAAAACTAACCGTGTACAAGCCGTGTATGAGTCGCACTTTGCTAATAAATAATGTCCTATGTTTACAATGATTGTATAAAAAAATTGAAAAATAATATGGTTGGATGAATCAATATTATACATTATTCTTCTCTAATTATCCAATGTCAAACAATAAGATGTGGCACATAATGCAGTGTATATATAGTACAGTTTTCAATATGGTTTGGGGTCCGAAAAAATTTTGTTTTGCACATGAAAGGTTTTTGAAATAATTGGATAAATGATGTCTAGATATTGCTCATTGATTAATATTCTATTGGATCATAGAATTGAGATTTGGTGAGGGTAAAACCTGGGATATGAAGCAAATTACTACTTGGGCATCTGTTTATACATAAAAATGTACCAGGATTCATATGCTTTTAATCTGATTGGGCGGGGTCAAGATCCGACCCGACCAACCGACCCGGATAACTGTCATGTCATGAATAGTGATTGACCCTTGCTGTAAATATCCGCTCTTGTTCATTTATGGAGGACCGTTATTTATTTCTCTCACAAATTCTCTCGTTTTATTTAGTATCCATATCTTAGTCTGAGTTAGCTACTTCATTTTTGACGAAACAAATATGGATATATCCAAAACTTAAAGTTAATTACGTTTAGACTTGATTCTATTAAATTAGATACGTAGGCAGCTTGACTTGATCAAGTCCACTCTATAATCTCATTTTTTAGGTTCTAGTTTGACCCTTTTGGGTCGTAGATTGGGGTTGGGTTGATCGAATGAAATCCGGGTTGAATCAAGATTGATATAATATATATAGAATACGGCTGATTATGTTTTTTTTTTTTTTCATGTTTATTACTAGGGGTGTAAACGAGCCGAGTCGAACCGAACGAGATGTTGTTCAAGCTTGTTTGAAATACAATCGAGCTTCAAAGATTGTGTTTGAGCTTGTTTGATTATTAATCAAGCCGAGCTCAAACGAGCTTTATTCGAGCCGAACACGAATCGAGCTCGAGTAGTTTGATTTTTTGTACATATTTTTGTTATTTTTTACTAATCGAGCCGAGTTCGAGCCGAGCTTCAAAACTTATCAAACACAAAAAGTTGTTCAAGCTTGGTTTGATAAGTTAACGAACCGAGCTCAAACAAACTTTTAGCGATTGAGCTTGAGCCGAGTATCGAGTAGTTTGGTTCATTTTTCACCCCTATTTATTACTAGTCCGGTTTTTCGTCAGATTAAATAATTACAATGCATACTCAACGATAGATTATCAATTGGATGCTGGATTGAGAACTCAATCATCTATCGAGCCTAACCCTCAGCTCGCACCAACCCTTACACTGTATAGAGTTTATTCTCATTTTCTTTCTTCACTAAAGAACAAGCTTTGGGGGGTAATTTTTTTTATTGGATTGTCAAATAAACAAAAAAATAAATTATTTATTCATTAATATATACATATAATAATCATATATTTAATAATATACATAAAGATGCGTTTAATATTTAGCATGATTTTTTTAATAATATATATACATACATCCATATTTAATAACATATATATATATATATTATTAAATATGAATATATATACAGAGAGAAGTAGTTGAGGTGCATAGTGCAACTACAAATAGATTTTGAATTAAGGTGCAAAGTGTGGATTTTTCCTTTTTAGGGTGGAAAGTGCCTATTTAAACTATTTTGGGGGTGCAAAATGCTTTTTACTCGTAGTTTTTTAAGAGAAATGTAAATGGTTCTTGTTAGCAAAGGAATCTAAAACTTAAATGAAGTTAATTGATTTATGTAATTAATGCTTACCTTAATACATTACTATATTATCATATTTAAAACTTGTAATAGAACCATGTATAATTAATCAGGGACATATACCAGTTCTTATCAAGGAAAAAAATATCAAACAATAACAAAATGCACAACTCAAGCTTGGGCTTGGTTTCAATGAAACAATTTCTTTCAATCACAATTATATCATCACTATATTAAAAGAAAATATTGAGGAATATATGTACACTTGTCTACTCAATCAGGATAAATGACTGACCATAATAATCCATATAAGATCTTCTATTGCAACTCATATTGTATCTCCTATTTCAAGGTATTGAGTGAATGACATGTGTCCAATAAAAAAATATCAATAATTACACGTGTCATTCACTCAATAACTTGCAATAGGAAATGCAATGAGAATTGCAATAGAAAATCTCATTGGATAATTATGTAGTTAATAATTACAAGAGCTTCCAAGCTTGACCTCCAATCATGTTGAACTTCTTCAATCTCCCAAAGAACATGACTATGATAAGGATTATTTTACCCTCATCACTCCATTTCCCAGAAAATCCATACCATTTATTCACACAATCCGGATCATGCCTTGCCCGACGATCACAACTATACCCAGTTGTGAAACCCACATTTCCATATGCACTGCAATAATTATTATCACAAGAAGAAGGGGAAAAAAAAAAGAGTTAGCAATGAACCAACATATATTACAAAAAAAAAAAGAAAAAAATAAAATATTTACCACCAAATTATAAGTGACAATGTCAAAATTCTCAAACTAGAATTTTGTCTAATTTGTCACTATTCACAAAATGTATAGCAATCGACAATGCACATAAGTTGCTAAATTCTTTTGACAATTCTTTTCTATCATTAATTTGTCACTAAATGTCAATAATGTCACTAAATGTATGTATAGCAAGAAGTATTTGCCTTATGACTTCGACTACGATATTGAATACGTTGAAGTTAAGAGGGTCCTGTTTGAGGTTTTTTCTTTCAGTGATGCAAATGAGAATGATGAAGATGACGAGATAAGAAAGCTGTGAACATATGAGGTTCTCCCCAAAGCGTTTTCTCCTTATTTTCTTCCTTCCTTCTGACTCTTCTGGGCTCTCTTCATCCTTCTTAATAGGTATAAATGAAGTATATGGAGGAAGGTACCTGCAGTCAAAAGTGTTTACTATTTTAATATTACATACAACCACTATTTATATTTAAATAACACCACATGTATATTAAGTAAATTAATTAGTTAAACTTTCTAAGATAATATAAAATCAACCCCTAAATTAAAATACCACATACTTAAATATAGTGTTGGCTTGGAGAGGATATATCATAACTTGAAAAGAGAGTTTACCAAAATGATCGATTATAAATTGATCTTTACCAAAGTAAATAAATATTGCGTGTAACCCAAAAAAAACAAAACGAAACAGGAATTTACTCAATTAAACCTATCCCACTAGAGATATAAATTGAAGACATAATAGTCATTTTAGCAATTTTAATGTCATTTTCCACAAGCACGAGACAAATAAAATAAAATTATATTCTTTGTAGGGTGGAGGTAATATATATTAGTAATCATTGTACATTGTTACAATAATTTAAATAGAAATTTATTTAACTAAAAAATTGTCATGTAGCAAGTAACTTCCTTGCATGTGGCAATTCAACTACTTCATCCTAGATTATCTCAACCCCTGCCTCGCCGCAAAATATACATAAATAAATAAATAAAATACTTAATTGCTCCTAGTATCTATACATACATGTACAAGATTCAATGGAGACAGGATATATGGTGCATTGAACATGATTTGGATCCGTTTATATCTTAGAAATAAATGCAATCACTGGCTGAGCTCTTCTAGGACTAGTGCAGATCCCATATGAAATTTATCAAAGTTGAAGTTTCCATAGTAATAATTGACCCTTTTCTCAATATATTGTTGAATGAATTTCTAGGCAATTACCAAGTTCCCAGGTTCTTGGAAAATGGAATATATCACTGACTAACTTTGTAAAATTTTATTAGTGATTCTTATTATATAAATATTAGTTATGGACAATTAATCGGATGTACTCACTATCAAAACTAAAAAATAGTGATAAAACTGTGACGACGAGTCAAAAAGTGACATATAACATCATTCAGCTAATATCACCTCTCTAACTATGTTTCCTCTTTTTTGTTTTACCTATGTATAAACTCTGTATACAATCACACACGGAGCAACGAGGCTGAACCTATTTTTTTGAGAAAATGCAATGTCAAATATATTAATCACACCAAAATATCCGCAGCCAAAGCATGTACTGCACGAGGGGGGAGATAAAAAATAGACTCTTGATCATCCATAGCTAATCGAGCCAAAACATGCGCAATTCGGTTTCCCGAGCGCTTGATAAAATGAAAAGAACAAGAAACAAAAGCTGAACCTAACAACCTTCATTTCAAGTGGGTATAATTCTTCTATATGAGTCAACATATATCTAATTGCTCTTTCAGGCCTAAAGTCTATAACTTAGTCCTTATAGTATTAGGACTAGAAAATTTTGACGTGTAAGTTTTTGAACATCTAGTAGTGTATATTGTGTCACATCAGCACATGATCATATGATATGATACAATAAACATCATTTGGTGCATGGTAAAATAGGTACACTATTTTTTTTCACATGTATGTGTGTGAAAGAGAAATATAGAAAATGTTGTCAGTATACTATTTCAAATGAGCTTCTCATCTTATATTTGAAATTTTATATGCACTATCCAATTTATAAACGACGTGAATTTTATATACATTAGCATGTAAATGAAGTAAAATTACAAAATAAAATATTGGATAGAAGATCCCATATATAGAACATTTAAAATATGTGTCTCTTCTCGAAAGGTGAAATTCTAATCAGGACTTGATCCACTACAAAAAAAATGATTATTGCCCATGTTAATATGCCATGGTGAAAAATTCTTTTGCCATGGTTAAAACCAATTGACCACGACTTTGCTACGACTTTGGCCGTGGTATTAGCAAGCATGGCCAAAACATTTACCATGGCTTATAGTCATGGTCAATGTTTTGTTCATTGTAAAGACCATGACTTTTAGCCATGGTCAATGTTTTGTTCATTATAAACACCATGACTTTTAGCCATTGTAGAAAAGTGATAGGTTAACATTTCTTCCACCATGGCTAGCTAGTGTTTAAAATAGCCAACATTCTTTTTCACCACGGCTAACTTTAGTGTGGCTATATGAAACATCAATCATGGCAAAATGAGCGGTGAGCTTAGACCACTATAGACCACGATTTTAAGCCATGACATATACTTTCATTGCCAATACACAGTTTTCTTGTAGTGTGATTTGATTGAGTCTTAGTGTAATTCATTTTTATTGTAATTTATCACATCATAAATATAATTCACTCTGAATTACACCTGAGTCGATCAGAATCTAGAAAGAGAGAGAAGAGATAGAGAGAGAGAGAGAGTTTCTTCTCGAGAGGCGAAACTCTTATCGGGACCTAATCACCTTGAATTACACCTGAGTCGATGTGTGTGTGTCTGTGTGTGTGTGTGTGAGAGAGAGAGAGAGAGAGAGAGAGAGAGAGAGACTAACATCATGACAACGAAGAAGACCAAAATAGCCGGAGCAATAGCTGAAAGATCAACAATAGTTTCACCCGTATGCCTCGCATTCACACTTTGAAAAACCACACCAACCACCTTCTCATAACCATTCAATCCACTCAAAACTTCCGAATTCCATTCCAACCCACAAAATAACACAAAACCAATCAAAATAAACCCAAAAACCGTACCCACCAACCACAAAGAATGCAATCCAGGTAGCAAATGAAGATACCCCACTTCACTTGTGTTCTTCAATAAGTACTTACTTTCCTCCTCCTTAAATCTCTTCCCCAAAACCCATATAAAAAATCTCAAACATGAAGGAAATAATGTATTCCCAAGAAGTATTTGAGGGATCAAAATCAAAAGTAAACCTGAATTCTTACTAAAAACCATCATATTTTCATTTGTGGGCACAAATCCACAGCTGGCAAATGTTGACACCACCGTGAAAACTGCAAATGTAAATGTTTTGATCCCTTTGTTTTTCAACACGTCTTTCGCAGACGAAACGACGGATAGATAGATCAGAACAGATGAAATACCAAGAATTTGGATTGTTAGAAGATAACCCAATACTAAAAACCCCAAGAATTTTATGGAATCGTATTTGATGAAGGGTTTGTACGATGAGAAAATGTCTTTTTGTGATTGAAACCTGGACACTACTCCTGTTTCAGTAACCGTGACAACATTTATCATCTCGATATCATCATCATGATCATCATCGAAACGATGTCGTGGAGACGACGGTAGACTCGAATCACTCTCTACAGACTCAACTTTTGCTTCACTTTTCCATGTTCGAATAATTTTGGACCTCTTGAAATGAAGTCCAAGCATTGAAGTGAATACCTCACCCCCTATGAACATTAAGATTGTTAGAACGATTAATTGTGTATTGGAAAATATCTCCATTTCGACCGTTGACATGCTTGATACTGTTGTAGCTGACACAGAAGTGAAGAATAAATCTATATTTCGAGGTTTGAAATTATCTGTTTTTGGATTTAATGATTTGAGAATTGCGAAACCGATGAAGGATAGAGAGAGGAAGTAGATAATGTGTATTAAAAATGAGTTGATTCTGAGAAGAAGATCACGGTAACAACAAGATATGATTAGAAGGAGATCATGAAAACAAGAACCCACGAAGAATCGTGTTGATCGCCATGAATTAGTGCAAAGATGTTGTATTTTGTTTGCGTAGTAAGCTAGGCTTTTCATTGTTTTTGTGATTCACAAAATTGGTTTTTTGTTTGTGATGACAAAGAAGCATGGGATGTATTTATAGCAAATTTTGTCTTGTGATGATACGATTGTTCTTTCAATAGTACTTGTAGGTAAAGTGTGTGGTTACACTTCAAATTATTTTGGATTCTCTATTTTGAATCATATTTTATCTTGTATATAGTTTCTCATACGAGTTAAAGTGTCATTTCATTCTAAATTATGAGATATCGATCAGTATGCAATTATTGTCCCACATCAGATGAAGATGAAAGACTTGAGTGACTTAAGGGACTTAAGCTTTGATCCCCTTTTCCTAGCGAGGCGCAGTTTAAGGACGAACTCGTGCGGCTCCAGCCAAAGCAAACAATTTACCTTGCAAAAGGTTACGTAGTGTGCGAGAAGGCAAGTGCATCACTACGACAAAAAGTAATATAAGTGACAAATTCGAAGTGACAATATTAACATTGCCACTAGATATACATAATAAGTGTCAATAGTTTCTGTTTTGTTACAATAAAAGTTCTTAGTGACAACACCTTCTTTAAAGTTGTTACTATTGACAATTAGTGACATATAGTGACAACACAAATAGAGTGACAACTATAATTGTTGTCACTAAGTTGTCACTATACATGTGACACTAATTGTTAATAGTGACAACAACTTCCTTGTCACTAAGTATGAAGAGTGACAACTTCTATGCAAATATTGTTACTATTAAACATGTAAAACCTATTTTTGTGACAAAATAAAACTTTTGTCACTAAAAATTTATAATTAGTGACAACTTTGACATTGTCACTTGCTATTTTGTCACTAATGCATTATTTTTTTGTAATGCATGCCACATCATTTTGGTGTCATTTGTTGGAACGAGGCCATGTACACTACTCAAGTCTCTCGTCTGAGGGGGCTAATGATGAGCATGCAACAACCGTCTCACATCGGATGGAGAGACGAGGGATTTATAAGCCTCAAACTCCCATATCCCAAGTGAGACATCTTTTAAAGATAAACACGTGCGGTTCCGGTCAATTTAAAGCGGACAACACCTCGCATAAGAGCGTTCGATGTGCAAAAAGGCAAGTACATGTCATTATCATATATATGAGAAAATCGCATTTTTTATACCGTAATTGACCACTTGTACACTTTTGATATCTAACATTCTTGAAATCTCACTTTTGATACAAACTTGACCATTTTTTCTCATTTTTCATACTACTGGTAGTTTTCTTCTCAAAAAAATTGAGGGATTTGGTGCGATTTCTTCACAAATTGGTAAGAAGTGGCCGATTTCTTCACAAAATGGTAAGTAGCGGTTCGATTTCTTCACAAATTGGTAAGAAGTGGCCAATTTTTTGTTAAAAAAACTAACGGTGTTATGAAAAATGAGAAAAAATGGCCAAGTTTGTATGAGAAGTGAGATTTTTAAAATGCTCGGTATCAAAAGTGTACAGGTGGTCAATTACGGTATGAAAAATGCGATATTTCCACATATATATTGTATTTCATTTAATCCGTGCATCTGTTGTGAGCATATAATTCATATCTATTTAATATATTTTTAAAAATATATACTCACATCATGCATATATAAAATATAATACGACATGAAATATCTTATGTAACTAGAACTATAAATGTTATTATTAACACATACATTGGAGAAAGTAACGGGAAAATAAGAAGGAATTTTGAGTGGTCGGTAGAGCCATACATGATATACCAAATAAAAGAGCTGTTCCTTTACGACTTCGTATGACGTATATCGTAGGACTTCTTTAATGTCCTCGTATACGAGGATACGAAGCAGATATATATTAACAGTGTACAGTGCGTTGCAACACCCGCGTGTTTTTAATAAATCGGGTAGGGTCAACCCATGGCCCGACCCTATAGTGACTGATCGTCACCATCCATCAAATACACGTGTAAAGTATCCAAGGGTAAGGCGTCCCATATGTCATTCATTCAACAGTACAGAGTGGAATTCCTATAAATACCTCCATTTATGAAGATTTAGGGGAGAAAAATCTGAGCAATAAATACTACGAACTATATATCGTATTGCTTGGGTGATTCGAAAACTTGAGAGTACGATCCTATAATATAAATATTAGATATCTTTGTAATACGAATCATAGATACTATAACATCTTTAATTGAACTACGTTTGGACTTGATCCTTTAGAGGTACGTAGGCAGCTCGATAGTATTCAAGTGCAGTCTATAATCTTGAGAGTACATTCGTTGGTCCGTATTCAAGGTCATCTTGACTGAGATAGTATAGGATAAAATCCGAGCTAGATCAGTTGGCGCCGTCTGTGGAAAACTACTCGAGGGTCGCTGAAATCTACAACAGAGATGGAGGGAGATAATCAGAGGGAAAAACATGTTCGTATTGAGGATTCAGTATCTGCTGCACCGATGAGGAATGACGGAGATCCTAATGATGGGAAGATATTGCTGACGAAAGGCGAGTTAGATAAATTGATACAGGAGAAGGTAGATAAAGTACTGAACTGCTTCATTGTTTCGGGACCGGTGACTCAAAATATTCAGAGGATGCCTGCTATACCTTTGGCGCCCAGGAGGTTATTTCAGGGACAAGAGGGGAATCAAGAGCTTAAAAAGAAGGGGGAAGTGGCAAGAGAGTAGTCTGATGAGGAGGTTGATAGCAGGGCAGATGCACGATCAGAAGTTCGACGAGGGAAGTAGCCGATGCATGAAGAAAGAGAGACCAGCCTTGTCAAGGGCGGAGATTGAGGATATGTATAAAAAACTAGACAGGGTAAGCCATAAACCAGAGGTTCCTCAGTTGAAGAGTAGGCCCGTTTCAGCTTTGATGGCTAGGAATTCATAGTTTTGCGAGAATATTATGGCTGAGGAATCTCCAAGTTCATTCAAAGCCTCTCTTTTGCATACTTATGATGGGACAGGTGCTCCGGGGCCACATCTAACGACGTTTGAACTGCTGATGTCATTGTATCATCAGTTGAATGCCATCAATGCAAGAGTTTTTGTGACAACTCTGGTTGGTCGAGCTCAAGACTGGTTTACTAGTCAGCAACCTGGGTCGATTGTATCTTATGAGCAGTTGATTAAGAGATTTGAGAATAATTTTGTGGCTAATAAGAGAGCCAAAAAATCTGTATCTTCTATGTTAGGGTTCAAGCAGGGACCTAATGAGAGTTTGAGGGAGTTTGTCCATCGATTTAATCAGGAAGTTTTAAAAATACCTGAATTAACCCATGAGCTTGTTGTAACTTTTCTTTTGTTAGCATTAAAAAAAAGTACATTGGCGTCTGCTCTGGCTCGACGTGCACCAAAGGATCAGGAAGAATTGATGCAACTCGAAGAACAGTGCATTAATGAGGAAGAAATGAATCTATCAAAAGATTCTGAGGCTCTTAAGCCCACAAACAATTGAAGAGATCAAAAAGAAAATAACGATCGACAAGAAGGGTCGAGGTCGGAAAATAACCATGAATGACCTCGTCGATAAGCAAAATACGAACATTACACTCCCTTGAATACTTCAAGAGGAAGAATATTGATGGCAATGCAACACCCAAATGCAATTCAGTGGCCAAAACTGATGAAATCGAGGTCAAGGGCAAATCCGAATAAATATTGCCAGTTTCACAAGGATAAAGGTCATGATACGGAGGATTGCTATCAGTTGAAGGATGAACTCGAACGCCTAATAAAAGATGGTGTCTTGAATGAATTTTTTGATCGTATCCTTGCGGAAGTAAGAGCCCCTGAGGCCAACCGAAATAAAGAGGTAAAAAGATCTCGGAGTAGATCGCCTGATCGATCTCAATATTGAGGGAACGATGATCGGTATCATGACAATCGGAGCTATGGCAATCGTCATTACTATAGGCCTCGAAACAATGAATATCGTCAGAACGATAATTATCGACGAAATGATGATAGGAGAGGGAATGATACCCGTCATGAAGATCGACAAAAGAAACTTGCCAATGTGGCCAGGGCAGAGATACTTATTATCACGGGGGGGGGGGGGGGGGGGGGGGGCAGCTGGAGGAGATTCGTCTAACGCAAGGAAAAGACACAAGAGGAAAAAACGTGGCAATCACCAGCGTCAGGAGTCTACGAAGGTCTTCTCTGTACAGAATCATGACCAACCAATAACTTTTGACGATAGAGATTACGAGGGCATGATTGTTCCCCATAATGATCCGATGGTGATAATGATGGATGTCGAGAACTTTTCTGTACACAAGGTGTTGGTTGATACTGGTAGCTCAGCACATATATTTTTTTGGGATGTATTGCAAAAGATGGACCTCGAAAAAGTGAACCTATGAACGGTGAATACTCACCTGATGGGTTTCACCGGATCACAGATTATGCTAAAAGGTTCAATCGAACTTGATGTATCATTGGGGTCGGCTCCAAAGAGGAGGACATCACACGTGACCTTTTTGGTCGTAGACACCCCTTTTGCTTATAACATGATTGTGGGCAGACCTATGCTGAATATGTTTGGGGCTATAGTGTCGAACCCTCACTTGAAAATGAAGTTTAAAATTAGGGATGGTATCGGCGAAGTGAGGGGAAGTCAGTTAGAGGCTCGTGACTGTTATACCACGTCGCTGGCAACAAACTCAAGCAAGAAGAGAAAAAAGGAGGTTACGAAGGTGAATGTCGTTGATAAGGATGCCACTATATTGATGATGCAGTTGGACAAGAAGCAGAAGAGGGTGGATACGAGGGTACAGCCCGTGGAGCATAAAATGATTCAACTTTTTGAGAATGATGCAGAAAAAACTAAGAGAATTGGGGGAGGGGGGCAGCTAAGTCCCACGATGGAGTCAAAATTGATAAAATTTCTTAAAGCCAACACTGATATTTTTGCGTGGAAAGCTGCTGACTTTCAAGGCATTGATCCCGCAGTGATAGTGAATCGTTTGGATGTTGATCCCGATGCAAAATCAGTGCGTTAGAAACGAAGGAATTTCGACCCTGATAGAGATGCCATTATTGAAGAGGAGGTGAAGAAGTTGCTAGATGTAGGCTACATAAATGAAATTCAATTTACTGAATGGCTAACAAATGTAGTTCTTGTACCTAAAGCCGGAAACAAATGGCGCATGTGTACTGATTTTACTGATCTAAACAAAGTTTGCCCTCGGGACCCCTATCCTTTGCCTCAAATTGATTTATTGGTAGATTCAACTGCAGGTTGTGCTCTTTTGAGCATGATGGATGCCTAACAAGGTTTCAATCAAATTTTAATGGAAGAAGAAGATAGAGAAAAAACTTCTTTTATCACTGCACGAGGGGTATAATGTTATAATGTGATGCCATTTGGACTTTGGAATTCTGGAGCCACGTATCAACGATTGGTCAATATGATGTTTGAAGAAGAGATTGGAAAAACTATGGAAGTGTACATCGATGATATGCTCGTCAAATCTGTAGATGAATCAAACCACTTGAATTATTTGAAAAAAACTTTTGAAATAATGAAATGATATGGAATGAAACTGAACCCTAAAAAATGTACATTTGGAGTTCGTGGGGGAAATTTTTTGGGATATGGTCACCGAACGAAGTATCGAGGCCAACCCTGAGAAAATCGAGGCTATTTGGAATATGAAATCCCCTACGAGTGTAAAGGATGTACAAAAGCTAACAGGGAGAATGGCGAGTTTAAATAGATTTATCTCTAGATCTGCAAAGAAAGGTCTGCATTTTTTCAAAATCTTGCGAAAGGTGAAAAACTTCACGTGGACGGAAGCATGTGAAAAAGCTTTCCAAGAGCTTAAAGAATATTTGGTATCCCCTCCGTTGTTAACGAACGAAACCTGTCTTCGGGGAACCTCTATTTTTGTATTTAGCTGTATCTTTAGCAGCCATTAGTGCGGTTTTGGTTCGAGAGGTTGAGAACGAACATAAACCCGTATATTATGTTAGTAAATTGATACAAGGGGCTGAATTGAACTATCTAGAGATTGAAAAATGGGCACTGGCTTTAGTAACTTCAGCTCGTAAGTTAAGACCGTATTTTCAATCCCATCATATTGTGGTACTAACGAATAAACCACTGTAGCAAGTGTTTTCAAAGTCAGATGTGTCGGGAAGACTCATAAAATGGGCCATTGAATTGGGGGATTTCAATATTGAATATAGAAGTCGTACGGCAGTCAAAGCACAAGTAATGGCAGACATCGTTGTTGAGATGGCAACGGAGTCACCCATAGATGTAGCGGTGATGGAGTCTGCGAAATCATGATTGTTGCACGTGGATGGATCCTCAATAATGAAACGAGGAGGAATTGGAGTATGGTTACAAACCCCAAATAAATTGGATATGGAGTTTGCAATAAAGCTGAACTTCGATGTCACTAATAATGAAGCAGAATATGAAGCCCTTATTGCTGGCTTAAAAATGGCAAAAGTTTAGAAGTGAAAATGTTAATAGTTTACACCGAATCTCAGTTGGTGGCAAAGCAGGTTGCCGAATCATGTGAGGCTAGAGAAAAAACGATGATAAAATATTTGATGAAAGTAAAGGAATTGATGTCAGAATTTGACAAAGTGGAGCTGCATCAAATCCCAAGAGATGAGAATGAATGAGCAGACGCACGTTAGCGAAGTTTGCGAATCAAATTGCGGGTTTGAAAAGTAGGAAGGTAACTTTGTTGGTGGCATAGCACTCGGAGATAGAGGCAACGACTTTGGTAATGCCAGTTGTGGTTGAGACTTCATGGAAGGATGCGATTACGGACTATTTAGTCAAAGACGAATTACCTGAAAATAGAGTTGAGTCTAGGAGGGTCGTTCACAGAGCAAAGAGGTTTGTAATGGTGGATGGCGAACTATACAAAAGATCATTGGGGGGGGGGGGGCATTGCTACGATGCCTAACTCCATCAGAATCTAAATATGTTCTACGAGAAATCCACGAGGGAATTTGTGGAAATCATTCCGCGGGAAGGTCGTTAGCACAAAAGGTTACAAGGCAGGGTTACTTTTGGCCCACATTGATCAAAGATGCATATGAGTTTACCAAGAAGTGTCGAGAATGCCAAATGCATTCTAATGAGATACATCAACCAGGAACCCCTATGGAAGCAATAAAGATTGCCTATCCATTCGACCAATGGGGCATTGATATCTTAGGTTAACCTCATAAAAACTCTTAGTGGTATAGTTATCCTAAAAATGAGGTGACATGCATATTCACTTGATCATTATAATTCTATGCAGGACCTTTCCCTCCAGCCTAAAACCAAAAGAAGTTTGTTATTGTGGCAATAAAACACTTCATGAAGTGGATAGAAGCTGAGGCTGTGGCTCGTATCACGGAAAAAGTTGTTATCAACTTTGTTTGGAAGAATATAATATGCAGGTTAATTAACCCAAACAAAATCAAATGAATACGAATGATATAAGAGTTAAAATTCTCATTGTGAAGAATATAGTATGCAGGTTTGGCATACCTCGAATATTGATATCGGGCAATGGGACGTAGTTCAATGGCAAAGCTGTTACTGATTAGTGTTTGGAATTGAAAATCCAGTAGAACTTCACATCAGTTAAACATCCCCAAGCCAACGGATTGATGGAGATGGCAAATCGTATTCTCTTGAAAAATTTGAAAACGAGACTGGATGGTGAACGAACGGGATGGGTAGAAGAATTACCTGGAGTATTGTGGGCATATCAAACTACGCCCCGTTTGTCGACAGGGGAGACTCCGTTTTGTCTTGTATACGGTTCGGAAGAAGTCATAACTGCTGAAATTGGTATGACGACCCATAGAGTGAGTTCATATGAACCTCAGGAGAATCAAATGGCGAGGGAATTCGAATTGGATGCTGTCGAGGAGATACGAGACAGGGCATATGCAAATATTCTGAGGCAGAAGAATACGATGGCAAGAGCATATAACAAGAGAGTGAAGGCCAGATGTTTTCAAGTAGGTGATCTCGTTTTGAAAAAAGTGGAAGTGTCGAGGCATGTGAAGAAATTAGAAGCAAACTGGGAGGGACCATTTAAAATTGTCAAAATCACGAAAGCAATGACATATAGGTTTCAAGATCTCAATGGAAGAGATCTACCTCGTCCATGGAATGTAAACAACTTAAGAAAATTCTATGCATAAATGTTTATGGATACTTAAAACAAAATATCTGCTCTATGTATCGTAAATATCGAAGTTATCCTCATTAATGAGAAGAAATTAAATTAAGTTGTGAATAATGAGATCTAATAAACGAGGCAAGGCTGATGATAAAATCATAGATAGTAAAATGCATCGAACGTACTTTATTTAGAGTAAGTTATAAAGGTGACGAGGTAAATACTCTAGTTAAGAGAGTTTATAAACGTTCACCGACATTGCACTTTAACTGAAGACGAGATGAATTCTATACTTGGAAAAATTAATGGCCAACACAAGCAATTCAAATGATAATCTTAGAAATAGAAATATGCGATAGAACTTTTAAGATGCAAAAATAAAGGTTTAGAACATCATGTTTAAGAAATTACAGAACATCATACCAAAAAAAAAAAGAAAAAGAAAAGAGGTATAAATTAAAAATCAATCTACAATCACTTGAGGATCGGCAACATCATCCTCGTTAGCCAATTCGCCAGTTCCAGTTCGATCATATGTAGCCTCGAGCTCTCGCTCAAACAGAATGCTGGCCCCTGATTCACCTATCACCAGAGCATCGAACTCGGGGAAGTGAGTATATGTTATGCTTGTATCTTCAGGGGTAGCAGAAGGTCGTTTGAGAGGAGCCCTCAGGTAAGCTTGGGCGAACTCGTCCTCTTGGAAGGTAGATGGCAAATTCCCTATCTCCTTCAGATAATCGATGGTCTTGAAGAAGCCATCCTGGACATCATTGATGGCTTGATCCAACAAGCGATCGTCAATCACTGTGGATCGTAGCATGTCTCGAGCTCCACCCATACGAGCCTCTTCTATTTTTCGTCTGAAAGACGGGGACTCTTGGAACTCCCTACGACCCGCAGTTTTGCCCAGGGCAAACTGACGCCGACTCTCAGCTTCATTGCGTTCTTGCAAGGTGTGCAATTGTTGATGAAGCTCGACATTGACCCTTTCAAATTCAGACATCTTGAGCTTATCCACTTCGTATGATTTGCAGATCATGTCGAGCTTCGTCTACTAAGAATGAAGGTCAAATTTCAGAATTAAGTAATAATTGACTTATTGTAATTGTAATAGGTTCAAGATTACCTGTAAAGAAGCAGCCTTTTCTTTGTCCTCTTGAGCAGCAGTGAGCTCGGCTGTGACCTGCCCCTTATAGTCAGTAAGCTCTCGTTGAGATCGA
This sequence comes from Buddleja alternifolia, assembly GCA_019426215.1. Lineage (NCBI taxonomy): Eukaryota > Viridiplantae > Streptophyta > Magnoliopsida > Lamiales > Scrophulariaceae > Buddleja > Buddleja alternifolia. The sequence continues at coordinate 31,241,012 of CM033398.1, forward strand.
AGTAAGATCTCTTTTAAAGTGGAGTTGTTCAAAGATAATTGATGAATTAAGAGCTTGGTTTGAAGATCAATAACGACAAATCGAAGTTAGAAAATGTGTTAGCTAAAATCTGTATGTTAGAAAATGAGGTAGCAGAAATATAATAGTATAAAAATGATGATATACCTTTTTGAGGTACTAGGCTGCTTGTTTTTCAACGAGAGGATGAGGCTGCTCGAGGATGAGAGCCTTATCATTGGGCAGCAAGGTGCGATGAAATAACTCGATAGCAGTGTTGCCTCTAGGATCCCTAAGGTTGCTGTTATCGGGGTAGATATACCAGTCTTGGATGAGAGGTTGTTGATCAGGTTGTTGGGGGGCCCGTTTGGGAACCTCGCAGTCGAGGTAATCTTTCAGTAGCTACGACTCAGCTTCTTTGAGCAAGTCATAGTCGTGAGCGTTGGGTAAGTTAACGGATTTGGCTCTCGGTGTCGAAGGAGGGGGCCTCGTTGGGGGAGCTTGGGAAGTACCCTCTCGATGGGGTCGCTTCTCGGGATGACCATAGGGAGCACTAGTTAGCTCCCCAACTGATTAGGGTTGGGGCCTGCGGATGAGAGAGCCCTCCTCGGGCTCAACTTCGTTGGCCGAGGCAGTAATTCTCTGAGGCCGAGGTGCAGTAGTTGTCGTGAGAGGGGGTTGAGATTGGTTGATCCCTTAGTCTTGAGGATCAATAATCCTGATTCCGGACTGCCCTTGCCCTCGTCCACGACTGCGACCTCGGCCAGTGCCACGACCAATTGCCGCAGCATCCCTTTGGGCCGCTTCGGCAGCAATGACGACCCTCTTATCCATGCGATCTTGTCTGGCTTCCATTGTTATGAACAAAAGAGTAAAGAATGTTAGACAAGGGAAAAAATATTACGAGTAATTAAATAAACTTTAAAAGATGAGCACAAATCTATACCCAAATTTTGAATAACTGGTACATTGGCATTGCTTAGTCCACATGTGACCAGCATCGACTCACTCATCACGACCTTTGGCTTGAATAGCCATTTAAGGATGTGCTTTAAATTTTGTCGGGGTATGGTGGGTCTACCAATATGCTCTAAGTCAACGAGGTCTATACCCCAGGGACGAGGTACATTCCAACGTTCGTTCAGAGGGGGCGCAATGTAGAAAAACTTTTTCTTCCAGTCTCCGAAGGAAGACTGGGTACTAGTTTGGAGGCGACAGTGGCGTTGAGGTGCTAGGAAGAAGAAACTTTCTTCCTTAGCTTTAGTGCATCGATGCACGGATAAAAAACCGTTAAATTTTTTTATGTTCGTACATTCTCATAATAACTATGAAATAAATAATATGTCTATACGAGTTAGAAAGAAGTTGTGTTGGACTTAGACGAAGGTAGAGAAGAATGTTTTCGATGGTACGATGTAGCGGGAATCTAAGTCCTGAGGCGAGATGGGCTACATGTATGGTGCGGTATCCTATTGGGGGGAGGTGCATTCTATCACCCTCGTTAGGAACAATGGTGCGGTAATCGGAAGGTATATGATACCTAACCCTAATATCGGCAATATTGGAAGCAGTTAAGATGGACGAATAACCTAACCAAGGGATTATTCTACAACCTATCCATATCAGGGAACAGTTGGAGATTAGTATTCTCATCTCCCTCAAGATTCGGATAAGGAGGAGGAACATCAGTTACCTCAGGTTCGATAGCGATAGGGGGTCATTTAGGTGAGGCTCGGGGGAAGACTCGGGGCTACTAGAACTGCTATCAGAGTGACTGTGGCTAGACGAAATAGCCTCATGCTCCTCGTCAGAGATATGGGGTGATTCAGCACCCACACCATAAATACTCATAATGTATTACTGGAAAATGCAAATACGGGGAAAATAAAAAAGAGAAGGGTTAAGCTTATACCTAGCATGAGAGAGAACTTGAATATGAACTAGGATTTGATCTCCAAATAACAAGAACACCAAGTTGCAGATAGCCTTAAGAACTCTCTCTGTAAAAAAGTATATTTGCAAAAGTAAAAATTCAAATGAAAGGTAAACTATGGTATATATAGTAGGAGAAGGTAGGAATTAACGGCTGGAATCTGTTGGTAAAAAGTACATCCAATGGTGGAGAGGTGTGACGTTTTGAATTCAACAGGGGCCTCTTGGAATTCGAAACGGCTGTGTGATGGGGCACACACGTCTCTCGGGAAACGGCGTGCCAGAATTAGTGACGTAAATGGCTGCAGAGTAATGATTACATGTAACAGTTGAATCATTGACATAAACAGAATTAAGTGCATTAAAATCTTTATCTATCTACTATCTCAGTCAAGATGACCTCGAATACGGACCAACGAATGTACTCTCAAGATTATAGACTGCATTTGAATACTATCGAGCTGCTTACGTACCTCTAAAGGATCAAGTCTAAACGTAGTTCAATTAAAGATGTTATAGTATCTATGATTCGTATTACAAAGATATCTAATATTTATATTATAGGATTGTCACATACCCCGACTCGTACATGTAACTTAGATAAGCCACATGGTCAGGTCAAAGGGCGATGACCCATTTTTTTCTTTTCCTTTAAAATGTTATGGTTTTCTAAAATATTAGAATATATCCCTTTAAGAATAAAAGCAAATCATTTTTTTATATACATCAAAACTCAGTATCTTCATCCCTGTATTAACATACTTATGTTTACAAAACCATAACAGAGCGGTTATACAAATCAACATCAGAGTACAAAAACGCTCGAAGCATGACATATGAACATAGCTCTGTCTGACCGCTCTTGAGACTTGGGCAACCTTCACATATTAACATAATCATCACCTGCATCATAAGAACCTAATGAGCTAATGGCTCAGTAAGAAGAAGCTCATATTTTTAAAAGCAACGTTTCACATCTCACATACGACAGTCAATAATGCATAGTTCAGATAAAAATTTTCTTTTTCCTTTTTATCCTTTCCTTTTGGGTACCCTCGAAGTGTGGTATTTGACTGATAGTAATAGGTGTCCGTTTTCGGAACCTGTTCATAATAATTGGCCAATAAAGGAGACATCACGGGGTTCTCATAACCGACCTTTCGACCCTATGATATTAACCGCTAGCTCTCTCATACATCGTGGCTTTATCTATCTTGGCTTTTACGCTTTAAGGTATTCACCGCCAGTACATTGTGGCTTTATCTATCTTGGCTTTTACGCCTCAAGGTATTCACCACCAGTCTTTTGGGTCCGCCGGTCCCACCCGCGTCCTGTGCCTACCCGACCATCAATCAAATAGCATACCTCCCTTTTTCAAATCATTTTCTTTACGTGTGCATCAATATCATGCATCATTATCATATATACACAATAACCAAGAAATAACATTCATTCCCAAGTAATCATCTTAAAACATCATAAACATATATACGTTAACACTTCACACAATAGGCAAGTAATAACATTCATTTCCAAACAATTATTTTAAAACATCATAAACATGCATAATATGGTCCTTATGAAGCAGTGAACGAACTTCAACTTACCTTAAGTCTTTTGCAATGAACTAGAAAAGGTGACGCTACCGAAGCTAGCTAATGATACTTCTTCCTAATTTTAGATGTGCAATAATCTGTAAAAAGGGTATATAACCTACCTAAATACAATCCTCTATAATTATTCCAAATTCACCGATTAAATTGAAGAAACAATCGGTAAAAGACTTACTTGTAACGGCCACGTCGATATGCCTAGCTCCCTTTACCTATTACTCTTCATTTCCTATTTTTCCTTGAATTTTTTCCCCCTCTCTTTTCTATCTTTTCTCTCTTTTCTTACATTTGTTTTTGCTTTCCATTTTCTTCCAGAAAGTCTTTTTAAAGACTTCAAAGTCGGTCATTGAAACTTAATGGTGAAGTTTTGATGAAAATAATATTATTATATTTCTTGAATTATTTGCAGATGCTAGTTTAATACGTGTTATACGTTTATGCCTTATATTTTCTATGTGTCACATATTTACATTCATCGTGACATATAAATGACACGTAAGCAGCACGTAGGGCATGAGATATATTGACCCGGTGACTAGTGGAAAGCTTTCGTGTACCAAATTCAATCAAAACTCTATAGTTAAGTGTGCTCAGACGAGAGCAATTCTGAGATGGGTGACCACCTGGGAAGCACGTCAATTATCATCATTTTTTTTGATTAACTAGCGATAAATGTTAGACGTCATGTCTGCTTAGACGTCATGCCTGCTTAACTAGTGATAAACGTTAGCAAAAATGCACCTTAAATGTAGTTATCATATAAGTAGAAAGTAATCATGTTCGTGCAATCATGCCATTTATAGTCAATAATAAATGCTAACTATATGACATGCTCATTGTTGGCTGCGTGAGAGATGATTGGACATTACAAGGATTGCACTCTCAAGTCTTCGAATCACTCAAGCAATACGATATATAGTTCGTAGTATTTATTGCTCAGATTTTTCTCCCCTGAATCTTCATAAATGGAGGTATTTATAGGAATTCCACTCTATACTATTGAATGAATGACAGATGGGACGCCTTACCCTTGGATACTTTACACGTGTATTTGATGGATGGTGACGATCAGTCACTAAAGGGTCGGGTCATGGGTTGACCCTAACCGATTTATTAAAAACAAGCGGATCTTGCAACGCACCGTACACTGTTAATATATATCTGCTTCGTATCCTCGTATACGGGGACATTAAAGAAGTCCTACGATATACGTCATACGAAGTTGTAAAGGAACAACTCTTTATTTGGTATATCAATACAGATCTCATATTCCTGGCCACTAGGCAAGAGACACGTTGGTAACACATGGATGATTTGGCCCCCTTTGGTTTTTTTACAGTCTATCATGGGTTTGGACATTCGATTAACTGAATAAATGATATTATGATAAAATATGATTGTAATTTTCTTTAAAATTATATTGTGAGTTTAATTTATACCTAATTTAAATTACAATGAACTTGCACCAAGTGGCATGGAGTGATACAACAAGTTAGTTGATTTAGATAAAATATAATTATTGCACGCATATGCGATTTGAACTCATTTTCCTACTTAATTGCTAGATAAGGCCATAATTAATTTACAAGTCCATAATTTAGAATCCTGGATAGTAAGATATATCAAACTAATTAATTATTACGAATAAACAAGAAATTAAACGAATTAATTGATGCGCAGGTACAACAAGTACACCACAAGTCCCATTTTGTACCATAATAATGACGTATTTTTAATTCAAGATCAAAGTATATTTAAAGAATACATCCTAGTCTTCTGCTGACAAGCACGTATCGACTTCGAAGACAAATACGAACTCCCAAATCTGAATCACTTATAACAACATCTGAACTTTGAATATTTTTATTTAACAAAGTCTATAAAATATATTTATTTAAGAAAATAATGAATTGACCCTAAACCTTGATTGATCCTCGAATTTCAATTCATTTTCAGAAAATGTTAAACCAACCAAGCGAATATAACACTAGTACAAACCTTGATTATATTGATTCTTGATGAAATATATAATTCTCAGGCATCAATAAATGAATCTTGAAATTATATATCACTATATATGTGATATTTACATTTTTATTGTGTTATAATCAGAATTGTTGGATTTATAATATACATACAAATACACACACACACACACACACACACACATATATATATATAGGGTCAAAATCTAATACACACCCTATATTAGATAAGATATAAGACCCAATCTACACCATTGGATCCATTAAATCCAACAGTCCAAAAAGCAAGCAAAAAACAGGCGGAAAAACTGATTATAATTGGGTTAGGGGTATAATAGTCATCTGACCTCATTATGCAGTATCCACCTACCAAAATAAAAGGGAAAAAATCTGCCCTAAAATCTCTCAAATTGAATCACACAAAATCTCCCCTACAATCTCTTAATTTGTTGCCAAAATTAACTCAATCAAATTATAAATTGCAGAATTACAGAAAAAATCACGAAAAAGGAGAAAAAGAAAAAACTGAGACAAAATTAGAATAAGCTAAACCCTTTTTAACGTCTTTTTCTTCATTTCTTCATTATAGCAGGTTGATGAAAACTTCTTCATCCCTTTTCTTTTCTTTTTGGATGTTGTGGTACTTTTCATACCTATATGTGTAAAGGTTGATTTGAATCAGACCTGCATAATTTTATCAACAACTGTTCTTAAAAGCATGTATAACAGTATCTTATAACTCAGTATACAGTATTATATAACCCAATATACAGTATGATATAACTCATTATACAGTGAATACAATAGCTAATAAACAACATACAATAGCTAATTAATCTATTATACAATAGCTAATAAATAAATATACAGTAAATACAATGGTAATATACATTGTGTAGTAACATACAATTAGTGATTTCAAACCATTATACAGTATCTTATAAACCACTATACAGTAGATTATAACTAATTATATAGTATCTTATAACTAATTATACAGTGCGTGTATAATGGTTTGAAATCGAAACAAGATTTCTGAAAATGATTGAAAAGCTTATCTCTGCATCTATTAAGGAAATGTGTTCATTTTTTATAAGTTTTTGTTTACTCTTCAAATTCTTCCAATTTTTTTTTCTTTAGCAGGACATATAAATATTTCATTTGTTTCCTACTTTTTATCTTTGGATTTTTTACGTCTTTTTCTTCATTTCTTCATTATAGCAGGTTGATGAAAACTTCTTCATCCCTTTTCTTTTCTTTTTGGATGTTGCGGTACTTTTCATACCTATATGTGTAAAGGTTGATGTGAATCAGGTCTGCATAATTTTATCAACACACGTCTGTTCTTAAAAGCATGTATAATAAACTAAGAACACACTGTATATCACCAATGTATTTACTGTATAATCGTTTATAAGCTACTATATAATGGTTTATAAGATTGGAACTGTATGATGTATAAACACACACACACTGTATAATGGGTTATAAGATACTGTATAATGTGTTATAACATACTGTATAGTTGTTTATAAGATACTGTATAATGATTTGAAATCACTAATTGTTTAAGTAACAACAACAACTTCTTCTTCTTCCGCCATGGCTGTTCTTGAGGAGAAATCATCATCATCATCATCATCAGTAACAACACAGAATTGACGATGATGATGATGAGTTGACGATGATGAAGAATCGATTTTGATGATTAATTCCGTTTTATGATGAATAATGTAATTGTAATTAGAAAGATTTAGGTTATTCGAACTGATCGAATTGTTCTGTGAACTGATCGCGTTAATGAGATGATGAATAATGTAATTGTAATTGGAAAGAAAAAATTAATTGGGGATAAAAGAGTCTGTTATAGCTTAATGAGTGAGATTTGATTTTGATCCTACATGAGTTGGTTAGATTTCATTGACTAAAATGCCCCTGCGTTATTAAAAATAATTATACAAACTGAAAAAAAGTAGTTAAATCTGGACCTTGGGATCAAATGGTATCAATGGTGTATATTGAGTCTTAAATCTTAGTTAAAGTATAGGGATGTATTTGATCCATACCATATATATATATAGTACCAATATATATACACACAAGTTCAATAATTGATTAACATTACAACAGCACTACTAGATTGTCCTTGCAGGAATTTCGTAAGTCGTAATGCCTTATAATTTTTAAGACTAATAATTATTCTCCAATAATTTTTTAATATAATGCCCAAGTTCATATGAATTCTAGTTTATATGTCACGGAGTTTGATCCAGACCATGACCCATGTTCAATATCGCATTCTCGCCCAGCCTTTATGAATATATTTAAAGATTTGAGCCATAGAATATGTACAAGGTAATTATTTCATTCAAAGAACTTCATGAATAAACGAAAATTTTCTTTCATGTTTAGCTTTAATTCTTAATGTCAAACTAGTCTTACTTGACATAATTATATCATTGGCCAGTTGCACGTACAAATAATGTTCTTGCCTTACATCGCCCAAGATTTATATATATCCCCTTAAGCATAGTTTTTTAACAATGGTAGACTTCATTATATATAGTGGTGAATGAGTTCAAATCATTGTGCATTGTGAGAGTCAACGTGATGAGTGAGCTCTCGCATAATTATGAATTTATTTAAACATTTCTCAGCATGAGCAATCTGTTTACACTATAAAATAATTTGGGCTTTCGAATACAGAGCCCAAATAGCCCAAATAGTAGAAATTCAAAAACCCAATAATCAGAAGAAATAAAATGGAGTCCAAATATCTAATAATCTACAAAGACACGCGGATTCAAAAATATTTGAAAGAGCGGTTGAAGACGGTTGAAGGCAGTTCCCAAAGAAAAGGAACGTGGGTTCCTCAAAGACCAATATATATGCGAGCCGCGGAGAGGAGAAGGACATCACAAGATCATCAGAATCAACTTCTACATTTCAATTCTCTTAGAATTAGCTCTAGCCTTAGGAGTAGTTTCTAGTGTAATGTAGGAGTAGATCGTAGTGTAAATTAGGAGTAGCCGTAATGTAATTTAGTATTAGACTCGATGAAATTTGCCTCTAAGGCATGTATCTGCATTTGCTTGTAATCTTCACGATCGAAGAATCCATGGAGATATATATATATATATATTTAAGCTTTTAAATGATAATTAATTGCTTGAATTTCAGTATATCTTTTTGGGCTGTTGAGAGATGTTTATATTTTGCATTCGAACACAATAATCAGCATTTAATTAAAGGCTGAAATCACCAAATAGCGTATCGAACGCTACTTGTATTTTTCCAATTGAAGACTTTCACAGAGGTATAAATTGTCTTTTTATCCAGATTTAAGTATCGGAGAGATGATTTGTACACTTGACTTGAGTTTTCAATCGTTGCGGTCCACTCGAAGAAGATGAAGAGAAGTTCGAATACATCTAATCAACTTTTCGTTTAAGACGTAGGACCACCGGTAGCCTATTTAGGCAGGGGTCGATAGATAATTCTAAGTTGAGATTATCGCGAGGCAGGGACCGTCCACTCGAAATCCCTCCTTATTCTAATCTGTTTTTACGCGAAACACAATCTCTTAAGGTCTAGAGAATGTTGCTAGTATAGTTGCCCTACAATCCATAAAAAAAAAAAAAACACAATGTGAGTCAATTTATTGTGAATTGACTTAATTAAATTCTACATTTACTCAAATTCAAAATATTCTTTTACCAAAATACCTTGCAATAAAAGATGCAATATGATTTGGGATAGAAGATCACATTTGACAACCAACAGCCTAATGTTATTCAGAAATTTTGAGAAAATGTCGCTTATTATATATATATATATATATATATATAGGGTATGGATCAAATACATCCTATTGGATTAGGTAAGATATAAGACTCAATCTACACCATTGATAACACTTGATCCTAAGGTCTGGATTTAACCCATTTTTCAGATTATATAATATTTTTTAATGCTAGTAGGGGCATTTTAGTCAACAAATCGTAACAAACTCATGCAATTATTATGCAGGATCAAAATCAAATCTCTGTTATTGCTCCATAACAGATTCTGTTTCTCAATTCATTTTTTATTTCTAATAATAATTCAATCCAAAACTATCAATTTCATTACCAAAACGTAAAATTTCTTCATCATTCATCAATTCTGCTTCCAAATTCATTTTTTTCTTTTGAATCATAATCGCCAATTCATCGTCATCACGAATTCTGCATTTTTTTCCTCCATTATCAATAGTTTTTTATTACGTCATTGTCAAGCCATCACCTGAGTCGCTGAAGAACAGCCATGGCAGAAGCTGTTGTTGCTACTTAAATAATTGATTTGAATTTGGAAGCTCCTAATGAGAAATTGGAAATTAATTAATCACACATAATTTCAGTTTCATTATTATGGAAAAAGCTTTAGCCACATGAGACTATGCACATGTAATGGGATGATGAATGAATAATTCTTCAGCCAATATACTGTATAATGAGTTACAATACACTGTATTATATGTTATAATATAATGTATAATGACTTATAAGATACTGTATAATAATTATAAAATTGTAATTGTATGATGTATAAACACACACTCTATAATGAGTTGTAAGATACTGTATAAAATGTTATAACATACTGTATAGTTGTTTATAAGATACTATATAATGGTTTAAAATCACTAATTATATGTCACTAATCACACACTGTATATTACAGTTGTATTTACTGTATAATGGTTTACAAATTACTGTATAATGGTTTATAAGCTACTGTATGATGGTTTAAAAAATCACTAATTGTGATGTCACTAAATACTACGATGTATATCACCACTCATCTATTGCGTTTTGCTTTTAAAAAAAAATAATAAAATATATATTTTAAATTTTCGAAAGGCAAAAACTGTTTTTGGGATTTGGTCCCAAGCTCTACTTCAATCTGGTAGGAAACGTCGTTTTAAAAACAACTCAGATACTTATCATAAGTATGCTGAGCACCACCCTATCGGGTCCAAATTCCATCGTTTTAATAGTTTTTTTTGCGTTTTTGTGTTTTCAGTTGGTTTTTTATTTTTATTTATTTCCATTATTTTCGTACTTTACCTTGTTTATATTTACTGTATATTTGATTATTAACTATTATATAATGGATTAATTAGCTATTGGATTCACTGTATAATGACTTATATGATACTGTATAATAAGTTATAATATACTGTATAATGTAGTACAAAATGCTGTATAATATATTCAACTGACTTGAAAGGAGCACAATCACATGTTGTATATCCCTATTGTATGAACTTTATAATGTAATATAATACGCTGTATAATGTAATATAATGAGCTGTATAATGTGTTCAAATCACAATATATGGTATATCACCATTATAGTTTACTAATTAAGCAATATACAGAAATAACAGAACATTCAAAAATAAAAAATCAAAGCAAATAACAATGATGTAAGCGAAAACATGTGGAATTCAATCTTTTCAGATTCTGGGTATGCAATCTCGATTTTCAGAATTTTTTTGTGGGTTTCAGAATTTCCAGAACATGTGGGTTTCAGAATTTTTTTTTGTGATAATCGAACGAAATCTGAGGTTAATACGATTCTATAAATTGATTGCGTTAATCTTGGGCTGAGATTGTGATAATAAATGGCTGAGTTCGTGGGTATCAGTTTTTGAGAGATTGCAGGAAATGATTGCCGTTATTTTTGGTAAATGGGTGATGTATAATTTTGTCATTTTGTCCATTATACCCCTAATCCCTATTTTCCATTTTTTCCTGCCTGTTTCTTCCTTATTTTTTGGACTGTTGGATTTAATGTATCCAATGATGTATATTGGGTCTTAGATCTTATCTAAGAGAGGGTATGTATTCGAACGTCATCTTATGCAGAGAAACTGAAGGGCAATCCCCGCCCTACGGAACTAACCGCTCGTGTCGCGAAAAAGGCATTCGTGCACGGCGTAGACACGAAGGTGATTGGAACATCAACAATTCTTAATGGCCGAAAAACGATTTTCTTATCGAAAGAGGAGGATGATTTTATTGCTGCTCCATATCAGTATTCTTTGGTTGGAAAATTCTCACATGGATACCCGACGATGACGCGCCTTTGTGCCAAATTTGCTGCGTTGGGGCTCAATAGTGGTTTTAAAATTGGGGTTTTAGATAATAAACATGTATGGATTCGTTTGTTTGATCCAAACGACTATGCTAGGGTTTGGATGAAACAAACTTGGTATTTTGATGGATTCCCTATGCGTGTGTTGAAGTGGACTTTGGATTTTAATCCGACTGAGGAATCACCCATAATGCCAATATGGATTAAAGTATTTGGGCTGCGTCCTCATTGGTTACATCGTCAATTCCTTTATCATGTTGCCAGTTTGATTGGGAAACCATTGAAGTTGGATGAGGCAACAACGGAAATGGATAACCCTGTGGTTGCGAGAATGTGTGTGGAAGTCAATGTATTAGAAAAGTTACATCAAGATGTTCCAATACAAATTGATGGTAAAACAAGGTTTTTCAAAGTTCAATATGAGGGAATACTGGAATACTGTCGTATCTGTCGTCATAGAGGGCACTCGGTGGCTGCGTGTTTTGCTCAAAAAAATAATCCAGAAGATGAAGAACATACCAAGGAACAGAGGGAAGATCAAGAAAGTCGAGAAACGGGTGACTTACGTGTGAAGTTGGATAAAAACAGAGGAAAACGACCTATGGTCGGGATGGTGAAGCCTACTTATATTCTTGCTAGAAACCAAGCTTAAGATAAAAATGAACCAGTAGGAAGGGAGGGGCGTGTCTTATTACCTGTTAGAGGAGAGGGAAAACCATCTAGGGATAACACAACAAATTTTCATAAAAATGTTGAAAATATGGGTCAAACAGATGCTAATAAGATTGGTTTTTCAAAAATGATACTTCTTGAGACAAGTGACAAAGTAATTACAGGTGATGGTCAGGGAATACTTTCTTTGGTGCAAGGAACACATAGATTAAATCAAGAACCCACAGAAGTTATTAAATCAGCGGCTACTAATCAAGAACAGGATAATATTGTTCAAGAGACATGTATAAGCAGCTCCATTGACAGAACTATTGCTAAAACGGGTAAAGCACTTACTAAACGAGATCATGAAGCTGGATTGAGTAATCTAGAAGATAGTGAGATGTCGAGTTTTATGTCTCAAGATACGGATAGAATCATTAGAAGAGGAAGCAAACCCACAGATATGGTATTGAGGGAAAGTTCCCAAATCCGAGAGTCACGAATGAGTCAGGAGGAAACGGATGATGATGAAGATGTGAATTTACAGCGTCTCGCTCTCGGGCATGATTTACTTCCGCAGGATAATGATGGGATTCTTATAGATTCTGGTGATAACGAGACTAGTGATGAATCTTGGAATGAAGTTAAGTCAAGAAAACATAGACGGGCAGCCTCGTTAGATGGGAAACAATCGAAAGTAGAATCTCTGAGACGGACGACAAGAAGTACTAAAGCTACTCTCCCTAAAAAGTTTAGATGATGAATGCCCTTATTTGGAATGTGAGAGGTATAGGGAACAAGAAGTCGGTTTCTAGAGTACGGCGACTTTGTCGGAGGTATGCATTAAAATTTCTTGTTATCATTGAACCCAAAATTATTCTTGATAAGTTTATGATGATTCGTGAGTTTGGCTTTAGTAATATAATTAGCAATAGTAACAATCATATTTGGTTCTTTTTTAATGATGATTATGAAGTGGATGTTTTAGTTAACCATGATCAATTTTTGCATGTTCGGATTCGATCTACGCTGTTACGGAGGCCTATTTACTGCTCTTGAATACATGCCAAGTGTACTAGGGAGGAGAGGAAATTTCTATGGGATGGTCTTCGTGACGTAACCCCTACTAATGAACCTTGGTTAGTGGGTGGTGACTTTAATATTATTTTGCATGCGAACGAAAAAAAAGGTGGAGCAGCCCCGAAACATGGCTCCATGGAAGATTTTGGAAATATGACTTTGGATTGCGATCTCATTGATGCGGGCTATGATGGGACTCCGTTTACATGGTATGCAAAAAGGGGAGTGTTTGAACGATTAGATCGTGTTTTTTATACGAAGGACCTGCAAGAATTGTTCCCGTCTTTTATGGTGAGGCATTTGGCTCGGTCCAAATTTTCGGATCATAATCCGCTTCTTTTATCGTTAAAAGATGATGCACATTCTAGACCTTCCTCTTTTCGGTTCTTGAATGTGTGGATTAGACATGACAATTTTATGGATATGGTGAATACCTCTTGGAACGAACCTATATTATGTCGAGGTTTGGAAAAGTTCCACAGGAAGCTAGTTCGGTTGAAAGGAGCTTTGAAAACATGGAACCGAGAGATTTTCGGAAATGTGTTTGAGGCGGTTAAAATTGCAGAGGATGAAGCTAGAAAATGTGAACATGAATATGACGTCCAGCCCAATGATAAGAACTTATGTGCTATGAATAGAGCAGCGGCGGTTTCTGCTCAGAAATTAGCTATCGAGGAAGAGTTTTGGAGACAAAAAGCGGCTTGTAGTTGGCTCAAGGATGGAGAAAGGAATACCAAGTTTTATCATGCATGGGTGAAGAGGAAGCGGAGCAAGGGACGGATACATCGCATAATGGAAAATGGCCGTGAACTTGTCAACCCGGATGATATTCGAAAATCTGGTGCAAACTATTTTGAACAAGTCTTCACAGGACCTAACCCGAGGTTGGAAGAGCCGGACCTCTCTTGCATACCTAACATGCTATCGGAAAGAGAAAGACAAGCTCTGTGTGTGACGCCTGATTTAGAGGAAGTCAAGACGGCAGTTTGGAGTATAAATCCCGATAGTGTGGCTGGCCCAGACGGTTTTACATCCATGTTCTATCAAAAATGTTGGTACATTATTAAGGAGGACTTGATGGAGGCGATTCTTGAATTTTTTTCTGGAAAACCATTGCCTAGGGGGTATACGTCCACTACAATATCCTTAATTCCTAAAGTTGAATCACCCCAATCGTGGAAAGAATATCGGCCCATTAGTCTTTGCAATGTAAGTAATAAAGTGATCACAAAGATCATGACGAATAGGTTATCAGAGATAATGAACAAGATAATTTCTCCTTGTCAGACGGGATTTATAAAAGGGCGTAACATTATTGATAATATTTTATTGGCACAAGAGTTGTGTCATGAAATTGAGCAAAAGAAATGTGGTGGGAATATAATGCTCAAGCTAGTTATGGCAAAGGCTTATGACAGGGTTCAATGGACCTTTCTTTATTCGGTTCTTGAAAAATTGGGATTTCCGTCTATATGGATTTTGTGGGTTCGTCATGCAGTTGAAAATTGCTGGTTTTCGGTTCTAATTAATGGAGCAAGTGAGGGATTCTTTAAATCAACTCGAGGACTGCGTCAGGGAGACTCACTTTCGCCTGCTCTCTTTGTTATTGCCGCTGAATTTTTGTCTAGGGGATTGGATAGACATTGTAATGAGAACCCGATGATGCAATATGACACCGGTGGAGGTTTTACAGTGAGTCATCTCGCGTATGCAGCAATGATCAATAAAGACAAGTCGACTTTTATTTTGGGCAAAACAGCATCTCGAACTTGAATACAAATTATTAAACAGATCACGGGCTTTGAGAAGGAGGAGCTTCCTTTTATTTATTTAGGTGCACCTTTATACAAAGGTCATAAGAGGGCATCAGTATTTGAGCATATTATCGAAATAATTGTCAAGCGAATCGGAGGTTGGGAAAAGTCGATTCTGACACATGGAGGGCGGTGATAAGTGCAATATTTATATATTTTATTACCTCTATCTTTAGCATTTTATTGTGATTATATGGCCATTGGAAACTAAAGATTTGGAGTGATTTCTCTTATTAAATTTCATTACATCCAGGCCCATTCGGAAGTTTAAGGGCCCAAAATGAGAAGGTTTCAGGGTCAAGGCCCAATTGATCAATAAAGATAAGTCGCAACTTTTCCATTTTAAAGGGGGCAAAACAGCATTCTCTCGATTACTCGCAAACTTACGAATTATTAAACAGATCACGGGCATGTTTGAGAAGGAGGAGCTTAATGTTCATGCTTTTATTTAGGTTTAGGTGCATAACCTTTATTACAAAGGTCATAATTGAGGTTATGCATCATTGCTTATTCGAGCTTTGGTTATTATCGGAAGTTAATAGGAATAAAAAATTTATGTTCTTGGCTAAGTAATCGTCTATGATCAACTTGGAAGGTGAATCGGGAAATTTAAGTCGAGGGTTTGGACTGATTCACATGGACAGGGCGGTTAACACTCATTAAAAGTGTTCTTTTTTCTATGCCATTATACATTATGCAGATGATAGAACCACCAAAAAATGTTACTCAACGTCTTGAGCGATTGTTTAATCGTTTTTTCTGGGGTTCAAATGGTAATGTTAAAAAAATTCATTGGACTTCTTGGGATAGGGTTTGTTATCCTCAAATTGAAGGAGGTCTTGGAGTGAGAAGCCTTGGCGACATGGTTGAGGCTTTTAGTGTGAAATTGTGGTGGAAATTAAGAGAAGGTAAGTCGATTTGGGCTCGTTTTATGATTAAAAAGTATTGCTAGAAAAATCATCCTGTAGTGGCGCCGGTGAAATGCACGTCCTCCATGGTTTGGAAACGAATGGGAAGAATTAGAATTATTGCTGAGCCGAATATTATTTGGACCTTAGGAGAAGGGAGTGCCTCTTTTTGGTTCGATAATTGGTTAGGAGAAGGTCCTCTCTGTCAGGTGGTGGCGAACCCGCACAATGAGTCGGCACTTGTATCGGATTATTGGCAAAGAGGTAAATGGGATTTACACAAGCTTAGCTAGTTTCTGTTGCCAGACACAGTGAATCGAATTATGGAGATTCATATCAACAATACCCCACAAGATAAAGCCATCTGGAAGCTTTCAAAGTGTGGCAAATTCACCATGAAATCTGCATGGAATATACTTCGTGAAGCTGCTGAGGTTAGTCATCTTTTTCGAGATATATGGAGTAAACAACCTAGGGCCTCTATGACTATTTTTGCATAGAGATTATTTCATAACTGGCTGCCATTTGATACTAATATGAAAAGAAAGGGTTTTTCATTGGCTTCAAAATGTTATTGTTGTAGAAATGGAGAGATTGAGTCGCTTTCACATTTATTCTTTAAAAGTATTAGTGACTATAATATTGGTGCTTTCTATGCAAATTTGTGTAATTTCATTCTGCCTGATACGAATAACTTGCACATTTGGTGGAATTCTTGGAGAATTGGGGTTGGTAACAGAAGTGTTAGGACACTCTTGCCAATATTGATCACTTGGTTCATTTGGATAGAACGGAATAAGGCTAAGCATGATAACTCACGATTTAGCAAGCTTAGGGTTCGCATGAGAGTGGAACAACATATCCGACTCCTTCATCAAACCGGGTTACTCACGTCACAAAACTTTAAGGGAGATGATAGGTTGGCAGAATACTTGAACATAAAAAAGGGACGGCCGGTGGAACTGATTTCGGTTAGGGTCCAGTGGTTACCTCCATCGATAGGTTGGGTTAAGTTGAGTACAGACGGGGCCTCAAGAGGAAATCCTGGTGAAGCGGGTGCGGGTGGTATTGTTCGGGATCATATGGGGTCGCTGGTTTTTGCTTTTGCTGATTATATCGAGATAGCTACTAATACTTATGCTGAGCTCTTTGGTATTTGTAAGGGGTTGGAACTTTGTTACAATAACGGATATACTAAAGTGTGGGTCGAATTAGATGCAATGGTGGTGTTGCATTTGATAACAAAGGCTGCTCCCGGTTGTTGGAATTTGCAAAACATTCTCCAACGAATAAGGAATATGCAAGGCAAAATGGATATTCGGTTTTCGCATATCTACCGAGAAGGGAACATGGCTGCAGACTATTTGGCAAATATGGGTTGTGATGATAAGTTTTTCACTTTGATTAGAATAAACGAGGCTCCTCAGTCTTTAAAAGCTTACATTAAGATGGATATTCTTTTTCCAAGTTTCAGGTTCAGATGGATTGATAAATGTTAGTTGATTTTTATTTTTGTATGGGAGTAGTACTCCTTTTTTATGTTTTCTATAGTAGTGGTTTTTCTTGTAAGGGAGTGAATACTCCTTATTTTATTTGCTTTTCTAGAATTTTTGTGAGGGAGTTAGATCTCCTTGGTTATTGCTTTATTTTTATGGAAATAAAGAAGGGATGGGGGGCCCGAAAACACCCTACCCCGATAAGGTGGTTCCGGTAAAAAAATAAAAAATATATATATATTATACACACTACAATAGAAGTTATTTAATTATTAATTGCATAGATTTATCTACTTTCCATTATACAAGCTTGATTAACTTGTCCACTTTGTACCAAAGCTAACCGTGTACAAGCCGTGTCTATGATTTTTTTTTCGTTTTGATAATTATGAACATTATATTTGAATAGGGGAGTCGCACTTCGCTAATAAATAATGTCCTAGGTGTACAATGATTGTATAAAAAAGTTGATAAATAATATGGTTGGATGAATTATTCTACATTATTCTTCTCTAATTATCCAATGTCAAACAATAAGGGGTGGCACATAATGCAATGTATAGTGCAGTTTCAAATGGTTTTTGGGGTCCGAAATTGTAAAATATGTTTTTGCACATGAAATGTTTTTGAAATAATTGGATAAATTTGTCTAGTATCACTTTTATATTGCTCATTGATTAATATTCGATTGACCTATGGGACTGAGATTGATATAATTGATAAATAGAATACACCTGACAATCTAAGAGTATATTTGTATAACCTATATATTTGACGACTCTGGGTATGTTTTGTGTTTTTTTCGTGTCACTTTATTACCATTTCGTTCTTTTTATTGGATTAAATAATTACAATACTTGCTCAAAAACAAATTATCAATTGGATGTTGGATTGGGCACTCGATCAACTATCAAGCCTAAATCTCAGTCGTACACCAACCCTAACACTGTATAGAGTTTAATAGAATAGTCAATCAAGTTCTACAATAACCAGTCGAATATATCATAGTAAACTATATGTACAATAGTAAGGCTAATATCCTGAGATTAGGCCTGTCAATCAAGTCGAGCGAGCTGAGCCTGGTCAAACTCACGTTCGGCTTGATATTATGCGAGTTTTTATCAACAAGACTTGAATTTGCACGAGCTTTTTATTTCAAAGCTCGGGCTCGGCTTGAAAATTAGTACGAGCTTCGAGCCGACCCAAATTTGTTCTCTTTTGAAAAACTTTAATAAAGTAATCTAATATATAAACTAAAAAAATAACAATCTTAAAAACATAAAAAATCAACATCATCCATGTTATAATGACAAATCATAACTAAAATGTACATTGAAAGATCTCATTTCAATGAAATATATGCTCCACGCATTATTTAATATTGAAAAATATTTTAACTAAATATATGATAACTTACTTACAAAAAAATTTGCTTTTGTCATGAGTTGTGAGGAGCAATAAATGAAATACAATTCTTGAAGACAAAAGTTAGCAGATCTCCAATGTCAGCTTATGTGAATTGTCATATGTTTGTATTGGATACGGTCCGGTAGGTTTAAATTGATAATTTTCACTTATTTTATTTCTTGAGTATAGTGTTTTATTAGAAAATTTTAGAATTGAATGTTGATTGATTTTAAGAATTCTATTACTTAATTTTAAATCTTGATATTTTCTGTGCAATTTGAATTTTTTTGCAAAAAAGTACTATATTTTATTTTTGTATATAATATATAAAACAAATATATACATGTATATTCTTTTACGAGCCCGAGCTCAATTCAAGCCGAGCCTAATCTCGCTCACGCTTGATTTGAATTCAAATTCAAGCCTTATCCTTGGGCTCTAGCTCGGCTTGGGCCTGACTTGTATAAAGCTCAGCTTGAAAACTATCAAGCCGAGCTTACGAGCCGGCTTGAGCTCATTGACAGTCCTAGCTGAGATTATAATATATCTACATATAGGGGTAATTCTATGATGGACCGAGAGTGTTGCTCCCGGTCCATTTTTCACCACATAAACAATTGGGATGGGGTGGGGTGGTTTACACAGGGCAGGTGAGTGTGAAAACCACTCCGCTCATTTTGAATATGTGGTGTACAATGGACCGGGAGCAATATTCTCGGTCCACCTTAGAATTTTCCCTACATATAGTGCCAATGAGCTATATTTAGTTCAAGCCGTAAAGTTGATATATGTCCAATATTTTGGGCTAATTGTATTTTTTGTCCGGTATCTTTTTCACTTTTTGATTTTGGTTCTGATTTTTTTGTCAATTTGCAAAGTCGTCTAGTAACTTCCAAAAATTGGCAATTTTAGTCCGATTTTGACCCGAGCCAACCAATTTGGGCGGAATTTGCCATGTGTCAGGCACGTGCACTGTACGTGGACTTAAAATTAAAAAAAATTCAATTTTTTCGCCAAAATGGAAGATGATTGGAAAAAATTGATGAGATGGCATGTCATTTGGATAAATAATAAAATTTTTGGGACTTATGGGATTTGAACTTAGGTCTAAAACATGGAAGCCCAACATTCAACCACTAAGGTAAATGCACAATTTGAAATTATTGATTGCATTCAAATATAATTGTACATTAAATGTATCTTATATACCAGTTTTATTCTTCAATGTAATATAATCTTAACATATTTTTTTATAAAAAATTATTAAATTATAAATAATATTAATACAATATGCTAATATATTATTTGAAACTAATATATTACGATAAAGATTATTTTTTTAAAATTAATTATATATTTGAATTATATATTGTTAGCTTTTATATGCAATGCATAAAAAAAATATTGTTTTGATACAAAACTGTATTTCATTTGTTTTATTAAATTTTTAAAAAATTGATATATATTAGTATCTAGTACATTTTAATATTTTTAATCAGATATCCTACTAAAATAAAATATTATTCTAAATAGAATATGTTACAGTAGATATTCAAAACCATAATTCTATAAAATATATTATGGTGAGTAATTTTTATAAATTGATATATTACAGTAAATATCATTAACTTAATGTAAAATAATATATTACATTAATATTATTTGATTTTTTTATTTTCCGTAAAGCAAATATTAATCCAAATATTAATATAATATATATTTTAATTATTATATTTATAATGAAATAAAAAATTTAATATATTACTTAAAATAATATATTATAGTAAACAAAACAATATTACGGTAATATCATTTATTTAACGCAAAATATAATTAATTTTAAAAAAACAATCTTTACTGTAATATATTGGTCAAACAATATATTAATATATTTTATTTTAATATTATTTATATTTAATAAATTTTTATGAAAATAGATTAAGGTTGTATTAACATGAACAAATAATATATTTATAAGTAAAATAATATATTACGGTAATATAATTTTTTTATTTATTTATCGTAAAATATAATTAATTTTAAAAAATAATCTTTACTTTAATATATTAGTTCAAATAATATATTAACATATTTTATTTAAGATTTTATTAACATTGAAAAATAAAATTGGTATATAAGACATGCCTAATGTATAATTACATTTGAATGCAATCAATAATACCAAGCATGTGGCTTAGTGGTTGGAGTATAGGGATTTTATGTTTAAAACCCAAGTTCAAATCTCTCAAGTCCCAATTTTTTTATTATTTAGCCAAATGACATGCCACCTCATCAATTTTGTCCAGTCAACATCCATTTTGGCGAAAAAATTGAAAAATTCCCAATTTTACATCTTCATCAGCACCACGTGCCCAACACGTGGCAAATCCGGCCTAATTTGTCGGCTCCGATCAAAATCGGACTAAAATTGCCAATTTTTGGTAGTTATCGAACGACACCATTAGGACCAAAATCCAAAAGTGATAAAGATATGTCGGACTAAAAATGCAATTAGCCCCCAATACTTTACCATTAAGGGTTTTGGAGGAAAAATCTATGTTAGATCAAGTTCTAATGATTTTAGTGTTTATCTTTCTCTCACATAGTAAATTGTTTTGTGTGTGGTCCCGTACATACTTATGTGAATGAAATAGATATAGAATACATACTCAAACTATTGGAACCAATCTGACATATAATTACCCAGTCCTGGACTTAAACCATACCCTGTGAAGGGCTGATAAATATAAAATGACAATCAAACAAGTCATTTGTCATTGTCAAAACTGAAGGATGAGATAACCAAAAAGGTCAACAATCTTCCCCTTTTTGATGATGACAAGAAATGAGATACTCTCTCGGGTCAATCGAGTATTGATTGGAACGATCTTACCAGGAGCTCTCCTTGAGTTGTTGATTTCTTCCCCTGTCTAAATAATAATTGCCAAGAAGCATAATATTATAGTCATAGAGCATATATGATAATAAAGGACTATATGTAGGACCATAATGAGGTCTCGTTTCTCTCCCCCTTCATCATCAAAAAGAATTGAAGTGTGAGAAATGTAAAGATATCAAACATGCACAAACTTAGGAAGTTACATAATACCAAGCCACTAGACTTTCCCCTAAAAGTTGACAAGTACCGTTGGTAATTTTGCAATCCACCATACAACCAATATAATTAGCATTGGAATATCCAAGGGGATCAAAATCGATAGATGTTGGATACCAAAGATAAAAAAATTATATTGCCATTTAGATATCTATGAATGAATTTAAGAGCAAGTAAATGAGATTCCTTAGTGTTGGATTGAAAATAGGCACAAAAGCAGGTAGAGAAGATAATATTGGGACGACTTTCAGTTAAGTAGAACAAGCTACAAATCATACCTTGAGAATGTTTTTCATCAACAAGTTTACCTGTTTCATCATTATCAAATTTGGTGGATGTGCACATGGGAGTAGAGAGAGGGTTACACTCATCCATCCGGAACTTCTGGAGAAGTTTCCGCATATATTTCTCTTGAGATATGAATGTTTCATTCTTGTTGTGCTAAACTTTTATTTCGAGAAAGAAGTTCAATTTTCCCATAAAGCTCATCTCGAATTTTTGTTGCATATCATTTTCATCAAGTTCGTTCATGAAAATCCATTTGGTGCCAATAATAGGATGATTTGTGGGTCTTTTGACTACGTTCAAGACTTGGTTCCTGTCAAACTGAACAAGTTCCTCTTCCATGGCTTTGACCCACGATTCATCATTAAGACCTTTTTTAACATTGATAGGCTCGGTATGGGACAGGAAATCACAACTTCCAACATCCTTCTTTAAGCTAGATCTAGTGGTGATACCGACGACTGGATTTCCCATAATAACACTGGAAGGATGATTGGATGCATACTTAAATTTTCTCTCTTTAGGAGTAGTAGAGCTATTTGGGTTTGAAGGTTCTGGTTCTGGCTCAAGAGAGCTAAAACTTCCATCGCTATTAAGATTCACATCTGGAAGATCCAAATTCTTTTTCTTAGGTCACTACTACAAAAATGGTTTATTACAGCGGTTTTTTGAAAACCGTTGAACGGAGGGACCTTTTACAGCGGTTCATGGGTGAACCGCTGTAATAGGGTTGACCGCGGGAGCTATTATAGGCTATTACAGGCTATAATAGGCTATTACAGCGGTTCTTTTCAGAATAGCTTATAGGCTATTACAGGCTATAATAGGCTATTACAGCGGTTCTGAGGCTATAATAGGCTATTACAGCGGTTCTTTTCAGAATAGCTTATAGGCTATTACAGGCTATAATAGGCTATTACAGCGGTTCTTTTCAGAACCGCTATAATAGCTCCTGACCTATTACAACGGTTCTGAGAAGAACCGCTGTAATAGCTCCCGCGGTCAACCCTATTACAGCGGTTCACCCATGAACCGCTGTAAAAGGTCCCTCCGTTCAGCGGTTTTTAAAAAACCGCTGTAATAGACCATTTTTGTAGTAGTGACCTAAGCAAAAGAATTTGGATCTTCCAGATGAGAATCTTAATAGCGATGGAAGTTTTAGCTCTCTTGAGCCAGAACCAGAACCTTCAAACCCAAATAGCTCTACTACTCCTAAAGAGAGAAAATTTAAGTATGCATCCAATCATCCTTCCAGTGTTATTATGGGAAATCCAGTCGTCGGTATCACCACTAGATCTAGCTTAAAGAAGGATGTTGGAAGTTGTGATTTCCTGTCCCATACTGAGCCTATCAATGTTAAAAAAGGTCTTAATGATGAATCGTGGGTCAAAGCCATGGAAGATGAACTTGTTCAGTTTGACAGGAACCAAGTCTTGAACGTAGTCAAAAGACCCACAAATCATCCGATTATTGGCACCAAATGGATTTTCATGAACGAACTTGATGAAAATGATATGCAACAAAAATTCGAGATGAGATTTATGGGAAAATTGAACTTCTTTCTCGAAATACAAGTTTAGCAGAGCAAGAATGAAACATTCATATCTCAAGAGAAATATATCAGGAAACTTCTCCGGAAGTTCCGGATGGATGAGTGTAACCCTCTCTCTACTCCCATGTGCACATCCACCAAATTTGATAATGATGAAACAGGTAAACTTGTTGATGAAAAACATTCTCAAGGTATGATTTGTAGCTTGTTCTACTTAACTGAAAGTCGTCCCAATATTATCTTCTCTACCTGCTTTTGTGCCTATTTTCAATCCAACACTAAGGAATCTCATTTACTTGCTCTTAAATTCATTCATAGATATCTAAATGGCAATATAATTTTTTTATCTTTGGTATCCAACATCTATCGATTTTGATCCCCTTGGATATTCCAATGCTAATTATATTGGTTGTATGGTGGATTGCAAAATTACCAGCGGCACTTGTCAACTTTTAGGGGAAAGTCTAGTGGCTTGGTATTATGTAACTTCCTAAGTTTGTGCATGTTTGATATCTTTACATTTCTCACACTTCAATTCTTTTTGATGATGAAGGGGGAGAGAAACGAGACCTCATTATGGTCCTACATATAGTCCTTTATTATCATATATGCTCTATGACTATAATATTATGCTTCTTGGCAATTATTATTTAGACAGGGGAAGAAATCAACAACTCAAGGAGAGCTCCTGGTAAGATCGTTCCAATCAATACTCGATTGACCCGAGAGAGGTATCTCATTTCTTGTCATCATCAAAAAGGGGGAGATTGTTGACCTTTTTGGTTATCTCATCCTTCAGTTTTGACAATGACAAATGACTTGTTTGATTGTCATTTTATATTTATCAGCCCTTCACAGGGTATGGTTTAAGTCCAGGACTGGGTAATTATATGTCAGATTGGTTCCAATAGTTTGAGTATGTATTCTATATCTATTTCATTCCAATAGGTATATTTTCAAAAAAAAAAAAAAAAAATTTAAAAAAAACTGCCTATTACAACGGTTCACATAAGAACAGCTGTAATAGGTCCCGACGAAAAAATTTGAAACTCTTTTATATTCCCGCTTCTCTCTCTCACTCTCAAAATTTAAAACCTATTTCAGCCTCTCTTTCTCTCTACTCTCGGTCTCTCTCTCTCTCTCTCTCTCTCTCGATCCACCCCCAAAAGCTCGGCACCACCTCCGCGGGCACCACCACCACATACCGGCTCCGCCGGCACCACCACCACAACCGTGAGCTTCTTCTCTTTCTCTTTCTCTCTCTATTTGTGTATGTGTGGGTGTATGTATATTTGTGTATGTGTGGATGGGTGTATGTATATTTGTGTATATATTGATGGGTGTATGTATATTTGTGTATATGTGGGTGTATGTATATTTGTGTATATGTGGGTGTATGTATATTTGTGTATATGTGGGTGTATGTGGCTATATGTATATTTGTGTATATGTGATTGTATGTATATTTGTGTATATGTGGTTGTATGTATATTTGTGTATATGTGGTTGTATGTATATTTGTGTATGTGTAGATGGGTGTATGTATATTTGTGTATGTGTAGATGGGTGTATGTATACATTTGTGTATTTACGAAAATATTTTTCGTTTATAATTTTACTGTGTTGCAATGACACGAAATTCACACGGTCATAGCGAAACGGCATTCTGAACAAAACGCAAAATTTTGCGATCTCGTGATTTTAGCCATCCGAGATCGTTTAAGGCCTCAAATACGCATTTTATTACAAAAATACGTATTTTTGTAATAAAACGCGTATTTGAGGCCTTAAACGATCTCGGATGGCTAAAATCACGAGATCATAAGACAAAGTCTTACGTTTTGTTCAAAATGTTGTTTCTCTATGACCATGTGACTTTTGTGTCATTCCAACACGGTAAAATTATAAACGAAAAAATAAAATAAAAAAAAACCCTACCTATTACAGCGGTTATGGAAATAACTGCTGTAATAGTATAGCCTATTACAGCAGTTATTTCCATAATCGCTGTAATAGGCTCCGAAAAAAAAAAATTATTTGTATAACCGCTGTAATAGGTTATACCTATTACAGCGGTTTTTTAACCGCTGTAATTGGCCTTAACCAATTACAGCGGTTAAAACCGCTATAATTGGCAAAAAAAAAAAAACCCCGCTGTAATAGGTCATTTCTGTAGTAGTGGGCTCTGTTTTAGTGTTGCTTGATAATTCTGGAATACCTGCAAGTTTTGATCTCAAAGTAACTTTGGCTAAAAGAGAGTGAGTTTCATCAAATGTGACATTTATAGGTTTTTGAATAATGTTTTTGCATTTGTTAAAAATACGATAAGATTTACTCTGATTTAAGTAACCAGCCATAGCAGCAGTTTTCATAGGACCAAAAAGGTCGAGATGAAGAAGTTCCATGTTGACAGGCCCAACTCTCCGATGCCAAGTCCTGTTTCCTTCATCTGCAACTACTAGACATTCTACCTTTTGTTTGGTAAGATGATCAAGATTTATGTAGTAAACATTTCCATCACCAGTGAAAGTGCTGAGGATGACGAATTTGGAGATATCACTAGTCATATGCCTAAAACATCCACTGTCTAAGAACCATTTGTTTTTTCGGGCTTGGTTCCGAGGCATTTCCTGCAATAATTGCTATTTTTGTGTTAGTACCCATTTATCTGTGAGTCCTGCAAAGTTAGCATAGTTGGCTTTTGGTACCCATATAAGTTTGGTACCAATCTCCTTTTTTAAGTAACACCTGTATGCAACATGACCATTTCTACCGCATGTATGACAGACTTTATAAGAGGCACACCACGATGAGTATGATAATGAGTGGAGTCCTTTTTGGTTTCAACACGATGAGCATGATCATAAGTAGTTCTAAATAATTTAGTATGGAACATGTTCTGGAAGTAGTTGCATGACAAGTATGACTATGATATATATGTGGTGTGTGCGTGACATCTTTTCCTTTGACTTGTTTTTTCCAATCAGAAACTTGTTTCCACACAGAAGTGTTTTCTTCAAATAGATGCTCCTTTTCTTTCTCAAGGCAAAGTTTATCTTTCATGAGATCATCAAATTTTTGTTCCAATTCAACCTTTTCTAGAGAGAATTTTTTGAGTTGACTTTGAAGCAATTTATTCTTATAAATCAACTTTTCGATCTGATTCTCATAATTTTTAAAAAAATCATATAAGTCGT
This sequence comes from Buddleja alternifolia, assembly GCA_019426215.1. Lineage (NCBI taxonomy): Eukaryota > Viridiplantae > Streptophyta > Magnoliopsida > Lamiales > Scrophulariaceae > Buddleja > Buddleja alternifolia. The sequence goes on from CM033398.1 coordinate 31,268,188, forward strand.
AATTTTCAGCGGTATCATCATCAGAATAATTTAAATTAGATTTTGATTCAATAGATACCTGTTTGTTTACCATAAGATAGTTGTCTTCATCATTGCATGCATTTGATTAAGATTCATCCCAAGGTGTGGATAGAGGTCGTTGTTTGGAATTTTGATCATTCCTCTAGAGTTCCTCAGTTTAGGGCAGTCAGGTCAGATGTGACTTGGTTCAAAACATTCATGACATATTATCTTATCATTTTCTGAGGATCTCTTTGTTGGAAGTTAGATTTGGGATTTCGCTGGAACTTCCAGCTCTAGTGGAGAATTTTCATTCTTCTAGTGATCATAGTTAGTTTTTCATTGAATTGTTCATCACTCATTTCTTCTGGATCAGCAGGAATTTTTATTGAACTCGAAAAAAAGGTAAGTGAGTTCTGGATTTTTGCTTCGGAACTTACTTCTTTAGACATGAGAGTCATTTCATGACAGGTAAGAGAACCAATGAGTTCTCCCATTGTTATGACATTCATGTCTTTGGCTTCGTGAATGACAGTCACTTTAGGTGTCCATTCTTTTGGAAGAGATCTTAAAATTTTGCGAGAATCGAGTGTACATTTGACTGATTGTCTCATCTTGTTTCATCTGGAACATTTCATATTGGTGAACGAGAAGAGCGATCCATTCTTGTTTGACTTGACTGGTACCTTAATATGGGACTTGTAGCATATTCCACATTTGTTTGGCTGAGATACAAGTGCTTACTCGATTGTATTCATCCTTAGTCAGAGCACGTGACAAGATGTTTTTAGCGCTTGCATTCATTTGTAGAATCTTCTCATCACTTCTGTTAAAGTCATCCCAATCTTTTGGAACGTTTTGTCCATCAACTTTCTTCATTGGAAGTCCTTTCATGACTATTTTTCAAAGTTTGGAATCAATGGAAATAAAATACTCCTCCATCCGGTTCTTCTAGGTGGCATAATTTGAATCGTCGAAGAGTGGTGGATGAGAGTGAGATTGCCCCTCTGCATACATATCAAAAATGGAGGCGGCCATGTAAATCGTTTGACTCGGGTGGTTAAACCCTTAGAAATGAGCCACCTGGCTCTGATGCCAATTGTAACTCAAGATATGCCTAAGAGGGGGGTGAATTAGGGTATTAAAAAATTGTGCTAGAATGCATAGCGGAATGATAAAGTACCAAAAGATTTAACTGAAAAATACTGAAATAAACTGGAACCTTTGCAAGTTCCAGAAACAAAATCTAGAAGGAAAAAATTACAGAAGATGAAAGAATAAAACTAAGTGCTGAATCACAGAGGTGAATTCAGTAACTACAAACGTAAAAGGACAATACACACTCAGTACGATGAAGTGAGCGTCGCTCTACTACACCCTTGGAACCAACCGGTGGAACCAGATGGTAAATCTACAAACAACAACTCCAAAAGGGAATTATGAGAGACTCGACTCAAATGCTTCACTTGACCACTCGTGTATGTCACTCAAGACTCCAAGCACTCTCTGGTACCGCTCCTTCCCACGGGAACTTAACTGGAGAAAGCACCTAAAACGCATATAACAATTTTATCAATAGTATGCTGAAAGATGCTTGTGGAATTCGTCCATTTCTAAAATGAATAAAGCATATATATATAGGTAGATCACAAAGCATGATAAAAGAAAGGGAATAAGGGATAACGGCACCTTCCATAAAATGGATACTTACTAAAGCATAAGAAAGGAAATAAAATCAAGTCAGCTAAGATGGATATGTAGAGGCATAAATAAAAGGAAAGGAGAATAATTAGGATACTTCCCTTAAATGAAATTCCAGCAATATGAGACTTTGACTTTCCTTATAAGTAGATAATTAATTTTGATTTGGCAAGGCATATGAAGCATATAAAACATTTGCTTAATATCTATATAAAAGGCAAGAAGGATAGACAAAAATATTTCCCTTAAATTCTTGTGGAAGATGAGATCTTTATGAGATGTACTTTCCAAATGTAGTTCCAGATGGTTCCTACAAAAACAAATTGAGAGAAATTAGTGACAGTCACACAAGTCCTTTGTCATTGTCAAAACTGAAGGATGGGATAACCAAAAAGGTCAACAGATATCATATTCTATAAATATATTAGACGATCTACTTATGATTTAGCGCGTGTTTTGGACGTTTATCCTGATGTATAGATCTATAGTATTGATGATCTAGCTGCCCTAAATTGATGGTTATATTATCTTCATTTTGCAGACATTAAACTTATTGGCACTTTTGTGGAGAGGCACATTTTGACAAGGGCTGAAGCTTACTCACCTTGCAAGAAGGCCCCTGTGATTGTAGATTTATTGTTAATAGGAGGGATAATCAACCAAAATTCTTTTGCAGCTCGAAATTTATTACTGAATGTGGCTTGTAATTTCATGGATTTTTAATTATTCCGCATTAATGATAAATGACAAGAATTCAACATATATTTGATCTGGCCTAGAGAGTAATTCGCATGAATCAGATGGTTCATAGTAACACATAAATACCAAAAAAAAAAAAAACGAAGAAAAAATTCCACCTTAAATTAAATATTGCAAAATATGATAGATTTACAAAATACATGCCGTTGTGAAATAATGAAGTGAAGCATTATTTCTTTCATAGATTATATAAACGATCGAGATATATATCTTTCATAACTCATAATCACAAACAAAGCAGCTGGCTTATGTTTCTCCTATTATGTGTATTGAAAAACAATTTCTTATGAATCCTTTTATGTTTCTTATTTAGGCAACTTTAATTGTAATTCTTGGAAGATAAATTAGTTGGTGATGAATTACTTGACCATTATGCCCTCATAGATCAAACATTTTACCGTCAACAGACTCATAAATAATTACAATGCCTTTAGGGAACTCGTTCTTTTAGAACCTGGGTAGATAAGAAATAAATATCATTAAATATAAGCACTAAGCATTTGAGTGGGATGAGAACTGGGGTGATGAGAGTTACGTTGTTGCACTCAGCCCCTGCTCTGAAAAATTTGTTAAATTTCTTCTAACAGTTTCATGATTCATTGCAAATTTATTAAAGTGAAGCGAGGAAAACATGTTAATTTTTGGTGTCGTGTGATGGTTATACGAAACTGGTTGTGTCCTCAATTCTTGAAAATATCTTATTTATATGTTTCATGCACAATGAGACGAGAATATTGTGGGGAAAAGGGTGTGACTGAATGCATATGGTGGGGTAGCGGGATAGTTTTTACGGTTAAGAAATTATACGGGGGTAAAAATGTATTTAACCCATAACTCAACCAACATAAACCTATCAACCAAACAAGAAATATGCTTTATTGGACTGGGACGAAAAAGGCAACCAAACAAGGAAATTTTTTTTTGTTGAAATAGTCTATGGTGTTAAACTCTTTGACACTTTAGTCACATATAATCCAACTCTCAACCAAATGAGTCCTAGGTGTTAATCATACTATCAATCTTTTCACAACCATTTGACCCTGATTATCTTCAAATTTTAGTGACCTCTCTGTCTAATTATAACATGTGGAATGAGTTTGAACACGAACAACACTACAACAAAAAATAATATTAGTGACAAAATTCGAAGTGATAATATAAAAAATTGTCACTATATATATATAAAATAATGAGTGACAATAAGTTTGCTTTGTCACTATAAGAATTTTTAGTGACAATAATTTATTTAAAGTTGTCGCCATTGACAATTAGTGACAACACTCAACGTATTAATAATTAATGACATATTTAGTGAAATTTTGACGTACATTTGCAAAATCTTCCCTATATAAGCTACGTTGATATTCATAACCACAAAACTTCATCATGTAAGCAATAATATATGATATATCAACGTAGCTTATATGATATATAACAAGTTAATATTGTGGGAGAATACATACTCGTTGCAAAATGTTTATTCCTTGAAGCTATTTACATTAACCGTAACATTTATAGATACACTAACATGTGATTGGTGTTATAAGAGTCTCCAAGCTCTACCACCTCTCATGTTGTAGTTCTTCAACCTTCCAAAGAACATCACAACAATGAGCACAAATTTTCCCTCTCCACTCCATTTTCCGGCAAACCCGTACAATTTATCCTTACACTGACCATCAGGAATTATTTGTCTTTCACAACTGTACCCAATTGTGAATCCCACATTCCCATATGCACTGCACAACATTACCAATATATATTGAAATTCTTAAATAATTAATGGGGCAAAATGCATTTCACTACCTCTAAATTCCACTTTTCAGCATTAAATCCCTTTCAAAATCCAAAAAACAAAGGCTATGCAGAAAATGTAAAATGTGTATCATCAATATTCAGATGGTATAATTTTGCCGGAATCTCAATCGTACGAGTACTTGTCATTTGTAAGATCGTGAATACCACTAATACTCTCTCATGCAAAGCAACTATGATTTATAATATAAATTGGCTCCACAAGTGATAAGGTGAAAATATAAATATTAATTTTTACCGGCTCCATACATTCTTGAAAATATGAGGCAATTATTAATAATTTCCCAAGGCAAAAATCGATCGGACAAAGATGATTTTGAAGCGATTATTAAAACAAAAAGTCTTCGGTTGTATCTGTAACTGACACTGTGGTTGAGACTCCGGTCAATTTTTATTTGAAAATTGATTTTGAGACAAAAGTGCTACACATGTAAATGAAAAAAAAAAAAAAAAAAAAGCTACACATGTAAATTCTTCTTCTTCTTCTTTTTTTTGTCTCTTTTCTTTGGGGAGTGGGGGGGTGGGGGGTGGGGGCGTTGTCCCTTTTTTGGGTTTTGTGGCCTGGGGGGATTAGTATGAACGACTAAAGGGAAATGCACGTTTTCTTCATATTAAAAAGGAGGTTTTTATAATTTGAGTACAAAAAAGTTCGATTTTTGGCAATTTAAGTGCAAAGTAGGCCGGAAAATTCAAAATTCACTGAAAAGGTTGAAAGTAAGAGATTTAGTTCGAGTCGCGAATTGAGACAAGGGGGTCGGGATTATGTGGTCATTTTTCTCACCTTATGACTTCAAGAACAATGTTGAGCACATTGAAGTTGAGAGGGTCCTTTTTCATTTGTTGTCTTTCTGTGATGCAAATAAGGATGATGAATATGGTGAGATAAGTGAGTTGTGAGAATAGTATGTGCTCCCAAAAGTCCTTGTTTTTTCTTTTGCTCTTTACTCCTTCACAAACATTTTCAGCTTCCTGAATTGGTAGAAATGAAGTATATGGTGGGAGGTACCTGCAGTATATATATATATATATATATATGTATGTATGTAAGTGAATTAATAAACATAAATTACATACTTAGATTAACAAAAACAAATTACATATTACATACTTAGATTAAACAATAAAAGCATCTCCAATGGAGCGCTATACCCCAACGCTATTTTTGCTCTGGGTATATTTTTTTTGTTTTTTTTTTCTGCTTTAATTTAGTCCGTTGTTTTGTAATAGTTACAATTCGATCCTATGTAATTTGGTTCCTAAACTTTGAAAAGTTATAATTAGGTTCTAAATTATGTTTGTTTTGTATTTTTTTTTATATCAGACTTTGTTTTATGTAAAATATAAATTGTAAAACCCGGTGTTTATATTAATGGGTAATTTTTAATTTTGTTTTACGAAATACTGAAGTAGATTAAAAATAAATATTAATTATTTAATATTATTTATTATTATTATAAATAACAAAAATATTTACTTGGATAAATATGTAATATGAACTTAAAATTGGGTGTATCTGTAAAATATGAGAAATAGTATAAATAAGGTGTAAAAATAAATATATATTTTGATCAAAACAAATAAAAAATATAGATATAGAATATTGATTTGGTGCGAAAGATAGTGCAGTATGTTAGAGTGAAAATACTGTAGCTGCACTAAAATGGTGCAAAAGCTGCACTATTTTAGCTTTTCACATTGGAGATTGTCCGAATTTGTAATTAAGTTTAACCTCAAAAGGGTTTTGCCTTTAGTTAACCAATCTTTTAATTTGATTGTAAACCTACCTTCAAAATGTTGAAAAATGAGAGTGTTTCGTAAGTAGGGAATTTTTTTTTTAATATTTTCGGAATTACAAGCGTTCAAATGATGCTACGTAAACATTGTCATATTAAATATGTCGATAATGATATAGCATCATGTGAAATTTTGGTATATAGATATACATAGACAAGATTAAATCCATAATTTTTTTTTTCCTGAAGTAGCTACAGAAAGAGTATAAATATTGAATATACACTTTTTTTGTCAAATTTAAATTAAGTCTCACATCTATGATCTATATATGGTGTTCTAAATTTATGCACCTAAAAGAAAACAAATTGGTGTATATTGCTTGTATAAAGCTCGGCGTATCTAACAAGTCCAAAATTTGTTGGTTTAGTGGTATCCACCTCCCACTTTATGTGAGAGGTCGTGGGTTCGAATTCAGATTGCCACAAGTTGTGGTTATCTCATCCTTTATGAAGATATATAGAATCTTTATGGCTCAGGATTATAACTATCGATCCGAATTTATCGGGTTAGTTATGTAGGGTTTCCCTCCTTTTAAATTAAAAAACAGAAAAAAAAAAGTATCAGACAAAATTAGAAAGAGAACATTGAGAAGCTTAATAGCACTGCTATATATTGTAGCCTTGTAGGTAGGACTTTTTATTTTCGTTCTTATTCTAAGCAAAAATCAAACATACTTTCCCTTCTAAAAAGACATGCACAGAACACTAAATGTTCATTCCTTTTTTTTTTTTAATTTTTTTTTTCTCATTTCTACTTTTGAAATTATCATGATTATTTATCTCAAGTACGGTTCAAGAAAATTAGTGACCAATTTAATTTAATTTTAGTTTTTTTGGTAAGCAAATTAGTGACCAATTAACTTTAACTAGTACATCAATATATACCTAATTCAATTAAGTTAGAAAGAATTGCAATATTAATACCATAAGATTGGCTTGTTGTAATTTTAGTCCCATTATTTACAAATTTACAAAATTAGTCCTATATAAAGCAATTACATACAAATGTGGTCGAATCCAATAAAATTTAGATGGAACTTGCTCATGGAATGCGTGCGGCGTTAATTTATTACTGATCACATGTCTTTCACATGACCAAATTGACGGTTTCCATCCTTTTTGAACGGTTGAGACAAAAAATGCAAAGAAGAATTACATCCGATGAGACTAGTTTTACGAGTTTGTAAACGTGAGACTAAAATTGCAAGGAGCCCTTATTTTGCACTTTTCCCATTAAGTAATTTGTTTGCAAATTAGAAGTAAGCAAAATAAAAAGGATAGGGTAAAAAATTACTCACATCATGACCACGAACAAGACCAAGATGGCTTGAGAAATTGCAGAGAGATCAAAAACAGATTCCCCAGTATGCCTGGAATTCACCACTTGGAACAAAGACCCCACCACCTTTTCATAACCACTTATACCAGAAGTTGCTTCAGAATTCCACTCCAATAAACAAAACACAATCAACTGAACCACTATGAATCCAAGAACAGTAATCATCAGATAAACAGAATGCACTCCTGGAAGCAAATGTCCATATCCCAATTCCCTGGAATTCTTCAACATATACCTGAATTCTGCTCTCTTTGTCATAAACTCCATAAAAAAGATCGATAAACGCAGAAAAACAGGATATAGTGTGTTCCCCATTAGTATCAGGGGGATTAAAATGAGCAAAAGCCCTGAATTCTTCTTGAAAATCACCATGTTTTCGTTCGTCGGAACAAAACCGCAGTTTGAAAATGTAGAAACTGTGGTGAATATAGAAAAGGTTTGCATGTTGAGCCCTTTTCTTTTGAGTACTTTTCCAGCGCTTGGAATCAGGCTTAAATAGATAGAAATCAAAGTGGAACCTAATGCATGAACCAAAACAAGATAACCTAAAACTAAATATGACAAAATTTTGATAGATTTAAGTTTGAAACCCTGATTTTCTTCTTTTTCTATGGATTTTTCTTCTGTTTCTGGATTGGTGATCATTCCAGGCTGATCAATATGATGATTGGAATCATGAGAAGAGTCCGAAGAATCAGGTTCAATATTTCCTTTTCGGTTCATTTTGGCCCTCGTTAAGTGAAGTCCAAGCATGGAGGTAAAAACCACTCCACCAAAAAGCATCAAAAATGTTAAGAAAACGAGTTGGATGTTGGAGAAGACCTCCATTTCAACGGTGGACATGCTCGAAACAGTAGCGGCTGACACAGAAGTGAAGAAAAGATCTATATCTTTAGGCAATAACGAAGAGACGGTTCTAGGGTTTGTAGCCTTGAGAGACAAGAAACCAAGTGAAGAGAGTGTAATGAAGTAGGCAAGTTCAATCCAGAATGGATTTAGTTGAAAGAGGAGGAGATGTGCTGTTCTTGTAACCAAACAGCAGGAGATGATCATGTGTTTCAGTTTTTTACTAGAATCAGCAAAAATCTTCATGATATGGGAGATTAATGATTGATTTTTTTTGTTCAAATCTTGAAAAGGAGGGGGGGTCGGGGGAGTTATATAGATCTTAATTGTTAGTAAAAGTCTTACAACGGGTTTCTCTGTGCATTTCATGGATAAATCATTGCCTTGAAACTAAGGGTGGGCCATTTGGATCATTAGATTTTTGTGGGCTTTGTGAGGGGGAAGGACTTAGCCATGATCCAGTTCACCACGCACGCCGCCGCCGCTGTCCGTCCACCCGCCTGGACCGGGCCAGGCTCGGGACCGGGTCCAGGTCGTGGGCTTAGGGCTTGAATTGTATTAGACTTTGAGCATTGGGCTTGGACTTGCAATATATTAATTTTTTGGAGAAAATTAATTCCACTTAATCTGATCCATTATTTATTTATCCAATATTTGGAAAAATCCGAATCGTTAAATGAAGATTGATCAAAGGCTGGCCACGTTTTGTCAAGTTAGCCTTCTAGAAGGACCAACGTTCGAACGTTGACTGCTTCTAGAAGAAAATCTGAAACGTTCTTGCGGTTTTAGCTGGATTTATAGCTGAACACGTTTGGGGTGTCAACGTTCGAACTTTGAGTGCAGTTTCAGTATGCTAATTAATTCTCGTATTCAATTCTTGATTTTTTTTCCTTGCTTATATAAAGGCCCCTCCAGCAGAATGAAAAAATTACACCAAAGCGTTCAGCTTTCTCTCTAATCTCACTCTTAAAAATTCTCTCTCAAGAGTTCTAAGTTGCCTAAAGTTCGGTGGTTCTAAATACGAAGTGGTCTCGATTTTAGAACGTATATCGTTGTATCTTGGGACGTTTGTTGCATAAACCCGTACTACCTAGGTGAGGCAATTTAGCGTTAATGATAGAGAGTTCTCTCTTGCCTCGATATGATCTTTTCTCCATTATTAGCTGTTTTGATACATCTGTGAAGTTTTGATCCAACAAAACTTAACACTAATTTTTGTTTGTTGTTGTTCATAAGCTGTCACTTGTTCAAATGGCTAATATAGGAGATGATGATAGCACTACTCTTGACTTCGGTCTTGGACCGGGTGCTAGCCTAGTCTCGGTATTGGCTCCGGTGGAGGTTCTTGTTTTGGTTCCTGTTCAGGGCTGGGTCTTGGCTCCGGTTTTGGCATTGGCTCTGGTGGGGTTACCGGGCTCGGTTCTGGTTCAGGGCTGGGCTCTGGCTCTGGTTCTAGTTCTGGCTCTGCTCCGGTCCCTCCATTTGTTCCAATGCCTAATCCGGTTATACCGGCACAGGCTGGAAGGCTTTCGAAGTTTAGCGGGGCTGACTTCAAAAGGTGGCAACAGAAGATGCTGTTCTACCTCACAACTCTGAACCTGGCGAGGTTCTTAAGGGAGGATGCTCCATATGTCCCTGCGGACTCAACCGACAACCAACTTAGCGTGGCATCTGATACTTGGCATAATAGTGATTTCCTTTGCAGGAATTACATATTAAGAGGGCTAGACGATTCACTCTACAGTGTCTATCTGTCGGTTAAGACTGCTAAAGGCCTCTGGGAGGCGCTAGACAAGAAGTATAGAACTGAGGACGCGGGACTGAAGAAGTTCGTGGTCGCAAAGTTCTTAGACTTCAAATGATGGATACTAAGTCCGTGACAAGCCAAATCCAAGAGTTTCAGATAATAATCCATGAAGTTCATGCTGAGGACATGGCTTTGAGTGAGTCTTTCCAAGTAGCTTCTATCATTGAGAAGTTACCGCCGTTTTGGAGAGATTTCAAAAATTACTTGAAGCACAAGCGAAAGGAGATGAGTCTAGAAGACTTGGTCGTCCGACTCAGGATTGAGGAAGACAGCAGGGTTTCTGACAAGAGGCCTCATGTGCAGGCGATGGCTAACATCGCAGAGGTTCCAGAAAGCTCAAACCGGAAAAGAAAGTTTCAAGGGAAGTCCAAAGGGAACTCCCAGAAAAAGAAAGGAAAGTTGAAAAAGGGAGACGATTGTTACAACTGTGGCCAACCTGGTCACTGGACTAGAGACTACAAAGAACCCAAGAAAAATAAGTCTCAAGGGCAAGGTTCTGGTAAGAATCAGAACAAAGGCAAGAATCAAGTGTAGAACCAGGTGCACTTGGCTGCAGATGATGTCAAGGGCATCAATGAGATGATTGACGATCTGTCTGACCACCAGGTGCCGATCGATCTGACTGATCTTGATCTCACTGTCGTCGTGTTCGAAGCCAATCTAGCAGACAACCCGAGGGAGTGGTTCATAGATACTGGGGCTACTCGCCACATCTGTTCCGACAGAGATGCTTTCTCGACCTATTCCCCAACTGATAGACGGAGATTGTTTATGGGAAACTCAGCCACGTCACCAGTGGTTGGAATGGGGAAAGTTATGCTGAAGATGACTTTAGGCAAAGAGCTAACATTGACTGAAGTTTTGCATGTCCCGGAGATTCGCAAGAATTTGGTATCCGGTTCGGCTTTGGTCAAGAATGGATTCAAGATAGTCTTCGAGGCTGATAGATTTTCTTTAACAAAGAGAGGATTTTACTTAGGAAAAGGTTACATTGAGCAAAGCCTTTTCAAAATGAATGTAATGAATATAATCCGCTCTGTTGTAATTGAAAATGAAAGCAATAAAAGTATTGAGAATTCTGTTTATTTGCTTGAGTATTCTAATTTATGGCATGTTAGACTAGGCCATGTAAATTATAATACTATTTGAAGATTGGTCAACTTGAACTTATTACCAACTTTTAAAGTTGAAAATGAACATAAATGTGAAATTTGTATTGAGGCAAAACTAGTCAAACAACCGTTTCCTTTAGTGGAAAGAAACACCGTACCTCTAGAATTTATTCACAGTGACATCTGTGATTTGAAGTTTGTGCAAACTAGAGGTGGGAAAAAATATTTCATTACATTCATAGATGATTGCACAAAATATTGTTATGTGTATTTACTAAGAAGTAAAGACGAAGCGCTTGGAGCGTTTACACATTACAAAACGGAAGTTGAAAATCAACTTGAAAAAAGGATAAAAGCTATCCGAAGTGATAGAGGTGGAGAATACGGAGCGCCTTTTGATGAATTTTGTACCAACTCTAGAATTATTCATCAAACGACGACACCATACTCACCTCAATCAAATGGCGTTGCTGAATGCAAGAATCGCACTCTCAAAGAAATGATGAATGCGATGTTGTTAAATTTTGGATTACCGCAGAATTTGTGGGGGGAGGCGATCCTTTCCGCCAATTATATCCTTAACAAGATTCCCACAAAAGTAGGAGTGAGACTCTGTACGAACTTTGAAAAGGTCAAAAGCCTTCTTACAAGTACCTCAAAGTGTAGGGGTGTTTGGCTAAGGTAGAAATACCCTAACCCAAACAAGTTAAGATAGGGCCTAAAACTATTGATTACATATTCATAGGTTATGCACTTAATAGTAGCGCCTACCGATTTTTGGTACATAAATCAGAAATATCTGAGATTCATGAAGGTACTATCATGGAATCTAGAAATGCTTCTTTTTTCGAGGATGTCTTTCCAAGTAAGGAAAGAAACTAGAAGGTTCCTCTTAAAAGAACATTTAATGAGTCTACGAGTAGTTCTAATCCCGGGGACGAAGAACCACGTCGTAGCAAAAGGGCAAGAGTTCCAAAATCATTTGGTCCCAATTTTGTATCATATACATTAAAAGGAGAGCCAAGAACAATTAAGGAAGCTATGTCTAGTCCAGATGCTCAACTTTGGAAAGAAGCTATCAATAGTGAAATCGAGTCTATTTTGCACAACCATACTTGGGAGCTGGTTGATCTTCCAAAGGGAAGTAAGCCTTTAGGCTGTAAATGGATTCTGAAAAGAAAGTATAAGACTGATGGAACTATTGGTAAGTATAAGGCATGTTTGGTAGTCAAAGGATACCGACAAACGGAAGGTCTTGATTTCTTCGATACTTATTCTCCGGTAATGAGAATAACATCCATAAGATTATTCATCGCTATTGCCGCGTTGCATAACCTTGAGATACATCAAATGGATGTTAAGACTGCGTTTCTGAATGGAGAATTAGATGAAGAAATATACATGGAACAACCTGAGGGGTATGTTGCTCCTGGAAAGGAGAAGAAAGTATGTAAACTTGTAAAGTCGTTATACGGACTTAAACAAGTGCCAAAGCAGTGGCATGAAAAGTTTGATAGCACGATGTTATCAAATGGTTTCAAGATCAACGAATCTGATAAATGCGTGTATGTTAGACAAACATATAACGCATACGTCATAGTGTGTCTATATGTAGACGGCATGTTGATAATGGATAGTAATCATGAAATCATCATGAATACTAAAGGAATGTTAAAGAAGAACTTTGATATGAAGGATATGGGATTTGCAGACGTCATCTTAGGGATTAAAATCCTGAGGACTTCTGAAGGACTAGTCTTATCGCAATCTCATTACGTTGAGACGGTTTTGGAAAGGTTCCTTCCGAGCGATAGTGCACCAGTTAAGACGCCAGTGGACTTGAGCATTTATCTACGTAAGCACCATGGTGAACCCATACCGCAGTTAGAATATGCTAGGGTCATTGGGAGTTTGATGTATATCATGAACTGTACTCGCCATGATCTAGCTTATTCTATTAGAAAGTTGAGTAAGTTCACGAGTAATCCTAGTGTAGAGCATTGGAATGCTTTAACTAGATTTCTTAAGTATTTCAAGTATACTAAAGATTATGGATTACGCTACTCAAGATATCCAGTTGTAATAGAGGGATACAGCGATGCTAATTAGATATCTGACACGAACGACTCTAAGTCCACAAATGGGTATGTATTTACCTTCGGTGGAGGAGCAGTGTCGTGGAAATCTTCTAAGCAAACTTGCATAGCCCGTTCCACGATGGAATCAGAATTCATAGCTTTAGATAAAGCTGGTAAAGAAGCTGAGTGGCTAAGAAATTTCTTAGAAGATGTTCCCTGTTGGGAAAAACCTGTGCCTCCGATTTTGATTCATTGCGACTGTATGTCGGCAATTGGGAGGGCTCAAAGTAGTATGTATAATGGTAAGTCTAGACATATTCGTCGTAGGCATAATACCATTAAGCAGTTGATTTCTAACAGGATTATTTCCATTGATTATGTGAAATCAAAGGAGAATATTGCAGATCCTTTGACGAAAGGATTGCCTAGAGATCAAATATACTACCTATCAAGATGAATGGGATTAAAGTCTACAATTTAAGAATGGACACAGCGGTAACCCAACCATGTTGACTGGAGATCCCAAGATCATGGTTCAATGGGACAACTAAGTTGTGAAAATTCAGTATGGCACTTAGGAGTTTTAAACTCCAAACCTATTGCCTAGGATAAACAAGTGCATCCTACAAATGTAGCAAAGGTTAAGTTTGAAACTTTTAATGATTCCTATACTGTCATGAAAATGAAGTGGAGTTTGGTAGGATACTCTTAGATAGGAGATCACCTATGTAAGTGTGAGGTGTAGGCCGCCTCGACATTGAGTAACAATGTAAACACGTATGAATCCAAGAAGGGGTGCTACGGCAAAAAATGGACCCAACAGTGAGAACTGAAGCAACTGAGAATTTGTCATATGAATATCATTGTCTGGTTTTACACGAATGGCTGACCAATTCAAGACATCATGTTCATTGGGGGAGCCTAGTAAATCCGATGATATCTCACTAAGAAAGGTTCAAAGCAAAAGCTACCTCTTCTGATGTGATAAATTTTTGTCTTAACTCTTGAGATCATGCATTGCATTAATTTCATTCGTGTGGGGGTTGTTGGATATTTGTGTTATGAAAAGTGCATTGGACATCACTTTTACATATGAAATTCGAACACCGTAAGTATCCGGGATATGAAATATTATTAGATAATATTAATCTACATTTCGAGTAGATGAGTTTAGCATTTTGAATTTCTCAAATCAGATTAAAAACGAATGAGAAATTAAGTGCTAAAGTGGAGTGTTTGAAGTGGGTTATCCCACATAGGATATGGATCAAAGTTTGGAATGGTTTATAAACAATTGACTTGAAACTAAGGGTTGGCCCTTTTGTTCATAAGATTTTTGTGGGCTTTGTGAGGGGGAAGGACCTAGCCATGGTCCGGGTCACCACACACGCGCCCGCGCCTCCACCGTCGTCCGTCCGCCCGTCCGGACAGTACTGGGCTCGGGTTTGGGATCGGGTACGGTTCGTGGGCCGTGGGCCTTAGGCTTTGGACATGGATAGGGCTTGAATTGTATTAGGCTTTGAGCATTGGGCTTGGGCTTGCAATATATTAATTTTTTGGAAAAAATTAATTCCACATAATCTGATCCATTATTTATTTATCAAATATTTGGAAAAATTCAAACCGTTAAATGGAGATTGATCAAACACTGGCCATGTTTTGTCAAGTTAGCCTTCTAGAAGGACCAACGTTCGAACGTTGGGGGTTTAACGTTCGAACGTTGACTGCTTCTAGAAGAAAATCTGAAACGTTCTTGCGGTTTCAGCTGGATTTATAGCTGAACACGTTTTGACCCAACGTTCGAACGTTGAGTGCAGTTTTAGTATGTTAATTAATTCTCATATTTAATTCTTGGTTTTTTCCTTGCCTATATAAAGGCCCCTCCAGCAGAATGAAAGAATTACACCAAAGTGTTCAGCTTTCTCTCTAATCTCATTCTCAAAAATTCTCTCTCAAGAGTTCTAAGTTGCCTAAAGTTCGGTGGTTCTAAATTCGAAGTGGTCTCGATTTTAGAACGTATATCGTTGCATCTTGGGACGTTTGTTGCATAAACCCGTACCACCTAGGCGGGACAATTTAGCGTTAAGGATAGAGAGTTCTCTCTCGCCTCGATATAATATTTATTCCATTATTAGCTATTTTGATACATCTGTGAAGTTTTGATCCAACACAAGATTGGCTACATAAAGAGGGCAAAAACTCATTGGAAGAAGGAACAAATAAAGGATATACCAACTAAATGCTAATTAACTAGTCACATTTAACTTGCAAGCGGCAAATTGTAAAGGTCGGGATCCTCTATTTCAAATTGTATTCTATCTTTTATTCCAGTACTTAAATGCAAGGCAGACCGGGGTTTGGAGCGACAAGGAGAAAAGAGCAGCCAAAAGGTTGAAGAAGAAATAAAGAGGGAAGGTACGGAGAAATGTGGAAAATAAAGAAAGATACCTGCAGTAAGGGCTGACCACCCTAGTCCGTTCAGGAAATTTGTGTGCGTAGGGGAGGAAAAGGTGTAATAAGGAAGGTGGTAAATGCAAGTCTCCATGATTGCATAGTTGCGGTGCAAGTCTCCACGATTGTACGCGCCTGATGACGGGTGTTCGATCCCTTAAGCAAGTCTCCACGATTGCATATCTGCGGTGCAAGTCCCCACGATTGTACGTGTCTGTTGACGAGTGTTCCGTGTGCAAGTCTCCACGATCGCATAAGAGAAAGTAAGATTGTATGATCCCAATACAAGTCCCTAAGATTGCATAAGAGAAAGTAAGGGTGTTTGATCCCGATGCAAGTCCCCACGATTGCATAATGATAGTGCAAGTCCACATGATTGTACGTGTCAAGAAGTTACTAAGAATTAACGAATGACTCAAGGCAAGGCTCCATGATAAAGCTGTAGCTATAGCTCAGTTCAGGTTTGGTGGTACTACCTAATATCTAACCAGTTCATTTGATCTTGAAAGGAATACCTGTAATTTTTCTTGTATGCCAAACTCTGTAGGTATAGAAAAGTGAGAATACCGATGTAGGTATGGTTGTATCATTTGTTCTATTTCATTTTTGTGATTTATTCCAGGGGTATAAATTTATATATATGTGTGTGAAAGACAAACTTACTTCCTTAAGGGGAATTATAATTTTCCACGTCTTCTTAATTTTTACAAAGTATGGCAGGTAAAGATCCAATCCTAAGAAGGTAATACAACACAAAAACAGGTAAATACTTTTCTAAGCAAGGTAAATAGCACACACAAAATGAGTATAAATATGCATCATAATAGTAGATATAGAAACCTAGCAGTTCCTTGCCCCAACCTGGGACACGTCTGATAAAACCGACAAAAAACATAAACATAAATTGTCTAAGGGCTACATATGCCCAAAACCAAACCAACAGAAATGTAAATTGTTTAAAGGGCTACATATGCCCATCAAAAACCATAAATTTTTTTAAAAAGTTTAAAGATCACTCGGTAGGCTCAGCCCCGGCAGCAGTGGCATCAATATTAGCAGCATCAGGAGGAGGATCGGCCACATTTGCAGGCAAGTCAACAATAGCCTCATCGAGCTGATCTGCAGTAGGTGGGAAAGCTGGACCTGTAGCAGGAGGGAACATGATAGCATCCATTGCAAACTTTGGATTTGGAAAATCATCATCAACACCTGCAGGAGGATAACCCTTCGCCTTGAACTGAGCAGTGCAGCCATCAATGCCTTTGACAAAAAAATCCACAGATTTATCATCGACTAGGTCCAAAAATTCCTTGGAGGTAAGGAAGTCAGCTTTGAATTTGGCAAAGAGCTCCTAGCCCTCAGCGGAGATAGGAAAATTGGCTATCCAATTCGGGCACTCCTGATTCAGGGCTTCCTCCAGGTCCGCATCCCTCGGTGTGTCCTGTGCAGCTAAGGCCACCTCCAGATCCACCTTTTCAGCCAGCAACTTCTGAAAATCTAAATTGAGATTCTTCAGTTCTTGGTGCAGACTCTTCTCCTTGGCTGACCAAGACTCCTGCTATTTCTTCAGCTGCTCATGGACCTTGGACAACTTTTTCTGCAAGTCATCCGCTTCAGTGTTCTTGTATTGGTCCGTCAAGGCACGACCAGATAGCATTGTGCACTACAATAAGGGATAGATAAAATGTTCATACTATGAAATCATGCAAACAAAGAAACAAAAATTATATAAGGGTTTCCTTGGGGAGAAGAAGCAGCGCAGCCCTGGCAGCCTCACATGGAGACAAGCTCTCCAGGTAGTGACAGTCGAGAGAGTTAGGCAACGCCTGAAGAAAATCTAAGATCACAACAATATCATTACTCTTCAAAGCAGAAAAAGGAGTTGGATCTTGAGCCCTAGATCGGGTCCTAGAGGCAGGCGGATCTGTAATTTTGATCTGGAGGTCAATCATAAGCTCCTCGATAGCTATGCATGAGTTGATGCGCTTAGCTGGGCGAGTGTCCAAAGGAGTCTCTAAAGCTACAGGCCTTTTTTCCAAAGTTATTTCCAATTCCAAGGCTGGGTCTCGGTGAGAAAGAGACTGTTCTCCCTGACCTAGGGGAGGTGAGGACATGGCAGCTAAGGGTGTGGCTAGAAATTGATACACCTGCGGTAGCACACCTGGAGGAGGTAGTGGCGAAGGGGGCTCCGAAGCTGGAGGAGACTTCTTCCTGCGTTTGAAAGCATTCTTAGCTCGAGAGACATCTATTAACTCTTCTACAAAACAAACGACATTAGGAATACAAGAATATCAACCTGAAGACCACAACATAAGCATATAAAAAAATGCACATAAGTACTACGTAGAGTTTCACCCTGCAGATTCCTCCTAACAGGGCTGAAATTGATGTTGTCTAACAAATGATCATCAACAAGTTTACCTACATGACAAGGGGTAAAATTCAGATAATGCACAAGTTGTTGGTGGTATGAAGATAAATTTCGGGGAGGGTAAGGATTGGTGCCATCCACCTTCTCCAAAAACTCACGATGAAAATCCCAAACCTCACCTGGAGGAGGGGCAATGAAAAAGTAATTGTACTTCCATTTCTTCTCGGTAGGATAGATAGCCAAGAAGACAGTCGGACCTCGGGAGGTACAGGAAAAGAAGCCACTATCTATAGAGATAGAGCGAGGTAGAAACAAAGAATAAAAAAGGTCGGCCGTGGATGGATGACCGTGGTGGTGAAGTAGAACAGCAAAGCCAGTCATCATAAGAATGGCATTGGGAGCGAACTGGTTCAATGGGATGCGATACCTATTAGCTATTTCAATAAAGAGACGAGGAATGGGGAAGCACAAATCTGCCCCAAGTTGGGCAACGTAGAAGCAGGTGTAACCCAAGGGAGAACGATGAGGCCTATCCTGCACAATAGGGACCACGATTTGGTACCTCTTAGATATGCCATACATTTGGCGTATTTTTCGTTCCTGTTTCAAAGTAAAACGGGATTGAAGGGCTCCTACAACATCTAGGGCTCTACCTCGACTACCCCCTGGATTATCACCTTGTGAAGGGGAGGAAAGGATGGTGGTATTACGCCCATCGGACTCCATATCAGAGGACTCAATATTGATAATTTTCTCACCCTCGGAAGCATGGGTGGTGCTATACAAATCATGCACAAAAGATTTAGTTTTCTCCTCAGAATCGGAGACGGGATCCAACAAATTATGAGGCTCATCGCTATTTTGGGAGTCGGAACCAAGGCTATTAGACATGTTAACACGCGAAAAGGGAAAAAGATGAAGGCAACAATAACAACAACATATTTTGGGATTCTTTTTTCTCAAAAAACGCAGCACACAAACAAATACACAGACAAACAAATCATAAGAAGGGGAGAAAAATGCGTTATACCTGGAAGTGGGGCGGCGGATATGGAGTAACCGGCTGCTGGAGACATAAATTGCAAGGAGGAAGAATGAAAGAGGTTTTCTGATTTTTAATGCCAAGCAAAAAATTGAAATAAGGCAACAAAATCGTCAGTTTGTGCAAGTTATCATTTTCAAAAAATTAAAAATTCAAAAAGGAATAAACTCATAAGGAAAAAGGCGGGCTCTTTTTCAAGATGTACACGTGGCGTTCATCGAGGCATGGCAGAGTGCAGTTATGGCGGTACCAACTGACGAGGTCATGATGATGGCGCGGCTTTCTCGGACTCCAAGGCAATAACTGCAGAAGTCCAATCGACCAGTCAACTCAAGTTTAGGGTTTCGTTTAGACCTACACAGGAAGGCTTCTAAAGCTCCGCAGACCAGGTTACTATACCTGGGTAGAATTGAAGATCTTTTCAGCATTTGTTCTTCGACATGTTTTTTTATCCAAATTCTTGGAGTTTTATTAGCTCGGCTCATATTACTTATTTCGTTTCAACTCTTCCATATATAGACTTGCGGAGATCAAGAATGCTATTTTATATCTTTACCATTTATTCCCAATTGATTATAGCCCAATATAGATAGATTATGATTAATTCTCATTACCAAATGTATCTTTAGTATACTTGACTTACCTTTTTCTACCCCCCATCAAATTCATGTATAAATATCAACTCCAACAACGAATAAAGGATCGAACTATTTACCCTCGTGGATGTAGGTCTGATTTTGGACTGAACCACGTACATCTTGTGTTTATTTACATTATATTCGTACTTTATACTATATTTTCATATATTATATCGCATATTCTTATTGATGTGAAACCCACACACGTCACTTATAATATGTTACTTTTGTGCACATCAATGTTTTGAAAAGCTGATCGGTTGAAACCGGAAACGGTAATCAAACCGGTTCGGTTATGCGAAAAAACCGTTCAGGGGTCAAAATCGGTCAGAACCGGTTGAACTGGACGATTTTGAAAATAATGAAATTCAACCTTTTAGATTCTAAAAATCTGAAATTGGCCCCTTTAAAATCTAAAAATATGCAATTGGCCACCCAAAATATAGGAAATACATTTTTTTTTTCATATTTTCATATATATATAGAAAACACATATTTTTTTTCATATTTTATATATTTAATAGTATATTAATTATTATTTATTGCATAATTATGACGTCACCGGTTCGACCTCGGTTGACCTGACGGTTGAACCGGTGACTCGTGCCGGTCACTTTTCCGGTTCACTGTCCGGTTCGATTTTCAGAACACTGGTGCACATATACAAAAAGTTTTCTTTTTACTTGTAATTAATAAAGGCATAATATAATATATAAGAGTTTAGCTTGCAGATCGACTTGGTTTACGTAATTTTTAGTATCTCAATTTCATGTCTCAATATATTTAATTTGTTTAATTCCTTACTCCAAATTAATCAATATGTTAACTATGCATTAGCATTTTGATTTTTATGGAAACATATTCACACTCCAACAAAAGCGCACCACAAAATGTTATCTCCCACGCATCAAACCTGCCATGCGAAAGAACAAAATCAATTATGCATTTATGCTGTGCATGGAAGAGTGGTCCCGAAGAAGTATATATCCTCATGCAAAAGCAAGCAAGAATATTTATTTATATATATATATATATATACACTCTACAGTCAACTCATCAGTGATCAATTATTGGGAAATCTTTCATTCTTTAGATAGCGATGATTTTGGCATCTGATAATGACAACCATAGAAACTATTATAATTACGGGAAAAGGAAAAAGTGCCATTTGATGAAGTGATCAACTCCGACCATAACTTCAGACGATTAGTTTAAGAACCTCTAAAAATGTGGTCGTTTTGCAAAATGTTTAGTGGTGTGTTTGGATCGAAAGATTTGAAAGTATGGATTTTAAACTTATCAATAAACTTATTGAATTTATTTGGATGATTTCAAATTGTAAAGGATTTTGAATTTCTAGAGACTTATTTTGAGTTATTTTTCAATTATCTTGGTGAATTCCAAATCATGACACCAATTTGGAATCATTTGAAAGTCATTATTCAAATCCAAATATATCAATCCAAACATCTAGATACAAGGAAATTGAATATTAGAGATAATATCAATGTTTTTTTTTTAATTAGTAATGATAATATCAAAGTTGGCACTATAAGTGTGAGGGCACTATAGCTTTATAATTTTTATTTAATTTTGGTTTTCTCTCTCCCCTATTTTTACCCCTAACTATAGTATTTCTGTAATGATCCCACATCGGGAAAAAGAGGAAAATGAAATAATTTATAAAGAGAACACTAGGATTCAAGTGTAACAATGGATATCCATTTTGGGCCGTGGTTCAAATGCCCAATTCAAGGTTACGCTCAGTGGGTTCGATGGGATTTCTGTGGTCCAACGGGCTCATGAGCCCGGGGCGTAACAAATGGTGTCAGAGCCGCTCGTCAGCCGGAATTGGGAGTTCGGTGCTACAACGTGAAATCTCGGTATCCACTATGAAGTAGCCCGAGGTTCTCGAATCCGCTATGAAGAATAGTCCGAGGCAAATCCGGTGGTAGCCTAGAGATTCCCGACGCCTGACGACGGATCTTGGACTGAGTCACGCCGCGACGAGGACGTCGCTCCTCGAAGGGGGAGGGGGTGATTGTAATGATTCCACATTGGGAAAAAGAGGAAAATGAAATAATTTATAAAGAAAACCCTAGGATTCAAGTGTAACAATGGATATCCATTTTGGGTCGTGGTTCAAATGCCCAACTCAAGGTTACGCTCAGTGGGTTCAATGGAATTTCTCTGATCCAACGAGCTCGTGAGCCCGGGCTATGACAACTTCTCATTTCTCTCCTCTTCAAATTGTTTTACTTGGACTATACATTAATTTCTCAAATTATTTTATTTTATATAATAAAAATAAATAAACATTGTGTAACAGTAAAAGAATGACTATGATACAGATATATTCTTAATATTATATATTAAAAAAAGTCTGCACACGCATCGAGTGTGCCATGTAGGCAAGTACAATTAAGTAACAAGATTTTTTGTATTACCACAAAATTAGGAAAAATTGCAACATTCATACACTATGTTGGCGTGTACGTTTTTTTAGTACACTAAGTTGGCCTACTGGCAATTGGGGTAAACTAACTTGAAAAAATTGGCAATTTTGGTACAAATTGGTCGGAAAATTTGGGGATTTTGACTAAAATTGGGAATTTTGACTAAAATTTGGGGATTTTTACTGAAATTGAGGATTTTAACTGATTTTGACTTAAATTAGGGGGACTTTGACTGATTTTGACTTAAATTAGGGGGACTTTGACTGATTTTGAATTAATTTGGGATTTTTTTATTAAATATAAACTAAAAAAAAATTATTATTTCATAAAAAAAAAAAAAAACCCACCCAACCCCCTGCATCATCACCCACCAGTCCCCCACCCACCCCACCCCCTGCATCACCATGTGCGTGTATATATATGTATATATATGTGTGTGTGTGTATATATATATATACTTAAAAGAAAAATACTTATATATATATGTGTGTGTGTGTGTATATGCGTGTGCGTGTGTATATATATATGTGTGTGTGTGTGCGTGTGTGTATATATATGTGTGTGTGTGTGTGCGCGCGCGTGTGTATATATGTTTGTGTGTGTGTGTGTATGCGTGTGTATATGTGTGTGTGTGTGTGTGACTGTGTGTTTTTGTGTGTGTATATATATATGTGTGTGCGTGTGTGTGGACTGTGTGTGCGTGATGGTGAGGGTAGGGTAGGGTGGGGTGGAAAAGATGACACTATTCCCCACCCTCACTTTTGGAAAATTCTATGCTGGACCGAGACTAATGGTCTCGGTCCAGCTGTGGCCGTTGGATCAACAAATTAAAGGGGAGGTTAATTTGCTAAATGACCCCCCCCCCTCCCCTATTGGTGATCCAACGGCCGAAACTGGGCCGAGACCACCATAGAATGGCCCCTCACTTTTCCTTTTTCCTTTTTTCTTTTCTTTTTCCTTTCCTTTTCTATTTAATTTATAAAAATAATATATTAAATAAGTCATTTATTTTTAAAATTAAGTTTATTAAAAAAATTACTCCAAATCTGTCAACATCCCCAAATTTGAGTCAAAATTCCTAAATTTTCCGGCCAATTTGTACCAAAATTGCCAATTTTTTCAAGTTAGTGTACCCAAATTGCCAGTAGGCCAACTTAGTGTACTAAAAAAACGTATACGCCAACATAGTGTATGAATGTTGCAATTTTTCCCACGAAATTATGTATAATTTATCACTATTGGAAATTATAAGTGGTATAAAAGTTGTGTGAAAATTGTCACTATTGATATTTAGTGGTACGTCTGTAGTGACAACTTAGTAACGTTAAAACAATTCATAAGGAATTTATGACTAAATTGTGTTGTTACTACACAAATATTACTAATTGTCTATAATGACAATGTAAACATAATTATTGTAACCATTAAGTTTCTAAAGTTCATTATTATGACGATACAAGAATTGTTGTCGCTAATGATAATTTTTCTTTTAGTGATTATATTTAAGAGCTTATTAATATGAAATGTTTGGTATACATAATCATTGTTTAAAAGATAGGTGAACTGATCGTTTCCATATTCCGGCCAAAATATCTATGATCCAACGTCATAATGACTACACAAAAATTACAAAAAAATCTATGTTGGACCAATTTCAACAATTTTAGTGTTTATCTCTTTCACACAGTAAAGTGTATTATTTGTGGTCCGACACACTTGTGAGATAGACACATAATACACTTTCGAACCATTAGACTCGATCTAACATAAAATTACCCACTACGAAAATAAGCAATTTTGAATCAATGCCCACATAATGAATCATACCAATTTGGATTATTTATCACCTTGGTGATATTGTTAGATTAGAGAAAATCGTGTAAGGAACTTGTATTACTGAGTCACATATTTATAGAAATACATGTACATGGTAAACAAGAAATCCTAACTATAAATAAGGAAAAGATAAATATAAGGAAACATAAAGAAACCTAAATTAACATAAATATTACAAAGATATGGAAAGATATTATATTATCTAACACTCCTCGGCAGTCGAAACGTGAAAGTCTTGAACGTTGAGATTGAACCAACGAAATCGGGTCATAGAGAATTTGAGAAAAAGACTGCGACAAAGATAAAAGGTGGCGGCAGCTCCAAGTCCTCGTTTTCCAAGGGTGAGCAGCGGCAACTAACAAAACTAAAGGCGGCGGCCCAGCGACCAAAGAGAGAAGGCAGCGGCATAAAATAAAAAGGCGGCGACTCCAAGTCCTCATTTTTCAAGGGTGAGCGGCAGCAACTAACAAAACTTAAGGCAACGGTGACTAAGCGCGGCAGCCCACGGCTAAAGAGAGAAGGCGGCGGCCATAGAAAAAGAAAAAGAAGAGAAAATGAGATAAGGGAAAAGAAGCTGGTGGCGGCGGCGACCAAGAGAGAGGGCGGCGGCGGTGGCCATAGGAGAAAGAAAGAAAAAAATTAAATAAAGGAAAACTAAACTAGATAAGGGGCCGGACGGGGACAGCAACTTGAGGATAGCTGCGGAATCGAGAGATCGAGAGACCATGGCTCGAAGTCATGGCTCTGATACTATGTTATATTAGAGAAAACTCCGTGGGGAACTTGTATTATTGAGTAACATATTTATAAAGATACATGTACTTGGTAAACAAGAAACCCTAACTATAAACAAGAAAAAGATAAATACAAGAAAATATAAAGAAACCTAAATTATCATAAATAATAGAAAGATATGAAAAGATATTATATTATCTAACAAGTATAATTATAATTTAAGTAAGATCATTTCATCTTAATTTAAATATCATAGTTTGGATGGAATCATAATTTTAAATAATTGTTAAAAAGAATAATGTAAGAACCGGTTGTGGTTAGCTAGGGAATTGGTTGGTCGTCGCGAAGCTATGGAGTCGGACAGTTGGGATCATATTATCGTGGAGGGTGATTGTTCTTCAGTTGTCTCATAAATTCGTAATCTTGAAAGCTTGTATTATTTCAGATATTAAGTTTGTATGTTCTTTGTTTTCTAATTTTTCGGTTGGTCAAATTAGATGAACTGGCAATTATGTCACTCATTCTCTAACTAAGTCGGCTAATTTTAGACGGGAAGGTTTTGTTGATCCTCCATCGTTCCTGTTACCTGTTCTTATGTCGGACATCTCGTTGGATGATTGATTAGTAATATATATGTTACTTTTCTCAAAAAAAAAAGATTTAATGCTATATCATTAAATGTGTCGTATTGATCTTTTGTGTGTATTCCACGACAGTAAGTGGTGTTGGCTTCTCCACTACGAGTGAGAGTGAGAGCGACCAAAAAATAAATATAATTAATAATCACATAGGCGTTGTATATATGGAGGCACCCAACGTGCATTTTCATGAAAGCAAGGCCTAGAGAATATTAAATGCTGTCCCATTTATCATGTTTATTTTGCACTTTGGATTACTAATTTGTTCGGTTTGTCATTTTAGTTTGTGTTTTATATCAAAATTGCAAACCAAGTAATATAATTCAAAGACAATTTCAATATTAGTCCCGACAGATAGGGCATATTGCAATATTAGTCCCGATAGATAGGGCATATTGAAATTTTAGTTTCATTAGTTACAAAATTCCAAAGTTACTATTGTATGATTTTTTTTAAAAAAAATTTCTTTTTGCAATTTTGGTCTCATCCGTTAAAAAATGGACAAATTTTTCGTTAGGTACATTGCACGCGCCATTAAATTTATTTCTGATCAGTAGCACGTGATCAAATTAACAGTTTCCATCTACAATTTAAAAATTGGGAGTTTGGGACTACAATTGCAAGAAAATACACCATAGAGGTTTTTTTTTTTTTTTTTTTTGCTAAGAACATCATAAAGGATTAATTTTGCAAGTCTTTAAACCAGGGACTGAGCCAGGAATTATACCAAGGGGCCCGAGATTGTTGTGATATACACGCGCTTTGTTAGCCTTGACATACTTTGTACCTTGTACCTCTTTTATTAATAATAAAATTCTCTCATCCTATCTGGTGGACGTTGGCAATTGAACAACAATAGATTGTAGTGTCGTTTCCTTTATTATGCTTTTATTTCGTTTTTGCTCCAACAAATTGAGTACAAAATAACATAAGTAATTTATTATGTAATTTTAACGCTTACTTTTTTTTCTTATTGCGCTCTTTCTTTTTCAAGTCAGTAAGTTAAAAATGGCTAATGAAATGTAAACATAGTACGTTGTATCAATTAAAAATATATAATTAATATCTAATACATTTTTCATAACTAAATGGTCCTAATATTAAATAAAACAAAGCATAAAAAGTCTAAGAAGTATGATTTGACTAATATCAACTTTAACCTTTTAGATTAAAAATGACAATAATCGTTATAGTTCATTAGTAATATCCAATTTCGTAGAAATTGATTATGAAAAGATAAAGCAAAAAGAAACAAAAATGATACTTATTATATATAAAAGACGTGAAATGCATGAAAAATACCCAGATTAAGTAAAAATATTAGTTGAGAACAAATTAGATGAGCAAAATAATATTTTTGACCACAAGAAATGATTTATTAATATTTTCTTGTAGGGTAAAACTTTGTATTTTTAAAAAGTTGTATACTAAATTTACAAATTTGAAAAATTGAGGGGGAGGGGGCTACCAGCAACCCCCCCCCCCCCCCCCCCTACTTTAAACAGTGGGACCAAAGATACAATATGTTCTATTTTATGTGTCCAATATTGCTGCAATTTTCCGTATAATTGATGTAAACTATATCTTCTAAAAAATATTTTATGTTCTAAAAAATATTTTATATACCTATACATAAATGTTTCTACCATATAGAATATTGGTGCAATATGCATAGATTATAATAAAAATTTCATAGTCTAGTTTGTAGTTCAAATTCTTTTCATTTTTACTACAGCATGCACGCAGCAGCGTGGTTCATGCGAGGTGATGACTATTTCTATTCAAGTTTCGACTAATAGTCCTCCATAAGTGGAAATTATACTTAAAAGTTACATTTATCAACTTGGATGAGTTTGGATGTATTGTTGAATATTAATTATGAAAAAATTGATTCTCATAGAATTGATTGTTCTGATCAAAATGTAATTTTGAAATAGAAGAACGCCGAGATCTTCCATCGAACTTGAGTATTTACATATTGAATAAATTTCACTCATGTGATTTGTTGTGAATTACACTTGAATTTGACCAAACCAAATTTAGATTAGACTTTTTGCTAGATAACTTGTCTTATATATCACCCAATAATACACATAAAATACCCAATGTGCATATATCGACCAACATAACACAATCCTAGTGGTCATATGTTGAATAACATCAGATTATTACTACTAATTAAAATGATAGGTTTAGGGTCATTGTAATCCTTTACTCCCATCATTGTAAAAAAAAAATCGTATTTAAATGAATTGTTTGTGGGAATTAAAATATGCTTAGAGTTCCATTATTATATATATATATATATGTTTGTTTGTTTACGTACTTAATTTTAAATTATGAAAAAATTGTTTTGTAGGTGCATATCATTATATTACTCCGTTTATAATTATGACAAATACAAAGAAAACTACTTGAAATTATTAGAAGTTGTCTTTTTAAACTGTATAACAGAGTGCTTATAGCAATATAATTTCAGGTTTAATTTTACACATATATATATATATATATATATATGTATGTATGTATAGGGACGGAGCCAGGGGCTGCACCCCGCACCCCCCGAATTTTTTCATTTTCTAGTTTTCAGGTATAATTTTTTTAAAATTTGTATTTTCGCCCCCCCTCTCAAAAATAATAAAAAACAAAATTAATTCACATTCCTAACCCACAAGCAAGCCCAAACTCATATAGTAGAATAGTTGACTTAGTTGAACATTCCAGTAGGCTATAAATCAAAATTTTAAGGTAGAATTTTTGTTATAATTTTACATTTTCTCATCACCCATGATATGTTCAAATCTCATCAACCGTTTCTCGACTCTTCTATATGATAAATATCTTTTTATTTTTGTTTAATCTTTTTATAGTTGATTTCCACGAAATTTTGGATATTATTGATGAAATGTAACAATGATTGTCATTTTTAATTTGAAATGTTAAAAAAGATATTAGTCAAATCATACTTCTTAGGCTTTTTATGTTTAGTTTTATGTAATATTAGGATCATTTTCCATTTTAGTTTTAAATTTTATTTTATTTGATTAGTTATGAAAAATATATCAAAAATTATTTCTATGTGGTATTGGCAATTGCCTACATTCACGGGAAATGATAAGAGAATTTCACTATCAACAAAAGAGTTAAAAAGTACAAAATATGTCAAAAGTTTTTACTAAACTTAATCCCCAATTATTACGTATACATATAGTGTACCGTACCGCAGGTTTCCCCATGCAATCCTTCGACTACCAGGCAAATGAAGCGCATGTATAACACATAAATCTCGCTCCTCCCCCTTTATTATAATTCATGACTCTGTCCCTGTATATATATACTAATGGAGTTATATTAGTAAAAAATAGTCCAAAATACGTATGTATAATACATGCACTGAAAATATGAATATTTTTCATTAAATTCAGAATATTTACAAAAACCAAGAGCATTTATATATGCGCGCATATGATACAATTTTTTACTATAAAATAACACAATAACGAATGAACTAAACAATTTTCTGCATGAGACAAAAAAGAATTGATACCTTCCAGAATTCCCACTCGCTCGTACGTGAGACCTTATAATTTCAAGGGAAAATTACACACAGACCCCTCACTAATTGTATAATTACACAAACTCCCCTCACTTATCGGACATTACAAACACACCCCCACAAATAGACCCCTGAGAAGGTGTGTTTGTAATTTCCGATAAGTGAGGGGAGTTTATGTAATTACACAATTAATGAGGGGTCTGTGTATAATTTTCCCTAATTTCAAAGTGGTCTATCTATCCGAATGATGACTCCATTACCACTAACTCGTACGGGTTGTTTCTTTACCATATATGATATATGAACACTTATATTAAATCATGGTATCACATCATATATATTCCGATCTCATGTAGCTCCGCTTGGTCATATGTTCAGCCACTCAAACTTCTAGTGATAAATAGGTCACAATTTCAACGTGGTCCTCTAAGATGCTCTCCAGAACTAGTTTACTCAACTATTAGTCAGTGGGTTGTGGAGACTCAAATTCTGATGCATGTAGTAACACACCAAAAAATAATATTTATATTTATCTTGATATTTAGTAATGTTGATAAGCAAAAGTCGAACTGAAGTGAGTGTAAATCAATTGTAATAGTTAGAAACTTGTAAAAGTGAAATAATCAGGAAGGGATTAGTTGCAATTATAAGATAACTAAATGCAAACGAAAATAAAGTAAGTAAGTAAAACACAAGATTTAAGCAATAAAGGAGAAACCCGATCAAATGTAATTACCTATTATCTTCTCGATTTGATCATAGATACACTAAATTAATCCTAATCGAGTAGCCAATTAAGAGAAACAATGATAACATATGAACCACTTGCTCTTTTCTTAAGTGCAATTTACCAACGTATAGCCAATCGATAAATCCTAATTCCTAAAATGCAACTAGACTTTTGATTAATTTAAAAAGAAGCATTAATCACTAAAAGAGAATTGACATCAAAAGTTAATCCACCTAATATGTATTAAACCTAATGATAATGATTTTCCCCTAAGAACCTAATATCAAACAATCATCAATATTAATTTCTAAGTGCTACTAAAGAAGGCCCTAATTGATAGCGGATCGGGCTCCTCTCCAATATAACTTCTCTCGAATTCAACCAATACACATCTAGATGTTAGACAAATCAGCAATTGAGTAATCCAATGGCTTAGATCATCTTACACTAACTAACTCAATTAACCACAGTTAGTAAAAGTCAATTATATAAAGTTTCTGAAAGGATTTTTCATTATGGAAAGATAATCAACACTCCTTAAATCTCGCATATATTATCTCTTAATTAGTCCATTTGACATCTAAACTTCCATGGAGATTCTAATTGCCAAACAAATTAATTCCTCTGCATTTTTTCGTGATTCTTCTTATTCTTTAGCAATTCCATCGATAAATTGTTAGTGTGCATTTTATGCATATTTTACATATATTTCCTTTATTCTTTTATTAGTATTTGAGTTTAAATTATAAATATTTATTACGATTGGAGAAAAAGAAGAAAAAAAAGAAGACTCTTAAAAGAAATAGGAAATCGATAAATCTTTTTACAATTCTACTAAATGTGGCCTAGAATTTCTTCTGTGAAAAAGAAAGAGGATCTTTCAAGAAGCCTAAGTCGGGTAGTTGGGAGTTGTGATTTAATTTGTCGTTTCAGAATTGCCGCAAACATAAGCAAGAATGTGTTAAAACTACTAACTTTAATTTTACAACATTTGATTCATCAAGAGTGAGCTAAGGATTAATGTATATCCTATTTGATTAATATCTTTAAACGAGAAAATCAGAATATGAATTTTTCATCTATTTTGTATATTTTACTGAATTGTAGTAATAGTTGTCCTTTTCTTGCATTGTAAATCATCAGACAGTGGATGTCACGTGATTGATCACGTGGAGTAATGGAATCGATCCAACGCACGACAAACTAAGTTAAGGGTTGGTTAAGTTATAGACTGCACTCGGTTATTTCGAGTTGCCTACGTATCCAAGGTATGTGGGATCAAGTTAGTTCATAGTTCTTTTGTGAGGTTACTCTCAATAGCCAGTAAATTTTTATTGGGGGAGTAGATAATGAGCCTCTCTCAACTCTTCTAAGGTATTTATAGGGAGTTGGTAGTGGGCTTAGCTTTATCAGCAGCCCATCAGACTTAATAATAAAACTCTTAGACTAATAAACTAGCCCATGAACTCTTAATGGGTCATCAACCCTTTTTGGGCTTGACTAGTATGTTAACCGCGAATTTATACCCACGGGTGGTGCCCCGACTTGAGCTGGGTGTCGATTGATTACCATAGTGCCCCTAGACATTTTTAGCGCACATCATAATGCCCCTCACTCCCGAGTGTACCTTATAGGATACCCGGGAGTAGAAATATGTATGGCAAACTTGGTCGCCTTGGAAGGTCTAATGAGTCACCCTTTGAAAGGGGATATTTTAAGTGCTACCTCGAGGCCATGTTGGTGTTGACGTAAAGCAGCACCCATAGCTACCATGAGGTCTGACGCCTTGGGGTCGAGCGACGTGAGGTCAGACGCCTGGGGGTCGAATAGCTCAATATGCCAAAGTGTGTGAGGCATCTCGATTTAAGTATGTGTTTCATGTTTAAGGGGGAGAGTTTGCGCTTCACCCACAAGAAGCTTGTCATCTCGAAGGAGACTTAGAATTCTGAAGCCTCTATTTAGGGTTTCAGCACCGCGGAAGAGACCTATAACTTTCTAGATCGCAATCAGGGTATTTGTGCTCCGGGGGGGGGTTAGAATTTATTAGATTGACCTTTGGCTCGAGGTGGAGGGGCAAGGGTCATTAACTCGTTACGAGGGGTGAAAGCTTTTGCTATTAGGCGAGAGTGCAAGGTCCTTCGTCTCAAGAGGGGCAAAGTTCTTGGCTCTATGGCAAGTGGGCAAGGTCCTTTGCCTCAAGGTGAAGGGGCAAAGCCCTTAGCCTCTATGGTAAATGGGCAAGGGCTTTTGCCTCGAGGTGAGGGGCAAAGTCCTTGGCCTCTATGTGTGGAGGTCATTTTTTAGCCAACATTTAATTGATTCACTTCATGACCTCTCTGCCCTCATAGAGCATTTTTACTGAGGTCATTGACCTGGGGGCGTCAAGCCTCGTTCGCGAAGCCCGGGGGCGCCAAGTGGCATCGAAGAGTTGGCCTCGCGGTCTGGCAGCGGGGTATAGGGGTGTCCTTTTGCACTCCTGGGGGCCTGATGTACCCCAGGGTTTTGTTTTGGGGGCGTGACGTCAAAGTCGGCTTGGCCCTCATTTGATTTCTGTTGGTCCTTTTTGACTTTTGAAAAATTTTGCTTGTGCTATCGTTTACGATAGCATCTACAAAAGGCTTGTTTCTCATCCCCCTACTTTTCATAAGATTTGGGAGCTCTTCCTCCGCAGTGGCTTCACGAGCTCTAACGGTGTGTACCCCATGGCCTCATGAGCACTAGCAGGGGCATTTTGTACTCTTTGGCTTCATGAACATTAGTGGAGTGTTTTGTATCCTTTGGCTTCATGAGCGCTAGTGGGGTACTTAGTCATTTTTATGCGCCTTTAGTAGGATTTTATGAATGCCGAGAGTGCTAGCCCCTCCGGCGTCGTGCTACACTTGAGCATCACTTACTAGCATCTTTACTTAAAAGACACTAGCATTTTGTTAGCTAGTTACTCACTAGCGTTTTGAAAGCACTAGCATTTTGCGAGCTTGTTTAAACCCACCAACTTGGGGGGTACTTTATATTGAGATTTGTATCCCTCTAGGTAGATTTTATCCTCACATAGGGGTTAACTAGAGGTGGGCGTTAGGCCTCACATTTGGAGTGGGGGTCGCCATCCGGAGAGGGAGTTGCCCTGGGGCATAATGCCTCCAGGATCTTTAACAGGGGGACTTGCGGCTTTATATGTCTTACGTATGTATCCATATACTTTATCGTACGGTCGCTTTTTGTTTGAACGACTATGAGTTAGTAGAACATTAGCAGCATTCTTGCTTGTCACTTAGCACATTTGTGATCAACTCATTGGCCCTTAGTAGGCTTTGAGTAGATCTTTTATTTTCCTAATCCCATTACTTCATAAGATTTTTCGGGGTGTCAGTAGTGGCATTACTTGTTAGCGTCGTGTGATGCCAATGGGTGCCCATGTTGGCATTACTGTGTTCATGGCACGTTTCATTTTTTCTCCCCCCATGATTAGATTTGGTGGGTGGATAATCTTGACGGGTGGACTTAGCACATCATAAGGTTCCTACCCCCCACTCCTTAGTGTATTTGCATGGTTAATACCTTAGGGAGTAAGGATTGTACGAGGTAAATGTTATCTTTCACTAGCGGAGGGCTATCTTAGAACTTGGTCTCACCCTTTATTTATGCCTTTTGAGTAAGTGGCGTTTGATTGTGTCTAGTAAGACTATCTTTTGTCTGCTCATTTTTCCATAGTACCTTGTGCTTCATGAGCACTAATTTAGGTACTTAGCCATTTTAACATGTCGTTGGCGGGATTCAATGAATGGTGGGGGAGATGCTTCTTGGGCATTTTTGCTGAAAATTGCTTGACCTTGAAATACCAAATTTCCATGGCCTTTGCGTATTAGCTAGCTATTTATTCACTAGCTAGTCATTTCCTGCTACTGGCTAGCTATTCGTTTGCTAGCTAACTGTTTGTTTATTCCATTCCTACTTCCCTACTTCTTGCCCCCTACTCCTTAGTATGTGAATCATATTTAGGAGTAAGTTACCAAGTGGTGTTTCTTTGACACCAGGGGGTAAGGGATGGTTCCTTGATGATGATGAGAGTTGTAGGCTCTGTTCGTCGAATGTCGACCCCGGTGATTTTGCAGACTAATGCCTTGAGGCTTTGAGCCTCACAATTTTTCACTGGGGTGACCTCTGTCTTAATTTCAGGAAGCTTGGATAGCGCCTAATGTTCATTATCTGGAGCATAAAATGAAATACCGCCCTAGCCACCCTGGTATAAGGTGAATTATTGTTCTTATTTGTAGGTGGTGAGTAAGTTTTCACTTTTGTTTATATGAGGTGAGTTTTCACCTTAGGTTGTATGAGGTAAGTTTTCACCTTAGATTGTATGAGGTGAGTTTTCACCTTTGATATATAGGTATGATCTCGATCAAGATTCCATGTCGGAGGGGGGTTGTTTTTCGAACCTTAGACCCTCTCGGTAATGCTGTAGGGATCACAAGGTGGGCTATCACCCTTGTTATGTTTGTTTGAATGAGTGATATGGTTTTTAGTACTCGAAGCCACTTATTAGTGGAGGCTTGGTCGCCTCTTATTTGTTTATTGTTGCATACTCTAACGGTTAGCTACTTAGCTATATTTAGCTACTTAACTATATTTTGTCCTCTTATGCCCCCTACTCCTTAATTGTGCTAGTCAAATTTAGGAGTAAATGACCATATAGCGTTTATTTGACGCAAGGGAGTTAAAAAGTTTTTATTCTTTTTGACATGTAGTCATTGTCTGCCCCCATGTTTAGGATGGTGGGGTTGAATAATATTTCCTATGGCTACTTAAAAATCGGCACCATAGCCAGCTCTTTAGGAGGTGGCTACTAGCCTGTAGCTGGTATTTTTCTTGCTACTACTCACTACCTACACTACTCATTGGGGAGTAGATGAGCAAGTAGTATCAAAATAATTGGCATGTGGTGCCTTGACTGTTTCGTATTGGAATTCATCTTAGGGGGCTTAGATAGCTATTAACTTCACGCCTTGGGATCATGAAGCGAAGTTACATCTTTGGCTAGCCACCTCTATCTTGCCATCTCCTTGATGTTTGGTTATATCAACACTTGGAGCAGCGAGGTCTATTTGTGTTATATTTATTTAGTTGAATGAGTGACACGGTTCGTGATACCAGTGGTCACTCATTATTGGGGGTTTGATCGCCTTATATTTGTTCACAATCTCAATCCATAACCTTAATGGAGCGGGGAGACCTTCTGTAGGTCCTCAACCTCTCTCGATATTATTGGAGGGATTATGGGGGTATGGTTGCCTCTTGTTTGTTCACAATCTCAATCCATAACCTTAATAGGAATGGGGAGACCTTTTGTAGTCCTCAACCTCTCTCGACATTATTGGAGGGATTATGGGGTGGCCCATCCTCAATCGAGTCTTTAATAGCTCGGGAGATTTTCTCGGTGCCACCCATATTGACCTCGAGTGGGGTCGTGGATAATTTTCATAATGCCTTTAGTGGAAATTTAGTGAGCTTCTAGGGGTCGTATTTGTATTTACATTTCGCCCTTATGTGAAAAAAATGTTTAATCAACAATTACTGGCAACAGCTGTCATAGCAACTCGTAGACTAGCAAAAATAAACTAAATAATAGAATTTTGTAATAGCCTCGGTTGGATGCAATGATTCTGAGGGGTTTGGTTTTGGGTGTTGTTAAATCACCCATCGTTAATGTCATACTCTTTTGTATGACGCGAAATGCCTGTTATTTAAACAAACATAGTATCTCTAGCTGCAAGGCACTTAGCAATCATATGACGAAAACATCCAACACTTAATAAAAATGTGCGGGGGTGCACTTAGGCACCTCAGAACTTAAGTAAAAGTAGTCGGCGCTGGTGGGTGTCCCCACTGAACGCTTAACTTGTTCAATAGTAATGTAGGAAAAAAGATAATTTTTGTTATTTGTTACCTAATAAGGCCTCATAAGGTTTGACATCTTGTCAAGCTTGGGGGATATTTCCAATGGGGGTCATCTTGCTACTGGTACCCACAGTGGTATCTACTGCCGGTGGGACCGTCTCTTTGGAGTCTTGTTCGTCAACGGCGGTTGCTGTATCTTTGAAATAGGTGTTGTCTTCTTGGAGTGACATGTCGTGGCATGTGTCTTTCTCTTAGACCTCTGACTGCTAGGATTTTGACCAAGTATGGACTGAGTTGATCTTGCCCCACAAGCAAATTTTCACTAGTGAGATTAAGTTTATCACTACTTGTTCCCCCTGGTCGCTGTGATCCATGTCATGTTTTCTTTTAGGCTTCTGCAATGTGTTAGCATAGTACTCTCTTACTATCTTCAAGTTGCCAACAGCTTCCTCCATTCCTACGAGAGTTGGAAATTTTACCCACAAACAGAAGGTGAATATGTCATTTTGAAGCAAGTTTGATCTTGGCCTCCCCAAAATGGCATTGTAGGCGGAGGTGGCTTTGAGCACCAAGAACTTCAGCGCCTTGATGGAGGGGGCTGGAAATGCACCCAGAGATATGGGTAGAGACACCTCTCCTAATGCTTCCACTATCTCAACTGTGAATCCAGTGAGGGGGTGTTTACCGTTTAAAGCTGTATGTTGTCCACCCTTAGTTGGGTGAAAGCACTGTAAAAGATGATGTTAGCTGAGCTCCCGCTATCAACAAGGATGGTCACTGATATCACTAAGGCATCATTCAACAATGGGATGTTGTTTTCTAGGTATTGTTGTCCAAATTCTATGGTTTTCATCTTTTGCTCCACTTGATTCACTTGCTCTCCTAGCGGGAAGCTGATGGCATGTTGTCCAGTTGCAGTCCTCAGTGAAACTTTCCTTGAGTTCGCGGAGTCACCCCCTGTTGGGCCTCTCAAGATCACCCTTATTATTCCATTCACTGGGGGGGTTATCCATCTCTAAGTCCGCCCTTGGGGGGTTGCCTTTGACTCCATCTCTACTCCTCTATTTCTTCGATTCTTGTATATTCTTCAACCCTGGCCACCAACTACTACATGGTTGATGGCGGCTTCCCAGTTACAGATTTCTTGGACCTACTATTGCGTAAGTCCCTCTGCATTATTCCTAATAGCAACTCACAGTTGATGTGTGGTACTTCAGACACCGCATTGAAGAAATGCTTGGTCGGCTGCTCAAGGCCGGCAATGGTACCTGCGGGCAGTCGATTGAATCAGCTAAGTGCCCTTCCAGAAAGGGTGGTTCGAAAAATCTTACAGTAGGCAGCATCACTGACATCGCTCATGTCAGCCTTGGCGTTGAACTTGTCAACATGCTCTTGAGGGTCTCCAGCTCCCTCATACTCACTCAGATGAGAAAACTTAAGCCCCTGAGGTAAAGACTTTGCCAAAATCGCCTAGCAGAAAGGACTTCTCTTAGGAGGTGCTACAGCTAATGGCACCAGCTCCATATCCTCCTATCTTCCATGGTCGTTTAAACTCTCATCACATCGGGGTAGGTGCCTACGTCGATCTTCGCGCCTTGGCAAGGTCTCTTCGAGGGTCGAGGATGCTTGACATCTACGTAGTGACCTTGGGGGTGTTGGCTTTCAATGTCTTCCCCTTGGTGGTCTCTAAGGGGGTGAGACCACACTATTCTTTTCTCTTTCTTGCGTTGCCCCATTCACCGGTGAGTTGGATCACCTTGATCCAATCCCACAGGGGGTCAAGGACTCTTGACCTCGGTGGGCGGATTGGCTTGGCGCCACTTGGTGAGGGCTACTCTTCTCCCGAGGCCCTTAACCTTTGTGTGCAGATGGAGGGGACGGATCTTGCGGCCCTTTCTCTTGAGGTTGAGGTGTCTCCTGATGGCTGGACTTGCCCCTGTTAGTCGATGGAACAGGTGTTGCTCGTGACGGGTGTGCAAGGGCATATTGTTGGACTACATGAGCGGCTGCCCTCACTGATGCATTCTCAGCAAGAGCAAGTAGTGCCTCTTGAGTGATCTCGAACACTCCAGTGGCAGGGGATGTAATCACTGATGGCGTCACAAGAGATGCGTTTTGCTCGTTCATCGGGGATGGTATGTCTGGACCCCCGCCTTCAGTTTGCCCGCTCAGGGGGTCTTGAGCACCACCCTCAACCTTGGGCTGATCTTCAGGCGTTGGGTGAGGAAATTCATCGACAGCTACTGGCTGATAGTGGCTACTCATCCTATCACCGGTAATACGTGCTTGAGACCTAGTTTGCATACTCATTCGCTGGAGCGCTGTTCCCACAGACGGCGCCAATCTGATGATGGTAAAAATCGCTAGACAGCGGATGTCACGTGATTGACCACGTGGAGTAATGGAACAGATCCAACGTACGACAAACTAGGTTAAGGGTTGGTTAAGTTATAGACTGCATTCGGTTACTTCAAGCTACCTATATACCCAAGGTGCGTGGGATCAAGTCAGTTCATAGTTCTTTTGTGGGGTTACGCTCAATAGTCAGTGAATTTTTACTGGGGAAGTAGATAATGAGCCTCTTCCAGCTCCTCTAAGGTATTTATAGGAAGCTGGTAGTGGGCTATAAGCCGTGGTCTTAGCTTTATCAGTAGCTCATCAGACTTAATAATAAAACCCTTAGACTAATAAACTAGCTCATGTACTCTTAATGGGTTGTCAGCCCCTTTTGGGCTTGACTAATATGTTAACCGCGGATTTATACCCACGGGTTGTGCCCCGACCCAAGCCGGGTGTCGATTGATTACCATAGTGCCCCTAGACATTTTTTGCGCACATAATTGAAGTATAATAATATTTTCTGGTATACGAAGGGTAAGAAGTTGAAGATTTGAATGGATTTACAAATAAAAAATTTGCATATGAGCATTTGCATGATTTTAAATTCATTTACGTAGAAATACAAGAAATATATTTACTATAAAAGAAATTAATTTATTTGACAATTCTCCAATGAAATTTAGAAACGGCTTTGAGAGATTAAAGGGTCATGATTATCTTTCCAAAATAAATAATACTTTTCAAACATTTATATAATTGACCTTTATTAACTGGGGTTAATTGAGTTAGTTAGAGAAAGATGATCTGAGCCATTAAATCACTCAATTGGTGAGTTATCTATCATCTAAGTGTGTATTGGTTGGAATTGGAGAAAAGCTATATTGGACAGGAGTCGTATCCATTGATAGCAATGTAACCTTAACTAGCAATGGATCAATGAAATATAATAGATATACATCTAAGTCAAACATTTCATCAAACACTAATCACGTAATCAAGAAAATCAAATACTTAATTAGAAAAATAGATTAAGAACAAATCTCACAAATCAAGATGATGAATTCGAATTATAATTGCTCGTATGAGGTTTTTAGCCTCTAAATGACATCTTCAGAGCTAAAATTTTCCAAAAAGAAGCAAAATACAAAAATAAATGAAGACCTGGTGAAAAAGATACCCTAAAATAGGTTAAAAACCTATTTATAGGGCTAAATCCAAACCTAGGCTAAACAGCTCGCCGCTACGCAACCGAACAAAAGCATCCTTGCTCATGCTGTTGCGAGCCTTTCTGCTTGCTGCAGCGCAAACATCCAGCAATATATCAGCTCGCACTACAGAGAGCCATTGGGGTGTTAGTGTTATGCCCTCAAATGCCATAGAGGATAGATTTATAGGGCATTGAATTGTAACTAAGCATTCTTATATTAATAAAATGCATTTCTTATTGTTTCTTATATGCATTTGTAAGGTTTCATAAACAACGTATAGTCCTTCATAATAAGGCGAACCTTCTACTCCTATGGGTTAGGAAGAATGGCACTAGAAGTGTTTCATCCTTAGTATCTAAATTGGTTCCCAAGTCGAAGAGAGTATTGACTGGACATCATTACTGGATAGAGACTTGTATGATATAAGTTTTGATAGGGAAGTGTCGGTCGAACACTATGAGTATGTTAGTGGGAACTTATGTCATAGACACATTAGTCAGACTAATGAGTTCGAACATGGCTCGCATCAGTTATGTCACATATGTTTTCATTCAATGACAGTCAATGACAAAACTGATAAGTTGTGATAAGTACGCGTGAGCCTTAGACCTGAGTAATCACGTTGAAGATGTGCTTGTGACATCAAGTCTATCATTAGAGTAGTTAGATCTGATTCATCAGTTGGTGGGGTCGACCTCGAAGTGTGGCTTGATGCGCAAGTAGCAATCTTAACTGATTAGCAAAATGGAATTTATTATCTAATAAGTGAATGGGCTAAATATCCTATACCGTCATGAATGGGTGAGGTCAAAGACTTTGGCCAAAGCATTAGAGACACTCATGTTAGACATAACAGTATACTCAGTGACCTTGATTCATTATGAGCTAAGCATATGGTCAAGTCCTGTGAGTTTGACTAAACCATGACTCTCACTTGATTGGGATATAAGAATAAAGGGTTTATACTCATATGGTATTCACGGCGTGAAAGGTTTGTAATGATTCTATTCATTCATTCTCAGTTGGGATACGATGTGGGCCACGAGACTGGCTAGATGTTACCCACATCCTTTTGGCTTCTTCCCAATTGCCTTTTCAGACGAACCTAAAGAGCCGCGCTTAAAGGAATTGTAAAGAAAAAATTATGAAATAAGACTTGAGAGATTTTTCTATATTTGATATCACAATTAATTAATTAATTAATTAAATCATTAGATGATCTAATTAATTAATTAAGTTAATGTGTTAATTAATTTCTTTATGAAATTAATTATAGAATTAACTTGGATTAATTATTTATTTAATAATTTATTTATTGAATAAATAATATTGATTAAATAACTAAATAAATTAAAACATATACATGGACTTAGCCCGAGGGCTTAAAAACGTCCGAGTGGATGCCTAGGCCTTAGTAATTTAGGCTTAATTATTTCTTTGTGTAGTATAATAATATTTAGTAAAAATAATTAGCCCTAGCATCATAATTGTCTTTCTCACCAAGTCATAGAATTCCATTTCTCTCTCTCTCTAGCC
This sequence comes from Buddleja alternifolia, assembly GCA_019426215.1. Classification (NCBI taxonomy): domain Eukaryota; kingdom Viridiplantae; phylum Streptophyta; class Magnoliopsida; order Lamiales; family Scrophulariaceae; genus Buddleja; species Buddleja alternifolia. The sequence goes on from CM033398.1 coordinate 31,308,867, forward strand.
ATCCATAGGGGAAGGAAAAGAAAAAAATTTCGCTCTCAATTTCAGCATGGTGATTTAGAGGCAGTGGCTGTTTCCCTGCCTGGAACAGGGATCAAAAGTTGGTTCAAAATTTTCAATAACACGAAGAAAGGTACACTTTCTTTAACATGACTTGAATACATGAAATCGGAGATAAATCACCGTGGGATTTAAATTTTCCTTTGCATTTTATATGTAAAAACCCAACATTGGGTTCATGTCGTCTTATCGGTTGCTTCCGAACCTCACGACTTCATCTGGGGTTCTTAATCTTTCCCAAATTCACATCTTTTCTAGCCAGAAGCTCCAAACATACTACAAGATAAAATCAAGACTTTAGGTGAGCATTCATCATTAAATATTGGAAAATAAATAAAAATTAGACGAGATTGCTAGACATATAAAACACTTATCAAATTCATACGTACAATGAGGAAATATCTATAAATATCCCTTTCCATTATATATATGGAAAAATTGCAAAATATACCCCCCGTGAAACACGAAACCTGCTTGAAACCTACCTGTGTTACAAAAATAGTTTAATATATCCCTGTGTTTTTTAAAACCCTGCAAGAAAACCCCCGTCCGTTAGAAACTAACGTAGAGTAGCTTTCACGCGCGGTTTGTGCGAAGTGGGACGTATTTTAGGGTTTTTAAAAGTTAAAATGGAAGTATAATTGACTAAAATACCCTTTTCCTATTTTTCTTTTTCTTTTCTCTTTTTTTCTTTTCCCTTTTTCTTTCTTTTTTCTTTTCTCCCTCACTCTTTTCTTTTTCCTTTTTTCCTTTTCTTTTCTTTTTTCTTTCCTTCCTTTTCCCCCTCATTTCCTTCTTCTTTGTCTTGTCTCTGCAGCAACCCCCCAACCCACTTCAACTCACACGGCCTATGTGCACCACCAACCTGCAATGGGCCGCCATCGACACTACCCCCGCCCATGACCCACCACCCCGCCGCCGCCGTCAAATCACACAACCACCACAGTCGCCATCAAATCAGCGCACCTCTTCAATTCGCACTCCAATTTACCCCCTTCCTCAACGTCCACCAATTCCCCCTATATATATACACACACATCTCCAGAGAGAGAAAATCCGAAGAGATGGAGAGAGAAAGCTAGGGTTTTTGCAGAAAACCATCATTAATCTCTCTCTGCAAATTCACAACACAAAAATCCGAAATTCGATTCTTGCAGAAGAACAATCGACCTCAAATTCTCTCTCTCCTCCATCTCCTCTTTCCAATTTTCTTCGATTCAGAGCTTGAAATTGCGCAATTTTCCAATATTCTAATTTTCTTGAAATTATTTGTTATTTTCAGAATTTCTTCTATTTTCCTGAATTTCATTGAATTATTCTGATTTTTTGAATTTTTTTTCTACTTTTTTTCTATTTTTATTTTTTTCTGAATTTTTCTGAAATTAATTTTGATTTTCAGATTTTTTTTCCCCTTGAAATTTTAGATTTTTCTGAATTGTTTATATTTTTTATGAATTTTGGATTTTTTCAATAATTTTTCTAAAATAATTTCTGATATTTTCTAGTTCTGCCAATTTTTGTTATTTTTTTTAATCTGTTTTTGGGGAAAATAGAATAACATAAAGCTTAATTAAATTTTTTTCCCTAATTTTCTCTTGAATTTTCCTAATTTCTTGTTATTTCGAATTTTTTTGAATTAAATATAAAAGATAATGAACAAAATATAAATAATAATCAAATATAAAACATAATGAACAAAACATTTAATGATTGGCAATAAAAATATAAAATTGAGGGGTATAACGGTCAAACTGTACAAAATATTAACGCTGTTAGCATATACTAACGGAAAGGGAGAGTGTGCAAACTACAAGATAACAGAGGGGTATATTAGGCTATTTTTTTAACACAGGTGGGTTTCGTGCAGATTTCATGTTTCACAGGGGTATGTTATGCAATTTTCCCTATATATATAAGGTTCTAATCTCTATTTTTAAATCTTCTGAGCTAGCATCGTATCTATTGATATCTTAATTATAAATTTAGAAGTATGTTACGTATACACAAATTTGGTTCTCATTGCATTGTACTCATACGAACCTAGATATGGAATCACATTTATTACATGAATTACTTACGTTTAAACTTGATCCTCAAGTAGATACGTAGACAACTTGGTTATATCCGAGTTTAGTCTTAAATCATCATCACTCTAATTGTGTGTTGTAGGAGGCACTGATTGAGACAACTCGATTCCTCAAATTCGACCTAAATCATGTGGCAACATGGGTTTTGACCTGTAGGTCCAATCAATTATCTATAGATGGAAATGTACAACGGATCAAATTGGGTTTTCGGGTCAACATAAATTGAATTAGAAATTGTCACAATATTTAAGTAGTCACTAATTAATTGTCAATAATGATAATATAAAAAAGAATTTTTGTCATTAAAAACTAAGAAAAACTGTAATATTAGTTCCATATAAAATGGGGTCTAATGCAATGTTAGTTTCATTGTTTCTAAAATTGCACGAACCAAGGTTTTAAAAATCGGCCCGGACCGGCCGGCTTGACCGGTCGGATCGCCAACTGGGCTATATAACAGTTTGAGTCAAACTTAAACCAGTAGTAACTAAAAACCGCCCAAAACAGCTTAGCCTGCGGTTGGACCGCCGACCCTTGTAAACTGAGCATGGGTCGCGAAAACCGGCTGAGTTTTACTTGAGTATAAAAATTTGTCAAATCCCTAAATCTTCTACCAAATTAAACACAGTATATGAGTGTTTGACTCTGTTCCTTTCTCCTCTTCAACGTAGCGTCTGACTCCGTTCCTTTCAGTGAGTTCTCTTTATTACTGTCACATAAAAGTTAGGGATAATTGCATAAGACCCCCCTGTGATATGCGAAACCTGCGCCAAACTCCCTTATGTTAATTTTTTTTGCGAATCACCCCCATGTGTTATTTTTTATTCTGCATATTCCCCCTTTTTTAATTTTTTTGGTGTTTTTTTCATCATAAATGTTCTAGATCCAACTCAAATTAAATTATTTAACTATTATAAACATGTTTAGGGCAAGAATGCATTTGGATTGACATTTATGATGAAAAAAAACACCAAAAAACCTAAAAAATGGGGGAATATGCAAAATAAAAAATAACACAAGGGAGTGATTCGCAAAAAAATTAACACAGGGGAGTTTGGCGCAAGTTTCGCATATCACAGGGGTGTCTTATGTAATTTTCCCTAAAAGTTAGGGAATTCCTGAATGGTTTCATGTAATGTATGGTGTTAAGGTGTTCGCTAAAATCTCTCAACGCTGATTTTCCCATCTCAGCTACACACACAAACATGATACACTGTGTGTGTCTTGCGGTTTTCACAAACTATCAAAACAAATTAATCTACTGTTTGTGGGTTCGATATTAATGGGCTAAATGATACAGCTTTACATTGAAATTTTTGAAATTCTAATAGTAGGATTTGTTATGGCCTATGGGTGTTTTTTGATAAGTTTGTGTGTGTTAGCTTATCTATTTCTTATAACTATGTAGCTTGCAGCCTTGCATTATTATTTTTGTCATGTTTGTTTGTTGAATACATATGACATGTTTATTGAAATGCCTATAAGACTTCATAATGGGATATTATGTTACTTTTTCAGTATCTCCAGAATAGAATATGAGGAAACTTTTGGTGAATTGATTTTTTTTTTTTTTGGTGAATTGAATACATATGGCATTTAGGTGAATTGAAGAAGTTTTTTGATGCGGATGGTCAAACTCTCTATATTGCCTATGTTTTTTGATGTGGATAATATAACAAATGACATCTTGATATTTTGATATCAATTAATGTTATATTTTTCTGTATTGCAGCGATATATCGTCTAGTGAACAACATAGGGAAGGAAATAGTTCTAGTTCTACTCTATTAGGCCAATTAGTAAGGGGCAAGACTGATATAGCTTGGAATCATATTGTTGAAAAATTTTGTTATGGGGAAGAGAGGTATTGGTTTCTTGTACTGTGGAAAGGTTTCAACTGGTGGTGGCATAAATAGGATGAAACAACATCTTGCAGGGAAGAAAGATGCAATTAAAGGGTGTCCAAAAGTCCCTTCCGATGTCAAATATCAAATAGAGGAGTCGCTTAAAGAAATTGCCACGAAAGAAAAAAAACAAGAAAGTTATAATGTGGAGAATCCATATGGCCCTCCTATTTTTGAAGAAGAGAATAGATATGACGACGATGAGGTTAGAGAAGTACCTAGGAAGACATGGGAAAAGAGCGAAGGTGCACGACCTAGTGCTCAAACGCAGGTTGGCCAGAGCAATAAAGTGAAGCCATCAATTAGAATTGGTGATTACTTTACTCCAAGGACGACGCCGGGGTCCCAACCTTCGATAAAAAGTGCCATGGTAGGTAAGGAAGCAAGAGCAAGGCAAGAGCTGATATGAAAATAGCTAAGTTTTCTTATGATACGTATATTCCATTCAATGCTTGCAACTCGAGATACTCTCAATGTATGTTTAATGCTGCAATGACAATAGGGCACGGTTATAAGGTCCCTAATTATCACGCTCTTCATATTCCTCTACTAAAGCATGCACAAAAATGAAGTTCAGTTGTAGGTTGATAGTATTCGCCATACTAGGGCAGAATATGGATGCACTATTATGGATGACGTTGTTCAGATAATCGAGACATCGAGTTGATTAATTTTCTTATATATTCACCTCGTGGAATAGTATTTTGGAAATCTGTTGATGCATCTGATATTGTAAAAGATGCACAAGCATTATTTAAGTAGTTTCAAGAAGTCATTGAATGGGTAGGTCTGTCTAATGTGGTTCACATGGTTACTAATAATGGAGCAAATTATGTTGATGCGGGGAGAATAATGGAACAACATTATGCATCTATTAGTTGGTCTCCTTCTTCAGCACATTGCTTGAATTTGGTGATGAACGATATAGCAAAGATATACCATGTTGCTGAAATTGTGAGTAAAGAATCTCGTGTCCCTAAGTTTGTGTACAACCACTGTTATTGGTTCGTTTGGCTAAGGAAACAAAAAGATTGGACATAAATAATTCATCCAGGGAACACGAGGTTTGGTACTACTTTCACTGCTTTGTACATGTTTACAATCATATGCATGATTTAAAAACTTTAGTAACTTGTAAAGAGTTTATTGATTCAAGACTAGCAAGGGATAGGAAAATAAAGGAAGTAATTGCCATTGTTCTTGACACTAGATTTTGGAATGATTGCTTGATCATTGTGAAAATTATGGAGCCTTTGATTTGACTTTTGAAAATTGTTGATGGGGATAAAAAACCCTCAGTTGGATACATTTATGAAGGGATGTATAGAGCACGCAAGGGAATTAAAAGTCTTTTCAAGAACAAAAAGAGTTTGTACAAGCCATATACATACATCATCAAGAGAATTGGGATAGACAATTGAGGAAAGATATACATGCCGCTGCGTATTACTTGAATCCCATCTCTCAGTTGGATAAAGCATCCTATTGTGAGAAACCAGAGGTTATGACTGGTATTCTTAAAATAGTTTCCTCTATCGAAATAGGTAGTAAGACAAAGTTGGTGAATGAGATGAGGTTATTTCGAGAACGGTTAGAAAGTTTTGGACATGAACTTGCTTTTGAGACATGCCGGAATACACAACTGGGTAAATTTTCTTTATTCACTTCGATTGAGTTATTTATTTATTATTTTTATTTACCATGTTATTTTTTTTTCTTCCTAGATGAATGGTGGAGATTGTTTGGCGGAAGTGCACCTAATTTTAGAAAATTGGTAATTCAAATTCTTCATCAAACAAGTACATCATCCGGATGCGAGAGGAATTTGAGTGTTTTTGAACGTATACATACCAAGAAGAGGAATCGACTAGAGCATCAAATGTTAAATGACTTGGTGTATGTTCATTGTAACTTGAAGCTAAAAGATAGGTAACAATAATTTCATAAAACTTTTATTTATTATTTCTTTTTGTAATGTAATTATCACATATCAACTTGATAAATTTACTTTCATAAATACTTTAGGTGGCTCTTGATGCTCGAAAATTTTGATCCTATTGATTATGAGAGTATTGACAAGACCGATTTTTGGATTGTTGATGATGAAGAGGAGTCATTTCTTGATCATGAGGACATTGAGAACATGTTTTATGAACAATTAGATCCTCCAAGAATAGAAAGAGGCCGTCGTCGTCCTCGAGAAGGTTTGTATGAGAATTATGTAGAAATTATAATAACAATTTTTAAAGTATGATAAATGAATACTATAAATAACATACTTTGAACTCACTTTTTTATTTTGATTAAATGTAGATGATCCTGTAGAGGTTGATGATGATTTAGACTTGTCATCTTTTGATCATTTTTATATTGGTGATAACTTACATGATGTCTCAATCGGAGTTGGAATAGGTTGCAGTATTAGTGATGGTGGCACAAATAAAGATGATGAAGAATGACTAAGGTGAAAGGATTGAGCAACTACATCACTTAATTTTGAAAGATTGGAGATTTGAAGTTTGTTATTAACTAGACTATGTTTATTTTGTTGCTCTTTTATGTCTAAGTTGTGTTAATTAGGTGCCTATTTGGATTTTTTTATTAGATTTGTCATTTGTGGATGTTTAAATTCTAAGGATTGTTTTTTTATTTATATTTTTGTTGCAAATGTATGTATTATATTATTTATTTTATCTAATTTTAATATATTAACAATTATTTATATCATAATTATGACATCACTGGTCCGATCACGATTGAATCACGATCCGACCAGTGAACCTTGAACCAGTAGATTTTTCGGTTCAGTAGCCGGTCCGATTTCTAAAACATTGGCACAAACAATCCCATAAATTCTTGTTTTTGCAATTTTGATCTCATCAGTTAATTAAGAAAATGGGTGGAATTTGACAAATGACATGCACGCGCGAGTTTAGGATAATTGGACAAAATGCCCCAATCTCCCCTAATTCTACATATATACAAGAGCCAAATTAGGCTTCTCTTCATTAGTAGGATGCAGAATACGTCAATCCTCCCAACCACACTGGATCTCGCCTTTCTTTCCTTTTTTTTTTTACTTTTTTGGCTGCCAAAGTAGGCTCCTCTTTGTCAGTAGGGTGCAGTGTACTTCAATCCTCCCGACCACACTGGGTCTCACCCCTTCTTTCCTTTTTTTTTTTTTGGCCATCTTATAAAGAAACAACTTCGTACGCTACTCTATCTCTCAGTTTTCTCTGGCGAGTGATTTTACACAGCCCGTTTTCTCCGTGACGTGGATTTCTCTCCGGAAGATGTGAATTGCATATTGTGTCGAGTGATTTTGCTTCGTCTGTCTTCTCCGAGATGTGGAATTTTCTCTGGGAGACACGAATTGAGGATTTTGATTTTCAAATATGCAAACTTATCATATGTATAAGAGTCAGATTTAGGTTTTCTTTCTCGACTTGTGTGCGAGGATTTTCTTTTTCAGTTTGCTTCATGCTATAATGATGGGTTTATAAGTACTGATTGATACAAAGGATTGTGAGAAGTCAATAAAATCAAGAAAGAAGCAAATAAAATGGGTCTCCGGTGGTCAAAGGCAATTTGACCGTGATCAACAAGGTTTGACCAAGTCAATCGCGTGGTCAACACGGGTTTGACCTTGTGAATAGTGACTTGGAGCAAGGAATTGTTATTTCCTAAGTGGTTTTGGCTTGGATTCGGTAATTTACTTGTATTAGGAGTGTTTTCCTAATTACCAAGTAATAAGATTGTGTTTCCTATTTAGATTAGGTTTTAATTTCCTTGTGAATCAAGATTCTTCACTTATAAATAGAGGCGTGTAACCATTGTATTTGATTGATTAATTTTGAGAAATAAAGATATATATCTAGGTTGGCTTGTGGATGTAGGCAATTATGCCGAACCACGTTAAAATTCTCGTGTCGTTATCTTCATGTTTAGGCTTAAAATATTATTATTTCTTAATTATTTTTCGTGCTCTGATGCTACCATCCCTAACAACTGATATTAGAGCCATAGGTTTATAGATTTGGGAGACGTCTTAGATCTAGATCTATGAGGAAGCGTTTTTGGTTAAACGCGAATTTCATTGTGGGAATGATGGTAAGAGAAGGAAGAATAATCAAGCTCGACGATTTTGTTACAGAGAGCACGAATTGAGATCCTGGTGAAGTCGGAGAAGATGACAGAGGAAGATGGGATCGGGTAGATCGCCAAAAGAAAAAGAGTAATCTCGTTGAACGTTAACGAGAAAATGTTGGAAAATCATGGTGCCAGCAGATAGGCAGATCCACAGCAGCAGAGGCAGATTTGTGTTACCGGGTGGGTAGACACAAGCCAGTGGGAGCAATTGTGATGCCAGAGATAGATCCGTCAAGCCAGAGGTCGGAGGGCAAATCGTGTTTTTGAGCGGGATGAATGAGTTGCAGAGACTGGGGTTGGTAGAATTACGAAGCTAAAAAACAATCCACCTAGCCAGAGGTCAGACTGGCAGAGCCGTGTAGTCGAGAGACCGATGGGGTCAGGGTGTGGAGGCAGAACCATGTAGAGAAAAACCATAAAGGCAGGAAGCAGCGCCGGGAGGGGTTGACCGTGGAGTCAGAAATCCTGGTGGCAGGATCCAAAGTCAGGTAGGCAAAGTCGTGGTGTTGTATTGGAAGAGGGATGTGACATAGCTCGTGGAGTGGGAGCTCGAACAGATGTGTCAGCGGCCCAAGTTAGCCATTGAAAAACCAAGTTGACGGATGGATTAGACATAGCCCATGCAGGGGCAGAGAGTAGATATGTGAGAGATCCTAGTTTGCCATTGAAAAAGTCTTTGGTGGAAAAATGTCAGTGGACGGGTTGACCGAGGCAGTTTGAGTTGTGACATGTTCAGGTTTTTGGAGTAACCTAATTCGAGGATTAGTTGGACCGAGATGGATATACCACGGTATTCAGGAGTTGGCTGATCACCAAAAGAATAGAGTAGTGGCGAGGGTTCAAAGAGAGGCAACGATATTCACAAAAAGAGTTCATCAAGTGGGTGACACTAGAGGATGAATGAATTGATGAGACATAGAGAAGTCTCAGGATTTGATCTCCATTGGGTTTGGGAATGGGTCGACTAGACTAAGGTTCACTTAAAAAAAGTGAAGTGGTGGTTCGAGTTGAATTCGAGAATTTGAAGATCAGTCTTCAAGTAGGAGATTGATGGGTTTGTGGATACTGATTGATACAAAGGATTGTGCGAAGTCAATAAAGTCAAGAAAGAAGCCAAAAAAATGGGTCTCGGGCGGTCAAAGGCAGTTTGACCTTGGTCAACATGGATTTGACCAAGTCAACCGCGTGGTCAATGTGGGTTTGACCTTGTGAATAGTGACTTTAAGCAAGGAATTATTATTTTCAAAGTGGTTTTGTCTTGGATTCGGTAATTGACTTGTATTAGGAGTGTTTTCCTAATTACCTAGTAATAGGATTGTGTTTCATATTTAAATTAGGTTTTACTTTCCTTGTGTATCAAGACTCTTCACTTATAAATAGAGGTTTGTAACCATTGTATTTGATTGATTGACTTTGAGAAATAAAGATGTAGATCTAGGTTGGCTTGTGGATGTAGACAATTATGCCGAACCACGTTAAAATTCTCGTGTCGTTATCTTCATGTTTAGGCTTAAAATACTATTGTTTCTTGATTATTTTTCGTGCTCTGATACTACTATCCCTAACATGTAAAAGGTGAGGGTTTTTAGGTATTTCGAATTTTTCCCTCTATTTGGTTTCGGGTTTATAGAAAACAGCTTTGTCTTTCTTTTTGGGTGGTTTTTTGGGGGTTTGTAGTTTTGCATAGTTTTGGAGTTGGTGTATTTACCTTCTTGGTTGTATGATTATTTTAATACATTTCTGTTGCAATCTAACAACTCATGACAGCAACAGTGGTTTAGGAGGAGAGGTTTTCTGCTGAATTCTTAATATGAATTTAGTTTTGGAGTGTTTCTAGCCGCCAAAAAAGGCCTAGATGAAAATTGAGTCGTGGATATTGTAATAGTCGTGTATTCTTTTGATCTTTTGCTGATATTTATTAGTTAGATTTCTCAATCAAAGTTTCTGCTTCATATTTGTTAGCTGGGCTTCTCAATCAAAGTGATTCTATTTGTCATCTTATTCTACAGGGGTGTGTTTGTAATTATCAATTAGTGAAGGGAAGTTTGTGTAATTACCCATCATTGAGGGGGTGTGAGTGTAATTATCCCTTTAATATATATGGTGAAATCAAGTGATGTTACATTAATTGATAAGGAACGTAAACGACTTAGCCGGAATGAAAAGCAAAGAGAAATATACAAGAATTTGTCTGAGGGAAAAAAAAAGATTATGAACGAATGTCGTCGAGTAGCCTATGCTCATAGAACTCCATTAACACAATTAGATGTATATGGTTTAGCTCATTTATCTAGAATTGGAAAGCATCCTTAGTGTCTGCCAACGGTCCCCTCTTGTACATACTGTAATTCGATTAGATTATATTGTGAACCGCCTGGTTTTTGTTGTTCAAGTGGTTAGCAATGTTTTAAAAATTGGACCGGCTATCGAACCGAAAAATCTACCGGTTCAAGGTTCACTGGTTGGACATGGTTCAATCGTCGTCGGACCGGTATGTCATAATTATAATACAAATAATTATTAATATATTATAATTTGATAAAAAAAATATATAAAATACATACATATGCAACAAATATAAATAAAAAAATCAATCATTAGAATTGAAGCATCCACAAATGACAAATCCAATAAAAATATGCAAATAGGTACTTAGTTAACATAAAATTGTAACAAAATAAACATAGTCTAGTTAATAACAATTAACAAACTTCAAATATGCAATCTAATTTTAAAATTAAGTGAAGTAGTTACTCAACCCTCTCGCCTTAGCCATTCTTCATCATCTTCATTTGTGCCACCACCACTAGAGAGTAAAGTGTAAACCTGTAAAAGAGAGAGTTAGAGATGGAGATAGAGAAAGAAAGAGGAAATCACGGTCTCACGTAAAAGAGAGAAAGAAAGAGAACTCCTCTGCCCTGCTCCTTGCTTGCTGTGCGAGAGAAAGAAAGAGGATTTTTGGGGTTTAATTTTGGGGTTGAATTATGGAAAATATCAAAATAGGAATTTAATTTTGACCAATTTCTTTCACATTTGGAAATCGGTCGGTTTACTGAACTTATACCAGTTCTAGCGGCTCACCGGTCAGACCGCGGGTCAAGCGATTTTAAGCGATTTTTAGGTTCAGATCGGATCGGTAAATGCTCCGGGCGGTGGTCCGACTAGTCGGACTAGCCGGTCTTGTCCGATTTTTAAAACCCTGGTGGTCAGGTTTCCTTTTCATTGGTAGACATCCCTGATGAATTGTGAAATTTATTTTTGGGTAGTTCTCAAATTTCATTACACTTTAGAGCCAATGTTCGCACGTATAATAATGTTTTTGCTTTCACATCATTTGGCGTCACGTAATTTAAAGAACTTTGTCAAAATGATAAGAATGATTATACTTTCAAGGTCCAAGGGCTTATTTACCATTTCATCAATGATATAATTCCAGTTGAGGGAAAAGGAAAAAATTTGCAGCTATATTTTTATGATACCAAAAATGAAGTTTGTAATCGTCTAGTTGTGTCTGATAAATTAAATGAGGAATTAGTTTTGATGATTATTAAACTTCTGGAGGTCAACCCATGTTCGTCATTTTTCCATAATCTACACGAGTATTCTAACCTAAATGAGTATAAGATTGTTTTGAGAGCTGACCCCGGATTAGATCAACTGATATATAATGTCCCCACAGTTGACCAAGTGGCAGCAATTGGAAAGATTCAGATGAATCTAATGAATTTCAGCCTCGAGATATTCAAATCTATACAAAATCTGGTCATAGTTAAAAGGTTGAGTATTATTATAGATGTTATGATCCGTTATAATATATAATATTATTTCCTCGCGGTGAACCTGGGTGGCACGTGGGTATTAAATGAAAAAAGCCATTTGAGACAACGGATGCCTCCACAATACTGACATTTTGTGAGGGTGAACAATCTACACGTCCTTTACGCATGTCTTTAGGTGTTCAATTGTTGCAGGCCGAGTCAGAAGGTGCATACTTGATAATATATACTTCTTTGTTCTGTTATTTAGTTTATTTACTTATTTATGGTTTTTCGCGTTTGTATGAATATCCATTTGTTTTATATTTGTAGTGGTTAAGGCTTCTTGGCAAAAAAGAGGGAAAGTATCTACTCGTGAGTATTATTGTTACAGATTGCAAATGTGCAACAACGATAGGTCAATATTGTTGCATTCTGGTAGATTACTACAACAATACCTTAACGACATGTACGTCAAAGTTGAAACACAAAGGCTAGATTATTTCTGTCATGAACAACATAAAAAAAGTTAGAACGGAGTTTCTTTAGAGTATAATTATTTTCCAGAAAATTTATTTGAATCGGATAAATATGCGAAAGAGTATAATTATGAAAAGAACATTGAAGTATCAGAAAGTTATTTGCTTTCAGTAGGAAAACTCAATAATGATCAGAGGCATGCATTTCATACTATTACAAAAAATATATACTCAAATTTGAGTGGAATTTTTTTTGTAGACGGATCAGGGGGGGAGCGAAAAACCTTTTTATATCGAATCCTGCTAGCTGATGTTAGATCGAAAGGTTATATTGCACTTGCTGTAGCAACTTCTCGGGTAGCAGCATCACTTTTACCTGGTGGGCGAACAACCCATTCCCGTTTCAAAATACCTCTAGATACTGATGGGAAAACAAAGTGCAGAATAAGTAAACAAACAACATTAGCGAAACTATTATTGTATGCGAAGTTGATAATATGGGTGAAATATCCATGGCAAGGTGACATATAATCGAGGCTTTAGATATATCTTAAGAGACTTGACTAATTTTGATATTCTGTTCGATGGGAAGGTCATTGTTTTTGGGGGCAACTACAGACAAATAGCACCTGTTGTGCTAGGCGGTAAAAACGAAGATACGATCGATGCGAGTTTTGTAAGTTCACCATTGGCACTGTGCATTACCAGATTGTGTTTAAAAGAAAATATTCGTGCTAAAGAAGACCAATATTTACAGAATTTTTTCTTAGAGTAGGTAATGGAACTGACCCTCATATTTTTTAAGACAGAATTCAAATTCCAGAGAGTATGGTTTTCCCTTTTGTTGACAACTGTGAATCCATAGATAAATTTATTCATATGATCTTTCCATCTTTAGACCTTTTCTTCAATGATCCTCCATCCGTAATAAATAGGTCGATTATAGCACCTAAAAATGAATATATCGATGAAATTAATAAAAAAATTGATAAATATGTTTCCCGGTGTTGCCAGCCATTTTATTAGGATTGACAAAATGGGTAATCCATCTCTTCAAGGTCAATATGAAGACTTCTTAAACTCGATCACAATGGGTGGACTGCCACCAAATATATTGACTATGAAAGTACACTGTCCAATCATTCTATTAAGAAACATTAATCCTGTCGAAGGGCTTTGCAATGGTACTCGCTTAATTTGTCACGGATTGAGTGAAAGAGTCATTCGCGCTGAAATTGCAACAGGCCATTTTGCAAGAAAGGAAACATTTTGTAAAATGACCAATTCCATTCACAAGGACTCAATTTCCAGTTGAAATTATGTTTTGCAAAGACTATTAATAAAGCTCAAGGACAAACTCTTGATTTTTTGGGCATATATTTGCAGGAACCTGTATTTAGTCATGGTCAAGTATATGTTGCTCTTTCCCGAGCAAAAAAGGCAACTTCAGTTATGTTCTTATACATTCTCCAACTGTAGAAGATAAGGCTACCACAATTGCTAAATGTTGTTTACAAAGAAATCTTAATCCTTGCAAATCAAGAATAGAATTTGTCGTATTTGTTCTTACTTTGGTAAATATAATAGAGAATTCAGATTAATTTATAGATGCTACCAAGGTATTTCTTTTCTTTTCTGGTTGTATTTAGAAATTGAAATATCTTATTCAAATTTTTTAGTTTCTTTTTTTGGTTAAATTAGTTCAATAAATATATGCATTTATGATTATCGTGTGTTATTCTGTCTGTCAGTCAATACGTGTCTTCATAGCAATGTTATCTGTTAACGAAAAACCGGTTTCTTCAATGCAGAGTTAAACACAAAATGCATCGCACGCTTGTTCCTATTTCGGACATTACTTTATCTACTAGAAATTGGACTGCAAAGGTGCTTCTTATGCAAAAGTTAAGTCCTAGACAATCTCAAACAAGTCCAAAAAAGTATCAGAGGTTTTTGTTCATTGACAGAGATGTAAGTCTGCATTCATACTTTATAACTATTTACTAATTATATATATTGATGTATGATTTTTCACTTCATAACCATTTACTAATTATAAATGCTGATGTATGATTTTTTTTCAATTAACATGTAGCTTTACAACTACATATAAATTTTTTTAGGATATGACTATTTTTTAGACTATAATATAAACATAGTAGTTAAATCAATATAGTCTACAATAGAAAAAGCTAAAAAGAAATAGGCAATATTGAACATATATTGTATTTTTTTTGCATATTAAATAAATTAAATAAATGTTTATTTTGTATCCATGTTTCAAATTCTTTCATAGGAAACTAAGCTACAGGCCATTGCATATAGTCCAGACATAGATTTAATGCAGATTATACCTCAACTACTAGAAATCTAGTATATATCCAATGCTAAAGTCACGGTTGTTGATCCTAGATTCCAAATGGTTCCACATATGTATCAGAGGATTATAAATAGAACGACCATCATCCGATATGTCATTGATGATGCTTTGCCTAGAGAGCTTGGAATCCCACAGTTTACTAAATTTGAGGACATCCCGCCTCCTGGGGACTCTAGCATTTTAATTAGTAAGTTTTACATATTATTTATAATAAAAAATATTTGGGTGATATTTATGTATATATGTAAACCAATTCTCCTTCACATAACAGATATCATAGTTGGTGTTATCGATAAAATAGAACAAACGCTAGTGGAAACTAAATATGGCATGTCGACTGTACAAGAATTTTTCGTCATCAATGAAGAGTAAGTTTCAACAAAGTTAAAGTTTTATGCACCTAAATCGATTCATGGGTAATTATTTATACGTTCATATGAATTATGCAAACCGATGCCTATGATGCTTTCTTTGTGGAATGATTTACTTTTTATTGAAGGGCAGGACCTTGTTACTACGCCAGAAAAAATGCCACAATTGCAGCTACTAGAATTAGTATTTCTAATTATAATGGTTTGTCATCGTGTTCATCTTTAAATATTTTTCATTATTCATATGTCCCCTTTTCAAGTATGTTAATATATACTACATTAATTTCAAATTTTATGATATCTTAGGAATATCGTTAGCTGCCAGAGGCTTTGCAAGTATTGTTATCAACCCACCATATCCTCAGATTCAATTTCTCAGAGATTGGTATATCTTTCTATTCCTCCACCATATATAGTTCTATTCATTTGACATTCTTTTTATGGGCAACTAACAATTTTTATAACATTTTTTACAACCATGATTAGGTGATCAAATAATCATACATATCTTGCTCAACTTGTCGAAGAGAAAAAATGCTTGAAAAGGCCTGTTCCTCAGTCAATATTTCCCCAGGACAACTATTCATTGATTGCTAATGTTATCATGACCATCACGGTGAATTATTTTCTTCTCTTTTAAATTATTAATTCTCTTTTTCACTTAAAAAAATATGCTCTGAACACCTTTGCATTTAAACAATTTTTGGTTCCTATAACTACATAATTTCATAGAATCTTTTAAAAATTTTCTGCATGATCTTACGTATAAATGAATGTTATTAAATCATTAGGATGATAAAAAATGGATTAAAGCTACAACAAGAATTACGGACTATGAGCAAAGCTTTTGATGTATGGGTTGCAATAAATGTTTAGGACGTACAACTAGAGGATATGAGTGGAGTATTATGTGTAACTTTTGTCACACAGAAATTGTCACAAAACCAAGGTAATATTTCTTGATAACTCAGTCTATTTCATTAGACTTTCAATTCTATACTTCTATTTTGAATCAATTTTGCACAAATGTCTTTCATACTTTCAGAACCAGGTTCACGATTACCTTTTCAGACGGCATTGCATAGCTAGATGCATCTATATTTGGAGAACTTGCTGAGAAAATTCTTGGATTATCTACAATGGAACTCATGAATAAAGAATAAAAGGTTAAGCATATATTATTTATGTGTATACATGCTAAGAGGTGTTTTTACGTGTTTTTAAGACCGTAATTCTTATGATTTGGATTCACTTATTGCTTAAATCATGTCACATTTGCATTTAATAGGTGTGTTAAGTGAATACAGGTAATAAATGAGAATACATGAAGAAAAAGGAAGAAAAATGATGTACAAAACAAGTTCAAGCATGTTTTTCAACACCTAGGCGGTTTATGCATCTCCTACCACATTCGAGCGATAATTCCGTACATTTCAAGACCGACTTAGACAAAGTTTCCTTCTACAACGTTTTAGATGTATGTCTTAGCTTCAAATGGGAACTTGAAACATCCAAATCGGAGGTCTATAGAGATAATTGTGAAGGAAATACGATTGCTGCACCGAACAGAGAAGTACATGTGCCAGGATACACCCCAACGCCCTCCTAGTCATGCCTAGGCATGGATAGTACGAATGTTACTCCTTTTCAGCCTAAATTCCAGCATTATATGATGGGTAAGAATCACTTTTGGCCATAATTCAGCACATGTGTTGAGGGGTTGTCATAAGTGTGTTTCTTGGTAAATTTACTTTATGGGTACCAAATCAGAAACAACCTCCATATTAAAACGTAATTTAGGTATACTTAGCGACTGAATTGGACAAAATGTCCTTCTGGAAAGTTGTAGATCTATGTTTTATCTGAACATGGGGACTTGAATCATCCAATTTGGAGATCTGTGGAGAATTTTATGAGGAAAATACTAAGACTGCACTGGAAAGCAAGAAAATGGCAGCATGCATGTGTTTTGTTGAAGTTTTCACATGGTTATGCTTGGTGGAATTCTTAAGGGCCGAAAGTTTAGCATTTTTTAGCTGGTTGGAATCTTAAAAGCCAAACTTTAAGCATCACCTTAGGTGGAATTCTCATTGGGGAACTTTAATGGAAATTCTTAATGCATACTTTAGTGAAATTTTGGCTATAAAAGGAGGGGGAACCCATACTCTTCATCATTCAATATCAATTTCAGATTCTTGGATGAGAGGTGGGCAGCCCCTAATCTGATTTCTCCACCATTCATCACTCTTGGAAGGGAAAACTAGAAGAAGGAAAAGAGCTTGGGGATTGAAGGCTCAACTTCAAGATCCATCATCATTCACCATTTAGGGAGTTTTTAAGAGCTTTTCATTTCATTTATGTCTATGAATATTCCTCTTATGTTTTTTATGCTTTCAATTATGAACTAAATTCGTAAGACTAGGGCCATGTAAGGCCAAATTGTGATATATGCTTACAATAGATGATTGTTGATGTTGTTCTTATATTGTTATGTGATGTGAATTGTGTTTTTGTCTATCTTGCATATACTTGATCACTATATGTTAGAATCTTATGCCTAGGTTAATATTTCGGGAGAAAATTGACTTAGGGTGCAAGAAATTCACATCATGACCCGCAACTAATGAGGAATTGCCCTAGACATAGGTAAAGATTCCCGGGTGAAGTCGTTCGATTCAAATCGAGTGAACTCTAGTACATTAATACATGTTTAGTGGTTCGATTTCCGGATAGGGATATTTGGGAAATCACGATCTAAGTATAGGAGTTTATACGCGAGACATCGGTTATTCTCTACCTTAGGAGTTTTCACCATAACAATATAAGAGTAATTCTACAACAAGAGCCTTTATAAGTATATTTGATCAATTTGGATCTAGCATGTGTCCTAGTCTCCCTTTATAATTGGTTTTAATTCATTTGCATAACCTTGTTCTTATTGTACACGTTTTCACATTTAAGTTACTTTTATTGTAGTTGTTTTTTGTATAAAATCATAAACTAGAATTCAAGTCTCCGTGGTTCGACAACCCGGACTTTTAGTCCACTTATTACTACACACGACTAGTGCACTTGCTACAATAGCACGTTAGCTTTTAGCGTGTCAAGTTTTTGGCGCCGTTGCCGGGGATATGAGTGGAGTATTATGTGTAACTTTTGTCACACAGAAATTGTCACAAAACCAAGGTAATATTTCTTGATAACTCAGTCTATTTCATTAGACTTTCAATTCTATACTTCTATTTTGAATCAATTTTGCACAAATGTCTTTCATACTTTCAGAACCAGGTTCACGATTACCTTTTCAGACGGCATTGCATAGCTAGATGCATCTATATTTGGAGAACTTGCTGAGAAAATTCTTGGATTATCTACAATGGAACTCATGAATAAAGAAGAAAAGGTTAAGCATATATTATTTATGTGTATACATAATCTTATTAATTTTTTATATCATGTATTTGCTTTTCTTTGTGATTTCTAAACTACTCTCTTTATAGAAAGAAGTTGTTGACTGTGATGCGATAAATGAAAAATTAAATGAACTGCAATTCCTCGCCCGAATTAGGAAAAAAGTCATAAATACTCGATACGGCAAAGATTATCGATATAATGTGTTTACTTTAGCAGAGGCTGAACAATCATCTACACAATATAGCTCACAAGCCAATTCGAGGGCATCATCCTATACTGCTGGTCACTACTATAAAAATACACTATTACAACAATTTTGGTAAAACCACTAAACGGAGGTACCTATTAGTGGTTCCCCATGAACCGCTGTAATAAGTAAGGCCTATTATAGCAGTTTATCTTTGAACCGCTGTAATAGGCATTCATATAACCTATTACAGTGGTTCACCATTGAACCACTATAATAGGCCTGGTTCACCCTAAACAGCCGTCTCCCTTCCCTCCCCATTTCATCTCTCTCTCTCTCTCTCTTTACTCTCGGTCTCTTTCTCTATTTACAAAAGCTCGGCACTACCACCACCACCGCTGTCACCATCACCTCCCCGATTTTATCTCTCTCTCTTTCTCTCTCTCTCTCTCTCTCTCTCTCTCTCTCTCTCTACTCTCTACTCTCTACTCTCTCGATCTGTCTCTCTATATATATACAAACAAAGAGTAATCGGCATTTACCACCACCACCGCCGCTACCACCACCACATATCGGCGCCACCTCTACCACCACCACCACCACAGTAAGCTTATTCTCTTTATCTCTTTCTCCCTCTCTCTATATATGTGTGTGTGTGTGTATGTTCTCTCTCTCTCTATATTTATATATATAACTCTCTCTCTATAGCACCGTCGCCGCCGCCGCCACCATTTGAGTTTGTGCGAATTTGGGGTAAGTTTTTTAGATAAGTATATATAGAGAGAGTTTGTGCTATAAATTGGAAATTTCTCCTAAAATGTAATGGGTTTGTGCTATGTGTCTGTGTTTGTGCGAATTTGGGGTAACCTTTTTAGATAAATATGTGAAAATTTTTGTGGTATAATTAATTCTTGAGAATTGCCTATTTTTGTGAAAAATTTAAGGGAAATAGGGACTTAACTGAATTTGGGGTTCATTTGGGTTAGCTGGGTGTTAATTACATTTAATTTGGGATTAAATTGTGGTTATTTTGTGGTTTAGGGTACATTGATCCAACTGGTGATCAATATCTATACTTAGTTGCTGGAGATGTGATGCTTTATTTGTAGTTTTAGGTGATTTATGTGATTCAACTGGTGATCAATATTTGTAGTTGCTGGAAATATAATGTTATATGTGATTCAACTGGTGATCAATATTTGTAGTTGCTAGAAATATGATATTTTATTTGTAGTTTTATGTGATTTATATGATCCAACTGATGATCAATATTTTTAGTTGCTGAAAATATGATGTTTTATGTGATCCAACTGGTGATCAATATTTTCGTATAGTGAGATCGAAATTTTGGGTTTATTGTGGGTGAAAGATCAAAATGTTGGGTTTGTTCTGGTTGAAAGATCCGAGTTTTGTTGGTTGCAAGTTTAGGGGAAGGATTGGTCGAGAAGTTGGTAGAAATTTTTGCGCCGTTACTCTACCAAATTTTTTCTAGAATAATGGAAAAAAAATTAAAACTAAAATTATTTAATTAATTTAACTCAACTGATGTTAATAAAATTATTTAAGTAAAGGTTAATAATAAAATTATTTAAGAAAGGATAATATATTAATTTATCTAAGTAAGGATAGTAATTAATGTTAGTTTAATTTTCAAATAATTTAGAAACTTTATAATGTTTTGACAAGAGTTGTCTCACATGAGAAATTTGAATTAGGAAAAAGGGAATATAAATCAGAATCAAGATAGATCAAAGTTGGATTTTAGCAGATCGTATATCGGAACAATATGAGAAAGGGGTGAAAGAGTTCATCAAGTTTGCGGTTGAGCATGCACCAGATCCGACTAGGATCACTTGCCCATGTTTACATTGTTGTTTTGGAAAGAGAATTAGTCCACGTGACTTGGAAGATCATTTGGTGTGTAATGGAATTGATAAAAGCTACACACGTTGGACAAGAAATGGTGAAAGCAGTGTCACGTCAGATGATTTGGGTGGTACATCATATCCATTACAGGATTTGGCCTGATCGTTTGGAGGAGATGACCAATGTGAATGAGGAGGATTTGCGAAATTGTCCTAAATGGTTTGACAATTTGATAAGTGATTCAAAGACACCACTGTATAGTGGTAGTAAATTCACAAGATTGAAAGCAATCCTAAACCTCTACAAGTTAAAAGCTAACAATGGGTGAAGTGATAAGAGGTTCAGAGACTTACTTGGTCTATTAAAAGGCATGTTACCCGAGGATAATGTATTACCTAATCGTACTAATGAGGCTAAACGAATGTTAACCTCAATTGGGCTGGGATATAAGAGGATACATGTTTGTCTCAATGATTGCATATTGTTTAGAAATGAGTATGCATCATTGAAGGCGTGTCCGAAATGTAGCGCCTCACGGTACAAGAAGAATGGATCTGCTCCTGTCAAAATAATGTGGTATTTGCCCATAATACCTAGATTTAGGCGCATGTACAGTAGTCAAGAGTTTGCCAAGGACTTGACATAGCATGCTGATAGAAGGCTTGAAGAAGGGATTGAGGATGACAAGATTTGACACCCCTCAGATTCTCCTCAATGGAAAAAGATTGATGATGATTTTCCTAAATTTGGGGAAGAGCCAAGAAACCTGCGCCTTATGTTGGCTACAGATGGCATGAACCCACATGGCTTGCAAAGTAGCTCACATAGTACATGGCCGGTGATTTTGATGATCTACAACCTACCCCCATCGCGATGCATGAAGCGAGAGCATATAATGATGCATTTACTTATTTCCGGGCCGAAACAACCTAGAAATGATATAGATGTCTACTTGGCTCCTTTAATTGAGGATTTGAAGGTGTTGTGGGAGACCGTTATTGAAGTATATGATGGGTTCAGAGAAGAAAGTTTCAATCTCAGAGTCATGTTATTTGGAACAATCAATGATTTTACAGCAGGAGCTAATCTCGAGGGATATGGTGTACATGGCCAATATGGATGCCCCATATGTGTCAAGAGTACAGATCAATATCGATTGCCACACTCTCAGAAATATGCATTCCAAGGGCATCGGAGATGGCTGAAGCGAAACCATCGATATCGTCGGTAGAAGAAAGCTTCCAATGGGAAGATAGAAGAAGGTCGAGCTCCTAAGTGCTTGATTGGTGAAAACATGTTTGAGAATGTAAAAGACTTGGATATCAAATTTGGAAAGACTTTTGCAGGTGGCCTTGCAAAAACTGGGTGGAAAAAAAGGTCAAATTTCTTTGAGTTACCGTATTGGAAGTCCTTACATGTTAGATATTTTCTTGATATGATGCATATTGAGAAAAATGTATTTGATAGTGTCATTGGTACATTTCTAAATGTGCCTGGAAAGACAAAAAATGGTGCAAAGGCAAGGTTAGACTTGGTTGAAATGAAGATAAGAGGTAAATGGGCACCAACAAAGAAGGGAAAACGTACTTATTTGCCTCCAGCAGCTCACACTCTATCTAGGAAAAAAAATTGCAATTATGTGAGTTTCTTAATGGAGTGAAAGTTCCAGAATGGTATTCTTCAAACATTAGCAGTCTTGTATTAAAGCTAAAGCACATGAAGACTCATGATTGTCATGTAATCATGGATCATTTGCTACCAATTGCTATACAGACCATTTTGCCAAAAAAGGTGAGAAAAACTATAACTAGATTGTATTTCATTTTCAAAGCAACGTGGAGCATGGTGTTTGATCCTGAAAAATTGTATGCACTTCAGAAACAAATTGTCATCACTTTGTGAGCTTGAGATGTATTTTCCACCTGCGTTTTTTGATATAATGACTCACATACCTATTCACTTGGTTAGAGAAACACAACTATGTGGACCGACTTTTATGAGATCTATGTATCCGGCTGAGCGTTATATGAAGGTATTGAAGGGCTACGTGAAAAATCGTAGTCAACCAGAAGGTTGCATTGTTGAACGATACATAGTTGATGAAGCCATTACATTTTGCACTAAATATCTGGCAGATTCTAACGTTGCAGAGCTTCCAAAGTCTCATGTTGTGGGAGGGATAACAGAAGGAGAAAACATAATTGGAAAGTAATTAGTTAGTGTTCCTTGCACACAAAGAAAGCAGGCACACCTACATGTGCTCCACAACACCGATGAGGTTGACCCATATGTTAAAGAGCACAAGGAACAACTTAAGAGATTAAATCCAAATAAAAATGAGAGCTGAATTTGAAGAGAGCATAACAAGAGTTTCATCGATTGGTTCCGAAAGCATATTGAAGAGAAATAGAAAGAGAATCCACTTTCAGTTTCAGATAAATTGACACGGTTGTCAATGGGTCCGGGCAGACTAGTATTTTGTTATTCAGGTTATCGTATAAATGGTCGCACATTCTATACAAAAGACCAAGATAAACAAAGTACAATGCAGAATAGTGGGGTGAGTCTTGTAGCTCAAGCAATGCATATCTCAA
Organism: Buddleja alternifolia; assembly: GCA_019426215.1. Lineage (NCBI taxonomy): Eukaryota > Viridiplantae > Streptophyta > Magnoliopsida > Lamiales > Scrophulariaceae > Buddleja > Buddleja alternifolia. The sequence goes on from CM033398.1 coordinate 31,332,110, forward strand.
GTGCAAAAGATAATAACCGTATCTATGCTGATTTATCATATTATGGGGTAATGAACGTATATGGGAGCTGGATTATAGTTGGTTTCGGGTGTCTGTATTTGATTGTAGGTGGGTTGACAATAAAAATGGTGTCCAAAATAATGGAATAGGCTTCACTCGAGTAGACCTTGAAAGGGTGGCATACAAAGATGAACCTTTCATTTTGGCATCACAAGCTAAGCAAGTGTTTTTTGTCACCGATCTTAATGATAAGAGGTGGTCCATTGTTTTATCGGCAAACAAAAATACTTGTATTGAGGATGATTATGAAGAAAGTGAAGATGATGGAGGAAATCCTATTTTAGTTGATTCACAATCAATTGATAGTGATGATGACTTGGATATAAGTGATGATGAATTGTATATGCGACAAGATCACCAAGAGGGGATATGGATTAATCCATTAGTTCGTCGGCGTACTAAAAAATATAGTCGTACGGATGGGAAGCAAAAGACTACTAAGCCAACGATAAAAAGAAAACAATGAAAGGTATTTAAACTTATTTTATAATTGTATGATAGACTTATTTTTGGTGATTTATGATGCTTTATTTGTAGTTTTATGTGATTTATGTGATCTAACTGGTGATCAATATTTGTAGTTGTTGGAAATATGCTTTATGTGATCCAACTTGTGATCAATATTTATACAATGATGCTTTATTTGTAATTTTATGTGATTTATGTGATCCAACTGATGATCAATATTTATAGCTGCTGGAAATATGATGTTTTATGTGATCCAACTGGTGATCAATATTTATATAATGATGTTTTATTTGTAGTTTTATGTGATTTATGTGATCCAACTGGTGATCAATATTTATATAATGATGCTTTATTTGTAGTTTTATGTAATTTATGTGATCCAACTGGTGATCAATATTTGTAGTTGCTGGAAATATGATGCTTTATGTGATCCAACTGGTGATCAATATTTTCGTATAGTGAGATCAAAATTTTGGGTTTGTTGTGGGTGAAAGATCAGAATGTTGGGCTTTTTGTGGTTGAAAGATCTGAATTTTGTTGGTTGCAAGTTTGGGGGAAGGATTGGTCGAGAACTTGGTACAAATATTTGCGCCATTACTCTGCCAAATTTTTTCTAGAATAATGGGAATGAATCTAACTTCTAATTTATTACTTCTATTTTAAAATTATTACTGCCAAATGAATCTGCCAAATTTATTATTTCAAATTTAAAATTATATTGTTGGTATATGAATGTAACTTCTGTATTTTTGGCTTTTGTAGGTCGAAGGCTTCAGATCCTCATGGAAGTTTTCCCGAGAAAATTGGACGTGGAGCAGATAAACGTGTTGAAAAGGAGATACGGAGAGGTGCCACAGCTATGAGAAAAGTTATCAATGTCAGAAGTAAAGGCATAAGGCTACCTGTCGGCTGGAATGACAGAGGTCATGCAGTTGACCCAAACAAATCAACACTTGTTGGTTATATAGAATTCTTGACTCGGCAGAAGGTGCCGATTACTATCAATGGTTGGCGACAAGTCCCAGCACCAACAAAAAGAGCAATTTGGGATGAAATAGCGGTAATTTGAATATTATCATGTTTCTAATTGTTAATATATTTTTATTAATTTGATTTTCTCTAAATTATAATTTCATATGTAATTTGTTGTTTGTTTTTTATAGTTGTCATTTGATATTGAAGAAAGTAGAAAAAAGTATGTACTAGCAGAAGCTGGGAAACTGGTATGTAACTTCAGGGGTTACTTGAGTAAAGTGTGGGTACGAGATGATGATGGGAACATTAATTACAACCCACCCTCATAATATGAGATACCTCAAGCTAATTGGACGGCATTTTTAGGTGTTCGCCTAAGTGAAAAGTTCCAGGTAGTCATTTTAATTTACGGTTTCATTTGTTGGTTATTGTGTTTATATTTAACTAATACTTTGATTATGTAATAAGAAGCAACTAAGTAGGGAAAATCAGGAAAGAGCAAAGGAACCTGAATATCCTTACAGGAAATCACGTCTTGGAGATGCTCTTGTGGAGCAAATTGAGGTATGTAGTTCATTTAACAGTGAATCCTCACAATTTTGTTTAATAAAAATTTCTTGTTAATAAATATATATGTTTTAATCAAAATATAGACGAAGAAGAGAAGGGATGCGGGGTCCGATTGCACAGAGGTGACACGAGCACTCGTGTGGAGGATTGCGCGTTCTAATAAAAAAATAAAATTGATAACGTCAATGTTAAAAGAGTAGTAAATCAAATGGTGAGTTATTTGCAATTTTAGCTATATAATGCGTTGTGTGTTTGTTTTGAAATACTTTTGAAAGAACAATATTCACTAATTTTTTTTATTTTTAAATGTATTATTACAGGAGAGCATTTCACAAGAGAGTACTAGCTATAGTGGAAACGAGAGAAGTCAAGATGATCTATTGGCTAAAACTTTTAAAAAGAAGGAGCATTCGGGTCGCGTTAGGGGTGTTGGCTTTGTGGTGTGACAAAGAGAGTACTTTACGGATCCAAAGTTTTCTAAAGATATGGAGATGGAAAGCTTGAGAAGCATGGTGAAAGGGCCTCTCCGAATCATTATCCTCCTTGCAACGCGAGTTTGATGAGATGCGGGCGTCTAGGTCGCGTCAGCCACATGAAGATGAGGTGATTTCTTTGAAAGAAAGCTACCCAGAACCAGTTAAGATGCTTCCTGAGGTAATGATCTGAACTTGTTTAGTGATCATGTAACTTGCAACTCTCTATTTTTGTAATACACACAAAACTTTCTAATATAATGGTGTATATATATATGTAGGCTAAGGCGCGGTGTCAATTAGCATTTTCATTACCGTCATATCGTGTGGTGGCTAAAGGACATATGTTCAATCGACAACATGATAGAACACTTCACAACCGTCCATTACCCACCAACCTTGTGTAAGTGCAAATTGACACTGCAGTTGAGGAGGATACACCCCTACCCGTCCCTCTCGATGATGAAGTGCTCACCATTTCTGATGCTTTAGGTACCTTTGTTGCTTAGCCTATGAGTCTTGTCATTGTCACTGATACATCAGTATGTTATTAATAGATAGCCATTAATAAATTATAACAATTGTTTAAGGTTACTAAATATACTTTCGTGTGTCGCATTCACGTTTTGTTTTCTTTGCTTAAATAGTCTCTTGGACCATCCAAATCATTTGGAAACCAAAAATCAGGGACGTCCAAGCACTCAATTGTCAAACCAAGACCTCCAGTGGCCAAGCCTGCACGTGAAGATGACAGATGTGAAGACCTTGTACTAGCTGAACTCCCTAAGTACCTTTTAATTCTTGGAAAGTACATGAAGAGGATGTCTACTGATGACCAGATCACTATAGACTTCGAGGAAAGAATTATGAATCTTGAATTCCAAGAGTTTATTGGGAGGCAGGAGATCTGTCACCTTTTGCGTCAAGAAGAGATAGGAGCCTCTCTCATTTCATTGTGCATAAAGTAAGTTTTTTAATTATTTTATTGGATCTGAACTATGATTATTTTCGTTACTCGAAATTTATTTTATGCTCAAATTAGGTTTTTTGTGGGTTAATTACGTGGTCCACGAAGGGACAGAAGGTTTTTTCGGGTTCCTTAGCCCACATGCTATATATGCGGGATCAGGTACTAAGCAAATTGAACAAGTGCAGTTCATAGCAAGTGCTATGACAGAGAGTGCACAAATGAATAAGTTATTTCTTGCACCTTACAACACCGGGTGAGCTACTAAAGACCCAATTTTAATTTGTAAAACTTGTTACGCAAAATAAATTTTGAACTTATCTTTTGAATACTTTTTAGCGGACATTGGTTATTGCTTGTGATTGATCCATTTCAAGAGATCGTTTACTATCTGGATTCTTTGCATGGTGATCCAAATAACTGATTTGACATGGAAAAAAAATCAATCAGTAAGTTTTTCATTCGATCAATGTATCCATTATATTTAATATTATTTTTAAAGTGTATATATCTTCTTGGATTTCACGTATTTGCTTGTTTTTGACATATTTCCTTGTTTTTTGTATTTTTTCACAGGGCTGTGCTCATAGCTCATGCAAATCACAACAACCATTTCAAGAAATGCAAAAACAAGGCATGTAAATGGATTAGAATAAAGGTTAGTGTTTTCTCGTTTCAAGAGATTATTCGTATAAAAGTTAGTGTTCTAATACAACTTTGATTACTTTTGTAGTGCCCCCAGTAGACAAACGACATAGATTGTGGCTACTTCGTTATGAGATTCATGAAGGAGATTATTAGCCACGGAGAATCTATAATCCCAACAACAGTATGCATAATCTTAATACTCAATTTCTTTCCCTTTTGAAGTTATTAAACCTTTGGTAGGTAATTGAAACGTCAGTTGGGTTTGCAATCTCTATATATATCTTGCAGTACTTTCATGATTGTCGATGCTCCTTCTACAGTCAAGTGCAAATTGATGAAGTATGCTGCGAAGTGGCACAATACATTATCGAATGCGATTAGAAATTACGTAATGTACATTTTGTAAATTGTGACTTGCTGTAAATTGTGATTTGTTGCATTTAAATTGTGATTAATTTAATTAGTTGATTGTAAACACATAATCATTTGTTGGAGATTATAAAATTTTGTTGTTGGGGGAAAGAAGTGGTTATATTGAAGTTTTGGGTTTTTGTTGTTTCTGTTGAATTTGTTGTACGGTGCAGCTGGTTTGTTGTGTTGGTTTATTGAATCTGTTGTACAGGAAGGTTACAAACTAGTAGGGAGGGGGGGAAAAACTCCTATTACATCGGATCACGTTATTAACCGCTTTAATAGGCTTAGACCCTATTACAGCGGTTCACGTTATAACCGCTGTAATAGGGGACCCTATCACAGCGGTTAAAAACCCGCTGTAATAGGTAAAAAAAAAACCCGCTGTAATAGTCATTTTTTGTAGCAGTGGGTGTTATATCAACCTTTTTTGGATTACTTCAAAAATTTACAATTACATTTTTAAAATGTGTTTTTTTTAAAATACAGGTCCATCTACTACCACTAATGACGATGCTGCCGAACCATCTACCTGATATCTACTTAAAGGACTAGCAGCTCTGTAAACTAATATGTAGGTACCACAAGTTTTTCCGGTTTAATTTATCTAAGACTAGAATAATACACTGGATTATCTAAACTTTCATATATGGCAACTAACCATAATATTCTGTTTTAATTTCAGATTCCACACAGATTTGGGACTTTGGGGTTAAAAATTCCTCTTTTTTGCTGGACATCTGTTATTAACAAGAAGTAGTAGGAGTAAAACTCGATCAATGAATTTTGTAGCTTTATATTGGTAATGTGTTTTTGATCCAATGTTGGTCTTAGCATGAATGACAAAATGGTAGCTTTACCATTCAATAGCTTTTGTAACTTTACATCGGTAATAGCTTTTTGGATCCAATGTAATATACAAATGATTTTGCTATATACCATATTGTCTCATAATGTACAAAATTCCAATTATTTTTCTTGTAGTCCTTTTTGAGAATTTTTTATTACTTTTTATAGCTAAATTTTCTTAGTATGAACAACATTTATCCATGTTCAGCATAATCCATTGAATAAACCCAAGTTCATTCCATTCATACACAAGGTAAATATCCTATAATTTAAGGTTACATTCCGAATTTCAATATAATTTATATCGGGCACTATCACCGCGCGGTGACCACTAACTACTTACTTTTACAACACTAGACTCTAAACCTTGTAATTTTCACATAATATATGGAGTTTTTATGGAATCTACTCGAATTAAATAATTGTCACATGCAAGAAATGTGATGAAATAACGAATTTCGTCCAATCATTAACTATTTGTACTAAAATATAAAAAATATACCATATGAGGCTAATTTTGTAAGTTTATAAAACATAGTCAAAATTACAAGGAGACTCATCTCTTATTAGAGTACTATTACAATTTTCCCTTAAAACTATTGTTTTAATTAAATAAAAATTATTCACATATTTTTTTTTTGAAAAGAAACGATAACTTTCATTAACCAGATGCTAAATCAGCATCAACAAACGAACGAACAAAATCCGGGGTCAAAACACCCTCAACAAAACGAAAAGCAGAACGAGCCAAATGATGCGCAACGGAGTTCGCCGAACTCCTAACAAGGCTCAAAGAAAACGATAAATAATCTAAAGCAATTAACACATCATGAAAAAAAGAACTATAAAAAGATAAATCAGCCCCGCGAGATCGAAGCTTAGAGAAAACGACTGAGCTAGCACCCTCAAAACACACATTTAACCAACCGTGCCGAATAGCCATATCCACAGCTTCACGAACCTCTAATACGTCAGCTGCAAGTGGATCCACGAACCCCTCATAAAATTGACAACACCAGCCAAGCACCGCACCATCAGCTCCCCGTGCCACAACTCCTACTCCCACACCAGATCGCTCCCTAAAAACTGCCCCATCGTAGTTAATTTTTACACCTCCCTCAGAAGGGACGAACCAAACAGCAGAACTAACATGAGAGGGCAAACCACCTCCTTGAACAGATTTCACATTCAAGAAGGCCTGCATATAATTCTGCACAAGATTAATCGTATCCCAAGGTTCACTCACCACCTTATCCCACACCATCCTATTCCGAGCCCACCATATTTCCCAGCTAGTAAGAAATAACGCAAAAGAAGATTTCTCAGTGTTACCCGAGATATGCCGTAGCCAATCCTCAGTTGAGCCATTCCAGGAGGAGATCACATGCCAAGCAATTGGTGTAAGAGCACACACTTGTCGAGCAAAATGACACTCCAAAAAATCATGACGAGCCGACTCACCTTCCATTCCACAAACTGAACACAAATCCACCACTTCACACCTACGCCTTCTAACATTTTGACAAGTTGGTAAAATGTCCCGAGCCAAACGCCACCACAAAAACCTTAATCTTATTAGGAAGCTTCGAGTGCCAAATGAACTTCCAATCTGCACGTGGAACAGAACTCGGACCTCCCACTCTCGACAGCCTTGCCCTTTCCCTTATTTCCACCGCCAAATGATAAGCACTGCGAACCGAAAAGAGACCATTATTCGAGTAATGCCATACACAAACATCCGGAGATGAGACCTATTATTCACATATTACATATACCTATCGACAGTTTTAATATTGTCTTCCACATTTTATCACGAATATTATCATATATCTGCCGTGAGAATTGTGTTCTCACTTAAAAAAATCAAAGATTTGTACCCACTAGCTATCTCATCACCACTCTACCCCAACTTCTTGCGCCATGTGATATACATACATATATATATATGAGTGTGTGTGTTAAATTTCGCAGACATTATGTAGATGTACATATTAATAAGAAAAATGTTATATGCAAATCATTTAATCTTTTATACTTTTATCTTCATTTTGGATATAGTGAGATTATCATTTATTGTGGTACACATTAGTTATATAACTCATCAATTACGATGATTCATTTCTTAAAAATGAAAGAAGAATGATAATATAAATGATAGGTTAAGAGATAACATATTGCATCACTCGTTTTTTTCAATCATTTATAAATATTAATACATTAAATATGAGGCGAGAGAGATAAGAGAACAAATCACTTTTTTTTAATTAACACAAATCATTCAGTTACGTATAAACTTGTTATGAGAACATTTTTCAAGTTGTGAACTTTATAACTCTGTTAAATAGAGCTAAAAAGTAAATTAAAGTATTTACTATTTGATTCGATATCTATCATTAACAATTAATTTTAGCTAGCTCAATTAGTCTAATAAAATAACCAAACTTCAAAAAAAAAAATTGTGTTCAACAAGTTCGAAGTTTGACTCGAACACGACTCGATTACTTAGAATGATAAAATATATTTAAAAATCTCAAAGTTATTCGGACTTGACTCACTTAAAGCCCATTTAATCAACTCGATCTAATTTACAAGCAAATGCAAAGTATTGCAAACACAATTCTTTAAGTATGATAAAAAAAAAAAAAAAAAAACTTGAACAATATTGTATTATGTTCGATTTGAATCGTTTGGACCCCTAGAATTAATTGCTAAAATATATGCCGATGTTTCTTTCATGTAGGGTGTACTCATCTGTTTGGTCATTGAATTTTTTAAAAAAAAAAATTTGAAAAAAATATTTTTATTTATTTTTCGTTCTTTCCATTTTCCTTTTATTCCTCTCCACAAAACCTACCGAACATGGCCTAAGAAAATGTTATATATTATACCATTCACCTAAGTGAGAAACACAAGTAGTTATGTATTATATATATATACATTATATATATACATTATATATATATATATAATGTATTAATTAATGGGATTGATATTAGCACTCCTCTTTTTGATGATCACACTCCACCTAACTTTATATCTTCATTCTTTTACCAATATACCCTTTTATTTATTAAACAATACTTGACTTAATTTATTTGATGGAAACCTTTCCATCATCACTTGGAATTCTAGTATTAAAAACGTGAATAACTTTTTTATTAAAATAATATTAAAGAATAATTTTTAAAATATATAAATTTAAATTATTTAACAACTTGAAGACGTTACCATCCAAGTTGTTTTCATCTCTTTTCTTTATTATTATTTTTCTTTTGGAAAGTTCATGAAAGTTGTGCCTTTTTTATGAATTTTATTTTATTTTTTCAGAATTTATTAAAAATAACACCATTTTATTTATGATACAAATATAAAATTCATGAAAACGGCACCATTTTCATGAATTTTCCAAAACAAATTAAAAAATGATTGAAAGATTATTATTCTATAAAATAAATTAAGTCAAGTATTGTTTAATAAATAAAAGAGTATATTGGTAAAAGAATAAAGATTTAAAGCTAAGTAAAGTGTGATTATCAAAAAGAGGAGTGCGAATATCAATCTCTTTAATTAAAAACCAGCAAATCCAATAGTAATAATAGAATAAGCAAACTATGGTAGATAGGGAAACTTTAGTTTGGTAGGGCAACTTAAGTGGATGGGCTTTATTTGTAGCACTTACGGATTACTATAGTAATTTCACATGAATCTTTCGCAAGATGATTGGCTTATTAGATTATTCATTTTGCACTCTAAAGCATGCTATAGTCCCTGGCTAGAAGATGATTAATATATATACACGGAGGTCAAAAGGAAGCAATAAGAAATTTATCTTTCTTTCGTTACGATTGCAATAATTAATCTGTATTTTTTTAAATTAATTTTATGGTAAAACAACATTTTATTGGTGTCACATTCGCAGTGCACTCTAGGTGGATGTTATAATGCCAAGTAATCAGTGGTGAATTAATATGCGCAGCACTTTCTACACTCAAATAGTTCTTAGATATATTCAAATATAATTAAAGAATAATATCATTGCAATATTCCATATTAGGGCCGATTCTTGATGCTTGCTCCATTAATTGTCTATAACTAATGAGCACACTATCTTTAATTACTTTCCCAAAAGGTTGGTAAACTTTTTCAAGTTTTCATTAGTACGTTGATTGAATCCTTTCATAACTCTCCTTATCTCGAAAAATAGGTATTATTAGTACGTAATTTAGAATATATTTTTTTTTTGGATCAATAATGTATTATGCATCAGTTGAGATTATGGAAACAACTTGAATTTTCAACTTTAAGTGATTTTTCAATTGAAATTATAAAAAACAGAGGCAGAAAACTCAGTCCGATCGCATTTGCAATCAAAAGTCAAAACGCGAAATTTGACTTCTCATCATAAGGTTAAACGAGTGCTTAAAATAGTCAATATCGGACAATATATATATATATATATATATATATATGAAGGGAACAAATGTTTGCACTATAACTTGATTCTTATTCCATGTTTAGTGATGTGAAGAGAACTAAGAGAACAGTAAAATCCATTCAGGATTTGTCATAGTCCAAGGCAAAAAAATTCGGGCAAACGACCTTTTCTATGACTGTCCATTTTTGCAATAGCCACTTAAAGATAAAGCCACTATTGACATGTATCAATTCATAGTTTGATTTGGTACACACAAGTCTTAGGTTATAAATGAGTCTTTTTTTATTTTTTGATAAGAGGGTTATAAATGAGTCTAGTCGAACAAGTGCTTGTTCAAGTTTATTTGAAGTATTATTGAGCTTTAGAGTTTGTGTTTAAGTTTGGTTTGATTGTTAATATAGTCAAGCTCAAACGAGATTTAATCGAACCAAGCTCGAGTAGCTTGATTGTTTTTGCACATATTTTATTGTTTTTTTACTAATCGAATCGAGCTCTAGTCGAGCTTCAAACTTATCCACATAAAAGGTTGTTCAAGTTCGATTTGATATGATACAGGCCGAACTCAAACGAACTTTTACTAAATAATATCGAGTTGAATAGTTTGATTCGCCTTTTAGCCATAGTTAATGATAAGCCTCTTACATTTAGATTTTGCCAAAGTATTTAAAAAAATAATAATAGTTAAACAAATTCAAAACGTTTTCTAGCACAAATTGCACAGGTACGTATCAAAATCAAAATCTTGACTTTCAGTCACGAAAATAAGATTATTATTGATTGATGATCGAGATATGCATGTGGAAGACATTTTACTGATTAAAAACCATTAATCAATTTAAATGGGTTACACCAATAGGATTACAATGAAAGACACTAACATATTGCAGTATGATTAATAAATTAGGACATCTCATGCTTTGTTTATATATAATCCACTAACGATTTTTTAAAAAATACATAATTTAATTATTTATCAACGTGGGTGCTATTAAAGATATTAAACTCTTTTATGGTGCTAAATCTGTTGATGAACAATTCGGGTTTTCTATTCTAAAATGATTTTCTCATCTCGTATTTTATTTATTTATGTACAATATATATATATATATATATACACATATTGTCTTTCAAAAAAAATTTATTAACATGAATTATATATACGTATAGTGCATATATAGAGTGAAGTTGTGCACCATTTCAAAATAGAAAATCACATGTATATACAGGAAAGCAAGTAGTGTGTCTCTTATTTGATCTCCAAATAGTGTCTCTTATTTGACATGTAGGGATTAATTATTATATGAATTCTATATTAATTATGTGCCCATCATATATCATTTGCTTGGTGTCCGAGTGGTGGATGAAAATAGATCATGTCTAGTCTAGCGAGTCAATTATTTAATTAATAAATGAATGAATAAAACGATAACGTGGTTTGCCCCCAAAACTCCACTAAGATTGTTGCATGCAAAATTGAAATATTCTATGGTAAATGTCTGCCATATTGTTGGGTATAAACTATAGAGATAGTCCAGGCCACTAATATTTAGATTGACTGGTGAGTGATTTTAATTTTCTACTTCAACTTTATGAGTTCGAATTTTGTTAGAATGTAGAATTCTATATTTTAGTTAATTAGTGTGTTGTAGGTTGGCGTTGGCTTGTAATGCTTGTTCCTGTTCCGTGATGGTAAATTTCGTTTAATTTCTTTGGAATAGCATTTTATGGAATTCTCCAGACTACCTTTTGTTTAAAAGAAAAAAGAGGTTGAGATAGTCCCATTTTGTTTGGGAGAATCTATGTTAGACCAGTTCATTAGTTCTTGCATTTGTATTTCTAATATAATAAGGTGTATTGTATATGGTCTTCACACGGTCTGGCATAAAATTATCTTGTTTGTTTTGGGGACCCATGCATAGGGATGGCAATGGGACAGGGTTAGCTGGGTATTCGTTCCAAACCCGCCCCGGTGGGGAGGGTTTGGGTACACTGAATGGGTTATGGGATGGGTTATGAATATTAAATTTATAACCCGATAGGGTGTGGGGCGGGTAGTGGGTATAGTGCAACCCGCCCCATTACCCGCCCCGCTATTATTATTCTAATAAATAGATTTTTAATTTTTATTTGATATATTCAACATAACTTAAAGTTTGCATAACTTAACTTTTTTTATTTTTTATTATTAAATTTTATTTGTTAACCCAATTAGTGAAGATGTGAAGTTGAAAAGTCTCATAAAGAGACAAAATAAATTAGTGAAGACGATCTAGTTCATTTTATTTTATAATTGAGTTGATGAAGAATTTGGAATATTTTGTTTTATGACAGAAATTGCACACACACATACACATATATATATATATATATACATACACACAGAAGCACACACACACACACACAAAATCTCTCTCTCTCTCACACACACACACAAAATCTCTCTCTCTCTCACACACACACACACATATCTATACACACACGCAAAATCACTTGGTTGACGTGGTGGCCAGTAGTAGGTGGGACAGTAATATTGATGAAGAAGGAGATGATTTTTTTATCTTAAATTAAATTATTTAATTAAAATTTAAGACAAAGATTAATTTATTAATTTATTATTATTATTTTTAATTAAATTATATTTTTAATTGAATATATAACATCTTAAGGGTAATTCATCAAAATTCAACACTTAAAATGACAAATTTAACCTTAAAATGGCACATGCCAAGCATGTGATGATTTTCCAGCGAAATATTCCGAAATATAAAAAAAAGTTACTTTTGCAAAGGTTAGGAGGTAAAGTGAAAAAAAAAAAAAAGTTTCTAACAATATAGCCTTAAAATGGCACATGCCAAGCATGTGATGATTATTCGGTGGAATATTCCGAAATATAAAAAAATATTAATTTTGCAAAGGTTAGGAGGTAAAGTGAAAAAATCTAAAAAAAAAAGTGAGAAAACGACCAAAGTTCGAAGGTTTTAATATTTTTATCCCTTTTTTTAATACAGTGGTTTTAGGGGGAGGGGTTTACCCTATGCGTCTAAACCTGACAAACTCGGGTTAACAGTTACAATACGGGGGCCAAGCTCTGTCTCCTTATCATCCATTAAAACTTTGTGCAAACGCATCCGGAGTATCCATATATCTCATGGGCATATGAATCCCCATTTTAGCTAATTTGTCAGCCGCTCGGTTTGCCTCTCGCCAAATATGATGAATGGAGAGGTCCCATGTCCTCCTTTGCATATCACAGATTCTAGTAATTACATCAAAATTATGGTGAGCCATGGAGGCGTCCACAATGCTCTTGATTGCTACCTCACAATCGGATTTAAGGTTATTTTCTTCAAGTCCATATACCAATCCACTTCTAGTCCTTTGAGTATGGCTCACATCTCTGCTCAGTGCCGAGCAAGGGTCCATGTGACCACTAAAACCTTTCAACCAATTACCATGATCATCTCTTAGAGTACCTCCAATCCCCACTTTGTGATTTTCCTGGTGTTCATCTTCCACCGCTGCCGCATCCACATCAAGTTAGAAATCTGTTGTGGGTTTAGACCATCCCATTTGGACAATTTCTTGAAGCACATTCGGGTCAAACCTCGACCCACAAAGGGCCTCATCAATTCGCTTCCAGATCAACTCCATGTCAACGGATGGGTTGATGTCTCGTGTTCAATGCACCACTTCGTTACGTACCTGCCAAAGAAAACTCTTTCTATATAATATAGCCCATGATATTCACAATCATTGCAATCGCACGAGAATGAGTTAGTAGTGGATCATACTTGGGATGTTTCAAAATCTTTGGTCTTGGTATGATCGCAACCATACATGTTTATGTGATGGTTGACTCCCCCACAAGTGTGGTGGAGATCATCCGAGTCCTCAAGTCCCAGGGCCTTCCAAGTATAACCAGTTAGTAACCTAATTGTGCAAAACTAATATCTTGTGAAGAGAAAGCAGGTCGAGAGCTATAAAAATAAGAAATTGACAACAAAGGCCTTTAATAATTTTGATTTGACCATTTAGCTAGGTAGTGGTTAGAGTCCTTAAAAGCTCTGTTAGTTAAAAATCATATAATACTAGTATAACATATGTATAATTAAAAATATCTTTATTTTTCGTATGCATTCTGAAATTAACGAATAATACTCGTACTTTTAAGTTAAACTGTTTAGTTTACTTTACGTATTTCGTATTATGCTTGATAAATAATACAATAATTTTGACAAAAAAAATTATTTTTTATTTAAAGTTTGAAAATTATAGTAAATTTTGTTAAGTGCTGATTGAGTTTATACAATTAAAAAACCATGTAATAATTTGTCAAAACATAAATTATTCTCGACTAGTGACTCATATAAAATACTATTTTTATAAACAATATATCTTATAAATTTATATAAAAATAAGTCGTATTTTACTCCCAAACAATTCATTTACATCGGTATTGTACTCGTACAATTATGAATTTGTTTATTCCCTATTCCCGTACTTTTTAGCCGATTTTTTCATCGTCAATTCAAAAAATATCCGTAATCCTTGTACGTATTAAATGATGAATTTTTGTTGTTCCGTATTTAACTAACTAAAAGGGAGTTAGGGAACCATCAAACCTTAATTTAAAAGAAAAACTCCTTCCAAATAACATGCTTCTATATTAATACATAAAAAATTATAGAATTCATTTGCAAAGTTTGAATTGTTAATCAAGCGAATCTTCATATTTTTCAAAATATTAAGAAACTTGAAACCTTTTGAAAGTTGATCATTAATTCATATCTAGTTAAGAAAATAATATTCATAATTTTTTTTTCATTGTAGATGAAGGGAGATATCCTGACCTGACAAATCCAAGTCGATGGTTTTTTTTTCTAAAGAGGAGGGGGCTACCCTAAAAACTTACTTCAACAAACCCGGATTATTAGTCATAGTTCTAAGCCACGTGGTGCCAATTAAATCTTGATCATACAAACGGGACACATGCTCATCAGGGAGCCAAACGGTCTCCATGCGACGAGTTATTCCTGATTTGGCTAGTGGGTCCGCAACTTGGTTCGCCTCATAGGGGATGTGCATCCTCGTAACTTGCCAATCTTTATGGATCCATTCTCTATTTTGAAAGATTATACCAAACTGTTGGTGATCAAAGGTAGTTGTTCTTATACTTTCCCATGCTTCCAGGCAATCTATTTCAATGCTAAGTTTGTTGATGTTCATATGCCAAACAAGCTTCAAACCGTCTAGAATGTCACGTAGCTCAACACCAAGAATTGAGCTCTCCTCAATTTGTCCTCTAAATCCTCTCAGCCACTTGCCCAAATTATCTCGCAAGACACCTCCAACACCAGCCACAGGATTAGTTTGATTAAAATTGGGGACCGCGGCATCGACATTAATCTTCACAACACCACGGTCAGGTTTTTTCCATCTAAAATGCATGTTGAATCCCTGTTGGTCCGTAGCATCCCTTGATGCCTTGGTACTCTCCATAACTTGCAACCGTACAGCTTCCAACGCCAATTAAAGGGTAATCAGCTCCTCCTTGTGTATGGACGCATTCCTTTCCTGCCAAAGTAAACTAACAATTTCAATAAACGTCAAATTCCAATTATCACCCCACTCATACCTGTTTGCCATATGTGACAAATTCCAGTCCACCCATTCGCTGGTGATAAGCGAGAAGAACATAGGTTGGTGACAAGGTTTCACCAGATTTCTCCAAACGTCGGATGCCCATGAACAGTCCCTATGTGCATGTAAATTGGTTTCGTTCACATTCCCACATAGCATGCACTCCGCATCCAGGGTAACATTCCGCGTATTCAAGTGGGACTTTGTAAGTAATCGGTCATGCCTTCAGAGCCACATAACAAATTTACGTCTATAGGTACCCTTCGTTTTCCATAGCCGCTGCCACTTTTTTGACATGCCCACATCGGTGTCCTCTCGAGTAATCAACTCATAGGCACTCTCGCACGAATAAACCCCATTAGCCGTGTATTTCCAAACCATAGTATCCTCATGTGCTGTGCCCCAGCATAGATATTAATGGCTCTCAACTCATCTTTAATATCCTTTGGGAGGTGGTCTAATTCAGTCCAATTCTACCCTCTTAATCTCGTCCAATAGCTAGACAACGTGCGCTCCAAGTCTATGTTCTTGTCATTATGCTCCACATGGCTGATCAATTTTGCATTATCGAGCCACAAATCGGACCATAACTTGACGACATGACCATTGCCAACTTTCCATTTCATACCCGTTTTAAGCATAGGTAATGCCGACTGAATACTCCGCCATGTGTGTGATGTCGCACCTCACGCCCTCACCCTATTCCTTAAGAGATATTTAGCTCGAACTACTTGTGCCCACAGTTTCGTGTCGTCTTTGATAACTTGCAGTCCCAATTTTCCCAAGAAAGCAATGTTTGCCGCTCGCATTTTTCTAAGACCCAATCCTCCATTCTTTTTACTTCTGCAAACAATATCCCATGAGACCGGGTGGTTTTTATTCTTCTCATCGGTATCGCCCCATAAGAAACGTCTATTTTCCTTATTAATGGCATCACAAATTCCCACTGGGATTTTGGAAGTCTGCATGTGGTAACTCAACAATGCGGTAGTAACTGCTTTAATGAGAGTTGTTCGGCCCGTAAGGGACAAAAACTTTCGCTTCCATCCTTTTAACCGCCTCTTCATCTTATCCACAAGAAATTGGTAATCCTTCTTTAAGACCTTCGTGTGATGAAGTCGTGCGCCCAGATACTTTCCCAAATCCTTTGTAACGTTAAGTTGAGCACGAACCCCAATACTCTGTGCCAAGGATCCCCGGACATTTGCCGAGAAGTAAATTCTAGACTTGTTCCGATTAACTTTTTACCCCGACATGTCGCAATGTTTTTCCAACACTTTGCTTATCACCTGTACCTGCGAATTTGAAGCTTCACCGAAAAGAACGAGGTCATTTGCAAACAAAAGGTGAGAAACTCTAGGGCCAAGCCTAGATGTTGGTACAGGTTTCCAAAGACCGTTTCTCAACTCATTGTTCACTAATGAACTCAACTTCTCGATACAAAACACAAAAAGGTAAAGAGAAAGGGGATCTCCTTGTCTTGGTCCTCGTTTTGCAGTAAACCACTCCGTCACTTCTCCGTTCCAAAGAAGGGAGAGTTTTGCCATAGTAGTAGATTCCAAAATAAGGTTAATCCAAGTCGATGGAAATCCAATTTCACTTAAAACATTTTCCAAAAAATGTCCAATCGATTCTATCATATGTTTTTTCAAAGTCAATTTTTGTGATAAAATAACATTTTTAACCCTTAATCAAATTCAAACTATGTAAAACCTCTTGTGTGACAATAATATTATCCGTAGTTTGACGCCCACTAATAAAGCTACTTTGAGTTTGTGGAATCAACAAGCTCATTAAACTCTTTAGCCGGTTTGCCATGGTTTTCGTGATAATTTTTAAAATCACATTAGACAGACTAATTGGACGAAAATTGGAAAGATGCACAGAATTTTTCTCTTTAGGAATTAAAACAATTAAAGATTCATTTATGTTAGGGTCGATAATACCATCCGACCTCGGTGCTTTGGAGGGGTTCATGTCCCAAAGAACTTTGTTTACCTCTTCTTTGGACATTGCAACTGAATAAGCTCTAACTAATGGCTATCAAGCTTAGGAAAATCATTTGTAAGCTCGTAAGGAACTACTGGAGGTCCCGTCCCATAGAGTGCTTTGTAGAAATTAACTGCCATACTTTTCAACCGAATCAGGTCATGCTCCCAACTCCCATCTTCCCTCAACAAAGCATAAACTTTCAGTTTATTTATCTTGAACTTTGTTGCCATGTGAAAAAAAATTGAGCGAGATCTCCCGCTGATAACCACTGGACTCTCGACTTTTGCTTCCATAGCAATTCTTCTTGTCGTAACGTGTCATGGTAGTTATTCATAAGTTTAGTCCCCAGTTTTTGAAGCGATCTGCAGAACCTATGACCCTTGGCCTTTTGGATACCTGATATTCGAGCTTTCAGTTCCCGTTTACGCTTGAAGATATTTCCAAATACTTCTCTATTCCATTGTTGGAGACTGATACGCATGCTACTGATTTGCTCATGAATGCCCTTATCCATAGTTTTTCTCCATTCCCCATCTACAAACTCATTGAACCTCAGATTCGCAAATCAGGCTGATTGAACTCGTAAGCCTCCTCTTTCGAACAGACAAGCAAAGGGGAGTGATCAGAGGCAAGGTAAGGCAAGTGGTTAACTGTAGCTAAAGGGTAGATATTTCTCCAATCGCTGTTACAAATGGCTCGGTCCAGGCGTTCTTGTAAATTCGAGTTCCCTCCTTTTGCCCATGTATAAGGAATCCCGTTAAACTTCAAATCCACAAAACCACATGTATTCGAGCAATCCACGAACCTAAGACTTCTATTGATGTTAAAAGGGGCTCCCACAAATTTTTCTTTTTCGTTAATTACTACGTTCATGTCACCAGCTAATAGCCACGGATCTTGAATACTAGTTGCCATATTTTCAATATATTCCCATAAAAAGTCACAAGCTCACTGGTGAGGGCTCGCATAAATACTAGATAGTATCCAATCTGGCTCGCCTTGTTGTCTTATGATACTCGTTATGCATTGGTCATTGACTTCTAAAAGTTTCACTTGAACATCCGTTGAAACCCAAAAAAGCCAAATCCCCCCTGCAAAGTTTCGAGTTTCCACCATTCTCACTTTGTCTAAGTGGCTTCTATTCACAATTTGCTTTGCATTATCCCCATGGACTCGGGTTTCCATAAGAACTAGAATCGAAGGCTTATGTTCTCTATGAAAATCCAAGAGCGTTGTTGTGAATGGGGTTTACCGATGCCCCTGCAATTCCAAAAAATAAATTTCATTAAAAAAAAAATTGTCTAGGTCCAGCCCATTATTCATAACCCAAAGCCCAAAACCCAAACACCGTTTCTAGGCCAGGAGGCCCTAAAGTCTAAACACACCTCTTTTAGAGGGCCAGAGCAGTAATATATCAGAGAGACGTATTTATTAGACAGAATGAAATAATATTTTCTTCTTCTAATTTTCATTCTCTTCCATTACAACGCTCTAGACCTTTCTCAGTTTCCCGATCCACTTTAAAGGTATGCGCTGTATATTTTATTGAAATTCATATTTGTTGCAATTTTTGAGGAATTATCTGCTTTTTCTAGATTGATTTTTAGTTTTTTATTTTTTTAAACGTTAGAAACCCTAATTTGTCGCTCGTTAACCGCGTGGTGTAATGAATTGTTTGTATATGTCTGGAAGTTTAGGCAATTATCTGAAATTCGTACGTTTATGTTTTGAATTTCCGCCACATTGGAAATCTCTTGAAGAAATTGTGATGAGATATTTCGTATATTTGTATTCACGCAATCTTGTTCCGTGGCTGTTATGGTACTGAAGTTGGCAACTACTTCTTAATTGGTTTGAGTGTTGTATTACCTGTTTTTTCGGATAATCATGGAAGCTAAAGATATTGCAAATTTTATCTACCAATGGGGGTTCAATTACGGTCTTCGACTTTTACTGATACATAGGTCCAGTGGTTATAGGAGAACTTATAACATCGAATTGGTTGTAGGCGCATTAATATTTGCCATCTAATTACCCTTGAAAACTCTTTTCTTTTTCTAATTATTTTTTTCATTTTTATGGATATTTATGTGTTTGAGGAACAGATGGACCGGTGCTGAAACTTTTCTTTTGGTCTGAATTCTATGTTATTTTGCTGCTTGGCCTTTTCCCTCTATGCTTAGATCTTTAAAAGAGATTAGCATTGCCGGTGGTAAAGCTTAGAAATTCTAGGAAGCTGATGTCTAGCCTATAGCCATTCCTTCATTTGGTGGTGGTGTTATTTTCTGTTACTTTTTAGGGAACGTCATTTTGCTTTATGAAGGGCACATTTCATGAATTTGTGTTGATGCAAGTCAAGTAACTAACTTAGCTCGTTGTTGTTTACTTCTGTCAGATATTTGGAGAATACAAATCTTAGACTCTCCTGGAGACCATCTCTTGGTCTTGGAGCAGATATGGCTGATTCTAGGCGTGGTAGAAGTGTCGAGATGCGGGATCACGATGACACACCTGTGAGGGAGAGGTGGAATGGAGACTATGACGATTTGGAAGAAAATAGATCTGATGAAGTACGCGAATCAGGTAAGCATCGAAGCAAAGACAAGAGTAAAAGCAGTAGCCGCAGGGAGGAGAAAGAGCACAGGAGTAGGAATCAAGAAAGGTTGAAGGTAGTTGACAGTGTGAAGGAAAGGGATAAAGATAATAAAGATTATGAGAAAGATCGATTGTCCAGTAGGGATAGGAGGAAGGAGGACAGAGATGAGCGTGAAAAGGATAAGGTTCGGGGGAAGGATTCTGATCGTGAGAAGCACAGAGAAAAAGAGAGAGATAAAGAACGGAAGGATCGGGGAAAGGAAAAGGGGCGAGAAGAGCTGGATGGTGAGGGAGGACTAGACAAAGAGAGGGGAAAAGGGAAGAGCAAAGATAGGGATAAAGACAGGGAGAAGGAAAGGGATAGAGCAAAAGATAGGGAGAGGGAACGGGAACATGGTAGAGATAGAGGTAAAGATACTTCTGAGAGAGAGAAAGAAAAGCAAGCAGATCAAGAAAAGGACAGGGCAAGGGACAGAGATAGAACTAGTCGTAAACAGAAGGATGAGAGTCGTGACAGGAGCAAGGATGAGAAAGATGGTTACTCGAGAGTGGAGAATGATTATTCTAAGGCTAATCAGTCTACTAAGGAGCGGCTGGGTACCTCTAATGATGAGAATGAATCCAAATTTCTCAAACATCAAGAAAAGGCTGACATTGCTATTGTTGGATCTGGCCATTCAGCATCAGAGATAGAGGAGCGCATTTCTAAGTAAGTGGCTGCTTGATTCTTAAGATACCTTCATACATTTGTTATTCCTTTTATTAATGTGAACATGGTGTATTTAGTTGTGAGTGTTAGCGCCATGCGTTAGGGTCTATGATGCATGGATACCTCTAAAAATGATTCCGTGCAGTATCGTTTCCGTATCATATCTGTATCCCCTATGAAGTATCCAGGGTACCTTGTCTGGGACATTTTTAAAGTGTCTGAAAATGAAAAGAAAAGAGAAACTTATGGATACCATATATGATACAAAATTTGAAGTATCCGACACACCTCGAATATTAAGCAGAGTATATTTTTTAAAAAAATTATACAATATTTTTTGGGCTAAAATAGTAAAAGAGATATTATTAGTGATATTGTTAAAAATTGAAACTTAAAAGTGAATCAAATAACAAAGAAATTTAACTAGACAAAAATTATTTATGTCAATGAATCTATTGAAGTAAATTTATTTAGATATTATACATGCATATACATACACGTATCCTCGACGTATCGGATCCTTAAATTTTAAAATCTGCCGTATTTCGTATTCGTGTCGCGTCGTGTCCGTATCCTCGTACCTATATTCGTGTATCATAGGTTAGGATAATACTAGGAGTTTTGCTACTCTAGTTGAACATACTTAATCAATAGAACCACATGTTTCAAAGAATTTTAATGGCTACTTATTCGGTGATACATAAATCTTCCTAACCATCTGTGTTTATTTGAATTCATGATTAATGAAAAGGTGTCACTATTTTATTAAGTAATGAAATATGGAAATATATTTGGAGAGAGAAACACATAATGTACTTAGGAGCAGTATGAAGAGAATATCAGCTGCAATGTGGCAATGTTGCAATCTGAGTGCATACATTATTAAGGGAATGTTGTGTGTTCTTGTTAGAATTAACATTCCAGGTTTGCAGCTACGCCCACTAGAATTTGAATCGCATAGGTTTACCTTGGAAAGAAATGGAATTAGCATTGATTGTGTGAATGGTGATATGTAACTCCTTGGCCAGCCTCCTACCGTTTAGTACGCTGACAGTGGGGCGAGAGATTAGTCTCACGGCGGTCGGCTGTGGGGATACCTTGGGAAACCAAAAAAAAATAAAAAAATTCTTGCACTGTCTTTGTGTGATTCACTATGAATAGTGTTACTGAAAACTTGAGGCAATTGTAATTGATTAAAACCCTAAACTTGGATGTTTGTCTGGTCTCAGAATGAAAGAAGAAAGATTGATGAAGTCATCTGAAGGTGCTTCTGAGGTTTTATCTTGGGTAAACAGGAGTAGAAAGCTTGAAGAGAAAAGAAATGCTGAAAAGGATAAAGCCTTGCAGCTTTCAAAAATTTTTGAGGAGCAGGTTGGTTGTCTTAATGTTCATACATTTCTGCACCTTAAAGGATGAGAATTATTCTACTTTGTTTGTATAATGAATGATCATTGTTGTAGAAAATTATGATAGCAGTTTCTTTGCACGTAACAGGACAACATGAATGATGGAGAAAGTGATGATGAGGCAGTAGACCGACACACAGCAGGTATGCGCCCTTTGCAGTCATGCATTCTAACTAATGTTCATATCAAGGAACTTGTAACCAAATGATTCCTCATACATGTGAAGTCATTAACTTTTGTACCTTCTCCAACTTCTATTGCAGACTTATTAATTGAGATTGTTTTGTGTTGAGTATGATTTATATCGTGATTCAGTGATAAATGTTCCCAAGTGGTTGCTTAACTCAGAATATTCAAAAATTTAAAATTTCATATGGAAAAGATAGGGATTTAAGTGCGAGTCCAATACATAACATTGAATACTGAACGATCAACTCAAAGACTCTTTTTGATAGAACATACTTTGAATTAATAACAAATAACAAGAATAAATCCTTGTTCCAAGCAAAAGCTCGACTCAAAATCCACAATAATCAATAATCCATAATAAACCCTAAAACTAGGATTTATACAAAACAGAAATAAATAAGGAAACTAACTAAGACTAGGACTCTTAATAAAATAACTAATCTTAGAAGGCAAAGGAAACTAATTAATAACTTGAACTTCAGTCTTGGAATCCAATCTTCATGGTCCGTTTTCCTTGCTGCTTCCTCGCATCGTTTCTTCTTTCTTTCATACACTCGCTCCACGTCACTTTTCTTGTCTGTGTTGATCGGCAGTATGCTCTGACATTTGTCTTTTATCATCAATTGGCAGAAGACTTAGCCGGAGTTAAAATTCTTCATGGGATAGACAAAGTACTTGAAGGTGGGGCAGTTGTTTTGACGCTCAAAGATCAAAGCATACTTGCCGATGGGGACATCAATCAAGGTAACTCAGTAGTTTTCTTTCTTTTCCAGCCCTTATTACGTTTTTTCTCCAGGTTTTTCATACTATGGGGTATTTTCTGGACTCAGATTTCCTAAGGTGACATTAAATTGTATATACCAGAGGTTGATATGCTTGAGAATGTGGAGATTGGAGAGCAGAAGCGAAGGAATGAGGCGTACAAGGCTGCAAAGAAGAAAACGGGTGTTTATGATGATAAGTAAGATTGACCAACTGTTGACCTTAATTACCTATTATCAGGCCCATATGGCTCATTCTCATTCTTTTTTATTGGGTTGTATTAGGTTTAACGACGAACCGGGTGCTGAGAAAAAAATGCTTCCACAGTATGATGATCCAGTTGCAGATGAGGTTGATTCTCATCTTGTTAGCTTGAATTTTTTTGTTCAATTCTTTTGGGTTCTTTTTTTAAATGTTTGCATTTGATCTTTTGATTTCTGTTGCAGGGGTTAACTCTTGACTCAAGTGGACGATTCACTGGTGAAGCCGAAAGGAAACTGGCAGAGGTAAACTATTTGTGTTGTTTATGATAGCTAGTTTCTGGATATAAAACTCGAATTATGTTGGTTAATGTAGGTTTATGATTTAATGGCAGCTTCGAAAAAGAATTCAGGGGGTTTCTGCGAGCAGCCATGGTGAAGATCTCAATTCAACAGGGAAGATATCAACAGATTATTATACACAAGAAGAAATGGTGAAGTTCACAAAGCCAAAGAAGAAAAAGTCTTTGAGGAAGAAGGAGAAGCTGGACCTCAATGCTCTTGAAGCAGAAGCGAAATCTGCTGGATTGGGTGCCGAGGATCTTGGTTCACGAAACAATGGCAGAAGGCAAAATCTTAAGGAGGAACAAGAAAGGATTGAGGCTGAAATGAGAAGCAAAGCTTACCAAGCAGCATACGCTAAAGCAGATGAGGCATCTAAAGCACTTCGACAAGAGCAAGTACATACTGCACAGGCAGAAGAAAATGATACTCCTGTGTTTGGTGATGACGACGATGAGCTCCGGAAATCGTTGGAGAGAGCAAGAAAAATCGCCTTAAAAAAGCAAGATGAAGAAATATCTGGCTCCCAGACCATAGCCCTACTTGCTACATCCATTGCCAATGATTCGACTGCTGATAATTCAAATTTAGCTTTTGAAGATCAACAAGAGAACAAGGTTGTCTTCACGGAGATGGAAGAATTTGTCTGGGGTCTTCAGCTTGGCGAAGGTACGGAATCATAGTTTATTAGAACTACTGTTACTCTTGCTCCTTTTGTTCTATTTTTCTTTTCCTTTCATTAGCTAGAAATAGTTTAGATATTTTCTTGGGAGTGAAAAGTTTATATGGGAGAGAGGACAAATTGTCGTCTTGGTTATAAGGGCTGAATAGGGGAAACGAGGATATTAATTGTATTATGTTCAAATGTCCTTATTTAGCTTCTGATATATTATTATTTTTATTTATTTATTTATTATTTTTTGGGTTTTGTTTTTTGGGGTGGGGGGGGGGGGGGGGGGGGGGGCAGAATCTAATGTGTTTCAACTTAAAAAAGTTGGGACTAGGTGCTTTTAGGAAATCTTCTCTTGGATAATTTAGAGACGTGGCTGGTTCAGTCAATTTCATCGATGGAGTGGTCTAATTCTCTTTTATTTGTCTCTAGAGTTCTGTTGGGATTTTTAGTATGACACAGTTATAGGCAATGTTATAATGTCCTGACTTTAATATTCTATGCCTCTGGTTGTAGTCACATTTTCATGTATTAACATTAGAAGTAACTGATAGTTTACCTCATAGCTTCAATCTAAAATGTCTGCATCTGTTACAGCACCTGGGGACATCCTCCCCCTTCTTCTTCTTTTTTTATTTTGTTTTATTTTTAATTTTTTTGGTGTGTGTGATTTCTGATGTTTCTTGTGCACTCTCAGAAGAGCAAAAGCCTGAGAGTGAAGATGTTTTCATGGAGGAAGATGTGGCACCAAGCACCTCGGATCATGAAATGAAGGATGAAGATGGTGGCTGGGCTGAGGTAAAAGAAACCATGGAAGATGAGAATCTTGCTAACAAGGAAGAAGAAGAGGTTGCTCCAGATGAAACAATTCATGAATCTGCTGTTGGGAAAGGTCTAGCTGGTGCTCTCAGACTTCTGAAAGATCGTGGAACACTCAAGGAAACTGTTGAATGGGGTGGTCGAAACATGGACAAAAAGAAAAGTAAACTTGTAGGCATTTACGAGAATGATGGAAAGAAGGAAATACGCATTGAGAGGACAGATGAGTTTGGACGAATTGTAAGTCTTCTCTTGATGATTCAATGACTTTCTATTGCATCTTGGTTTTTATGTCTGTCGTTTGCTTCTGCTACTTTAGGTGTTATGTGTCCATTAGAATCTTTGTTTTCATTTATTCATCATGTTGATAATAAATTTGCAAATGCAATTGTTTAGCAAGTTGAGTGAGGAATTTCGTTTTCTTTTTGGATATAGTCAAATAAACCATTTAGCCATGATTAATATTGGTGTTGGATGATTTGGTTGGTATAGACTAATTGTCTTTCACACTTATCTGAAGTATGTATTCATTATGTAACTGAAATATTTAGCTATTTCTTTTTTGGTTTTAAGAAAATAGGAGTTCTTCTACCTTATCTATCCTACATGGGATGAACTAAATCTAGATTAAGGCCAGAATAGGAGCACACAAATATTGGGTTTTTCTCATTGAAATCTTACTTTTCCTCTGCAACAGTTGACACCGAAAGAAGCCTTTAGGCAGATTTCACATAAGTTTCATGGAAAAGCTCCAGGAAAGACTAAGCAAGAAAAACGCATGCGGCAGTATCAGGAGGAGTTGAAGATAAAGCAGATGAACAATGCAGATACACCATCACTTTCTGTGGAGAGAATGAGGGAAGCTCAACACAAAATGCAATCACCATATCTTGTGTTAAGTGGGCATGTTAAACCAGGGTATGATTAACTTTCTCTTTATTTACATTCATGTCTTGAGCAGTATTCATGTATACCTGATCTTCTGGTTTGATGAGGATAATGGAATCTTAAGCATCAGATTGCCAGCCTATCCCATTCCTTTTAACTGGTACACCCAACTGGAAAAATAAAAGGAGAAAAATAGTGTTATATCACATAAGTTGCATTGGCTTTGATATAGCTAAATTGCGATTCAAGTGTTTTGAATATGAAACTCCACTTGCTTTCACTGACATGTAGCATATATTTATAGGCTTTCTTTTATGATCTAGTTGCATTGCCAATGGGCAAATGCTAAGAGCTAGATGATAAAGAGTTGGTTTAGCAGTTTATCATGATTTGATCTGTTTTTGTGGTCTTGTGCTGTGTGAACATTAATTTTTTCCATGTGCATGCCCCGGCAATGAATGACGGATTGTGATGCTGTTTGTTGAGAGAAGTATTATGGGAAAATTTACTGGATGCTGCTTTGACGAAATTATTTGCTACTTGTCTTTTCTAATTTTACTTCCCTTTGACATGGAAACATTATCTCCTTCGGCTGCTTATTTGGTGTAGTTTTGTACTTTGCAGGCAAAGTAGCGATCCCGCAAGTGGTTTTGCAACTGTGGAGAAAGACCTTGCTGGAGGCTTAACCCCCATGCTAGGTGATAAAAAGGTCAGTCTAAACTCTTAACAAGATAATGGCGTGTTTCTGTTTGAAATAGCTTAAGTTCTCATCTTTGTTCTATTGGGGACTCCCCACCGCCAACCCTTCCTTTGCAATCTTGTCAACATATAGATTCCTTGGAACTTTGATTCAAGCTTCTTGGTGGTTAAGGGCTAGGTTTTGGTGCTTAACGCGCGAGGATTAATTAATTGCATTTTAAACCATTTAGATTTTGTATGCTTTGATGTGTAGTAGTATGGAACCTGTCCATTTTAGCAAGCTTCTTATTCTGCATAATCTCTTTTGTACTTGAACAGGTGGAGCACTTCTTGAATATCAAGCGCAAGTCCGGGCTTGGAGATGGTTCTTCTCAGAAGAAGCCTAGAACTTGAGAGATCTCAACTATTTTGCATACAGTAGTAGGGATTTTGGTTTGTCGTTATATTCCGTCTTATTATTTTTTTCATATGGTTTTTGCTTTTTTTCCCCCCTCCATTTTGTGCCATCTATGTGGCAGAATAAACTTGAAATGTTTTACCCACTTTAGAATGGTGTTGGATTTGCACACACACTTGTACTGTTACGGATTGGTTTTACCTAAGACGGTCTTCCTGTTTTTTTTTTTAGTTTGTCTTTTGATTGTTCCCGTTCTGGATATATAGAAAATCAATTCACTTCAGGTCCTCTATTTTAGAATCATATTTCATTTTGTACTGTGAGACGCAAGACAAGTGTGTGTTGAAATAATAATAAATAGTTATTATTATTATATAGGGCATGTCGCATGTTTGTATATTCATAATACAAAGATAAAATAATACTTGCAATCATGGCTGTAAGCTATGAAATTAACACCTCGGAAATCCTAATTTTAGTGTTATCGGCTAGGATACACGGATACTCCTAAAAATGACTTGGTGTAGTATCGTACTCGTACCGGATAGGGATACGGGGTGGATACGTGCTGAATACGGTTTTGAAGTATTCGAAAATAAAAAAAATCGGAGACAATATCCGATACGGCAATTGGAAGCATCCGGGAAGTATTCGATACGGTAAGGGCATTTTTTGATATTTTGAAATATTTTTTGGGTCAAAACTCAAAATTCAAAGGTAAAAACTTATTACAATAATAATTTAACAAAAAAATCCACGATTAATTGGAAAAAAAATAGAAACGAGAATGGAGAAAAAAAACCCCATCCGTCTTCTGCTCTGCAATTGCAATACCCAATATGCAATAGAAATCTGTCTTCGTCTTATAACTGAAGTATTCTGTCTTTTAGACTCTTTTCGAATTCCACCCTTCAGTTCTTCGAGAACTCATCAAGTAAGTTAATTAGGATTTTGAGATTTGTTTATAGTTTTCAATTTTGTTAAATATTTTGTTGTTGTATTGAGTATAAACAATAAACACTCTTCTACTTTTACTCTTTTAGTAATATGCAATAATATAGATTGAGGTTTGTATTTTTGTCTTGTAATGTTGTTCGAGAAAAAAGTTGATAAAGTTTTAAATCCACTTAATTGGTGTGTAGAATAAAATTTCAATAGTTATGACTATCGATTATAGAAATTTTATACGTTCAGTAATTAACTAATTATTATAATAGCATCTTCATTTATAAGTATGAATGGTCATGTGACTTCATTTAGTGGATTGTAAAAAATTCAAGTTTATATATATATAGTCGTATCCCAGGCGTATCGTATCCTAAAATTTTGGAAAATTGCGTATTTCGTACCCGTATCATATCGTACCCGTATTCGCCGTACCCGTATCATATCGTACCCGTATTCGCCGTACCCGTATTCGTGCATCATAGGTTATCGGTGAATGAGATCTTTAATTTTATAGGTCTTGTAAATACTGATGGAGATTCCTGATGAACTTGTTATCAATTTATTATGTGTGAAGCTTTAGCTATGGTTTTTGCTTTGAAAATTTGTAACCAGGAGATTTAAGATTATTTAATCAATTTATTCTGAGAGTTTGTTAAATAACACTAGTACAGGTCAGAAAAATCAAATTGCAAGCAAATAAAGAAAATGGAAGTAAAACATTGAGTTAAAAATAATAACCACCACAGAAATTCAAGAAATGTAAATGAATTGGAAGCGGAAAGCAAAAGTGTGAATCATCATTTACGAGAAGACCAGTCACCTGAAGCCAAAAAAATGAAGAAGAGTTGATTGTTTTATAATTACCCGCCACCACTCAAGTGTATTGCGGTGTTTCATGGCACTTCTATAGTTTAGGTGGTAGAATGCAATTTTCAAAAGTGCATTCTGTGAGTCTCAGTCAACTTTTAACATAAAATAACGTGTGAAACTAATGTTGCTTAAAAAAGAAACTAACATTGCAACTTCTGAAATATATTGGGATGGTTTCTAAAATAACTTAAAAGCTTGAGACTTTCTCAATCAGTCCTATCATGTGGGGCTTCACGCTTTCTCAATCAGTCCTATCATATCGGGCTAACTTTGCAAGTTTACCATATATAGATTAATAATCACGTGGGCATCGTATGTATGGAGATTGGAGAGGCACCCAAAGTGCATTTTCTTGAGGGCAAGGCGTATAGAATATTAAATTGTAGTGTTGGAGTTTCACTTGCTAATTTAGAAACCATGCATTAGCAAATCCTATCTATATCTATACTACTATAAAAGTATGGATCTTGTAAGGTATTTCTTCCAATTGTGATTTTAACACTATTACCCTTGATTAAATAATTTAATTAAAAATAGAAAACAAAGAAAAATTTATTCACTCTTTTCTCTCGGCACATGGTAGCTTGCTAACGTGCACTGCGGCTATGGCAAGGAAGAGGAAGGGGGCGGGTACGATTCAGGGTTCTGTACAACTAACTAATCCACCACAACAACAATCGGTGGAGCACATGGGAAGAAATCAGGGGAGCGATGGGGGACAATCGCAAAATCGGAGGGAAAAGGTTTTGCAATCGGGGATAAAGGCAAGAAACGAGGCTGGATCGATTGAGCAATTGATAAGCAGAGCTCAAGGGATGCTGAATCAGAACCAATCTGAGGCTTAGATCGTGCGAGTGTTACAGGAGAATATTAGGGATTTAACAGGAAACCCTAATACAGTAAGTGAAAACAGAGAAGACGAGCAAGAGGAGTGCGACAGGAGCCTGATACTGTGATAACAACTGGCACTGTGTGGGATACATTTGATGTCTCAAAACTAAGGAATGCTGGGTGTAAACTCTCATATATAGAACCAGAGATACATCAGGAACAAGAGGTAGGGAGAATTGAGCATGAAGATATGCAATCCGAAGTTGAATATTGGAATTCTGCACTGGTTTGTTATGTAATGGGAGCTAATCCCCCATTCCCGGTGATGAATGGGTATATAAGCGCATATGGGGCAAATTTGGCATTCAGAAGGTACTCCTCATGCCTAATAGATTCTTCTTGGTTAAATTTCAGAAGAAGGAGGATAGGGACAAGGTGGTGGAGGTGGGGATACATCATTTTGATAGCAAACCATTGATTGTGAGCTCTTGGAGTGAGAATCAGGACTATAATAAACCAATTGTTGAAAGGGTACCAGTGTGGGTGCAACTTGAGGCCTTAGATATTAAGTATTGGAGCAGTAAGGCACTTAGTAAAATTGCGAGTCTTATTGGCACACCCATTATGGCTGATAAGATGACCATGGAGAGAGATAGAATTTAGTTTGCTAGAATTCTGGTTGAGGTGCAGGTGAATCATATGCCTGATGTTATTAGTTTCCAAAATGAGAAAGGGATAGTTATTGATCAAAAGGTGAAGTATGAATGGAGACCAACAAAATGTACCTTTTGTTTAGGATATGGGCATATGGGGAAGGAGTGCAGGAAGAAAACAGGGAGAATGGAGTGGAGGCCAAAACAGGTTGAGCAAGGAAAAGAAAGCCAAGGGCAAAAGGGAAATAATCAGAGAAATGGAAAGCAGTGGAGGACTCGAGGGTGGTGAATGTGGAATAGTGGCAGATGGTTAATCGAAAAGGGAGGAGGAACTTGCAATTTGGGGAACAGCCAACACAGGATAATCGATCAACATCCAGGAAAGTTGCACAGGAGAATGAGGGAAATATTGGAGTTACAAGTAATAATCAGGTACATTATGCAAGGCCTAGCAACTTGGAACATCATCAGAATGAATCTAGTCAGTAAGCAGAAAGAGGTAAAAGTCTTTCTGTAAAAAATATGCTATAGGTATAATGGAGATATTAGAACATAAAATTAAGCAGGAAAAGATGGCTACTGTATATAATCAAGTGTGTCCAGGTTGGGATTTTGAAACAAATATAAAGGATGACAGAAGGGGTAGGATATGGGTAATGTGGAGGAGGGACATTTTTGTAGTTCAGATAATTCATACTACTGCACAAACTATGCATACTTTAGTACAAAATAGAGTTACTTAGAAATAATATAATGTGACTTACATATGCATATAATACTACTGGGGACAAAAGTGTGTTGTGGGAAGAGCTAAAAGAGTTATCATTAGTAACAAAGGGGCCATGGCTGGTTATTGGTGATTTTAATAGTGTTTTGACAGAGCAAGCTAGAGTGGGTAGGAATACAATTACAGTAAATGAACTTATGGAGTTAAAAATGATGTGTTGATGAATGTGATTTGGAGGAGATAAGATGGCCTGGGTGCTATTATACCTGGAATAACAAGCATACAGTGGGTCAGAGGATTTTCTCTAGAATTGATAGAGCTTTTATTAGTCAGAAGTAGTCTATGAAGTTCCCAGAAGCAGAGGCAAAATTCTTACCAGAAGGGATTTCTGACCACTGCCCTATAGTGGTAAGGATGAATCAGAATTTAATAAATACAAGAAAATCATTCATTTTTTACAATATGTGGAGTGAGTCCCCGAGTTTCCTACCATTGGTGAATCAAATTTGGAGGACAGGAGTACATAGGAATAAAATGTATACCATAGTGCATAAATTGAAGAAGTTGAAACCAGAGCTGAAGAGACTCAATCAAGAACATTTTTCAGATATAGAAAACAGAGCAAAGGAGGCACACTGTCACATGATAAATCTGCAAAAGAGGGTAAATGCAAGTCCACCGAATATAACATTACAGGAACAAGTCAAGGAGAGTGAGAAAGAGTATAGTAACATAGCAAGAACAAGAGACAGTTACTTATAACAAAAATCAAAACAAACATGGTTACATATGGGAGACTTGAACACACCATACTTTCACAGAATCATCAAACAGAAACAATACAGGAATAGGGTAAGTAAGATTGTTATTGGAGATAGAGAGATTACAGAATATGAGGCAGTAACTGAACATTTTGTGAACTTCTATAAAGGGATGTTGGGAACTCAAAGTAAGGTAAGTAGAACTGATCAGATAGTGTTTGAACAGGGGCCAAAACTGACTTTAGATATGCAGCTGCTGTTAATCAAACCATTTACTGGGGATGGGGTAAAATAGGCCATGTTCAATATATGTAGCACCAAGAGTCCAGGGCCAGATGGTTTTGGAAGTGGTTTCTTCAAAAAAGCATGGAACATAGTGGGACAGGATGTAATTGGGGCAGTGCTGGATTTCTTCAATCATGGGAGACTTTTAAAACAGGTGAATTGCACTTTATTGAGCCTTATACCTAAAATAGAGAATCACACACAAACTAGTGACTTCAGACCCATAGCTTGTTGTAATAGTATTTACATGTGCATTTCTAAGTTGATCACTTAAAGATTGGCCCAAGTACTACCCTATCTGGTGAATGAGAATCAAGAAACCTTTACAAAAGGTAGATCTGTGGTGGATAACATCTTGATCAGTTAGGAACTCATCAGGCTATACAACAGAAAAAATGTATCACCAAGGTGTCTAATGAAGATAGACATGAAGAAGGCTTATGATATTGTGGAATGGATATTTTTTAAGGAGTGTCTTAATGGGTTCAGATTTCCACAGAGGTTTAGGGACTAGATTTGGGAGTGTGTTACAAGTACTTCCTATTCTGTGGTCCTTAATGGTGAGACACGTGGTTTCTTTAGAGGGCAGAAAGGTTTGAGGCAAGGGGATCCCATGTCTCCTGTGTTGTTTATGTTGATCATGGAATATCTTACCAGGTCAATACATCTAGCTGCTAAACATCCACAGTTCAGATACCACCCTTGTTGTAAAAGTTTGAATCTTACAAATATATGCTTTGCAGATGATCTTATGATCTTCTTCAAAGCAAATACTCAGTCAGTTAGTGCTATATGGGATGTTTTTCATATGTTCTCTGCAACATCTGGACTGAAGGCAAATCAAGGGAAATCAAGTATGTTCATAAGAGGGATGTCTCAAGACACAAGGAACAAGCTATTGCAGATCATTGAATTTTTGGCATGAGAGTTTCCCATGAAATACCTAGGGATTCCTCTATCTCCTATGGATTAAGGTGGATTGTTTTGTGTTAGTGGAAAGAATAAAAAGAAAACTTACAGGATGGGTATCAAGAAATCTGTCATATGCAGGAAGGGTTCAATTAACAAATACAGTGTTGATGACACTTCATATTTATTGGGCTCAAATATTCATACTTCCTCAATCAATAATGACGATGATAGTGCAAAAGTGCAGGGATTTCCTTTGGGGTAGAACAGAAACAAGGAGGACAATAATCCCAATTAGCTGGGATCAGATATGTAGGAAGAAGAAGTATGGAGGTTTGAATGTGCAATGTTGTAGCGTTTGGAACATAGCTGCAATTGGTAGACAGGTTTGGGCGATTGCTAACAAGAAAGATTCTTTATGGGTAAAGTGAATTGGGAGCATCTATCTAAAGGGGCAGGACTTCTGAACGTATCAACCATCTCTAGATAGCATCTAGGCTTGGAAAAAGATCAATCGTGTCAAAAGAAAGATCGAAGCTGGATTTGTGCAACATAGGGGATTCAATACAGCTACAGGTAAATACTCAATTAACCTTTGTTATAATTGGCTAAGAGGGGAGCATGAGATATTTTCATTTGCGAGATTAGCTTGGAATCCTTGTACTATTCCCATGCATGCGTTTACTGTTTGGATGGTGTTACATGGGAAAGTAATGACAAAGGATAGGCTGAGTTGTTTTGTGCAAGGAATAGATACAACATGTGATATGTGTGGGGTGGGCACTGAAAGCATTAAGCATTCGTTTTTTTAGTCTTCTTGGAGTAGAAATTTATTGAGTTTAACCATGAAATGGTTAAAAGTTGATACCTGGTATTTTCAATTTCAAAGATGGACCCGTTGGCTTAATTATGCTTTTAAGGAATGGAAGTATAGACAGAGGGTAAATATTGCGGGATATGCAGGTGTTATTAATAGAATATGGGGAGAAAAAAACAAAAGGTTTATTGAGCAGAAGGAGCAGACCAGTGAAGCAAGTTTGAAACAATTGCAAGGGGACCTACGCTTGAAGATTAGGGACTGGAGCAGTAAGTGTAAATTGAGTAGAGATAGAAATTTATTGGCTAATATACTTGAAGAAGAGTCATAGGTTGAATTTTGTTTTTGTGTAATTTGATATATTGACTTCAAGGCTAAGATTGAGTGTCTCCCTTGAAGCCTGTGTAAGAAACGTTGTGTATTGGTGGGTTCTTTTAATACAATTACTTTACCTAAAAAAAATAATTATTTAATTAATAACCTTTGCTTAAATAATTCTATCAACTACCCTTAATTAATTTAATTAATTACCTTTGCTTAAATAATTCAATTAACTATCCTTAAATTTTTTTTACTAATATCACTTGAGACTTTACATCTCCTAAAAACCCTTCAAGTGAAATGCATGGCATACTCAAAGCCCAAAGGTCCCCTCTAATGATACATAAAAGCTTATGTATAATTAGATATTATAACTATATTAATTCAATAACTCCAATCCAACTCTTGTAGAATTCTAAAAAGAGCCCCTAATGACTCAATTAATTCATCCAACTTATATCATTAAACCTGGCATCTTCCTCAGTCATCACACTGAATCTTCACGAAAAGAGTTGCAAATGGCCTCCATTAAAACCAAAGTGGAGCTGGAAGATCACCAAATTCACTCATAATATAATTTGCATTGGATATTATTTCACCCATAAATCTAAACTATTACAAATTCAATTTTTAAATTGAGATAAATACCTACATATACAAGTAAATTTTTCATTGTAACTTCTTTGCATTTCTTCTTTTTCTCATCAAACTAGAATTTTAATATAGAGGTTTGTGTACCCAATATATTAAAGAACAACTTTCGCCTTCTCCCCAATCTCAAAAACTAAAGGTAATTGTAAAACAATTTCAGGAACATACAGTCCAAATGTATTACGTACGTCTTATGACGATGATTCTTAACCTATTTGAATCGTTGGGTGTTAATATGCACCGTTATGCTATGTTATGCACCGCTGTTGCAATTTTGGTTTGGTTTCATATAACTGTTGATGGTTATGGTCAAAGGGTGATTCGGGTGTGAAGTCCAATAATTTCTATCAAAGTGAACCTAAACTTTCTCTAATGTATAGAAAAAAATTGAGGAAATTAGTACTTGCAATTCTAAAGAGTTATCTTATCAAGAAACATTTTACATCCCTTTGTGAATTAAGTTATTGTTTTCTTTAATCATATTATACAAGTATTTCATAGGACAAATATTCATTTAAATAGGAAAAATACATCAATTAATTTTATGTTATATAACAATTTTGAAATTACGTTATACAAACTATAATTAGAACTTTCAAAATTTTATAAACTGTTAAAGTAACTGATTTTCACGTGCAACGCATGTGCATTTTATTAGTACTAATAAAAGAATGAGGAAACTATGGTTGACAGGAAAATTCCACTACTGTAGGAAGCGCTTAAATATCTGTAGCATTATTAAGACCTGTTGATCTAGTGATATCCATCTCCCATTTTATGTGAGAGGTCATGTGTTCGAATTTAGACTGTCACAAGTTGTGGATCCCCTTCTTTGTGGAACTAGATAGAGTCTGTATGACTCAAGATTATAATTATCAATCCGAATTTGTCGAGTTAAATATGTAGGGCATCCCCATCTCTTGAATTAAAAAAAAAAAATTGTAGCATTATTTCCGGATATTGATCTTTCTCATGATTGGCTTTTTTTTTTTTTTTTTTTGGATAAGAATGATTGGCTTATTAGATTATTCATTTTCCACTCTAATTAAAGCACTTCCATACTCTGATAAAATGACTAACATATCACGGACGTCAAAAGGAAGCAATATGAATTATTTTTTCTC
Source organism: Buddleja alternifolia (assembly GCA_019426215.1). Taxonomy (NCBI): domain Eukaryota; kingdom Viridiplantae; phylum Streptophyta; class Magnoliopsida; order Lamiales; family Scrophulariaceae; genus Buddleja; species Buddleja alternifolia. Next base: position 31,368,171 of record CM033398.1, read on the forward strand.
GTCAAGATTAATATAATATCTATTTTCTAAAATTAACCGTATGTAAAAATAAACATGTTTATTAGTGGATCATATCACACTTTATGTACATGTGGGTGATAATATGCCAAGTAGTCAGTGATTAGTATGTGTAGCACTTCTACCCTAAAATAATTAATCTCAAATATATTAGAATATACTTTAAAAATAGGAGTAATATCTTTGCATTCCATATTAGGACCAAATCTTGATTCTACTCCACTAATTATTATACTCAATGAGCATCATTATCTTTACTTTCCCAAAGGTTGGCAAGTGTTTTTCAAGTTTCCCACTAATTAGTGCATTGAATCTTGTTAGGAAATTGTTATATCTCACTGATTAATGTTTTACCATTTTCAATAGTGTCGATGGGATAAGATATTATTGTGTTATTATAAACATTGATCATGAAAGTCAACAGCATTAATAAGAGGTCATTGACTTTAAAAGCACCCATAATGACAAATAATTGAAAATTATGAAACAAAAAGAGTAATGAAATTGAAATATGATACTTCTTGATTTATCATCCTTTTAAATTTCATTACACTTTTAGCTTAGATAAGACTTACGAGTATTAATTCAATTGATTAACTTTACGTGACTAATATTTTGACAAAATAATGAAAGTTAGCCGACCATATACTAAATATAGCATTTTCCTTTTATAAAGTTTGTTAGTGAAATACCTTTTGATCATGATTAATCCCTATCAGCATCAAATGTCCTGATAATTAATTAATAAATTCCAAGTGTCTTTCATTGTTATAATCATATACAGTAATGTGTAAAAGAGACAAGAACATAAACGAAGATGGAGCAATCTATTCTCTCACAATAGTGTCTCCTAATTGGACACGTACGGATTAATTGTTAAATAAACATGGGCCAATCTACTCTCTCAACATATACATAAAAAATATTCAAAATCTGTTTGAATGAATTTTAATTTGTTATAATGCATTACCCGAAACTCGTCAAACATTAATATATGTAATGTGATCTCACCAAATTAATTAATTTTAGTGCTAAATATATTATCAAATATTATTTTATATAGTTATTTAATTTTGATGATTGGGTGAATTTTAACTAATATATGTAAAAATGAAAGTTTGTAGTACCATGCAAATAAAGACTAGTCAATTTGCGGATAATTAATTTTATGTCAGATCGTAACCAATAGTTCGAGTGTGTATTATGTGTTTATTTTTTTACACAATTGTGCGTAAATCACATATAATACACCTTACTATGAGAAAGAGATAAACACTATAACGAAATGAAAAAATTTAAAAAGTAAATAATTAAGGGTAATCAATACAATTTCATACTATAGAATGGATAAATGTATTATCGTATAGTCCAATGGAGTATGTAATATGAGGTGTATAGTTGTATTCAAGAGGGTAAAGTCATTTATCACTTATCGTGTCTAATGAATTGATACCACCAAATGAATAAAATGAGAAGGTGGTTTGCCCCAAAACTCCACTAAGATAGGCATTACTTTGTTGCATGCCAAATTGAAATATTCTATTGTAAGATCCTCCACCTTGTTGATAGGTGAATGATCATTTAATTATCACTTATATATCATGGCTAATGAATTAAGTAATTAACACCAAATGAATAGAATAAGAACGTGGTTTGTCCCAAAACTCCACTAAGATATACATAAATGATAGAGATTGTTCCAACCACTGTGATAGTGGTGGACGTTTTTAAAAAATTTATTTATCACATGTTGATTTTATTGAAAACGTAGTGGTCGTTAACTTTATGTCAGTGTTGTTACAGGCTAGCAAATAGAAATGCTCGAGTTGTAATATTTAATTTGATCAGGTTGGGATTAAAACTTAATTTCTATTATATTAGCGAAGCTGTGTGACTAAATTGACTATTTGTTCCAACAAATTGTAGCAGGGGTAACAATTCGTGATTGTTAAGTTTCTCTTTAAAGGTAGTGATTATGGATCCGATCTAACCTTTTGTTTGACAAAAGGAATACCAAATTGTCCCATTTTTTTTTTGGGGACCCATGCATTACCTTAGTGCTGATTATTTATTCAGTCTCTTGTGTATCAAATCAAATGCGACTAAAATTTGAGTTCGAATGAATAATCATTAAATAGTTTGAGAATCTATAATAAATTCATAATTAGATTTGATTTAGATTGATTACTTAACAAGTTAACTATGGCGTGTTGCAGACAAATTAAATTTGTAACTAATGAAATGGTGACATGTGAAATAATATATTAGATGTCAATTTAAAATTCTCTATTTATATTTTAGAAATATAATCAAATTCTAATTCCTAAATCAAATAGTCAAATAAATTGATATTCTATATATATATTTTCTAGCAAATCAAAAAAGTCATGTGCTTAAATAATATTGATGTTGGTTCGATTTTACACCAAGAAAATTCAAATAGCCAAACAAGACTTTTGAATTTATTTTTATATTTGATGTGGGAATAATAAATTAAAACTAAAAAATGTAGAGAAATGGAAGAAGAAATAAACTTCCTTATTGACTTTTAATATTGAAATACATAAACCTTAATATTTGAAGTAAATACACTTTTTCCTTTTACTAAAATTCGACTTCTCCTAAAATTACACAAAATGAAAATGGAACTCCTATTTATAGGCCTAAAGGCCGATTTTTGTAGGAATTTAGAGTCCAAAATTGGGTCCAACTTCCTCTAGGATTTTTAGGGATAAAAGATAAATAAAATGCCACAATTTAGAATTTAGTTGTTGTGGGGATATTATCCCCTCAAAGAGTCCATGTTCACGCAAGCCTTCTTGTAAGCATTTTGATGAGATTTCTTTTGGGCTTTTCTCCTTGCATTCTCCCGAACATTTCCTTGGGCTTTTCACGAGCTTTCCCTTTGAAGGCCTTCTTCAATTTAATTAATTGGGTCCGTTTGGAATAATTAAAATTATGACTCATATCATAAGCCTCCATACTCTTTGAAAATTTTGGAATAAAAGGCTCAAAAAGTCTCGAGAGTATAATAAATTGTCATAATTTCAAGAGGATGAGATCCTTTTTAATACACTTACCACCTCGTTAAAAACCTTACTTGGAAAAACCCAATGGGAAAAAATCGAGGTTAAGGGAAAAAGAGTATGGGGTGTATTAATTCTTCTTTTATGACATCTTCCATCAAACTATTTTCATGTTGGTAGCCTCCAATGTTGATATTAGCAAATGTGTAGAACATGCGAAAAATGCACGTTGAGCTATCTGGGAGGCAAGCTAATAACTGAGGTCATGGGTGACCTCATGGACTATCCCATGAGGTGGTGGCCCATTTTTTGGGGGGAGGGGGCCGAAAATTCCCCCCTTTCCCTTGCTTTTTCTTCCACTTGTTGCCTTGTTTGATAAAATTCCTCCCTTCCAACTCCTTATGCAAATAGGACTTTTCTTTTTCTTTGTTTCTGTTCAAGACTTCTTCAAAATCCCTTATTTTTAGAAGAAAATTTAGGGAATTTATATTTTCCCTCATCTTTCCAAGAGTCCTCCTTTCTCCTTTTCCGTAGCTATTTTCGAAAATTACTCCCCAATAAAATAGGAGTATTTTCCAATAAAACTCTCTTTTTCTCCTAATCCTCATAGAATTTGAGGAAAAGAAATCTCTTTAGGAACACCCATTAACTTCCAAGTATAAATACTCCTCTTTGGCCTTCATTATTTTTTTAAAAACACAAGCTTCTCCACCTCAAATTTTCGAAAATTCCAAGTCTCTTTTCTCCAAGAATTTCGAAAATCATACATCATGCAAGCCAACTCCGCCAATTCACCGGGTAATATTTCTTGATATTTTTTCACATATAATTCTAGGATTTTCGTCGTTTTTCTTTTGTCTTCATATTTTCATTAAGAATATGTCTTCTCATGCATCGGGTAGCTCGTTAAATTTGTCTTCTTATGAAAAAATAGTAGAGGTGTCGTCTAATGATAGCACAAATATTAATTTTTCCTCATTGTTGGGTTTCGTTCGAAAAAGCATAAACGCAGCGGAAGGGATCTCAAAATTAAAAACGAAAAACCAATTGGTACTCTAATTCGCATAATTGAATCTAAAAGCGTATAACGAATAAAATTTACTCGTTAATATGAATATGATGATGGAAGAAAACTTCTTCTTCTCCAAACTCGAAATATTGAAGCTTCCAAATCTTCAATCCTTTGGTTTGATTATTCAAACTTGAACTTGATCCGAACAACGAAAATACGTCGTCTCTAAATCATCACGCACGGATCAACAAACGAAAAATCCCCTTTCTTCTTTCTCTATGGTCGACGGCTAGGTATAGAGGAGGGGAGGAAAATTTTTCTTTCTTTTGAGAGTTGTGTATTCTTCTTACTTGTTCTAAGTCAAAGAGTCCTTATATACCTAATGACTTATTGAACAAGTCAAAACAAAAAAGCCCTAATATGTGGCCTCTCAAAGACGCCACATTGATGAGGCCTAGTAGACGTCCAATTGGACTCCTTACTTAGCCCCGGGATTTGTTTTGTTTAATTAATTTCTTATTTCAATTAATAATTCATTGTATCCAATAAATTAATTAATTAATTAATTAACCAAATTAATTAGATAAATTAATTCATTAATATATTTCACAAGGAAATTAATTAATAATTAATCTTATCATTATAATTAATTATTTCATCTAATGAATAATTAATTATTTAATTTATCCAATAAATTAAAACTCCCAGAAGAAATAATAAAAATTCCTTTTTCTTCATTTTTCTTTGTCAATCCTTTAGCGCAACTCTTTAGGTTCGTTTCGTCTGGCAATGAGAGGAAACCAAAGGAAGTGGGTAACACCTAGCCAGTCACGTGGCCCACTTCGTAACCCAAATGAAAACGAATGATAGGATCATTCTGAAACCTTCCAATCGTAAATACCGTATATGTATAAACCCTGTGTTCACGTTCCCCGGTCACGTGAGAGTCATGGTTATGTCAAACTCACTGGACTTGACCATATGTATAAATCATAATAAATACGAGATCATTGAGATCGATTTAGTGCCAAGCACAATCGTCTCGTTTGCTTTGGCCAAAGACTTTGATATCTATTTATCTATAATTACATAGGGTACATACTCATTCACTTATGAGAGAACAAATCTCATATTAGATATCTGCTAAGATTACCACTTGCCCATCAAGTCCGCATTTTGAGGTTGACCCCACCAAAGGGTGAATTGGGTCTAACTACTCTAGTGAAAGACTTGACGTCACAAGTGCATCTTCAGCCTGATACTTCAGGTCAAAGGTCCACATATACCTATTACGCATAATCAGTTCCGTCATTGACAGTCACAGAGTGAAGACCCATGTGACAGAACTGATGCGAGACGTGTTCGAACATATCAGTTCCACTGAAATATCTACAATCTTAATCTCCTATCATCCCATGATACCAGACAGGCACTCCCATGTCGGAGCTAACATTGTACAAGTATTCGAAGTCTTTATTTGTCCATTAAAGATTTCATATTACTTGCGAACTTATTTTAGTAATCAAGATCGATCTCTCTAGTGCCAATCTTCCTATCCCATAGGAAGTAGAGGGATCGCACTGAAAACATGGACAAGACGTTTTACACAACTTATAGATGCAGATAAGAATTAAGTGAAAACTCAATAATGCCTTTTTATTTAAGAAGAGTTTAAGTTCAATACAAGATATATGCCCTATACCTTCTATCCTCTATGGCATCTAAGGGAATAATCCTAACACTCACCTCATAAACGGCTCGCTTTGCCGGTCATGGAGTATGGGGCGGCGGGTGGTCTTCCATTTGGCGAGGTCTCTTCGGATGATGACACTTCTGACGATGAGGCCTCCCTTGTAGTAAGTGAGGAACAAATTCGTTTGGAAAGGCTCAAAATAAATGAGGGTTTTCCATCATATGAGGTGTACTCCTCCCGTTTTTCTATATCCAGTGCTAAAAAATTAACAAAGAATTTACGTCTTCCCCCGGGACATGAGATAGCAGCCCCCTCTCCTCATGATCGACCGAATACGCCCCCTAAGGGCTCCCTTTGCTTTTTTGTGGCTCAAATCGAGGCGGGTTTGCATTTCTCGATGCCCTCCTTTTATGTTGATATATCAAACCGATATCAGGTATCCTTGTGTCAGCTATGTCCAAACTCTTTTAACCTTATGGAAACCTTCTTTATGGTGTCCTCTTTTAGGGGTGAGGTTCCCTCAGCAAATAAATTTTATTCCTTTTTCCAACTCAAGAAATTAGAAAAAGGGGTCTTTTACTTCACTGCGAGAGTCGGGGTGCACTTTTTGAGTCATAATTTTAAAACTCATGGTGATTGGCAGCACCATTACTTTTTTGTTTCTTCACCTTCCTCCCAGAGTTTCCTAGTACTTGGGTTGAGGAGAGTCCTAAATACCCCCGATTTTCTCCCAAGGATCGGCCTCCTTCCCATCAGCGTATGTTGAGTAGGTTGAATGAGCAAGTTTACGACATCAAGAATTTGATTGACGAGAGTTTGCTAAGACACTTTCACTTGAGTCACATGCACACTTCGCTGGGGGATAATTTAGGTATATCGTCAGCTTCCTATGATCTTTCCTTATGCATGCATATAAGCTTTTCATCAGCTATTCGTTTTGTTATCGTTTGCCTCTGTTTTAACTTTGATTGTCTTTGTTGCCATGTGCCAGCATGTTTAGGGCCTTTTTGAATAATAAGGTCGGGCTATCTCCTCCTGGTAAGAGTGCCAATGGGGCACCTATTAGATCGAACTCAAAGAAGAGAGCTCTTGACACACCTCTAATTTTACTTGATGAGCCAGCTGCTAGGCAAGCTGACGAGAGACACAAGTACAAACGCCTTAGGAAGATAAAAGAAAGCCTCCCCATGCATGCTAACAGGTAGGGTCCCGAGCACCAGCCTCTCTCCTAGCCATCCAATGAGCTATCTGGCATGAGAGCTTCTTATACTTTAACACCTCTTTTCCAAAGGGCTCGCAGTCCTTCTTCTCCAGACAGGGTTCCCTCCACTTCACTTTTCCTTAGTAAGACACAGATGGCTTGTGATCAGTTACTGGGTCTTGCTTCGTCAAAAGACAGTCAAATATGGGCGACCTTTCTGACTCTGCCTTTATGGAGGAATTTTCCTCCATAATGTTGAAGGTATATTCTCTTGGCTTTTCCTCCTTCTTTTTAGCTCGTTTCCTTCTTTGCCTTCTTCACCAACTAGCTTTTAATTTTCTTTTATGTTTCATTGTCAGGTGATCATGCTTGGTGGTGATGCTATTTCCAGGCTTCGTCATAAGGCAGCCAAGCAAAATGCTAGCTTAAAAGAACAACTTTCTATCAAGTCAAAGGAATTAGAGAAAGAACATACTTTAATAAAGAACTTATCTGGTGAGCTAGAGCAGCTAATGAAAGATTTTGTGAAGTCCTGAGCTAATCATCCTGAAGAAGTACAGAGAGAGCGTCAGGCGGCTCATCAGGAGGCCACTGAGGGCTTTACCCATTCTTCCACCAGGCAAGCCTTCTTAGAGGCTTATTATCAGCGCAAGCGAGAAGAGTATATGAAGTCCGATGACTTTTCGAAGTCTTGCCGAATTCAGCTCTCCCATACTATCGCCATGGTTTTTGTTCTTGCCTTAAGCAATTTGTGGAGGTTGGAATTTTACCTCCAGACTCAGATTTTTTGTTCCTTAAGTAACCAACAGGGTTAGAAGATGTTCCTCTTCCTGAGGAAGAAGCTCCCAAGTATACACCGCCTACTAGGCAGCCCATAGAGATGCCAGCTAAGGAGATACTTGATGAGACTGCCGATAAGATTGCTGGAGCGACAAGTGATGATTTTGCTAAGAAGCTCACCATTGAGACAGCTGATGAGGCCCCTGATGAGACTATCAATGAGATCACTGATGAGATACCTGCCGAAGTCCCAGATGATGTTATTGCGGGTGACCAACCTTCCCCTAAATCCTTCTTCGAGACTATAGGCGAGCCGGATGTCCGCGAAGAGCTTGATTTTCCCTCATTGATTTAGATTGTTTAGGTAGCTGCTTTCTTTTTCTTGCATTTTATTTTTCCTGCAAGTACTTTATTTTTGTGTTCACCTTTCGTGACACATATGTTAGTTTTCGTATCATGCTTACTTTTGGGGCATGAGCTTTCCCTTTCTTTGAAGTAATAAAAGACATTTGCTTTTTTGTTCAACATATGACATTGATAAAGGGTGTACCTGCGATGATCACATATATATATATATATATATATATGTTTTTCATAGAAGATGTAATACATAAGCATAAGTTTATTCATAAGATATACATGTCATGCTGCCTAGGTCTTACGATGCTTTTAGGGCTTACACAGCCTAGGGCTTTTTATTTAGGGTGCTGAGGTCTTACGATGCCTTTAGGGCTTACACAGACTAGGGCTTTTTAGCTAGGGTGTCGAGGTCTTACGATGCCTTTAGGGCTTACACAGCCTGGGGTTTTTTATTTGCGAGATATTTTAGCCATATCACGAGCATAGTAATATGAGGATGAATGAAATTCATTTATTTGACACTTATTGAACATGCATTTTGAACATAAACATGATATTTTTGTCATGAAGATAGTAGTGAATCATAAGACTACTTCTAGATGCGTTCAAGCATTTATTTTAGAAAAGCAATAAACGTACTAACTTCATATGGATAATCCTTTCTTCAAGTGTAGAATTTTCTCAAGTTCTGCACATTTCAAGGCCTAGATAGTTGTCGGCCTCAAGCATGTATGCACCTCCACTCAGCACCTGCACCACTTTGTAAGGACCCTCCCATTTGGGTCCCAGCTTTTCGATTGGCTTTAGCACATCAGCCTGCCTAAGGACTAGGTCCCCCACTTGAAATTCTCTAGCTACCATCTTTCGATTGTAAGCAGCTGCCACTCTTTGTTTGTACTTAGTCATTCTCAAGTAGGCCATGCTCCTAGTTTCTTCAATGACGTCGAGGCTTTCCCTCATCATTTCTTCATTCTTCTCAGCATCAAAGTATTTTTCCCTGTAGGACATCATGTTGACCTCAGCTGTTATAACAGCCTCAGCTCCATATATCAAGCTAAAGGGGATTTCTCCAGTAGTGCTGCGAGGAGTGGTTCGGTAAGACCAGAACACACTCGGCAGCTCCTTTACCCACGAGCTTCCACTTTTCTGCAGCCGTGACTTAAGGCCTTGCACGATGATCTTGTTAACCACCTCCACTTGTCCATTACACTGTGGTGGCCCACAACGGTGAACAGTTGCTTTATGCCCATCTCCATGCACCATTCTTGTATTTTGGAGCCTTGAAATTGCTTTCCGTTGTTAGATATTATCTCACGAGGTGCCCCAAACCTAAAGAGTATAGCCTTCTTTAAGAATTTGATAACCTCACTCTCCGTGATCCTAGCTAGCGGTTCCACCTCAATCCATTTGCTAAAATAGTCCACTGCCACCAACAAAAACTTCTTTGTCCGACGGTAGTGGGGAAGGGCTTCACTATGTCCATCCCCCATCTGGTGAGCTCATGGCTCCCATCGCTCTGGCTGGCTAGTGATATAAGGTTGCATGCACTTGGCATTGCTCACACCTCCTCACTAGGTACTTAGCATCTTCCTTCATCATGGGCCAATAGTAGCCAGCCCTAAGGGCTCTTCTTTCGATGGTGGATGCACCCGCATGGTCACCACACAAGCCTTCATGTACGTCTTTTAGAACTCTCCACCATTCCTCTCTCGAGAGGCATCTCAGAAACGGGTGAGTGAAAGATCTTTTATATAAAGTTCCCTCGATTATGGTAATTGGAGGGCTTGCCTTTGAATCCTCAAGGCCTCCTTCTTGTCCTCCTTCAATCGTCCCTCTAGTATATAGGATACTAAGGGTCTTCTCCAGTCGTCGGACTCCAAGGTTATGTAATTTACCTCCTCTCCTGCCAGGGAACTCGACATGGCTTTGATGGTAATTTTTTTAGTGTGGCAGTTAGCCAATGCACTAGCTAGCCGTGCTAGGTAGTCGGCTTTTCCGTTCTCCATACGAGGTATTTGTTTTATCTCAAAGGTCTCCAATTGGTCTTTCAAATCTCTAATTTTCTTCAGGTACTCTATCATCCTTTCTTCTTTGGCCTCGTATAGGCCATTGACTTGGTAAACCACCAATTGTGAGTCTGAGTGGACTACCAGATGTTTTGCTCCCGCCTTTAATGCCATCTCGATCTCTACAGTCAGAGCTTCGTATTCGATCTCATTGTTAGAAGCACGAAAATTGAACTTCATGGCATACTCCAGGTCATCTCCTTCAGGGGTCATCAATACTACTCCGGCACCACTTCCCGTTGAGGTAGCTAAACCATCAACATGGAGCAACCAGGCCTTCTTGTCATCTTGGGAAGAGGGTACTTCTGCTATGATATCAGCTAGCGCTTGAGCCTTAACGGCGGGACGTGGAGCATATGTGATGTCGAACTCACTGAGCTCCACATCCCACTTGATCATCTTTCCCGACTCCTCGGGACGCCCCAATAACTGCTTCAAGGGGTGATTGGTACGTACTTCAATGCTATGTGACAGAAAGTATGGCCTCAGCTTCCTGACAGTGGTTATCAGAGTAAAAGCCACCTTCTCAATTTTTGGGTATCTTTCCTCAGCTCCTCTGAGGGCTCGACTAGCATAATACACAGGCTTTTGATCTCGTCCTTCTTCGTGTATTAGCACAGAGCTAACAGCGTGACTGGAAATCGCCAAATACAGGTATAACTTCTTGTCAGGTAATGGTTTGGTCAACAATGGTAAGCTAGTCAAGCACGTCTTTAACTCTTCAAAGGCCTTCTGGAATTCTTCGTTCCAAGAGAATGTGTTGGCCTTCTTGATGACCCTAAAGAAGGGTAGGCTACGTTCTCCTAGTCTTGAAATGAAATGGCTCAGGGCCACCACCCGGCTTGCCAGTATTTGTACTCTGTTTCGGGTAACTAGTGGTGTCATTTCTTGGATAGCCCTCGTCTTCTTCTCAGGGTTAAATTCAATTTCCTTCTCTATAACCAGATACTCCAGAAGCTTTCCACTTCTAATTCCAAAAGCGCACTTGAGGTGGTTGAGCTTCATTTGGTACTGTCGTAGCACCTCGAATGTCTCCCTCAAGTCCTCCAAATGATCTTGTGCCTTTCGGCTCTTTACCAGCATGTAGTCTGCGTAGATTTCAAGGTTTCTTCCTATCTACTTTTGGGAAATCTTATCCATGAACCTCTGGTACATGGCTCCGGCAATTTAAGGCCAAACGGCACTGCTACATAACAGAACGTCCCAAAGGTTGTTATGAAGCTCACCCTCTTTTGCTCTTCAGGCGCCAGGGGTATTTGATGGTATCCGTGAGATGCGTCAATCAAGCTCAAAAGTTCACATCTTGATGTAGAATCTACCACCTGGTCGATTCTAAGGAGGGGATAACAGTCTTTTTGGCAAGCTTTGTTGAGATCCCTGAAGTCTATGCACATCCGCCATTTATCTTCTCCTTTGGGAACAAGGACAACATTAGCTATCCACTTCAAGAATTGGATTTCCCTTATATGACCGGTAGCTAGGAGCCTGTCCACCTTTTCTTTTATAATCTTATCTTTCTCAGCCCAAAATGCCTCTTTTTCTGCTTCATGGGCTTGGCAGTGGGAAAGACATTAATCGCCACAACCAGATCAATGCTCACTAGGTCCTCTGTCAACCAAGCAAATACGTTAATGTAATCACGGAGCAGCTGTGTTAGGCTGGTCTTCAGTTCGGAGTCCAGTTGCGACCCTATTTTGGCGATTTTGGAAGGGTCGCCTAGCACCAATTTAACCATAATTAAATCTTCCGCCGGTTTAGCTTTGGGTTGGACGGCCAACTCCTTAATTTCTCCCTTTATGGCCATCATTTTTTCTTTTTTTGGACTAGATCCTCTTTGTCCGTCTATCTCCATGCTAGCTGATCTTTTTCCAGATCAAACAGCTTCCACATAGCACTTTCGTACGGTATGCTGGTCTCTTTTAATTTTTCCTACACCTTTGCCTACCGGGAACTTCACTTTCATGTGATAGGTGGAAATTACTGCTTGAAAGGCATTCAAGGTAGGTTTCCCGAGAATGGCATTGTAAGTTGACAGGGAGTCCACTACCAAGAAGGTCACCATTCTCATCTTTCTTCGGGGCTCCTCTCCAAGGGATAGGGGTAGTAAGATTTGTCCCAGCGGCAGCACGACCTCTCTTGCAAATCTATAAAGCAGTCTCCACCGACATTAGCTTGGCACTTTCCAGGTCCATTCGTTTGAAGGAGTTATGGAAAAGTACGTCTACCGAGCTGCCACAATCTATAAAGACTTGGCCTACATCATAGTTGGCAATGTTAGCCGTGTCCACGAGGGCGTCGGGTTGAGGGCGGTTGTGGCAATGCCCATCACCAGGCACGAATTGTATTAGAGGTCTGGTATTAACCGTGGCTATCTCCTCGATTTCTTCCTCGACTTCTTCTTCAGTCATCTTTAAATCAAATAACTCCCCCAGAGCCCTAAGGTGAGCTCGTCGAGCTCTATGCGAATCTCCATCGGTGGGACATTCAGATATCATGCTAATAAACCTCCTTCTTTGATTCGGTCTTTTCTCTTCCTCTCATCTTTTCGCCACTCCACGGGGATCTTCCTGGGAACGGATTTTGACATTCGCAAGGTATCGTGGCGGGGTAGGACTCCTTTCGAACATCTTCATGTTCTTTTCTTGGTCACGACATCTGAGCTCTTGTAAGTGCCCACATGCTATCAATCTTTCTATCTCCTTCTTTATCGCCATAAGAGCTTTTTCGGGAGTCACCTTAAGAGGTGTCCAAGTTGGATTACGATACTCGTCTCTGTACCTATTTGGATAGACAGGCTTCTTGGACTCCACCGGGATCTTCTTTTCATTCTTAGCAGTTGGGTTGCTGCTAGCTAGCTTCACTTGGGTTGCTTCTTCCAGATTCACATATTTCTCTGCCCTTTCTAGCAGGTTGTCAAATTTAACAACCGGTTTTTTAGCCAGGGACCTAAAGAAATCTCCATCCTTCAAACCCTAAACGAATACATTAGCTAGAACTTCATCATTCGTGGAAGGTACCTCCAAAGCAGCCTCATTGAATCTCTTTATGTACCCTCTTAAGGGCTCATTAGCTCCCTGACGCATATTGAACAAGCTCAAAGAGGTCTTTTGATACCTCTTGCTACTGGCAAACTGATGTAAAAACATCAAGCTAAACTCCTTAAATGACTGAATAGAGCTAGGGGCTAACTGATTGAACCACTGCTGAGCAGCTTTCGTCAGGGTGGTCAAGAAGACTCGGCACTTCACCCTATCAGAGTACTGATGAAGTAGAGCACTATTCTCGAACTTTGACAAGTGCTCCGTGGGGTGCGTCAATCCATCATATTCCGCAATATTTGGGGCTCGAAAATTATTGGGAAGCTCTTCCACCAGGATTAGGGTCCCGAACGGAACTCCTCTAGGAGGTGGTGGGGCATGCCCTTATAGGCGTTACCTCATTTCTCTCATTTTCTCCGTTAAGTCCTCGAATCCTTCCATCACCTTTGGGTGCATCATATTGTTGCCCATAGGGTTCACTGGCTGTTGCCTCCAGGGTGTATTACCCATCTCACCAAGGTGCTGGTGACTCCATCCTTGTTGGTTTCCTCTTGAGGTCCCTTCATGAAGACAACCACCCCTCCCGTAGGTTTGACTAGGAGGGAAAGGTGTCGTAAAGAACGTCGCCCCCCTTGAAACTTGAGCCACGGGAACAACAGGGGTGACAGTTGGAGGGGGTGGCAATGGAATGCTCACCGGAACCTCGCTCCTCGGTTGTGTGTATCCACCTTGTAAAGCAGAGGCCATCGCCGTAGTGAATATTCGTCCCCATTGATCCGCGGGGGGGAGCTCGCTCCCTACTGGTAGGAAACCTGATGGGATAGCATATGCTACTTGGTGAGCATGCTGCTCATCATTTCCTTCCAATTGTTGACCTCTTTCGCCTACAGACACATGTCCATGCGCTGGGGATGAGTCCTCCGTTCTCATTGGCCAGCGGTGGATGAGATAGCTGAATAGGTCCCTCCAAGTTAGGAGAGGATACGTGACCTGCTTCCTGACAACGTGTGTATACACGTGGGATACCCGGCGTGGCCACCTGCTGCGAGGGTAAGCTTCCTTGAGGTAATGATTGAATGAATCCCGATACAACAGTGGTATTTTCCGAAAAGGATAACGTGGAAATAAAAGCAGGCGCGGGATTTACCGTCAACAACTCCCTCGATGCAACACCGAGCTGCGTGGTGGTCGTGGTCCTTCTTTATGCTGTTGTCGCCTGCGGTTGCACGGCGGCGCTTCTTTGCTCCGAGCGTTTCAATCCTTGAACTCCTTCCATTTCAATGAAATAACTCATGTCTTAAACTCCTCTTCCCACAGACGGCGCCACGTGATGTTGGTTCGATTTTACACCAAGAAAATTCAAATAGCCAAACAAGACTTTTGAATTTATTTTTATATTTGATATGTGGGAATAATTAATTAAAACTAAAAAATGTATAGAAATGAAAGAAGAAATAAACTTCCTTATTGACTTTGAATATTGAAATACATAAACCCTAATTTTTGAAGTAAATACACTTTTTCCTCTTGCTAAAATTTGACTTCTCCCAAAATTACACAAAATGAAAATGGAACTTCTATTCATAGGCCTAATGGCCAATTTTTGTAGGAATTTAGAGTCCAAAATCTGCTCCAACTTCCTCTAGGATTTTTAGGGATAAAAGATAAATAAAATCCCACAATTTAGGATTTAGTTGTTGTGAAGATATTACCCTCTGAAAATCCATGTCCACGCAAGCCTTTTTGTAAGCATTTTGATGAGATTTCTTTTGGGCTTTTCTCCTTGCATTCTCCCGAACATTTTCTTGGGCTTTTCACGAGCTTTCCCTTTGAAGGCCTTCTTCAATTTAATTAATTGGGCCCATTTGGAATAATTAAAGTTATGACCCATATCAAATATATTATGGAAATTTAAATAATATATTATGGGAAGTCAAATTTAGGGTTGTTGCATCTTATAAATCATTCTATGCAATAATTCCTTGTAAAAGAGATTATATATATATATATAATAAATTTATAATCTATATAATATGTTGCAAAGTCGTCACACGCCAATTGTATCTATACTCTTGTATAAAACCTCCACCCCTTAGAATAACCACCATGGTATGTTTTCATTTGAACTTCCTAAAATACCCTTCTCCAAATTGGATCAAACTAACTCATGACTAAGAACAAAAACTTCCATCAAAATGCTCCCATTCCCACGTACAAAAAAGAGTCATGCATATGTTTTTTTGGTAACTGCCATTGTTGTGGTACAACAATTTGCAGGAGGTAATGCAACAAGGGGTAATTGCAATCTTAAAAGAAAAAAGTAGTTTTCTCCATAGAAATCAAAGAGATAAAGAAATGGTGGCTACTTGCATAATAAAATTCCCCTTCAAGGTGACTAACAATTTATTCATTCTTTTTCCGTAGTTTCTTTCATCTGCACTACAATAATATAGTTGATTCTATATTTTTGTATTTTATTGGATTTTATTCATTCTATGGAGAATGTCCAAATCGTCTAGAATTCTCCAATCGAGTACTATGAAAGTATATGAAAAGATAAGAAAGTATATGAAAAGACAAGATAGGATGAAAGACAAAAGATAAAAGAAATATTTCTATTTCTTATTATGCATTATATTCCTTTTAAACCTGAACACATGTTTAACAAATGCTCGGGCAGATTTTTAGAAGCAAAATATTGTACAAATATGTAACTGTTTCATTTTCAGGTTTTTCCCACAAACATTTACAGTAAACACACATGACTGCATCATATTACAGTAAAAAAAAAATCATGTTTAGTCTAAGGATAGAGGCAAGGCAAGTTAGCGGTTATTTCCTCATATTTCTTTTAATTCCATCTACGACTTTATGACACTTTCATAATGACACTTTTTTTTCAACTAATGATGTCGAATTTGAGAGCGCAAATCTAGGAGAACGGTGTAAAAAACTTTGCTGGGAAAAATAAGGGAACAAGGCGAATATTAGAATGTTGTATTTACTTTGTACAACACTATGCAGTATGATAGTCTCTCTCTTTAATTCTGTTTATTTTTATTTCTTTTTTGTATATATAATTTTCATTTACTTCTTAACAGCTAGGCTTCTTTGTCTCTATTATTGGTTCTTTATTGTTCACTATGATCAATGATAGTCCTTTCTCTTTCTTCCTTTTTTTCCATGTTACATAGCCCTTTCTCCTTCAAAATTTGGGGAAGTGACTAAATAACTGATCTCAATTTTTTGTTGCATGATTCTGCATTGTTTATGTTAAATACTATTTGTATGATGAATTATGAAGTATGATTTGATTCTTTTTATCTTTTCTTTTCTTTTCTTTTTTTTTTGTAAAAGTTATAATACATTTCAATTTTTGTATAACGTTGTAAAATCACTTTGCAAGATAAATCAACATCCTATATTCACAGGTGCCTCATCATAAAGAGCTTTGTGAGAGAGTCCTCATTATCGAGCACAAGACCACTTTTTCTGATCTTACATAGTGTTATTCAATCAGCAAAGTTTTAGTATTTAGGAAAATATTTGTCCACAGAAATTATAGCATGTCGATTTTATATATATCTTTCATTGTTCGCTCAATTTTATCTTATTAAGAAAATATTTATGTTATTTTTTTGTGTTTGCACACGCATCGAGTGTGCCTTTGCTGCTAGTATATATTATGTATATATATATAAGGTAGTAAAAGTGGTTACATGCCACTTATTGCTATATATATTATATATAATATAAATATATATATATATATATATAAAAAGCAAAAGTGGATTGACGCCACTTTGCTTGTTTAATGTGTGTGTGTATATATATATAAAGCAAAAGTGGAATGACGCCACTTTGCTTGTTTAATGTATATGTATATATAATATAATACTATATAAATATTTCCTTCTTTTCGAATTGGATTGCAAATTAAATCATATTCTATTATAATTTAAATTATATTTTCAAATAAAGAAAATAAATTGTCAACCAAGTTATTGAGGATTAATCAAATCATGCCAACTCATCAAATAATTATGGCATAGTTCTCATCCTACAACTATAAATAGGGGTTCAAATTCATTTATTCAACACCAAAATTTGAGCAGTAGAGAGATATCAATAAATATATTGAAAGTTCTCTCTACTCAAATTTAAGAAGGGTCAAGGCGGTTTGGTGGCAATCAAGGCTGTTTGGCGCAATCAAGGCGTTTGGTGGCATTCAAGGCGATATTCAAGGTGTTCTTGGCTATCAAAGAAGTTCAAGGAGATATTCAAGGTGTTCTTGGCGACCATTGAGAAGTTCAAGGCGACGTTCAAGGTGTTCTTAGCAAAATCCATCAAATAAAAATATTTAATTCGAAATTTAGGCACAAATCTCTTAAATTAACATTATTCAAATTCAAGTCAAATTTGGAGGAAATTGAAGAGTCGAATCCACCAACAAAATATTCAAATAATAACGATTAATTCGAGATTTAGGCACAAACCTCTTAAGTTAACTTTGTTCAAATTCAAGTCAAATTTGGAGGAAATCAAAAAGTCGAATCCACCAACAAAATATTCAAATAATAACGATTAATTCGAGATTTAGGCACAAATCTCTTAAGTTAACGTTATTCAAATTCAAGTCAAATTTGGAGGAAATCGAAGAGTCGAATCCACCAACAAAATATTCAAATAATAACTATTAATTCGAGATTTAGGTACAAATCTCTTAAATTAACATTATTCAAATTCAAGTCAAATTTGAAGCAAGATCAAAGTTCTCAAATTCCTTCAAAGAACTCCACACCAGTGATCAAATTGTTTGAAGTGAAGAATAAGAGGAATTATTTAGAGATTGTAACCACTTTCTTTTTATTTCAATTTACTAAAATTTCTTTGTGTTACCATTTTTCTTGTTTGATTATATTGCAGGTATTTAAAATTTGTTGTTTACATGTGTTTTTATGAGTAAGCGTAAGCAATAATAAGTTTTTTAAGCAAAAATGGGAGATATGGTAAATCAATCCAAATGTTACATGATAAGTGTGTAGACTGATGGTTAAAAGAAAGAGTAAAATGTGTAATATGGAAAAAAGAATCTCTATTCAAATTCTAATTACTTGTATACACAATTATCACACAAATATGCGTATAACAGAAACTGTTGCATGATTGTATTATAAAGGAGTTGAACTTGAACCCCGTCAAATTTGAGTAGCACGATCCTAGTCAGTGAGAGCTACATGTTAAGCATGATCACGGTGAAAGATTGTTTAGATTGAATTTTGGATATATGATATTCAAATAACCCTACAAGGACCAAGTTATTGCGTAGTTCAGATAACAAAAATTGTTACATGGTTGTATTATAAAGGAGTTGAACTTGAACCCCGTCGAATTTCACTAGCACGACCCTAGCTAGTGAGATCTACATGTTGAGCACGATCTAGGTGAAAGATTGTTTGGATTGAATTTGGATGTATGATATTCAAATAATCTTATAAAGACCAAGTCATTGCGTAGTTCAGATAGTAAGATGTGTATTCAATTAGAGTTGTATAAAATGTGAGACCAATGCTCCAATATACAAGGAACCAACTCGAATGTCTAGACAAAGTACTTTAGAACCGACGCGATACTTTATAGAAGATCTAGAGAGTAAAATGTGTAACTCTTTAAATGCTTTGGTTAATGATATTTGTAGTGATTTTCATGGTCTACAAATCAATGAGTTTTATGTGAATTATTGTGTATGATGCCATGTGAAGCTAATCTAATGCCTAAGATCTAAGGTCAGAGGGTCTGTCATATGGGTATGATCAACTCAAGTAAAACATGTGGATCATATTTACGTCATAATAATTTCAGCTTACAAAAGAGTAGTTTGGCAATATAATTGATGAGGGTAAAAAAAAATATTAAACTCTCCAAACTATTGTTATTTTCACTTTTTTTTTAAGATATTATTTTTTCACTTTACATCCTGAACTTCTCGGGGTTGATATTTTTTTATATTTTTAGCATATTCCAGCAAGAATATTCCACCGAATTCCTGGCACATGTCACTTTTATGGGCAAAAATGTAATTTAAAACAACACTTAACGTTTACAAGTTTTTCGGATACTTAGGTTTGATTGAACGACATGCTATGTGTTTGACACCTTTGAAAATAATCTCAAAGAAATGGTACATATTCCATAAAACAATCTCTAATTGACATTTCTCATTTTTCTTTAAGAAATTATATTTTTCACTGTTCATGACACTTCACCCGCCAATATTATGTGGATCAAAATAATAACATATCTTGATTCAAAATAACGCAAGTTGATAAATAGAATCCACTTTACCTATTTTTAGTTGGCTTAATCAATGAGTTTAACTTAAATAAGATTTTCTTATAAAACAAAAGTTTACCAACACCAATTTCTCACAAAAAATAAAAAACAATTTTTCTGACGAAAAAAAACCTCACAACAAAAGCCAGCATTACATTTTTTTTCCCTTAAAAAAGCCCATTCAAAACACTTTTCACATCATTTCTCTACTCCCTTAAAAAAATCCTATTTTTCTCTAAAAAGTGGGGAAAAAAAATTGAAGGGAGTTTCCATCCAATTGGGGGCAATTTATCCTTATTAATTTATGAAAACCCTTTCTATATCCCACGCCATATGTGCAGATTAAATGGGATGAATCTTTAGTCCAACTATAGCACAAATACTTTGCGAGATATCTTTGTAGGAATGTATAATTCCCCATAAGAATGATTATGATTATAATCAAATATATATAGATTTAGCCAAGTTGGGGTTAAGCACGCCTATGAGCTATGTCGACAATCCAGACGTATCACCCCAGCACATCATTATGGAAGATAAAGAAGGCATGAGTTGGCCTCACATTGTGACTATTAAAACAGAGGTTTGTCGGGTTAAAACACTTAGGGTAACCCTCCCGCCCCCACTCTCTCTCCCTAATGTATTCAAAAAAAATATATATATATATATATAGAGAGAGAGAGAGAGAGTTACAAAAGATATGCAAAGATTGTAACATATCTATAAACAAGGAAATAACATATACCCTGGACTAGAAATAAGGAAACAATATAAACAGAAAATATAATCTAACAGTCTTTATTCGAGTCCATAAGGGGAATTGTGGAAGCAATAAAATCCCTTTAAAAAAGGAAAAGTAAAAAATCCTTGCAAATACTACCATAATTCTGAAGTTGGTTTGCAAATACTAAGCTAATCTTCTTATTGTTTTTTTTTTTTTTTTTTTCAATTCTGGGAAGAAGGGGGATACCCTAACACTATTGACCCGACAAACCCGAGTGCATAGTCTTTTTCCGAGACGACAAGGTCTCCATTCTATCTAACTCTAGCCAAGTATTTGTATCCTCATTTGGAATCGGTTGCATACTCCTATCGTTATTAAGCCCGAATTTAGCTAGCGAGTCGGCCACTTTATTTGCTTCCTGCCAAATGCATTGAAGATTCACGTGTCATTGTCTTTGAAGTAAAAGACAGATCTCACTTATGGTGTTCCAGTATCGGTGACGACGAGTAGCATCTTTTATGTCAGTTACTGCCTCCCACCCATGTTCCAAGCTAATGACATTCCCTGATGAATGGCTCGCAACTCCGCCTGAAGACTAGAATCTGCTGTGATATCTAAGCTAAAACCATTAAGCCAATTGCCTTCATGATCCCTGATTGCACCCCCAATACCAACTTTACAGTTGAAGTTGCTGCTCTCACGAGAAATAGCCGCATCCACATTAATTTTGACATGATCTGAAGGGGGCTTCTTCCAACCCACTTGAAGGTGGTCGTCGGGGTCATCTACATGGCTGTCTCGGGACCTGTTCGCTTCTGAAATTCTATGACGAAGATTTTCCCAGTTGATATTCGGTTTCACAATGGCATCTTCATGCACCGTTTCATTATGTACCTGCCAGATAAAATTTATGATTTCAGTAAAGGTTGTATGCCAATTCTCACACCAACTATACATGTTCGCCGTGGTACTTAGATTCCAATCCACCCATGATTTAATATCAAGAGAGAAGAATTTAGTGCGCAGCTTAGGTTGGATTATGGAGCTCCAAATTTCATGGACCTATGCAAAGTCTCTAACAACATGCAAGCTAGTCACCTCTGTACACCCACATATTTTACATGTGGCATCATCGAGTATGTGACGGCTTTCCAAAAGAGAGTTGGTTAAGATTTTATCATGTCTCACAACCCAAAGTAAGAATTTGCGACCATAAGTTCCATATCCGCTTCCAATACTTTTCCTCTCCTTGAAAATGG
Source organism: Buddleja alternifolia (assembly GCA_019426215.1). Taxonomy (NCBI): domain Eukaryota; kingdom Viridiplantae; phylum Streptophyta; class Magnoliopsida; order Lamiales; family Scrophulariaceae; genus Buddleja; species Buddleja alternifolia. The sequence goes on from CM033398.1 coordinate 31,389,681, forward strand.
TAACCATTCGTGAGGTTCTCATAGCCGCTTTTACAAGTATATAATCCTGTGTTCGTATATTTCCAAACTGGTATGTCCAGAGAAAAAAATGATAATCTTCTTATTGTTAATTATCCAAAAAAAAATTGAAACCTTCAAAAATATTAAACTGAAACTGGAAAACAAATAAGTAGGGGCTTTTGGGTTCTGAGGCTGGCCCATCATTATCCATAACCTAAAAGCCCAGACAATAAAGACCCAACATGTCCATTGCATAACCTGGCCCTAAACAGGCCTGTTTTCGGAGAGATATTTATTCAGACATATTATATTAAATTAAATTAAATTTCGTTCTTCATCTTCATATTTTCCTTTCTCCGTCGATCATCTTTCTTTCTCTTCTCCGTCCATCGAATCGACTCCAACACTGTTTGTTTACTTTGCCTACCTCCAACCCTAATATATATATATATATATATATATCCTACACGCCTGTTTGGGAGGCCTGTTTTGCAACGCTGCCCTTTCAGTTTCCTGATCTAGTTTACAGGTATGTATGGGTTTATTTTCTTTTAATTAAAAATATTTGTAATCACAAGTTATTATTTAATTTTTTGAGGAATTATGTGCATTTTTCTAGGTTGATTTTTGTTTTTTACGATGGATACCCTAATTTTTGAGGAGCAGATTGGTTGTCTTAATGTTCATACAGAGTTCTCTGCACCTTAAAGGATGAGAAGTATTCTTTTTTACTTACTTTGTTTGTATAATGAATGATTAATTTATTCTGTACAAAAGTTTATGATAAAACAGTTTCTTTCTCTGCACGTAACAGGGCAACATGAATGATGGAATAATTCATGAACCTGCTCTTGGGAAAGGTCTAGCTGGTGCTCTCGGACTTCTGAAAGATCGCGGAATACTCAAGGAAACTGTCGAATGGGGTGGTCGTAACGTGGACAAGAAGAAAAGTAAACTTGTTGGCATTTACGAGAATGATCATGGAACAAAGGAAATACGCATTGAAAGGAGAGATGAGTTCGGACGAATGGTAAGTGGTCTTCTTCCTCTTGATGATTCATCGACTTTCTCTTGCGTCGTGGTTTTTATACCTGCCATTTGCTTCTGCTACTTTAGGTGTTATGTTTTCATTTATTCATCATGTTGATAAAGAATTTGCAAATGCAATTGTTTAGCAAATCGAGTGAGGTAGTTTTTTTTTTTTTTTTTTTGGTTGATTTAATGGACATAGTCTAAAGATGGTTTATTTCCCTGTTCCCCAGCCCAAATAAACCATTTCGCTAGGAGTAATATTAGTGTTGGATGATTTGGTTGGTATAGACTTATTGTCTTTCACACTAATCTGAAGTATGTATTCATTACGTAACTGAAATATTTAGCTATTTCTTTTTCGGTTTTAAGAAAAAATTAGGAGTTATATGTTATCCTACAAGGGATGAATTAAAACTAGATTTAGGCCAGAATAGGAGCACACAAATATTGGGTTTTTTCATTGAAATCCTACTTTTCCTCTGCAACAGTTGACACCAAAAGAAGCCTTTCGGCAGGATTCACATAAGTTCCATGGAAAAGCTCCAGGAAAGAAGAAGCAAGAAAAACACATGCGGCAGTATCAGGAGGAGTTGAAGAGGAGAATTGCAGATACACCATCACTTTTGTTGGAGAGAATGAGGGAAGCTCAAGCTAAATCAAAAAAACCGTATCTTGTGTTAAATGGGCATGTTAAACCAGGGTATGATTAACTTTCTCTTTATTTACATTCATGTCTTAGAGCAGATTTCATGTATACCTGATCCTTCTGGTTTGATGAGGATAATGGAATCTTAAGCATCAGATTCTCAGCCTAAGCCTACACCCAACTGGGAAAAGTAAAAAGAGAAAAATAGTGTTATATCACATTAGTTGCATTGGCTTTTGATATAGGTAAGTTGCAATTCAGGTGGTCTGGTATGATACTGCACTTGCTTTCCCTGACTTGTAGCATTTATGTATAGGCTTTCTCATATAATCTAGTTGCATTGCCAATGGAAAAATGCTAGATCTAGATGATAAGGAGTTGGTTTAGCAGTTTAGCATGATTTGATCTATTTTTATGGTACTTGTGCTGTGTGAACATTAATTTCGTCCATGTGCATGCTTCGGCCATGAACAACGGATTGGGACGCTGTTTGTTGAGAGAAGTTTTATTGGAAACTTTACTGTATGCTGCTTTGATGAAATTATTTGCTACTTGTCTTTTCTAATTTTACTGCCCTTTGAAATTGAAACGGTATCTCCTTCGGCTGCTTATTTGGTGTGGTTTTGTATTTTGCAGGCAAAGTAGTGATCCCGCAAGTGGTTTTGCAACTGTAGAGAAGGACCTTGCTGGAGGGTTTACCCCCATGCTAGATGATAAAAAGGTAAATCTTAACTCTTAACAAGATTATGGCGTTTTTCTGTTTGAAATAGCTTAAGTTCTTGTTCTATTTGGGATTCCCCACCACCATCACCCTTCTTTGCACACACACAATCTCTTGTTCTATTTGGGATTCCCCACCACCAGCACCCTTCCTTCCACACACACAATCTTGCGCCAGTCAACATATAGATTCCTTGGAACATTGAACTCAAGATTCTGGGTGTTGAAGGGCAAGATTTTGGTTCTTAACATCTGAGCATTAACTAATTGCATTGAAAACCTTTTAGATTCTGTACGCTTCGATATGTAGTTGTATGGAACTGTCCATTTTATTAAAGCTTCTTATTCTGCTTAATCTCTTTTGTACTTGAACAGGTGAAGCACTTCTCAAGTATCAAGCGCAAGTCCGGGCTTAGAGATAGATCTTCTCAGAAGAAGCCGAAAACTTGAGATCTCAACTATTTTGCATACGGGTAGTAGGGAATTTTGTTCGTCGTTTATATTCTGTCGCATTATATTTTTTACATGCTGTTGCTTTTTTTTCCCTTTTGTGCCTTCTGTGTGATAGAATAAACTGAAATTTTTTTCCCACTTTAGAATGGTGTTGGGTTTGCGTACACTTAGTATTGTTACGGATTGGTTTTACCTAAAATGGTCTCCCTATCTTTTGTCTTTTGATTGTTCCCATTCTAGATACATAGAACTCAATTCACTTCAGGTCCACTATTTTTAAAACTATACATATCATTTTGTACTGTGAGACGCAAAACAAGTGTATACTGAAATAATAATAATTATTATTATTATTAGGGGTAATGGCATTTTCCCATCCAAACTATTCGGGTTTTTGCACTTTTGTAAACAAACTTTTTTCTTTTGCATTTTTTTATCCGAACTTTATAAGGCTAAAAATTTAAGTAAAATTTGACGGAAAAATGCTAAAAATATAAGGGTCTAATTGGATGGCATATCCATCTCGAAAAAAAAAATTTCATGACAAAAGTGAGAATTTTTTTTTTTAGGGATAAGAAATGTTGTGTTAGAAATGTGGTTGGATGAGTTTTTTTTAGAGAAAAATATGTAATGATTATGGTTGATGTGATATGTTTTTTATTGTGAAAGTTTGTTATATTAATGTTTAAATATAATTTTTCATAACATATCTTAGTCAAATTCATCGATTTAGTCATCAAAAAATAGGCAAAATGGATCTTATTTTGCTCGTTACGTTATTTTACATTAGAATATATAATTAATTTGATTTTCGGTATTGAACAATAGCCGAACCAAACCCTTTTAATTGGTGAATAAATTGTCAAATCATGAATAGTAAAAATATATTTTTTTCCTTTTTTCCAAGAATTTTTCATAGAAACTTTGAGATTTTTATTCAAAAAAATTCTCATGATATGCCAACCAAACGTATTTTTGAGAGAAAAAATGTTTGAAAAATATTTTTTTGGAGATGGAGTGTCCATCCAATTAAAGCCTAAAATTTTGTAAAAATTCGTAGAGTTCATATAAGAAAGTGTAAAAAATAAACAAGTTTAGATAAAATAATGCAAAACCCGTTTAGTTTAGATAAAAAAGTGCAAAAAAAAAAGTTTATTTACAAAAGTGCAAAAACCCGAATAGTTTGGATGGGAAAATATCATTACCCCGTATTATTATATAGGGCATGTTTGTATGATGTACAATACAAAGATAAATTAATATTTGCAATAATGGTTGTAAGCTATGGAATTAGCACCTCTTAAATACTCAGTCTACTGTTACCACCGGTGAATAAGATCTTTAGTTTTTATAGGTCTTGTAAATACTGATAAGAGATTCATAACGAACTTGTTATCAATTTAATTTGCGTTAAGTTTTAACTATGATTTTGCTTTGAAAAATTATATATTCTTTCCAATCTGAGTTTCTTATTCGCTATATTCATATAATCCCATCCTCAAACTTTTTATGTGAACTTATCTAGTGCATTGAGACAGTAATCATTGCAATAGAACCAGGAGCTTTGCTTGAGCAGTTTTAAAATCTTCAATCAATTTATTATGAGAGTTAACTAAACTAACACTGATATACATATATAAGCAGGTCAGAAAAGATCATCATATGATTTGGAACATGAAAATCATTTTCTTTTCTAGGAATTTGAAATCAGAATGTGGTTGGATTATAGGATTCACAATTGACAGATCCTAAAATCTTAAGGGAAGAAGAGATTAAAACATTGCTAACTCATGGAAACTATAAATTTCTCTTCCATGATTAAAGCTGCAATGAAAAGATAATTTTACACATCTACTACAAACTTCACTACTTAAAATACAAGCATACTTGAGATGTAATAATATAAAAATCAACATCCAAACTCTTCTAACATCTATGCTTATATTTGATTATTAAATACCCGGCGTGAAGAAGTTGAGTAGTTTAAATTACACGAGCACAATCACCTGCATCACATATCCTGACCATCCCATCTCCATAGATCTGGCTTGCTAACTCTGGTTGTAACTTGGGATATTCTTCCTTGATGAACGTAGCAGCATCTAAAGCACGATCAGCATCAACAAATGCAATACAGCACCCACGAAATCCTGCACCACTGAAACGAGCCCCATATACGCCAGGAGCTTTCAATAAGATCTCGTAAAGTTGAATAAGTGGTTCACAACCTGTTAATATATACAGAGAGATTACACTTTCATAATAATCTTTGTATGAGAGAGAGAGAGAGAGGAATGAATTGTACCGCTTTCATAATTCTGGATAGAACTTAAACCAGATGCTGAGATAAGCTTGCCGAAATCCTCCATATTTCCAGAAGCCCAAGCCTCAAGCCCTAAACTTTGTTAAAACTCATTTTTAAATAAAATTCATGAGCTGATAAACACGCGAAGTAAAAGCAAGTTTCTAAATATACAAGAATCATACCCTTTATAACTCGGCTGTTCTCTGAGAAATAGTGCTCGGCTCTTCTTGCAAGATTGGGATCTAAATCGCCCTGCGTGGAAATTGTAAACGTGCAACTTAGGACGATAAAGGTCAACCTATTAAGTTCTTATCCTATGAATGCAGTATGCAGGAACTAGATACAGATTTTTCAGTTTATTAATATAGCAATACATTCAGAACATTATCTTCCATGAAAATAAGAAATGCCAGTAATTGGTAGATCCAGAATCAGTTTACAAAGGCAAAAACCACACCTTGTGCTCCTCGTACACTTCCAGTTCAACTGTAGAAAATTTAACAGATAATCACAAATCATGATGATTATTATACTGAGTTTCCCAACTAAGAAAGGTGTAAAAAGTACCATTGGATAGGAGAGGCTCTAGCCCTTCATTTCCGGAAGCCCTGTAATTGAGCAGATTTGTTAGGAAGAAGGCGAAAACCAAATAGCATGGTTATGCTTCTTCTATAGTCTAAAGAAAACTAAAGTATCAATATTACGGCACAATCTACACAAGGAAAAGGGACTAGGAGGAAAATTTAATAAAAATGGCAAAGATAAGACTTTTTCTTTAGAATGTGTTTAGACCGAAGAATTTGGGAACTAAGGATTAATAACCCGTTCCACTACTATGGATTTCAAATCTTCTTGCCAACGTTTGAGTTATTTCTCAAATCATTACGATAGATTTGAAATGCTTATATTATATCCTTCCCCCAAATTCAAGCTTTCGATCTAAATGAAACTCTTAAGGTATTTATATAACTTTTGCTATTTCCTTGTTTTCTGCAGTTTAGAAAGTGCTTAAACAGGATACTTATCAAGCAAACAACATATTCTAAATCAACTTTGATTTCCAGCAATTGTTTCCACTGCCTAAAGTAGTCAAACCGAAAATAAACTCTGAGATACGAACCAAGAACCACATTTCATATTAAAAAGAAGTATTCTTCACCCTCCACACAGGATCAGTATGCACCGAGTGCACCTGCGCCCGCCACACGGATCAAAACTCACCAACCGCAGGCGATCACCATGGAACCCATGGACCCGGTGCACTAGATCATAAGCACCATATTAAGCGAAATTTTGTTTTCAGGGCTGATTCCAGCATTGGATAAAAAGACAGTAACTACAAGTATTACAAAAAAGAGCCATATGCCACTTCTGAAATCTACACAGTTATATTTCGCGGAACTTAACCATTGCTTATGAGAAACAAAAGTTATTTGGTTTTAAGTCAAAATTCAAGATTATGAAATTTACAGTAGCTGTCGGGCTACCCCCTTACACGAGCTTTTTTTTTTCCCAGTTAGGTGAAAATAAGAGATTCTAATAATTAAAATCAGTATTGGTCTAACCCCTTCCCTCCTCTCCCTCTCTAGAGAATTTTCTTTTAAAGAAAAAGAAAAGGAAATTTCTGTAGGCTGCACCACACAAGCAAACACGGGCAAGAGAACAATTATATAATAAGGATCTTACTGAAGAAGAATTTTTGCAGCTTCTTGACATTCTGCAACTCGGGAATTGTATCCAGGATTGGTTATCAAAGCTTGCTTCAAGCCTGAGAATGCCAGTAATATCTTCAATTCCTTCTCTTTCTTGCTGTAATGATCTCGTTCTGGAGAACGTATAAGTCTGTGTTCTTTGGTCTGGAAAAGGAGATCAGACTAAAAAATACTTTATGAACCTGGACAGTGTCTCCAATACTATATGAAAATAACACGACTTGAGAATATAAAATGCCAGAATACTTCTGAAATTTTGAAAATATCAAGTTGTCGAGCAATAATAAAGTCATAGCATAGTGTAAATCCATAAACAATGCTAATAGAAACCAAACGAAGTACTGCATTCTGAGAATGACTAGTGACTTCTGAAAGTATACTTGTAGAGAAATGGCATACATTACCTTGCAGTTCATACAAGTTAAACAGCCATAGCTTGAAAGCAATATGGCTGATTGGTCCAATATTCCGTTTTTCAGGCCTAAATATTCATTTTCAATCAACCTGCATGTTTGGAGAATCAATTCAATAGTATATAGTATCGGGTTGAAAACTTTGGAAGAGAAAAAGAAAGCTGAAAAAATGGATCCCAAATTGGAAAACCAAAAAAATTAAAAGAAAAACCAGAAACAGTAAATGCCTTGTTTGTTTATGTTTTTAATCTCTGTATTTGCCTTTAATACTATTTAACAACCAGAAATGTGTTTGTTTAAGTCACTTTCAACAGGAATGCCACTTGTTTTTGTTTTAATATCTATAGCCATCATTTTCAAAACTAATAAGGCCTATATTGTCAAAGTGCATTCACATCATTAATATTTGATATGATGTTTCACTAATTTAAAAATATCAATCAGCTTACTATGTAAATATTCATTTCTCTTCTATCCACATGAGGTAATGGGGCCGACCAAGAAGTAAATAATAGTTTTTCATTCCAACACAATTTGATTGATATAACATAATGAAATTAATTAAACTCACAGTGAATTCAATAATAATCTCTCAAACAAACATAGGTTGATTGATGTCACATAAAGAAACAAATTTTCACTCTGTCAAGAGACTACCATGTTCAATCCTCTAGTATCAAGATTTTTACCACAATGCAAATATATTTATGATTTCAGACGAAAATCAAGGATAAAGTAAAAACAATACGTGAAAAAGGAAACAAAAATAAAACCAAGCAATATCTCAACTCTTCCTGTGGTCCAAAAGTAGAGCAGTTCTGGTTTGGTTATAAATCATACAATCTTGAGATTGAGTATGTTCTTTTCATTACTCATACAAGCAAAAAAGAATCAGAAGAATGTTCAAAAATTCCAACTGGTTAGCAAAACTAATTTTATTTAGATCATGGTATTCGACAAATGTGATTCGGATATATTGGAATTCCACCACTAGAGAAAACAAAATAAGGATTGAACTATTTAAATAATAAAGAAACCAAGAACCAAGAAAGTTATTTGGAAACTTAAAATTGCTCGGGTCTAAAATCAAATGTAATTTTGAGTCTTCATTTGAATGAGTTTTTAATTTCCATTTTTCAATTGCAAGACAGGGGGTAAAGTCATTGATCCAATGAAGATAACATTTTTCTTGCAATTATTTAAGGATTCTTGACTTAATTAGATATCATTATGAGAAAGTAATGTTAAGATAACATTCGTGAAATAGCAACAGCTAAAAGCCAGAAAATTGTACCTATCATACTCAATGTTATCTGTGGGAGATATTATAAGGTTATTTGCACTTTCAAAAGCCAACAGGTACGCCACACCAACCTGTCAAACAATTGACTATAATGACAACACAGAACAACAATAAAGCTGGAGAACATTACCAACAAATGTTCACAAATATAAAACCTTAAACAGAAATCTTAGCATTGACAAGATCATAACATATATTTTCCTCCTAAGCATACTGTACAAAATATCTGAATCAATTATGACGATGGAAAAAAGAATACATTATATTTTTAAAAAGTTGAAATATGTTGTTTTATTGTTGAACTTAATGTCCAATTTTGTAGGCTAAACTTCAGCGACAGCCCTCGACTTTGGGCTACAAGACATCTGATTACAATCTATATAGGCGAGGACTGATGGGCTTTATGTAGTCTAATAAAAGGAAGTACAGAGAAATAGATCTTTGTCCGATCCAAATTTTCTAGAAAGATGTTCTTTGATTTCAGTAATAGTTGTAGCCCTAGATTTCAATCGTAAATACATGAGCGTGCCTTTTGTCATTTGCACCTCAAATATCAATAAGATTCTCTAATGTGACTGTGGACATAGGCAATTGGTCGCTGAACCGCATAAATTCTCTTTTTCATGTGTTCGATTCAATATTCATTATTGCTTGATTCATTCCTAAGAAGAATGCCAAGGCTACCTTCTTAGCAGGTATATGTGCAAGATCTTGATCTTACAAAATAAAGTTGAAGGTGGCAACAGATTTTGCCTGCTAGTATGTAGGCCCATCATCAGCATGTTACACGCCTTATAGTTATGGCATATAAGGAATTTAATTACGCAATGGCTACAATATGCAACCACGATTCATTTGGCGGATTATAGACATATCATCTTAGCAGATAACAGGAAACTGATACAGGGGGGAAGAAAAGCGTACTCACAGCTGCTGACGAGCTCAGGCCTGAGCTGTCGAGCCCCTCAGCACCACAGATAAATCCAATAATACCCTGCAAAACAAAAACTACGTTTGTCTAATACAAGGAGAAGCCTGCATAGCCACACACATACAATAAAGTTGTTCATGCATGAGTTGTTTGGAAAGATTACCAATGATGTATAGGCTTTTGTTTGCTTAACCATACTTAGTGATGTCAACTCATATCATCAAACCAATGCTGTGTGAATATTGTTTTCCATAAATTTATAACGGCTCATAGATGCTGAATGATTTTGTTACTTCACAATATGAAAATTGGTGTAGCATTTGGAAGCGAAACCGAGTTGCATTCATTGAAAGTTAACCTCTAAGGTGCAATTTCAAAATTTACCCGTATTTTAAGGATCTGGAATACCCAGCATTTCGAAGGCCAGAAAGTCAAAAGAAAAGTTGAATATACATGTTAACCACTTACTTTCAAGACTAGCAAAAATTTCACATGCAAATGTAATGTATGGTAGGAACTAATGCAAGTATGGTCATTATAGTCCCCTTTACCATGATTTATTTTATAAAAGACACATGAAATTTACATCGTGTTTATTGATTGAAATGTAGTTAATGTATCCAGCCCATAGCTCTAGAAATTTAACTGTGCTGACCAGACCAGATCTTATATACAAATGTAAATCATACTCCTCCCTTCCTAATTTGACTGCCCGGTTCCTTCTTGGCACATGTTTTAGAGAGATACAAAAGGGAAAGTTCCTGATATATTTACACTTTTGCTTTCAAAACAGTACTGGTCGGGAATCGGTGAGACACAATGCAATAACACTTTTGGAAAGAAAATAACCATTTTAAGAAATGGGAGATTTCTTTTGGACACCCCAAAAGGGGATAGGAGCATTTACTTTGGGGAAAATGGAGTATCTATATTGTTAACCCCGCTTGCTTGTTTTTACACATTAATATAGAGTATCATGCTTGTTGACTATAGATTTACTCACCTAATTCACCTAACATTAATTAGCAATTTCTTGCATGCGGATGCAGACAAGTAGTTAGAATAGGTCAAGTTCAAATGTAATTTTTTGGTCATAAGTACAGAATACAATTTATAAGTTTCAGCAAGAATAGATTATTAATTTCGTTAGAATCCAGTAAATCGAATTAAGAATCCATTTACAAGAAGAAGAAATGTTAACCTGCACTTCGCGCGATAAAAGTGACAGGTAATTTTGGCGAGCAAAGATATGTATTAGATATTTTACTTCATATAAGATATCAAATGAGGAAGAAAAAAATACAATGTTTACCATTACGAAAGAAAAGTAAGCAGAGAAGTCGTCACTAAAGAAAGTACAGCTCTTCTAATATCTAGGAAATTCTAGCCCAAACCTAATCTGGCTGAAGTCAAACCATTCACAAAATGAGTGAATATGTGAATGATGTATTTCACTCGTGATTGATGTACGCCCCAAGCAAAGTGATTCTCAGGTATCCCAGATGCTGTAACTGCCTTCTAGTGCACCTAATTCTTGTCGGCATAATTAGATGTTTATTGTAACTGCTGCAACTGAGAAAAAGTAATCTGTCTTATGAGCTCTTATGAGCAGAGCACACGTATTGTTCCTTTGGATCTAACCTTCTTCCAATTATATAAACATCTACATAGAAACTGCCTGTGTTTAAGGTGTTATATGAAAAACCAAATTTCATGCGACGCTATGCAAATACTAAGAACACAATCACCCTACTGTGGATATTCTCTCAACACAAGCATGCAACTAGTGATTTAAGACATTATTTTTAGAACTTAAATGTTCTTTTGTTCTTTCAATAGAATTGTTTTACAATACAAAGTTCAGGCATAAATTAAAGAGAGACGAAAGAACAAACCTGTTTTATTTGGTTTCCTCTCTTTTGTAATGCATAAAGTGCTCCTCTGGGGTAATGCCCCCAGCTACCTTGCCTCAGTGGGCTGGAAGCACCCTTCACTTGATCTGAACCATTCAAAATGGAAGCAATTCTGGGCAGTTGTTCTTCGTCTACACTGTGAAGCCAAATGCAGGCAAAGAAAAGAAAGATCATGACCATCATAACTTCCAATCACTATTGTTTCTACTCAGAAGAAGAGACAACAGATGATGTGCTCAAGTATTTGGAGCTGCATTTCAGATGAAAGAAAGAAAAAGGAAAAAGAACTAATGAAATTAACCATTTGGCACTTCATCAACTATATTAATGTAAAGTATACTAGCATAAATATTTCACATTCCGTTTCAGTTCCTAAAAGTAACTATCTAGAAGAATTTTTATAATTTTCAACTCTTTAAGACGAAAATTGCATGCATCTTGGAATGTGTACAAAATTGCATGCATCTTGGATACACTAACATGGACATAAGTATATAAGAGTAACTGACTGATTTTTCTAAGAGAAAGGGGAAATAGTTCGACATTAGAATAACAAATAAGACAGGAGCATCAGAATTCCTCATCCAGTAATAGCATCATGAAAGCTGGTAATACAATCAGGACAAATAAATAGATATGTCAAGCATCAATAATACTTGGGTAGACGTAGAAACTTAACCGCCAAAAAAGATATTATTATCTCAGATATGTTTATATAATTAGCATCAAGAAGGCTGAATTAGTTGGATACAATATAAGAAATACTACTTTTCAAACTTCAAGTAGGGAGTCACAAGCTTTGTATATTCGTATATATAAACACTCAAAGTTGGAAAACGAAATTAATCAACCATATGATAATAAGAACAAAGATGAGCTTAGTTATTATATAGGTTAAAAGTTCTGGAACTAGAAAGAATGCACAATTCATCACCTGAACCTAACTTCTCCTTCAAACTGCCCCGACTGTATTACGACCTATAAAGAAAGAAATTTTTGCTGACCTTAGATAGCTCATAAAAGAAATTTTCGGTAACAAAGCTTATCGAGTATATGCAACTGTCAGAACCGTGATATTAAAACCATGATACTAAAGAAAGAAGGGCAAAGATATACACTTGAAGTATCCGTTTGAATCAAAAGTGCTTATGCAGAATTTAAATATTCAATTTCTTCTTATTTAACACTTAATAATTAATATGCATGAAAGGTGTCCCTCATTAGTCATTAGGTTTTGACGGCTATTCATATATCTTATACTACAAAATGAGAAATGGAATCCTTTAATCAACTTGTTCTAGGTTGTAGACTGTACAAGACCACTACCCTTCACCCTATATCTAAAGTCCAGTATGTTTCGAATAAAATATAGTGACACTAGTTACTTAGCTAATTGCCACATTGTTAGCATGAGTTTAACTATTTTGAATTAAAAGAAAATATCATTTCAATTCATTTTTTTCAGCATCAAATGATGAAGTTACAGAATGTTGTTCTTTTATTCGCATGCCATTTCTATTTCAAGCATATTCGAAAGATTGATACCTGAGAATCATCAGATGGAACAAATCCAAGAAGTATACCCGTATTGATTGTCATGGCCGAAACAATTCCACCCTGTAATAATAGCAGAAGGTCATAATAGAATTCCTCGGTGCTTAATTTCACAACCTGAAAGTACAACCTCTTGATCCCAAATAGCAAAAGGAATAAAAGATAATTCTTCATAAAGGAAACAACTCCATCAAATGCTTTTGCAAGAAAATTTGAAAATGCTTATAAGATCCGCTACAGACCACAAAACTTTACAAGTTCATACTATCTAATCACTCAAGAGTTGATGGAGAACACGCACCTGATGGTCGATATGAGCTCCAAGTGGACAAATCCTATAGGGGGATACAACAACTCTAACCTCTTTCATATCTTTACCAGACATTTCAGCGACCTTTGTTCTAATTGTATTCAACTGCAACAGTAACATATGAGCCCAATTACACTATTGTCGCTAGAAAACTGAACTTGAACCGTTTTGTGATGTAATATACTTTTATTTTCACCAAAATGGCTAACAAATTTACTTATACACGGAAAGCACCAAGATAGCTTACAATCCTCAAATATTCGTCCAAGTTTTGTGAATTATATTCAGATAAGCGTTGAAAAAAATCGCTTTCTCTACTCAATGAAGCCTATTATTCATTACACAGAGTCTGATAAGCAAACAAAATTCATTTATAAGAATCTAACATATTAAGAGGTACTGTTTTGAATGAAACTTTTCATATGCACACACATTGTGCACTCTCATGTGGAACATGAAATCTAATGTGCACATCACTATATTAAAGATGTCGCAACGCAATTAAAAATTGCAGCGAGAATCGAGAATTCAATTGAACTCAGATAATTCTTCAATTGGATTGCGTACAACAGTCAATAACAAATCAAATTACAAAAATCAACCAAACCGAGATTCAAAATACATTTTCAACAGCTGCAATGAATCAACATTGTTACCTCTGATTCAGAAGGCCACGACATTGCGCCCATCTCCGCCAAACCGAATCAAAATCTCCAAATCTGAGATGACCTCTGATTGAATTGCGTTATTGCCTCTTATACAGGTGTGTGTGTGTGTGTGTGTGTTTATGATAGAGTGGAGTTAAAGAAATAGCAGCTGATACTATGAACACAATTCACGGATGAAGAGTCATGGATTGGTGGATTTAATGTATATTTCAAACGTAATTTTCATCCGCCCAACACAATGATTATTACCATTCGTTGGGACAATGCAATCATAATTAACAATCATTCCATGAATATATATTTAACGGCGATTAAAGGCGAATTGAATGAACTAAGAAAAGAAAAACCTGATTATTAATGATGATGATTGAAGTAGATAGGGAGTTGTAGCAGGCGCAGTATGAACAACGATTTTTAAGAGCCTTCAATCACGCTTGTCCAACTATATTACATACCCTCTTTTAGATCTTTACATACCCTCTCTTTAGATAAAATCTAAGAACAATATATACATTGGATACATTAAATCCAATAGTTCAAAAAATAAAAAAGAAACAGACAGAAAAAAATAGAAAATAGGTCAAAAAATAAGAAAGAAACAGACAAAAAAAAATAAAAAATAGGAATTAGGGGTATAATGGACAAAATAGCAAAATTATACATCACCCATTTACCAAAATAACGGCAGTCATCTCCTGCAATCTCTCAAAAAACTGATACCCACGAACTCAACCATTTATTATCACAATCTCAGCCTCACAATCAATTTATAGAATGGTATTAACCTCAGATTTCGTTCTATTATCACAAAAAAAAATTCTGAAACTCTAAAATTTCTGGAAAATCGAGATTGCAAACCCAAAATCTGAAAATATTGAATTTCTGTTGTTCTTCGAACAAATATTGTATAAATATTTGTTTTTTGAGTTACAATGAGTGTTGTTGTTGATTTGCTGTCTAAATAATGTAATTTTGTTTAGTTTATATGCATATTTGAGTAATATATATTGTATATTATTACATTATTTTGTTAATTCTAACTGTATAATATACAAAAACGCGATATATAATGGTTTGTATTGGAATGTATAATGGTTTGTATTGTAGTGTATAATAATGAATCTAATATATAATCAGTTATACCATTCTATATAATTGTGTATAAAATTCATAGTGTATAATGGTTTGTATTATAATGTATAATAATGAATCTAATCTATAATCTGTTATATATATAGTTGTGTATAAAATTCACAGTGTATAATGGTTTGTATTGTAGTGTATAATAATGAATCTGATCTATAATTTATTATACCATTCTATATAGTTGTTTATAAAATTTACAGTGTATAATGATTTGAGATTTTATAAACCAATAATTTTTAAATATGACAGAAGATGATAGATTATAACGGGGAACGAAAAGCACTCATTCTTTAAAGTTCTGTTGTTCTTTTGTATTTGAGAATTAATTCATTGATGGGTTGGTTGTATAGTGGTAGAAGTTACAGAATAGTTGTGGACTTAGTGGGCTGTTCACGTGAGAAATTATGGAGTGGAAAATATTAGATAAGTTTGAAATGTGTCGGGTGTAATATATCCGGTAATATAATAGAACCACTTACCACACCTATAATCTAATGGTGAAACACATTATAAATCTAAAGTGGCGCATTGCACCCAATATATTATAGAGTTACTACAAAATATGATACGGGAGTTTTGCCATACCAAAAAGTTGGCAGACCAAATTCAAACTTTAGGGGGTTCATGCTTTATAAAAGAGTATAAATAGTTGTGTATAAAATTCACAGTGTATAATAATTTGTATTGTAGTGTATAATAGTTTGTATTATAGTGTATAATGGTTTGTATTGTAGTGTATAATAATGAATCTAATCTATAATTTGTTATACCATTCTATATAGTTGTTTATAAAATTCACAGTGTATAATGATTTGTATTGTAGTGTATAATGGTTTGTTATTGTAGTATATAATGGTCCGTTACAGATAAATAAAGAGAAACTCATTTGTTCAAATTCACTCTATCTATTACATTAAATCAGTTGCTTAATGATGATTTGCAGACTCATATTTGATAACAGAAGAAGAATTCAGAAAAAATTGAATTGAAAACAGAAAAAGATGATGAATAGGGATTCGATTTCTGCATATCTTTCGATCTTTACAGCGCCGATCTCGAATTTTACTGGAAAACAACCGATTTGATGATGAATTGAACGGGTAAAGCGATATCTCGAGTCAATTTTGCTGGAAAACAACCGATTTGATGATGAATTGAATGGGTAAAAAAATATCTCTTATCAATTTTGCTGATATATGTGATTATGGAAAGAATATAATGAAATCGCTTATGGAGCGTAAAACTGGGGATTGGATTTGATACTGTGTATTAAATTGAATCTGTGAGTTATAATTTAATGACTAAAATGCCCTTTACATAATTAAAACAAATTATTAAATCAGTTAAATGTGTTAAATGTAGACCTTGGGATCAAATTGAATTAAAGGCCTAGATTGGGTCTTATATCTTACTTAATAGCAAGGGATGTATTTGATCCATATCCTATATATATATATATATAGAGAGAGAGAGAGAGAGAGAGAGAGTATGGATCAAATACATCCATCTACTTTAAATAAGATCTAAGACCCAATATACACCATTAATAACATTTGATCCCAAAGTCCAGATTTAACTACCTTTTTCAGTTTGTATAATTATTTTTTAATGATGCAGGGGTATTTTAGTCAATGAAATCTAACCAACTCATGCAGGATCAAAATCAAATCTCACTCATTAAGCTATAATAGATTCTTTTATCCCCAATTAATTTTTTCTTTCCAATTACAATTACATTATTCATCATCTCATTAACGCGATCAGTTCACAGAAGTGTTCACAGAACAATTCGATCAGTTCGAAGAACCTAAATCTTTCCAATTACAATTACATTATTCATCATAAAACGAAATTAATCATCAAGATCGATTCATCATCATCGTCAATTCTGTGTTGTTACTGATGATGATGATGATGATTTCTCCTCAAGAACAGCCATGACGGAAGAAGAAGAAGCTGGTGTTGTTACTTAAATAATTAATGATTTCAAACCATTATACAGTATCTTATAAACAACTATACAGTATGTTATAACACATTATACAGTATCTTATAACCTATTATACAGTGTGTTTTTATGCATCATACAGTTACAAGACAGTGTCATATAACCTATCCCGTTGTGATAAAAGCTATTATTTATACTAAAAAGTCCTACTACTTTGAAATGTAAGAAAAAAAGATAAGAGCTTTACAGCAAGACTAATTGAGCTGCAGGATTGAAATTAAGAAACATAACTCCATTTCGACATTTATTCAAACATAAAAGAACCTATTTTCATTTATATAATTATAATCAAAACACACAAACTGAAAAAATAAGTGACAAAATGCAGCAGATCCATCAAAAACCCATAAGTTTGAGCTGCAATTCAAACAAGATACAGTAGGTTGTAAGATACTGTATAAAATATTATAACATACTGTATAGTTGTTTATAAGATACTATATAATAGTTTGAAGTCACTAATTGTATGTCACTAATGACATACTGTATACCACCGTTGTAATTACTGTATAATGATTTATAAGCTACTGTATAATGGTTTATAAGTTACTGTATGATGGTTTAAAAAATCACTAATTGTGATGTCACTAAATACCACATTGTATATCACCACTCATGTATTGCGTTTTGCTTTAAAAAAAATAATAAAAAATATATATTTTAAATTTCCGAAAGGCAAAAACTGTTTTTGGAATTTGGTCCCAAGCTCTACTTCAATCTTGTAGGAAACGTCGTTTTAAAAACAACTCATAAGTATGCTGAGCACCACCCTCTCGGGCCCAAATTCCATCGTTTTAATAGGTTTTTTCGCGTTTTTGCGTTTTCAGTCGGATTTTTATTTTTATTTTTATTTATTTCCATTATTTTCGTACTTTACCTTGTTTATATTTACTGTATATTTGATTATTAACTATTATATAATGGATTAATTAGTTATTGTATTCACTGTATAATGGCTTATATGATACTGTATACTGGGTTATAATATACTGTATAATGTAATACAAAATGTTGTATAATATATTCAACTGACTGTTGGAAGGCGCACAATCACATGTTGTATATCCCTATTGTATGAATTGTATAATGTAATAAAATACGCTGTATAATGTAATATAATAGGCTGTATAATGTGTTCAAATCACTATTGAAAAAGGTAAACGAATAATATATTGTATATCACCATTATAATTTACTAATTAAGCAATATACAGAACATTTATTGATATTATACAGCGTGTTATTCAAAAATCAAAACGCAAAATAACAGATTCTTCAAAAACAGATTATTCACAAAAATAGATTCTTCAAAAACAGATTATTCACAAAAACAGATTCTTCAAAAACAGATTATTCACAAAAACAGATTCTTCAAAAATCAAAAATCAAAACAAATAACAATGATGTAAGCGAAAACATGTGGAATTCAATATTTTCAGATTTTGGGTTTGCAATCTCGATTTCCAGAAATTTTTTAGAGTTTCAAAAAAAATTTTGTGATAATCGAACGAAATCTGGGGTTAATACGATTCTATAAATTGATTGCGTTAATCTTGGGCTGAGATTGTGATATTGAAGTGGAGATTTTCGTGGGTATCAGTTTTGAAAGATTGTAGGAGATCATGTGCCGTTATTTTTGGTAAATGGGTGATGTATAATTTTGCCATTTTGTCCATTATACCCCTAATCCCTATTTTCCATTTTTTCCTGCCTGTTTCTTCCTTATTTTTTGGACTGTTGGATTTAATGTATCCAATGGTGTATATTGGGTCTTAGATCTTATCTAAGAGAGGGTAGTATTCGATCTTGACCCCTATATATATATATATATGGTATGGATCAATTCCATCCTTTAAGATTACATTTGGTAAGATATAAGATTCAATCTACACCATTGATACCGTTTAATCTCATATATATATATATATATATATATATATATATATCCTTTAAGATTACATTTGGTAAGATATAAGATTCAATCTACACCATTGATACCGTTTAATCTCAAGGTCCAGATTTATCTCCTTTTTCAGATTTTATAATTTTTTTTAATGATGGCGGGGCATTTTAGTCAATGAACAAAAATACTCTGTTACAAAAAAAACAATTATAGAAACGAACCTGCTATCTGTTGATATGCATATGTAGATACAGAAGATTTATATATATATATATAGAGAGAGAGAGAGAGAGAGAGAGAGAGAGAGAGAGAGAATAAGAGAGAGAAGGAGAGAGTGGTCGTTCAATTAACGGCCACCACCACCACCTCTCATCAACATCAAATTAACATTTTCCCCAACGCGAAAAGGGAAAAAAAACGAATTTAAAGAAGAAAAATTAATCTCAGCACCATCTAGTTTTTCGCTTTTCGATTGGTCAATGGTGGTGTTTGCTAGTAATGGTTTGATCTTTCTTTCCTTTTACTGAAGCCGATTGGATTATATATCGTGGTTGTGTTTGTATTGCCTTGTGTAACTGTAAATTATTCATCGATTGGATTATATTATATATACTTATAATGTGTTATACAGTATGTTATAACACATTATACAGTATATTACAACACATTATACAGTGTGTGTTTATACATTGTATAGTTACAATCTTATAAGCCATTAAGTATCTTATAAGATATTATACAGTATGTTATAACACATTATACAGTATATTATAACACATTATACAGTGCGTGTTTATACATTGTACAGTTATAATCTTATAAACTATTATACAGTATCTTATAAGACATTATACAGTATGTTATAACAAATTATACAGTATTTTATAACACATTATATAGTATTTTATAACATATTATACAGTATAATACATTATACAGTATGTGATAACACATTATACAGTATATTATAACACATTATCAGTGTGTGTTTATACATTGTTCAGTTACAATCTTATAAATCATTATACAATATCTTATAAGCTATTATACAGTATATTATAACACATTATACAGTATATTATAACACATTATATAGTGTGTGTTTATACACTGTTCAGTTACAATCTTATAAACCATTGTACAGTATGTTATAAGCTATTATACAGTATGTTATAACACATTATACAGTGTATTATAAGTTATAACACATTATACAGTGTGTATTTATACATTGTACAGTTACAATCTTATAAGCCGTTATATAGTATCTTATAAGACATTATACAGTATGTTATAACACAGCATACAGTATTTTGTAACACATTATACAGTGTGTATTTATACTTTGTTCAGTTACAAAATTATAAACCATTATATATTATACAGTATCTTATAAGCTATTATACAGTGTGTTATAACACATTATACAGTGTGTTTTTTTACATCATACAGTTACAATACACCAACTAATTTAACAATATACAGCATCTATTACACAAATATGCATACTAAATTGACAAAAACACATTATTGGACGCCAATCAACATTCGATCGATTTTCGGAAAGACATCAGCAAAGAGGTTGGGTTTCTCTTTTCCTTATGCAACATTCGAAGTGTTATAATTTTATCTACAGTAACCTAATTCTTCATAAACAATTGAAAAAGAAAAGAAGAGAAGAGAAGCAGTGAAAGACCATAGAAGAAGTGGGAGTCTCGCATCTGAGAGAGAAGACGATGAAAAAGATATTACAGTTTCTGAGACGCGGGTTTGTGGGCTTTGAGAAATGACCTTATGCAACATTCGAAGTGTTATAATTTTATCTACAGTAGCCTAATTCTTCATGAACAATTGAAAAAGAAAAGAAGAGAAGAGAAGCAGTGAAAGACCATAGAAGAGTGGGAGTCTCGCATCTGAGAGAGAAGACGATGAAAAAGATATTACAGTTTCTGAGACGCGGGTTTGTGGGCTTTGAGAAATGACATCATTTCTCACACAAATGATATTAAGTTGCTAATCAATCATAATAAAAGAATTTAGAGTCTCACACAAATGATATATCTAATAAAACGTCAAACAAATGAAATATTGTTCCAAAACATTGATCTCGTATTCAAAATAAAAATTTAATTATTTTCTTTGACATGAAATTTACTAATGTAAATTGTGAATCTCATGTTAATATCATGAACATTAAATAAGAATATCACTGGAGAAGCAGCAAGGAAAAAATGAACATGGTTAAAGTTAAATAGTTAATTGGTTATACTACGAAGCAAATTATATAAGTAAAAACACTTGCTTTTTGAATGTATACATATTTTTTGTAGAGCAATTAGTAACTTATTTTTCATCACCTTACGTTTTAACAGACACAGAAAATTTGAAATATACTTTCATTCTAATTATTATTATAATATCTTCTAAAGTTTATAGGATAAAATATCTTGTAGCCAATTATTATACTACTTATAAGACTAAAGTATCAATAACAATAATTTAAATTATGTGACTATTTTTAATTACATTAGTATTGGTTATAATTTAATACAATCTCTTGTAATATGCATTAATATGGGTATATAGAGACTATTTCTTGGAAATACAATATAATGAGGTTTTGAAACATAAGAAAGGTTACATAAATTTTTTATTACACTTTGTGCTCATTATGTGAAGTATTATCATTTTATTCTAAATTTCTTTTCTCCTCGTTTATTTCTACTTCTATAAATTATACTCTAGACAGTTGTCGTTTCTTTTCAACTTAATTAAACACCTTAATTATAAGCTAAACAAGCAATGGATAACTAAATTAGACTAGTCTAGAAGGTTTTATAATTTGACTAAGCCCTAAGGTGTAATTAAATCCAATTTCTTACGATGTATACTTACAAAACACATTAGTTTCACATGCTATTATGTAAAAATACTCCAGAAAAATCTAATAATGCAACATTGAGAAATTAAAATTCCACACCCACGTGTCGAGAAATATTTATTTTGATATTCATCAAGATAAGAGATATCTCAATTTCAAGTACAAAAAGAGAGAGAGGCTCATGAAATGAAATAATAAAATTCTATTGATCCTGCATAGTTCTAAAAATAAATAAATAAAAACATCAGAGCACAATTTTACACATTAGGTTGACACAAAAGGTTCGGAATTCGGATCTCTTTTTTTTTAATTTATAATTATATGACATGGTAATTACATATAATAAAATGTGCAATGGTATTACTGCTCTGTGATATATTTTGCGTGGTAAATGATTTTTCGCCTTAAAGCACACAGTCACGCGTGCAATTCTTATGATCAACTAGCATAATAATTTTTTTTTTGATCAACTAGCATAATAATTGATAGTTGTCAATGTGTCCATGCAATTATATATATATATATATATATATATAAATGACGAATAAATTTATTTGCATCATAAATGTGCATAGTCCAAATCATCTAATTAATCCCCCTTTTCCGAATATACGTAGATGGGTATGATCAAACGTGATGTAAATGTTTGTACGTGCTACAAGGTGTATTCCCATTTTTCCAAAGATTCTAACAAACTTAACTTAGAGGATGTTTGGCTAAGTTTATAAGTTCTTTTAAACATCTTATAAGATGTTTTAAAGCTTATAAACTCTATAAATTTGTTTGGTAATTATTTTAAAAAAACAGTTTATACGACCAGAAAATAAGATGTTTGGGTCTTATAAGCTGCTTTTAAAAAAGTAACTCAATCCCATCATTTTTTAAACATCTTATAAGATGTTACATCTTATAAGCTCCTAAAATATCTTATAACATGTAGGAGCTTATAAGATGTTTTGGATAAGCTTAGTCAAACACCCTCTTAATTGCATTACAAATTAATTTATGAGTTTCATATTTATTCAAACTCGGAAAAAAAGTAAGACTCTGTTTGGATGTATTTTCATTTCATTTTTCAACTGTCATTTTCTAAAATATATGGAAAAAATGTGGCTCTGTATGTTTATGTTTTCTAAATCATATTTTCATTTTTTGGATCACCAAAAAATGAAAATGCACATTCCAAGCCAAATTCTATAGAATATGCTCAAATTTTAAATTCTACTATATATTCCCCTATAAAACAACTAATCATTTCATCCTTTCAATCACCTCCAATCTTTCATCATTAATTACACTATTCACTATCAGATTCATTCTCTCCTCTTTGTTTTTTTTTTTTTGGTTACAAAGGGAATGACTAACTCATTTCTCTAAGATAATAAGATTCCAGTGAATCCAACCATAAGTGAACTCCAAAAGCGAGTTGATGACCAAATTTTGCAAGGGCATCGACACACGAGTTACCATCCCTAAAGATGTGACGAAAGATGCACATCCACGGTTTCCGAATTAGTTTCGACAATCTTCCACAACCTGGCCCATAGGGTGATGCTCTATTGTGGCATCTGAAATAAGCTTGAATGTAACCTCCAAATCAATTTCGACTTCAATTTTTTCCACACGTCTTTCCCATACGAGACTAAGCCCTTTTCGTAGTGCCAGAATTTTAGCTTCATTAATTGTGATATTCCCCATTTTCCAACTAAAACCAAGGACCCAACCTCCATGCTCATCACGTAAAAGCCCCCCACCCGCTGCTTGATTAGGGGAAGAGAAGACGCTCCCGTCAGTGTTCAGCTTATACCGCCCTTGACAGGGTTTTATCCAAAGAATCTTTGTCCTGTCAGCTTTAGAATTTTGAGGGACCAACGGAAAAAGCCTGGACCATTTCGAGGGCTAGTTTTTTGGTATTGAGAATAAGCTCCCTCGTCATCATATGTTTTCCTTCAAAGACAAAAAGATTTCTGGCCCTACAAAGGTTCCAGATAGCTGCCACGAATATCCAAATCCACAAGATGTTGGGAAGTTCGATATGGGAAATGGATTTCTTGCAATTGGTTTGAATCCAGCTTTCTTCCAGCATTGTTACAAATTCCCACCAATATGATGGTGTAATCAAATGTTCCCAATGGCAGATCGAGAAAGGGCAGTTTTGTAATATATGAGTGGGGTTTTCAGGAGCTAATCCACATTGGGAGCAAAGGTTCGTCCCATTTAAACCTCTTCTAAAACGAATGGTGTTAGTTATAATACCGTTGTGAAGAACAAGACAAATGAAGAATTTTATTTTAGTCGGTCCCTTGAGCTTCCAAATCCAAGACCAATCATTATTTTCTTCGCCAACACTGTTGTGATTCTGAATTCTAGATAGAACTTGGTAAGCTGATCTGCAAGAGAAGAAGCCATTTCTACTACCTACCCAAATTAGATTTGTTAGAAAATTTCATTTTAGATATTTTGATGATGACAAGATAGGATTTTATGTTAGACCCCAAAAGAATGTAAGTTTATGCTTTCATAGTACATGTGTATAAGCGTTTGAAAGTTTGTTATTTTGTTAGGCTTGTAATTTTTATCTTTGTAGATTTTAGACTAAGTATTAGATACCGAGTCGCTAATAGAATTCTGGGTGAGTCTATTAGAGATGAAGTTGAAGATCAGCATCTGAAGTCAAGTGAAGATGAAATTTTGTTCTAAGCGTCTGTCAAACGCTAAAGGACTGTTTCAGGGTTGTTGAATCAAGCGCTCAAATTACTCAAGCGATCAAGAATAAGATTCACCTGAAATAAATTCTCAAGTCATGGAGGACTTAAATCCAATCATCAACGAATGTTTATTTCCAACGAAAAATAAATTCAAATGCATTAAATGTCTGATAAGTGCATTAAATATGATAAGCTATTATGACTTGTGGACAAGCCACCTCTTGACTAGACTGTCAAAATTCAGAGTTCAAAGTCTGCTCCTGTTCAATCAAAATCAGTAGACCTTCAGGAATGTCAGAAAAGGGACTATTTAACGGGCTGCATGGGAGACACGCGCCTGCATGTGTCCAACAGACAAATCCCAAGAAATCTCTATAAATAGTACCCTCCAGCAAACCCTAATTACACACGTACATACACAAGAGAAAGGCCTAAACTTTGCTGAAATTATTTGAGAGAAAAACTTACAAACTCCATAGCTAAAAATCCTTCAAGCTTTTCATACACATTCCAAAGACAGTCAGAGATATCTCAAACATCTTCAAAAAAGAACCCTAAACTCCTATTGAGATATCCAAAGTTGTTTGAGCTTCCCAACATCAAACAAACCCGTGACAAAACCCTCAACATCTTTCATCTGAGTGAGAAAGTTTGTTGATTCACAAGTAGTATTTTTGTGTAAAATAAGCTTGTTGAAGAAGGTTTTTATTGGAGTTGAAGTCTGTGTGATCAAGGAGCTCAAGATCGTCTTCCCTTTCATCTATTTTGTAGAAGCCTCTGTGTGATCTTTCGGTAATCAATCTAGTGAATTCCTCCAAGTGCAAAGGAGAAGAAGAACGTAGTTGGGATTACATCACCCAGTGAACCTTACAATATCCTGTGTTATTTATTGCTTTATTGTTTTACTTTACATCTTCATATTATATCTTTGAAAAGGCATTATACCGTATAAGCGATTGTTTGACAAAACAGAACGCTAAGGTTTAAAATCATTCCCGCTATGCTAACCCTGATTAAGTGATTAAAACGTTACCCTACTTTGGTAATTGTTGAAATCACTAAGTCTAAGTTATCTATCTTTAAGCGCCTGACCTAGCTCTCAGCTTACCAAGCGTTCAAAACCTTCAAAAATGATACGAGTTTTTAAAGTAGAAAAAGACTTCAAGGTCTATTCAACACCCCCCCCCCCCTTTAAACCCTTTCGTATGCCACTTGGGACCATCAAAAGTGTCCTTAGTATTCCTATTAACCGAGGTGATTGTTTCCCAGATTTGTTGGCGAGTATCCGGGTCAATAGGGGTTTGCAATTGTTCAAGTTTCCAGTTTCCCCGACAATCAAGACAGTCAGCCACTTTCATATCCTTTTCAGCATTGTCAATTTGTGAGTTAATTAATTCACTCAACTTGGACTCACCAAGCCATCTATCATGCCAAAGGGAGACGCTTTAGCCATTGCCAATAGACCATCGGATATGGCTTTGAATAAGATGAATGCTTGAGACTATGCCCCTCCATTGATGAGAATTATACGGCTTCGGCTCCAATTTCAAAATGTTGTTTCCTTTGATGTATTTCTTATGAAAGACTTCATTCCAAACAGAGTTTGAGTTGGAAATCAATTTCCAACTATATAAAAAAATTCATATTCATTTTTTCCACTATCATCATTCATCATTTATTACCCTACCTCACTGTCTTTTTTACTATTATTATTACATTCATAAATAACTCAATCATTTCATATATCAAATTTTAATAAAAATTAACTTTATATCGCATCTATACTACTTTCAATCATTTTTTAAAAATGCATCCAAATAAACAAATAAAGTCAATATTTTCACATAAGTTATATAATATAAATTCTCCCAAAAAAATTCAGAATTTATTTTCGAAAACACAACCGTACAGAGCCTGAGTTTTTTTTTATTTTTGTGTGAAAATGAAGACATGTTTGGTTGTATTTTCAAAAAAGGGTGGAATTGATGATTTGATGATGTGTAAAATGATTGAGTTAGTTAAAAGTAATAATTATGTATATAGTATAGATAAAATAATAGATAGTATTATATTGCTTAAATATATTTGTAAGTAAAAATAATAAAAATTGGCCCAAAAAAATACTCAAAATGGATCTTAAAATGTGCACAAGCATGTGAAGATTAATACTATGTATTTTATTTCACTATAGCACCACAATTGTTGTTGGAAAAATGAATTTTTAGAAGGAGATGTGAGAAAAAGAAAAAGTTGAATGTAAATTGATAAAATAAAAAGTAGTTATTGGAGAATGTAAAAGTGAAAATAAAAATAAATGTATTTTCAGTTGAGAATGACGTAAAATTTATATTTTTATTTTCAAATAAAAATGAAAATAGAAATATGGTTACGAAAACACACACAAACATAGCCTAACCAATCCCAGACGTGAAAATATCTTGAAAAAATTATGATTAAGAGAGTAAGAAGTTTTCAAATTACTAAAGACACAATAATTTTTAACTAATTAGGGAGAAGGGATTGCTACACTTTGCAAATTATTAGAAGGCTGACTGTAATGCAAATCTCCATATTACTCCTTCTATTTTTTTTCTTTTCTAACAAATGACAAGTTTTCAATTCAATAATTTCTTTTATCACTAATTTCTTAACAAATCTACCCATCTTTACAATATTATTAATTGTCAGTCCAACCAAATTGATCATAATAGCACTTTAATTGTAGTACTACAAAGCAAGTACACTTATTGTGTACACACTTGTATTCTGGCATGCTTCAATTATCCTAGTCGTGTTTTATCTTGTATTTCACACTTCAAATGTAATATAATTAGAGATAAATGCAGACATCCCCACCCCCACCCCAACCTATGGGATGATGATCACTTTGCTCCTTAACCTTTTGAAAAGTACACCCAACACCCTAACCATTCAGAAGTGGAGTGTACACTTAACCCCCTCAGACAATCTAATAGAATATTCCGACACATGTAAGGGTGAAATCTTCACTCAGGGGGCAAAGTGCTACAAATCGCATAAAATAGAGGGTTGTCTGCTTTGATCTTAAATTTCTTGTATTTTTTAAAAAATTATTTTTTTAAATTCAAATATTCTTAATTTTTCAAAAAGAAAAATGACAAAAAAAAATTCAAAACATCAAAACAAATTTGAAAAAAAAAAACACGGAAAGAAAGGAAAAATTCAGAAAAAATCACTAAATTTTTGAAAATTTCATAAAGAAGTCCAAAGAGAAACTAGAAAATTCAGGAAAAAAAAACTCAACTAAATGTCTGAAAATATTCAAAAAAAAATAAAAAATAATAGTAAGGAAAATTTAAAATTTTAAAAAAATCCAGAAAAACAAAAATAAAAAATGATTTTTTAGGTTTTTACTAATTTTGTTAAGTTGTTATAATTTTTGTCTTTATAAGCTTTTTTCATTTTTTTCTTATTTATTTTCATGTTTCCGGATTTTTAACTTTTGAATTTTTTTTCTTTTAATTTTTTTTTCAAAAATTTATCAAAATTTTTTGATTTTATTCCTAATTTCTTTTATTTTTCTGGATATTCCATTTTTTTTCTATTTTTGCTTTTCCTGAATTTTATTTTATTTTTTATTTTTTTTATATTTTTCTGACTTTATTTTTCTTTCGAAAAATTATGAGTGTTTGAATTTAAAAAATGCAAGAAATTTAATATCAAAGCAAACGTCACCCTCTCTTATTCAGTTTGTAGCACTTTGCCCCCTGAGTGACGTTTTACCCTTACATGCGCAAGAATATTCCTAAAAATTCCGCTAGATCCAATCAAACTGTTAAATGCGACATTCACCAAGGTGAGGGCGTCGAATGCCAATGTTGAAAGGTTGGGGGGCAAAGTGCACAACACCCTATGGGGGGAGGGGGTGTCTGCATTTATCTCATATAGTTCATGTATGAAATCCCAGACCAATCATATGATTTAGAGAGATTTTATACACTTAGCATGCACTTGTGATATTTAATATGGGAAAATTGCATCAACCTCCCTCGAACTGTGGACATTTGGCATCTACACCCCATCATATTTGCTACGTTGGCAATTTGGCATGAACATTCCTTTTTTTTTCAACTTTTTCACTGGATTTACTAATAAAAGACTAAAATGCCCTTCAAATTTGCCCATAAAAAAGTTAAATTAAATACTTAGTTGGAGAATGAAAAAGTACCACTTGTGAATGACATAATAATAGAAAACACATAATAAAGCATCGTAAATTTAAAAAAAATAGAAATATAGCTCTAAAATTCTTAAACTTTAAATTAATAAAAAACTCCAATTTAATCATGAACTCTTTTATGATCCCAAAAGATATTACTTAAAAATATTAATTTTAATTCTCTCCTTATTCACTAATGCAAAATTTCATGAAAAATATGCTATGATTATGCTAATTTAATTTGTTACTTACGGCAATTTTCAAATAGAAGAAAATTAGTACTTCTTTTTATTTTTCCTATAGTATTTAACATAATCTCACATTTAGGATTAAGGATTTATGGTGATAATATGGGTGTTCTTTATTTTGCAATCAAGACAAGCTCCAAAAAAGAAAGGATGAATATTATGTGGTGTTATTTTTTTAGCTTTGAACTTTTATTAAATTATACCATTATTCTTATGAAATTGTTATAAATTATTAATTTTTTTTACTAATGTTACTAAATCTATTTATGAAATATAAGAGGTGCATTTACCTTTTTTTTTTTGTAATATTATTTTTTCAGATAGAATATACTACTTCTAAATTAGCACATTTTCAGAAGACGTTGTTGTATTTTATTATAAAGAAGCATATTTGAATTAATAGAATTTTAGGTATATGAAGATTTGTTAGGTTCTTACTTTTGTATTTATGTTTTTTTATTTAAAAAAATAAACTATTTGGAAAATATTTGAATTTTGTTAGCATACTTAAGCAATAAGATTCTTAGATCACAAAGGGAATTCACGGTTAATCTAGAGGATTTTTTTAGGAGTTTAGAGTTATATTTTTAGAATTTTTAATTGTGGATGCGTCATTTTTTATTTATTTTTTATTAGGTTTTGATGATACTTTGATAATTTTCATTATCCAACACATTATAAGTGAAAGTTAACTTTTTTAATTCAAAAGTGAAGGGTATTTTAGTTTTTACTAGTAAATATAATTAAAAAAAAAGTGAAGGGGGGGGGGGGGGAGGTAAATCAATGTCAATATTTTAAAGGTGAGGGGTGTGGATGCCAAATGTCCATAGTTTAGGGGAGGTCGATGCAATTATTTCTATTTAATGTTAATATTTGAGGAAGTACCAAACCGGAATATATATCCATTACCTTTCACTTCATTTCATTCTTCTTCTATACCAATTGCTTGAAAGAAGACACCCAAATGGCCCGACTTTCCCAAATCACCTCATTGGCCCTTCTCTTTTTCAGGTTTGAATTGTTCACATCGTTTTAGTCGCCAACGTAAATCCTCTATTCTAATTCGTATCCATCGTGTGTTATAGTCAATAAACTCGACTTCAACCTCAAGTAAATAACACTATAGTAATGAAAAAATAAATAAGACACAACACTATACCAATAAAATACGTTCAAAAATTCAAATTAAATTAAAATTAGTACCTAAAACATCATCCCTAGGTGATTGTGAATCTTAAGCATGTGAAAAGGTCTTCATTAGCATAAACTTGGGGCTTGAATTAGGGGTTGGATTTTGACTAACTAATATAACTGTATCAGTTTCCACATGCAGAGAATTTACGCACCTCGATAATATGATAGCCTTTGTCCTTGTTATTTCATATATTTAATATATAATATATTTAATTTGGATTTACCTTCTAATTAAATATTACGCATAAAAGTCTTTGAGTTTGACTAGCTCTCAAACTATTCGAAGATTGAGTAGTTCACATTTGCTAGATTTAAAGCTTGATTTGTACTCTAATTTAGTGTATAAAATATGTGATATAATACGCTTCGGAATATAATTAATTCATTAAGACTAATTTGGTTGTGACATAATTTTACACATAATTTGGAGGTTTTTAACAAAAAAATCTTGTTGCCTTTGGATTAAATGATGTTATATTTTAAAAAGGGAATTGGATTTAGAGACATCGAAAACTCACAATATTAAGAAACTAGGTCCAAAAATGATGAAGACTAATATTAGGGAATTATATCTTTTGGCTAAATAGTAGAATTACGGAATTCTTTTTTTTTTTTTTACAGAATGAATACAAAGAATAGAATACCAAAACAAATTCGTATAAGTTTAGGGACTTCATTATTATTGGTTCATTAGGTAGCATACATTGAAATCTTTCTGCATTAAGTACGCAAATAGTGTCACAAATATTAGATCTACGTCGAAAAAATTCACATGTAGCTTGTCCGTGTATGGGAGCACCTTGATCCTTTTCAACATATATATGGTTTCGATATAATAATATATGTTGATTTTAAACCCTACAAAACGATAGCAAAAAAATTATTAAATGGTTACTTAGATTTGAGAATAGGAATTTAAAACTATTCGAGCAAGTGCAATAAATATCTATATATAATAAAATATAACTTTTGAGGTCATCCAAGTAAGCGCACACGTGGATGACCTAATTGAACTCAATTTTGTCATGCAAGCAAAATTAAATATATAAATATCTATTAATTTAAAAAATAGAATTATCAATCTTTATCCAAATATATTAACAACTTCATATCTTTTTTGGATAAAGCTAGATTAACTAATAGATTTTTTTTAATTCGAAAGAAAATGTTCTATTGGTTAGCTTATTTTATTTGTAATAATTAAATTCTAAATGAATATTTTATTTGCTGGATTTTAGCTTTGTAGGTTTGATTTCAAAATTGAGTAAGGTGTTTTTTTCATGATTTTAGCTCAACAGTTTGGTTTTTACAATGACTTTCCCTTAATTTGAGCTCAACGATTTAATTTTTTAAGGGAGTTTTTATTAGTGAAGTTTATATTGCACTTCCTGCAGAATTATTTATTCTTATCACTATCTTCCATTTCTTTCATATAACACACACACACTTCTTCTACCAATTGCAACTTCGTAGGTCATATGCAAATTAATGCCTATTTTATTTTATTTTTTACTTTCTTTCTCATGCTATCAGATTTCCCCACTTAGGACGTTTACCAGGTTTTGGCAACTATTCTTTGCATTGTGTTTATGTTATTTTTATTTAATATTCTCCAAGTTTGTCTACTATGTTTATACATTTGGATTTGAATATATATATATATATAGGATCAAGATCCAATACACACCCTATATTAGATAAGATATAAGACTCAATCTACACTATTGGATCCATTAAATCCAACAGTCCAAAAAGGAAGCAAAAACAGGATGAAAAATTGATTCTAATTGGATCAGGGGTATAATAATCAAATGACGCCATTATACAGCATCTACATACCAAAAAAAAGGGGCACAGAATCTCCCTAAAATCTCTCAAATTGAAACGCACAAAATCTCCCCTACAATCTCTCAATTTGTTGCCAAAATTAACTCAATCAAATTATAGAAGCATGTTAAACCTATAATTCCTTCGATTATCACCACAAAACGCATTCCAATCAGTCGATTCTCAACACAAAAAAACCTAAATTACAGAAGCAATACATTCGAATATTTTTAGCAAATATGAGGTCGAAAAACGTTCCTGGAATGATAGGTAACCAATTATACAGTCAATTTTCTGTTGTTGTTCGAACATATACTGGATAATGACATATTTTTTGTGTCACAAAAAGCATTTTTGTTTATTTACTGTGTCGATTAGCTGTTGATTGGGGTCCAATAATGTGTTTTTGTGATTTGGCATGCATATTTGTGTAATAGATGTTGTATATTGTTAAATTAGTTGATGTATTGTAATTGTATGATGTATAAACACATAATGTATAATGGGTTATATGATACTGTATACTGAGTTATAAGATACTGTATGATGGTTTATAAGATTGTAACTGTATGATATATACACACACACTGTATAATTGGTTATAAGATACTGTATAATGGTTTATAAGATTGTAACTGTATGATGTATACATACACACTGTATAATTGGTTATAAGATACTGTATAATGGTTTGAAATCACTAATTGTATGTCACTAATCACACACTATATATCACCATTGTATTTACTGTATATTTGTTTATTAGTTATTGTATAATGGATTAATTAGCTATTGTATAATGTTTATTAGCTATTGTAGTCACTGTATAATGGGTTATATGATACTGTATATTAGTTTATATGATACTGTATAATGGTTTATAAGATTGTAACTGTATGATGTATAAACACACACTGTATAATGGGTTATAAGATACTGTATAATGTGTTATAGCATACTGTGTAGCTATGTATAAAATACTGTATAATGGTTTGAAATCACTAATTGTATGTCACTAATCACACACTGTATATTACTGTTGTATTTACTATATAATGGTTTATAAGCTACCGTATAATGGTTTATAAGCTACTGTATGATGGTTTAAAATCACTAATTGTGATGTCACTAATACCACACTGTATATCACCACTTATGTACTGTATTTTGTTTTATTAGCTACTGTATAGTGGATTCAAATAGGGAATTGATGATGATTATATGTATTTGTGATTTACAAGCTACTGTATACTGAGTTTTTACTGTATAATACACTAATATTTGTTGTATAAAAACTTAAGTAGTAATGAAATGTTCTTTTATGACTACTGTATAATGTGTTAACCCACACTGTATAATACAATTAGTTAGTGTATAATAAAATTATATTTAGTGTATAATATCTTAGTTGTTACTGTATAATGTGTTAATCCACACTGAATAATGGTAATTATCTACTGTATAATGCAGTTGCTGAAAAAGAGGCATCAGCACCTGTTTCAGCGGATAGGTTACAGATTGTGCCTGTACACACTGAAGAGCCTCTTAATGTCGAACAAAGTAATTCTAATGATGATTACGTAGAATCAGATGAAGAATTGTCTGTTAACGATGAAGAGACAGAATCAGAACAACAACCCACTTCTAGGAAAAGATGTGCGAAACAACAGCCTGCAAAAACACCGTCGAAAAAACGAAAAACACAGTCTGTAGCCAAACATCAACCAAAGGGGAAGAAGAAGGTGGTTGATTATACACAAATAAGAGTGTCAATGAAGGTGTTGGTGGAGGCTGTTTCAACACTGACAGAACCACAAATGTAATATAAGCTGTTGTATAATGTATTCAAATCACTACTTGTAAAGCAACAAATACCACACTGTATATCACCATTATAGTTACTGTATAATGACGAATAATCTACTGTCTAAGATATACAATTCACTACTTGCAAGCGCAACTCATCCAACTGTATATTGATGTGTAAGCTGTTATATATCACAATTCTATTTACTGTATATTGATGTATAAGTTGTTGTATACCATAAACATGCATATTTCAGTAACTTACGCGATTTTGAAAATGATAATATAAATCGATATGATGATGATTATGCATACCTGCATCCATCTTAACCATGAAAACGTAATCAAAACCTATTGATAATGGAGGAGAAAACGTAGAAGACGATGATGATGAATCGAGCTTGATGATTAATTGAGTTTGATGATGAATAATGTAAATATTTTACGTTCTGTGGATCAAAATGTTACGTTCTGTGAACTGATCGAATTGTAATTGGAAAGAAAAAATGAATTGGAGAAAAGAATTTGTTATGGCGCAATAAGTGAGATTTGATTTTGATCCTGCATGATATTTGCATGAGTTTTTTACGTTCATTGACTAAAATGCCTCTGCCATCATTAAAAAAAATTATACAATCTGAAAATTGGAGTTAAATCCGGACCTTAGGATCAAACGGTATCAATGGTGTAGATTGGATCTTATATCTTACAACATGTAATGGGATGTATTTGATCCATACCATATATATATATATGTATGTATGTATGTATGTCTAAGTATCTGATTCATTTTATTTATTAAGTTTTGAATTTGCATTTTTTTTTCACTTCCATTAATTTTATCTTAGCGTTACATTTGTACTACATAGGTTCTCTTTGATAGATTACCTCTGTTATGGAACTTTATTGTGTATATATTTATTTTTTTCACTTTGATTAATTTATCTCAGTTCCTCATTCATTATATTCTACTTTGTTGAATAGTTACTTTTATTGGGAAAAAGAAGTTATTTATCCCCTTTTAGTACTAGAGTCTAATGGAAATTGTAAAGAGCTTTTATGCCCGCCTATATGTTTAGCTAAAGTATGGGGTTACTGTAGCATTTTCGGAATAAATAACAATTTTATAAACTTGATTTGTCAAGTGCTTTGAAAAAAGAATGAATTGTGTAACTTTGGTAATCTCATTTGTTTATTTTTCTGTTTTATAAGTTTTTCTTTTTCAATTTTACATGATAAAAACATATGCTCTCACTTTTCACCCATGCATATCAATATATGACAATATATTTTAACTTTATTTAACGTAGCAATTGAGGATTTTTATTAATATTCAATATAATAATTATAAATTTCTCTTCATCATAATTATTTAAGTCCAAATTACCTAAATTGTCTTTTATTTTGTTCTTTTTCCACTTTTTGTTAAAATTTTCAAAGAGAACCAACAAAATTGAGTCAATTTATTAATGATGGTTACCTCTCATTTTATCTTTTAATATTTTCTTTGTTAAATTTGCCAATTGTACTATATGTTTTATTGTAGATATATAAATAAATTTTGTAATGATATATATATATATATATAAATATTTTTTTACATATCCAGTATCCCATACCTTGGCACGGGGTTATATCTAGTGTTATTATAAATTTGAAAATTTTCAGTTTGAAAATCTTCAAATGTTTGTTCTTTTCCTGATAATTTAGATAATAACATTCAAATATTCAATCATTACAACATTGGATGCTTAGCCCTTTGGTCACGGACATTAATTACCTGGAAGTCAATACCCATTACCCACAATCAATAATGAATTAAATTAACAAATAAATAACAGGCTAATTCCGATTATTTAACCAAAGATATGGTTATATTAATTCCATTAAATCAGAAAATATTTTTGTAACGTGTTGTTAAGAATTTATGCCGAGTTAGTTGAATCAAGTTTTAATAATCATATCTTGGATTCTGTTAGAGAATTAATTTTGCAGCATATGTTACAAATTACAAGGTTGACTATACATGCAATTAGTTATCGATTGGCACGACCTGTATATAAATAATGTAATTGTTGCAGTGCTACAAATCCAAATGTTAAAAATTAGAGCACTTGAAAAAATAAAAAAGAAAGATGCATGTAATTTATCAATTACAATATATCATCAATAGATAACAGAAAATTATTGTCAATTTATGTTAAATTATCTTATATAATAGTTGCAACTTCTATCATTAATCTTCATAAGACAAAAGAAAAAATAGCTTTAGTTGAAGTTTGGGTAGTTTAACTATAAATGCTTAAAATTAGTTTATCGATCCTTAAATAATTCATTCGGATTCAATTTGTACCTAGCTGTTTCTTTGTTTTGGTTTATAATAAGAATTTTCCTCATCTGGACGTCAGAGACTAATCCAATCGAGACGTAGAGATCATCGAAGTAGGTTTTATCTCTCCCAACAAAGTTTTTTCCATACACATGGTGGGGAATCGAACTCTAGACAGCATGCTTAAAGAATCTAACTATCTACCAATTGTGTTGGACCTTACTGGTGTACCTTGCTATTTCTATTACTGTCCAACTATGATGCACGGACACGTGTAAAAATCACCCTGTGCAGTGTCCGACTGTGTCGGACACGGACACAGCCCGTACACGGCACCGGGACGTGTCGGACACGGCAATGGTGTGTCCAGAATTAAAAATAATTAAATAAAACTAGGACACGGCACAGACACTTCGGGCTGATTTTTTGCATTTTTTTAATATTTTTAATATAAATGTATTTATATATATATATATGTAATTATATATAGATGAAGTTTTATAGTTTACAGAAGCATTGTCATTAATAAATTGTTATTTTGTGTAAAAATAGGTTGCTCATATACAAATAGTGAATATATATATATATATGTTGTTATTAATAAATTGTTGAATTGTTGATTATTGTTTAATAGGTGTTCAATTACTCATAAGTTTATAACATATTATATATATATATAAAAAATGGGCAGACGTGTCCGAGCCGTATCCGTGTCCTAATTTTTTAAGAATTGACGTGTCCCGTGTCCGTATCGTGCAGTGTCCGTGTCTGTGCAACGTAATTGTCCAACTACTAATATTTACTTTGTTGGCTTTTATTTCTTATCACAATTTCTTTAATTGGTATGTTATGTACCGACTCAAAATGAATAATGGAGCGAGCAATTATTACATAACGGAGCTCCGAAAATTATTAATGAAGATCCAATATTCATGTTTATTAAAAATAAATTGTACTATTTTTCCAGCCTTCTTGATTTCAACGGGTCATAACATACACA
The DNA here is from genome assembly GCA_019426215.1 of Buddleja alternifolia. NCBI lineage: Eukaryota > Viridiplantae > Streptophyta > Magnoliopsida > Lamiales > Scrophulariaceae > Buddleja > Buddleja alternifolia. The sequence continues at coordinate 31,426,889 of CM033398.1, forward strand.
ATATTTTGCATGGGTCTTTGGAATATATTAAGAATGATGTTATAATTTTTAGATCCAATTTTTAAATATATCTACTTTTTTTATAGATACAATCATACAACTTGTGATCGAGTACTCCAACTTATATGTACTATATTCCAGATACATATATATATATATGTATATATATTTTCTCTTTTGGAGAAGTGATAGTTAATTTTGGTATTTCAATTTAGAGTTAGAGGACGATACATTTAATTAAACGACCTAATTTTTTTGAAGAAAAATTTGAAGAATATAAATTTTCAAAGGGTAATTTAGACATTGGAGAGGTGTATGTAACACAAACAAAACCTCAATTGAATTTAGTATTCTTCTTCTCCCACTGCAACACTTTACCACTCCTCACTTCTCATCTCTCTCTCTCTCTCTCTCACTCTCTCTCTAAAACTCGCTAAAAATGGCCGCAGCCATCAAGAAGGTGAACATGATCACCCAAATCGTACGTCTCAGGCAATTCGTCCAGCGCTGGAAAACCAAGAGCCTCACGCGCCGCCGCTCCATACTCAGCTACTCCTCCGACGACGACGACGACTCCTCAAAGTGCCGCACCCCCTCCGGTTCGCTGGCCGTCTACGTCGGAGGGGAGCGCATCCGGTTCGTCATCCCCACCCGGTTCCTGAACCTCCCCATCTTCGTCGCCCTCCTCGACCAGGCGGAGGAGGAATTCGGCTTCCAGACCTCCGGCGGCCTGACTCTGCCGTGCGAACCCGACTTCTTCAGAGAAATCTTGCGATTACTCGAAGAAAACGAGGAAAAGTTTCGTGGATTCAATCTGGACGACTTCCTTAACGTCATTTCTGAATCTTCGTTCGATCAGTCGTCGTCGGCGCCTTGTAAAGAAACATCTTCTTCTTCTTCTTCTTCATCGTTTACTCATCCATTGCTGCACAAAGCTAGGGTTTCACACTGACATTTTGCTGTTCATCTTTAATGATTTGATCTAGGCTAGTTAGTTGTTATTCTAGGGGCATTGTCACAGAAAGAAAATGTGGTGGTCCAAATTAGGTTTTTATTTTTTTATTTTTTAGTTGCTGTCAGATGAATGAACCATCCTTGAGGCCTGAGTTTTAATGGCGGTTTGCTGACTAGGCTACTCAATGAGATGTTTTATTTTATTTTATTTTCACCTTGAAATTGTATCTGGTATTTATTGATATGAACTATTAAAAGTAGAATTTTTTAGTGTTTATTTTCATTGAACAATTTTTTTTTTTTTTTTTTTTTTGTGGATTGGATCTTGACCAGCTACAATAATTAACATCATTATTAACGCAGGATTTTCAAAGATTAATATAATGATTGTGTTTGGATATTGTCGATAAATAATAACGAAATTTAAATCCAATTTATATTGAATTATCTGAAAGCTTTCTTTAGATCCATATTAATCCTTTCATCTAATTCTCTTTTTTAATGAATCGGTTGGTGACAAATGTTATGAACATGAAACAAATTCGCAACATAATTATTACAATATGTTTGTCGATAAATTATAACGAATTTTAAATCCAATGTATAGTGAAGTTATCTGAAATCTTTCTTTAAATTGAAGTTAATCTTTTCATCTCATTCTCTTTTTTAATGAATTAGTGACAAATGTTATGAATATGAAGTTGATAGAAATAAAATCAAGAACTCAATAGGGCTAGACTTTATCGGAATCGGATCATGTAAATCAAATACTAATATTGGATCATCTTTTTGGTTTGTTGTATTGTCCGTGGGATTCTGCATCACTCCAAAATGCTTTTAATAAAAAAATTTGACTAAAATTCGGAGCTTTTTCTCTCTTGTTTTCTCCACACCTCAAGTGGAATCTTTTTTTAACCACAGTTTTTCGGGCAATTTTCTACCAGACCCATCCCAATGGTTCTGGCCTCTTTAACACCACACATTTTTATTGGGGTGGATGATATTTATATAGGTAGTTGGTGATAAAAACCACCCACCCCAACACAAATATGTGGTATTGAAGGGGTTAGAACCATTGGGGTGAGATTAACTTAGAATTTTCCCAATTTTTCAGTACTTTTATAATTCATTACTATTTATTTTTGTTTTTGTTGAAAGTTTATGGTAGTTTACTTTTTATATTATAATAATATAAATAATGTTGGGCCATAATAGATGAGGAAAAAAGTTGTCATTCTATTGCATGGCCAGGAAGATGCTTAAAGTGGTGACTAATGACTTGTCTAATCAATTTTTTCGTGGAAAAACCTTGGCTGTGTTTGCTTTAATTTTGAAGTTTTTTTTTTTTGAAAATTTTGGTGAAAAAATTTATTGAAAGTCGTGTATTTTGACGAAAATGTATTTAGTTTTGTATTTGATTTTTTTTTCAGAAAAGACAAAAGTTACTGTAACAATCAAATCATGTAAGTTTTTGTCTGAAAAATTGTGTTTATAATTAGTTAATGATTGGAAAATATAATATAATATACGTTTTAAATGATTATAATATTATGATTATATATATATATATATATATTATCATTGATGTAATTAATAGTCACCCTAAAGTAAACACAAATAGGAAGACAATAGGTGACAATTTTTTTGATCAAAAAAGTCCTTTTTGATATAAAAAATAAAACAAACAAGTTTTGGGCAAAATGTGTTTGAAAATAAAAGCAAACACAGCCTTTGCGTATTCTATTTGCTTTAATGTGACAGTAGCAATAATTTTGAAGACAATGAAAATTCCATCTTTTAACTTCAAAAAGAATTGGAAAGATTTCAAAGTGCGCGAAATTGTGAGATAATGACGAATAATAGAAATCATTTGAAAGGACTAAAAACGGGTCTAAGGTTAGTCCACTCGATAATTTACAAAATTTGATCAAAAAATACTCCAACACGTCTAAATATGTGGTGAAATATATGAGACCAAAAGATAACTTTGATAATAAATATAAATAAAAATGTCACTGAAAATTGATTTGAAAAGCTTTTTGACAAGTGACTAAAAGAAATAGAATTTTGGGTTAGTTATCTTTTTTTTTTTTTTTTTTTTGGTGTATAAATTTCATTGATATGAAAAATAATAGAGTTAGCCGAATGTCGGAGACAAAAAAATTACATCCATATGTAAAACATCGTCATTCCAAAAATGATATTTGGGCTAGATATCTTAATAACACTGAGGGGTTAGGCTCCTCGTCTCTTACAAATATGATTACATCCATAGGTAAAATGTTTCGTAATTCCAGTAGATCAACAAATTAGATCATTTATTTTTGGTCTTAAGGTTTTCAGTTTTGTACTTTAAAGTTTAAAATAGGAAATTTGGAGAAAAAATGGGTTTATATTTTGGGATAATAGCAGACACCCCCTCAGTTATGGGGTGATGTGCACTTTGCCCCCTCATTTATCATAAAATATGCATTTCACCTCCTCGGGTAGTTTGGGCAGATTCGGGCACCACACTTATCATAAAATATGGACTTTTGCCCCCTAACTTATGTGTCTTTGTAGCACTTTGCCTCCTGACTTATGTGTCTTTGTAGCACTTTGCCTCCTGACTTATGTGTTTTTGTAGCATTTTGCCCTCTCACTTATGTGTTTTGTAGCACTTTGCCCCTGCCCGATTCGGGCACCATACTTATTATAAAATATGGACTTTTGCCCCCTGACTTATGTGTCTTTGTTGTGTTTTGTAGCACTTTGCCCCTGCCCGATTCGGACACCATACTTATCATAAAATATGGACTTTTGCCTTCTGACTTATCTGCCTTTGGAGCACTTTGCTCCCTGACTTATGTGTTTTTGTAGCATTTTGCTCTCTCACTTATGTGTTTTGTAGCACCCTGCCCGAGCTGCCCGAGGGGTGAAGTGCACATTTTATAATAAATGAGGGGACAAAGTGCACATTCAATAAATTAGGGGCAAAATGCACCTCACCTCACAACCGGAGTGTATGCCATTATCCCTTATATTTTATGTCATACTTGATGATATATATTAAACTAATGATGTAAGGACAAGTATTGTATAATTTGACCTATATCCCTCAACTATCTATTTTTAATTTTTTCTTAAATTAAAGCATTTGTTGTACGTCCAATCCGACATGCAACAAATATCACATATACTAATAAATTGAGACAACTCCGGGCCATTCTTTGCCACACCGATACTAATGGTCCTAGTGTGACATACATTATTGGATCTCTCAATAGGGGATGTATTTACCCCGATTCAATAGTAAATGCCACACTGAAATCATTAGTACCGATGTGGCATAGAATTTTCCGACAACTCCCAACCGTAGGCATTTTCAATTGTCTTTTCCTATTTTTTATGCTAAAAATAAAAAGAAAAGAGAATTGTATTTTGAAATGGGACCCACTTGTTTCATGTTTATTTGTCATTGTTTCTGCTTTAAATTTATTTTTGTAGAGAGCGGTTGGACAGATACAAAATGGGCTAAAGTAGTACGTACGAATATGTACTGTGTGCCAGCGTATGCTTCCACTAATCACGTACCTTTAATTAATTAATCACTTATTTTTTGCTTTAATAATTGCATCTGTTTTCAAACAACAATCAATTTGAGTTTTATAATTTTTCCAACACTTGTTTTTATCTGATTGTTTCTTTTCCAAATTGTTTGATTCTTTCATATAAATAGGACATATATATAAGAAAATAGGACGAATGGTCCCATAAAGAATGAGTCATTTTTTCCTTCTACTATTATTATTCACATGATTCATAGAATCTTGACACGTACAAACAGATTTACAGAAAATTCCCAGAGTAGTTTTCAATATTTTACTAAGATAAATGTAGATCCACTTGTTTTTTAATTGACTTCAAGTTTCATCAAATCGAATTTTGAAGTTTCATCAAATCGAATTTTGATTGGAATTCTTTAACCATTTTCATCTTTATTCACTTTTTCTGTATACTCTAGTCAATGTCACTCAATTCCATAAACAATTTATAATGCAATGAATAGGCTGCACCTAAAAAAGATTATAATTATAGTCTGTATATTGAGTTTGATGCACTAAATAAACAATACATGTCAAGAATTCAAGAGTAAATGATGAATTTCTCACACGGAAGAATTTTCCTAATATATACAAGAGCGAAATTAATTTGGATAAAATAAGAGATCTGACACTTTCATTTGAGAGGAAAGAAAAATAACAAGGGAAAATTAGGATTAAGGGAGTTGGAAGTTTCATAATTAATAATGATTCAGTAAGTTTTAACTAATTAGGGAGAAAGGATTGTTATATTTTATAAATTATTAAAGTAATAATTTTATCACAAAATCACATTTATATTACTTTCATTCATTTCTTTTCTAAAAAATGTCTATTTTCTTCTTCCATATTTATTCAATACTATTTAAAGTTTTATTATAAATTGTTTTTTCATGTTCTATAATATTTTTTAGCTGTTTTGAGAGAGAAAAATTGCAAGTGAATCAAATAAACTATAATTTATAGAATAAGTTTGACAATTTTTTCTCTCTCAATGTCTTGTTAATTGATTTTTTTTTTGAGAAATTTTATATCAGGGGAATAGGAAACTGAGAGAATTATTAAACTTTAATTTATAAATTACTAAAGCAACAGTTTTAACACAAAATCTCATTTATACAATTTTTCATTATTTTTCGAAAGAATGTATATTTTTTGTTTAAAATGTTTCCAGCATCACTTAAAATTTTATTATTAAAATATCTTTCACGTTAGATAATTGTTCTTTTGACCTTTTTATGGAAAACCTTGTTAAGTACTCGAATTTTTTTCATTTTATTTAACTTCTGTATCAAGCAACACAATTGACAAAAGTGATGTAAATTTTAATGGAACAATATAGTTTTACTACATGATCAATTGCATTTTCATTCTATTGTCTTTTCTAATTTTTTTGACATAAATAATATCATCATCAATGATTTAACGGGGGAGAGTTCGAATATCATCATCAATAATTTAATGGGACTCCAAGAAATTTTAGATTCATTGATTCAATGGGTAATTTGGCATACAAAGAAGATAAATTATTTCACAAGTGAGCTTATTATAGTCATGACTACGTTAAGCTACTAATAATTCAATATTTTTTAAATTAGCTTATTTGCAAGACTCAATTTTATTTTATTTTGCTTTTATTAATTTTTTGATAATGAAACACAAAATATGATTGTTATGTTGATAGACATCATATGTACAACTATGAGCCAATATGAATTTTGATATTGATTTTGCTTTATTATGCAAAAAAAATAAAAATTCAAATTAGCATGAAACAAGAGGAGAAAAAAATTGTCAATTTCTTATATAAAATATAATTTCCTGATTCACTTCCAATTTTTTTTCAATTAAAACATTGAAAAAATATTATAGAACATGTAAGAAAGATTAATAATAAAACTTTAAGTAGTGTTAAATAAATTTTGGAAGAAGAAATAGACATTCTTCAAAAAAGAAATGAATAGAAGTAATATAAATGAGATTTTGTGATAAAATTGTTACTTTATTAATTTGTCAAAGGTTAACAATCCCTTCTCCTTAATTTGTTAAAATTTACTATCTCTTTATTAATTATGAAACTTCCTACTCCCGTACTCCTAATTAAAAAGCTAATACCAAAACCGTTTGTCATTGTCAACATCAGTCTAGACACAAAAGGTCGTGGTGGTGGGTGCAGATATCTTGATTCTCTATAATGAGGACAATAAAACTAGGAAAGAGAGGCGGATAAGCTAATACCAACAATGGTAAGACGAAGGGATGAGAAGAGAGGAGGGGGAAGAGATGTGATGGCAAAAAAGAGATAGCGATGGGTATAAACATCAAGAAGAGGAGAGGTCGCGATGGAAGGAAGCAACCTTATGTACCAAGAGTGGCGGCTACTTCAAGATCTCAAAAAGAGAAATGCAATTTTATCTTTTCATCTATCTTCTCTTTTTTATCTTCTTATCATCCAACGTTGTATTTTCTGTTGACAAGGATCCTAATGAAAATGGTTTATGGATTTGGGACCTCTTAGAATTTTCAAATTTCTTTCAACATTAAAGAGAAACAAATTTAGATCACCACAAAAAGTAATATATTAGTGACAAGATATTATCTCAAACTTATTACCAATTATATATTTTCAGTGACTCTTTTTTTTTTTTATCATAAAAATGGTTTTCAAAGGTTTAATTGTAACAAGAACAATATATAAGTTGTCATTCATTATAACTAACAATGAGGAACTTGTTGTCTCTATTGATAATTACTGAAACATGCATATTTAGTGATAACTTAGAGACAACAATTATAATCGTTAATATATTTGAGTTATCACTATATTGTCATTAAAAATGTGTCATTAAGTGTCACTGGTGACGAGTAGTGATAGCAATGGGGCAGATTTGAAGTGGGTTTGACAAAACCCACAACTCACCTTATTTACCTGTACTAAAACCCGCTCCCTGCCCAGCCCTGTGAAGTTGGGTTCAACCCATTAAACCCGACTGAACATGAAAAATTTAGTAATTCACCTGATGACGCGCCCTAACCCGCGATGACCCGACTAAATCGGAATCCGCTAAAACCTAGTTCAACCGCAAATTTACTTGAGCTATGTACTAAAATTACACACAATTATCAACGTAACTAGATTAAGATCCATATAAACCATGAAGATAGATTTGGTTTTTCTTGTTCCCACTTAATGATTTGCTTCCTGATTCCCAAACTCTACTTACCTTAAATAAAATAATAAATTATGTTGAAAAATATAATTAAAAATTTAATTAATATGTTTGGGGCAGGTTTCACTAAGACCGCTATGCTCCTTGAACCCGGGGTTGGCGGGGGGGGGGGTCGGTGGTTGGTTGTTTGTTATGGGGCAGGTTTTACTAAACCCTCTACCCTTCTTTATCCCGAGTGAAGCGGAATTTGTAAAATTCATGCCCCTCCCCAAAACCACTTGGCGGAATTTGTAAAATTCATAGTGACAACTTTAATCGAATTATTGTTATTAAAAGTCATTATTTTAATAAGACAAAAATTATACTCAATTATTATATATATTGAGCGTGTTGATAATATTTTTTTGTTGTGTGTGTGTCGTAGTGGATCCTCCAATTTTAATTAGTTCCTGTCCAACTATTTTCTTTGATCAAAAGAGAGTTTTTTTTATTAAAAAAACATTATGTATAATATATTTACCCTAGATTCTCATCTCTACCTCACCAAATAAATATCAATTTTTTTTTCTGATTGGAATATATATCAAAATCTTTTTTTAAGGGAAAGCGGTATTTTATTTCATTCAATAAAAAGTTTATAACGTTAAGAACAATACAACTGAGACTGTGTCTAATGATGTAGTAAAGACAATTGAAGTACCAAATATCGAGATTCTTTAAGATAATAAATCATAAAAACTAACAAACGAGCCCGAGAAAATTCTTAACCAACTCCTATTTAAGGAGAGACGAAACTCTCATTCAAGAGAAAAAGCAAATTCTCTCATACGAGAGAGAAAATAAAATATCTAAAATGTTATATAGAAACTTTTGTCTCATTCGTCTTTATTTCGTCATATCTATCTCTCTCTTGTTAAAGTCATATCCGTCTCGTCAGATTTGAAGATGTGATGTACAACTTGAAAAATGGTGCTTCAATCCAACCTGCCGACGATGGTGGTGGTAACAGTGGTAAAGTGGACGATTGCTTCACCAAGTCATCGCTGGCGAAGAAAAATAGAAGGAAAAAAATATTAGGGTTTAGAGAGAGATAGGGTGTGAGAATGTGTTTTTTTTTTTTTTTTTAAATCTTAGAATGGAATATTACTAATATTTTCATCATTAAAATGAAATAGAGGGAAGGGTAAAATTGTGAAGTGTGTAGTTTATGAGTTATGATACAGCACGTGAGCGTGGGGGATTTTGGAGAAGGTGAAAGGACGTATTGGGGGTATTATGGTACTTGTAAGGAAATCGAGGAGAGATACGGAAGCGAGATTTTCAAAAGCAAATCAAAGAGCAGAGAAAAGGCAGGCAGAAGGCAGAGACTTTTTGACCGTGAAAGGAGGTGTTCGGCAGTTATTTGTTTATCCTTCATCGTACGGCGTAACTGTCCCCCCCATTTTTAATGCCACTAAATTTTAGAATATTTAGGCTCCGTTATGTTTTTTGAGGTAAATTTTGAATTTTTTTCAAAAAATATATATTATAGAAATTTGTGTAAAAATTTTGGTTTTTGTTGTTTGTTTGGATGTGTTTTTAGAAAATAGGTGAAAGTGGTGCTTGATATGATATAAAATTATATTTTATTGAGATTTGATATATGACGTGATTGAATTAATTATGAATTTAAGGAGATTGATATAATATTATTGATTATGTATAAAATATGTGTGTATATATATATATATATAATATATATATAGGAACAAAGTGGCTGTACACGCCACTTTGCACACTTTGCACTTTGTTAGTTTAGTATAATATATATATATAATGTTATATAATATACATAGTAATAAAGTGGCTGCACTCTTACCAAAAAAGAAGTGGCTGCACGCGCCACTTTGTATATATTATATAAATATTTTCTTTTATTATTTTAAAGTATTAGTTGACAACAATTAAAATTTTAATAAATTATTAACTATTGTATTTTTTAATTTAATAATATTCAATCAATATGATAATTTCAATATATTTTTCAAATTTAAAATAAAAATATAAAAGATATGTAATGTGCATCTTAGTACTTTTTAAAAAACTTTTTTTTTACTATTATTCGAATTAAATATTATTTAATAATAATAATTGAAAATTTTGAAAAATTGAATATGAATTTTTATTATATAAAATATAATAAAGTAAGAAAGAGAATGAGTTGGAAAGTGGGATGGTGTAATTAATGATGAAAGATTGTGAATTGATTGAAATAGTGAAATGATTAGTTGTTATATAGGGGAATGTGTAGTACGATTTAAAATTTGAGTATTTTCTGTAGAATTTACCTAGAAGTGTGCATTTTCATTTTCTGGTGATCCAGAAAATGAAAATGCAATTCTAAAAACATAACCATACGCAACCTTAGTGATGAGTTTTTTGGGACATGTTTGTTTATGTTTTTTTTTAACATTTTTAGAAAAATTCGAGCAACGTGCATTACGGTTATTCGTGTGAAAATAATATAATATGAGGTGTGGTTGTTTATATTTTAGAATATGATTGAAAATTGTTAATTATGAAAGACAAAGAGAAAAATATTGATTGGCGTAAATGATTATTAATTAACAATTATGTAAAATGGTGGATGTAGTGATTGATTTGTCAGGTGAATTTTCAAAGTATTGTGATCCAGAAAATAGAAATGAGATTTGAAAACATTAACAAACATGGCCTTAGGTTTTTTTATTTACAATGGTGAGACGGGTGACTCATAATTGAATATTAATTTTTTTACTTATTAGTTATGATGCACGAACATGCCGAAAAATTGCTCCGTGCAGTGTCGGACATGGGCCCGCTACGTATTTGACAAGGCATAAGTGTGTCCGAAATTTAAAACAAACAAATAATTCTCGGACACGACGTGGACACGGCGCATGGCATGCCCGACACGTTCAGGATAAGTCGGGCCTGATTTTGACATTTAAAAAATTTTAGGGGCCGAAAAAAAAAAAGAAAAAAAAACTGAAGAGATGTTTTATCTCACCAGCAACATGCTTCTGTTGGAGTTTTCGGAGAAAAGAAAAGAAAATTGAGGAGTTCACGTTCTGTGAATCGCTTTCTCTCCCAAAACAACCATTGTCGCCGGAAAACATATCGTGCCGTTGCCGTCGTCAACTGAAGTTAAGGGTACCACCGTACCAGTCTCTCTTCTCTCAATTTTGGGATCCTAAGGCCTTGTTTGTTTATGTTTTCAAATTCCATTTTCAATATCCTGGATCACAAAATTCTAAAAATCCATAACACAAACCATTTTCATCTAAATTCTACTTTTTTCAACTTAACTTTTCCAATCCCCCATATAACTACCTATCACTCACTATATCAATCATTTCACACATTTATCAATCAACATCATTTCCTCCAATCATTACTTTTTTATTCAATCTTTCACTTTTACTATATGTTAATAATAAATTTCAAAATATATTAATATTAAATTAACTTTATACATTTATCTATCTTATTCTATTATTTATTTATTCACATAATCATTACACAAATAACTAACTCAATTATTTAACTCATCATACATCAACCAATTATTATTGATTTGACACATTTACAAATCTCAACCACTATTTAAAAACATAAACAAACACAACACACATCACATTAATTTTCACACGAATCCATCTAGTACGCATTTTCCGAGAAATTTTCAGGATTTTGTCTCAAAAACATAAACAAACACAGCCTAAAATTTTATCCAATTCCCCAATTTTAAACCCAAAGTATAATATTTTTATTTTTATGATTTTAATTAGGTTATTTAGTTCTTTGTTCCACAATATTATTAGTATTTACTAATTTGTTATGATATTAACTATTATAAGTTTATAACATATTATATATATATAGGGTCAAGATCTCATACATACCCTCTCTTAGATAGGATATAAGACCCAATATACACCATTGGATCAATTAAATCCAACAGTCTAAAAAAGAGAAAAAAAAACAAGCGGGATAATTAATTTGATTGCATCAGGGGTATAACAGTCTCTCTGTAGAACAATTCTCACAACCAAATGACCGATTCTTCCGAATCCTGATCGATTAACATCATTATCAACAACAACAAAAATTGAATTTTATTGTATGAAACTATGAACTAAGAATTGAAATTACGAAATAGATTGGAGAAAAGTTTTTTCCATTATTTCTGATTTTGATCTTCCCCATTAGTTTAGAGATAGAGAATAAAATCTGACCTTAGAGAGAGAGAGAGAAATTGCAGAAAGAAATGCAGAAAGAGCTGATAATGGAGAAGAGTGATGATTAGGGGCTTCTATTTATTTATTTTTCATTTTTTTCTTGTAAAAAATTAAAAATATATATTTAGATTGTAACTGTATGATGTGTAAACACACACTGTATAATGGGTTATAACATACTGTATAATGAGTTATAATATACTGTAAAATAGTTTATAAGATTGTAACTGTATGATATGTAAACACACACTGTATAATGAGTTATAACATACTGTAAAATAGTTTATAAGATTGTAACGGTATGATATGTAAACACACACTGTATAATTAGTTATAACATACTGTATAATTGTTTATTAGATTGTAACTGTTTGATGTGTAAACACATACTGTATAATGGGTTATAAAATACTGTATAATATGATATAACATACTGTATAATATAATATAAGCTGCTGTATAATGTATTCAAATCACTACTTGAACCCAACACTTTTTTATCTAAAAATACACAAATCTTTATTATTCAATTTTCAATCAATTTTGATAAATAATTTAGTTTCATCTTAAAAGGTTACTGTAAGATAGAGAATATATTGGTGGCGATTGTGATGATGGTTGTGGTTTTATCTCTAATTCCTCTTTATTTCTGGACATGACATCGTCATCTGCACCACCATGAAGAAGAAGATCAGCAAAAATGGGAAAATTCATGGCGGCTGGAAATTATCACCAAATTATCACCAAATTAATTTCTCTCTCTTTCCTTCATATTTAATTGTGGCTGACACATTCAAATTAATTGTGGTGGTGGCGGTGGCCGTCAATTGAACAACCACTCTCTCCTCTTCTTTTTTATTTTGTAACAGAATATTTTCGTTCATTGACTAAAATGCCCCTGCCATCATTAAAATTAATTATACAATTTGAAAAATAGAGTAAAATCCGGACCTTGGGATCAAATGGTATCAATGGTGTAGATTGGATTTTATATCTTACCTAATGTAAAGGGATGTATTTGATCCATACCCTATATATATATATATATATATATATATATATATATAATATGGGCGGTTGTGTCTAAGTCGTGTTCGTGTCCTTTTTTTAAAGAATTGGAGTGTCCGTGTTCGTATCCGTGTCGTGCAGTTTCCGTGTCCGCGCATCATAGGTTATTAGTGAAGAATAATGTTAATCAATTAAATGAGTGTTTGCCTTAATTTTTTACTTGAATGTTACGAGTTTAATTTTCAATGAGAATGTATAAGTCGGTACTTCATATGGGTGTATTAAAGGTTGACAGTTAACTACTAATGATGCTTTGATCCGGTGAATATTAAAGATTATTTTCTAGTGTGTTGGTAAAGCCGCAAGCCTGCAATTATGAAATTGAGTTATATATCCCAACGGTCGAGCTTTAGCGTAAAATCATTATATAGCGGTAGTGGTTGGATTTCTTTGTTGTTGTAATGTTGTTACAACTCTAGATTTTGCCCAACCTAAATTTTACTTCTAAGAAAAGAAACTCAGAATTGGTAACTATGTTTTCATAAGAGTTAATTGCAATTTACCTCCCGTGAAATTTATTAATAGCAAAAAAGCTCATAAGAGAAGAAAAGATCAATTTATCTCCCCATGAAAAAAGCAACAAAGCACGCTACCTTCCTAAACGTACTTAACTTACCGTCACCAATAAAAGACCAAAACGTCCTTACTTTCAGTAAATATTAACGATATATTTTCTATTTAATTTAATTTTTAATCATTTACATTTAAGTTTTATTTTATATTTTCAATTCATCTTCTACCCCAATTCACCATCTTCCCAAGTCCCTCACCCTAATTTACCTTTTACCTCACCTCCACACCATCCATCTCCTCCAACACCCATCTCTACCACCGCCGCCCCAAGTTGGCATCTCCGCCACCATCACCATCGTCCAGCGCCGCCGCAACATGCTTCAGATATGACGTATTTCTTTTTCACAAAATCACAAAAGGCATTCTAAAAGGAAAGCCCATATCCATATTTGAAGGTCCAAATCATGGTGCTGTTGCTAGAGACTTCATATTCATTGATGATATAGTAAAGGGCTGTTTGGGCGCCATTGGTGCAGGGAAGAGTACTGGGATCAGAAAGAATTTAAGAAAACCCTGCCGCCGTCACTGCCATCGAACACACAGCACCATTGCCCGCCAAATCCCCACCAACTGGCGCCGCCGATACTGGAGTTGGTGATATGTAAGATTTAATATTGACCATGGATCTTTAATATATTTGATCTAATGATCGATAGATTGGGACAAAAATGTCATATAATGCCAAAAACAGCATTACCATTCGCAGAACGGGCGAGTGGCGCGCATTGGGAGCTGAATTATTTTTTTCTTTTTTTCACGAGGAAGTAATTTGCCTATTATTGTTTTATTGGGTTTTTTTTGCTACTTCCGAATAACACGAGCTAGATTGCTATTAATCCGTTTTTATAATGATAGATTCAAATTAATGTCGTTTAGCTCAAATAATAAAAAATAAGTTTAGATCTACAATTGTAACTTTGACATTCGAGTTTCACCAAAATGCATAGAGTATTAATTATTTTCTATATTGATAGTTTATATGTGGGTTTCAATAAGATGTCCTTAGTGTTGAATCTTGGTAAATGTAACCAAGCTTCTTGACTTAGTGGTATAAGGTTATTGTTGGGACAATTTGAGATCGACCTGGTGTGCACAAATATTGTATATAATATAACGGATTACTCTATTGAGAAAAGTAAAGTTATTGTATATAAAAATCTCTCGTAATTTTACTTGCACAAATATTTCGTTTGATTTCCTTTGCGTTCAGGGTTCAATAGTACATTTGCTTTATAATTTCCAGACCAACCCTACCATTAGGCCCAATTGTAAAATAGGGCTAAAAGCCCAAACTCTAAACAACAAAAGTCATCTTCCACATTCGGATGTCATTTCATGAGATATCGTATCATACATTCAAGAAAGAATATAATCCAGGGATTGTGGTGGATTGGAAAAGACTACCCCTTCCTTAACCAAGTGGTAAGGGTTCGATCCTTGGCCTTGGGTATGGAGAGCTATTGAAAACTCTAGGCCAACTGTCCCACCCTTCGAGATGCCTCCAATTAGCGAGATGATTAGTCACTGCGATCGGCGGTGGAAACCTTGATGAAAACCAAAAAAAAAAAAAAGAATTCAAGAAAGAATATACTTATAAATTGAACAATTTCGAGAATTATATTATATTTGAAAATCTAAGTTGGAGAAGAATCAAAATACTATAATCATATCATTATGTTAGATATTGTCATATACCACAAGAATTGTGGTGGAAATTTGGTAGTTAAATTAAATTTCTATCACAAGCATACTATCACTATGTAATTTTTAGTGCCAATTTACAATTTGTATTGAACTTTTCGAGCAACTATTATATTAGATATCGCAAGTAAGTGTGTAAGTTATACGTTCTCAAATAAATGGATAATTCTTAATTTGGTTAATTTTCTTATAGTGTATTGCTGATCTAAAGAAATTTATGTATATTAAGAACCGAATACATCTTGTTTCACTAAATGAAAAGAAAAATTCAGTGTTAGACCAATCGAGCCAAACACATGAGTTTATTTCATTGATTTTATTCTATGCAAGAACGTGTGAGAAGATGATTTAATGTTATAAAGTTAGTGTTATTTTTCATTAAGTTATAACTAAGATAATTAAAGAATCAAACTTAATCATATTTTATCATAAGTTCTATAAAGTGCAAAGTGTTTTCTAGGGAAATTTTAGCCGGCTCCCGACTGGCCATACTTAAATGTAAGCATATTTCCTAGAATGTAACCAACTTGTCCTATATTTCCTTAGTCGTAGAGCACAACTTGACCTTATTGAATAAATTATCATTATCACCGACTGTATATAGAGCGTTCCGACCAACATTATCCAAATTTGCTCTTCGACGCTCATCTGTAGACCACTCATGCTTTGGCTTTTCAACATAACCGTTAGGGGTATCTTCTGTGGCTCCAGACGCTCTAGTGACGACCTTAAATATTTGAATCGGCCCATCTGCAATGATATCACACATTTCATCATCACAAGAACAAAGATAAGTAAATGCTTTGACCTTCCATGAGTCATGTTGGTCCCAAGTGGCATACGAAAGGGTCTAGAAGGGGGGGGGGGGGGGTTGAATAGACCCTTAAGTCTTTTTTTGACTTAAAAAAGATTTCGTATTAAACGTATTTGGACGCTTGAAATGATAGGCGCTTGAAGAGTGTGACGCTTCACCTTAGCGTTCATATAAGATATTTGAGACTTTGTGAAGCGTCTAATGAAGACTGTTTTATAAAGTTAACTTAGACTTCATGAATTGAATACTTTGACCTTGTAGGTTAAGCGTTCAGTTCTTTTAATCAGGGTTAGCACAGCGGAATGATTTTGGAGTCTTCTCTTTGAAAGTTTTAGCGTCACAAGATGTTTCTTAGGTGCTTAGCTTTTGATTGTGTTTTACTTATGCAATGATATGATAGATGAATGAAATGACTGAAAAGTAAATAACACAATATTTGTAAGGTTCGTTGGGTGGTGTAATCCCAACTACGTCCTTCTTCTCCTTTGCACTTGGAGGCAATCCACTAAAATGATTCTCAAAGAATCACACAGAATCTTCTACAAATTAGGGAGAGATGGATGTCGATGACTTGAGCTCCTTGATCACACAGATTTCTGCTTCAAATCACTTCAACCCTCTTGCTTCTTTCACCCAGAAATGATGCAAGTATCCAACTTCGACTTCACACAGATCGCGAGGCTTGGATGGGATTTTCTAAAAGGTTTGTTTGATTTTGATGAAGTTCAAACAACTTGGTAATATCTCAGTAGGAATCTGGTTTCTTCAAAAAGAATGTTTGAGATATTTGTTGACTGTCTCAGGAATATAAGAAAAGCAATTTGGATGTTTCTTGAAGTTTCTGGCTTTTCTGAGAATTTAAGGAATGAGATTTTAATGCAACAGCAATTTAGCTTTGATAAAATTGTTGCCCCTTTTTTTTGTTTGTTGTTGAAGTCCTATTTATAGGTATTCTTGGAGAAAGTGTCCGTTTGACACATGCACTGGCGCGTGTCTCTCACTTTCGCGAGTGAACAGCTTTTGTCCTTTTTCCTGAAAATCTGCTGCACGAAAGTTGGTGCTGCAGTCTGAGATAGTTGACAGTCCAATAGGGTGGCTTCTCCGTACGTCTGACATTGCTTATCATATTAAATGCTCTTATCAACATTTAATGCATTTGAAATTAATACCCGTTGGTATTTAATGCTTTGAGAATATTTGCATTAAACTCCTTCTGGACTTAGAAGTAAATTCAGGTGAAATCACTTCTGTCCCATAAGGTAACGCTTGATATAGCTGGCCAAAGTGGACGCTTGGAGACTGTATCTATCTTCTGAGATCAGGCGCTTGAGTCTTCGAACTTTACCACTGATAAACTCACTCAGAAATCATCAGACGCTCAGCCTAAGACTATTTTGCCTAACACTCTAAAGTAAGATAACGAAGCCTAATAAATCTATTACAAGTCTAACGCTTCAAAGCCTATACAAGTTTTCTACGAAAATAAACTTACAACTTTTTTGAGGTCTAACAAAAACTTAATTGTCATCATCAAAACTTCTAACATGAAATTCCTAACAATTTCCCCCTTTTTGATGATGGCAATACTTACTCTTCTATAGTTCAAGAGTTAGATAGCCAAAAGTAAAAGTTAGCTTTGATCAGTAAACGTTAGTTATGCTTCAACGAGATGTTTCAGCAAGAAAAAAAATGCATTTCATATTTATCGAGAATTACAAGCATTTTTACAGCTGAATATTTAAAGATATAAGAGACAAGAATATAGATAATGTAAAATCAGAAAGCTTTAATGACTTGGTCTAACTCTGTATCGCTTGGACATTTCAGCTCGGATAGCTTCAGTCAGATTGTCTTCCAAGATCATCATTGCTTCATGATCTTTGTTGATGATAAGCTTGTTTTCTTCTTCTTGTCTCTTTTTGAATACTTTAAAGTGATTATCCCAGTCAGTTGGGTCGATACCAATGTACCTTAGGCAGATTCGAAAAGCTTGGCTAAAATCAGTCATTTTTCTTTCTTCAGCTAAGATCTGTGGATCTGTAGGTTCTGAAATGGATGTTCTCTGAAGAGGAATGTCAAACTGTTCAAGCAGTGCTCTTGTAGGAATTGGTAGGTTTGGATATAACGCTCTAGGAGGTTCCCTTAGTGTACTACTGGGCGCTCCGGATGAACTTTGTTTCAGAACAGTTATCCAAGACGGGAGATTAAGCGCAGACTTAGAAGGAGGCATTTGACGCTTAGGAGACGGAGGATCTTCAACTTTTGAACTGGACGCTTTCCGCTTTTCTCCTTTCTTCTTCTCTTCCCCCTTATTGCCATCATCAGATTTTAAGAAGTGGTTTGTGAGTACACTTACCTGATGAGCAATCTGAGATAAGGAATCTGTGATGTCATCCAGACGCTTGTCGAAGCGTTCCTGCATAACAAGAAGCTTAGCGCTGGTGGCGTCATTCACAGAGATCTCAAGGGTTGCAAGGCGCTTTTCAAGTTCTTCTTTCATGGAAAGTTGGGTTGCGTGGGCAGCATCCTGCATTTCTTGAAAGTCTTGTTTGCACTCACCAACTGCCGCTTGAGCTGAACTACGCATATGAGCAATCTGAGCGCTCATTACGTGAGTTTCAATCTTTGCCAGGTCTTCCTTAATCCAATGGAGAGATTCTTCACTCTGAGTAGCTTGAGCGCTAATTGTCTCCAAAACAGATTTAAGCAGGGGACCGAAGGCTTGACTCTCATCTGATTGAACCGCTTGAGGAGCTGGTCGCTTGAACCGTGATGAGTGTTTGAGAGAGTCAAAAGGAACTTGATAGGCTGGATCAAAAACAGTACCTCGAATATCCAGGGAAGTATCTTCAGCACTATCAATGGTAGCATGTGCAGGAGCGTCAGGAATACTGGTATCTGCAGATTTGGACGCTTCAGATGTCTCAGCAGGCGCTTCCTCAAGCGTTGACTCAGGCTGGCGAAAGTCAGTGAATTGAAAGTTCCAGCTTGCTGAGTCGGCATAAGAGGTGGATGTAGAATCCAAGAGTTCAATGAGTCTGGTCCTGGACATACAAGTACCGGAGATAAATGTGCGAAGAGGACTATCAATGGCCCTGATGTACATTGGACCAATGATATCCAGCACATGATCTGGGAAAACTTTGGACGGCGCTTGAGCGATGGAGAATAGTGAATCTGTGCAGTGAGTTCTGGAAAATCCAATCAAGCAATCTGAGGGAAGAGATGCAGGACGTCGATGTGTAGGCACACAGTCCGCATAGTACTCTTCAAGATACGGATAAATGGCTTGAGCGAGCTCTTGATTCCTTTCAAGCAGAGAAAGAACATACTCATAGTGAGTGAGTACCTCACTGCGAATGGAAGGGAGCAGCGGATATCCTTTGAATGAATTGATCACTGAGCCGTTCCAAGATCTGAGATTGGCAGTGAAGATTTTATCAAAGAGAGATACGGGAGATAGAATCTTTACCATCAGATTAAAGTTTTCTTCACAGTGGCTTGGAGCAAGATTTAAGCACCGTTCACCAACTGTACCACTGGAGGACGCTTGAGCATTAAACCGAAGAGGGGTGAGGGATAATCTCTGAAGTTCTTGACGTAGACATTGTTCTATTTGATGTCTAATAATTGGGAGCTTGAGAACAGGTCCGAGTCTTTGTTGACGCTTCAGGAGGCAATACTTGGCGAATTGACGCTTCTTGTCATGCATGCCTATGCCGAAAAGATGGGGAGCTTGGACTAACTCTGGGAAGGTGTATTTATGTCCCATGTACGCTTCAACCCAATTTACTTCATTTATACAGAAGTCTGTGCCAGCAGTCACCATAGCACGAATACCTTCAAGATGAATATCTCTTATGGCTTCAAAGCGGTGCTTATCAGGCTGATAGTTGGCATTCCAGACGCTGTCAAAGTAAGCATCAGCTTCAGTCTGGAGCAGATCGGTCAACGATTCAAGGCGCTCACCAGCATGTATCTCTTTATTTTTCCATAGACAGAGAGGACGGGCCGATGCAAGATTTCAGGGCTGTGAGCCGTCTGAGGGAAATGTGTGTAACCTTCTCTGTTCAAGACTGACTCTGAGGGATTGAGAAAGCTAGGACGGAGAGGATCATACACACGAACAGTGTAATCCCTTAGCGCGAACCCAGTTGGTCTGCTGTGGCCATTGTCAAGATAGTAAGCCACATCCACGGCACATCTAGGAGGTCTGTCTCCTGGTCTGTCTAGAACGGTTGCTTTGATTGCGCTGTCAAAGTCAATCAGTCTTGCAGCGTCAGCTTCTGCAGCAATATATCTTTCTATATTATATCCTGCAGGAATGAAATCTTCGTTGAGCGCTTGGGGCATATAGTTAATTGAATGATCAATTGTCTTCAGCGGATCGAGTTGAAAGAAGTGACGAGGAGCTCTAACGTCTTCAGCAGCGTTCTGACCTTCTGAACGTGCCTCTGTTAAAGTAGCAGGTTCCTCAGGTTCAATTGCAGCTACTTCAGCGGCAACATCTTGAGCGATAGCTACAACTCCAGTCAGGTCAACATCCAACAGAACATCTGTGGACACTTCAGCAGCAGCTGGAACTATAGCTGAAAAACAAGAGCCATCCTCTATAAGAGCAGGATCTTCTACAGATGTAGGAATAGAGATGCTGTGGGAAGAAATAAACTTACCCTGAGAACTAAGCTCAACAGCAGTTTCTGGAGCGCTTGGCTCAACAGCAACATCTTGAGCGCTTGGCTCAACGACAACTTGAGCGCTTGGCTCAACAGCAACATCTTGAGCGCTTGGCTCAACTGTCTCAGGCTCTTCAGGAGTAGCTTGACGCTTGCTAGTCCTGGAACGCTTAAAGATTTTCTTAATGTTGACTCCTTCAACTAGTTTAGCCGGAGGAGCGGGAGGATCAACAGCTGGTTCTTCAAAGTCTATTTGCTTAATGATCCCTTCCAGCTTTCGTCTTTTGAGAGGCAACTTGTCCTCGGCATCCTCATCAGTTTCCTCATCAATCTTTTGAGAGGGGACGACAATTTTAACTTTGGGTTTTCTGGGGGCTCTCTTCTTCGTTGCTGCTGGACGCTTCACAGCTTCCTCTGGCACTGGTCTCTCAGCCTTTTGAGCAAGCAGTTGGCGTTCTTCCAGCCGCTCAGATAGGGGTCTAGCCGCACCACTGACTTTTGGAGGATTGAACATATTGGTCAGAATCCTTTTTCCCAACAACTTGGACTTATTCAACGGAAGTCCAGACGAGTACACACAATTCGATTTAAACAAGATGTCACTCAGGATGAGTCCATAAGGCTTATTTGAAGCGCTTAGACTGTCCCGAAACCGTCCGAAGATGTACTCACTCCAGTTGATTTTGATGTTGAAGAGTATAGCAACCATCATCTGAAATTGAACAGGATTTACCTTATCAAAGGTTCCCACGCGGCATTCTATGATCTTGCTGCAGAAATCAGCCAATAACCGGTATTTGGACACCAGGTCTTTCTTCTCGAAGTACTGAGTGTAAGGAACATCGTCGTACGCACTCATGATTGCCCATGCTTCCTTAATTTGTTTCAACGTAACAGAATCCAGTGCCTCACCCTCATTAGGCAAATTGAAGTTCTTGGCAATGGTGGAAGCAGATAGGATGAATTCCTTTGGAGACTCCTTCTTGGAGAAGGGAATTTGACAAGAGATGGACTTCTTGTCCTCTGAAAGTGTAGCAGTCTTCCAGAAAGTTTCAACTTCAGTAGGAAACATATAAGAGTATTGGGTTAAGAAGGGTTTGAGCCCAGCTTGGACGACCATGTCCATTATGTCCGTCAGGTTGATCTGAGTTTGTTCATATAGAAATTTCCAGTCGACAACAAGACCTTCAGTTACCTTGATGGTAATTTCAGCAGAAGTAGATGATGATTTCTTTGGTGCCATTTTTTTTGTTTAAAACGAAGAAGATGGACTGAGATTTTCTGTTGTATTGAGAGAGATAAAGAGAGATTTGCAGATATGCGTGAATAGAAAGTAAGTTACTTTTTCTGCAGAGTTTGTGTTTTAAATGACACAGTAAAGAGTTTTGAAACTTGTGTTATGTAGTCTGAGTAGGATTTAAACACGTGTAATAACTGTTGAATCTTAGCCATAAATTTATTAACTGCGGACGCGAGTTTTGTGTAAAAGAGAGAAGTTACATTTGGTAATTCTCATATATAAAGATTTGACATCCGAGTTAAAGAAAAATTAACGTTTGGTATTTTCAGAGTGTAACACACGCGCATGTTTGTACACTGACACGTACACAAACACGTGCTATCTCTGAACCGTCATTTTTAAAAAATTTGAGTACCCGCCAGTTTGATGTGATAGAGGCGTGTGAGTAGAGTACAAAATAGACCTTTGAGTCTACCCACGACCTTGAAAGAAGTTTGAAAATTTTATGCATGGCTTGTAACGAAAATATTTTATAAATTTTTGATAAACTATTCAGCGCTTAGCGGATAAAATGGACGCTTGAAGTCAAAAGACTTTTCAATATTTTGAGCATTCAATATTTTATGCAAACATAGAGCTGAGTGTTGATGATTATGCATCTGAAAATTTTTATCATTGACGCTTACAGTTATGATCAAGTAATTTTTTTTTTTTTTTTTTAAAGAATATTGTGAGATATAACTTAAGTGGATTCCCCCTAAATTATATGCCTAATAAAATATGATGCTTCATGATCAAGCGTTTAAATCAATCATACCTAGTTCACTTCTCAAAGTGAGAAAACGTTGTTCATTGAGTGCTTTGGTGAAGATATCTGCCAGTTGTTTGTCAGTTCCAATGAAGTGCATGGAGATATCTTTCTTTTGAACGTGGTCACGAAGGAAATGGTATCTAATGTCAATGTGTTTGGTTCTTGAATGAAGAACAGGGTTTTGAGTCATGGCTAAAGCGCTTTGGTTATCACAATGAATGGGAGTTGGTCCTAAGATTGTTCCGTAATCTCTAAGTTGTTGCCTCATCCATAGAACTTGTGCACAACAACTTCCTGCAGCTACATACTCAGCTTCGGCTGTGGAGGTAGCTATGGATTGTTGTTTCTTGCTATGCCATGAAACTAACCTATCACCTAAGAATTGACAAGTACCACTAGTGCTTTTACGATCTATTTTGCAACCTGCAAAATCTGCATCTGAGTAACCGATTAGTTCAAAAGGAGAATCCCTGGGATACCATAAGCCCACATGTTGTGTGCCTTTTAGGTATTTAAGGATTTTCTTGGCAGCAGTCAAGTGTGACTCTTTAGGATCAGCTTGGAATCGTGCACACATACATACCGAAAACATAATATCAGGTCTACTGGCAGTGAGATAAAGAAGTGATCCTATGATACCTCTATAATTAGTGATATCAACTTTCTTTCCACTTTCATCTTTATCTAACTTAAGCGTTTGGCTCATTGGAATTTTTGAATATGATGCATTTTCCATACCAAATTTCTTAATCATATCTCGTGTATATTTAGCTTGGTTGATAAATATGCCATTAGGGAGTTGTTTAACTTGTAGTCCTAAGAAGAAGGTTAATTCACCCATCATGCTCATTTCAAATTGTTCTTGCATCATTTTCGAAAATTTCTCACACAGACGCTTATTAGTAGAACCAAATATAATGTCATCAACGTAAATTTGAACTAAGAGAATATCTTCATCATTGGTAATTTTAAATAACGTTGTGTCAACGCTGCCTTTTGAAAAACCTTTACCAATAAGAAAGATAGAGAGAGTGTCATACCATGCTCGAGGTGCTTGCTTAAGCCCATAAAGTGCTTTTTCTAGCTTGTAAACCATACCCTTACCATGATTGTTGATGAATCCTGGAGGTTGCTCCACATACACTTCTTCTTGGAGTTTACCATTCAGGAAGGCACTCTTTACGTCCATTTGAAATACTGTAAACTTGTTAAACGCTGCGTACGCTAGAAACATGCGGATTGCTTCAAGACGAGCAACAGGAGCGTAAGTCTCATCAAAGTCAATGCCCTCCTCTTGGCAGTATCCTTGAGCTACGAGTCTGGCCTTGTTTCTTACAACAATGCCGTCCTCATCCATCTTGTTTCTATATACCCATCTAGTTCCAATAACTCCTTGATGAGTTGGTCTTGGTACTAGCATCCAAACTTTATTTCGCTCAAACTGATTGAGCTCTTCTTGCATAGCTTCAATCCAACTTGGATCACTTAACGCTTCATCCACTTTCTTAGGTTCCATTTGAGATAGAAAGCTTGCGAACATAGCCTCATTAAATGTAGCGGCTCTAGTTCTAACTGGTGCTTCAATATCTCCAATGATTTGCTCAGGTGGATGGTCACGTAACCATAGTCTATCTGTTTGGAAGGGGTTTTGAGAATGAACAGGCGCTTGAGAATCATTCGCTTGACCATTCTCCTGCGTTGGCGCTTCAAGTTCACGATTCCTTCTTTGCTCTTGATGATCATTCTTTTCATGATCATCCGTATTTCTTACATGATAATTTAGATTGATTTCACGAGTATTCTTAGGAGGAGGCACTGAGATCTCATCATCATCGTCAGTATCTTCATCAATAGTAATTTTGGACGCTTGATGACATAGATCTTCAACTCCTACATCATTTACATTTACCTTACTCGGCTCTTGGTTAGCATCATCAAACACAACATGAATAGATTCCTCAACCTTCGATTTGATCTTATTGAGAATGCGAAAATTCTTTCCATTTTTGGCGTAGCCTAGAAAGATTCCTTCATCCGCTTTAGGATCAAAAGTCTTTAGGCTTTGGGATCCATTATTATGGATAAAACATTTAGAACCAAAGACGTGAAAGTATGAAATATTTGGCTTACGTCCCTTCCACAGTTCATATGGAGTTTTTCCATGCTGTTTGTTGATCATGCATCGATTTTGAGTGTAACAAGCAGTGTTGATCGCTTCGGCCCAAAATCTAGGAGCAAGCTTGGATTCAGCTAACATAGTCCTAGCGGCTTCCTTAAGCGTTCGGTTCCGGCGCTCAGCAACACCATTTTGTTGGGGAGTTCTGGGAGCTGAATACTCATGATGTATTCCATTTTCTGCACAAAACTTCTCAACAACCTTGTTAGTAAACTCAGTACCGTGATCGCTTCTTATTCTTGCAACCTTAAGATTTTTCAATGTTTGAAGTTGCCGAATAAGCGCTGTTAACTTGTCACATGTTTCATCTTTGGATGAAAGAAATTCCACCCAAGTAAATCTAGAGAAATCGTCTACTACCACTAAAGTATACTTTTTACCGCTTACACTGATTGTTTGAACAGGTCCAAACAAATCCATGTGAAGTAGTTCAAGTATTCTAGAAGTAGATAGATGAGGTTTTCTCTTGAAAGATGATTTAACTTGTTTACCCATTTGACAAGCGTCACAGAGGCGATCCTTATGAAATGGTCCATTTGGCAATCCCTCTACAAGATTTTGACTTATAAGCTGAGAGATTGTCTTAAAGTTGAGGTGATTCATTTTTCTATGCCATAACCAACCCATTTTAGATTCATTTTTAGCAACAAAGCATGTTGGGTTGTTATCAAGTGTTGAACCCCAATCTACCAAATATACGTTGTTATTCCTTTTTCCTTTTAGTTTAGTAGATTTAGTCTTAGCGTCGTTTATATAGCAATAGTCACTTGAGAATATGACTTCAAAGCCTTTATCGCAGAATTGACTTATGCTTAATAAATTGTGCTTTAGACCCTCAACAAAATAAACATCACTTATCATGATGTTCCCCCTATGCACAGTACCTATACCTTTGGTTTTACCTTTGGAGTTATCACCAAATACAACCTGAGGACCATTGGCAGCTTGATAGTTGATCAGAAGATCTTTGGAACCTGTCATGTGCCTTGACGATCCACTATCAAAATACCAAACAGATGTATTGACTTTAGCTCTAGGTACCTGCAATCAAAAGGGAAGTTCTATTTCTGTTTAGGTACCCATTGTTGCTTGGGTCCTTCAACATTAGTATCCTTGTTAGTGTTAATTAGAACTTTAGGAACCCAAATTTGCCTTGTCTTCATAGTAGGAATATTGGCCTTTTTGGGTTTCACCTTGTGCTGTGTGTAATTTTTGGATGTATAATAATATCCACGATTATAATAATAGTCATAATCATAATTATCATAGTATCGATAATATGATCTTGACTGTTTTGGATATCGACGCTGGTATTTCCTTGGCTCTGGCTTGGGTTGCACGTTTGGTGCTAGACGCTTAGCGCTTGATTCACAGTGACTAGATTTATCCTTAGCTTTTTGAGCGTTTGGATGAGTCTGTCTTTGTGGATCATTTGCTTTAGCCTTACCCTTGTCTGAGTTAGTTTTGACTTTCTCATTTGGCCTCTTACCATTGTCCCTTGGTTCATTTTGAGTTTGACCTTGTGAACCTTTCTCAACAAAGAAAACACCCTTTCCTTTGTTGTTTGCCGTAACATTAGGTTTGTTTGGTTGTTTACCGAATTCATTGCATCCTAAACCGGTCTTTTCTCCAAACAACCTTGTTATTTCAGTCACATTGTCGAGCTTTCTGGATGCTTTGGACAACGATGAGATGAGCTGTTCTGACTTGGCAAGTCTAGCCATCAGATCAGCTTCTCTCTTGACTATTATATCAAGATCACCTCTCAATTGAATAACTTCACTCTCAAGCGATTGGTTTTTCTCAATGCACTGTTGCTGAATTTGCAACTCTGCTCTGAGCGTTACTTTATCGTTTTTGAGTGATGAAATAATAGCGAGATCATTTTGATATATTTTGGCAGCTTCTTGACATTCATTGTAATATTCTTTGACTTTGTCAAGTAATTCATCATAAGACAGAGGAATTGATAATTCATTGATTACCTCAGGGGACGCTTCATCATCTCTGGCCATGAGACATATGAGCGCTGAGTCATCTATCGGCTCATCATCATCACTACTTTCGTCTGATGATTCTAAATCTTCAGGTGCTGATGCTGGTTCTGATTCCGCAAGCAAACCTTGTTGTCGAAGGTTGCTCCTGAATTGGTTTCTATCCAAGTAATCCTGCCTTGAGGGCTTGGATACATTTGGATAGGGACAATTTACCTGGTAGTGCCCCGGTTTCCTGCAATTATAACAAAGATTGGTTTTCATTTTTTGTTCACTTGTTAGCCTTGCAGTGTGTGGTTTTGAAACCACTGGAGCTGGGAGATTTTGAGTAGACGCTTGAGGTAAAGGAACAGAATATTGAGGCGCTTGAAACTGTTGTTGTATGGGAGAAGGCGCTTGATATGAACTTTGTCCTTGACTATTAGGACCTTTTCCTTTCTTTTCATATCTCAAGAACTTCCTGAATCTATTCAGCAAAGCCAACTCTTCTTCCTCATTAATGTCCGAATTCTTTCCTTTGTTACCCGATTTGCCTTTGATTGATGCAATGAGCGCTCCAGATTCAATCACTGGATTACTCACAATGTCACTAGCAGAGTTCAACTCGAACTCAAAAGCTTTTATCTCTGAAAAGGCGTCTTCTGGAGTTAAGAGATCCAGCATGTTTGATTCTCTCATAGCTGTTGTCTTCATCAAGAATTTACTTGGTAGACTTCTAAAGATCTTAACCACCATTTCTCGATTCTGTAAGTCCATTCCCAACGACGTAAGTTCTGTAACAAGAGCTGTGAATCTTATATCCAATTGCTCTAGTGTTTCATTGGGTAGCATCTTAAATCCGTTAAACTTTTCCTTAGCAATGGAAAGTTTGTTTTCTTTGATTTGAGCTGAACCACCACAGATTGTAGCCAGCTTATCCCATATTTCTTTAGTCGTTTTGCAAGATTTGATTTTATTGAATAAGTTATCATTATCACCAATAGCCGTATACAGAGCGTTGCGACCAACATTGTCCAAGTTAGCTCTTCGACGCTCATCTGGAGACCATTCTTGTTTTGGTTTTTCAACGTAACCATCAGGGGTTTCTTCTGTGGCTCCAGGCGCTCTTGTGATAACTTTGTATATTTTGATTGGCCCATCTGAAATAATATCGCACATGTCATCATTGCATGAACATAAATACGTAAATGCTTTGACTTTCCATGTGTCAAAATTTGATTCTGTCAATTTGGGAACTTTAGCAAATGCCATATCTAAGCTTTAAAAAGCAACTAGATTTTGAAAGAAAAAGATCTAAACAAGCAGTTATGCTTGAAAATTTTAAAATTTCAAAATTAACCGCTCTGATACCACTTGTTGGTCCCAAGTGGCATACGAAAGGGTCTAGAAGGGGGGGGGGGGGTTGAATAGACCCTTAAGTCTTTTTTTGACTTAAAAAAGATTTCGTATTAAACGTATTTGGACGCTTGAAATGATAGGCGCTTGAAGAGTGTGACGCTTCACCTTAGCGTTCACATAAGATATTTGAGACTTTGTGAAGCGTCTAATGAAGACTGTTTTATAAAGTTAACTTAGACTTCAGGAATTGAATACTTTGACCTTGTAGGTTAAGCGTTCAGTTCTTTTAATCAGGGTTAGCACAGCGGAATGATTTTGGAGTCTTCTCTTTGAAAGTTTTAGCGTCACAAGATGTTTCTTAGGTGCTTAGCTTTTGATTGTGTTTTACTTATGCAATGATATGATAGATGAATGAAATGACTGAAAAGTAAATAACACAATATTTGTAAGGTTCGTTGGGTGGTGTAATCCCAACTACGTCCTTCTTCTCCTTTGCACTTGGAGGCAATCCACTAAAATGATTCTCAAAGAATCACACAGAATCTTCTACAAATTAGGGAGAGATGGATGTCGATGACTTGAGCTCCTTGATCACACAGATTTCTGCTTCAAATCACTTCAACCCTCTTGCTTCTTTCACCCAGAAATGATGCAAGTATCCAACTTCGACTTCACACAGATCGCGAGGCTTGGATGGGATTTTCTAAAAGGTTTGTTTGATTTTGATGAAGTTCAAACAACTTGGTAATATCTCAGTAGGAATCTGGTTTCTTCAAAAAGAATGTTTGAGATATTTGTTGACTGTCTCAGGAATATAAGAAAAGCAATTTGGATGTTTCTTGAAGTTTCTGGCTTTTCTGAGAATTTAAGGAATGAGATTTTAATGCAACATCAATTTAGCTTTGATAAAATTGTTGCCCCTTTTTTTTTTGTTTGTTGTTGAAGTCCTATTTATAGGTATTTTTGGAGAAAGTGTCCGTTTGACACATGCACTGGCGCGTGTCTCTCACTTTCGCGAGTGAACAGCTTTTGTCCTTTTTCCTGAAAATCTGCTGCACGAAAGTTGGTGCTGCAGTCTGAGATAGTTGACAGTCCAATAGGGTGGCTTCTCCGTACGTCTGACATTGCTTATCATATTAAATGCTCTTATCAACATTTAATGCATTTGAAATTAATACCCGTTGGTATTTAATGCTTTGAGAATATTTGCATTAAACTCCTTCTGGACTTAGAAGTAAATTCAGGTGAAATCACTTCTGTCCCATAAGGTAACGCTTGATATAGCTGGCCAAAGTGGACGCTTGGAGACTGTATCTATCTTCTGAGATCAGGCGCTTGAGTCTTCGAACTTTACCACTGATAAACTCACTCAGAAATCATCAGACGCTCAGCCTAAGACTATTTTGCCTAACACTCTAAAGTAAGATAACGAAGCCTAATAAATCTATTACAAGTCTAACGCTTCAAAGCCTATACAAGTTTTCTACGAAAATAAACTTACAACTTTTTTGAGGTCTAACAAAAACTTAATTGTCATCATCAAAACTTCTAACATGAAATTCCTAACAAGTCATAATTTGACTCGGTCAACTTAGATACTTTAGCGAATGCCATGAATTTTTTTTTAAAGCAACTAAAATTTAGAAAGGATCTAAACAAGCAGTTATGCTTGGAAATTTATAAAAATTCAACTTCAACTGCTCTGATACCACTTATTGGTCCCAAGTGGCATAAGAAAGGGTCTAAAAGGGGGGGGGGGGGGGGGGGGGGGGTTGAATAAACCCTGAAATTCTTTTTGAATTTTTAGACTTGGTTTTAGAAAGATAACTTAGGCAATAGTTTTGAGTACTTGATCAAGATGGATCAGGCGCTCAACACTTATATCAGGGTTAGCATAGTGGAAGATTTGTACAAGTCTCTTAGTATGAATAAATAGGTGCTTAGAAACTATTTAGTTGTTCGAGAGATTTAAGAAGGTATGCTTTATGATAATGTAAGAAGATAATAATGAATAAAGCAATAAAACAGTAAGTAATGAAGAGACGAGAATTGTAAGGCTTACTAGGTTTATGTAATCTCAGCTACGTCCTTCTACTTATTTCCACACAGGAGGAATTCACTATAATGAATCACAAAGCTTCACAAAGAAAGCTTCAACACAATAGCAAATGATGAAGACTTGATCTCGAGTTCCCTGATCACAAAGATTTCAACTCGGCTAAGATTTGCTTCTGACAAGCTTCTCTCACACAGAAATACTGCTTTGTCTTCAACAACTTCATGACACAGATTGAAGAGGTTAATGGGTTTCATCAAGGTTTGTTTGATTTGAAAAGTTCAAATACTTTTGGAATATCTCTTTAAAAATGATAATTATTCTATGAAGAGGTAAGATATATTGGTTTGGTTGTAGAGATGTATAAGCTCAAAGATATTTTGGCTATAGAGGTTTTGAGCTTTTAAGGATGAAGATAGATTTCTACAGCGTAAGTGTATATCAAGTTTTTAATAATAATTTTCGGTATTTAGGGTTGAGCTATGAGGATCTATTTATATACTTTCTTGGGATTTGTCTGTTGGACATAAGCAGGAGCGTGTTACGAGGCGCGTGACTTAGTCTTTTTCTGACATTTCAGAAAATTCTGCTGCACAGAGTTGGTAGCAGACCTATTTTGAGTTGACAGCCAATGAGGAAGGCTTATCCGTACATTAAAAGTCCTTATCACATTTAATGTTTTTATCAAACATTTAATGCATTTGAATTTAATTCCCGTTGGAATTAATTTCCGTTGAATGTTGCAATTAAGTGCTTATTGACTTTGGATTTAATTCAGGTGAAGACAGAAGCTTGTGGCATGATCACCTAGAATGATTCTTAAGCTCTTGAAAGTCGCTTAAGGAATCTCTTATCTTCAAAGTCTTCAGACGCTGATTTTCGATTTCACTTTGATAGACTCACCTAAAATTTTATCATAACTCAAGCGCTAGATACTAGTCTAAAACTATAAAGATAAAAAGCTTTGTACTAAAAATTACAACTCGATAACTTTAAATGCTTAAACATATTCTAATAAAGATAATCTTACTTATCTTTGGGGTCTAGCATAAATCTATCTTGTCATCATCAAAACATATAACATGAAATTTTCTAACAGTTTCCAAATGTGGAACAATTTTTGACTTGTAGGATTAACAATTCATGGACCAATTTCATCCAAAAACTAATGTGTAAGCTATTTTCATATGAGTTCTTTTTAATATGAGATTTTCTTGAAATGGCTGGCTATTTTCTTCTTTGAAGCCTTCAATCAAGGGTCTTTCGTACGACTTTTTCAAATGAAATTAATAGAACTAATGATCATGTGAGACTTACTTGATAATGTCCACAAACTAGTTAACGATTTAGACCAAAATGCGAGCAATTCTTAACCGAGGCTAAATCCGTAAAAACTAAAGAGTAAAAGTTGCTTTGATGCGACTAAAATACAAATTTGTCAAAGAAAAATAAATAAAGAAAAATGATAAAATAATAGAGCTACACAAGTACAATAGATTTTTTTTCTTTTTTTGGATTAATTCTAGGGTTTCCACCGCCGACCGCGGTGACTATTCCCCTCGATGAATTGCCGGCACCTCAAGGGATGGGACAGCTGGCCAAGGGAGCCTGCTCCATTCCCAAAGTCAAGAATCGAACCCTTGACGTTTGGTTAAGGGTGGAGGAGCCCCTACCACTCCACCACAACCCCTTGGTTCACAAGTACAATAGATAGTGACAATGAAGTTGCCTTTGTTTCATAACTATAGGTACCTAAATAAAGCTTGCATTATAAGAAACCGGGAGAAAGAGCTAAAAGCAGACGGTTCAGCTTCAGATCCATGGAGCCTATGCAGTGCTTTGCAAGTAGTAGTACTGAAATCACTGATAGAATTATTGCCGATGTGGTCAACCGGAATCATGATTGCAGTGACCATAAGTCAGCACACTTTTCCAATGCTCCAAACCAGCACACTCAACAGATGCGTCATCGAAAACTTCGACATCCCTCTAGCATCTTTCGGCCTCTTTGGAATCCTCACGCTCACCATTTGGCTCACTCTTTATGATCGAGTCCTCGTCCCTCGTCTCTCTAAGCACAAAAAGAATTCTCGATCGGGGGATTGGAGTGAAAACCTGCATTGGTGTTGGGCTTTTCATCTCTTGCTTGGCCACTGCCACAACTGCATTGGTGGAGAGGACAAGAAGGAGTAGAGCACTTCATTAGGGATTGGCTGATACTCCAAAAGCACAGGTATGCATGCATGAGATGAGATGGGCTAATCATGTGTTTGTTTGTACTCACTTGTAGGGTGTATGCCCTCAGTTTCCAGCATTTTACGAAAAAAAATTAACCAAACCTGATATGTGTGGGTTTGATAAAATATCAAATCGAATTATCTTTTCAAATCGAGTTGTTCGGGTCAGTCGCGTTTAATGTATTAAGAGGGCGGGTTCGCGGATTATCAAATTATAGTTATATTTCTTACAACTTACTTTTAGTTACAACTAATAAATAAGAAACTAAATAATATACTTGTTGTACATTTGACTAAAAAAAAATTGAATTGGTGAGAAATACAAAAATAATTGGTGTTAATATATAAAACTCATATTATCATGACTTCTAATTATACATGAAAAACTCTAAAATATTAATAAAACTAATTTTTTTTAAATTTATCATCAAAACATACATATACATATAAAACTTTCTTTCAAATTAAGTAAAAATAAGTGTTCAAACTAACTAATTTTTTTTCTCAAATAGAAAATAAGGTATATTACATGAATATGAATAAAACATCTTATTAGAAAGTATATATGCATATATAGTTTTCAAAATTTAGTTTTAATCTTTGACTACATATATATACTTGTAACATATACAATTAGCGACCGCGTTGCGGTTTAGGCGAGTTACAATTATTAAACCCACCACCTAATCCAAAAGTGACGGATTGCAATATTTTCAACCCGCTACTGTTATTTAATAAATCTAAACTATTGGTTTTCGGATGGTTTGGCTCTGTTCGAGTGGTTCGAACAAGTTGTGTGGGATTACGTACGCCCTGTTGACTTGACAAGGGAAAACTTGGAAAATTCTTGTATACACTCAGTGTAGGACCCAATTGCTCGCACCAAGGCATAACAAAAACAAAAAAAATAAATATATACTCAATATAAAAACAAGTCAAACATTTTTTATTATTTTCTGTTGTGTCATTGTGCATGCAACTGGGTCCTACGCAGGGTGTGATGATGGTAAAAATTGTCAGACAGTGGATGTCACGTGATTGACCACGTGGAGTAATGGAACCGATCCAACGCTTGACAAACTAGGTTAAGGGTTGGTTAAGTTATAGACTGCACTTAGTTGTGTCGAGCTGCCTACGTACCCAATGTATATGGGATCAAGTCAGTTCATAGTTCTTTTGTGGGGTTACTCTCCATAGTCAGTGATTTTTTCTGGGTGAGTAGATCATGACCCTTTCCCAGCTCCTCTGAGGTATTTATAGGGAGTTGGTAGTAGACTATGGACCGTGGGCTTAGCTTTATTAGCAGCCCACCAGGCTTGATAATATAACTCTTAGACTAATAAACTAGCCTAGGTTCTCTTAATGGGTCGTCAGCTCTTTTTGGGCTTGACTAGTATGCCACCCGCAGATTTATACCCACGGGTGGCGCCTCGACTCGAATCGGGTATCGATTAATTACAATAGTGTCCCTAGACATTTTTGGCGCACATCATAATGCCCCCCATTCCCGGGTGTACCTTATAAGTAGGACTGTTAATGAGCTCAAGCCGGCTCGAAGCTCGAAAGCTCGGCTTGAATATTTTCAAGCTTGAGCCGAAGTTTAGGGCTTGAATTCATATTCAAGCCGAGCATGAGCGGAGGCAGGCTCGGCTTGAATTGAGCTCGGGCTCGTATAAATAAATAATATATATATATATAATATAATATATATGCATATATTCAAAATAATATACTAACTGTAATACTATATAAATATCACTTATACTTTATAAACAAAAATTCATAGACATAAGGATAATATGGAAGTCAAATTGGATGAAAATAAATCAACCGTATTTTAATTGTAAATTTCTCAAGTAGCGAAATAATATAGAAAAATAATTTAGTGTTTTTAACTTTATGAAATCAAGTTTAAGGATTTTTAGTACGATTATAGTTGATGTTGATGATTTTAAAGTGTTTTGAAATTGTTATATTTTTTCTTTATTTTTATCAATTGTACGAAAAGGATAAAAATAGTGATATTCTAAATTCAAGCCGGCTCGGGCTCGGCTTGAAGCTCGTCAAGTCGGGCCCAAGCCTTAAACACAAAAGCTCGTTTAGTATCAAGCCGAGTGTGAGCCTATGCAAGCTCGGCTCGCTCGGCTTGATTGACAGCCCTACTTATAAGATACCCGGGAGTAGGAATATGTATGGCAAACTTGGTTTCCTTGGAAAGTCTAATGAGTCACCCTTTGAAGGGGGATATTTTAAGTGTTAGCTCGGCGCCATGTAGGTGTCGACTTAAAGCAACACTAGTAGCTACCTTAGGGTCTGGCGTCTTAGGGTTGAACGCCTTAAGGTCGGACGCCTGGGGGCCCGGATACCTTACAACGCCAGAGTGTGCGAGGTATCTCGATTTGAGTATGCGTTTCATGTCTTAGGAGAGAATTCTTAAGTTATGAACCTCTACCCCACTTGACTGATAACCCCAAAGGGGTTATTAAGTTAGTTGATGAGGCATTTTGGATGAATTTTCGCTGGTGAGACGTACTTCAAGCACGCCTCAATTTGTGAGATGCGCCTCGTAAAAAGAGAAGTGTATGCTAGGCCTACGGGGAGGCTTGCACTTTACCCAAGGGAAGCTTTTCGTCTTGACGGAGACTTAGAATTCTAAGGCCTCTATCTGGGGTTTTAGCACCCCGGAAGGAACCTATAATTTTTTAAACCTTAATTCGGGTATTTGTACACTGGAGGAGACTTAGAATTTTATTAGATTGGCATTTGTTTCGAGGTGAAGGGGCAAGGTTCATTGATTTGTTGCGAGGGTAAGGGCTTCTGCTACTAGGTGAGAGTACAAGGTCCTTTACCTTAACAAGGGCGAAGTTCTTGGCTCTATGGAGAGTGGGCAAGGTCCTTTGCCTCAAGATGAATGGGTAAGGTCTTTTGCCTCAAGGTGAGGGCAAGTTCCTTAGCCTCTATGGTGAATGGGCAAGGTCCTTTGCCTCAAGGTGAATGGGCAAGGTCTTTTGCCTCGAGGTGAATTAGCAAGGTCCTTTGCCTCGAGGTGAATGGGCAAGGTCCTTATTATAGTGTTAGATTTATTTCCTATGGCCTTTGGTGCTTGTTGGACATTTTTTGATATAACACCTATGAAGTAAGTAGGACATTCCCCATCTTTGAAAGGGATTTCGGTAGTAGGCGGATGTATCGCCAGCACGCGATGAGAGGGGAGCCTCATAGCTATCCCCGGTGGCCTCACGGCTTGGTGCCGAGAGGCATTGAGGGCTAGCCACGAGGCACTAGGCCTCGCGGCTTGGCTAGAGGCTGACTGCCGCGAGGCACCGGTTGGCCTCGTGACTGTGTGCCACGAGACACTTAGCTTCGCAGTGGTGCGCCGTGGGGCCGTGCCTCTCTGTACTTGGCCTCGCGATTGCGCATTACCTTGGGGATTTTTCCCGAGGTTTCTTACCTTCGGGTAATTCCTCGTGGTCATCGTTACTTCGACTCATTTTTCCCTTTTTAAGTTCTGTGATATACTTTGTAAGTCCACTACTAGGAGATAAGAAGCGTATTGCATTTCGTGGCTCCGTGAACTCTAGCGGGGTGTTTAGTCATTTTATGCGCATTTTACTAGCTTTTTTTAAACCCATCTACTTTGGGGGTATTTTATATCGAGACTCGTATCCCACTAGGTAGATGTATATCCACTCATAGGGGTTGCGACGATAGTGAACATTAGGCCATTGAGATCGAGAGGGTCGCTTAGTTTCGACCGTCGTAATTGTGGTCACACGACTACCGCGAGGCTCGTTATGACTTGTGGCTTTTTCATATGCCTTCCATACATGTTCATGTACTTTATCTTACGGTCGCTTTTTGCTTGTACGACTATGAGCTATTCGAACATTAGCAGCATTCTTGCTTTTAACTTAGCACATTTGTGAGCTACTCGTTGGCCCTTAGGAGGCTTTGAGTAGGTCTTTTGTTTTCCTAACCCCGTTGGGTGTCATCGGTGGCGTTACTTGTTAGCGCCGTGTGATGCCAATGGGTGCCCATGGTGGCATTATTGTGCTCATGGCACGTTCCATTTTTCCTACCCCCATGATTAGATTTGGTGGGTGGATAATTTTGATGGGTGGACTTAGCATCTCATAATGTTCTTTGCCCCCACTCCTTAGTGTATTTGCATGGTTAACACCTTAAGGAGTAAGGATTGTGGGGTATATGTTATCTTTCGCTAGCAAAGGGCTAACTTAGAGCTTAGTCTCATCCTTTACTTACGTCTTTTTGAGTAAGTAGCGTTTAATTGTGACTAGCAAGACTATCTCTTGTCTGGTCATTTTGCCATAGTACCTTGTGCTTCATGAGCACTAGTTAAGGTACTTAGCTATTTTAACCTGCCGTTGGCGAGATTCAGTAAATGGTGAGGGCGATGCCTCTTGGACATTTTTGCTGTATTCAAATTTTCTTGTTAGCAATTCGCCTTTTAAATGCTGAAAATTGCTTGGCCTCGAAATATCAAATTTTCATGGCCTTTGGGTATTCTCTAGCTAGTCTTTTCATATTAACTAGTTACTAGCTAGCTATTTGTTCACTAGCTAGTCGTTTACTGCTACTGGTTAGCTATTCATTCGCTAGCTAGCTGTTTGTTTATTCTATTCCTATTTCCCCACTACTTGCCCCCCTACTCCTTAATATGTGAGTCATATTCAAGAGTAAGTTACCAAGTGGTGTTTCTTTGACACGAGGGGGTTAGGGATGGTTCCTTGATGATGATGAGAGTTGTAGGCTCTGTTCGTCGAATGCCGACCACGGTGATTTTGCAGACCAATGCCCTGAGGCTTTGAGCCTCACAACTTTTCACTGGGGTGACCTCTATCTTAATTTTAGGAGGCTTAGATAGCCACTAGTGTTCACTATTTGGAGCATGAAGCGAAATATCGCCCTAGCCACCCCGGTGTGAGGTGAATTATCGCCCTTATTTGTATGTGGTGAGTTTTCACCTTTGTTTTTATGAGGTGAGTTCTCACCTTGGATTGTATGAGGTGATTTTTCACCTTAGATTGTAGGAGGTGAGTATTCACCTTAGATTGTATAAGGTGATTTTTCACCTTAGATTTAGGAGGTGAGTTTTCACCTTAGATTGTATGAGGTGATTTTTCACCTTACAATGTAGGAGGTGAGTTTTCACCTCAGATTGTATGAGGTGAGTCATCACCTTCGTTATATTATTATGATCTCGGTCCAGATTCCATGTAAGAGGGGGGTTGCTTTTAAAACCTCATACCCTCTCGATAATGCTGGAGGGATCATTAGGTGGGCTAGTTTGAACCCTTGTTATATTTGTTTGTTTTTGTATAATCTCGTTCCAGAACCTTAATGGGAGTGGGGAGACCTTTCGTGGGTCGTCAACCTCTCTTGATGTTAAAGGAGGGATTATGGGGTGGCCCATCCTCGTGTGAGTCTTTGACAGCTCGGGGGATTTTGGCGGTGCCACCCATATTAACCTCTAGTGGGGTCGCGGGTATTTTTATAACGCTTCTAGTGGAAGCTTGATTAGACCCCTGGGGTCGTATTGGTATTGTTGTTTCCCCACTATGTGGGTGAAACACTTGAGTATTTAAGGTGTTAACATATTAACATAGCAAGGGTGCTATAAGTATTTAAGCATATGTTTGGCCAGTGGCCAATATCACCAAGTGTTAGCATCAATTATCCTGGTAACACGTACAGTAGCCAAAATAAACTAAGTAATGTATTTTTCAAATAGCCTCGGTCTGAAGCAGTGATTCCGAGGGGCTTTTGTTTTGGGTGTTGTTAAATTACCCATCGTAAATGTCATACTCTTTTGTATGACACAAAAAGCCTGTTATTTAAACAAGCCTAGCATAACTACACAAAAGTTGTTGTGCCTGAAGGCACCCATCAATCATATGACGAAAACTTAACACATCCCACACTTAATAAAAATGTGCGGGGGTGCACTTAGGCACCTCAGAACTTAAGTAAAGGTAGTCGGCGCTGGTGGGCGTCCCCACTCAACGCTTGACTTGTTCAATAGTAATGTAAGAGATAAGATAGTTTTTGTTATTTGTTACCTGATAAGGCCTCATAAGACTTGGCATTTTGTCAAGCTTGGGGGATATTTCCCATAAGGGTCATCTTGCTAGTGGTACCCATAGTGGTAACCACTGCCGGCGCGACTGTCACTTTGGATTCTTGCCTGGCAGTGGTGGTTTCTGTATCTTTAAAATACATGTTGACTTCTTGGGGTGGCAAGTCGTGGCATGTGTCTTTTTCATAGACATCTGACAGCTGGAATTTTCACCAAGCATGGACTGAGTTGATCTTTCCCCCCAAGCATGTTTTCTGTAGCGAGATTAAGTTTATCACTGCTTGTTCCCCTTTGTTGCTGTGATCTATGTCATGTTTCCTTTTAGGCTTCAATGTGTTAGCATAACACTCTCTTGTTATCTTTACGTCACCAACAACTTTCTCTGTTCGTACGGGAATTGGAAACTTTACCTTCAAATGGAAGATGAATATGGTATCTTGAAGCAAGTTTAAGCTCGGCCTCCCCAAAATGGCGTTGTGGGCAGAGGTGGCTTTGACCAACAAAAACTTCAGCACATTCATGGAGCGGGCTGGAAATACACATAGAGATATGGGTAGAGACACCTCCCCTAATGGTTCCACTATCTCACCCGTGAATCCCGCGAAGGGGGTGTTGACCGCTTGAATCAACACATCGTCCACCCTATTTGGGTGAGAACATTGTTAAAGAGGATGGCTGATGAGTTCCCACTGTCGGCCAGAACATTCTTCACCCTGTAGTCGGAGATGGTCGCCAATATCACTAAGGTGTCATTGACCAATGGGATGTTTTCCAAGTCTTGTATTCCAATATCTATGATTTGAGTCTTTGGCTCCACTTGATTCACTTGCCCTCCCCGCGGGGAGCTGATGGCATGTTGATCGGTAACAACCCTCGGAGAAAATTTTCTTGAGTTCGCGGAGTCACCCCTTGCCGGGCCTCCCAAGATTACCCTTATTATTTCATTCACTAGGGGGTTATCCATCTATGAGTCCACCCTTGGGGGGTTGCCTTTAACTCCATCTCTACCCCTCTGTCTCTTCGATTCTTGTATATTCTTCAGCTCTGGCCAACAACTACTCCATGGTTGATGAGGGCTTCCCAGTTACAGATTTCTTGAACCTACAATTGCGTAAGTTCCTTTGCGTTATTCCTAAATCAACTTATGGTTGGCGTCCGGTACTTCAAACATAGCGTTGGAGAAACGCGGTACGTATTCCCTCAAAGATTCACTATCTTTTTGAACCGAAGTGAATAAGAAAGATGATGTCTTGGGGTACTTATTGTTCACAAAAAAGTGATTGAGGAAACGCTTGGTCTGCTGCTCGAGGCCGGCGATGGTACCGGTGGGCAGTCGGTTGAATCAACTTAGTGCTCTTCCAGAAAGGGTGGTTAAAAAAATCTTATAGTAGACAGCGTCAGTGACGTCATACATATCAGCCTTAGCGTTATACTTATCAACATGTTCCCGGGGGTCTCCATCTCCCTCATACTCACTTAGATGGAGAAGTTTAAGCACTGGGGGTAAAGACTCTATTAAGATTGCTGAGTAGTAGGGACTTCTCCTCGATGGAGCCACAGTTAGTGGCACCAGTTGCATGTCCTTATATCGTCCGTGGTTCTCCGGACTTCTATCATGGAGAAGTTCGCATTTTCTCCGGCCTTCCTGCCTTGGCTAGGCCTTCTCGGGGGTCAATGAAACTTGACCTCAGCGTGGAGACCTGGGAGGCGTCGGCCTTCTATCTCTGCCTTTTGGCGGCCTCTCAGGGGTTGAGACCACGATATTTTCTTCTTCTCTTGCAGCCCCATTTACCGGGATGTTGGATTGCCTCGATCCAATCCTCCTCGGGGGTCAAGGACTCTGGACCTTGGCGGAGGGATTGACTTGGCCCTCCTCGGTGAGGGCAACTCTTCTCTGGAGGCTCCGGCCCTCTGTGAGCAGATGGAGGGGGTGGATCTTGTAACCCATGCTCGTGAGGTTGGGGAGCCTCCGAACAACTTCTTGCATAAGGAACTTGCCCCCCACTTGCTGCTGGATCAGGTGGTGCTCGTGAAGGATGTGCCAGGGCGTACTGCTGGATCGCCCTCGCAGCCGCTCTCACGGAGGCATCTTCTACTAGAGCAAATAGTGCCTCTTGGGTGATCTCGAACACCCTGGAAGCAGGGGGTGGGATCACCGCTGGTATTACAGGCGGTGCATTTTGTTCGCTGGTCGGGGGTGCTACTTCAGGACCTCCGCCGTCAGTCGGACCATTGGGGGAATTTTCTTCCCCCACTGGGTGGTTGGGCCTATCCTCAGGCACGGGATTAGGAAGTTCCTCGGTAGCAGCTGGTTGGTGTTGTCTGGTCATTCTATCTCCGGTAGTACGAGCTTGTGACTTAGTTTGCATACTCAGTGGCTGGAGCGCTGTTCCCACAGACGGCGCCAATCTGATGATGGTAAAAATCATCAGACAGTGGATGTCACGTGATTGACCACGTGGAGTAATGGAACCGATCCAACGCACAACAAACTAGGTTAAGGGCTGGTTAAGTTATAAATTGCACTCGGTTGTGTCGAGCTGCCTACGTATCCAAAATATATGAGATCAAGTCAGTTTGTAATTTTTTTGTGGGGTTACTCTCCATAGCTAGTGAGTTTTTCCTGGGGGAGTAGATCATGACCCTTTCTCAGCTCTTCTAAGGTATTTATAGGGAGCTAGTAATGGATTATGAGTTTTGGACTTAGCTTTATCAGTAGCCCATTAGGCTTGATGATATAACCCTTAGACTAATAAACTAGCCCAGATACTCTTAATGGGTCGTCAACCCTTTCTGAGCCTAACTAGTATGCCACCCACGGATTTACACCCACGGATGGCGCCCCGACCCGAATCGGGTATCGATTAATTATAGTGTCCCTAGATATTTTTGGCACACATCAAGTGTACACAAAAATTTTCTGGGAAAACTCAAGGCGTAATTCTACCCTAATTTGTTGATAATAATTGTTCACTTTTTCAAAACTTACCAAAACTGTAGAGACAGCGACTTACATAAGAGAACAAAAGTACTTGAGAAATGGCGATTTCTAATTCTTTCCATATATGATATCTGAAAGTACTTTTTGCGCATTTACCGTTGAAATTTTCTTGATATTTGAGCACCACTGAGTTCAACAACTCCAACTCCAGATCAGCCTTAACTCTTCTCTCTCTTCTCTCTCTCTACAATGACCATTTGGAGGAGCTAATGCTATTCGATTCTCTCCTATAAGGTGCCACTCTGTACAATCCGTATCATTCAAATGGAATTACAGTTGATACACTCTCCTTCAGTTTCAAATCACTGCCTCCCCAAATTCACATTCAACAAGTGTCGAAAAACCAAATTCAAAGTAGGAATTGTGAGTAATTCCTTCTCAAATACTGGTAAAAAGGCGAATCCTCTGATAATCTCGAATAATGCGAGCGAAAGAGGCGATGCAGATACTGCGGTGGTGGTCGACAGGCCTCCGACAACGCCGCGCCGTTTTGAGGTCTTCTCCGGTCATCCGACGCCGTTTGGTGCCACGCTGAGAGACGGCGGTGTCAATTTCGCCGTCGTTTCAAGCAATGCGTCGTCGGCGACTCTCTGCTTGATCAGTCTTTCTGACTTACCGGAGGTAAATCATTGTTTATGTGCGCTTGCTTTGTGCTTATTGTAGTGAATTTATCGAATTTTGTTGTTTTTAAGTATGAATTCGGTTTCTTCCGTGTGTTAAATATTGACCATAAATATGTTTTTTTTTCTTTCTTTTATGACAAATTCTGTTTTTCTGTTGTAAGTTTAGATAGTACGGTGAAAGAAGGTGAAAAAGAACTAGCTGCATTGTATTTATTTTGAATTCATTTCGATTACTGTGAAATTTTCGTTGCAGAAAAGAGTGACTGAGCAGATTGTTCTGAATCCGCTGACTAACAAAACGGGAGATGTCTGGCATGTGTTTCTGAAAGGCAGTTTTGAAGATATGGTGTATGGCTACAGATTTGATGGGAGTTTCTCTCCCGAAGATGGGCTCTACTTCGATTCTTCTAAAATATTGATTGATCCTTATGCAAAGGTCGGTAGGGGTATGGCATCTTATTGGAACTTCATGGTTTTACACATCTTAATGCTTATCCATGCCACAGGGGAAGACTATATAGCTTATGGCAACTTGTCTGTATTTGGCTACAATGTAGGCTGTTGTGAGCAGAGGGGAATACGGTGTTTTAGGACCTGAGGAGGAGTGTTGGCCCCAGATGGCGTGTTTGGTGCCTTCAAAATATGATGAGGTATTTGATGAAAGAAATAGATGCTTTAAAAAACTTGCAATAACCTTTCTGCTCTAGGAAAAAATAGATTTTCTTGAAATTTGTACAATGTAATGCTAGTCTTGCTACTAACAATATTTGACAGCTTATTCGACGTTTGTCATTTGTTATTGATTCTTTATTTGTCATTTGCAGTTGTATGTCTGATTCTTTCTAAAGGTAATAATATAATAACACCCATTAGGTGTTTCAGTTCTACAAAACTCCTACTAAACCCTGTGAAGCAAGAGCAAAATTTCGCGTAACATCCCAACTGATACACTCTCTAAGACCTATACGTGTCATCAGTTGTTTCTAATTTTAGTTGTTGAGAAATGTTGCTGTGGTGGAAAAATAAGTAGTGAAAGCGAGGCTTGGTTGTTCCCACGGATTGGTTATCAATCATAATTTAGAGGCGTTGTCTCTCATGGACTGGAAGACACTGAAGTAGCTTGTGTGAGTTAATAAATAATCAAAATATGATAAGAAAATTCTCTCATATATTTGTGTTTTGGTTTACCTTTAATACTCCAGTTCAAACCAACAAGTGTTAATGTTTATGTGTTTTACTTTCCCAGGAGGTGCTTTGATGATTCTGCACTCATTTATATATTATCTGTCTATATTGCTATTCCAGTTTGACTGGGAAGGAGATTTGCCTCTGAAGTACCCACAAAGAGATCAGGTTATTTATGAAATGCATGTTCGTGGATTTACAAGGCATGAGTCAAGCGACTCAAAATATCCTGGCACTTACCTAGGTGTGGTGGAAAAGCTTGATTACTTGCAGGTGACAATTCAATCTTCAGTTGAATTTTCTTAAGTAGGCATGCCTTTTGAGTTTTTATTAATACTAATATTGAAGTCTACATCACAAACATCATATCATAATCATGCTTTAGTTCGTGTACTTAAAAGCTTTGCAGTTAAGTCCACTGAACTCGATGTGTTCAAGCCACATGCATGGTGGCAGTTCTCTTTGACACACTAATATTATGTTACAAGCACTTGAATTTGTTAAGTTATTGCTTCTGGATTCTTGAATATGCAGTCACAAAGTAGTCATAAGATTATTATGGCATCTTTATTTTGTGTTAATAAGTGTTTGATTGCTATATCATATTGTTGTTGCTATATCATATTGTTGTATACTTCTGCAGAAACTAGGTGTCAACTGCATTGAGCTAATGCCATGTCATGAATTCAATGAATTGGAGTACTATAGCTACAACTCTGTCTTGGGCGACTACAAGTACATCATCCTTCTCAGTTCTCCCTTTCTAGTTTTGAATGTTTATATATAACTTTGTATAGCTTAGACTCTTTACAAGGATATATCCTCCTGTCAAGTATTCTTACAATGTGTGCTGTTTTGTTAATGTTAATGAAGTCATCATCAATCCCATATCTGAATATTTAAATAGGATACTGTGATAATGTGTTATGATAGTGCGACAATGTTTTGTGACAAATTGTGGAAGTCACTAACATTGAGGACTTAATTTCCAGTAATAGTCACAATTAAGAATTTGCACACCTTTGGCATTCCATAACAACTATGATATTTTACACGCAACTTACTATTCATCAAAATGTTTCCATATGAACAAAAGGATACTTACCATAT
Organism: Buddleja alternifolia; assembly: GCA_019426215.1. Lineage (NCBI taxonomy): Eukaryota > Viridiplantae > Streptophyta > Magnoliopsida > Lamiales > Scrophulariaceae > Buddleja > Buddleja alternifolia. Next base: position 31,471,553 of record CM033398.1, read on the forward strand.
TTTCTGTGAATGTTCTGCATTACTTGATTGCTTCATACCTGACATCTTTCGATCTTATGGACTTATATGTTGATCCAATCAGCTATACTATTCATAGAAAATAGTAGATGGTCTTATGCATGTGAAAATCTATATGGTTGCACGATTGTGGACAAGTGGTTATTCAATTTTGTACAATTTTGTTTTCTAGGATGAACTTCTGGGGGTACTCAACGATCAATTACTTTTCACCAATGGCAAGATACTCCTCTGCTGGCATTGGTAATTATGGCCTTGGTGCAGTGAATGAGTTTAAGTATCTAGTTAGAGAAGCTCATAAACGAGGAATTGAGGTAGAAATCTCCATAATGATGGATTAATATTTCTTCGGATGAAACTTTTGCTGAGTTCTCCATCTGTTGAATTTGTCAGGTAATTATGGATGTTGTTTTTAATCACACTGCCGAAGGGAATGAAAATGGTCCCATATTATCATTTAGGGGTCTTGACAACAGTGTCTTCTACATGCTTGCACCTAAGGTGTGTCCATTCTTATTATTCATTTTCTTTCTACTTACTTTTGGAACTGGATATGGACTCTTTGAATTCTCTGAGCGAGTAAACATTCATCTGGAGAAAAATTGCATATTCTTGTGACAAATGTTCTTCAGTAGTTAATCACTGATTGTGCTTATAGCATCTGATGTAAATATGTTTCACAATGAAGTGTAGAGTATTTTTAGATTAAGTTTCTCATTGAGCTTTTTGTCTGGGCCACAAAGGTTTAGTTTATGTACTCTTCAATCAGACTAGTAGTCTAGTACTAACAACTTGGAAGTGGAGGTGTTAGATTTCACTGTGACAATCTGAATGCTGATATCACATGCCCTGAATGGCTACTCTTTCTTAAATTAACTTGATCTATATTTTCCACAGGGTGAATACTACAATTATTCAGGTTGTGGGAATACATTCAACTGCAATCATCCGATTGTACGGCAATTTATTCTGGACTGTTTGAGGTAAAATTACTTGAAATACCAAGCTTCAAATATTCTTTTGGTGCAGAACTTGTTTAATTTTTTCCTCTGATCCTTTGAAGGAAGTTTTCATAGTACTTTTTCTTTGTTAGACGCAAAAAGCAACAAAAGTTAAAAATATTTTTCGGTTAATGACATATGCTCATTTATTATTTCTTGAAGTTGCATCCGTCACTGATATTATATGACGTGATTTTTGTTTGCTGTTATTCACTGACATTTGCGATAGTTATCTTCTTCTTGATGTTAATACATGTGGAGACAGAAAAGTGAAGTTGGATTCCGGGAACTTTTTCCATATGTTATGAGTAATGTTTTACAGTAAATACCTAGTAATTATGATTGTTTCTCTAACCTGAGTATTTTTACTAATTTCGTTATGTTCTCTCAGTTATATTTATAAGCATCTGCGCAACAAGGTTTTTAATACCAAGGCTTAAGAAGTTTGTGGTGTCAGTCCAGTTCATTTTTTATTTTAACAAGCTTGTTGTCTTTACTTGTGCATTAGTCTTATATTATATCCTGGGACTAGGGTCAATCTTTGTTGAAGACATTACTTATGTTTATATCTCGTGACTAGGGTCGATCTTTGTTGAAGACATTAATAGTAAAAATCTTTCCTCTATAATACCCTAAGCTATTACATAAGGTGATTATTCAATAATATTTTTCTTTATACCATCAAATCTAACAGAATGATGGAAGGGACTCTTTCTATATTTTGGTAATGACTGCGTAAGTTGATATAAGTTGTTTTATTCCTATCTTGTATTGAGGAGAGTATTCTTTTCAATCTTTTGCCTCGATCATTTGACATAAATCTCTTAATTGAACAATGTTTACAGACATAAGTTAGACATGGTCTTCTATTTTTCTTATCATGATTGCCCTATTGATTCGACTCACATTAACTCCTTTGATATTTATTTATTTTGCTTAGTCCTGATTCTATAACAGATACTGGGTAACAGAAATGCATGTAGATGGCTTTCGATTCGATCTTGCTTCTATTTTGACAAGGAGTAGCAGGTTAGTTTCGATATCATCTGCCTCTCATGAATTCTCCTTGTTCAATGCTGTCTCTGTTTTTATTATCTCTGATATTGGATGCCCAGTCTCTGGGATGCTGTAAATGTATATGGCACTGCAATTGAAGGTGAGACACTCACAACTGGAAGTCCTCTCGGTAGCCCGCCATTGGTTGACATGATCAGCAATGATCCCATACTACGTGAAGTAAAGGTATGTTGGTTTTCTCTTGTGCTTGTTTTCATTATTGATTTTTTTATTAATTTCCTTTTTCTCCTTATTAGGAACAGTAATTTATGAGGGACTATCACTAAGCAATGTCCGCAAACTTTGCATTCTTTGTCCAGAAATGCATAGGAGGATAAACATGTCCTTAGTTCCTACTGGAAAATTTGGTCTTCTGTCAAAGATTTACTTTTTGTTATATTCAGGCTTTGAGAGTCTCGGGAATATACTTTTTCTTATTAGCAGAGTGGAGATTGTGTATCTGTATTTCTCCATTTATATTTTTGAAAGAGATGACTGAGGTTTCTTCCTTCCTTGGCCAACAGCTTATAGCTGAAGCATGGGATTGTGGAGGTCTTTATCAAGTTGGCATGTTTCCTCATTGGGGTATATGGTCAGAATGGAATGGGAAGGTAAGCATAACACGTATATAATCAAGCTTTTTATACGTCGGCATCCCGGAAAGCTTCTCTTCATCCTTCATCCCCTTTTCACAGAAAATATAAAAATACAACCCCATCTTTAATTATTAAATTGATGCAGAAAGATCCTGTTACTAATCTTATCCATGATTAACTCATATTTTGACCTATGTATTTTGTTTGCAATAGTGTATTTATGAAGTTTCCTTTCCTTTATTATCACACACACACACATGCACAAGGTTTTCTGTTCTAGTCTGCTGTTTCAAACATGGTAGAAGTTGGTTTTTGTTCCTCTCAACGAATAGGAAGCAGAGCTAATCTGCAATTTCTTTCTTTCTTCTTCATTCAGTCTCTGGTAGCCCTGAACATCTAGTCATTCAATCAACTAAAACAAGATCTTCTACCTAAACGGCTTTTATAACATGCTACATTATTTCATTATTTCGATATTAGTCTTCCATCCTCCATCCTCGAAAAGTCATATCTTACTTGACCAATCATCAGTAACCATAAAAACAATCCGCTTTAAGTTGTAATAGTTCTCAAGGCCTTTCCAATGCCTTGGTTCTGAAGAATGTACATTGCATAACATATCTGTTCCTGGTGGCGAATTATTTTACATGATAAATATCCTTGGTTATTAATTTGTGAAATTGTCCATTTTATATTGCTGTCTGCACTTTATCTATCGTTCGTTATAAAAGCATCACAACTGATTTAACTGTATTGTTTGTTTATTCATTTCAGTACCGTGATGTTGTGCGGCAATTTATCAAGGGCACGGATGGGTTTTCTGGGGCTTTTGCTGAATGTCTCTGTGGAAGCCCCAACTTATACCAGGTATCTCATTTGATGTTGCTTAATGGTAATAAAGTTCGGTCCGTGAATGTTATCTGTTACCATTAGTTTAAACTCTTTATGTTTATGCAAGTGTTTTAAAGGGCGAAGGCACGGGGCAAGACGTTCCAAGTCTCCCAGGGCATATGCCCCACGAATTTTGGTTTTCATAAAAAAGAAATATAAAATAATGTTAAAACGTGATTCAAATTAGAAAAAAATTACAAAAGTTGATGGAAAAAATTAAGAAAAAAGATTAAGAGAGAGTTCAAAAAAACAAAAAAAATTCAACCATGCGAGCTAAAAGTTCAACTTCAAGTTCAACTCTTGCCTTAAACTCCTATTTAAGATTATTATCTTCATCATCGGCTTCTAATTCTAAACATTCCACTTCATTAACACCACCGATCTACAAATCATCCAATTTATTAACATGTTTACCTCCAAAAGAGGGTGGACTTTGGCTTGAAAGTTCTTCCAAAAGAGAGTGGACTTTGGCTTGAAAGTTAGAATAAGTCAGTAAGGACCCAAAATCATTATATTCGGGCCAAAACAATTTTGGTTTACTTTCCATGGCCTGACATTTTGAAATACTTTCAGACATGTCATTTGTTGAGCATTCTAGAAAAGGTCTAGAAAATTTTGGAAAGCACTAGAATACTCTAGAAGAATGTAGATCCTTTTGGAGAGCTCTTGAACTGTGTAGAACTGTGTAGAATGTTTTCGATTATTCTAGATAGTAGTAGAAGTATGTAGAATGTCATAGAGATGTATGAACCTCTCTAAAAACGTGTGAATATGATAGGAAGTATCTATGATAGAGAATATCTTAAGGAACGTTCTTGGAGGGCTCTAGAGAGTCTTTCCCATTCGTATGATCAAATGAATCTTCAACGACCATTAGGGGTGGATTAGTATATATAGAAGTAGGAGTATCATTTGTAAATCAACCAAGTTTAGAAATAAGTCTTGTAAGAGTTTATACAAGTAGGAGTATCATTTGTAAATCAACCAAGCTTAGAAATAAGTATTGTAAGAGTTATTGAGAGTGATAGTACAGTATTCTCTCAAGGTCTATTTTTGTGTTTATCACTCCTAATTCTTTATTGAGACTAAGTCTGAGTTGCGACTCCCTCGAATGCCCTGGGACATTTTGGCAACGCCCCGGGAACGCCTTTAAAAACAATGGGGTTTTTGCATGCATTTCTATTTCTTTTAATGTAGACCTCACATCATTGTTAATTAGTGTAAGTATTATACAAATGTTATAGATCCTAGTTACCATTTTTCTGAAAATATACGTTTGATCACTTACTATTGATTTGAATCAGGAAGGTGGAAGGAGACCTTGGAATAGTGTCAATTTTGTGTGTGCTCATGATGGTTTTACTTTGGCTGATTTAGTGACGTATAATGACAAGCACAATTTGGCTAATGGTGAAGACAACAAAGATGGGGAGAATCACAATAATAGTTGGAATTGTGGTCAGGTAAGTTTTTTAGACTAAATAGATTGGTCCGAGTGGTAAGCAACTCGGTTCCGCTTAAGCAAGGTCTCGGGTTCGAGACCTTGTGAATGCAGAAAACCTCCGCTGGGAGACTCACCCACTACTGCCAGGTGTGCGACCCTGGTCGGATCCGGATGTAGTCGGGGCAAAGCTCCGGTGAACTGGGTGGGCAACAAAAAAAAAAGGATTTAACTTTAGAATATGACACAGCTTCTCTGCTAGATGCAGTGAGAATGGGCACCTTCTCTTTTGACTTCAAAAGGTTCCTTCAATGCATAATTATGTGCCTAACTAAAATACTTAGAGGGTCTTTTAAAGCACCTGATAAGCTTCTAAATTAAGATGTTTTAGGAGCTTATAAGATGTTCAATCTTATTCTAAAAATAAGTTCTCAATAAGTTCTCAAGTGTTTGGATAAAATAAGATGGTAGAGCTCATAAAATGTTTTTAGATTTTATAATATTGTAGGGTGTTTGGTAGAATAAGTTCTTTAAATTGCCATAATTACCAAAAAGGACATTGTCATGTAAATAGCTATTTGTTGACATATTTTATGTCAAAGACATTTAATAATATTCTCATAACTGTTTGTAATTTTATAATGTTAAAAATATAACAATTTTTTTTTAAATTATTACAATTCACTGCAGAAATCAATCTAATTGATCATTTGTTTACTTCTGGTTCTGGACATGACTTTATATTTGGTTTTTAATTAATGCAAAATTTCGCACACTTAACACTCTGTGTGTGTGTGTATATACATACTTGATTATTGACAAATAAATATTATTGAATTTTGATGATTGGAATTACTATATACTAATACATAAAGCAATAAAATAAGTTGAGAAGTAATTAATTTACTTTTAGCTAATTATGTAAATTTAATTTCTAATTTTTAATTGAGAGAATTTATTTTTACAGCAAAGCTGGTTTTAAAAAATAATTATTATGAATATAATTGTGCACAGTAAAATCCGTTGAAAATTGGGGTATTTTTGTCATTTGAGATGCAAAAATCATGGAGCTTATAAGATCTTATAAGATAAGTTGGGTTGGGCTTACTTATTTTCTAAGAGATTATAAGACCCAAGCATCTTATTTTTGGATTTTATAACCTCTTCCCAAAAATTATTATCCAAACACTTCCATACAGGTTATAAGATCTCAAACATCTTATAAGGTGTTTTGAAGAGCTTATAAGCTTAGCCAAACACCCTCTTAGTTGTAACTTGTAATTGATTATTAGAGGCTTTTTCTTTATTATTCTGTAGCGAAAGTTCCATTCTTATATATTCTTCTTCTAAATTTGTTTTAGGAGGGAGAATTTGCAAGTATTTCAGTGAAGAAATTAAGAAGACGCCAAATGAGAAATTTTTTCCTGTGTCTCATGGTTTCACAAGTAAGATAATTTTTCTTTGAACTCTTTAATTTACAAATTTCACACCGTATCGACAAACTTCTCATTTATTGTATGTTGGATTCTTTCATATTTGCGTTAACATATTTGATTCCTTAGAAGAACAATTTGCAACATTTCGCCAAATCTTTTGCCTGATTTTGTATGAATATTTGAACTCTTTAATTATTGTTTTATTTTCGAAATATACTCGATACATAACCAAAAATGCTCTAGAGTAGTCTAATATGAGTAAGTGGACATGATTTGCGATTTCCAGATGGTATGAAGCTTTTGAAATTCATCTCACGTTTGTCATGTGGAATGATTGTGAATCAATTAGTCTTAATTCATGGCTATACTTCTGAAACTGGCCTGAGTATGGAGCTACATTCCAGTCCGAAATTTTGGTCCCTTTTGTGTTGGAGATACATGAAATCTGAGTTTGTTGGTAACTAATTTGGGGACAAGGAGTCCCAATCTTTATGTAGATACTGGAGACTGGTCTTCTCATTGATCAACATGGATGTTTACGCACAAGAATATACATTTTTTGTGAAACTTTATCCAACAACTATTGGCATCAAGCGTGGTATATTTGGAGATCCTGAAACCACGATATATGGGAAAAGAAAAAACGTGTTTTGATTTTGTGATTTTGATGCTGCACCTCTATGCTTTAAATTATTGTGAAATTTGAATAGGAAATCACTGAAACACTATGAGAAAAGATTGCACACATATATTGTGTGGATTCTTGTGCAACATGAAACCTGCTACAGAGGGAGGCTGATGAATCTGATTTCTCTGCCCTTTTACTGACAAGAAAATGTGTTGTCCACTATCTATTACAATATAGCATGGATTGTCTAGTTGCTGATGCAGGCTTAATAGGACAAATAAAATGAATTGCTGATATATGTCATAAGCAAAATAAAGATAATAATGAGGAAAATTTTGTTGTCTGTACCACATGAGAACTTCAGATGGAGCTAGTTTCAATGATCTGACTAGTCTTATAAAGCAGAAAGTACTAGAAGAAAAACATTTTCCTCATATATCCAAGGACCAAATGGGGGTTTAATTCATTTATAGTTAGTTAAGAGAAACATGTCCTGCTATGTTCATTTTGTAGTTTCATATTGGTTGTACCTTATGTATATGGCATATAAGGAGTGCATTATCTTTTCTCTTAAAGGATAAACTCATCAAATGTTTCTGTTAGAAAAAATTCTTTTAAGCAGTATCTGCAAGTCATGTATATCTATAATTTTGAATTTTTTTCTCATGTTTCTCATGGCTGGCTACTCTATTTTGTTTTCGTTATATATATGAGCAGGGCGTTCCAATGATTTATATGGGAGATGAGTATGGCCACACGAAAGGGGGGAACAACAACACATATTGCCATGATAATTTCGTAATCCTCTACTCTCACACTGCAAATTACATTGGATTCTGTCTCTCTCTCTCTCTCTCAAATTCCAGTTTATTTGCAGATAAATTACTTCCGGTGGGATAAGATCGAGGAGGCAGCGTCAGATTTCTTCAGATTTTGCTGCCTCATGACCAAGTTCCGCCGGTAGATGCCTCCCATCTTAATATACTTCTTCTTATTGCTTTTGTTTAAAGGAAGTTAATCAAAATGTTCTTTTTCTCTTTCAGTGAATGCGAGTCACTTGGCTTAAACGACTTCCCAATAGCAGAGCGGTTGCAATGGCATGGCCATTCTCCCGGGATGCCAGATTGGACCAAGGCAAGCCGATTTGTGGCATTCACATTGGTAATTTTCTGTTAATTCGTGTATTTAATATCTTTTGAGATAATTACATGCAAATCTCTCATTTATTGGATAAATTACCTTGAAGCCCCTAAAATTTTGCAAATTTAATGTGACCACTCGAAAAGCAAGGAGTGAAATTTTAATATGCTTATACTGATAGTGGAAATTATGTAATTTCTCAAACATTGGGGGTGTTTTTTCGTAATTAGGATCTCATGTGATTCACCCTATTCTTTTTGTGATTCCTATTTAACATGTCATTCCGTCTATGTATTGACAGATTGACTCGGTGAAGAGGGAATTGTACATTGCCTTTAATGCTAGTCATGTAGCTGTGACCGTTGCTTTACCTGAGCGTCCTGGTTGTAGGTGGGACCCATTGGTAGATACCGGGAAGCCAACACCCTTTGATTTCCTCTCTGATGATCTCCCTGGGAGAGAGGTAGCTATAAGACAGTATGCTCATTTTCTTGAGAGCAATTTGTACCCCATGCTTAGCTACTCCTCCATTATTCTTTCACTCTCACCCGACGACAATATATAGTTAAAGTCGTAGCAATGAGTTGACATCTATTTGTATTTTGTGGACCTTGAAAAGTGAACAGTGAAGTATTGTACAGATTATGCATCTCTAGGTTAGTTACATGTATATGATCTTTAAACCAAGAGTCTTGGGAGTCACCAATAATAAAGTGTTGGCAGGTTTTACTTGCTTTTTTAATATTTATTTCTAAGAGAAGGGGGTTATCCTACTATTTTATCCCGACAAACCCGGGATAATAGTTATACGTCGGGTCCATGTTTCTTCCACTTGTTCCTTACTTCCGCAATTGAGAAGCTATGGTCTTCATGTCCATGTTGAGACCGATCTTAGCCAATGCATCGATAGTTCTATTCGCTTCCCGCCATATGTGTGATATATTAGCTTGCCATGGGAGATCCAACTTGTCCCGAATCTTCTGTATGAGAGAAAAACGCGAGTGGGAAGAGTTCCCTTCCGCAATGCTGTTGTAGACTTCTTAACAATCTGTCTCTACAACAACGTGGTTCAACTTTAGATCCCGTGCAGCTTCCAATCCGTGGCAGATCGCCTGAAGCTCAGCCTGAATGGTGTTAATTGTGTCACTTCAATCGTAGAAGCCTGTTATCCTATCACCATGTTCATTACGGATCAGGCTACCAATCGCTGCGTTGGAATTCATGGGATCAGGAGTATGTTGCACGGCTGCATCTACGTTGAGTTTCCACATTCCTTGCGCCAGACGTTTCCAACCAACTGGGAGGCTTTCCACTTCTAGGTCGCTTTTCAGAGCATGAGTTGCTTCGTCGACACGGTGTGGTAAGAACCATCGTTGTTGATAGGTCGGGAGACTCTTCAGCATGCCTGAATTTGTTCCGCACCTGGCATAGAACATGAATTGTCTTGGTAAAAATCACAGGCCAATTCTTACCAAAACAATCCATGTTTTCCGCATCAATGACGTTCCACCTTATCCACACATCACATGCGAAGAAGGTGGCGTGTCGCTGAATTGGTAGAAGACTCGTCCAAATAGTGTTCGTGTGCGAGCAGTCCCGAAGGACATGAAGGATCATCTCTTTGTGACTGTTGCATAGTTTACAATTAGGACTTGATCCAATACCGCGATGAAAAAGGTTTGCATTTATAAGGATTCTATTATGTCGGACGAGCCAAACAAAAAATTTTCTTCCATGAGCCACGGGAATTTTCAAGATTCGCTTCCAGATGGCTTGATCAATGGTATCCGTATCCACCCCATTAAGAAATTCATAAGCACTTTTTTGTGTGCTTCCAGATTTGATTCTCTCAAGTGATTAAACTCATTTAGATTGATGACAGCAAGCTCGTCGCGAATATCCACGGGGAGATTAATGAGTTCTGCACAATCCCATATTTAAGACACATTCTAGTAGGTGGCTAGTGGCTACCTTACGGTCCTTGACACATCGTCGGCGATCATTCCGGATAACGCTTGCATCCTCTGTTAGCTGCTTCTATGAGTCCGAGGGTTCAAATGCAAGAGAAGGAGCTGCTCTCTTATCTAGTTCTTCTTCTATCAATGCAATGAAAGAACCATCCCTTCCTATTTGTTTGTCCTGTCAGATAGAAAGAAAATGTGACCCCAAAGAGCCCTTCTTGACTACTTTATTGTAACAGATTTGTCAGGCCAAAACCAATGATCACACCAAAAATGAGTCGTATTACCATCCCCAGTTTTCCACATAGTGCCCGCCTCTGGAATGGAGAAAGAGTCTTTGATACTCCTACACGTATGTGGCATGGCGGAACTGGGCCCTTTTGCGATAAATAAATATATTTGTGTCTCATAACTTGTACCCATAATTTTTGATCGTCGTGAACGAGTTGCCACGCCAGCTTACCCAAAAAAGAGAGGTTGACTACTCTCAAATTACGTAGCCCCAAACCACTCCGTTCTTTACTTTTGCAAACTTTACTCCAAGCAACGGGATGGATTTTACGAGATTCATCTGAGCTACCCCAAAGGAATTTACGGTTCTCCCGATCAATTGCGTCACAAATACTGCTTGGTATCTTTGACGTTTGCATAACATAATACGGGATAGTCGAAGTTACTAAGTTGATCAAAGTTGCATGCCAGCTAAAGAGAGTTGCTTTCGTTTCCACCCTTGAAGTTTATGTTTCATTCGATCATGAAGAAAGTGATAATCTTTCTTAAGTACCCGAGTATGGTGCAAGGGGGTTCTCAAGTATTTCCCGAGGTCCACAGTCACGACCAGATTCGCCCGTCACCCAATTTCATGACCGCGCCGCCCCGGAATGTTGATGGAAAAAAATATTTGCGATTTGTGGTGATTGACCAACTGGCCTGACATATTGCAATATTCTCAAGAGTGTGATGTGTGCTCTCCATTTGGACGTCTGAGGCCTTCCCGAAGAGGAGTAAATCGTCTACAAACATGAGGTGGGATAATTTGAGACCTGTTCGAGATGATAGCGTAGGGCCCTATCTCTTTTCCTTCACAGCTTGAGTGATCATCGAACCTAATTTTTCGACACAAAAAACAAAGACATAAGGTGATAATAGGAGCCCCTCTTTGGTTTGAACCACTCTGTCGCTTCGCTATTACATAAAAGAGATAGCTTAGTAGTAGTGGTGCAACTCAATATGAGCCGGATCCAGGTATCGGGAAAGCCCAATTCGCCCAACACATTCTCTATAAATAGCCAATCAATTGTGTCATAAGCTTTCTAAAAATCAATTTTGGCAATAAAACAACCTTTTTTACCTTTCGAAACTCTCATGTTGTGAATATTTTCTTGGGTTACAATTATATTGTCAACAGTTTGCTATATTTATTCTACTAATAGTATGCTTCCGATTCGGCCACACCAAATGTATTTCACAAAATAAGTGACCTATAATTCACTCACCTTGTGAAATACACTTGAGTTGACCAAACCGGGAGCGGGCTAGAATTTTCCACTTGAACGCCCCGCCATACATAACAACTTCAAGATTTGAAACTAAACTATTGTGCTATGTTGTTGGTGTGAGTCCTGTATCCCAATTTGACATTAGGAGGATCTTCCTTGTCTTGGTAGTGGAATATTGTTATACTACTTTGTAGTAAATATATATACATGTGTAATTGAAATATTCGTTTTAATGCACTATAGAGGACTAACATCCATATGTCAAGATTATTGTTTTTCCTTTTTATTGCGTAATATGTTTGTTAATCATCTAAAATATTTGTTAATGTTTTTATGTTTGATTTTTTATTTATATGTTCAATCTTAAATTATTAATGCATGAAATAGTACTAGACATTTCTATTTGCTTGTTTTGACGCGAAACAACACAGTAAATATTACTAGCACTATATGCATCGTCTAATTTAACTTATGATCATATGATATACATGGATTACAATCTTGTCAAATATATTATTTTTTTTGCCTCTCAGTCAAGCTTTTATTTGTTTGAATTTATAGATGTGATTTTATTTTTTTATTGTAATTAGCATATATATTTATCAATTCTTCACTATTGGTTTGTTGAATCTTTTGTTGAAAACTCGATCAGACTAAAATGATAGCTCTAAATTAAATTAAAATTTATTTTAACACATTATTTTGCAGGAGTATACAAAGAAAATTGTTCATAATCATGAGTTACTATATAAAATAATTTGAGCAATACCCAAAAGATAATTATCTCCATCTAATTAAATGATGTGTTCTAGCATTGTTGGGTGACTTAATTAATAAACAAGTAAAATATTTAACATATAAAATATATTTTCTAAATCTGAAGGGCATTTTAGTACGTTGCATAAAAAAAGAATCAAAATGAAGTACTTTTATCATTTCATGAGTACTAATATCATTTCCGAGAAATATATGAATATATATATATATATATATATATAAAGATATTTGTAATTAACTCTTTCCACATCAATCTATTCATAATTATCAAAACAAACAAAAAAACATCAATCTATACAAGCAACAAGCTAGCTGTGTGCCTATTCAAATCATGGGTGCATGTATAATTTTATTTAGCAAATTGAGTTCTTCGATACATAATATATATATATATATATATATTTATATATATATACACACAAATGTCAATTAATAAGAGGTGAAACATAGATGTGACGTGCACGTAAAATTGAGTTACTTTATGAATATATGCAAGGTTGTATCTATCTATATGTATGTACAAATGCTCCCATTAATTTCACACAAAGTTGATCAGTTCAAATTGAGAAGAAAGAACATCAATCTACATTCTTAGTTTTTTCAAAAATCCAATTTTGCCGTTGCGGTTGACCTGGTGTAAATGTTGACTATTTTCCCGACAAGCATACTCTTTTCATGTGAGGGGCTGCATATAATCTATTTAGAAATTGAGAAAAGTGGATGTAATTGAGATAAAATAAACAGGATTGGTTTAATAAAATATTTAGAATTCTAATAACACACACACACATATATATATATGAAATAAACAAATATAATATATTTAATAAGACATAAAGAAACACACATACACACATGTACATATATATATATATATATATATGAAAAACACAAAAATAATATATCCTTTATGAAAAATACATATAAATATTATATACATAATATGTATATGTACTAATTTTTTTTATTTATATACATATATATGTGAATATATATATAAAATATATAAAAAAATCACATAAATATTATATAAAAAAAACATCATCGTTCATTGTCTTCACAGTGTTGTGAAGACGATGAACCTGCAACCCCAAATCCCCTCCCGCCACCTCGCGCCGCTACCCCCAAACGCCCTTCTTCACCCACAGTACAAAACACACACACGCGCAGACCCGCACAAAATCACACACACGCATACTACACAAAATCACACAGAGACACACACACACATATATGTATATGTATGCGCAAAATCAAACACACAATAAATTAAACTATTTAATTAATTAAAAAAAAAGTAGAAAAAAATAATAATTTATATTGTTCATCGTAGTGGACGATGACCAGTAGAACAGATTTATGATATTTTACCCCATGAATATAAGTGTCTTTTGCACATTTTAGATTTTTGCTTTCTAGTGATTTTTCTTTTTGAGTTTTATTTAAAGGCAAAACGGACGTTTCACCACTTTTCGTTAGATAATATTGGACCCCCTCATTTTGGGAAGGTGAACGCAATTACCCAAACTCGAGAGGTGGGTTGTTCATAGCCCAAACTCGAGGGAGGTGGTTTTACCATTTTCAAATGCTTCCATCCAAACAAGCCCTTAGGAGTATTCAATTGGTTTCTGATGAGAGAAAGAGAATTCTGGAACTGTATTTCCATTGATAATGAGAAAAGATGTACAAACAGTATATTTAGACAAGTGGGCTAATTCCCAACTAAGCTAACAAAGACAGTTAAAGTAATTAACTGTCTAACTAATTAACCTAACAGCTAACTAACTAAGGTACAATCAATCTAAGCTATGGTACAACCAGGCTTAAATACATTTCAACCCCCTCAAGTTTGGTCCTTTCTAAATATATCAATGACTCCAAACTTGCCAAGAAGGTATTTATGCTTGTCTTTGCTAAGCCCTTTTGTTAACAAATCAGCAGATTGGTCTTCACTTCTAACATACTCAGTGAAAACAACTCCATTTTTAATTAAATCTCTAATTATATGGCAATCAACCTCAGTGTGCTTTGTCCTTTCCTAAAAAACAGGATTAGTAGCTATACTTATTGCAGACTTACTATCACAGTATATTGCCACCATATTTTTCTTTTGAATTCCCAAGTCATCCAATATCCCAAGCAACCAAATCACTTCACAAGAAGCAGCTGCAATTGACATGTACTCAGCCTCACAAGATGATTTAGCTGTTGGGTTTCGTGTAAAAACACATAAATGCAGCAGAAGAATTTCAAAAATTTAACTAAAAACCCAAAAGTATATTCTAATTCGCATAATTGAATCTCAAACATGCATTAACGAGTAAATCCGACTTACCCGTTGAATCGAGGTGGTAGGAGAATCCAATTCTTCTTTTAAACTTTAGATTGATGAACTTCTTGAATTCTTCAACCCTCGTGTGCTTCAATTCTTGAAGTTGTAGATGAATCCAAATCGAATTACGTTGCCTCTAAATTATCACGCGCGAATTGATGAAAAAAAATTCCCTTCTTGTTCTCTATAGGGGCGACGGCTTTTGTGTATAGAGAGGGAGGATATTTTTCTTCTTCTATTCTTTGGAGAGTTACAATTCATGTAATGTATTCTCTTTTTTAGGTTAAAGTCAAGAGAGTCCTTTTATAACTCAATGACTTGTTGATCTAGGCAAAACAAAGAGACCAATTTGATCATCCAATCTAGCCTAATGGGCGTCCATGAGTACGCCCCATATAAGGCCCGGAATTCTTTTGTTTTGTTAATTTCTTCATTCAATTAATTATTTATTTTATTCAATAAATAAATATATTAATTAAGTAATAAAATTAATTAGATAAATTAATTCATTAATATATTTCTCTAAGAAATTAATTAATAAATAATTGGTTATCTTATCCAATAAGCAATTAATTATTTAACTTATCCAATAAATTAAATCTTTCCAAAATAAAATAGAAAATAGAAAATCCTTTTTTCAATTTTCTTTATCAATTCTTTAGCGCAACTCTTTAGGTTTGTTTCATTTGGCAATGAGAGGAAACCAAAGAAAGTGGGTAACACTTAGCCATTCATGTGGCCCTCCTCGTAGCCCAAATCAAATACGAATGAATGGATCATTCTACAACCTTTCAATCGTAAGTACCATGTATGTATAAACCCTTCGTTCACGTTTCCCGGTCAAGTGAGATTCATGGTTATGTCAAACTCACTGGAATTGATCATATGTATAAATTATAATAATACGAGATCATTGAGATCGATTTGGTGCCTAGCACAATCGTCTCGTTTGCTTTGGCCAAAGACTTTGATCTTTATTTATCTATAATTACATAGGGTACATTCTCATTCACTTATGAGAGAACGAATCCCTCTTGGATATCTGCTAAGACTACCACTTGCCCATCAAGTTCGCATTTCGAGGTTGACCCCACCAACGGGTGAATTGTGTCTAACTACTCTAGTGAAAGACTTGACGTCACAAGTGCATCTTCAGCCTGATACTTCAGGTCAAAGGTTCACATATACCTATTACGCATAATCAGTTCAGTCATTGACAGTCACAGTGTGAAAACCCATGTGACAGAACCGATACGAGTCGTGTTCAAGCATATCAGTTCCACTGATGTGCCTACAATCTTAATCTCCTATCATCCTATGATACTAGACAGGCACTCTCATGTCGGAGTTAAGATTGTACAAGTATTCGAAATCTTTATTTGTCCATTAAAAACTTCATATTACTTGCGAACTTATTTTAGTAATCAAGATCGATTTCTCTAGTGTCACTCTTCCTATCTCATAGGAAGTAAAGGGATTGCACTAAAAACATGGACAAAATGTTTTACACAACTTATAGATGCAGATAAGAATTAAGTGAAAACTTAAATGATGTCTTTTATTATAAATAATATTTAAGTTTAATACAAGATAGATTCCCTATTCATACTACCATCTATGGCATCTGAGGGCATAATCCTAACATTAGCCACTATCTTCTGTTTTTTTATTTCCAAGATATTAAGGTTTCACCAAGTTTTATACGAACATCAGTAAGAGATCTTCTTGTCATCAAACATGATACCTAATCTGCATCACAGTATGCTTTCAGATCTAACTTGCTATTTCTAGCCATGAATACCCCAATTTCACGATGCACTTTCAAATAACTAAGGACTCTTATAGCTGCCTCCAGTGAGATTCCTTAGGTTTGTGCATTTATTGAGTGAGTATTCATAAGGAGTAACTTATATCAGGTCTGGTTATTCCATGATAAATCATTTTTTCCCACCAACCTTTGATACTCCGCTACATTACTCAACAATAGATCACAATCCTTAACTTTAATATGTGTATCATAGTCATAAGTGTTCAATTTCATATTATGCTCCGTGGGTGTATCTATTGGTTTACACCATGCCATTCCAGTTTCATTAAGTAATTCAAGTACATATTTTCTTTGGTTTTGCAAATCCCATATTTAGTTCTAGCAACCTCAATGCTAAGAAAAGAAAATATTTTAATTCACCAAGATCCTTGATATGAAATGTTTTGTGCAAATATAACTTCAAATCTGCAACCATCCTTTTATAATTTTCTGTGGTGATGATATCATCAACATACATCAAAAGGATAAAAATCTAATTTTCTTTCTTCTTTGTAAACAATGAATAATTATGTTTGGATTGAATGTAACCGTCATTGGTTAAGCCTCTGTGAATTTGAGGTTTCATTGCCTTGAAGCCTGTCTCACTCCATAGAGTGATTTTAGCAATCTACACACTTTCCCCCTTGATTGTTAAAACCTTCTGGAACTAGCATATAGACATCTTCAGATAGGTAATCTTGTAAGAGGGCATTAGTGACGTCAAGTTGAGATAAGGACCAATTGTGGATAGCAGCTAATGCTAAGACAGTTCTTATAGTGACTTTCTTCACCACTGGACTAAAAGTGTCTTGGTAATCCAAAACCCCTTGTTGTGTGTATCCTTTAGCCAACAACCTGGCTTTAAACCTCTCAATAGAACTATCAGATTTAACCTTATATACCCATTTACAACCAATAGCTGTCTTATGAGCAGGTAAATCCATCACTTCCCATGTATTATCAATCTCAAGTGCTTTAATTTCAGCAGCCATTACTTCTCTGTCTAACATCTTTGACAACCTCTTTATAAATGGTTGGTCCAACCGCAGAATTAACATAACAAACAAAGGCTTGCTAAGAAGAAAATAGATGAGAGTAATTAAGATGATTGGATAATGGATACAGAACAGAAGTACTGGCAGATTGTAAAGTATGACAAATGAAGTCTTTATTCCAGGTAGGAGTCTTAGAGGGTCTTTGAGATCCTCTAAATGGTAAGGAACTTTCATCATGTTGATTAAAGGAAGTGAATGAGAAGAACTGTGAGTGTGTTCAGAAGAGGATTGAACACAAGGAGCAGTAGAAGGAATATATGGAAGAATAAATTAATCATAGAAAGAATGAGAATCATCTATAACAAGGTGATCAGAATATGTAGAGTGAGTAATAGCAAAAATAATATAGATTCATAGAAAATGGGGAAAATCGCATTTTTAGTCCCGTAAGTTTGCCCCGGTACACTTTTGGTCCCATAAGTTACGGGATTCTCACTTTACGTCCCATATGTTTCACAAATTCTCACTTTTGGTCCCATCCGTCTATTTTTAACGGAAAATGGCACGTGAGTGGCACGTGCCCGGTTGCCAGCTGGTTTGGGAGGGGGGGATTGTTCAATTTTCACTGTTTTGGGGCAAAATTTGAAATTTTGAAAAGCCGATTTGGGGCAAAATTTTGGAATTTGACAGCAGCCCATCTTCTTCTTCATTGCAGAAGTGAATTCCCGGTCATGGCAGTTGTGAATTTGCCTGGAAATGCGCGGGAGAAGGTCATGTTTTGCTGTGAAAAAATGACATTGAAAATGGCTAAAATCGAGCCCAAATTCGCCGGAAAAACACCGACGTGGGTCCCTGAGTGCAATGCCATTAACACCGGCTGAATTGCTGCTCGAAGCCGTCCTTAAATCGGTTGAGAAGACGATTTAAAAATTTCAGATTTTGCCCCAATTGACTTTTGAAAATTTCAGATTTGCCCCCAAACAGTGAAAATTGAACAATTCTCCCCCCCAAACCAGCTGGCAACCGGCACACATGCCACTTACGTGCCATTTTCCGTTAAAAATAGACGGATGGGACCAAAAGTGAGAATTTGTGAAACATATGAGACGTAAAGTGAGAATCCCGTAACTTATGGGACCAAAAGTGTACTGGGGCAAAGTTATGAGACTAAAAATGCGATTTTCCCTAGAAAATGACATCTCTAGATATAATAAAAGTGCTGGGAAAATCGCATTTTTAGTCCCGTAACTTTGCCCCATTTCACTTTTGGTCCCATTAGTTACGGGATTCTGACTTTACGTCCCATATCTTTTAAAAAATTCTCACTTTTGGTCCCAAACCCCTAATTCCGTCTATTTTTAACGTGAAATGGCACGTGAGTGGCCCGTTCGGCGTTAGCCAGCTAGGTTTGGGGGGAAATTGTTCACTTTGATTGTTTGGGAGGCAAAATTGGCGGTAAAATTGAGAAAAAAGAAGGGGAAATAAGATTTTGGGGCAAAATTAGATAGGTTTTTCTCAATTTTGGTGCCAATTTTACCTCCCAAACAGTCAAAGTGAACAATTTCCCCCCAAACCTAGCTGGCTAACGGCGCACGGGCCACTCAAGTGCCATTTTACATTAAAAATAGACGGAATCATGGGTTTGGGACCAAAAGTGAGAATTTTCTGAAAGATATAGGACGTAAAGTGAGAATCCTGTAACTAATGGGACCAAAAGTGAAATGGGGCAAAGTTACGGGACTAAAAATGCAATTTTCCCTAAAAGTGCTAGTAGTCAAATCAAGCAATTTGTATCCTTTCTGTGCGTATGCATAACCAAGTAGAATACATGTCTTGGATCTGTGGGCAAATTTGTCAACAACAGATAAGACTTTGGCATAGCATAAACAACCAAACACTTTGATGTGTGTGTGAGAGAGAGAGAGATGGAGGTTTAAGGAAAAAAAGATCAAAATGAGTTTTTCATTGAAGAAGGACAAAAGAGGTTCTACTTATGAGATATATGGCAGCTTTGATGCATTCACCCCTAGAAATGAATGGGAATATGTGATTGAAGTATTAATGCCCTTGATACATCTAAGATGTGCCTGTACTTACTTTCCACAGGGCCATTTTGCTGTGGTATGTATGAGACAGAACTAATGAGTGATTCCTTGAGGGGTGAAATTTTTTGAAAATGAAGCTTTGAAAAAGTCCTATTCATTCTCAGTTCTTATGATCTTTATGGACTTATTGAACTGAGTTTTAACAAATTGAGAGAAACTTTGAATAATGGGCAAGATATCAGACTTTAGTTTCCAAAAGAAAACCCTAAGTAGATCTTGAGTAATCATGTATTTTTCGTTGTTTAGGGTTGGAGTCTTATATGGCCCCGATAACGGAACACCATTATAGGTACATTTAACATGCATCTCTGTATTTCTTTCCTGTAGGATTTGAATCTTTATTCTTTTCATTTGATATAATAATATGGAGAAGACATAATTCTTTCAAGCACCGACAGAACTGGAAGCATATATCCATATGAATGAGGTCAAAAATAGCAGTAGAGTATTGTATTCTATATGAAAAAGAAGATCTCTAGTGTTTGACAATAGGATAGAGTGGACAAAGAGATGAAGAAGGATTAAGATTAAAACTAATATGAGGCAAGTGTTTGAGTCTGGAAAATGACATGTGTCCCATTCTGAGGTGCCACGGATTAGATGCAATAGATGATAAACAAGTAACACAACTATTATTACAAAGAGAATGATCAATATCTTTGAATGTATTATTACAAGATGAAGAATCAAACAATTGAAATTTGCTAGATTGTACTGAATTACAAGTGGATGACTGAAAAGGAAGAACATTATTTCCATTGAAAATGTATTGAAAGGATTAAGGAGCAGCTAAAGGATCAAGGATGTAGAGACTAGAGACCATTTTTTACTCTAACAATCCCTTTATCTTGCCACTCCAGATGTCTTGAAAGACATGAAAATGAGGATACAAAGCAACAAAGCATGTGTTGTCGCGAGTGAGTTTGGAAATGGACAGAGGATTAAATTGGAAATCAGAAACATATAAGACATTTCGAAGGATTAAGCCATGAAATAGTTTGACTGGGCCAATTTTTGTAACTGAAGCAAGCACACTAGTAGGCAATTTCACAGATGTATTAGGAAGTGCAGTGTGTGCTGAAGGTTCAAATAGATTAAGATTAAAACATATATGCTGATTTGCACCACTGTCAGTAATCCACGCCTCATGAGATGTATTAGAAAATAAAGCAAAGGTATTATCCATGATACTTGACTGTAGATTGATAGTAGATGTAGAAGCAAAGTTTGCCTCTGCAGATTGTGTTGTGAAGTTTTTTTGAAGAAGCAACAACAATTGTTGGTATTGATGAGGAGTGAAAACTAGAGCCTGAGTGAGATTTGAAGTATAAGGAGATGGATAGTGTGTATGAGGCTGTGGAACATTACAAATTTCAAAAGGATGTGTAGAAATGCCATCTGCAGATGAATATGTAGATGAAAATTGAACTTGATTAGAACTGTAACCCCTGCCTTGGCCTCCTTTGCTGGTATTTCCAGATTTCCCACTACCTCTTGGAGGATATCCAATCAGCCTATAGCAAGTGTCCTTAGAATGACCTTGTACCCTATAGTTTTCACAAGTAATATTGGATCTCTTAGGTTTGTGACTAGAATTTGAGTAAAAACTCGTAGGAATTTCATTAGATATGACAGGAATGTTAATGCTTCTTGGTGATTCCTATTTACACACCATGAAATATGTTTGTTTATGTGTTGGTGGGGGAATCATCATCAATATTTGAGATCTAAGGGTTGTATAGGAATCATTTAGGCCAATAAGGAATTGCATCAATTTTAATGATCATGAGAATAATCCGATAGGGCTTTACATGCGGCACAATCACAATGAGTAGGGGTGAGCATTGGTTTTGAAAAATCGCCCAAACCGACCGCACCGCACTGAACTGCACCGTTTTTGTCAATATTTTAAGTAAACCGCGGTTTGAAATTTAAATGAAAACCACACCGCCCTATTCGGTTTGGTTTTAAAATTAGTGTTAAAAAACCACACCGCACCGCTACCGCCTACATACATACATCCATATATATTACTTATTATTCTTTTTTATTTGAACTTTTAATAGGTTTTACTCGTAATACTATTCATATTTGTAGTTTAATTTAATATTTATTACTTAATTGATATGGTTATATATTTTATATGATTAATAACATGTTCAATCAATATTTGTGTTTGAAACTTTTAAAGTGATAATATTTTATGATATTTTTGTTTTATATTTTTTTTTATATAATAGACACTTGAAGAGCTTTGACGTAAAAAGTATTATAGATTATATTTATGACATTTGTTCTAGTTAATTCTCACAATTATTTATAATAGCAATGTTGCGTTAGATCATCTTTTGTTTTAAAACCTTATAATGTTTTTTACAATATTCATTTGCAAATTTTAGTGCACAAATTTTAATAAACAAACAATTATAGCATGTCATTAAAAAAAAAAAAAATTACAGCATATCATTTTTGTACTACTTGTTCATATACAAATTTCTTGTCCTACTTTTCATACAAGTTAGATTAAGACATTTTCATATTTATTTGATATATATATAGTAAAATACGTACATATTATATTCTACTCAGTGTAAAACATATATTTAAAGTGATATACCGGTACCTTTTTAAGCTCTAAACGTATGACACTCTTATATAATAATATGTAATGACGCTGGTGTTCTTTTTAATGATTCATGAGTTTAATCTTGATAAATATTTCCCGACAAATATTTTCTAAGTATAAATCATCTTTATCTTTCTATCAATTAGTTTAACAAAAAAGATGACAAACATTGTTTGCTTAATTATTTAGTTTTAAAATGTAAAATAACTTGAAAAATTGCCAAATCGCACCGAACCGTTGAACCGCACAAAACCGCAATTTTAAATTTTATTTTCTCCAAACCGCACTTGGCAATTCGGTTTGAAATTAATGAAAAAAAATCGCAAAACCAAGCCGCGAACATCCGATGGTTGTACATAAAGAGGATCGTTTATATCGAATACAATCGGTGAATTTGCGGAAGAAGATTGATTGGAACCAAAAGCAATGTTAACCGGATCCATAAAATTAAACAAGAAGGTAGGAAATCGAATTGATAAAGCGATACCAAAAAAATAAAAACTCAAGTTGCAATTGATTGAAGATCGCTGGCTCGTGAGTTGTGATACCATATTGAGAGAAAGAGAATTCTGGAATTGTATTTCCATTGACAATGAGAAAAGATGTACAAACTGTATATTTATACAGGCGGGCTAATTAACAACTAAGCTAACCGAAAGTCCGAAACAACTAAAGTAATTGACAGTCTAAATAACCAGACAGCTAACTAAGTAGGGTACAAGCCATCTAAGCTAAGGTACAAGCAGGCATAAATACATTTCAACAGTTTCCCTCCAAGATTGTGGAGATAGGCTGGTGGTAGGTAACAGAATTATACTCTTTTTCTCTCTCACTATCACTCAATTTTTCTGTTTGTTGGTTGTTCTTTAATTGTAGTAGTATTCATATATCTATTTATATTTCTTGATAATGATCGTACCAACTATACGCGCAATTTCGTATTACTGGACTGGTGTTTTTATCAAGCAGTTGTGCAAAGTGGCAGATATTACTATGCTGAGTGTCAGGTTATATTTTTCTTTTGAATAAAACGATAGTAGAATACAAGTAAATGAACGTAGTGATTTTTATTAGGCATCCATGTATAAATGCAGGAAGCTGAATTGCTGAACAGAGTTTTGGTAACAATGCATCAGGAGGTATTGAGATTGAGGAATTACCGAGTGTGCCGGAGAATGAAGAGAGGGGTCTTGTGCTTTTCAAGCCCATGGATACTACTCCCCTGCTGCACTCTCCTTCCAATTTCTCGATCTCAATTAGCCCTCATCTCATCTCGGGGTTCAAAAGTGAGTATGATTTCGCCTTCGTGTGTGGTCTATTTGCATTTGCCTGATATTTTGTGTATTGACTTTGAGTTGATAGTTTTGGAATTTTCGGCTGACGTTCTACCTCATACTGATTTTCAGAGAATTTTATACATATGCATTCCTGATTGCCACTGCTAGTATGTAAGAGATCTAGTTAGGTTATTGTTATGTATAGAGATGACTCTCCTAATTTTTTCTTTCCTCTTTATTTTGGTTGGCTGTATGCATCAGAAGGTTTTACATCTACCATGCTTGTTAGGATTAGCCTCCTTTCTCAGACAATGAAATTTCTTGGGTTGTGATCATCAAAATGGTAGTTAAGTGTAAAAACTGGTGGGAAAATGCTTAAAGCAAATTGCATGATCAGCCAACTGACCCTGGTTCAGTTTCTACTTCATATTTTGTCTATAATGTCCACTGTGGGTGCGATAGTTACAATCGTGTTTTAGCAAAAACGAAGCAGATCTTGCTTATAACAAATTTCCTGGCAACTTGGTTACTGAGTATAGTTTCGAAATATAATAGCCAGTTGGGTGTGTTTTGCGTAGATCAAACCTTGTGGTCGAGCCGATCAAATTCTTGGAGATTACAGAATGATGAGGCAGTAGCAGAGGAATATAACTCTGATTCAGGTGACGGGTGTCTAGCTGTTGTCCCTTGGGTTCCGTCACAGCTTCCTTCCGCTGATGTTCCTTCACACTTTGATAATTATGAGATGATGGATGCTGAAGAGGAGGAGGAAACGACGAAGGATGTTGAAGAGAGCAGAGATGTCCAGCAAAGAAATGATAATGAAGCTAGGGGGAATGACGGTGTGCATCAATGGCAGCAGCAGGAGCACTGCATGATTCCACAGTTTCCACACAACACAGCAACTCCGGTTTTCTGGTACAGATAACTAACCTTGATTGGTGTAAGTACTGATTTACTGCAAAGTTAGATTTTTGTCATGTAGGAGTTGGCTTGCAGCTGAAGGCTTATATTTAGTATTAACCCGACCGTGTTCTTGATCAATGTAAAAAGATTTTCGTCATCTTCTAATCGGAATTATCCTTTTAAATTGTATAATCCTTTGTTTTCGTTGTTTTTCCTTCCGTTTTTTCCCCTTAATAAGTATCGGCTTGTGCAATAAAGGACGGTGAACACAGATCCAGAACAGGGGAAACCTAATGAATACTCTTTGGCCAAAATTTATCTCGAGTAAAGCTGGACGTGGTATATTACCATACTTAATAGGAGTGAATGACATTGCTACAGTAAAATGTGGTCGTCCATGCTCATATCTGCCCTTGCTTTCCTTCCCTGAAAATGTATACAAAAATATATAAATATACACACTAACACACCACTATCACTAACACACATATATATTATACAAAAGTATATACACTCAAAAAAGTTAATATAAAAAATATATACAAAAATATATAAATATACACACTAACACACCACTATCACTAACACATATATATATATATTATATTATACAAAAGTATATACACTAAAAAACAATTAATATAAAAAACTAAAAAAATTTAATACACTAAAAATTTAATATAAAAAATATATACAAAAATATATAAATATACACACTAACACACCACTATCACTAACACATATATATATTACACATATATATATTATATTATACAAAAGTATATACACTAAAAAACAATTAATATAAAAAACTAAAAAAATTTAATACACTAAAAATTTAATATAAAAAATATATACAAAAATATATAAATATACACACTAACACACCACTATCACTAACACATATATATATTATATATTATATACAAAAGTATATACACTAGAGATTTTGAGGGTGATTCGAATTATGGCCTCTATTTCATTTCGGGTTTATTGTTTCGTTTGGGTTCAGGTGGGTTTACTGAAAAATAATTATTTTGGTTTTTTGCCGGTGTGTTTTTGGGGGGTTTAAATCCAAATTTGGGGAAAATCTTCTTCTGTTGGTAGGGTATGTATCGCTATTTTTCCAGGTTTAAGCTTTCAAATTTTATGTTGTTATTAGCTTTTGGCTTTTATAATTCTCTTATTATTGTTCTGCAACATTTTGGAGATTGAAAATCTGAACCAGAGCTCAAAGTTCATTAATCAATGCTAAATATGACATCATAGATAGAGAATAAATAGTAATCTCTAGCTCACCCTTCAATTGCTTGTCGCCAATCTTTGATTGTTTACGGCAATTGGCCTTCATTTTCTTTGATGTAATTTGTTATATGTGTTTTGGGTGCTTCATTAGTCATTTTATCAGTTAAATGCATGTTACACAGGGGTCTTTTTGTCGTACGTCACGGTAAAATTTTGCTTCTTCTTGGTTATCCGAATTATTACTGCTTTTGTGCTTCTTTTACCCAGTATTTAATATAATTTTGGGATTTGTATTTGAGGAATGGGGCTAGGTTGTTGAGAATTGGTAGAATAGTTTAAAGGGTGGTTTATATTTCATTTTCAGAATTATGAACAGCTCTCGATTTGTGGTACTTCAAGAAACTCATTAGTTGCCTGAAGTTTATTTTGTATGCTCTTTTGGAGTAGTGGATTATCATGTAGCTTTAAATTTTATGGGTTACTACCGATGTTTTTCCATCTAATTAAATACAATTTTCATCCTAAGAGGTAAAACTTATAATGTTTTTATATTCTTCTTCTTGGGGGCTTATGTATTTAATATAATTTTGGAATTTTCTGTATTCTACAATGGGGTTTTCTGATTTCCGTGTAGGGCATGCTGTTGTCATTGGAGCTGCAGAATTTGCGGAAAACTTTCTTCAGTTGTTAGGGTATGTCTTGATGTTTTTGTGAATTCGTTTATTTTTTGGTTGTAAGCTTCTTTGGCTTTTCATGTGATTAGTGGTGCATAAGTTTACAGATTTTATGTTATTCTTAGTTCTTGGACTCTACAACTCTGTCACTGGTCACGTGGTTATCGTTTTAGATATATGTTAAATGATACCTTTCCAGTTATAACCATCATTTCAAAGATCAATTTTCGACTTGAGTTCATTCAAATCTAAACTGATTATTGTTAGTTATGTACAGTTATTTGAGAGGATGTGAATATATTGCAAATCTAAACTTGTTTCTAGAATTTAATTAGATAGCTATTTATAGGTAAACAGATCTCTTGCAAGTTTTGGGGTGGATCTTATCAGATTGTTCTCTTTGGAGATTCAAATCTCTGATTTTGATTTTCGAATAATGGCACTTCTCGAGGAGAAGAAACGCAACTCTTTATTTTCGAGAAATTTCGTTTCGAGCAGAGAAAACAATAGTAGATTGTTCTGTAACACTTTGGAGATTGAAATATCTGATTTTGATTTTCGAGAAATTTTGTTGTGAGCCCAGGAAACAATCGTAGTTTGTGAGGAAATCTTGCAATTTCAAAATTGCCCACCAGTTTCGGTTCTTTGAAACCAAAAACAATTTCAGACTTCTTGGTGGAAGAGAAATGAAACTTGAAACCTTGGTTTCTGAAACAAATATATTGTTAAATGCTTGGATATAATTATCTCGACAATTTGATGAGAGAGTTTTGATTTTGCGGGTACTCTTTCTTTGACTTGAGTCTATCACATACGATACTATTATTACTGTAAATTTATTAGTTGGTAAAACGTGATGTTTGTTATAATTAGGTCCCATACTCTTTTTCTCCAGTCTATAAAAGTGCAAGTTCTGTGCTAAGAATAATAATTTCTTATTTGCTTAATGTATAGTTGTTTTTTGGGTGCCTCAGATTTTGGAATAATCGGATTCTTGGTATTTTTTTTTAATTATATTTTTTTCAATGTCCAAATTTTAGCAAAAACTGCTATCTGTCGCATTTCTCCCACTGCCGACGACCTGTTTTAGCCCACTACAGGTTTGTTTATTTTGTGTTCATATCAGTATAGGTTTATTCAGTTTTGTTTGTGATTGAATTTTGTATTAGAATTTTGTTTTTGTTTTTACTTATTTATGTTCTGGTGAATAGTTAGACTATCGTATTATTTGGTAAGTACATGGAGGCAGCAATATAGATAAATTAGGTCGAGTTCGAGCTCGCGCTTGACGAGCTCGAGCTCGAGCTCGACAGGTAAAAAATGAGCTCGGCTCGAGCTCGCGAGCTAGCCCAAGCTCGCGAGCTCGAGGCTAGCTCTCGAGCTCGAGCTCGATCCCACTAGCTCGAGCCTAGCTCTCGAGCTCGAGAGCCACTAGCTCGAGCTCGAGATCCACTAGCTCGAGCTCGAGAGCCACTAGCTCGAGCTCGAGCTCGAGAGCCACTAGCTCGAGCTCGAGCTCGAGCTCGTTTGCAATTAGTGACTTACAAAACTTGCTCAATTTCACACTTTAAACTCAACAAAACTCAATTTCACACTTTAATTGCAGTTAGAAATGCCCTCAACAACACTTTAATTTCACACTTTAATAGTAAAAAAACTCAAAACTCAACAACAAAATCAGAATCAACTTATTCCACAAGCATTAAAACAGAAAATTACCGGGATGAAAGGTGGTTTAGGGCAATTTGCGGCGACGACGGTGGATGGCGACGGACTGTGAGAAGAGGCCGGACTGCGTGACTGGAAGGACGGAGGCTGCGTGATGTGAGATGAGGCCGCCGGCCGCCGCTGCGTGACTGTGGAGGGCGGATCTGGTGGGGAGAGTTTTGGTTTTTGAAAGAGGGGAGGCAGTAGTGGTTGAGGGGTTGGGCTTTGGTTGCGGTTGGCGGCGACGTTGACGGGCGGCGGCTGTGGAGGTGGCTGATAGAATCTTCGTAGGCGGCGGCGCGGCGAA
This sequence comes from Buddleja alternifolia, assembly GCA_019426215.1. NCBI lineage: Eukaryota > Viridiplantae > Streptophyta > Magnoliopsida > Lamiales > Scrophulariaceae > Buddleja > Buddleja alternifolia. The sequence continues at coordinate 31,499,978 of CM033398.1, forward strand.
CGGCGAGGGCTTGGGGAGGCGGGCTTGCGGCTGTGTTATGGTGGGGGTTGGGCTTGGAACCTTGTCTTGCTGTTGGCGGCGGACGGAGACGGGCGACGACGGCGGGGTGGGAAGGAGGTAGGAGACGGACGAGAAAGGGGCAAAATGAAATGTGAATTGTGAAATCAGATTTCAGCAGGGTATTAATTTTGTTTGAAACATTTTTCTCCTTTTATTTGAAGTCTTATATAGGGTCCGTGTCGCCATGATTAAAAACTATCAACTCTGATTTGTCGGGTCAGGTTTCTTGATAAAAAAGAATTATATTCCAAACATTGATAAACACGCACAAAGTACATATCTTAGAATCCAATTCAAGTTATCCATAGCTTCCTCTTAACTTCCATTTGAAGCACAAAACGTCCCTTTTATATAAAGTTAATTCAAAATCACTATGCCCTACAAAAAATAATTTACTTTGCATTGTCACTCTCTACTGGTTGTCTACAATCTTGTGGTTTTTGACTTAAATAATTAAAAATAATTGTAAATATATAAAAATTTTAGAATCCTAAAACTCACAAAGACCTCTCATTATCTAAAAATACAATATGCAAGTATTCAGTCACAAAATATTTTTTTCTTCAAATAATCGATATCATGCTAATCTAATTTTAACGAATTTCACATAAAGAACAAAAAAGTTATAATAAAAAAAACCCATCTATTTCTCCGACAACATTAATTTCATGATTATGGTCCCAATTTTACATGGTATTTTATAACCTATGTGATGACAATAGGTTGGCTCAAAGTTAGCTCACACTTATTACGAACTTTGGACTTGTATCCTTCCGGCTCACACTATCCATTTTTCTCAAAGTAGTATTCAATAAAATACATAATAAGATATTAATTTATAATAATACACTAAATAAAATTTACGGAAATAATATATACAATTTTGAAGTTTTATTATTAAAATCATGAGCTTTACGATAATAATTAGTAAACTCTCAATCTATATGAAATGATATAAAAAAGATTGAAAGTCGTTTCAGGGTCTTTTTAAAAGAAAATTTTACAATAACGTCTGCATTTAATCCACTTAGGTCACATATAAGCTTAGTTCAATAGTAATTGAAAAATTGTTAAAACCCCCTAAAGATAAATTTTAATATCATAAAAACCCATGAAATTATTTTTCAATCCAAAAAACTCATTCTGTCAACTTTTCATTCCAAAACCCCCCAACATGTAGGGTTAATAAATTTATGAACTTAAACACCCTTAGCATCCTAAATTTAAAATTAATCAATTGTAGTTTTTCGAATGAAAATTTAGTGTATGAGGGGTGTTTTGATTGAACAGTATTTTTAGGGATTTATTAGGTAAATCACACTTTTCGTCCAATAAATATGTGTATGTTCAATTTTAGTCTCAATCTTTAACTAATGCCTCACATTGATTGAATACACATTTGTACCGTAAACTTTTATTGAATAAAACAATATGATTGTTTTTCCAAAAAGTAAAATATGTGTTCAACAATATGAGATTTTAACAATTGATTTCAGATTGAATATTAACTATTAAGTAGTGTGATGCATCTTTCGGCCCTAATTTACAACTACAATTCATTCCACTTTCAAATTGCACTTGTTCAATCAATACCAAATTTCGAAATTGAATTTGCCATAAATTCTTATCACTTATTAGTTGTAACTTGTAACATGGATGATTACCCCCTCCCCCCCCCCCCCACACACACACATTAAACTTGGATCAATCAGAATTCTTGATCCTGGTCTATAGGAGAATCATCTCTGACAATCAATACTATTAAATAAAATATGAGATTGCTAGAATAACTACTTGTGCTGTCAAATTTGGTGAATTCATTTTCATTCTTAAATTTTGACAAGTACCTCAATCAATTTCTTCATTTATAATATTTTTTCTTTTCTATTTCTTCTCACACATTATGTCTCTCTCTTAGGAAAAAAAAATTCATAAAGAATCTCAAACTTCCTTCTTGTCCTCACTATTTTTTAATTGGACGAGATTTAATTCAAGTGGTGAAGTTGATGTTCAAAACATTGAAATATCGAATTCAGTCCCTAAAATAAATGTCTCTTAAAAAAACAGAGGGTCCTAAAATAAAGATGTTTATCGAGTTATATAGTAATCTATCTTACTATACGATTATATATGTTAAGAAGTTGTCTTACTTTACCTGTGCACTCAGGCTGTCTCGACCTCGAACTGAAACTCCATATTATTTGGTGAACTGTCCATTTCTTTATGCACCTTTAACCTACGTTTACAGGTTACTATGCGTGCTAATTAGTCGTGTGGCTACGAGAAGTATCTAATCAAATCGTCATAGTATTTATGTTTTATATAGTCAATTGTCTGTTAATTTTATTTTTTTTGTTCAATTATAAGTATATAGAGGATGCACAATAGTGTGCATTGTGCGCTTTAGAATCTCTAAACTGTATTCTTCAACCTTGCTTTTCTCATTGCGACCCAGCTTCGGGCTGGCTACAAGGCGGTTGATAATAATCTTATTATCATTTGTGATGCCATTGTGTGACGGAAATGCGAGGAGTGCGAGTTCTTGCTATGTGGTGATTCTGAAACTTTCTACGCTGGCCTAAATCTTTCAAAAGTTTTTGTATTGAGAGCATAACTACTTATCTCTATGATCTAAATTCTAAGTAAGACTTCCACTTTCATGCGAGAGGTTTTGTGTTCAATTTCAAATTGTCACAAGTTGTGACATTTTTCTCCTTTTATTTGAAGTCTTATATAGGGTCCGTGTCGCCATGATTAAAAACTATCAACCCTGATTTGTCGGGTCAGGTTTAAGGAATATAAAAAACAATCATGTTTTCTTATTTAAAAAATGAAAACTCGAAGATTTTTCCTATTTCTCCCTGATACTTTTGCTATGATCGAACGTGGTCATGCCTTTGGGGTGTCTTAACTGGGTTAGGTTGGGTGGTGCTTGTTTGGTTTGGCTGCCTATGTGTTCCATGTTTGTAACTGGTATTCATGCGGGGATTTTTTTTGTTGTCATGCGTCATTTTGCGGTATATTACCTCTTTGGATTATCGCACCAAAGTGTTTAGAGATTGTTGTGTGCATGGATCGAGATGCTAAGAATCGAGTTCGCCGTCAGAGATATGCAGCACGGTCCACAGAGCAACATCAAGCATCTTTGTTAGGGCGAAGGTTAGTTCGGAGTGCCAAGAGAAAGGCATTTTTAGCTGCTGAGCAAGTGTTAAGTGATGACTTAGTAAGTTGCTCCGTCAGTGTTAGACCCGAACCACTACACGCTTCTACTGAACAACATGTGGATATCAGGGTGGCTTCTTCTCGTGCGGAGGATCATTCACTTGGTACCCTGTTTCGATTGTTGTAACTGTTCTTTTGGCTATTGGTTTTCTTTTGTTTCGTCTTGTCTTATGGTTTCCTGTTTTTTTGTTCTCCAGACCCTGTTCCCTCCACTCGAAAAAGGAGGAGAAATATGAGCCTTATAGACGATCTGCCCCTTGAGCCGTGGATACTTCCGGATGTAGCTCCTTGTGTCTATTGTAATGCCTTGCGATTTTATCGCGAGCCTCCTGGTTTTTGTTGTGGGGAGGGTCAGGTTTCCTTGGCCCCGCGTGAAATGTTGCCCGGGTTGACCGACCTTCTTATTGGAGAGTCCGAGATTTCCGTTGAATTTAGGCGGCACATAAGGTCTTACAACAATTATCTCGCATTCACGTCCATTGGTATGAAGGCTGATAAAAATTATTGCTGGTCAAACAAGGGCATATACACGCTGGTTGTTCAAGGCATGGTGTATCACTATATTCGCAGCCTGAGGGAGGATGCACCGGCTGCTTCAAATTTAGATTTGTATTTTCATGAGTTTGATGGGCTGGTGCGTACCACCGGTCAGCGTAGCTTTCATTTGAATCCTGACTTGGTTGCTAGCCTTGTGCATATGCTCAGGGACAATCCTTATTGTCGCTTTTCAGAAGCCTCCGCCACTATACTCCTTTGGTGAATTATACCATTGTGCTGCGTAGTACACCTGCCCTGGATCAGCACACTTTCAACTTGCCTTCCGTTTCTCAAGTTGGCGCAATATGGAAGGAGGCTGATCCATCAAACGAGACCATCACACGGGACATACGTGTTTATGTCAATGAAGATACAAGCCATACAATTAAATATTATTACGGCTGTTATGACCCCCTCCAATATCCATTGTTGTTCCCAAGAGGCGAACCTGGATGGCACTCTCGGATCTCCAAGCATAGGAAACACACTCAACATCCTGTAGTTGACATTGGCCATCATGCGTTTGGAGAGTCTGCGTCATTGATCTCTCCCAATCTTGCTGAATCGGCTGCAGTTCTATTGCAAAATGAAGCTGATGGTATGGTGCTCTTTTTCGATGTTCTGCATTGCATTTTGTACATTGTTTTTTAGACCTCCCTAGCATTGGCTTGCGCAAAATATTATTGTCACCTAATATGTTTTGACCACATGAGTACAAACTGCTCGTACATGTTTCTTGCTTTCAATCTTTTTCCCCCTTCATGTGGATTTCATGCCGTTTGAGTTTTAAAGATGTAAATGAAAATGTGAAAATGGTTGGTTATTGCTTTCGATGAGCAATGCAATTTCCTTGCAGTTTTTCAAAATCTACTACTCATTTGTGGTAACACATGTAATTAGAAAATCACTAAAGAAGTATTTCCTAATTGCCTTTAAACTATTTATGGTATAAAGACATTTTGTAAAGTGCATTTTTAATTTCCCAAGTAATCCATTCTTTGGACTGTCTTCGTAACTTGGCTTCCAATTATTCTTTAAGAAAATATGGCTGCCAATTATTCTATAAATCAGTTCCCAACCAATTTAAAGAATAAAACGGAATGGTTATAGACAAACTTCAATTGATTTACAATATGATTTTAGGCTACTCAACTTTAATAAATAGTAGTATATAGATATAATCTTTAAGCATGCGTATACATGTGATGTAAATTTTATGTGGATATGTAGAATGAATAAGCATCCAATTGAAATGTATGATATTGCCCAGTTACAATTACCAGCTAAATTATACCTTCACTCTGCTTACTTCTAATCCATAATTTATGTATCACAGAATATGCATGATACCATACCATGAAACTTACTTGGCATTTCTTTGCATCGGCATTTAATAAGGTTTATCAAGTAAGTTATTGCATTGCAATATAGTTAATAATAGAGTAAAACATGCTAGACCTTACACACCTATTCACTCTCACATCACTTTACCTGGAGTTTTCCATTAAGTAACTGATCAAATTAAACAACAATTAAAGTGTGTTGAGTAGGTGGTTGTGTTTCAATCAGGAAATTGCTTTACCCATAATCACAAGGTACTGATTAAAATTTGGATCTCTTTTCTTTCAGATAAATATATTAATTTTTTTTTTGGTAAGGTCAATATATGAAAATATATAAGACCCTATAAAAGTCTTAAATCAACAAGACTACTTTTACAATATGTTTATTTCTTTAGGAAAAACTTTCATGGTTACAAAATAGTTTGATAAATTATGACGTGGATAATTCTTTCTGTTAATGATTAAGGTATCATCGTTATGAATTTGACGAAAAATTAAATGTTGTTTATTTAGCTTATCTCATTTTATTGAGGGAAATATGGCGTAAATCTTAGCTTGTCTCATTTTTTCATAAATTCCCTTGGGAAAAGCTGTTCTAAAAAAAGCTATCTAGGGAATTATGGCAAATATGCTTATTGAAAGCTCCACGTGAGTATAAAATCAAGGTATTTACGTTTTTTTAGTATTGATTGTATTATCCCCTTTTCATTTTTTATTTTGTTCAGTTTTGTAAACTAACAAGTATTATTTTGACTCCACCAAAATAGTAACCTACCAAGTACTAACTCCAATGTGTTTCCCCATCTTGAAATATTCTTCTGCATCATTGTTTTTTTTTTACTTTGTGAATTATTTCCTGACCACGAAAGCTAGCCTGATTCTTGTTCTTCTGTCATTTTTTCAGTTTTAGAAGATGGTAGTGAGCGGGGATCTTATGTGTCACTTCGCCAATATTATTGTTACTTGTTTCAGTTACGTCCTCGGGATAAATCTTATCTGCTTCACTTTGGAAGATTATGCCAGCAGTTTGTAATTGACATGTATATTAAATTGGAGACTCAGCGCTTGGATTATTAAAGGTCAGAGCAGCGACAACTTGATATGCGCACAGATACTTACCAGAGCGTCGTAGATAGTATGTCAGTGGATGGTCAGAATAACCCTAACGCAGTTGGTCGACGTTTTGTCTTGCCTTCCTCTTTCATTGGGGGTCCTCGGGATATGCGACGGCGCTATGTCAATGCTATGGCTTTGGTCCAAAAATTTAGCAAGCCTGATATCTTCCTTACAATGACATGCAATCCAGCGTGGCCAGAGATTGCAGATTCGCTCTTGAAGCATGAACGTGCCGAAGACCGACCTGATCTTCTTGCAAGGGTATTCAAGGCAAAGTTGGATGAAATGAAGAATGATATTGTTAGGAAGAAAGTGTTCGGGTCCGTCGCTGCGTATGTCTATGTAGTAGAATTTCAAAAGCGTGGATTGCCCCACGTACACTGGCTTGTGATTTTAAATCCTTCACACAAAATCTTGACGGCAGATATATACGATGGCATAATATCAGCAGAGTTGCCCAGTGCGTCCTCACATCCATTCCTTCGGTCCTACGTTATAAAACACATGCTGCATGGGCCGTGCGGGGATTTGAACCCAACGAATGTTTGCATGCGCGATGGCAATTGCAAGAACCACTACCCTAAAAAATTCATTGCCACAACGCATATTGGTTCGAACTCTTACCCCATGTACAGGAGGAGGGAGAATGGGGATTTTGTGGTTGTCAGAAAATCTAGACTTGATAATAGGTGGGTTGTTCCCTACAATCCGTACTTGCTGGCAAAGTACAACTGCCACATCAATGTGGAGATATGTTGTGATATAAAGCTTGTAAAGTATTTGTACAAGTATATATACAAAGGACATGATAGGGTTGCTTATAACATTGTTGGGGATTCTGATGCACAAGCAGACGATGAAATTCGTAATTTCCAAACTGGCAGGTGGGTAGCAGCTCCGGAGGCCCACTGGAGAATATATGGATTTGCCCTTAGCGACATGCATCCTCCTGTTATTGTTCTCCAGGTCCATCTGGAAAATCAACATGTAATCAGGTTTGGTCGACAGGCTCCCTTGCTTGACATTATTACTAATCCTCTCTCTCAGCGAACAATGCTAACTGAATTCTTTAGAACAAATGCTCTTGATAGAAAAGCACAGCAACTCAACCTGTTATATAGAGAATTTCCTGAGCATTATGTGTGGAACAATTATGCGCGGTCTTGGTCTGTACGTGCCAAAAAAGAGGTGGTTGGTCGCTTGGTTACAGTCAATCCTTGTGAAGGAGAACGTTTTTTCAAGCGTATTTTACTTAATAATATTCGGTCTCCTTGGTTACAGTCAATCCTTGTGAAGGAGAGCGAAGACTCTTGACATTAAAGTGACCACAGTCACACGACTCTTGACATTAAAGGACAAGGAGCCTGAGTAAAACCAGAAACGTCTTCTCTTCCATATATATAGATATATATAATCCCATGTTTTTGCCACCACTGACCACCCCTATCGGAAAACCAAAAATTATTTTCATTTTCATCATCAAATTACGATGGAAACTGGGCAAAACAGTGGATTATTATCTGATTATAGTAGTGATTGGAATTTACAACCCGATTTTTCCATTTGTGAAACTATATTTCATGTTGTTCCTTTGAGGGAGATGATAGTAAATGACCATTTTCTTTAACACCCCCATCGAATAAAAATTATAGAAAAATCAATAATGATTACCCACCATTGGTCATTGTAATGATTAACTTTAAGACCCACCAATCAACGTTGATATAGTATTTATAATGATGTAAATGAGTCGAGTGTATCCGAACAAGTTGTTGTTCAACCTTATTTATGTGAAACATTATCGAACTATAAAATTTGTATTTGATTTTGATTAGCGATATTAAGGAGTGCGATATATGTTGTTTTATCAACTTTCACGTGTATGAAGTAAAACAATCTATTCGGGTTTCAATGGGATATCAACGAATAATTTTATATAAAATAATGATGTCAAAATAATTTTGTTTTTTTAACGTACTGATATTTAATCACTTTTTATATTGCCATTGAAAATTATATACTTACCATTTGCATGCAATTTTTTTTACTCATTTTTTAAATATAAGTCTGGGCATTATTGACCGCGCAACGCGCGGTTCTTGCTTTTCCCTAGTATATATATATGTATAGATTGATTGATTTACATGGCTTTGCTCTTCTCCCAAGTCATCTTCCAAATTAAAGTTGTATGTATACAGATAGTGTTATGATGAGAAGTAAATGAGTTCCAGTTCGACTCGAGTGAATATAGTTAATTCGTATTTACTATTCTTGAGAGTTGACGGTAGTATTCATACTTAAGTTTAGGTCTATAATGCACAGACACTACGAAAAAATCATTCCGTGCAGTGTCGGACACATGTTGTGTCCGTGTCTAGCTATTGAGAGAAAAGAAAAAATAAACATGGGCAGTCGTGTCCGAATCGTGTCTATGTATTAATTTTTTTAAGAATTTAAGTGTCCCGTGTCCGTGCATCATAGCTTTGGGCGCTACATGGTAGTGTATTGTGTTACTGTCGATAGAGCGGCCAAGGGTCTTAATCAAATATTAATTGCAATTATTCAATAATGAAAACGACAATAGATTGATACAAATTGTGGTAAATGTCCATTTAACTTTTAAATGTATTGTGGGCAACAATGTAGCCCGTTTCTTAGTTAGGTCCACAGTTGAAAACCAGGATAGATTAGAGGCCTGTTAATGACTACTGATAAATATTGATAATCAGTGGTATTTTAATTACCAAAAGAAAAAGGGAGTAAAATATAAACATGAAGAAATGGTAGTATCTATCAATTAAGAGAACTTTACGCTAGAATCTTATAAATTTACCAGATATACTCGTTCTTGTGTGTTTGAATTTATATGAATTGACTCATGATGTTGGAACTTGGAATTAATAAAATCTGTTGAATAACTGTTCTAAGAAAACTGATCCATTTCATTCTGTCAATAAACAGTACATTTACTATGTAGTAAAACAATAAAGTAGGAAATACAATAATTAGTAAACGCTTTTATATCATCGGATAGACAGACGGATCCAGATACGATACAATCAAATGTCAACTAATTAGTAGGTTTAACTATATTTGAAATTTGTGTGCAATTTAATTGTGTGTAGCTTTCTTTGGTAAGAGTTGCTCAGTGTGGTAAAACGAGTTTCGGAAAGTTCAGAGAAGTGCATGCGGAGTTTTTCTCTAGAAGAAAACAAGAAAGGATAGGGTCATAGATATAGGGAATATATATATAAACAGCGAGTGGCTAGCGCCCTCACATTAATAATTGCATTCTCATGCATGCATGTTTGTGTTTTTGAACACAAATTGTAGCAAATAACTCCTACTTCAGCATATATATCTATCTAACCCCTATATAAATGTGTAAATAACTCATGTGTTTGTTTCATTGTGAAAAGATTTTCCTACCCTTACTTAAATTTAAAATCCTTTTAATAATAATTGGAACTTAATAATTTGACTAATAGAAACCTTTTAATATTAGGACATTATATATATAGAGAGAGAAGATAGACTTCCACTTTACCTAAAATACCTTAGTTGTAAACCAAATACAAGCATACAACTGTGCAACCCGTTTTTTACCTGAAACAAATAAAATATTGCTTGTATTCTACATTTTATCATCCAAGGCACATAAAAAATATTCAAATTACGTAAGATTATCATTATTATGCATATTTTATTAGTTTATCTTCTGATTTCTGACAGATCTTATCTATACATATAGCATTAGTATGAAATTCATGGACTTCAGGTTAAATGTAAAAAAATATTTTTATAACAATGAGCCAAAATTCGCATAGTTCGGATTTGTTAATATTTTTATCCCTTACACTCACATCCACTACTAACCTACGTATTTACACATTTTCCTTTCTTATAATTGAAATTACAATTAACTTACCCACTAAATTCTGTAATTACATTTACTCTACTGAGATCGAAAAAAATGTTTGCATCGTCATAAGTTTTTTGGAGAACTTTCGAAAATACCCTTGACTAAAATTAAGTATATTTTTTATGTCCAACCCCGAGGGGTTATATGTAATTTTGCAAATAATAAAGTATTGAAATCAATCGTAATTGAGAACATACAGGGGGGGGGGGGGGGTTGTAATTTTAAGAACATAAGAGGGGGAGATTATAATATTAATATTTTCTTTTGTAATTATACAAACTTATAGGGGTTTATATGTAATTTATTATGTGATGTTTAAAATAATGAATTTACACGTACTTCCCTTCTTATAATCAAAATTGTACAAAAATTATCACAAAAACCTCCATGGCAAAAAATAAACATTACAAAAACTATTCGTTTAAACAAACTGTAAAGGAAAAAAGGGATGAAGTATTTGAGGATGAAGATGAGGGTTGAGAAGCTACTGAAAAAGTTTGTATTGCCGGAGAATGCGGACAAAGAGATAGTGGTGATTGTTTTTGATGCTGGAGTGTGGACAGTGATGGTGGAGAATAGTCCACCAGTCCACCGCCAAGTCGAAGAAGCCAATAGGACTTAAAGTGAAGGTTGACGCCAATAGAGGCGGGGGAAGTACTCAACATGCTGAAGGAAAGGAGGTGGAAGTGAAGGTAGGAGGAGGCAGCCTTCACTTTCCAACTTTCATCTACATCCTCAAATATTTTGTCCCTTTTTTTTTCAATTTATTTAATGAATGATAATTGTAATATTTACTTTTTATCATGATGGTATTTGTAATGATTTCCATGTAATTGTGATCATAAGATAGGAAGTACGTGTCTTTATTTCAAAAATCAAGTAATAAACTACAACTTAATTAGTGGGGTAAGGTAATTGTAATTTCGATTCTGAGAGGGAAAGTATATATACATACACAAATGAGTAGGGGTGCAATTGCTTCATTTTACATAATCACTGAAGAACACGTGATTAATTGTAAATAACAATATATATATATATATATATATAATATCAATCAATTCATAATTTTTTTTGGCTTCAAATCTAACCCCTATATAAATGTGTGAATAACTCAATTGTTTGTTCCATTGTGAAAGACTTTCATATGTGCCCTTACTATTAATAATTAATTAATAGTTAATAATTGAATTTATTAAGTAATAGAATTCATTTAGGAGTAGGAAACCATTTAGTTGTATTATTTTAGTAGTTGGAAACTCTTTTAATTATTGATAAAAAAAATGAAATATGTTAGTAGGACACTATTTAATATAAGAAAAACAAATAGATTCCTACTTTCTCTAAAATACTAATCAATAAAATAAAATATATATTTTTACCCACAACCACCAACAAAGAAGAAGAAAATTTTTACACCCACAAACAATATTCCAAATTAAACAAAAAGTTGGTTAATAACATTGATACTCTTAAACTCTATAAATATTTTTTAGTATTTGGTAATTAGTTGTAAATTGTTATAGTGTTGGATCATTACTTTGAGTGAATTGATTTGAAGATTAAAAAGATAATTTAAAAAATTATACCTTATTCTGACATTAAGAAAAAAACGTAATAAATGTAAGACACAAACGCATATTCTGGAATATAGATGATCATTTTCTTGTATAAATTTTTTTATTAATTTTTCATTGCTATGGGATATAACGTGTTTGTACAATAAAATTATCAACATATATCTGAAAGTTTGTACGTACTTGAAGTTATTAACATGATAACAAATATAAAAAAAATTAATAATAAAATCATATAAGTACTTTTAGTGTGAAAATATAATATATTTTTTTCTTAATTCAAAAGAACTCACAAACACGAGAGTTTTTTTTTTATGTAATATGTAATATGATGTTTAAAATTATTTTAGAAAATTGATATCAGCTCTCCCATATTCTTATAATGGCACTCCACTTATTTTTTAATTTATTTCAATGGACAATAATGTGTCTCCATGTAAATCATGAAAGATATATGGACTAATAATCTATGCATAAACATGTTAAAAAATAATATTAATATTATTTTATTAAAAGTTTAATTTTTTAAAATAGATTTAAGTTGAAGACACATGGTGGTGATATATGATTACAAAATACAGTAATTAAAAGTATAGGTTAAATACCATTAATAGCCCCTGAACTTTATCAATTGTATCACTTTAGTCCCTCATCTCTCAAATGCACTCAAATAGTCCCTCAAGTATATTATTTGTCCCACTTTCATCCCTCATCTCTCAAATGCGCTCCAATAGTCCCTTAACTCTTAAATTCATCCCATTAAAGGTCTGGAGTTTTTTTTTTCCCACTTTTGCAAAAAAATTCCTCCAAAACTACCCACCAACCATCAGCAACAATTAAAAGCGACCTAAAGTTAGGGATTTATCAATAGGTAATGTTGCACCAATACCCAACCAAAGAGCGACTGCGGTACCAATCAAAAAGACGGTTGTCGCTACTGGACAGCGAAATGGATTTTGGAATTTATTAACATTCTCTAAAAGTTACAAGGCAGCAATGGCGAGAGGAGATGAACAACAAGATATGCAGATGGTGGAGAGGGAGGACAATTTGGTAGATGGTAGAGGAGGCGGCGTGGATGAGGTGACAACATTGGATTTCCAGAGAATGAGGTGATATCGTTGGATTTTCAGAAGGTGGAGGTAGCGATGTTTGATTTTCCAAAGGTGGGGAACGTCATTTGATTTTTAGAAGATGGAGGTGGCAGCGCAATTTGAGATGGGTGACAGTGGTGGCAACATATACGTGGAATGAAAGGTGGAGGAAATTGAGTTAGGAGGGTGGTATGAGAGAAAATTTGGGTTAAAGTTTGTGTTTTGGAAAAGAATGGGAAACAAATTTGAATCTAAAATAATTAAAAAAATATAAAATATAATGGATAAAGTAGGAAGTTTAAGAAGAAAAATTCTTCCAAAAGTAAAAAAATGCCATGTCTTAACATGGTGTAAGTTATGTGCCTCAAGGTTTTGTCAGTTTTTAATGAATAATTGTTGGAGGGACTTTAATGAGATGAATATGAGAATTGAGGGACTATTTGAACACATTTGAGTGACGAAGGACTAAAGGTTCCTCTTTTTTTTTTTTTTTACTTTTGCCCAAAAAAAAATACCTCCAAAACTATTCACCAACTATCTGCAACAATTAAAAGCGGGTAACAAGGCAGCAACGGTGAGATGAGATGAACAACGGGATTTGCAGATGGTGGTGGAGGAGGAGGAAGGCGATTTGCTAGATGGTAGTGGCGGCTGTGTGGATGAGGCAAAATCATTGAATTTGCAAAGAATGGGGCAACATCATTGGGTTTTCAAAAGGTGGAGATAACGGCATTGGATTTTCGAAAGGTAGTGCAGCGTCATTTGATTTCCAGAAAGTGGGGAGTTGCGGGACAATTTGAGAAGGGTGTCAGTAGTGGCAATACAGACGGTGGATGGAAGGTGGAGGGGATTGAGCTAGGAGAGTGGGATGAGTGGAAAAGTGGGTTAAGATTAGGGTTTTGGGAATGAATGGAAAAAAATTTAAATCTAAAATAATTAGAAAAATATAAAATAAAATGGATAAAAGTAGGGAGTTTTGGAAGAAAAATTCTTGCAATAGTAAAAAATTGACCTGTCCTAACATGGTGTAAGTCACGTCCTCAAGGTTCCGTCAGTTTTTAACAAATAATTGACTCGAGGGACTTTAATGAGATAAATTCGATAGTTGAGGGACTGTTTTAGTGCATTTCAGAGATGAGTGACTAAACTGGTACAAATGATAAAGTTTAGAAACTATTGGTGGTATTTGAGGCCAAAAGTTTAGAGTAGACATTACCAACTAATCAATTCTTAACAAGTTATTAATTGGTGAATAAATTAGACATATTTACTTCAATTTAACTTTTCATCGAATCACCACGTGCAAAACACGTGATACTTTCTAGTATATATAAATACACACACATACAGTATGTCGCCATGCAAAGTTCACAAGACTGACTCTAATGGCCGTCTCTCTAGGAAAACTTGCCCTGTTTTTATTTATATTGCTCCAAAAACATTTCAGGAACCCGAAAGAAAATCCCATCACAATTTCTGTGCTGCATCCCAATAAGGGTTTCAAAATCTAGCCCAAAGACCAGACCTAGAGAACCATGTTTTGATTTTCCTTGCAGAAACAGTTTTACTGAGATCATCATCTCTATTCCCTGACTTCTTGCTGGTGGCTTTTGAAGTTGGCAGCCTAATATGGGTTCTTATTCTCTTCATTCTTTACCCTATTATCAGTCTATTTCGCATAAAGTACCAAGGGATTTATACCCCCACTCATTTTTCACGATGGAAGATTGGCTTTCAGGCCGGTATATTTGGCTACACTAGCCACGTTCATGTGGCTCCCTTTTGGCTTCGTTCTAGGTATTATTCGAATCATCGTTTGTTTATGGTTTCCATATGAAATTATGTTCCCCATTTTACGCTTAACTGGAGTACAACTCATGAATCTCGAGAGCTCCCCCACTCTGTCAAAAGAACATGGAAATAACAAAGCTAGTGGAGTCTTATATGCTTGTAATCGTAAAACATTGCTTGATCCAATATTGATCTCTTATTGTCTGAGGAGTCCATTAACTGCAGTAACATATAGTTTAAGTAGATTAAGCAGTAGAATAAGCGAGATCGTTTCACCAATAATAACTGTTCGATTAACAAGGAATAGAGACAGATGCTGAATTGATGGAAAAGTTGTTGGGTGAAGGCAACCTCGTAGTATGCTGGGCACAACATGCAGGGAACCGTATCTGCTGATATTTAGCCCTTTGTTTGCAGAAATAAGTAACAATATAGTTCCAGTTGCAGTCGATTGTCACAGTACCACGTTTTATGGTACAAGCGCGAGCAGATCCAAGTGGTTGGACCTTTTGTTCTTCTTCATGAATCCACGACCTAGATATTCAGTTTGTTTTTAAGACATGGTGAGTTGTGATGTAGGTGACAAGGGAGATCGTATGGTGGACCAGTTTCAGTGGAGCCGGCTAACAATACACTGTTTGATATCGTTAAAAACACATCAATCGTCGTAATCCAATAGTATACGATGAACAGCCTCCGAACACAACCCACCGTGGAATCACCCTAGATGAGAGTGGTAGTGATGATGCAGAAGGTTCAAAATAGAGATGGCAAATTTAGTCCAAAATGTGATTGCCAAAGAGTCGGGTTTTACTTGCACAGGGCTTACTAAGAAAAAGGATGAGTACTTGTTCTTGGCAGGAAATGAGGGAATTGTACCAAATGTGTAACAACATATAACTTCATTCATTTCTTCCTCTTGCAGTTTGATTGTGTTCCCTTTTTCAGCAGTAAACTCATAATCACCTGTCTCTAATAATTGCAAAAAACTATCTTAATTAACTTGACACTATCAATTATCTCATAGTCTCACCGCAAAATATCTACTATTATTGAACCATAGGGGGAAAAAATTCCTCTCTTTTGCAAACTACATGAAAAATCAAATTACCAATACCTGGGGTGTAAAACTATATTAACTAAAGATCATCATCTACCATTAAAATAGGATACATCAAGCAAAATACTAAATTACATCAAATTTACGGCCTAAATCTCTACCTTGATTTAATCATACATCCATATATTCTGGAAAAACAAAAAATTACAGGGGATTAATCAATCTTCCCTTGAATCAAAGTCAGTCACCTGAAAAGGATTGACACATCTCAAAATTCCTAGTAGAAAATCAAATTTCACTTTCAGTCTGCTGATACATATTTCTTCTCTGCGTAATATTTCTTTTCGCTTGCTTCTTTCTTCGCATTTCGTTTCTGTCAAAATTTAAAAAAAAAATGAGATTATGTTGAGTAAAAATGATAGGACATTATTATATGTTTTAATCGTTCAATAGAAGAGGTTAAGGAAGTATAATACCTTATAAATTTCATGATTGGCAATAATTCTGCGGGCTACTGAGGTGGTAGTAATATCTCTTGGGCTCTCAAGCATTTGGAAAATTCCCATACTTTTCGGAACCGCATAGGGATCTGATTTGCCCTGTTTTTAATTACGGAGTCGAGTTTTTTAACATATGATTTTCTCATATATAAAATGAAATCGAGAAATTTTTCTAAATACCACAAATTGGAACATATTTCAACTTACATTTAAGAAAGGGTTGTTCTCAGCAATCGTCCCGTGTAAAACCAAAGATATGTTGAAAGTCGTAATCTTTTACATGTCAAACATAACAAAGATACAAGAAAATAGATAATTGTTAGAAAAACAATAATGATTTGTTTTCTTAAAAAAAACATTGAATTTAACCCAAAAAAAAAAAACATTGAACACACAAGTGAAATTTACTATAACCTAACATAGGATGTACATTTTCATCAACTTACCACATCTTTAGTCACTTCCAAAGGTGCACCAATGATGATCTCATCAACATAACGACAAGCCAGCACGCTAAGACTACGTTCATGGAGATTCATCAGTGGGAAATTTGTTCCACGCAGCTCACTGCCAAAAAAGAAAAGCAAAAAACATTAAACATTATGACAAGGCTTATATGGTTGGTGATGCTAATATTATTGTTTCTTTATAGTAATTTTGCTAATACAAGAAAATAATTAACGAGAGAAAACAATATCACCATAGAGTTACAAGTACATAATGCACAGCAACGAGTCTTACCTAACCGTCTGGTCAGTATAAATTCCAACAAGAAGAAAATCTCCACGTTGTCTCGCACTCTTTAGAATCTGTATACTCACAAAGAGAAATTTTCAATTAAGGTAATTCGTACCAAACAAGACTGTGATCCAATTCTTGCAATGAGCACGAGTGGAAAATGCAATTTAATAGTATGTAATAAACAGTTTAAAAAGTTACATTATCCTATTAGTCTTAGAAGCTGTTGTCTCGTGAAATAGAAAAATCTTAGGTTGGTATATATCAGTAGGACGAAAATTTAACGAATTGATCAAGAAATAAGACGTAAACTAAAGCCCACAAGGATAAACAAATTAACAAATAACTAAAAAATTCAATGGAGGCTTCATGTATGTTATGAATAATACCTCCACATGTCCAGCATGAAAAAGATCAAATGCGCCATCAATGTATACAACACGAGCATTTGGTCCAGGCCCCTGAAATTAAACAAAATAAAAGGAATTTCACCAAAAAGCTTAATGGAAAGTTTAATTGGCCTTTGCGCAAAAGAGGGGAAAAACTATGAGTATTGTAGATGAAGGTGTCTATAAAGTTACGAGAAATCAGAAGATAGCATAAGTCTTCCTCCTCTATCATGCACAATGATACCATATAGACATAAACATTATAGATGTTAAGGCCCCAATATACGGGGATTACTTACCGTGCCATTTGAAAATTGCACAATTCTCCTTGAAGTGGGTAGGAAATGAGACACGTGGCCACCTTTAGCCATAGATTTGTTATTGTGAGTGTTGTTTAAGTTCTCAAATTCGCCAGGCTGGCAGTCTTTGTCGACTTTAACATCCTTCATACAGGAAAGTATCCTTCCTGCATATGTATTAATATTACAATTAAAACTATAAAATTGTCATAATCACTTCTTAGGAAGATTCCAAAGTTCAAGCTAAGTATTTTCATTTCGGGATTTGTCTCATATACAAAATGGTGGTAATCTAAAAGTAGATAATCACTTAGGTTCTGTTTGGTTCTTCTGGTGAGAAAAAGGAAAAAGAAAAATGAGAATGCTCAGAAATAAAGCACAAAGCACTATAAATTGAAGCACGCATATTTTCCTTTTCTTTTTCCTCAACAAAATCCAAGAACCAATCAGGCTCTGCATGGGAAAAGAACACAAGATTTGCTGTGTAATCTAGAAAATAAGTAATAAAATCATGAATAGATTTATCCAAACATCAGCTTGCCCGATTATCAAATCAGATTAAACATCCAACTCTAATGAAGATAAGAGAAGAGAAAAATGTCAGATATTGGAACAAGTACATTATTGAGATCATCTGGAGCCAAGGGAAAAAATAAACAAAGTTTAAAATAATAAAAAAAAAAAACTCATAACACGTGGAATAAGAGGAATACAGTACCTACAATGTCTGTGCTGGAAACGCCTTCAGTTCGTTTGATCTGTTTGTAGCGACCGACTTTCTTTGCTAGAGCATAAGCATCAGTTCCATCAGGAAGAAGGCAGGGATCATCTCCGTGTATAATATAGTCAATCTTATGCTCATTGAATAGTTTATTCATAAACTCTTCAGTAATTTCATAGGGTGCGTTAGGAATGACTTCATCCACCCACTTCAATCCACTAACGAGGGCCAACCTGAAAAAAAGAAGGAACACTCAAATTAGAACACAAGTACGAGATTCATCTGTCTGGTACGGTACAGTCCCATATTTAAGGTAACTAGTAAAATAAACTAATGCTGCTTATATAGCAACTTATTAGGTTACAAAATCCAACATTTCATAAATATGTTTGATCAAGAAAAGTGTTTGAAAGAAGAAGATAATTTTGAATTTTAGTTAATGAAAAACTGTAAAATTTGTTAGTTAACAAGGAAAAAAGACCATCAAACTACTGAGTAGATAAGTCACTTGTATCAGAAGAAACTGACTTTAACGAGCTTTAGAAAACCTCCGATGTGTAGGATAGGCATTGTGGAAGGTATGTCTGCTGAAAAGGTTAAACTTCGTATGGTGATCATGCCATGATTATAAGGTATGATTCTTTAAATGGTATGTTCCATATACTGCATTTAATCAATTTCAAATCTTTTGCGTGTATTCATTGTAGGCATTGCCAATATAGTTATGGAGCATGAAAATAGCTATGAGACACCAAAAACCACTGCAAAAAGGAAATGAAGAAAAAAAGAGAAAATAACTGAACCATACCACAACAAGCTACTCATGCAATACAATAAACAAAATCAAAGAAGCCATTAAAGATAAGGAAAGTACAATTCAAACTTTTTTGAAAGGTAAATAGTCTTTGTTTATTCTAAAACTTAATTTTTCCAAGTGATATCCAGCTGCCACATTTGATTTTCCTTAGGTAATCAGTTCACCCGTTCTTTCCAAGAGGACCAAGACATACATGAATAGAACACTTAAACTCTTCATAAGCTCCAGTGAGGAAAGGAAAGCATTCTTAAAAATGGAGAAGGCGTGAACAAAAAAGTCAACCCAGAAGATTACAATGCCACTTTGGCTAGAGGCACAATCGTTTACTTTAATAATCAAGGTAATACAAGGATCCGCATAAGCGGATTCATTAGCAAAGACTCTGAAATGAATTAATATTGTGGGTCTAGGTGTAAACATGATTGAATTTGGAATAACCACATTTTGATACTCCAATGTCTCTTTACATTGATTATGTATATGTAACAACTACAATAGATCATTATGTTTCTGCATCCCGACTGCTTATTTTTTATTCAACTGCAAGACACATGTAATAGTTCTTTGACGCCTGATATTTAATCATCAAGCCAACTAGAAGACCGAAAATGCAAGTGTTGACAATTTACTGGAGGAAATATTAATTGTCAATGAAAACAAAACCAAAAAAAAAAAAAGGCCAAAAATCCTTCCCATCCCACCAAACCACCTACAACGAAAACAAAGAAACAAAAAGAAAAACCCACTCGCTAAACTGAACTAGTGACGTTTATTCACCCCTGCCAGCTAATACGTGATTGAAGAAAAAGACAAAGAACAAGAATCAGAGTTTAAGGTACCGTTTTGACAAAATACGATAGTATGATATTTTCAGTAAAATCTATCAACGTAAAGAAATATGAATTTTAATGCATAATTATTAGGTGAGGATGAAGATCTACTAAATCTTGAACAGAAGATTCTTAATTTACTATTATGCTCGAAATAAACATGGGTGATATGCATTAATACCTCTCTTGCATTGATAATACCGGTGGGCCCTTATTCGCAACGATCTCTTCATCACTTACAACTCCAACAACCAATTCATCTCCTAATGCCTTTGCTTGCCTCAATGCATTCGCATGCCCATAATGCATCAGATCAAAACATCCATCCATATATACACGAACACGTTTCTTTGAACTTTTCTTCTTATGAAAAACCCTCAAATCGGGAAAAATGTGGGGCATTGTTGGAACACTACTAAAACCAAAGTAGCTAGTGGAGAAACTGAGTAATGCACAAGTGATCATAATACCACCAAACAGATGTGGGTAGTAATACACCCCATCTCTTATCCAACCGCTGCCCTCAAATTCCATTGGCTGCTCTTCTTTTTCGTTTTCAAGGCCCTTGTGAAGGCCTTTGTTGTCAATGTAAGAGGAGACACAAACCCTGAAAATAAACCCAAAATGAGTGGAAACCACTTAAAATAACATTTCTAATCTCATGTAAAAAAAAGGGACTAGGACAAAGCGCAAAAATCAAATCTTTTTAATGTATACTAGCTTTAAGGTAGAAAATCACTAAGTTTGTCTTGAATCATTTGGAAATTAAGGACCTTAAATCCATAACAAATTCAACATGCTTGTTTGGACAATTTATATATAGTATAAATTCAAATCGTTTAGTAACCATTTTGAGCTACTTTCCAATCAAATTCCTCACAAAATTGGAGTTATTCGAAATCCGCAGCTCCACATAAAAATGCAACCTAAAAAGCTTTTCTCAGTGAAGAAGAAAACATAGATCAAGTACAAAATTGCAGAAAAGGAAAACATTGTAGCAATACAGAGTACAGACACATACAAAAATTATTCACAATACCACCATCAATTCTAATTCAATTATCCCAAAACATTACCACCCATACATAAAAAAAAAAAAAAAAATATTATCCCAAAACGTCAAATTGCATCAACCAATAATTCATAATTCAGGAGCACAACAAGAAATTCAAGAATAACTCATACAAGATCTGGGTATATGATACAAGTTTAACAAAGACACTATATTCAAATCACAACCACAAATCCAACCAGGCAAATTACAGAACAAATGCTTTTATTAAACGCCATGTAAAGCCGAATCTAAAAACAAATTCATGACATCTTACATAAAAGATCAAAGCTTTGTAAATAAATAAACCTTAGGAAAAGTGGGTTGTTGAGAATTTCAACAAAATGATGAAATCTGAATGTAAATTGAGAAAAATAAAAACACCCCTTTTTTGTTCTTAGCTATATATGCATCAAATCAAATAATTGAGAAATGATTTTTAAATATGAATGAATGGTAAGTTGTAGATTCCTCTAAAGTTAAAACACAAATCTAGATTCTGGACTAAGTAAATGGGTTGTCTTGTCAGATTGAGAATCTTCACCTTTCTTCTTGGTTGGTGCCTGCGTCTCCTCTTTTGCTTTTATATTTGGTGTATGTATATATATATAAATATCAACCTTGTATTCTGTAAAAAAATGATGAAAAGCTAGGATCTTTTGTAAGAGAAGGTAAGAAGAAATAGAAAAGGGGAAATTTCAGAATAATACCAATTTCTTAGCTATAAATTAGAATACTTATTAAATTTGGTTAATCTTGAAACTAATTCCCCGGAATTTTTGTGGGGTTGGGGGAATGGCGTTATCTTTCATTTAATTCCTTGTCTTGAAAATTTTATTTATATATAAGGCCCAAGAAAATAGTGGTGATGGGTGACGCCATGTAAGCATGTGATCTTTTTGATGCAGACATTATTTATGTCGATTGAAAACTACATTTGGTAAAAAGAAGAAATATATACTATGTATGTTTATCTTTCTTTTTTTTTTAAATCGTAATTTTGTTTAATTATAGGTTAATTGTATGGAACAATTTTACACGTTAACTCTTTTCGTGATTGCGCGTCTTTGACAAAAATAAAAATAATTATCTAAATGTCTTAAGAATTAAGATTGATATGCATGTGTCTAAGAAGATAGATGAACGATAAAAGTTTAGTCAATGTTAATGAATATTTTTTTTTTCGATCTTATGATATGATACCATAGTTTTTAATAATATATTAACTATAAAAGAGCTAGTTTAATACATTTTTGGTTGGTCCAAGCAAACTATTTCTTTAATTTAATTCGTTCAAAAGTATGTCAAATGATATCTTTGGTGTATTGAAGGTTTATTTTCATAGATTTATTATGTAATTTACTGGATATTTTTTAGATGTACGAGAGATAGGGGCATGTCAAAAGTGGATCTGATTTTCAACTAATAAGTTTCTCATTGTGGGCATAAAACCCTCATCCAAGAGAAATAGCAATGGGTAAAGCATTAAACTAAAGAAAGTGTAGACAATAGGTGGTCTTAAGGTTTAATTCTGTAACTGGAGAAGCAAATTAATGACAACGAAGGTGCTTGGATGCACTACCTAACAATCTCGCATAATGGCATTTACTCAAAAAAGGTGGTTTTGATGGTGGCGATAACCCTGTGTGGGTGGATTTTCAATTGGATGATGTAGTGATTATGAAAGTAGAAGGTAAAGAAGGGGGGTGAAGAGGTGTTGAGGGGCAGGGGCAACAAGAGGACATGGGGGAGGATGGGGGACTTGCGCTGGGATCTGCCTTCTTCAAGAGTGGGGACTGGAAGACAAATACGAGCGAAATGTTATTTTCCAAAGAAAGAAAGTAGAGAGAGTCGAAAACCTAATAAAACTTGAATTATAATGTACTAATCTGATGATGAGGGAATTATAAACAATTTTATTAGATAATTGAGTGTGACAAAAATCAGATAATGAGATCAACGAGAATAATTTGTGGGTAAACATAACTCCTTTTTTTCACATATGGAGTTTTGGAGATTTTGAAAAAAAAAAAAAAAGATGCTTTTTATCCCTATTTTTGTTTGTCAAGCTGTATTTATTTATTTCATTCTAAATAAAACCATTGTCATTAAATAAAATATTAATTAGGCTTGAATTTATGACTCTTATTTCCTATTGGAAACGTCTAAAAAATTCCTTCCCTAAAACATTTTTCTTTTAAAGAATACCCAAACCTAAAGTAATGAGCGAGGACCACTATTTCCAATTGCAATATTGCAAAGAAAAAATTTCCACGTTTTCCACTTTCATATAAAACTTCGGTGTAAATGAATAATTAATTCAATAATATTGTGATTGATGGAGCATTTTAGTTTAACCTCAAATAAAGTAATAAAGTGGTAGAAACATTTTACATACCAAAGTGATGCTGAGTATAACTTTTTTTTTTTCTTAGTCAAAAACTACCAATGTCAGGAGATTTTTGGGGGTCCTCTCCCTTCTATATATCAAAGAAAAGTAATAGAACTCTTGCACAACTTATATATTATTGAGCAGTAATTAAGGAATCCTACAAGCTCTAATACTATTTACTTTTATCATTTAAAATATTTATTTTAAAACATCTTTACATGTTGAATATAAATTCGGTATATAAAAATGTAAATTTAGAGGTTATCCAAGTAATCATGTATTTGTACATATGAATAGTCTTATTGAACTAAATGTTGCACATAAATAATTAATTACATGTATTTATTTCATTAGATTGTGAAAATTAGATAATCATCTTTATCTAAAATATTCAAAGTGTAAAATCTATATTTTCTTATTCGATTTTATGCTCATAGTTAAAGTTTCTCACATGAAAGGCATGAAAATAAGAGAATCCTTCTGTCAATTTTTGCAGATTAGAATAAGTAATTTATGTATATTAAAAACATATCTCTGAGTACATTCGTTTTTCTTATATAAAATCAATATCATAACGCACAAAATTACGAGTACGACTAGTTCTTTTCTAGATTTTCCAAACCGCCCTTGAAAATTTTAGAAAGACTCCCTCTAGAATGTAGCATTATCTATATCTTAAATTTCTTTTCTTGTTTTGAAAAATACACTTCACCCCCTCTTAATTCTATATTTAAGCACTAATATGTCTCAAAACTCAAAAGGAGACATGCCCCCCTAAAGTTCTATATGCATAGATTTTACCCCAAAAATAAATATTCAAATGAAAGTTTTACGGGAATCTCAGCTATGCGTCGTTTATCATCTATTTGTATGATTATAGAAGTCAATTTTTTTTTAAAATTTTCACAGTGAATCATTTTTGTATGATATATTTTTGCCTTGAAATTTATTAAGAGTTCATGTTCTTCAAGACTAAGTAGAGTCGACTCTCAAGTTTTAACTTAATCATTTTTGGCAGCAATTTAAATTATAAAGTGTAGCTATTGGCACATGACTGAGGTTGTAGTAAAAAATATTCTTCAAATATTGATTTTGACTAAGCTTATTTAAAACATCTAATAAGAACTCACATCTTTATAAGATGTTTTTGAAACTTATAAGATGTGAAATCTTATTTAAAAAAAATTAAGTTTTGTAAGTGTTTGGATAATATAAGATCAATAAGCTTATAAAATGTGAGCAATGAGAATTACATATTTAAGATGAAAAAAATGAAGAAGTTTGTTAAGATCCACAAACAAAGTTCACATTTGTAAATTATTTTTAAGAAGCTTAATTAAAAACTCCTTATTATTTAATTTAATTTTGTTGGCTTATAAGCTCCTTTCAAAAATAAATTCCAACCACTTTATGAAGCTTATAAACTCATAAACATATTATGACATATCTTGAGGAGCTTATAAGCCCACCCAATAGGACGTGGGGGAGGATGGGGGACTTGCGATGGGATCTACTTCTTCAAGAGTGGGGACAGGAAGACAAATACGAGCGAAAGGTTATTTTCCAGAGAAAGGAAGTAGAGACGAAAACCTAATAAAACTTGAACTATAATATACAGATCTGATGATGAGGGAATTATAAACAATTTTGTTATGTGATTGATACACAATATAAGAGCACAATTACAATGCTTACTATTACTACATTTGTCATGTGATTAATTGAGTATGACAAAAATCAGATAATGAGATCAACGAGAATAATTTGTAGGTAAACATAACTCCTTTATTTCACATATGGAGTTTTCGAGATTTTGAAAGAAAAAAAAAAGATGCCTTTTATCCCTCTTTTTGTTTGTCAAGTTGTATTTATTTATTTCATTCTAAATAAAACCATTGTCATCAAATAAATATTCATTAGGCTTGAATTTACGACTCTTATTGAGTTATTTCCTATTGGAAACGTCTAAAAAATTCCTTCCCTAAAACATTTTTCTTTTCAAGAATACCCAAGCCTGAAGTAATGAGCGAGGACCCCTATTTCCAATTGCAATATTGCAAAGAGAAAATTTCCACGTTTTCCTCTTTCATATAAAACTTCGGTGTAAATGAATAATTAATTCAATAATACTGTGATTGATGGAGCATTTTAGTTTAACCTCAAATAAAGTAATAAAGTGGTAGAAACATTTTACCTACCCAAGTTATGCTAAGTATAACCTTTTTTTTTTCTTTTTTTTCCTTACCCAAAAACTACCAATGTCATGGTGGTGAATTTTTTGGGGTCCTCTCCTGTTATATATCAAAGAAAAGTAGTAGAACTCTTACACAACTTATATATTATTGAGCAGTAATTAAGGAATCCTACGAGCTCTAATACTATTTACTTTTTATCATTTAAAATCTTTATTTTAAAACATCTTTACATGTTGAATGTAAATTCGGTATATAAAAATGTAAATTTAGAGGTTATCCAAGTAATTATGTATATGAATAGTCTTATTGAACTAAATGTTGCCACATAAGTAATTAATTACATGTATTTATTTCATTAGATTTTGAAAATTAGATAATCATCTTTATCTAAAATATTCAGTGTAAAATCTAATTTTCTTATTTGTGATAGCGGATTATACACTTTTATTTTTATATAAATTTATCCATCACGTTTTACCTTCTTAAATTAAATTTATGAAATTTAATACTCATAGTTAAAGTTTCTCAGATGAAAGGCATGAAAATAAGAGAATCCTTCTGTCAATTTTTGCAGATTAGAAATGTAATTTATGTATATTAAAAACATATCTCTGAGTACATTCGTTTTTCTTATATAAAATCAATATCATAAGGCACAAAGTTACGACTAGTTCTTTTCTAAATTTTCCTAACCGCCCTTGAAATTTTTTGAAAGACTCCCTCCAGAATGTAGCATTATCTATATCTTAAATTTCTTTTCTTGTTTTGAAAAATGCACTTCACCCCCTCTTAATTCTATATTTCAGCACTAATATGTCTCAAAACTCAAAAGGAGACATGCCCCCCCTAAAGTTCTATATGCATAGATTTTACCCCAAAAATAAATATTCAAATGAAAATTTTACGGGAATCTCAGCTATGCATCGATCGTTTATCATCTATTTGTATGATTATAGAAGTCATTTTTTTTTAAAATTTTCGCATTGAATCATTTTTATGATATATTTTTGCCTTGAAAATCATTAAGAGTTCATGTTCTTCAAGACTAAGTAGAGTCGACTCTCAAGTTTTAACTTAATCATTTGTGGCAGCAATTTAAATTATAAAGCATAGCTATTGGCACATGACTGAGGTTGTAGTAAAAAATATTCTTCAAATATTAATTTTGATTAAGCTTATTTAAAACATCTAATAAGAACTCATATCATTATAAGATGTTTTTTAAACTTATAAGATGTGAAGTCTTATTTAAAAAAAAAACAATTTTGTCAGTGTTTGGATAATATAAGATCAATAAGCTTATAAAATGTGAGCAATGACAATTACATATTTAAGATGAAAAAAAATAAGAAGTTTGTTAAGATCCATAAAAAAAAAGTTCACATTTGTAACTTATTTTTAAGGAGCTTAACTAAAAACTTCTTATTATTTAATTTAATTTTGTTGGCTTATAAGCTCCTCTTAAAAATAAATTTCAACCACTTTATGAAGCTAATAAGCTTATAAACATATTATGACATATCTTGAAGAGCTTATAAGTCCGCCCAAACACCCCTCTTAAATTTTCTAATGGGAGTGTAGTTAGTTCATTTTCGTTTTTAAAAGGGTTTAATACTAAAATATAGAATTTAGAGAGGGGGGGGGGGGCAAGAGCAAATTTTCTTTTATAAAAAGTTATTCCCCTCCGGACCACTCTAAGCAAAGTGCCAACTGCCAAACAAACCCACCCTACCAAAAATACCAAAAACCGACGCGCTTTTAACTTTCTTCACAGAGAAGAGAGAGAAAGAGAGGAGAGAGAAAGAGAGGAGAGAGAGTCAAATGTTCAAACCAATGTGAGAGGACTGCTTGCTTTTACCTTTTAACAATGTCTACACTCCTCTCTCTCTAAACAAACAAACAAAGAGAAAAAAATGAAGAAAAAGCCTCCAATTACGACGCCGTCTTCGCCTCCGCCGGCACCACCCCAAAGAGACGCCGTATCGGAACTGACGATGGGCCCCACCGCGCTCCCCGCCGATCTCATCATCAACATCCTGTCAAGGCTGCCGGTGAAATCCCTGGGTATGTTCAAATGCGTTTCAAAGCAGTGGCTAAGCTTAATCACAGATCCCTACTTCATTTCTATGCACAGACACCTCTGCTTGCAAAACCCTAACATCCTATTACTGAAAAAGACCCCTCTTTTGCAACAACCCCACATGAAAAAATGCACTAGAATCGATCTTTGTTCCTTAAACTTTGATGGGTCTTGTAAGAATCTGGAATTCTCGTTGTGTTTGAGCGATGAGGAACAGGACATTGAGATGTTGCCCTCCAAGTGGGATCTTGTTTGCTTTGTGAGTGATAGTGGGTTCTATGCTTGCAACCCTAGTACTCAGGTGATGGTTAAATTGCCCGAGGCGAGTTGTTGCACCTCGGGCGAGGTGAATGCCGGTATGGGGTATGTGAAGGAGAGGGATGAGTATGTTTTGGTGCATTTGTTTGATAGGAGCTTGGATATACATGTGGATTATGACATTGGGTGTGAGGTTTTGAGGTTGAGTGATGGGGAGGATTGTGAGTGGAAAGTAGTGGATGCTAATTGCCCGTTTGTCGTTCGGGGTTGGGGCGTTTTGGTTGAGAATGTGTTCTATTGGATGATTTGGGATGAGTATAATCAAGTAGGGGATGAAGAAATTGTTTCATTTGATCTCATGAAAGAAGAATTTGGAACGATTTCTCCTCCGGAGGGTTGTTTTGACCCACACGGTGCGTGGTCTTTGGTGGAATTGGGCGGGAAGCTGTGTTTAGTGGATAATATGGCTCGCCCGTTAACTATAGATATTTGGGTTTTGAAGGATTGTGAAAATCAAAAGTGGGTTTGTGAATATAGTATCAATATGAATGGGTATGCTCATGATTTGTTGAAGTGTGTTATTCCTTTGGATTGTCGTGATGGGGAAATATTGATGGATGCAAAGCAAGAGAGTCTTGACTATTATGATGTGAAGAAGAAACGTATCAAAAGAATGGACCATTTGATTGCAGGGGAGTGGACGTGGCTTCGTCTTTACACCGAAAGCTTCTTTTCGTTTGGAAGCAGATAGATATGTGATGATTGATGCTTGGTTTTTTTGGCACTTGATCATCTGTAGTGTATTAACCATTATTGATTCTTGGTTTTTTTCCCTTCTAATTTGTTATCGTCTGGTTGGCTATTTAATTTTAAGTTTTAAAAAAATGCCAATTTCAGACAATGTTCTAGTTTTATCAACTTGTTATTTTGAATAGCTTCCTTACACGATCAATTTTTGTGGTCGTTGGGTAGCTTTAGTTTCTGCTTGGAGTGTGACATTCAGGTGTGGTAATGATTTGAAACATAATTTTTTTTTGCATTGGATTTGTATTTTCGTTTTTTCTTCCATATGAACTCATTTTGATTAAGATATTTTGTTTTTGCTATATGTAAATGAGCTCCTCTTGGTGACGCTAAAATAATTGAATTTTTGTTGCGTATGTATCTCAAGCATGTTAGAGAAACAAAGCTTGTTGAGCTGCATTTAGTGTCAGTTATATGTCTTACATTCTGCCTTTCTGGGGTTTCTTACAAACTTTAACTGTCTAGTTGTTGAATTCGAGAGTTATTTATACATCAGAATTGCATTTGAAATTTTTTAGTTTTATTATCATTTGTTTGGAGTATCAAAGTTTGTTGGAATATAGTCCATGGTGATTATTGAAGTCTTCTTTTGTGATCAAGGTAGCATCTATCATACGATATCTTTCTATCGATGGGTCTGCTGTTATCTGTACAGATGCAATGTTGCAAAGATAAACTACAATGTCTGAGGACTGAGTTTCAAGAGTCAGACTAATTATAAGGTATAATTTTCAATCTAATTCATTTGGGTATCGGTTTAAGTATGCATTATTGTTGAATGAGTAATATCCATCTTAGAGTGTGTTTTGACTAGGCTTATTTAGTTATTTTAAAGAGCTTATAATAAGCTCTTCGTGCTTATAGGATGTTTCTGAAGCTTATAAGTTCTCTATCTTATAAGCTCTTAATAAATAAGTTGCAATGTCTGGCTTGCTTTTAAGAGCTTATAAGCTCTTGACACTTTATTTCGAGAGTTTCTAAGTAATTTCACCAAAACAATTACCAAACACTTTGTAAAGACTTAGAAGCTATCAAAAAACTTATAAGATGTTTTAAGAAGCTCATAAGTTAACCCAAGCACCCACTAAGATGTATTTTTCTTTAGTTGGTATGGAAATACATAAATAGTTTTATCTATACATTAGGACATCTGGACATTCAGCATAACATGAATACCTTACTTGTAATTAGGTGAAGCTAGTTAAGTGATGTGCTCATGAGCCTTTCCTTCTTATAGTTTCTAATTACTCTTTGAGCAATTAAAATTTATACAGTCGATATCCTGACAAATTTGAAATTATGTTGCTGCATATTTGGCCAGATTTCGAATTGACGAGTCTGGAGACATCTCTACCGCCCGATGTGGGTCTAAGGACCCAATACATGAACGATTGGCATGAGATATCCTACAGATAATCACTCTCCCCGGAAATAGCCTAAGTGCTTGACTTCTGTATGTGCATAGACAATTTGAATTCTTAAGCTTTGTTTTTATCAAATTATGAAGATGTTTGACTATAAACTTATACGAAATATTTAATACCGATAAAACTTTTTTCTAATATGGTTCATGGCATTGTTGAAGCCTCGATACTTTGTAATCTTGAGTTTGAATTTCACCTAAGACAACATTTGTGCTCATAGTTGCTATGTAGATGACATGTTAGTGTAGGTTGTTAGTTTTCCGCGGATTGAGATTCTGATGTACTTCTAGATCTTACTTTGAGTATAATTATGCTCCCTCTTTGTTTCAATTAAATATCCTTTAAAAGTTAATCTGCAAGATGTTCTAAATAATTAAGATTGTTTTGCCATTATATATGTTATAATAATTTTTATGAAGTAATAATATCTTCTTTTGAACACATGATCGGTATGTTAATTCAAATTTCTCTCCATACAATTTTCATTATTCAAGAAATTATTAATAAACAGTAAAACTAACAAAGTTTGAGTGGGCGTGGGCTTCTCATGTGTTCTTAGATAGAACTTGTAATTAATTGGGCCTGCGTGCCCCATTTTATTGTTTTATTTTCTTGGGAAAATTGCCTATGACCCCTCATGATATGGTCAATTATCAAAAATATTCTGATCTTTTTAACATTATATAAAATCCCCCATGTTAAGACATTTTTACAATTAAATTCTTGTGTATTTAAACTTTTTTTTTTTTACAATTTCACCCCTGTAAATACAAATAGACCGTTTGAGGAAGTTTCGTTGTAATGTCTAAAGAATGTCGGTGCAACTTACCAGCGAGCAATGACAAACATCTTCAAAGAACTTCATCACTATGTAGATGACTTCATTCTACAACTTGAGTAAGGCTGGCCCAAATAGTTGAAAAGTCAGAAGATTTTGTTAATTAGCATTGAAGTGAGGGGTTGTGTATTGATTTACCCTATTTTCTATTACTCGACAATGGCATGGATCACTCGAAGACAGAATCAATAATAAGTTAGCTAATGTAGTAGATGGGTTCGGTTAGTTAATCTCAGATGACATTGATCCACCAATGTTGATACTTGGAAAATAATTCTATTGATTCGTTTACTAGTATATATAAATAGATAGATGATGCTTGTATAGTTTATATTGTACAAAACTATAAAAAAAGGATTAGTAGTGCAAGTTGTTGTACTTATAGGTCAATCACAGAGAGACGTGTTTTGGTTACTTCTAAAACCCATGTGTCAAGAGACATGCCAATG
Organism: Buddleja alternifolia; assembly: GCA_019426215.1. Taxonomy (NCBI): domain Eukaryota; kingdom Viridiplantae; phylum Streptophyta; class Magnoliopsida; order Lamiales; family Scrophulariaceae; genus Buddleja; species Buddleja alternifolia. The sequence continues at coordinate 31,531,485 of CM033398.1, forward strand.
CTACCGCAGTACCGCTCACGCTCAGTTATGTTTTATTAACTTTTGAGATAATTACATTCACTCTCTCTCACTTATCTTGTAATTACAACACCCCCCCCCTCACTTTGCTAAATTACCAATACACCTCCTTTCAGGGGTGAGATTGTAATTTTTTTATTCACAGGGGACGTCATGATAATTTACCAAAAGTGAGGTTTTTTTAGTAAGGCTGGCCGTCTGGGTGTTGGATATTGACGATGTCGTGTGGGCCTTGGGCCACTCCATTAGCAACGTGCATTGTCATGCACATTGGGCCCATTGACTATAGTTTGTATAAATCATTTTCATGCCCGCCGTGTACCATCTGATCTTCATCATCAAAGGAGTCTTGGACTTCAACCTCTTGGCGGTACATGCTCTCGTAGATTGTGTACTTTAATTGATTAAAATTACTATATGCTCCTGTTTCGATCACATTTTGAAGACCACCATTGTACATGAGTATCACGTTACCACATAATTCACCCGCCATTTTTACAGTTCACAATTGATGAAAATTTGCATCCAGTGTTTTTACGATCCACAATAAATATCAAATTGCACCAAATTACAACTAACTAATAACTATTACAATTAGCTAACAACTACTATAAAAGTGGAGAAATACACACATGTTTTCTGTGGAAGTAGAACCCAAGATCTGTAATATCTTGAGCCCTCAACTTTGCCAGTAAAACTAAACCTTATCGACATTGTGATCCAGTTATGACCTTTTAATGGTAAGTTTTGTACTTTCATGGTCGAAGACAACTGTTAGATCTTTTTAATCTTGTAAAAATTAAGCTTCTACTAGAATGTTTTGAATTTAGTGATAATATTTTCTCCCTGAAAAAGAATCTTCTTGAATAGTTACCACTCATTAAAATATTCTAGATTTAACAATAACATTTTATAGTATATAAGTGAAAAACAACATTTAATTTCCCCTTTTTCAAGTAATAAAATGTAACCGCGCTGTGCATGGATAAGTAATATTTACTTAAAAAGTATTGTACTCTATGTTTATAAATATCTAAAGTCTACATATTCAAATATATTTGTGCGCCTTTTATATTTTTACGATATTAAATGACTCACTATTCTTCTCCTCACTAAGTGAGAGCTATGTGTTTGTGTATATACATAATTATTTGACATCCACACATATTATAAAATATTTTTGCTCGATTTTCGCTAATATAGAAGTGCTTTTAGTCCATAATATTGATACCTGAAAAATAATTCTATACAACCCAGGGACGGATCTGCAGGGCGGGGGACCTCCTAGGCTTCTAATTTTCAGTCCAGGGTATGTATGTTTTTATAACATGGCGCCTCCCAACCATATAGAAATTAAGTTTTGAAATGAGATACAAGTATAGCTCTAGCCCAATTTTAATTCAAGCACAATTAAACCCCATCTCTTTGCTTTTTAATCCATAGCACAATTGAAACCTCGTCTCTATGCTTTTTAATCCAAAGAAGAGATTTAATCCAAAGTACAATTAAAATGGAATTGCCAAAGAAGAGAAGTCGAATTCATTTTTATCCAAATGATATATTTTAAATTAAAGAGGCAATTACAAATAAGAGAAGTTGAATCATCAACAATTCTCATTTATCTTTTTGAACTTTTTTTACTCTCTAAAATTTGTTTAATATTGACTCTTCTTTTTAACATTGTAAAGATTGAGATGCCCTTTTCAATCATGAAATTGGTGAAAAATAGATTCAAAAACAAGATGAGAAAGGAATAGATTGAAGATTGTTTGATTACTATTTACATAGAGAGAAGAGTTGCTGGAAAAGTTGATATAATATTTAATAAAATGAATTTTATGACATAAAAGAGCCTCGTGCATGACATTGATTTTTTTTTAATATAAGTCGCTTATATATTTCAAAACTATAATAAATTTTATTGAAAGTTTGTTTTTTCACACGTGATATTTTTATTTTACTATATTAAAACAAAAATTAAATTTAAATATTTACGTATAGGTATTGTCAAAAACAAATTGCTTATACTGTAATTCGGCCCCCAACCCATTAGTCTTGGATCCGTCCTTAATTCAACCCTAATAATATTCTTGTATACAAGCCATTTAAGAATATAGACTTACAACTTCAGGAACATCTAGAAGATCTAGTTATAATAGAAGATCTTGTTAATAACTAACTATTACAAGGGATATAGGTTGCAGATAGGAAAGTTGGGGCCGGCATATGATTAAATGGGGCTAGAAAACTTGTAAGGGTAAATCAGTCTTAAGTTGTAAGAGAAGGGCTATGTTTGCTGCTATCATTTACTATTTGTGGTTAGAAAGAAATTGTAGATTGTTCAAATGATAGAAATGATGTCAGGAGTATAATGGAAATAATCTGGTATAGCATTACTTGTAATTTAAGGGAAAGTAGAACCAGGTATGCTTGGTGAAAGTTGTAAATCTGTTTTGCTTGAATGAAAGCTTACTAGTTCCAAGGAAATTTAAAAAAAGAAAAAGAAAAGGGAACATTGCATTTTATACCTCTGTGAAATACAAAATTTGCACGAAACCCACATGTGTTAAAAAATAGCCGCTAATGCCCTTGTATTTAAAAAAACTCTGCGCAGAAACCCCTGTCTGTCACAAACTAACGGAGAGTGTAGTTCACGCGCTCAAGATGAGAATGGGATAATTTTTATTCGAAATGTATGTCTTAAATTACATTTTTATCCCTCTAATTTAAATAAAATAAATAAATAAATGAAATGGGTGGTAAGGCACATTGGGTAGGATACGTGGGTTTGGGTTACCTAAACCCACCCATTTATAAGACACATTGGGTAGGATACATGGGTTTGGACTTTGGGTAACCTAAACCCACCCATTTCTATTTTTTCTCCATCCCTCCCTTCTTCCCTGTCAACCATCCCCCTAACCTGTCACCACTCATCGCCGGCCACATCGCCGTCTATCCCTCACCTTTTCGTCAGCAAAACGCCACACACACCTCCCTTCCTCTCATTTCCACCACCATACCGCCACCTTGCACCTTCCTCTCTTCATCCCCGTATCTACTTCGCCGCCGCGGCCCCAACAACACCTCCCTCCCTCACATTTTTGCACCATCGCGCCGCCGCCTGTCATCTATCTTTCACTTCGAGATCTGCCACTCAAAATTTCCGCCACCGCCTGTTATCTCTTCTTCACTTCCAGATTCACCGTCTGTCTCCCTTCGTCACTTCCAGATTCGCCACGACGCCCCACATTAGATTTCACTGGTGCTTGCTCTCCCTCACTCACCTCACTTCAGATCCGCCACCACGCCGTTCACTGCCATTAGCTCCGCCACTCTGCCTCGCCATGTCTAACATCTTTTATTTTTTATTTTATTTTCCCAAATTTTCCTACAATTGTAATGTTTTTATTTTTATTTTTTTGAATTTAATCTTTTTCAATTTTTTCTAGATTTTTTTAACCAATGGTTGAGAATATACTATCCAGTGGCCCAAATCAAATACTAATAAACATAATTAATGAAAATTAGGGGCATAATGGGCATTCCGCCAAAAATACTAACGGCGTTAGTCTTAATTAACGACGGGGGTGTGCAAATGAAATATAAACACAGGGGTTTCTGCGGCTATTTCTTTAACACAGGGGAGTTTTGTGCAGATAAACAATAACACAGGGGGAATATGCAATTTTCCCAAAAAAAAACTAATTATTACAAGATAAGAACTAACTATCACAAAAAGATTGATATTATCCTGTGTGAACAAGACTAGAAGTATATGACTTCGATGTGTCACGCCCCAAAATTTGGACGTACTTGGCTATGCTGCTTCACAACACCTCGACGACACGAAGCCCTCAAAATACAAGTTCATAAATGTAAATCTTCGAAAACCTTGACCTTAATTCAACAACTTTAATGCAAGCACAAACTTTCCAATCTCTCACAATTCAGGGATACAAAGCACCTAAAAATCCCAAGAAAATACTCCACATGTTACAAACTATCTTTAATGAACTTACAAAAGATGAACACAAAAATTTTCAATTCCCCAGTTTTATTTGGTCCAACTCTATTCTCGACTAAATTCTCTTATCCAGTTCTTTAGATTCACAAATCCAAGAATAATAAGTATCTGTAAAAGGTAAAAATATCGCGTAGGGGTAAATTGCATACTTAGCAAGTAATTCTCAACGCTCTCAATTAAAAAATAATTCAAAAATACTTTTGCTAGAACATGGATGTTTTACTAACAATCAAATGTCAAATATCTTTACATCACAAAACACGATATGCAAGACACACATATACCCAATGTGACCGAAACAAATGAACCCTTGGTCAGAGGGTATGAGCAGATGACCCCTGGCCAAGTGGACAGATAAGCTCTTGACCGAAGAGCACGTAGATGATCCCGGTAACGAACAAATGATCTCAAAAGGAAATGGACCATACACATGCATCTACGAGCTAACAAAATCACAAAGTATCTCCATGTACCAAAATCAAATATCTGTAAAGCTCAAGTCATATACATATAATCAATAAATTCATTTTTCTTTATTTTATGTCATGCTTGTAACTACTTTTTCAGAAAAACCCATGTGTTAATAGCAAAACATTTATTTTTATTATTATCATAGAGAAACATTTCAGGAAAACATAATATACATATATGGAAAACCACAGGACAGTGTCAAGAATCACTTACTTTAATTTACACAATCTATGTTATCATGCAAATCACATAAATCAAGTTTCTCTAAATTGTCCAATGGAATCTAATAATAATGGTGATACAACTCAAAATATAATACATAAAACTTTTCAACTAATATATCAAGCCAATTAGCTAGAAATCCGACTTTGGCCGAAAAGGTGAAAAATGGCCAAAACGGGCGTTTTAGGAGGCAACGCTGCGGCGTGAATGTGACGAAACGCCGCAACGTTTGTTGCAAAAGTAAAACTAGTGATGGCGCGGTGTTCAGGTCAAACACTGTGGAGTTCGGGTCGAACACTGTTGGTGGTCCTAAGTGGCATACGAAAGGGTCTAGAAAGGGGGGGGGAGTTGAATAGACCCTGAAGTCTTTTTCAACTTCAAAAATTCGTATCACTTTTAAAAATTAGAACGCTTAGGAAGCTGAGTGCTTGGGTCAGGCGCTTCAGTAAAGATATCTTAGACTTAGTGATTTTAGCAATTTACCAAAGTAGGGTAACACTTAGATCGCTTAATCAGGGTTAGCACAACAGAAATAATTTTAAAGCTTTTAGCGTTCGTTTTGGTTAAATAGTCGCTTAGCAGTTTAACTTGTCTTTTTCAGAATAAATAAGAGAATATAAAACAAGACAATAATAAAAGTAAATAACGCAAGGAATTGTAAGGTTCACTGAGTGATGTAATCCCAGCTACGTCCTTCTTCTCCTTTTTCACTTGGAAGGAATTTACTAAGTTGATTATCAAAGAATCACACAGAATCTTCTACAAGATAGTAAAGAGGTGAAAATGATCTCGGGCTCCTTGATCACACAAATTTCAGCACCAATGAAGATCTTCTTCTACAAGCTTCTCTCACTCAGAAATACTGCCTGTAAGGGGTTTCAACAACTTTCTCACTCAGATGAAAGGTCGAGGGTTTTGTCACACAGGTTTTGTTTGTTTTTGGAAAAATCAAACAACTTGGAATATCTCAGTAAGAGTTTCGGTTTCTTCTTTGGAAGATGTTTGAGATATTTGTGACTGTCTGAAATGTATGTAAAAAGCTTGAAAGATTTTTGGCTATGGAGTTTCTAAACTTTTCTTGAGATAATATTTCAGCAAAGTTTTCTTGTGTTAATAGTTATGTGTACTCTATCTTTAGGGTTTGCTGGAATGAGGTATTTATAGGCAATTCTTGGGATCTGTCCGTTGGACATATGTGAGCGCGTGAATCAGCCTTTTCTCTGACATTCCTGAAATCCTGCTGGTTCCGATTGGACAGGGGCAGACTTAAACTCTGAAATCCTAACAGTCTAGTCAAAAGGTGGCTTGTCCACAAGTCATAGTAGCTTATCACATTTAATGCTCTTATCAGACATTTAATACATTTGAATTTATTTCCCGTTGGAAATAAATGTCCGTTGAATGATTGCATTTAAGTCCTTAATGACTTGAGGATTTATTTCAGGTAAATCTGATATTGATCGCAGGAGTGCTTGGAGCGCTTGATCCATAAATCCTGAAATAATTCTTTAGCGTTTGACAGACGCTAATAACAAATCTTCATCTTCATTTGACTTCAGACGCTGATGTTCAACTTCATATCTAATAGACTCACCTAGAATTTTATTAGCAATTCGGTATCTAATACTTAGTCTAAAATCTACAAAGATAAAAGATTACAAGCCTAAATAAACTTACATACTTTCAAACACTTATACAATTGATCTATGAAAACAGAAACTTACATTATATTTGGGGTCTAACATAAAATCCTATCTTGTCATCATCAAAACATCTAACATGAAATTCCTAGCAATTTTTCCCTTTTTGATGATGTCAAAACCTTAACTCTTATAACTCTTTTATAGATTAAGAGTTCAAAGAAAAGTCCAAAAATAATTATAAGTTAGCGTTGGAAAGTTAGTAAAGTTCGCTAATGTTATATTAGCCTCAACAAGATGTTTCAGCGATAAATAATTCATTCATTCATATGGAAGAATTAAGCATACATGATTTACAACTGAAAGAAAATACTTTAAAGCGACAAACCGAAATATATAGAACAACATAATCATTCATCTTTTCTGTCGCTTCCTATTTGCTTCTTCTCCTTGATAGATTTCAATTGCTAAATCTAGTAGAAGTCTATCAACATCTATTATAGTTGTATGCTGGACTTCATTGTAGTTATGTCTTCTGCGTCTAGCGCTTTCTGCCAGCTCCAACAGTCTTTCCACCCAATCCCTCGGAGGGATTCCAAGTTCTTGGATCAAGTCATGGTAAATGTCTTGTCTTCGATCATTGGTGGATTTCCATTTGATAGGTTTTCTAAGCGGTCCGGCATATGGATGAAAACCCATACTCTCTATGAACTCAACGTCCAGGTCTGGGAGTAAATGCCTGCCTTGATAATATCTAGGCTCTCTCTTCTTAGTAAGCATTTTCTTTATGCTCACTATCTCCTCGAACATAGATCGCCAGTGCTTATTATTTGTCTTAGAGATAGCCTTGGACTGAGACTTTTCTTTAAAATCTTCCCCCTTCTTGGCATCATCAATGGAGGTCTTTAAGTCAGCGATGTCCCGTCGGAGAAGCTTGACTTCATCTATCAAGAGAGTGATTGCTCACCGATACTCTGAAAGATTAAATTGGAAGAATTGTGACGCTCAGTATCAGCTGATGCATTTTGAGCAAGCGTTCTGTTGAAATCGTCAGAAAGTTCTTTGATGAGGGGAGCGATACTGTTCATCATATTGATCGAAAGCTTGTTTGCGTAACTCATATCAGCCTTAAGCAGTCTCTCTACATTATGAATCATTGCGTTGCTAGTTTCCCCAAATGAGAACAAGAGCCCGTTAGATCGCTAAGAGAATTGCGAACGGCTTTCTTGAAATCTCTTGCCTCTGGATCACTTTCTGAATCTGAGTCCGAGTCGGAGGAAGAATCCTCAGAGCCATGTGAGCTGGAAACTGGAGCTTTGCCTTTAGATTTTTCTCTTATAAAAGGCTCTTCAGGCTCATCAAGGACTTCCTGAATCGCTTGATCCGTGGATGGATCTGCAGTCATTGGTTGATGAACAAGTTCTTAAGTAGGGATCTCGACTACTTGGGCGTTATAAATATCTGGCAAAGAAGCATCTGGAATTTGAGAGGCTTCCACAGTAGGAGTGACTTCCTCTACTATCTCAACTATCTCCATGGGAGGAGAAGGATTCTCAACAACAATGACCCAAAGGGGGCCAATCGCTTCCATGACGTGCCTTGGACTGATCATGTTGGTCTGCGGGATAAAGAATATAGCGTCTCCGCGCTCTTCATTGCTTAGTGCAAGTTGCACTCCTTCCGACAGATCAATTCCTGAAATGTAAGAGTTGTAGAAGTCGAATAAATAAGGCATAAGGGCTTGAGCAGCCTCTTGGTCTACTGGCTTGATTTGTGAAATCATCTTGGCCACCTGTACATTCTGTTCACAAACAAAGACTGGGTGAAGACTATAGCCTCTGAAGTTACTCAGGCCAAAGCATTCAATAAAGGAGATGTCTAGCGATTTCGCATTCTCAAAGATCGCTCTCCTGTCTCTGTAGAGTTCAGGAAACTCAGCATGATCGTTGTGAAGACTTAAGGGATTGCACTCTACCCTGGCAAAAGAGATTGTTTACTGGTGGAGACATCTTCATTCAAATCGGGAAGAAGTCGCTGTACAAAGTCTTGAGATGGATGATAAACATAGCGTCCTCCCTGAGCGATTAAGCTTAGATGCTAGTGAATATAGTATTCTATCGATAGCCAGTAATAAGGCAAAGCGCTAATATTGCCTACCAAATTCTTACGTTGCTCGAGTAGAAACACAGAGAACCCTCTGCGCCTGTAATCTACTCCAAATTAAAACATAAATGGATACTTCACAAGCTCTTCTAGCGTGTAAAAATGCAACTCGAACTCTTCAGGCCATCTTACAGTATCCATCATCCATTTCTTTCCAAGTTTATCAACTTTCTTCTGTTCTTTTCTGGCTGTAAGAAACTTTTCAAAGCATTCAAATTCTTCATCATAATCCTCAACCCATACTCTTGCTAGATACTCGCGGGCTTCACCTTCTATCCAAGAATTAGTAGGATTGGGACGCTCAGCAACAACTGGTCCTTTTTCTTTCCATAATTTGAGAGGTTTAGGGGGATAGAGCATTCTGAGGAGAATGAACGACTCTGGGGTTAGCGGAGTACCTGATTCTGTTAAGAATTTCTTCGTTAGGATTCTTTGACCAATCACCCATATGGGGATTCTTGATGACGATCTTATTCTGGCGCAAGGGATAAAAAGATTCTTCAGAATGGCCAGTAAAGTGGAAACGCTTCTCGTCAAATTCTGTCATGTTGAACGCGGGTCGCCGAATATACTCAAGGCGAGATTGAAGACGCTCAAGAGAGTAGAGACCCAGGTCAGCAAATCGCTCGGAGAATTCAAATTTAGCAGAATTGGAGACATCAATCCTATGGAGAGTGTTTTGAAAGTTGATCTCCATATCGACTAATTGCCTGGTGTCAAGCTCCCTGGTGGCAAAGTAGAACTCATCATTTGCATCATAGCCACGGCGAAATAAATTATGACACTAGGAGGAGATCCGGTTGGAGCAGGGAAAAATGTAATTGACTCGGTTGGGATGGGGGCCACTTCTATCGACCGCTCAGCGTCTACAGTCGCTTCACTGACTGGAGATATTTCAGTGTAGGAAGGTCTTGAGCTACATCCTTAGCGATATCCACAATCTTGGTCATATCGACATCTACTTCAATAGGAACCTCTGAAGGTGGAGGTGCATCAGTGTCTAGTGCATTTTGAGCTGATACAAGCAAGCGTTTGAGAAAAATAAGCAAAATTTCTACTAAGTAGAAATTACAAATAAAAGAGTACAATGCTTACCCTGAGGACTATCATAGACTGTCTCAGTCGCTTGATCTGTTTCAATATTTTGTACAGTTTTCTCAGGCTCCGGGACAACTTCTTTTGTATCTAAATCAAGAAAAGAATTAATGGGATCAGCACGAATGGGGATATGCAAGTTCTCAAGAGTGTTAAGAACAGTCTGGATATTTGCTTCACATTCGGCTAAAAAGATTTTATCCTAGCGTTAGAGACTTAGAAACTAACGAGGAAAGGATATAATACATTGCTTTTCAAAAGTACTTACCCCGAACACGAGAAAGCCTCTCAGACTGAGTAGGGGTTTTAGGTTCTGAGCTGGTTTCAGGAACAACGTCAGATGGAGGTGGAGGAACACTCGCTGGTTCTTCAAGCGCTGGCTCGACTGGAGCGCTTGTTGATGCAGCTGAAGTTGATAAAGGAGTACGCCTTTGGGCTAGCGGTACTTCTTCTACCTCTTCTTCCTCTTCTGGAGAGATAATGAAGACAGGAGGGGGAGAGGGCGATTTGGGAGAAGGAGAGGGAGACTTCTGTTTCTTCTTGGGCTCCGGCTTCTACTTCTGCTTCTTCGATGGCTTTGATGGCTCAGCGACTTTCAAAGTGAGTTTTCTTTTAGGTCGCTTGACCACCACAGCTTCTTCTGATAGAGATGATGAAGATGAGGTCGCTTGCTCTTCATCATCGCTGCGAACAATTCCTTTGGTAAGAAGTCGCTCACGCTCTTCTTTGGCAACCGCTGCACTGCCACATCTCCTTGGCTTGAGCCGCTCGCTGATCATCTTCTTCCCATAGAACTTAAGCGCTGAGACTTTCTTTCCAGCGGTGTTGACGAAACCGCTAGCGCTTAGAATACGACTCAGCACAATCCCGTAAGGCTTGGGATTTATTGACTTGGCCATCGCTGCCTTGAAGCGATTAAAAACATAAAGCGACCAATTAACTTTCAACTTGGTCAAAATAGCAATCATCATTTTGTATTGAACATTTGGAACCTTATCGAAGCTTCCCTTTCTGCATGCGATCATCTTCGCGCAGATGTCAGCAAGAATGATATATTCGCCCTTCATGTCATTCTTCTTGAAGTTGGGTTCATATGTAGCTTCAACATCTTCTTTCTTGATTAACGCCCAGACTTTGGTAGCATCACCAAGAGTGAAATTTTCAACTTCGCCACCATCGTTTGGCAAAATGAGTAAAGATGAAATAAGAGAAGGAGTGAGAACAAAGGTCTCACGAGCAAAGGGAAAGACGCAGGAAATGGAGTTTCCATTGTAGGAGATTTTAGCATTCTTGAAGAAGAAAAGAGTTTCTTCCTCAAAGATATTTGTGAAGGAGGTAATCATGTTGCGCAAACCAGATTCCTGGATGAGTGGAAGAACAGTCCATAGAGGGAAGTTCTGGTTATCAAAAAGATAGTCCCAGTTAACAAGAAAACCGGCGTTAACAGTGACTGGTTTTTTGGATTTGGAGGATTTTTCGGCATCAAATTTTGAAGTTTTGGGTGCCATTGATGAACTTTAGAAGCTTTCTAAGAGAGTGAGTACGAATACTTTTTGCCTTGAGAGTGAAAGGGATTTTTACAGCACGAAGAATTTTTGGAAGTGATAACGTTTGAGTGTAAAAACTTTGAGGGATTTATATAGAGGCAAAAATAACTCCTCAGTTGCTTGGATTAATGCCACGTGTTAACTTATAAAGTTTGAAAATTGAAATATTTAAATCTGAGCCGTTTACTCATAAATACGAATGTCAAAAAGTGCGGTAAAATAGGGTAACAACTGTGAATAACAAAAGCTTGAAATTCGCAGTTACTTTTTCAAAACGTTTGAATAATTTTGAAATTTCCAGTGTGCAGTACACGCGCCTTATAGTACACTGACACGTACTCAGACAGGTGCTGTTACTGAACCGCCTAGTTTTTTTTTAGATAGGAATCATTAACCGTCAGTTTGATTTGATAAGCACGTGTGGGCAGTTGTCAAATCTAATCTTTTGGACTTATCCACACGCTACTTTTTAGCGATAAAAACTATGCATGAATTTTAGAAAAAGGTTAGTTAGCGTTAAAGTGAGAATCTTTCTAATGCTGAAGTCTTTTTGATAAGGTCAGTCACTTTTGATTTTTATTTTGATTTTGTCATGCATAATAGATAAGCACTAGTGATTAATGCATAAATTTTCAAAGTCATTTTTTATCACAGTCGCTTATGAATTGAGACAAGTACAATTTTAAGGTTCTCCCTAAAATTGATGACTCATTTCAATTTTGAAAAGCACTTTAGACATAAATATAAAGTGGATTCCCGCTAAATTATATGCCTATAAAATATGATGCTTTATGATTTAAGCGTTTAAATCAATCATACCTAATTCACTTCTCAAAGTGAGAAAGCGTTGTTCGTTGAGCGCTTTGGTGAAGATATTTGCCAATTGTTTGTCAGTTCCAATAAAGTGCATGGAGATATCTTTTTTTTGAACATGGTCACGCAAGAAATGGTAGCGAATATCAATGTGCTTAGTTCTAGAATGAAGGACAAAATTTTGAGTTATAGCTAAAGCGCTTTGGTTATCACAATGGATTGGGGTAGGACCTAAGAGGATTCCATAATCTCTAAGTTGTTGCTTCATCCAAAGGATTTGTGCACAACAGCTCCCAGCGGCTACATATTCTACCTCAGCTGTAGGAGTTGCTATGGATTGTTGTTTCTTACTATGCCACAAAATTAGTCTATCACCTAGAAATTGACATGTACCACTAGTACTCTTTCTATCTATTTTGCATCCTGCAAAATCTGCGTCTGAATAACCAATTAGTTCAACGGGAGAGTCCCTTGGATACCATAAGCCCACATTTTGTGTGCCTTTTAGATATTTAAGGATTCTCTTGCCAGCATTTAAGTGTGATTCTCTAGGATCAGCTTGAAAGCGTGCACACATGCATACCGAAAACATAATATCGGGTGTACTAGCGGTAAGATAAAGAAGTGATCCAATGATACCTCTATAGTTAGTGATATCAATTTTCTTCCCACTTTCATCTTTATCTAACTTAAGCGTTTGGCTCATTGGAATTTTTGAAGATGATGCGTTTTCTATACCAAACTTCTTAATCATATCTCTTGTATATTTAGCTTGGTTTATAAATATGCCATCAGGGAGTTGTTTAACTTGTAATCCTAAGAAGAAAGTTAATTCACCCATCATGCTCATTTCAAATTGATCTTGCATCATTTTCGAAAATCTCTCACACAGTCGCTTGTTAGTAGAACCAAATATAATATCATCAACATAAATTTGGACTAAGAGAATATCTTCATTATGGGTAATTTTGAATAACGTTGTATCAACGCTGCCTTTTGAAAAACCTTTACCTATAAGGAAGATAGAGAGAGTGTCATACCATGCTCTTGGTGCTTGTTTAAGGCCATAGAGTGCCTTATCCAATTTGTAGACCATACTTTCCCCATGGTTGTTGATGAATCCTGGAGGTTGCTCCACATAGACTTCTTCTTGGAGTTTACCATTCAGGAATGCACTCTTCACGTCCATTTGGTACACTGTGAAATTGTTGAATGCAGCAAACGCTAGGAACATACGAATCGCTTCAAGACAGGCTACTGGGGCATATGTCTCATCAAAATCAATACCCTCTTCTTAGCAATAACCCTGAGCGACTAATCTGGCTTTGTTTTTTCATAACAATGCCATCTTCATCCATCTTGTTCCTAAAAACCCATCTAGTTCCAATAACTCCTTGGTGAGTTGGTCTTGGTACTAGCATCCAAACCTTGCTTCTCTCAAATTAGTTAAGCTCTTCTTGCATTACTTCTACCCAACTTGAATCACTGAGCGCTTCATCCACTTTCTTGGTTCCATTTGAGATAGGAAGCTTGCGAACATGGCCTCATTAATTGTAGCGGACCTAGGTCTAATAGGTGCTCCAATATCTCCAATTACTAGCTCTGGTGGATGGTCTCTAAGCCATTTATGGTCTGGTTGGAACAGGTTGAGAGACTCTTGATTATCAATCTCTTGACCCTCATTTGTCTCTGGTGCAGTCGCTGCATCATTCACAGTTCCAATTTGCTCTTGATGATCATTCTCTTCATGATCATCAACGATTCTGACAATATCCTCATTAGTAACCTCACGAGCAATCTTAGGATTAGATACAAAGATCTCATCATCCTTCTCACCATCACCAAGATTGATTTGTGACGCTTGTTGGGCAAGATCTTCAATTCCTACATCATCAGGATTAACCTTACTCGGTTCTTGGTTAGCATTATCAAACATAACATGAATGGACTCTTCAACCTTCAATTTGATCTTATTTAGTGCGAAAACTCTTTCCGTTCTTGGCATAGCCTAGAAAGATTCCCTCATCCGCTTTAGGATCAAACGTCTTTAGGCTTTGGGATCCATTGTTATGAATGAAACATTTTGAACCAAATGCATGAAAATATAAAACGTTAGGCTTACGTCCGTTCGAAAACTCATATGGAGTCTTTTCATGTTGCTTGTTGATCATACACTGGTTCTGAGTGTAGCAAGCGGTATTGATAGCTTTGGCCCAAAACCTTTGAGGCAGCTTAGACTCTGCAAGCATTGTCCTAGCAGCTTCTTTAAGCGTTCTGTTCCTTTGCTCGGTAACTCCATTCTGTTGATGTGTTCTAGGGGCAGAATACTCATGAAGTATTCCAAAATCTATACAAAACTTCTCAACAAATTGGTTAGTAAACTCAGTTCCTCTATCGATTCTAATTCTTGTCACCTTGAGATCTTTGTAAGTTTGCAATTGACGGATTAGCGATGTGAGCTTGACACTAGTTTCATCTTTGGTCACTAGGAATTCTACCCATGTATAGCAAGAGAAATCATCAGCTATTACTAGCGAGTACTTTTTACCACTAACACTCATGATTTGAATAGGATCAATCAAATCTAGATACAATAGTTCAAGAACTCTAGAAGTAGATAAGCATGGTTTTTTCTTAAAAGATGATTTAACTTGTTTACCCTTTTGACAAGCATCACATAAGCAATTTTTCTGAAAGGAACCCTTAGGTAATCCCTCTACTAGATTCAGCGCTATTAATTGAGAGATTGCCTTAAAGTTGAGGTGATTCATTTTTCTATGCCACAACCAACCCAATTCATTTTGACTTTTAGCAACAAAGCATGTGGGGTTGTTATCAATTGTAGAATCCCAATATACTAAATACACATTGTTTGTTCTTTTTCCTCTTAATTTAGTAGACTTAGTCTTAGCGTCGTTAACATAACAGAAGTCACTTGAAAATTTTACTTCAAAGCCTTTAGCACAAAATTGACTAATGCTTAACAAATTATGCTTAAGACCCTCAACATAATATACATCACTAATCATGATGTTCCCACTATGCATGATACTGATATCTTTAGTTTTACCTTTGGAGTTGTCACCGAATATAACCTGAGGACCGTCGGTAGCTCGATAGTTGACTAGAAGATCTTTGGAACCCGTCATGTGTCTTGACAGTCCACTATCAATGTACCAAACTGAGGTATCGGTGTTGGCTATAGGTACCTACATTTAAAGGACAATTCTAATTCTTCTTAGGTACCCATGTTGTCTTGGGTCCTTCAACGTTAGTAACTTTGGTTTGAATTAAAACTTTAGGAACCCATATTTGTCTAGTCTTCATTGTAGGAATAATGGCCTTCTTGCATTTCTCATTGTGTAGTGTGTGCTTCTTGTTCACCTTGTGCTGTGTGTGCTTTTTGGGTGTATAATAATATCCTCGATTATAATAGTAATCATAATCATAGTCATAATCATAATCATCATAGTATCGATAATATGATCTTGACTGCCTTGAATATTGACGCTGGCATTTCCTTGGCGCTGGCTTGGGTTGCACTTTTGGTGCTTGACGCTTAGCGCTTGATTCACAGTGGTCAGTTTTATCCTTAGTCTTTTGAGCATTTGGATGAACCCATCTTTATGAATCGTTTGCTTTCGCCTTTCCCTTGCCTGAGTCAGCTTTGGCTTTTTCATTTGGCCTCCTACCATTGTCACTTGGTTCATTCAGCGTTTGACTTTGCGAACCTTTCTCAACAAAGAAAATACCATTTCCTTTGTTGTTTGCCGTAACATTAGATTTATTTGGTTGTTCACCAAATTTATTGCATCCTAAACCGGTCTTTTCACCAAACATTCTTGTTACCTCAGTCACATTATCCAACTTTCTTGAAGCTTTTGATAATGATGAGACAAGCTACTCTGATTTGGAAAGTCTAGCGATCAGATCAGCTTCTCTCTTGACTATTATATCAAGATCGCTTTTCAATTGAGTAATTTCACTTTCAAGCGATTGGTTCTTCTCAATACATTGTTGCTGAACTTGCAACTCTGCTTTGAGCGTTACTTTATCACTTGTGAGTGATGAAATAATAGCGAAGTGATTTTGATATATCTTGGCAGCATCTTGACAATCTTTATAATATCCATTGACTTTGTCAAGTAATTCATCGTAATAAAGAGGATGAGATGATTCAGTGGTTACCTCAGGTGGCGAATCGTCAGACGCTTCATCATCTCTTGCCATGAGACAAATCAACGCTGAGTCACTTGTTGGCTCATCATCACTGCTTTCATCTGATGATTTCAAATCCTCTTCAGGTGCGGAGAATGGTTCAGATTCCGCTAGCAAACCTTGTTCGAGAAGGTTGCTCCTGAATTGGTTTCTATCCGCATAGTCTTGCCTTGTGGGCTTAGACACATTTGGATAAGGGCAATTTACCTGGTAGTGCCCTGGTTTCCTGCAATTATAACAAAAATTAGTTTTCATTTTCTGTTCAGTGGTTAATCGCTTTGAAATAACTAGCGCTGAGAGATTCTGAGTAGGAGTTGTAGAGGCTTGATAAGGAACTGGCGCTACTGGTTGAGGTGCAGAATGTACTGGCACTTGATTCTGAGGCGCTGGAGCAGGGGGTGGGGTTTGAAATGAAGTTTGTCCAATAGGATTTCTCTTTTCATATGTTAGAAATTTCTTGAATTTCTAGACTAGTAAAGCCATCTCTTTTTCTTCATTGGATTCCGTTGATTTCATCTCACTAATCACTTTATCGTTACTTTTGGTGGTAGCGATTAAGGCTCCTGATTCAGTCGCTGAAGTCGATGTGTCGCTGACTTCACCCAATTCGAACTCAAATGCCTTTAACTCTGAAAACACATGTTCTGGAGTAAGAGTCTCCAATGTCTGTGATTCTCTCATAGCAACAGTCTTAATCAAATACTTGCTTGGAAGACTTCTGAAAATCTTATTGACCATTTCCTTGTTGGTCAATTCCTTGTCTAATGACGCTAACTCTGTAATGAGCAAAGTAAACCTTGCGTCCAATTGTTCTAGCGTCTCATTGGGCTGCATCTTGAAATGCTCAAATCTTTGCATGGCTATGGAGAGCTTGTTCTCCTTCATTTGTGCCGAACCTTCACATACTATAGCCAACTTATCCCATATCTCTTTTGACGTTTTACATTGTTTGATTTTGTTGAACAATGCATCATTATCTCCTAACGCTGAATAGAGTGCACTCCGTCCAACATTATCCAGATTCACTCTTTTTCTATCATCTGGCGTCCATTCTAACTTGGGTTTTTCAACATAACCATCTAGAGTTGCTTCATCAGCTCCAGGCACTTGAGTTATCCCTTTCATGATCTTAATGGGGCCATCTGAAATTACATCACACATTTCATTATCGCAAGAGCATAAATATGCGAATGCTCTAAGTTTCCAAGAATCATGGTTTGATTCTACCAACTTAGGCATTTTGTTGAAAGCCATAATGAGATGTTTAAAAAAAATTTAACGCGACTACGTTTTAGAACAATAGATCTAAACAAGCAGTTACGCTCGGAAACGCTTAGGTTTCTACTTCAACCGCTTTGATACCACTTGGTGGTCCCAAGTGGCATACGAAAGGGTCTCGAAGGGGGGGGGTTGAATAGACCCTGAAGTCTTTCTCGACTTCAAAAATTCGTATCACTTTTAAAGATTAGAACGCTTAGGAAGCTGAGCGCTTGGATCAGGCACTTTAGTAAAGATAACTTAGACTTAGTGATTTTAGTAATTTACCAAAGTAGGGTAACGCTTAAATCGCTTAATCAGGGTTAGCATAGCGGAAATAATTTTAAAGCTTTTAGCGTTTGTTTTGGTTAAATAGTAGCTTAGCAGTTTAGCTTGTCTTTTTCAGAATAAATAAGAGAATATAAAACAAGACAATAATAAAAGTAAATAACGCAAGGAATTGTAAGGTTCATTGAGTGATGTAATCCCAACTATGTCCTTCTTCTCTTTTTTCACTTGGAGGGAATTTACTAAGTTGATTATCAAAGAATCACACATAATCTTCTACAAGATAGTAAAGAGGTGAAAATAATCTCGGGCTCCTTGATCACACAGATTTCAGCACCAATGAAGATCTTCTTCTACAAGCTTCTCTCACTTAGAAATACTGCCTGTAAGGGATTTCAACAACTTTCTCACTCAGATGAAAGGTTGAGGGTTTTGTCACACAGGTTTTGTTTGTTTTTGGAAAGAGCAAACAACTTGGAATATCTCAGTAAGAGTTTAGGTTTCTTCTTTGGAAGATGTTTGAGATATTTGTGACTGTCTGGAATGTATGCAAAAAGCTTGAAAGATTTTTGGCTATGGAGTTTCTAAGCTTTTCTTGAGATAATATTTCAGCAAAGTTTTCTTGTGTTAATCGTTATGTGTACTCTATCTTTAGGGTTTGCTGAAATGAAGTATTTATAGGCAATTCTTGGGATCTGTCCGTTGGACACATGTGAGAGCGTGTTCTTCACGTGGCGCGTGAATCAGCCTTTTCTCTGACATTCCTGAAATCCTGCTGGTTCCGATTCGACGAGAGCAGACTTAAACTCTGAAATCCTGACAGTCTAGTCAAAAAGTGGCTTGTCCACAAGTCATAGTAGCTTATCACATTTAATGCTCTTATCAAACATTTAATGTATTTAAATTTATTTCTCGTTGGAAATAAATGTCCATTGAATGATTGTATTTAAGTCCTTCATGACGTGAAAATTTATTTCAGGTGAACATGATATTGATCGTTGGAGTGCTTTGAGCGCTTGATCCATAAATCTTGAAATAGTTCTTTAGAATTTGACAGACGCTAAGAACAAATCTTCATCTTCATTTAACATCAGACGCTGATCTTCAACTTCATCTCAATAGACTCACCTAGAATTCATTTGGTATCTAATACTTAGTCTAAAATCTACAAAGATAAAAAATTACAAGCCTAAATAAATTTACATACTTTCAAACGCTTATACAATTGATCTATGAAAACAAAAACTTACATTATATTTGGGGTCTAACATAAAATCCTATCTTGTCATCATCAAAACACCTAACATGAAATTCCTAACAACTGCGGCGTTCGGTAGCGAGATGGGAGTTTTTTAATGTGAAAAGGAATAAGTGTTGGCAGATTTTGTAGCTTTTTCAAGGGTGATTTGTTTCATAAGTGATTTGGACATGTTCCCTTATACCCAGATTAAGTTTCCTAGTTTGATAGAGTTTCATATTGCTTTATTATTATAAATAGTAGAATTCAACTTGTAATTATTGGATTGACTCAAGAGAAAAAAAGATATAGTCTATGTTGATTCATGGATGTAGGCAATTTGCCGAACCACATTAAATCCTCGTGTTCATTCTTTTATGCTTCTCGTTAATATTTTCTTGTTTATTTGGTCATGCTCCGATGCTACCATTCTGATAAGTGCTTTATATGCCTAGTGTTCTTATCTAATTCCAATGCTTTTATTCAATATTTGCTGCTAATAGGCTTTATTTTTATCTTGTAGGATCATCCAAAGACATTTTAGGAAAATGAAGAAAATACCATGGAACTAACAAGAAACGGTTCTCCAAGCACAATATTGGCATTTCTACTGTAAATCTCTCCATGAATATCCAATTAACTATACTCTTGTGCCATTGTAAATTTAAGAAATGTAGCTTTATTTTATATGTTGAAGACAAAGATTGAAATGTTGGGAATCCTGGTATCATGCGCAGCAGAATTTAAAACATATCTGGATTCCCAAAAGCCAAGATCAATTTGTGGATTTTCGTTCATTTTAACATAAAACGAAGAACACGAAAAACTTACCTTTTTCGAATTCAATTAATCCTCGCGAATCTTTAACGGTCTAAACATCCCGTCTCTAGATCATCACGCAGGAACAGACTTTTGGAAATCTTCATCATCATCTCCCGAGACAGCTAGGCAGAGAGAATATGAAACTTTTCTGTCTTGTATTTTGGTAAAGGATTTCAGTATTGTGTATTGTGTTATTTGACTAAATGAATTAATTGTCCCTATTGGTTGTGTTGGAGGACTAAATAATCCTCCAACTTAAGCCCAGATACATGCCCATAAGGGCCCGTTGGACGCCCCATGTGGGCTAAATTGACTCAGTCAATTTAGTCTACTTAACTTAATTATATTTCATTTAATCCAATTAAATAAATATACATTAAATTAATATTCTAATTGAAATACTTAATTAACCCAGTTAATTAACTATTCTAATTAAATAATTTAATTTACCATTGTTTAATTCAATTAAACAACCAATTGAATTAGTTTGTCCAATAATTAATTCGTCTTACCATAGGAGAAATTACCAAAATCCCCTCCAACTACAAAACTCGATTTTCGGTCCATTCCTTTATAGCGCAACTCTCTAGGTTCGTCTCGATTGACAATAGGAGGATACCAAAGGATGTGGGTGACATCAAGCTAGCACCGTGGCCCCACATCGTAGCCCAATCAAGTACGAAATGACTATGTCATTACGAACCTCTAGATTATGAATACTGTATGAGTGTAAGCCCTTCACCGATGTATCCCGATCGAGTGAGAGCCATGGAATGTCAAACTCACAAGACTCGATGTTATTCTAAGAATCATAGTAACATGAGATTGCAGAACTACCCTCCGTGTCAAACATGAGTTAGTTCAAGAGCTATGGCCACAATGATTAATCTCATTTACCCAGGATCGCATGGGATACTTCTCGTTTATTTTCGAGAAAGTGAATTCCTTCTTGCTAATCAGTTAAGACTGCTACTTGCCCATCAAGCCACACTTCGAGGTTAATCCCACCAACGGGTGAATTGGATCTAACTACTCTAATGACAGACTTGACATCACAAGCACATCTTCAACGTGATTACTCAGGTCTAAGGCTCACGCATACTATCATAATCAGTAATCCAATCATTAACAGTCAATGAGTAAAAACCTATGTGATTGGATTACTACGAGCCGTGTTCGAATACATTAATCCCATTAATGTATCTATGACACAAACTCCCACTATCCCATAGTGTTCGACTGACACTCCCTGTCAGAGCATGTGTCATACAAGTCCAAACGAATCTCAATGTCCAATTGAGATTCTCCGACTTGCGAACAATTTAAGTGATCAAGTACCAAACCATTCCAGTGCCTACCTCTTTAACTACTATAAGGAGTGGAAGTTCTGTCTTGATTCACATGGATTTATTATTCATTTAAGTCTTATAGATGCCATTAAGACTTATACGGACAATATATTAAATGTTTTTCTATTAGTTAAGGGTTGTGCAATATAAACAAGTGCCTAATATTTTAATCCCCTCGTTAGCATCGGGAGCACTTTCCCAACACAAAAATGTCCATAAGAAAGCGAAAAAGACATCGGAAGTTGAGAGTGAACAGAAACCCAAAGTGGAATTTTAATTTCTTTATCAGACTTAAAGTCTGAGTAAGTTTAAAGCTCCACTATCAGTTCTCCATTGGCATAGACGAAGAATATATCCTAAGTCTACCCATTGCTCTTCCTCACTAGGCAAGAGCCTTTTCTCAGACCTTCTATCCTAACTTCTTTAGGATTTATTCTAAGCAAAGGGCTTAGGAGGTCCCCATCATTCTATTTGCCCTATCTCCATAGACGCAAATTCTAAGGATAAAAATGGTTACTTCCAAGTCTTTTATGGAGTGTATGCTTGAGATTTATGTCTTGATTCAACTCAATGAACTTATATCATTTCCCATTTGTAGAGTAACCTGTACATATACTACTAGAATGATATCTAGCTCCCACTAGTCTTGTTGCACACAGATGGTTCTTTTTTGTTTTTGATGATATCATAATTCCCAATTATGTCATCAAAGTGAAGATTCCAACTACAAGAGGTCTCCTTAAATGCACAAGTGGATTCATTTAGCTTGTTGGCCTTATGAGAATAGGCCTCAGATGTGAAACTCTTGGGCTGTTCTTTGTGGATGCCCTCTTCAAGGAATCCATTCATGAACGAGTCTTCATATCCATGCACCAGATTTTCATAATCTTGGCGTGTTACTATCGAAAGTAAGATTCTAGTGGATTTGATTATAGCTGTGGCAAAGGGCTTCCTCATAGTCAATGCCCATTTTTTGACTACACCCTTTCGCCATCAACCTGACTTTGCCATTCAAATCAATCTTTCTCTTGTAGATGTATTCACCTCCGACGGGTACAATACTCTTGGGGAGATTCACTAGAGTCTTGGATTGATTCAAAGAACATCTAATCCTTCTTCACTTTCATAGCCTTACACCTTCTCGTAGAGTCCATATCCATAATCAATTTGTCATGCATAAAGGGATTGTATCCATAGGTCCCCTCTGCTACAACATATAACTTATGCTTTCCTTCTAGCAGACGACCATACATCTCAGGTGGATGAGATACTCTACCAGACCAATTTATTGGTGGTTGTGTTATATGGGCTGGGTTTGGGTTTCTTGAATAATAGTCTTCTAAGGAGTTTTGTTTTGTTCTTATAGAACAATCTTTCTACCAACTTGTCTTTCTCAAATGAACTTATCTTCAAGAATGGTGGCTTTTAAGGCCACAATGATCCTCCTATCATTATGTAGGTAAAAGAGCCCTCCTACTGAATTATTTGAGACAACCAACAAAAATATCCTTTCAAGGACTTAGCCTCCAGATTCTTTACCTTTGCCTTTTATACGCAGGTGGGGTATCGATGTAGCCTCACGTACTTAGGACGAGGCTTTCATTTGAGCCATATCGGATATGTTGCATTAGGAATGAATTTGGAAGGACATCTATTCAAGATTTACCTATGAGCAGCTCATGACTCATTATGAATTGGGCAATTCCATGTAGTTTAGCATAGAATGAGTCATGTCCAACAATGCCTCGTTCTTGCGTACTACTGCCCTATTCAATTGTAGAGTTGCTGGAAGTGTCAGCTGTGAAATTATACTATGTTCTTTTAAGAACGGGTCGAATTAGGCAATCATATACTTGTCACTGCGATCTAATTGTAGTGCCTTTATATGATATCCATTTTCAACCATAGACGTCAGTATGCACCAAACTTCCAAACTTGAGTGGCCCTTTAATATTTTCCTGGTGAAGGTAGATTTGGTCATCCTATCCTTGAGATAAGATTCTTAAGTTTGGATAGGGATCCTATCCCAATGGGCTTTTACCCATATGTTTCTCCTAACTCATGAATCTTATGCTCTTAAGGCATAACCTAATCTTAGGTGCCAAGCAATTTCTCTAGTTTGTCTCTAGCATACTCCGGTCTTTAGTATATATGTTCATAGTACACTAATTTCGAACTTTTAAATCGTTGTTAACAATTTTAGTAAGGATGCATTGTTCCTGCATTTATTTCCAAAATAAATGTCAGGTAAGTTAATACCAAATTTAAAGAATAATCATTTCTTGACCTAGTCAGGAAAAGATAACATTCTTAATACAATTTGGAAAAAACTAGTCAATCATCCAACACTATAAAAAATGTCCGGAATATTTAAAAAGAACAAAGTTGGATCTTATGTGGACACCCAGGACATAATGTCTGGTTCCATAAACTAGCTCTCGTTCTTTCAGCTCTTCACTTCTTTCTAATTCTTCAATCATGAGTACTAACTCTAGAATGCAGAATATAAGAAGCTGAGAAAATTAGTCATAGAACACTAGTTTTTAAAAAACACATAGTTCTATATCTGGTGCGCCTCATATAATAGCCCTACTCGTCGTCCCATACTTAGACTTGAGTAATGCTTTCTTCAAACATATAGTTCAACTACTCTAAACTAAGGACCATCCTCAAGTTTCTGAGTCAGTTGATTTTGTTAGGCCAGTTTGGACAAAATTCTCAACCATATCTAACTAAACGGGTTATGAATCTAAGAGAGATATAAACTAAAGAAGAAAATAAACCAAGATCTCAATTAGGTGTTTATATAGCACACAGGTAAAACTAGGACTTTAATTTTACTTAGCTCCCACTACATTTTTTGAAACATCGCACTCCCACTGCAATTTTTAGGAAATCTCGTTAAATAGATCTCGTAGTGAGTGATTGAATTCTTTAACTAGTTTAATAGGTTGCAACCTTTTATTGGTATGTGGCCTATTAATCTATTAAAGTGATGTCCAACACCAACCCATCAAATGGATGATTCAATCTATTTGTCCATTATTCATCAAATCTCAACTTTTTAACGATCATATTGATTTATGAATAATTTAAGTTTAACTCACCGACTATCTATCAGTCTAACAGTTGAATTTCACCTTACAACCTTTTACTGATATGTGGGGTGAAATTTGTTCTCGACCAATGGCATTTCATGCACTTAAAAAAAATTTGAAATATATTTCAATATACACCCCTCATTGCGTAGGGACGATATTATATATTAAACATCATTTTAATTTCTCCTAAGTTTAGTGGAGGACAGGATACCTAGTACCCTTTACTAACTTAATATTTATAAATGTGGGAGAATTTAATTATTTTCATACAGGTCTCAATATATGCAAATTAATTTATAAAGCGCAAACATGCATATAAAGCGTAGAAAACACCAAGTAATTCTACTTATATACACACTTCCATGAACTTTCTAGATCGGCCCAAGCCAATGGGCTAATCAACATATATTTTAAGCATGCTCAAACATAAATATAACACCTAAGTTCATGGGAGGTGTAAATATCACATAAAACAAGCATATAACATACACACACATATATGTGAACATGAGCATAAAAATAAATCTAATTTATTTAATAATCAAATCTAATTTGACTACTAGAAAATTAAATTTAATTCAATTTTAATACCAAGACTAAATCCAATTGAATCGAATCCATTTTAATCTTCATGCAATCGAAAAATCTAATTAATAATTAAAACTTATTTAATTATCGTGAGAATACTAAATCATATTTAATCAAAATGAAATTAAATCCAAATAAAATTTCATAGGCAGACTAAATTTTATTTAATCCCACAGGAATATAAGTCCAATTTAACATCCACATGTAGATTAAATATTAATTTAATAAAGATGAAACCAAATTCAATTTAATTTCCATGGGCTCACAAATCCAATGACTAAATCTAATTTAATCATTACAAAATTAAAAATAATTTAATTAAGTAGATAATTAAAATTAATTTAATTTTGATAGGTGATTAAATTCAATTTAACCAACTTACAAAATTTAAATCTAATTTAATTAATAACTCAATTGAAACTAATTTAATTTTGATATGTAAATTAAAACTAATTTAATTTAATATAAATCAAATCTAATTTAATTTATTGCAAATAAATCTTATTTAATTTTAATTAAAGACTCTAATTTAGAAGAAGGACCCAATAAAATTGGAATTGGGTATTTACTCAATTTAAATGAATTGGGTGTCATTGGGTCATCCTAAATCAACCCCATGTTTATTTAAATACAAAGCCCAACACTTCTTTTATTTAGATATCAGATTGGCCCTTTATTCAATTAATCCGAGTAGGCCAAGCCCAACTCCATATTAATTTATTAAACAAGCTTAGGCATTTATTTAATTAATCCGAGTGGGCCAAGCCCAACTCCATATTGATTGAATATGCATTGGACCAAACCCAACACACAAAAATTGCCCTAGCCCGCTCAGCCATCTTCTTCCTCTTTCAGCCGCTCCGCCATCGCCGGAGCTTCGCAGGAGCTGCGCCGGCGGCATCGCCTAGGTCCGCCACCCACAGTCCGTCAAACCTTCGATCCCGGAACCACCGAAAACCGGCGATTTCAGTCAAGTTTTGAGCCGAAAATTTGCTCTTTCCATGGCTGAAATTCACCTTTTCCGACGACGGATAGCCCCTTCTCCGGCGTCGATTGAGTCGACCCATACATCGGCTCTTCACACCAGCAGAACGGCGACCGAATCCGGTATATTCCGGCGCGATTTTTACCGATACTCATGGCCAATTTTGCTGTCAAACTTGCGATTCACAGCTGCCATTTTCATGGTTTTTCTGGTCACGAATCCGGCGTCTGATTTGCCGTTAATTGCAGCGGCCCTTTCAGCGTTTTTCGCCTGCAATTTCTCACGGCCAAATCCGACAATTTCAGCGTCCATTCACAGGTTATCTTCAACGGCGACTTCGGTCTTCTTCAGCCCAAAATTAAAATTGATTTTACCAAATCAATCAATCGGAAATTCCTTTTGCGAGAATTTCATCAGTTTCTTAAATTTTCCAGATTTGTGAAACATCAATTTTTCAATTCAATTCGCAAATTCTGATTTTCAGCCCCAAATTCAGATTCAATCGAAAATTTTCAGATTTGTATAACAGCCCAGATTTTTAGCACAATACAGATTCAAAAT
Organism: Buddleja alternifolia; assembly: GCA_019426215.1. Taxonomy (NCBI): domain Eukaryota; kingdom Viridiplantae; phylum Streptophyta; class Magnoliopsida; order Lamiales; family Scrophulariaceae; genus Buddleja; species Buddleja alternifolia. The sequence goes on from CM033398.1 coordinate 31,557,887, forward strand.
CATCAAACAATTTTTCAGATTTTCAAATTGTACAAAATTAGATTTTTCGATCTCTTGATTCCAAATCAATAATTACGCGATAAACACGATGGATAACAATTTTTTTTTGAAAGGAAACGATAAGATATATTACTTAGAAAGCAAGGAATTAGACAAAAGAAGGTCAAGAGTAGTTTGGGCCGGTAACTCAAGAACAGGCTTTTGAATTACCACCGCTGCTCTAGTAAGAGAATGAGCAACTACATTACCTAAGCGCTTAACGAAGGAAAAAGAAAGCGAAGAAAAGGACAAAGCAAAGAACGAGCCTCTTGGCAGATAGCCCCAAGAGGCGAAAGGTCTCTATTCGAGCTGCGAAGTTTGTTAATGATATTAAGGCAGTCCCCTTCCACAACAACTCTGTCCCACCCTTCTCTATGAGCCAGATGAATAGCTTCAACTGCAGCCAAAGCCTCGACATGATCCGGAGATGTAACAAAAGCGAACCGACGACAACTCCAAGCCACACAACAGCCCGATGAATCTTTGCCAACCGCCCCAACACCCATACAACCAAAAGTTTCTGAAAAAGCTCCATCAAAATTAACTTTAAAACAGCCATCTCTCGGCGCAGCCCAAGATCCAGCAGAAACAGAGCACACAATCAAAGGATTCGGGACTAAAGCTTCCTGGAAAGAGTGCAGAAAGGCCTTAGCTGAACAAACTAAACCATCTGGGTCAAGAGAACAGTTATCCATGAGTAACGTATTACGGTGGTACCACAAGTACCAACAAATAACCAAGAAGAAATGATAATGATCTGGTTCCAATGCTAAATGCAACTCTCGAAACCAAGATAAGATATCACCTCCCCACACAGCTAAGGCAGACCACGGAATATTAGAAAAGGCCCAAACTTGACGAGAAAATGGACAAGAGAAAAGAGTATGGCCAATATCCTCACGATCCAGTTGGCAAAACGGACAAGAGCCAGAGACATCAATTTTTCGTTTCAGTAAATTAGAACCTGTAGGCAGCGCATTAAGACAGGATTTCCAACCAAATTCTTTTACCTTAGGCGGGATCTTAGCACACCAAATGAAGTCCCACGCTTTCGGATTAGCAGCAATGTATGGTTGGGTCGAAGAAGTCGGGGCAAAACGCATTCTAAAATCCCGAGCTAGACGGTAGGCGCTGCGCACAGGAAATTGACCATTCTTAGTGTAGTGCCAAAGAATGCAGTCCTCGGAATTGTGCGAGCCTAGAGGAATCCGACGAATAATTTGAGCATCATCAGGCTCAAAAATTTCATCTAACAGGTTGTTATCCCACCAGCCTGTGTTTGGGTCAATTAATTGTCTCACTTTAGCATCAATAGGCAGAGTGTTCTGGATGGTGTGAACACAAAAGTCCCCTGGTCTAGGTAGCCACCGGGAAGTCCAAATTCTGAGTTTGTTGCCGTTTCCCACTCGCCATCTAACCCCCTCAAACAAAAGCTCTTGAGCCGACATAATGCTTCTCCAAGTAAACGACGGATTGGAACCCAAATCTGCCTCAAAAAAAGAAGTTCCATGAAAGTATTTTGCTCGGAAGACTCTAGCCATCAGACACTCCGGGTTTTGGATAATCCTCCAACCCTGTTTAGCCAACATCGCAGTATTGAAATCCCTAAGAGCTCGAAACCCCACACCTTCCTCACATTTATCCCAACAAAGTTTATCCCAAGCGATCCAATGTGTCTTTCTTGTGTCCTTGTGGTGCCACCAAAAAATAGCCATACTAGATTCAATCTCGCTCAGAAGAGTTTCAGGTAATTTGAAACATGACATAGCATAAGTGGGAATCGCTTGGACAACTGCTTTGAGAAGGACTTCTTTACCTGCCTGGGACAGAAACTTAGCATTCCAAGACTGAAATCTCGCAATCACCCTATCCCAAATAGAAGCAAAAACCTCGCGTTTTGATTTGCCCACCACAGAAGGTAGCCCGAGATATTTATCACGTTTCTCGACTACCTCGACACCCAAAATTCCCACCAATGAATCCCTAACATCCATCGGTGTATTCTTGCTGAAGACCATAGAAGACTTATCCAAATTAATCTGTTAACCCGAGGCCGACTCAAACTTCTGAAGGATATCTTGAATGCTATGGAAAGCCGCCTCTGTCGTCTGCTGATAAGAGGCATTTTTACGTGTTTTTAAGCCCCTTTGCGTTTATGTCTTAGGTTCATTTATCGCTTGATTCTTGCCACATGTGCGTTTAATTCGTGCATTAAGTGATTTCAGGTCTTAAATGGATACAATCAAAGAACGGGATGAAAAACGACGTATAAAACAAGTTTAGGCCAAATTGCTACGCACCCCTATGCCCAAGCGCCTAAAAACCCACGCCCAGGCGCCGGACAAGATGCAAATAACGTCAACATTCTGCTTACCACGCCTAGGCGCCATCCTGTCCACGCCCGGGCGCCGTATCTACACCACTTTCCACGTTCGAGCGCTATTTCCGTATGTTTAGAGGCCGAATTGGATGAAGTTTCCTTCTACAATGTTGTAGAACTATGTGTTAGCTTCAAATGAGGACTTGAATCATCCAAATCGGAGTTTCGTGGAGAAAGTTATGAATGAAATACAATTGCTGCGCAGGACACATTGTATTTAATTTCAGCATTCTGATAACGGCGCCCAAGCGCCGGAATGCCACGCCTAGGCGTGTCCACACCCGAATTTTGATTCCTTTCAGCCAAAAGATCATCATTTGATGGGGGAATGGAACATTTAAAGCCAAGAGGTCATCACATGTATGGGAGAGATGTCATAAGTATGTTTCTTAGTAGATCTACTTTATGGAATTTTATACTACTCACTTTAAGAGTAGTGGAGGACACACTAGAGGAGACACACACTAGGAGCTCAGATTTTGTGGTCTTCTTAAGGAATTTTTCTTCACTTGGGACCGATAACAAGAGGGGGAGGGAGGCATTTGGCCATCACTTTTCACTCATCATCATTCATCACCATTCTTCATCACTTTTGGAGGGGAACAAAGAGAGAGGAGTTAAGGATTGAAGTTCAAAAGCAAGGATCCATCATCAATCAATTGAGGGTGTTTTAATTACTTGCATTTACATGTTTATTTCCATGAGTATATATATATTTGTATTAGATTTTCTTAAGGCCTTGATGTGAGGCTAATATTGTAGAACTAAGGCCATGTGAAAGCCAATTTATGAATCAATATATGTGAAGTGAATTTTCGTATTAATTCTCATATTGCTTTGTGTGTTGATTTTGAGCTTTTATCACAATCATGTGCTTGATCACCATATGCTTGCTATCTTGCCTAGTCTAGTCATTCGAAAGAAGATAGATTAGGGTTCAATGGAATCAACTCATCATCCGAAACTAATGTGGAATTACCCCTAGACATAGGTAAAGATTTCCGGGTGCAGTTAGCCGGATTTATCCGGAGAAACTCTAGAACGTTAATGCGTGGTTATTGATTAGATTCTCGGATAGACATATTTAGAGAACCATCAATTAATCATAGGATTATTATGTGCCGAGACATCGAGTAATAATTATCTAAGGAATTTCCACCAAAGCAATAGGAGTCTAATAATTCGAAGAGTAGCTCATCTATATTGACGAGTAGATTCGGTTGTAGCATGTGCCTTAGTCATTTTATCATACATGAGATTTAATCTATAGTTCGTTTCTTTTTGGTTCGTCACTTGCTTACTCGTTTTATTGCAATCTACTTTTGTCCATTTTCATTAATCATAAACTAAAATTCAAGTTTCCGTGGTTCGACAACCCGGACTTTTTGTCCACTTATTACTACATACGTCTAGTGCACTTGCTATCATAGCACGTTAGCTTTTAGCGTGTCACCTACATATAAATAACAGTATCATCCGCGAAGAGAAGATGTGAGATTCTTAGCGCATGTCTAGAAATTGTCACCCCTCTAATAACACCTCTCCGTTCTTCAGCCTGTACCATACAACTCAAGATCTCTGCTCCAAAAAAATCAGGTAAGGCGATAAGGGGTCTCCTTGACGGATTCCCCTTTGAGGTAGTAAATAACCAAATTGAGTTCGTGTAAGCATCACTGAGTATGAGACAGAAGTAATACAAATCATGATAAGATCAATAATATCTCGGTGAAACCCTAACCTCACAAGAACCTTTTCGATGAAGACCCACTCGACCCTATCATAGGCCTTGCTCATATCAAGCTTAATCGCAACATAGTCGTCATGACCCGAAGTTTTATTTTTCAGAAAGTGATTAATCTCGTATGACACTAAGATGTTGTTAGAAATCAGACGACCCGGGACAAAAGCTGATTGGGTCTCCGAGATGATATTGTTCAAAAAAGGCTTAATCCTATTAGCAATAGTTTTGGAGGCCAATTTGTAGACGACATTACATAAGCTAATGGGACGAAAATGAGCCACAGTCTTGGGTTGTTCACACTTGGGGATCAAAACAATATGGATAAAATTCATCTTAGGCATAAAGATTTTATCATTAAGAAGTTTGAGAACACATCGCGTGATATCATGGCCAACAATATGCCAAATTTTTTGGTAAAAAACGAGGGACATTCCATCAGGGCCAGGGGATTTGAGGGGATGCATAAGAGAAAGGGAGAAAGCTACCTCGTCTGCAGTATAATCACGGCACATGGCAGAGTTCATCTCCTCGGTAACTTTGGAATTCACATCTCGTAACACCTCTTCAAGATCATTATCAGTGGGCTGCACAGAGGTAAAGATCGCACCAAAGTATCTCAGAATAATGTTCTGAACCTCACCCTTCCTATCCTGCCAATTTCCCACCTCATCTTTGAGTTTAAGAATTGAATTTCGTCGCCTCCTTTAAACATGCATAATCCCGTAAATCAATGAAGCCAACAAATTTGGCTCTGATACCACTGTTGGGAATCCTGGTATCATGCGCAGCGGAATTTAAAACATATCCGAATTCCCAAAAGTCAAGATCAATTTGTGGATTTTCGTTGATTTTAACATAAAATGAAGAACGCGAAAAACTTACCTTTTTCGAATTCTATTAATCCTCGCGAATCTTTAACGGTCTAAACATCCCGTTTCAGATCACCACGCAGGAATGGACTTTTGAAAATCTTCTTCATCATCTCCCGAGGCGGCTAGGTAGAGATAATATAAAACTTTTCTGTCTTGACTTTTGGTAGAGAATTTCAGTATTGTGTATAGTGTTATTTGACTGAATGAATTAATTGTCTCTATTACTTGTGTTGGAAGATTAAATAATCCTCCAACTTAAGCCCAGATACATGCCCATAAGGGCCAATTGGACGCCCCATGTGGGTTAAATTGACTCAGTCAATTTAGTCCACTTAATTTAATTATATTTCATTTAATCCAATTAAATAAATATACATGAAATTAATATTCCAATTGGAATATTTAATTAACCCAGTTAATAACTATTCTAATTAAATAATTTAATTTATCATTGTTTAATCCAATTAAACAACCAATTAAATTAGTTCGTCCTACTATAGGACAAATTACCAAAATCCCTTCCAACTACAAAATTCGATTTTCGATCCATTCCTTTATAGGGTGACTCTCTAGATTCATCTCGATTGGCAATGAGAGGATACCAAAGGATGTGGGTGACACCTAGCCAGCATCGTGGCCCCACATCGTAGCCCAACTGAGTACGAAATAACTATGTTATTATGAACTTCTAGATTATGAATATTGTATGAGTATAAGCCATTCACTGACGTATCCTGATCAAGTGAGAGCCATGGAATGTCAAACTCACAAGACTCGATGCTATGCTAAGAATCATAGTAACATGAGATTACAGAACTACCCTCCGTGTCAAACACGAGTTAGTTCAAGAGCTCTGGCTAGAGACTTTAATCTCATTTACCCATGATCGCATATGATACTTCTCGTTTACTTTCGAGACAGTGAATTCCTTCTTGCTAATCAGTTAAGACTGATATTTGCCCATCAAGTCGCACTTCGAGGTTGACCCCACCAATGAGTGAATTTGATCTAACTACTCTAATGACAGACTTGACATCACAAGCACATCTTCAACTCAGGTCTAAAGCTCACACATACTATCAGTAATCCAATCATTGACAGTCAATGAGTAAAAACCCATGTGATTGGATTACTACGAGCCGTGTTCGAATACATTAATCCCATCAATGTATCTATGACACAAACTCCCACTATCCCATAGTGTTCGACTGACACTCCCTGTCAGAGCATGTGTCATACAAGTCCAAACACATCTCAATGCCCAATTGAGATTCTCCGACTTGAGAACCATTTAAGTGATCAAGTACCAAACCCTTCCAATGATTACCCCTTTAACTACTATAAGGAGTGGAAGGTCTGCCTTAATTCACATGGACTTATTATTCATTTAAGTCTTATAGATGCCATTAGGACTTATACGAACAATATATTAAATGCCTTTCTATTAGTTAAGGGTTGTGCAATATAAACAAGTGCCTTATATTCTAATCTCCTAGTTGGCATCGAGGGCATTTTCCCAACACAAAAATGTCCATAAGAAAGCGAAAAAGACATCGAAAGTGAACAACACGGAAGATTAAAACGAAGTATCACATTGTGATGGATTATTCCTATCTTTAACGAATGAATCAGTTCTCGGATCCTTCTAAAGAATTGTAGATCTGTGTCTTAGATTTTCATAAAAACTTAAATAGTCTCAATCCGATGTCTACAGATAGCGATATGTGCAATTTACCGAGAATGTGTATGAGGCCGCAACGAGCAAAATGCTGGCCGCAACACGAACGGGCAGAAGCGACTACTTGCTCTCGTCGCAGTGATCCAAAATTCTCGCTGCAATGCGAGACTTAGCTTAGGAACCCAATTTTGGGTCTATAAATAGGCATTTAGCCCATTCTAGCTTATCTTTTTCCCCAAGTATAGTTCCTCATTGTTTTCTTTCACACTTTTGGATGATGTTTGCTTTGACGATGAATTTTAGAGGCTAAAAACCTTATCCGGGCAATTGTAATACGAATTCATTATCTTGATTTGTGAGATTTGTTCTTAATCTACTTTTGGTAATTGAGTATTTGGTTTTTTTAATTACATGCTAAGCGTTTGATGAAATGCTTAACTCAGAAGTACACTTTGTTATTGTGTTTCATCGACCCAATGCTAGTTAACATTAAATTCCTATGATTTAGGGTCTTATTTAGTAGCAAATAGGGGCTATTAGACTTGTAGAGGAAAATCAATGTCATTAAACTCAATTCATGCTAGGTGGTTTAGCTCTTGATGCCAACTCTCTTCTAGTAATTAAGTTTTCTCCTCTAATTAATCAAAATCCTAGTCTCTAGATGTGTTTTAGGAGAAATGATTTATTGTTTGGTTAACCATTGGTAAGTTACACTTAAGGAAAAAGTAAAAGGTTCACATGCTAGCATTGATTCTCTTAGTTGGCTAATTGATTAGAATTAATCTCATGTATTTATGATCAAATTGAGAAGATGAAGGGTGATTACAATTTTACCAGGTCTCTCCATTATTGTTTATTTCTATCATTTAATTGCTAACTTTACATTTTCGTTTGCTTAGTTTTCATTCAATTGCAACTAATCCCCCCCTTCCCCCTCTCTTTTACTTATTCATCATAAGTAGTTAACGATTATAATTGATCCACGCTCTCTTGGGTTCGATCATTACCTATCACCGTTACTAAATATCAAGGTACATATAAATAGTATTTTTGGTGTGCTACGACACTCATCACATTTCTAGCAGGTGAGTGCCTTAAGAGCAAAAATCTCAGTTCGATTTCCTAGGAAAAATGATGGCTTCCTGCATCTGAGCAGATCTTCTATTCCACAATTGTGTCACACAATGGTCTATCAATATGGGATTGACAAGTGTCCATGTAACTTGAATTATTATTAGTAGATGTTTTTAAATGGACACTTGCGAATCCCATATGAATGTGATATCATTGTGTGATACAATTATGGGATAGAAGATCTGTTTCGTCCATGCTGACATCACTCTAATGTATCAATTCAACTTTAAACACACTATATTCGTCAAATCACAATTGTCGGCTAGGATTTCTTCAATTTTATAATCTTATATCCACCCAAAACCAATTATTAACTCCAAATGATCTACTAACAAAACAATAGGAAAGGCCATTAGAGAAACTTACAGTTAATTTGAGGAAGACTAGTCACTACGCCATTGGGTGAAAGATCCCTGAAGTAATTCTCTTTGCTTATTGAGACTTTAGGGCTTTTAAGTAAATTTACTAATTTTGCCCCTCATAAAATATTTTAATGTACTCTTATTATTGACTAAAGGACCTCGAATATAAATAATTAAATATTATACTCACCATGATCCTTAAGACTCCAGGTACAACCTAATAGCCTTTAATAAAAAGACCATTGACAATATGGTACAAACTACATTAGTATTTATTTACTATTTGAAAATTTGAGGTGTTACAATACGCCTCCTGAAGTCCATGGCAGGTGGATGGAGACATGCAACTTATCTTGAAGCAAGTCAAAATGCGATATAGGCAGCAGTTTAGTTAAAATATCATTTATTTGATCAGCAGTGGGAACGAAATGAATTTAGAGATTATTGTTGGCAACTTTTTCTTGAATAAAATGATAGTCTATTCCAACACATTTGGTACGAAACATGAAATACTGGATTCTTGGAGAAGTAAGTTGTGCCCATGTTGTTGCATCAAATAGTAGTCGATTTGGGTGATCCAAGTGAGTTCAACAGCAGTGTTAGAAGGCGCCTTATACTCAGTTTCGACGAAGGATCGGGCTACAGTGCATTATTTACAAGAGCTCCAAGAGATAGGAGTAGGACCAAAAAAATTGCATAGCAAGCCGTGGATTTTCTATTATCAATATTTCAACCCCAATCGACATCAGAGTAGGCCTAATAGTCAACCGAGAAAGACTGTTAGGGATGGTAAGCATCAGAGCACGAATAAATAATCAAAAAACAATATAAACTAAACTTAAAATGAAGATAACGACACGAGGATTTTAACGTGGTTTGACATAACTTGTCTACATCCATGAGTTCACACCTAGACTACATCTTTATTTCTCAAGAGTGAATCAAATAATTACTAGGATAGTTTCTTCCATCTCCTACCATCGTTCTTACGATAAATCTGTGTTTAACCAAAAACGCTTCCCTATAGATCTAAATCTAATACGTCTCCTAAATCTACAAACCTATGACTCTGATACTAGTTGTTAGGGATGGTAACATCAAAGTACGAAGAAATAATTAAGAAACAATATAAACTAAGCATTAAGATGAAGATAACGACACGAGAATTTTAACGCGGTTCGACATAATTTGCCTACATCCACGAGCGAATACCTAGACTGCATCTTTAACAAGAGTGAATCAAATAATTACAAGCAGAGTTCTACTATTTATAATAGTGGGAGTAAGTCTAAACCCTAACAGATAAGAAAAATAATACTTAACAACTTAGGGAACAATGGAAAGTCCTTAGTGTAAGGATGTCGCAAGACGGGTTGACCAAGACGGGAAAGTCCTTGGTGTAAAGATGTCAGCAAGACGAGTTGACCAAGGCTGGTTGTTCTCCAGTGGGAGAATGGTGCCACTATACGATCAAAGCCCATAGAGGAGCACAGGATGGTGTTTCGGGACTATTTGGGATCAGTCTCCAAGTGGGAGATTGATGGGTTTGTGGAGACTGATTGATACAAAGGATTGTGAGAAGTCAATAAAGTAAAAAAAGAAGCCAAAAAAGGGTTTCGGGGAGGTCAAAGGCAGTTTGACAACGGTCAACAAGGGTTTGACAAAGTCAACCACGTGGCCAACACTGGTTTGATCGCGGGAATAGTGACTTGAAGTAGGGAATTGTTATTTCCTAAGTGGTTTTGACTTGGATTTGGTAATTAACTTGTATTAGGAGTGTTTTTCTAATTATCTAAGATTAGGATTGTGTTTCCTTTTTAAATTAGGTTTTACATTTTCTTATATATCAAGACTCTTCACTTATAAATAGGGGGCTTGTAACCATTAAATTTGGTTGGATCTCTTGTTTGACTTAGAAATAAAGATGTAGTCTAGAGTTGGCACATGGATAAATGCAAGTTATGCTGAACCACGTTAAGTCCCTTTGTTCATCGTTTTTATTCTTCTTGTTTTTTTATTTTTTCTTGATTATTTCTTCGTACTCTGATGCTATCATCCCTAACAAAAGACCGCAAGGTGGACATATCAGATTGGATTGTATGCCTTAGATAACGTAGGATGCATTTAGCTGCGACCCAGAGCACATCAGACGAAGAATGCATACAAGGATGAACTTTATTTATCGCAAATGCAATATCTAGTCGAGTGGGAGTTAAGTATGTGAGTGCACCCACAATTTCTTAGAATTTTTTAGATCATCTTCTTTTGAGAGTTCTGTGCTAATACATTAAGGTTGGCAGTGGATATAGAGTGGTTTCAGGGATAGGTGTGGGAATCACAGTGAGGGTAGTCATGGTGTCTTGGCGGGAAATATTGTAGATAAGAAGAGATCTATGATGCACATATACAAGTGCGAGGATATGAATATGATATGATCCGGATATGAAATAAGGAAAATATCAAAATTTTTGGATAAGATACATTGAGGATTCATGCGTATATATGCATATGTAATATTAGAAAATAAATTTAAGTCAAAAGATTCGTATGTATTTTTTTTTCTCTAGGTCTGTAAATTCTTTGCTATTTGTTTAAATTTTAAATTTTAACATTTAACAAAAGAGTGAAAATATTATCTCTTTTCTATTTTAGCCCAAAAAATATTTTATAACTTAGAAAAGTACTTTGCCTGGTATCTAAGGTGTGTCGAATACTTCCCATTTTCGGATAATCCAAATTCTCCTTTGTATTTTTATTTTTAGACACTTTAATAATATTTTGGACATGGAATCCGCGAGTATCCCCACAGGATATGGATACGATACTACATGAAGGCAAAAGTGGAGGTCCATGCATCATAGGAAGAAACTAAAGAGTGCGGAGTAGGTAACAAGGCTGGGTTGGGCAATTAGGGTGGCACACAATTTTGAAACTCGGAACGGATGCCCTTGAAAATATGTAAGTCAAATCGGTGTGGTATAGAAATGATTAACGGCAGGGAGTTCGTCTTATACGAGTTTTGCTTTTTATAGGTAAATTTGGATAAATGAATCATATTGTTTAATGTTTTGTAGTTGGAGCAAAAAATGCATGACACATACATGTGAATGAGAAGCAAATGTGTGTTCTAAAGTGGTCCTTATGAAATGGGATGATTTCGCTCCAATGACAACACCAACAACCTATTTAGTAAGAGAGTTGATGAGGAGCTCATCAAGAGGTTCGCTTGTTGTTTCCATTGTCTAACATATTAATTTATAGGGATAATTACACTCACACCCCCTCAATGATGGGGTAATTACACAAACCTTCCCTCATTAATTGATAATTACAAACATACCCCCTCAGGGGGTCTATCTATTAGGTTTAGAGGGAGTGCCATTGTAAGAATTATTACACACACAGGGGGTGCAATTATAAGAAATCTTTAACATGAGGGTGTGTGTTTGTAATTATCAATTAGTGATGGAAGGTTTGTGTAATTACCCCATTATTGAGGGGGTGTGAGTGTAATTATCCCTAATTTATATTGTTTTTAATTATAACCCTTTCTTTTCTAACTTAATTTTTTCGACAAAATGTTGGTGAAAATGCACAACACACTTGTTTTAAGTCGATGCACGAGTTTAGGACACTTGCTCTCTTTAGCACAATAATGACCCGCTCGTCGTGGTGACGGAATATGTCAATTTGTGTCTCAAGATACAACGACTAGGGATAAGAATAGTACCACTACAAATTCTCAATTCTATTGAACAAAACACTTGTTTGAACTCTCGATTTTCAAACACTATGCAAGAATACTTTTGTGTTCACTAATTAGAACTCAAAAGTAGAATAGAGAAGAGAAATGATTTTAAGGGATGAAGAATTCGAATTATGGAGGGGGGCTATATATAGAAGTCAAAAAGATGTGGGCTAGCAAACACAACTTTCACTTTAGCCCCTAAAGGTGTCTTTTCGGTCAAACAACACCTTTTCGACCAAAAAAAACACCATTTTGGCAGAAACATTGCCTTTTGGCAGAAAGGTGCACGAGGTCCATGTGCACCGCTACACATGCGATCGTGGCCATCGATCACACGGCTACGGTGCACAAATCACGTTCGATCATGACAAGGCATCATCCAACTGCTCAATTATATTTTGGGAGGAAAACAAAATAAAATAAATTAAGTAATTAATTTAAATGTAATTTGTCCAAAAAGATTAATTCGGGCTGGCAAAGCCCACGAATTGAACCAACCCACACCCGCAACCAAGGGCCCATGACCCAAACCCAACCCTAGCCCCAGCCCAATCCAGTCCGATTCGGGCCTGCGGGCTGCGCGTGCGCATGTGTGTGGCCTTATTGGTGACCCAACAAGCCTTGCATAGGTCCTTCCCCATCCACAAAATTGTGGTGCTCTAAGGGCCCAAACTATCATGTCAACTCTAGACATTATAAGCCCATCAAGTTTTGGATGATTTGTCTATGTGGGATAAGCCTCCTTAGGCTTTCGACAACTGCACCATAATCTAACTCTTTTATGTTAGTTTAAGTGACTAACTTTGGACATTGATTTCTCATTCATCCAAATTCGAATTTGATAGATTCAAAGTGATAAATTCATCTACTTCAAATGTAGATTCATTTAAACTCATAATATTCAACATCAAAGCTAAGTAAGCCACTCAAATTCATGGTCAAAGTTGAGTGAAACTCAACTTTACCTAACAATCCCCCACATGAATGAAATTAATTCAAATGCAGACATCCAGACACTATGAGAGTCCAGGCAAGAAACTATTGCATCAGAATAGGTAGCTTATGCCTTTGAACCTTTCTTAGTGAAATACCATCGGATTTACTTGCTCTCCAATGAACGCGATGTCTTGAATTGGTCTGCGTTTTTTGTAAACCAAGACAATGATACTCACACAATAACCTCTCTACAAGGTTTGTTCTCGGTTGGGTCCGTTTTGGCCATGGAACACCACTTGGATTCATAAGTGTTTCTATTTGAAGCGGCCTATACTTCACAGTTACATAGGTGACCTCCTATAAAGAGTATCGTACCATACCCCACTTTGCTACGTCTCTCATTTATATAGTATAGGAATCATTAAAAGTTACAACTTAACCTTTTTGCTACCCACTGTAGGTTGCACTTGTTTATTCTAGGATTGTGCAAGAGTTTAAAACTCCCCAAGTGCATAATTGAACTTTCATAGCTTCGTTGTCCCATTGAACCAAGATCTTGGGATCTCCAATCAACAAAATTGGGTTCCACTATGTCCATTCTTAACGTGTAGTCTTTAAGCCCATTCCTCTAGATAGGCAGTTAACTTGATCTCTTGGCAAACCTTTGTCAACGGATCCACTATATTCTTTTTTGATTTGACATAGTCAATGGAGATAATGCCACTAGAGACCAACTGCTTAATGGTATTATGTCTCCGGTGAATATGTCAGGACTTACCATTATACATACTATTTTTTGCCCTTCCAATAGCTGACTGACTATCACAGTGTATTGGTATAGGTGGCACCTACTTATTCCAACAAAGAATGTCCTCTAAGAAATTGCGAAGCCACCCGACTTCTTCTCCAGCTTTATCCAAAGCAATGAACTCAGATTCCATTGGATTGAGCTATACACATTTGTTTAGAGGACTTCCATGACACGGATCCACCACCTATGGTAAATACATATCCACTAGTGGACTTGGTGTCGTTTGAGTCAGATATCCAATTAGCATCGGTATATCCTTCTAATACAACGGGATATCTCGTATAATGTAATCCGCAGTTCATAGAATATCTCAAGTAGCTATGTGTTCTAGTCAATGCCTTTCAATAATCATGACTAGGATTACTTGTATATCTACTCAATTTGTTTACAGAGTAGGCTATATCGGGACGAGTGTAGTTCATGATATACATGAGACTACCAATGATTCGGGCATATTCTATTTGTGACACGGGCTCGCCAAAATTCTTACATAACTTTATGTTAGGATCTATTGGCGTTTTCACGGGGGGACTATCATAAGCTTTGAATTTTCTCAGTGCAGTCTCGATGTAATGAGATTGTGATAGTACAAGTCCTTCAGATGCATTAGAAATTCTAATCCCTTATATGACATCAGCTATGCCCATAACCTTCATGTCAAAGTTTTTGTTTAACATTGCTTTAGTATTCATGATAATATCATGATTACTTCCCATAATCAACATGTTGTCAACATATAGACAAACAAGGACATATGCTTTAGGTGTGCTCTTTATTTAAACTCATTCATCACACTCGTTGTACCTAAATCCATTAGACAACATTGTTTTGTCAAATTTTTCATGCCATTATTTTGGCGCTTGTTTAAGTCCGTATAGAGACTTTACAAGTTTGCACACCTTCTTTTCTTGTCCAGGGGCAAAAAAAAATCCCTCAGGTTGTTCCATATAGACTTCTTCATCTAATTCTCCATTAAAGAATGTAGTTTTAACATCCATTTGATGTATTTCAAGATTATGCAATGCGGCGATAGCAATGAGAACTCTAATGGATGTTATTCTCGTCTCTGGAGAATAAGTATCAAAAAAAATCAAGACCCTCCATTTGTCGGTACCAGACAGGCCTTGTACTTATCAATAGTGCTATCGAATTTATGTTTCCTTTTAAGGTTCCATTTACAGCCTAATGACTTGCTACCTTTAGGAAGATCTACTAACTCCCATGTGTGGTTTTGCATGATCGACTCAATTTCACTATTGATAGCTTCTTTCCAGAGCGGAGCGTCTGAACTCGACAAAGCTTTCTTTATAGTTCGTGGTTCATTATCTAACATATAAGTTAGAAAGTCAGGATTAAACGGTTTAGCTACTTTTATCCTTTTACTACATCATGATACTTCTTCACTTGGAGTAGTACCACTAGTAGGTTCACGAGCTCTCTTATTAAAACTTGATTCTTTTCTTTCTTTATAAGGAAAGATGTCCTCGAAGAAAGCAACATTTCTTGATTCCATGATCGTTTCTATATGGATATCAAAAATCTCTAATTTGTATACGAGGAATCGATGGGCACTACTATTGAGAGCATATCCTATGAAAATGAAATCAAGAGTTTTAGGACGTATTTTCACTTGTTTGGGTTTCGGTACTTCTTCCTTTGTCAAACACCCCGACACTGTCTTGTATTGGTTTGAAGGTCTGTTTCCTTTCCAAAACTCATAAGGAGTTTCACTCCTACTTTTAGGTGGAATCTTGTTAAGAATGTAGTTAGCTGATAGGATAGCTTTCCCCTACATATTTTGGGGTAAACTAGAATTAATCAACATAGCATTCATCGTTTCTTTTAGAGTTCGATTTTTGTGCTCGGGAACTTCATTAGATTGTGGTGAGTATGATGCTATAGTTTGATCGATTATTCCATAACTTGTACAAATATCCTCAAATGGAGAACCATATTCTCCACTTTTATCACTTCGGATAATTTTTATCCTTTTGCTAAGTTGATTTTCAACTTCATTCTTATAGTGTTTAAAAGCTTCGCTTTTGCTCCTAAGCAAATATACATAACAATAACGTGTGCAATGGTCTATGAATGTAACAAAGTATTTCTTACCGCCTCTAGTTTGCTCAAACTTCAAATCACATATGTCACTGTGAATAAGTCCTAGAGGTTCGATGTTTCTTTCAATGGAATAAAATGGAGCTTTTCCTAATTTAGCTTCAACACAAATCTCACACTTATGTTGATCATCAAACTTGAAAGATGGTAATAAATTCAATCTCACAAGTCTACATAGAGTATTAAGACTTACATGTCCTAATCTAACATGCCATAAATCAAAATATTCAATCAAATAAGTAGAAGACTTAATTTTATTATTTTCAACGTCACGAATTACATTCATTACATATATCTTGAGAAGGCCCTTATCAAGGTAACCTTTTCCTACAAATATCCCATGTTTAGTAAGTACAACACGTTCAGCCTCAAAGGTTAACTTAAAACCCGCCTTAACTAGTCCCGCTCCGGAGATCAAATTCTTTCGAATGTCCGAGGCGTGTAGCACATCAACCAAAGTCAGCTCCTTGTCTGAAGCCATCTTCAGCACAACTTTTCCAAGTCCAACCACTAGTGAGGTGGCAAAATTTCCCATGAACAAATTTTGAACACTGATTGGAAGGTATTTGGAAAACATCGCTTGGTCGGAGCAAATTTGATGAGTAGCCTCGGTGTTGACAAACCACTCTATAGGTTACCTACCAAGTCGGCTTCAAATACAACGGCAGTGAGGTCGATATCCGACAAGTCAATAGGCACTCGATTGTCCTTGACATCTTCCTCGGCCAAATTTTCTTGATGCTTCTTTGGCTCCTTGCAATCGCTAGCTTTGTGGTTAGGTTTCCCACAATTGAAGCAGTTTCCACTGAAATTTCGCTTCTTAGGCTTTCCCTTTCCCTTCGAACGAGTAGTGCTAGGTTGCTTTCGCTTCTGTTGGTCCCAAGTGGCATACGAAAGGGTCTAGAAGGGGAGGAGGGGGGTTGAATAGACCCTGAAGTCTTTTTCAACTTCAAAAAGTTTCGTATTAAAATGATTTTGGACGCTTGAGATGTAGACGCTTGACTGAGCGTTTACTTAAAATATAGACGCTTAGGCTAAGCGTCTGATGAAGACTATTTTTAGAAAGTTAACTTAGACTTCAAGATTTGAATACTTTAACCAAATAGGTTTAAGCATTCTGTTCTTTAATCAGTGTTAGCACAGCGGAATGATTTTTGTAGTCTTCCTTTTTAAAGGGCTTTAGCGTCGCAGAAAATATATTTAGTTGCTTAGCGTTTGATTAAGTTTTGTTTGATCCGTTTATGATATGACAATATGAAAAACTGAAAGTAAAGTAAAGAACACAATATTTGTAAGGTTCGTTGGGTGGTGTAATCCCAATTACGTCCTTCTTCTCTTTGAACACTTGGAGGCAATCCACTAAAATGATTCTCAAAGAATCACACAGAATCTTCTACAAATTAGGGAGAGATGGATGTCAAAGACTTGAGCTCCTTGATCACACAGATTTCTGCTCCAAATCACTTCAATCCCCTTGCTTCTTTCACCCAGAAATACGGCAAGTATCCAACTTCGACTTCGCACAGATTGCGAGGCTTGGATAAGGGTTTTTCTAAAAGGTTTGTTTGATTTTGATAAAGTTCAAACAACTAGGAATATCTCAGTAGTAATGTGGGTTTCTCTGAAAAGAATGTTTGAGATATTGGTTGACTGTCTCAGGAATTTGAAGAAAAACAGAAGGAATATTTTCTTGAATCTTCTGGTTTTTCTGAGATTGTAAGGAACGAGACTTCAATGCAACAACAATTTAACTTGATAATTGTTCTTTTGTTTTTGGCTTGTTGTTGAAGTCCTATGTATAGGCATTCTTGGAAAAAGTGTCCGTTTGACACTTGCATGAGCGCGTCTCTCTCACTTCCGCGAGTGAACAACTTTTGTCCTTTTTCCTGAAAATCTGCTGCACAAAAGTTGGTGCTGCAGTCTTTGAATAGTTGACAGTCCAATAGGGTGGCTTCTCCGTACGTCTGAAAGTGCTTATCACATTTAATGCTCTTATCATCATTTAATGCATTTGAATTAAATGCCCGTTGGCATTTAATGCATTGAGAGTATTTGCATTAAACTCCTTCGGACTTAGAAATAAATTCATGTGAAATCAGTCATTGATAGACGCTTATTCATCCTTGAATCACTTCTATCCTATAAGGTGACGCTTGATGTAGCTGGTCATTCTAGACGCTTGGAATCTTCATCTTCATTCAGACTTCAGGCGCTTGAGTTTTCAAACTTTACTTCTGATAAACTCACTTAGAACATATCAGACGCTTAGTCTAAGACAACTTAGCCTAACAATCTAGAATAAAAAATAAAACAAAGCCTATTATAAATCTAACGCTTCAAAGCTAAAAACAAACTTACATATTTTGGGGTCTAACAAAAAGTCCTAATTGTCATCATCAAAACATCTAACATTAAATTCCTAACAATTTCCCCTTTTTTGATGATGGCAATACTTACTCTTTTATAGTTCAAGAGTTAGACAGCCAAAATAAAAGTTTGCTTTGATTAGATAAGGTTAGTTAAAGTTAGTTACGCTTCAACGAGATGTTTCAGCTGAAAAATGCATTTTATATATATCAAAGATTACAAACATTTTTACAACTAAACAAACAAAATACAAGATACAAGAATATAGATAATGCAAATCAAAAAGCTTTAATGACTTGATCTAACTTTGTATCGCTTGGGCATTTCAGCTTGGATAGCTTCAGTTAGATTATCTTCCAAGGTCATCATCGCTTCATGATCTTTGTTGATTATGAGCTTATTTTCTTCTTGTTGTCTCTTCTTGAAAGCATTAAAGTGTTTATCCCAATCAGTTGGGTCAATACCAATATACCTTAGGCAAATTCTGAAAGTTCGGATGAAGTCAGACATATGCCTCTCTTCAGCTAAAATTCTTGGATCTGAAGGTTCTGGAATAGATGCTCTTTGAAGAGGGATGTCAAACTGTTCAAGCAGTGCCCGAGAAGGTTTTGGTAGATTTGGATATAATGCTTGTGGAGGTTCTTTTAGCGTTCTACTATGCGCTCCAGCAGAAACACTTACTCCAACAGCAGTTATCCAAGAAGGGAGACTTAGCGCAGAAGAAGAAGGTAAAACTTGACGCTTAGGAGGCGGAGGCTCTTGAGCTCTTGAACTAAATGCTTTCCTCTTTTCTTCTTTCTTCTTCTCTTCACCCTTATTGCCATCACCAGACTTTAGAAAGTGTTTCGTGAGTAAACTGACCTGATGAGCAATCTGAGACATAGAGTCTGTAATGTCGTCCAAGCGCTTGTCGAAGCGTTCCTACAATGCGAGGAGCTTGGCGCTGGTAGCATCATCCAGAGATGTCTCGAGGGTTTCGAGGCACTTTTCAAATTCATCTTTTATGGCGAGTTGGTTGGCGTGAGTAGCATCATGCATTTCTTGAAAAACTTGTCTGCACTCACCAACAGCCGCTTGAGTTGAACTACGCATATGAGCAATTTGAGCGCTCATAACGTGAGATTCAATCTTTGCTAAATCTTCTTTAATCCAGTGGAGAGATTCTTCGTTCTGATTAGCATGAGCACTGATATCCTCCAAAACGGATTTGAGCAAAGGACCAAAAGATTGACTCGCATATGGTTGAACCGCTTGAGAAGCCGGTCGCTTGAACCTGGATGAGTGTTTGAGAGAGTCAATGGGAACTTGATACGCTGGATCGAAGACAGTATCTCATACGTCGAGAGAAAGATCCTCAGCAATATCATCAGTAACGAGTTCAGGAGCGTCAGGAATATCCTCTGGTTGAGACGCTTGAACTGGTTCTTCAGCAGACGCTGGAATACTTGCAACTTCAGAAGTGTACGCTTCAACTAACTTAGCAGGCGCTTCCTCAAGCGCTGACCCTGATTGGTGAAAGTCATCGAATTGGAAGTTCCAATTTGCTAAATTGGCATAAGAAGTGGATGCAACTTCCAAAAGTTCAGAGAGTCTGGTTCTTTGAAAAGCAAGTACCGGAAATGAATGTGCGAAGGGGACTATCAATGGCCCTGATGTGCATGAGACCAATGATATCAAGCACATGATGCGGAAAGACTTTGGATGGCGCTTGATAGATAGAGAAAATGGAATCTGGGGAGTAATTTCTAGAAAATCCAATCAAGCAGTCAGAGGGAAGAGACTTGAGACACTGATCTTCAGGCACGTAAGCAGCATAGTACTCTTCTAAATATGGATAGATCGCTTGAGCTAGTCCCTGATTTCTTTCTAGAAGTGAGAGGACAAATTCATAATGACTGAGTACCTCTTTGCGAATAGAAGGGAGCAGTGGATATCCTCGAAATGAATTGATGACTGAGCCATTCCATTGTCTGAGATTGACAGTGAAGATTTTGTTGAAATGAGATAATGGAGTCATAATCTTCACCATCAAGTTAAAATTATCTTCGCAGTGACTGGGAGCAAAATTCAAGCTAGTAATTTGAGTACTGCCACTGGTAGACGCTTGAGCGTTGAAATGTAGAGGAGTAATGGACAATCTGTGAAGCTCTTGACGCAGACATTGCTCAATTTGATGTCTAATTAGTGGGAGCTTGAGAACAGGTCCAACTCTGTTGACGCTTCTTCAGGCAATACTTGGCGAAATGATGCTTCTTGTCATGCATGCCTATGCCAAATAAATGGGGAGCTTTAACTAATTATGTGAATGTATATTGATGACCCATATACGCTTCAACCCAATTGACTTCATTCATACAGTAGTCTGTGCCAGAGTTGACAATAGCTCTAATGCCTTCATGGTGAATATCTCTGATAGATTCAAAGCGATATCTATCGGTCTGATAGTTAGCATTCCAGACGCTATTAAAATATGCATCAGCTTCAGTCCGGATCAGATCTGTGAGAGATTCGAGATGCTCACCGGCATGAACTGCTTTATTTTTCCATAGGCGAAGTGGATTGACCAAAGTTAGATTTTTAGGACTATTGGCAATATGAGGAAAATGTGTGTAGCCTTCTCGGTTCAAGACTGCCTTTGATGGATTGAGAAAGCTAGGGCGAAGTGGCTCATACACACGAATATTGTAGTCTCTGAGAGCAAAACCTATAGGCTTGCTGTGGCCATAGTCGAGGTAATACGCTAGATCCACATCACATCTGGGAGTTGTTTCTCCTTGTCTGTCTTGTTGAAGAATGAGAGAGGATGGTATTTGACCAGGAGTTTTTTGTAGTTGAATGGCCAT
Source organism: Buddleja alternifolia (assembly GCA_019426215.1). Lineage (NCBI taxonomy): Eukaryota > Viridiplantae > Streptophyta > Magnoliopsida > Lamiales > Scrophulariaceae > Buddleja > Buddleja alternifolia. Next base: position 31,578,916 of record CM033398.1, read on the forward strand.
TAGGCTAACTTACCTATTAGATTTTGGGGTGAGTGTATTCTAACGGCGATGTATTTAATCAATCGCACACCCACGGTTAAATTAAAGGGAAAATCACCGTGTGAGATTTTGTTTGGTGTCACACCATCTTATGATCATGTCAAAGTTTTTGGATGTTTGAGTTATGCTCATTGGGCCCCTAAGCCACATGGTAAGAAGGTGTGGAAATTATACGATCTTGATAGAGACACATTTTTCTATTCTCGAGATGTCTCTTTTCATGAAGATGTTTTGCCATTTGCCTCTATGGAAAGTCGCTTAGTCATGAGACCTTAGACGTGAATAGCTCGGGTGTTGTCAATGCGCCTAATGAGAACGAGGGCATTGAGGAGACTGTGGAAGAAAGGGGGAGTACATCACCTGAACCGAGTCTTGATCCGACTTCGCCTGGGACAGGTCACGGTAACAAGGTCACCAATGAGTCTATGGTTCGGCCCCGTCGTGACACACGACCACCAGTCCAATATTCAAATTATGTCATCTTTTCAGCTATTGCGAGTACTTCAACATCTAGCGCCGAGAACCCCCACTTCTCAAGCTTCCACACTATGACAGTGTCCCAGGTACGCTGTATCCTATAGCTAATTATGTGAGATTTGACAATTTTTCTCAGGGTCATCGAGCTTTTGTTGTGGCTGTTAGCTCTACAGTCGAACTTGCCAATTATGCTGAGGCAATGAAGAGTGCTGAATGGCGTGATGTCGTGGCCCGAGAGATTGTTGCTCTAGAGGCAAACCACACTTGGACCTTAGAAAATTGCCACCCGGGAAGAAACCAATCGATTGCAAGTGGGTTTGTAAGATCAAGTACAAGTCCGATGGCACTATTGAATGATACAAAGCTCTCTTAGTGGCTAAAGGCTTTACTCAGATTGAAGGCCTTGATTTTCATGAGACATTCGCCCCGGTGGCCAAGCTCGTTTCAGTTCGAATTTTCCTACCTGTCGTCGTGTCACGAGGATGGGCACTTCATTACATGGATGTAAACAATGCTTTCTTGCACGACGACTTAGATGAGGAAGTGTATATGTGCCTACCACCAGGTTTTTGGCATGCACACGATGGTAAATTTTGTAGACTCCACAAATCAATATAAAGACATCGACAAGCTTCGCATAATTGGTTCATGAAATTGAGTGATGTTCTTCTGCAACACGGATTCACTCAATCTCGAGCCGACTATTCGTTATTTACCTTTCAGCGTGGCACCGTGTTCTTGGCTCTTCTCATTTATGTCGACGACATTATTTTGAGGGGTAGTGATAATGATGCTTGTTCGTCATTCAAATCATATTTGCACAACTGTATCAATATCAAGGATTTGGGGACACTCAAATATTTTTTGGTCATCGAGGTTGCTTTTTCCTCCACTGGCTTATTATTATGTCAAAGGAAGTACACGTTGGATAGTTTATCCAAGACTGGTTACTTAGCTGTACACCCGCTGACATGCCTGTGGAGCAGGGTCATAAGCTTGGGTTATCGACTAGTGATTTGTCTGCAGATGATGCTTCTTATCGGAGATTGGTAGGCCGCCTCATTTATTTTACTATCACCCGGCCCGACATATGCTATGTCGTGTATGTTCTCTCTCAATTTGCCCAAGCTCCTTGCAAAGATCATTTAAGGCAGCTCTTCGGGTAGTGCATTATCTCAAGGGACATCCAGGGCAAGAGATTCTACTTCGGGCCGATAGTGATCTGCAGCTTCGCGCATACTGTGACTCTGATGGGGCTAGTTGCCCACTTACTCGACGTTCGGTGATGGGATATTTTGTCATGTTGGGTTAGTCCCCTATCTCGTGGAAGACCAAGAAACAATCTACCGTTTCTCGCTTTTCGGCCGAAGCCGAGTATAGAGCCATGGCTGCTACCACTAGTGAACTACTTTGGGTGAAATCTTTCTTTTCTTCTTTGGGTGTTACGTTTTCTACGCCCATGCAACTCTTTTGTGATAGTCAATCCGCCATTCATATTGCTGCCAACCCCGTTTTCCACGAACGTACTAAACACATCGAGATTGACTGTCATTTTGTACGCGAGCATGTTCATTCCGGTGCTATCTCGACTTTGCATATCCAGACTCAGTTTCAGTCGGCTAATTTGTTTACCAAGGCTCTCAGTCGACCTCAGTTTCTATTTTTACTTGGCAAGTTGGGCATTCTTGACCTTCATGCGCCAACTTGAGAGGGAGTATTGTAAATCTTTTATTCATTAGGAGTCTTTCCTTGTTTAGGGTTTTGTAGTTGTATATATATCTCCTGTAATATTTCTTTTACAGCTAATGGAAAGTCCTTCCCCACAAATTGTCTTACGTTTTACATTATTGAACTATTTTATTGATGTTTTGTTTTCCTTTTCCTTTTAAAAATTATTTGTTATAAGTCTTAGGAAAAATGATGATTAATATTTTGTATTCTTCTTGCCAAATTCTTGTTGACAACTTAGATTCTCTTTCGCTAATTGTTATTTTAAAACAAGTAGTTTAAGTAAGAGAGAAAAAAAATGGGCACTATTGAGGCTTCAAAGATTCGAACCCCCAACCACAAAGATTTACTTAGAGCAATTTTGAAACTCTTGTCACACCAACTCCACTAGAGTATTTGTTTGTTCACATTTGATTGGGGAGGGGGGGCATATCCTAAAAACATATACGCGTCTACACTGAAATCTTGAAGTCCCCGCCCCCCAAACCGCCCCTGACTCTTCCCGATAGCAAGCTCAGAACGCTAGAACATCAACAACATCATGTGAAGAATTATGTGAACTAGTTTATGCATTAAGTACGTATTTACCTTGTACTGAAAACCCAACAAAGAAACGCTCACAAGAAACATCAAAAAAAAAAAAAAAAAACAAATGCAAAAACAAAAACAGTAAGAGAGAAAACTTAAAGCTGTGGTATATATGATCAAGGAAGAGAGCATTCTGGAGGAAACCCTTGTGGAAATCGCTTAGAATCAGTGCAATAGTTGTAAATCATGTACTTCTTTTGCACCCACTTTATTCTTTCTTGCCCACTATTGTCGAGTGCCTGTGAGAACCACGAATTTGAAGAGGAGTTTTTGGAGCAAGGGTTAGATTTGGAGCTGCAATCCAGTGCATCGAAATTTGAGAAAGAAGCTGTGAAAGGGGCTTTTGTCCAATCAGTTTTAACAAGTCCTCCTCTAGTTGCCCAATCATCTGCATTCCATAAGCTTGAGTAAATCCACATGGGCTGGTTCTTGGGGTAGGCTAACCCTTTAGATTCTAGATTCTTGAATTGTCTTATGGGAGTTCCATCTACTGAGAATCTGTTTATTCATTTGAAACGAATTAGTTGAAATTAATTTCAATATATATATAACTATCTTAGGAAATTCGGGGCTCGGAATCGAGACATACAATTGTTGCCTTTTTTTAAAATTATTTATAACGATGGTATCATAGGCACGAGAATTGAACGCTTGACGCCTAGACCTATTACAATGAGGCGGATACGATTCAACCAAATGATTGTTGACATTCTTGAAATCCCAAGAGCTATCATTCCAACTCAGGAGATTACGGTTAACAGTAAATGTTTTTTTACAATATTGTCCTTAGAAAATAATTATAACGGAAGTGAAGGTGAAAATAATTAATAAAAATAATTTTCTTTTAACGGATGAAAAAGGAAAAAGACCTACATGGTGTTTGACATGATATAAAGTCGGCTCAAAAACTTATGTTATGAAAAAGTGCTTAGTTTCACAAAAAAGTTGTAAATGTTAGAAAAGTTAAAATTGAGTTTATTTACAAAATTGGTTAAAATTAGAATTTTGGTAAGAATATATCTAGACTTGATTCTACTTTTTGCTTTTTTTTTTTTCTCTCTCTAAAGAAGTATAAGCATACTCAATGAGATTAAATAATAAAAAAAATAACTTAATTAAGTTCAAACAAAAACTCTGAAAAATGTACTTTTTTAGTTTTTTGAAAACAGCGCTATAATCATAATTATTTAATAGATAAAGACAAGTGAATGGACGTAGGCCAGAGTGAATCTTCTATTTCACAATGATATCATATAATAATGTCACGATAATGAAGAATTGATAAATATATTTAATAAGAACCGCTCCGTTAGGGGATGCGATTAATGTTATGGTTACTTACATTATGCTTTGAGGGTTCCATAGGATAGAATAAGTGTGAAAGTCTTTGGTGGGGTCAAACCATAGATAAAATTGTTGCTCTTTGTTGCCCTTTCCTTGTGTGTATACATTTGTATGCATGATGTAAGGATCCCCGCTTAGATTACCAAGAAATTCAAAGTCTATTTCATCATGATTCGATCCCAACGAAGATAACTGCAATAAAATAGAAATATTTATTATCAATGAAAATATAATGGGTCATTGTTAGGAGCCGTCAAAATTTGAAATTGCACCTACATAAACTATACTTATGAAATTACTCACAATATAGAAATATAAAAGTGGAATAATATTCATGTAACTTACGTAATAAGTGGTTACTGTGCCAGCAGAATTACCAGGAACAAGCTTTATTTGGATATCAATCTTCCCAAACAAGTACTGTTTTTTGGATCTAAATCCAGAACCAGAAGTCTTGTCTAAGGATAATGTAAGAAGCTTCCCATTGTTAAGTGTTTTCACCCGCTCGTTGCCCCATGTAATGTCGAAATCTTGCTGAAAATTCCCACCAAAAGTAACCCCAACAAGTCCAAATACTAAAACAAAAATCAAATTGCTAAATATCCTCATTCTGAGAGGTGATCTAATTGAAAAAAGAACTTTTGTGTAGTTTATTTTTCTTTACTTTGTTTGAGAGCTAAATCAGAATTTGATATTGTGCATGAAAATGGCTAATGGGTTTATATAGGGTTTTTGAGGGTAGCTAGTAGTGGTGTATAGAGGGGTGGGTTGGTATTATTGATATGATTTATGAACCATGCAAGTAAAAGATGGTCAAATGAAGTTGAACAAGTGGGTAGGAATGCATGCTTACGTGTGATTAGGGATTAGGGTATTCTAACTCGGATTGATTTGGCTTATAAATTACATGAACTTAGGTAGTTTGTAACGCGAATAAATTATAGTTATCGTGTAATTGGTGTAATGAAACTAACAAGATGATTACTTTTCATTTAATTAGTTAGTCATGAAAAGTCGAGTAAATTGTATTTGGACAAGAATTTTCTTTAAAATGAAAATTTTTAGTTGACTTGGCCTCTTTGGTGTGGGAGAGGGGGACCAAAGACAGCTAATGTAATGACGTGAGAGTTATCGGTTTTTACATTGATACAACCAAATATGTTAATTGAATTATTTTCTAAGCAATTGGGTTGATAAGGAAAGATGTATAGAGTTGGGCTTCTAGTTGGGGTTGGGGGATTTATATATCCTTCCATAACACAGCTGGCTTGGATGTGACCATACTTCTGCTGATGATTGGTTTGATTTTTGATCGACCTTAAAAAAGATGGGTTTTTGCAGCTGGAAACTACGTCCTCTTTTGTGATTGGTAACAACTTGCACCACTACTTTTTAATTTGATAATTTTGTACAATATACAACTATTACAAGCATGCATTTCTACTCTCTATCTATCTTTATCAATGATCCAAATAATTTATTCATTGAGGAGTGCGGTATAATTTTCTTTCCGCACATGCTAAAAATTCCAATAATGCACTTGACTAGCTAACAACTTATATGGGTAATTTTTGTTGAAATTTAGTGTAACATTATTGGTTCACTCATGTCCACTGATATATGTACTTGAGTCTAATTCAACGACTAAGATTGCGCACAATCATGAGATCCTGATTTTTTTTTTCTCAATCAACCCGAATTCCAAATTTGCTACATCCGTCGGGTTTGGGGCAATTATGACGACCCTATACGATCAAGTACGAATGGAAGAAATGGATGACTATATATAGACACTACAATAAAAATTAATATTAGTGACAAATTTTGAAGTGAAAATATTTAAAAAAGTTTGTTTTGTCACAATAAAATTTTTAGTCATGACTAGAGTTTGTTTAAAGTTGTCACTATATATTGACAAAGAGTGACATATGTATAATGACAACTTAGTGACAATACAATTGCAGAGTGACAAATATTATTGTTATCACTAAATTGTCACTAATGTGTGTCGCTAATTGTCAATAGTAGTGACAACAACATCCTAATCATTAATTATCAAGAGTGACAACTTCTAAACAAATCTTATCACTATTAAACATATAATATCTATTTTAATTTGTGACCAAACAAAAATTCTTATTGCCAAAAATTTATAATTACAAGACGATCCTTTAAAATTGAGTATGAGATAATACATGCACCAAATCAATATGATGGGGCCGGATTATAAAATCCATCCATCATACTATAATTGCATGGTGAAAAGTGAGGGGGGGGGGGGGGGGGTCGAATGTTACATCTCATGTCATCTTAGATTAATTTCTACTACTAATTATTGATGAAGAAGAGATTGATTTAATTTTTAATTATACCATCCTTTTACTCCTTTATCGTCAATATATTAGTTTACATGGATCTGACGAAGAGAAATGAAACTTAACTAGACATATAGTCTAATTAAAACCACACAAAATGGATGGTTTTAGAAGCTAGCTAGGTTCTATTTTTGACCATCACTAATTGTTGTCAAAGTCTATATAAGCTTCATATATATAATACATGTACCTAAATAATACGAGCTCCAACTGGACAACACTTTTGTTTTGTTTTTTGGGATCATTCCAACTGGACAACACTTAAAAACATTATAGTAGCTAGATGAGATAATATGAGCTCCAACTGGACAACACTTAAACATTAATATAGTAGCTAGATGAGGTCTTGTAAGACGTCCTTTTTTAGGTCTTTCATCTAGTTAAGTACAATCTAACCCACACCCCAAAAAAACGAAAAAAGTTTTTTTTTTGATAATAATAAAAAAAAAACTTATTAATTTGTACACTTATAATTGAGCGTATGCATATATCGGCCTAATTTAGTATATATATAATATATCATTAATTATATATAATTGTTGTGCAATCGCTTTCATGACTATATATTTGGGTTATGCGTGAGAATTAATCTAACAGGAAATAGAAAATATATAACTAAGTAATTAGTTGAACCTAGAGAAAACTAGTGTCGTCTAATAATTGCAGAAGCTAAGGGCAATTTTTTTTGGTTTCCTAGCTAATTAATATTCTCTAAGAAGATAATTTACTGGATGGCAAATGAGAAATTATTATCGTGATAAAAGCGAGAAAAAATATTTTTAGAAATAAGAAATATTGTGTTAAAAATGTGTGTGGATAAGTTTTTTATTAAAAAAAACATGCAATGATTATGGTTGATGTAATATATTTTTTATTGTGAAAAATTTGTTTGAATTAATGTTTAGATATAATTTTTCATAAACATATCTCAGTTAAACTCATCGATTTAAACATTAAAAAATAAGCAAGATTGATCTTATTTTGCACGTTGTAGTATTTTGCATTTAAATATGTAATTAATTTGACTTTCTTGTTGAGCAATAGCCGGAACAAACTCTTTAAATCAATGGGTAAGTTGTCAATTCATGAATAAGAAAATATTACTCTTTTTTCTTTTTTCACAAGAATTTTCAATAGAAATTTTGATTTTTTTGCCAACCAAACGTGTTTTTGTGAAAAATTATTTTTGAAAGATATTTTTTGGAGATGAGGTGGCCATCCAACTAAACTGAGTTTTCATTATTTTGAGAAGAAGGAATAAATGGATTTTATTGGCAAAATAATCATGACGTCATGATTAGAAATAAAAAAGTAACCCCACTTGAAGACTTGTGTTGTATGATCTTTGTCTATAATCCAGATTCTAATTGGTGTTTGAGAGTTCCAAGACAATTTTATCAAGAATAGTCATCTCTATATTGTTTTTTTTGGGCTCGTTACCAAATTCCATCCAAAACTTGACGCATGAAATAATTTATTTATTTTTTAAATAATAAAATTACAGCAAAATTGAAAAGTCAATCATCGGTTGATTTCAAAATGACAAAAAAGCTGACCATGATTAATATTAGGTGAGAATCAATTAGGTAAAAATTAGATTCAAATTTTTACTTTCACAATTCCATTTTTACTTACACACTCCCCCCTTACTGCTCCATAGCGAAAACTTCACCATAAGCTTTCTTTCACCCCCATTTTACGTTGCAGTGGGCTTCATCCACATGCTCGTTTTGTTGGGTGAGTAAATATCTTTTGAGATTTTAACAGTCACCCCCTCAACCTATTAAAAATTGCACTCGACACCCTAATCTATCATATATGTGCAATTTGCCCCTCAGCATCGGGCAGATTCGGTCAAAAATAGAAAATTCCAGAAAAAAAATTTAACTAAAGTTTTGAAAAAATTCATAAAAAAATAAAAAAGTAATAAGAGAAAATTAGAAATTTGAAAAATTCAGAAAAAAATAGAACAATAAATTTTTTTTTTAGGTTTTTACTAATTTTTTATTTTTATACTTTTTTTAATTTTTCTTTATTTTCATGTTTCCAGATTTTTGAATTGTCTTTTTTATTTTTAAAAAATTATGAATGTTTGAATTTATACTTTTTTTTCTTATTTATTTTCATGTTTCCGGATTTTTGAATTGTCTTTTTTACTTTTAGAAAAATTGAATTTTTGAGAATAATAAAATTCTTAAAATACAATTTGAAAGGATTTTATGAAATTAAGGTTTAAAATTTTTATTTTGAAAATAATTATTTTTGAAACTTTATAAGTGGAATTTTCAGAAACTAAGGTTGTGTTTGGTTATGTTTTGGGATGGTATTTTGGTGAGAATTATTGGTGAAAAATTTATGGGGACACGTGCGTGTTTGATGAGATTGTGTTTGGTTTTATTTTGGGAGTTGGTTTTTGATGTATTTTTTTTTTGGTGAGATAATGTTTGATTTTGCTTTCAGAGGGAACAAAAGTCACTGTAGCAGTCAAATCATGAGACTTTTGTCTGTTAGAGAGGAGAGAGAAGAGAGAAGATAGAGGGCACATAGAGAAGAGTGTAGGGACAAAGTATGTGTAGAATGATGGAAAATAATTATTATATTTTTTTTGGACAAAAAAAGTAGTGTATTTTTGACCAAATATTTTTGTGAACCAAACATGGTTTGGTGAGAATTTTGGACGAAACATGACATGGAAACATAACCAAACATTGCCTAAGTTTTCAAAAATAAGGTATATTATTTTAGGTTGAGATTTATGATTTTGAAAATTATTTATTTCAAATCTAGAAATAATATTTCAAAAAAAATCCAAATAAAATCCAATATGCATCATTTAAATTGAATGATAAATGGGTAAAAATGCAAGAAATACAAGAAATTTAAAAACTAAGCAGACTACCCCCCTAACCTATTCTGCCCGAAGCTGACAGAGGAGGCAAAATGCACATATATGATAGGTTAAGGTGTCGAGTGCAACTTTTAATAGGTTTGGGGGGGGGGGGGGGGAAGCGCACATCACCTCATAGGTTGGGGAGGTGTCAGTTGAAATCTCATATCTTTTTCTTCTTCTTTCTCTAAGTTGCCATTTTTGTTATATCTTTTAGACTTTTTGGGGCAATTTTTTGTTTATTTTGATGAAGATGAAAGACTTTTCCAGCAATAGCTAGTGAGTGAACATATATATTAATATTCTTTCTTACATACACATTAGCATTTCATTCATATTTATTTTATTTGTCTTTCTCTTTTGCCATGATTAACGTGATAGCCCCCTGCTTGTATAAGGAAAAGAAACCTTGTAGAGTTGCATGAGGTTGTAAAATATGATCTAATAATAATCTCTTTCCATTTTTTTTGGGTTTTTTTTTTTTTTTTGGAGAAAAAGAGCACTTTGAAGTATAATAAAATATGTATCATTCACTCAACTTACACAATAAATATGCTTAAAGTGAGGTGAAGGATTTTATGAAAATATTTGTTTTGCATAGTTACACGATAATTCATGAATTTTGTGCAGGTGTTCATTCATCCATATAATGGAAGAAAGTCCTCACATATCACTTGAAGCCAACAACTTTTGTTAATCACAAGGTTTATAATCTATGCAGTACTTAGTTTATGATAATTTTATATATGAAAATTATTAATTAATAGTTTAATTTATATTTGTCATTGTTTTACAAGACTTGGAGGAGAACTATGGTGAAGATGCTGAAGATATTGAATAGTACGGGGAACATTTTGAATCTTCAGAACCATCACTATCAAAACATCAAGAAGTACAATTTGTAAGCTCACTTATACATGAACTGGAGAAAAGATTGGCGATAGGCCAAGTCATGAAAAGCGTTGAGAACACATATTTACTATATTGTAAATATGCACATGCTAAGGGTTTTAGTGTGAGAAAGGGAGACCAAAAATATTTTCCTCGTAGCAATGAACTCCAAGCAAAAGAACATAAGTGTTCTTGTGAAGGTGTTAAAGATGAAAGATGTTCTCGTGGTAGAATACTAGACTATCAAAAATAAATAACTAGAACGAAATGCAAAGCAAGTATTAGAATTGGGCGGAAAAAAGGGAGAGAGTGGAGAGTGACTAGGTTTGTGATAGAACATAATCATGAAATGGTTGCAACCGATCAAACAAATTTATCAAGGTCATCACGTAATATTTCACATGCCCAAAAATCAACTTTAGAGGCCATGATGAATACCGATATAAGCACAACTAATGCAGTTTCTTTTATGGAAGAAGAAGCACGTGGCCAGAAAACTTCGGTTTTATTAGAAAAGATGCATACGATTACCTTTCTCGTTTAGAAATACAAACAAAGATTAAGAATGGAGATGCTTCTGAATTACTCAAACATTTTCGGGCTAAGTCGAACGATGAACCATTTTTCTAATGGGATGTGCAACTTGATGATAAAAGCAGAGTGATGAACTTTTTCTTCAGAGACTATCGATGTAGGATTGATTACGAATACTTTGGTGATGTGCTTTCAGTTGACACAACCTATAAAACCAATCGGTACGATTTGATTTATGCTCCATTTGTTGGCTTAAATCATCACAAACAAAATGTAATGATCGGATTGGCCTTCATGTCAAATGAAGCCCAGGAGTCTTTTCCAGGGTTATTAGGAACATTTCTTGAGTCTAGGAGTGATAAACAACCCAAAACAGTTTTTGCCAACCAATGTCAAGCAATGATGAATGCGGTTGAAAAAATATTTCCATACGTACACCATTGATTGTGCCAATGACATATCAACCAAAATGCCCCATCACATTTGGGTAATTGAAACTGTGATTCAAGATTCAAAGAATTTTGTATAAGTGCATGAACCATTGTGATTCTGAAGAAGAGTTTGAGGCCACAGGGAGGAAAATGATTTTATATAATAATATAATCTTAGTGGTCACAAGTGGTTGAATGGAATGTACAAGTTGAGACAAAAATGGGCTACGGCTTTTAGTAAACCTAGGTTTAGTGCAGGGCTATTGGATACGTCCACAAGTGAGGGTACAAATTTAGTGTTGAAAAAAGCAGATGATCGAACAATCTCTTTGTACGATTTTGTTCTGAGTTTAGAAAAAAATCCAAAAAACTTGGCGTCAAAATGAAAAGGTCGAGGACACTCATTGTCTCCATGGAAAACCTTCAATGATTGTGAACAATAATCTATTTTTAAACCACGCTGCGGATGTGTATACCTTTACCATATATAAATTGTTTGAGAAGGAATTGGTTAATCGTTGAGTATAGAGTTCACTGAAGATCCTTTATTTATTAACTCTTTCGTAATCCAGTTTAAAGTGAAATCACACAATCAACACTCTAGTACTAAGATTGTGTTATTCGATAAGCAAATAAAGGAAATCAAATGTAGTTGTAATAAATTTGAGTCCATGGGTATATTGTGCAAGCATGCTTTGAAACTCTTAAATTATGTAAAAGTACATTCAATACCCAAGAGGTACCTAAAGAAGCGATGGATGAAAAATATAAGAAATAGAGTTTCTGATGAAGGAAATGGAAGTGGATGTGAAACCAGAAATAACCATGTTTCTGAGATGGTATTTTCTAATTATTCAAAGAGGTGGTTTTATGATCTTACCATGCGTTGCAAAGTTCATGAAGAGACAAGAAATATGATGTCGGAGTTTCTTGATAAAACTATCGAGAAAACGAATGCTTGGTTTGAAAATTCGAGTTTAAGAGATTCAACATATGATAATTTTGTTGTTGATGAGGATAATGAGGAGTCAAATGAAATGCTTGTCCGTAATCCCCTCTTTGTTAAGTCAAGAGGAATTACAAAGACTAGCATACAAAGTCATTGGGATGAAAAGAGCAAAAAAGTAAAAGGAAAAAGAAAGCCGGAGAGTTTAAGTAAGTTCTTTCATTAGGTAATTGATTTTTAGCATTCCTTATTATATAAATTAATCCTCTAACTTTTTTTATTTTTTTCTTTTGGTGATATTAAGAGGCTATTGTAAAAAGCACCAAAAAAAAGGGCAAATATAAGAAACGGCTATAAATGAATTCTCTTCCCAAGAGGCTACGCATGCATCAATATCACAAGAAGCAACAAATGTCCAACTATCCTCATATCTGAAACATTATCCCTTCCAAGAAACGTCATTTGCTAATCAACCATATTGGCCACGTCCCATATTATTTGCAATAATAAGACCTATGAGTGGTGACATGTAAATAAGGGTAAGTAAAATATTGGTTTATCCTATAAATTAAAAATTAGGTAATTTTTTTATCCTAAAGTGACTTATATGTTTTGTTACTTAGGGAGCTAGTGAAATTCGGAACACGGGTGGAACTTTCAACGTGCATTAGTCAACAAATTAGGTTGCGGGAAATTAGATATTTTGTCAAGTAGAAAAGTATGATAATACATGATATTTTGTCAAGTATTTGTAGTTGGCGGCTTCTAGTTCACAATGTAAACTCAAGAATTATTTGAAGCTTGTGACAATGTGTGGTCATAGCCACAATTTAATGTTCTATTTATATTTCTAAGATCGAATTTGATATTTCCATAATTTTTACATACTAAATGACAATTGTGGAGCAAATACTACCTCTAAAGCGAGGAGGCCTGAGTCCTTCATAACAGATGAAAAACATTACCTTTGTTTTGTATAACAAAAGGCCAAGCCTCTATTGTATACAAACAGAGGCCAAAATAAACAGGCTAAAATTACAGAGTAACATTAGGGCTCGTTCGATGCTACACATTTTGGTGGCACCAAACTCCACCCAAAATTTGCCACGTGGTGTGGCATAATTTATTTATTTTTTAAACAAAAAAACTACAGCAAAACTGAAAAGTCAACTATGGGTTAACCCAAATGACAAAAAAGCTAACCATGGTTAATGTTAGGTGAGAATCAATTAGGTAAAAATTAGATTCCGATTTTTACTTTCTCACTGACCCCTCACTGCTCCATCGCCAAAACTTCACCAGAAGCTTTCTTCCACCCCCATTTTACGTTGCAGTGGGCTTCATCCACATGCTCATTATGTTGGGTGGGTAAATATCTTTTTTCTTCTTTTGCCTCTAAGTTGTCATTTTTGCTAGATCTTTTAGATTTTTTGGGGCAATTTTTTGTTTTTGATGAAAATGAAAGACTTTTCCAACAATAGCTAGTGAGTGAACATATATATTAATATTCTTTCTTACATACACATTAGCATTTTATTCATATTTATTTTATTTGTCCTTTTCTTTTGCCATGATTAACGTGATAGTCCCCTGCCTGCATAAGGAAAAGAAAACTTGTAGAGTTGCATGAGCTTGTACAATAGATCTAATAATAATCTCTTTCCATTTTTTTTGGGCTTTTTTTTTTTTGGAGAAAAAGAGCACTTTGAAGTATAATAAAACATGTATCATTCACTCAATTTACACAATAAATATGCTTAAAGTGTGGTGAAGGATTTTATGAAAATATTTGTTTTGCATAGTTACAAGATAATTCATGAATTTTGTGTTGGTGATCATCCATCCATATAATGGAAGAAAGTCCTCACATATCACCTGAAGCCAACAACTTTTGTCAATCACAAGGTTTATAATCTATATAGTGCTTAGTTTATGATAATTTTAATTATGAAAATCATTAATTAATAGTTTAACTTATATTAGTCATGTTTTACAAGACTTGTAGGAGAACTATGGTGAAGATGCTGAAGCTATAGAACAGTACGGGGAACATTTTGAATCTCCAGAACCATCACTATCAAAACATCAAGAGGTACATTCTGTAAGCTTACTTATACATGAACTGGAGAATAGATTGGCGATAGGTCAAGTCATGAAAAGCGTTGAGGACACATATTTACTATACTGTAAATGTGCACATGCTAAGGGTTTTAGTGTGAGAAAAGGGGACCAAAAATATTTTCCTTGTAACAATGAAATCCAAGAAAAAGAACTTGAGTGTTCTTGTGAAGGTGTTAAAGACGAAAGACGTTCTCGTGGTAGAATATCAGACTACCAAAAATCGATAATTAGAACGAAATGCAAAGGAAGAATTGAAATTGGGTAGGAAAAAGGGTGAGAGTGGAGAGTGACTAGGTTTGTGATAGAATGCAATCGTGAAATGGTTGCAACTGATCAAACACATTTATTAAGATCATCACGTAATATTTCACATGCTCAAAAATCAACTTTAGAAGCCATGGTGAATGCTTGAATAAGGATAGCTAATGTAGTTTCTTTTATGGAAGAAGAATCACGTGGGCCAGAAAACTTGGGTTTTATTAGAAAAGATGCATACGATTACCTTTCTCGTTTAAATAACAAACAAAGATTAAGAATGGAGATGCTTTTGAATTACTCAAATATTTTCTGGCTAAGTCGAACAATGAACCATTTTTCTATTGGGATGTGCAACTTGATGATGAAAATAGAGTGATAAATTTTTTCTTCAAAGATTATCTATGTAGGATTGATTACGAATATTTTGGTGATGTGCTTTCAGTTGACACAACCTATAAAACAAATCAGTACGATTTGATTTGTGCTGCATTTGTTGGCTTAAATCCTTACAAACAAAATGTAATGTTCGGATTGGCCTTCATGTCAAAGGAAACCCAGGAGTCTTTTGCAAGGTTATTTGGAACATTTTTTGAGTCTATGAATTGTAAACAGCCCGAAATAATTTTTACCGACCAATGTCAAGCAATGATGAATACAGTTGAAAAAACATTTCCATGTGCACATCATTGATTGTGCCAATGGCATGTCAACAAAAATGCCCCGTCACATTTGGGTAATTTAAACTGTGATTCAAGATTCAAAGAATTTTGGTACAAGTGTATGAACCATTATAATTCTGAAGAAGAGTTTGAGGCCACATGGAGGAAAATGATTCATGAATATAATCTTAGTGGTGACAAGTGGTTGAATAGAATGTACAAGTTGCGACAAAAATGGGCTAAAGCTTTTAGTAAAGATAGGTTTAGTGCAGGGCTATTGGCTACGTCTAGAAGTGAGGGTACAAATTTAGTGTTGAAAAAAAGTAGGTGATCGAACAATCTCTTTGTACGATCTTGTTCTAAGTTATGAAAACATCTAAAAAACTTGGCGTCAAAATGAAAAGGTCGAGGACAGTCGTTGTCGCCATAGAAAACCTTCAATGATTGTGAACAATAATCTATTGTTAAACCACACTGCGGATGTGAATACCCTTACCATATATAAATTGTTTGAGATGGAATTGGTTAATTCGTTAAGTACAGAGTTCACTGAAGATCCATTATTTATTGACCCTTTCGTAATCCAGTTTAAAGTGCAATCAACACTCTAGTACTAAGATTGTGTTGTTCGATAAGCAAAGAAATGAAATCAAATGTAGTTGTAATAAATTTGAGTCCATGGGTATATTGTGCAAGCATGCTTTGAAAGTCTTAGATTATGTAAAGTACATTCAATACTTGAGAGATACCTAAAGAAGCGATGGATGAAAAATATAAGAAATAGAGTTTCTGATGAAGGAAATGGAAGTGGTTGTGAAAGTGGACGTAGCCATGTTTCAGAGATGGTATTTTCTAATTATTCAATGAGGCAGTTTTATGATCTTACTATGCGTTGCAAAGCTCGTGAAGAGACAAGAAATATGCTGTCAGAGTTTCTTGATAAAACTATAGAGAAAATGAATGCTTGGTTTGAAAATTTGAGTTTAAGAGATTCAACATATGATAATTTTGTTGTTGATGAGGATAATGAGGAGTCAAATGAAATGCTCGTCCGTGATCCCCTCTTTGTTAAGTTAAGAGAAATAACAAATGATCGCATACATGGTCATTGGGATGAAAAGAGCAAAAAAGGTAAAGGAAAAAGAAAGCCCTAGAGTTCAAGTAAGTTCTTTCATTAGGTAATTGATTTCTAGTGTTCCTTATTATATCAATTAATCCTCTAACTATTTTTTTATGTTTTTCTCTTGGTGATATTTAGAGGGTATTGCAAAAAGCACCAAACAAAAAGAGCAAATATCAGAAACGGCTATAAATGAATTCCCTTCCCAAGAGGATGCGCATGCATCAATGTCACAAGAAGCAACAAATGTCCAACTATCCTCATATACGATTCATTATCCTATCCAATAAGCGTCATTTGCTAATCAACCATATTGACCACGTCCGATGTCATTTGCAATAATAAGGCCTATGAGTGGTGACATGCAAATAAGGGTAAGTAAAATATTGGTATATCCTATAAATAAAAAATTAGGTAATTTTTTTTAATCTTAAAGTGACTTAAATGTTTTGTAATTTAGGGAGCTAGCGAAATTCGGAACACGGGTGGAACTTTCAACGTGCATCAGTCAACATATTAGGTTGCGGGAAATTAGATATGTTGTCAAGTAGAAAAGTATGATAATACATGATATTTTGTCAAGTGTTTGTCGTTGGCAGTTTATAGTTCACTATGTAAACTCAAAAATTATTAGAAGCTTGTGACAATGTGTGGTCAATAGCCACAATTTAATGTTCTATTTATATTTCTAAGATCGGATTTGAGATTTCCATAATTTTTACATACTAAATGAAAATTGTGGAGCAGATACTACCTCTATACCCTTCATAGCAGATGAAAAACATTTTTAGCCTTTGTTTTGTATAACAGAAGGCCAAGCCTATCTTGTACATTGTTGTTAGAAACAAGTTAATTATATAAAATTATGTTGATTACAAGACATGTGTCTAGATGCTCATTGTATATCTGAAGTCTTCTTTTTTGATTAATATATGTTCAGCTTCAGTCCCAACGCCAACAATGTCCAAATTGTAACATCTAAGCTCACTAATCCACCACAAAAATCAAAATGCAAAGCCCAACTCATCCACCAAAACAAAGCCCACAGAGCAAGCCCGTAATTGGAAAATTTTCAAATAGAAACTAGGCCCATTTAACATATTTGACCCATTAAATAAAAATCAGGCCCAATTTCTTATATTAAACTTTAAGCATAGATACATCGCCTTCTTGTCTGCTCAAGGAATAAATCTGCAACTAGTTTTGGTGGAAATCTTTAGGCCCTCCAATCAATCAACAAAGCTAATAAAAAATATTGAGAATCTCTTTAGCTCTCTGCAAATCAAATAGTTAATACTTTGTTTTAAAAGAAGAAAGGGGGGGGGGGAGCCAATTGAAGAAAGTCAAAATGGTTTTTTTAGGGGCGTGGTGGATGTGGAGGCTGGAGGAGGCGGTCGAAGGAGGATATGACTGGAGGAGGAGGCCACTGACACGGATATGGAGGCTGAACGAGGAGATGGAGATTGAAAAGTTTCAGATTTTGCCATCTTTTTCTTTAACTATGAGCGCTAGAGATGAGATTTGAATGAAATTTAGGAGACCCATTTGTGAAATTTAATTTATATACACATTGAATTCAAATTCAAAAATTCGAGTCTAAGAAATTTGGAATAGGCGGTAAATTGGCAGATTTGAGAAAATTTGAGGAGGAGTTAACTCTGGTTCGCTATTTCAGTTTTGTTTAAAAAATAAATAAATTATGCCAGGCCACGTGTCAAATTTTGGGTGAATTATGGTACCACCAAAATGTGTAGCATAGAACGAGCCTTTTTTTTTTTATCAAAAGAGATCAATTGCTTAAAAAGAGATCAATTGCCTATAAGTAATCTCTATATTGAATTATTCAAAAGTGATGAGCGTTTATCAAAAGAGATCAATTGCTTAAAGATATTGAATTGATTATCACAAATCACAAATGAAAAATAAGGGTAAGGATCATTACCTTCTCAAATTTTGCAGATTTTTACATTTTTTTAAACAAACTTTTTTTTTTTAACACTTACCTACCCGAACTTTGCTAGTTTTACACTTTTTTGAACTGCTGTAATGGGACATTGGAGGAAAATATGTGAGGCATTTTCCACCCCATAACCACAAATTAAACAATTTAAATCATTAATATGGAGAAATCTTCCAATGACAGCTTTGGTAGGGATGATATCATTGTTCAATCTCTACACAAACACTTTATGCCTCATATGCATTCGAGCTTTCCAAATCAGATCAAAAAGTTTAGTGACATCCGGATGGCGGGAAGAACGAGGTGAGATAATGGAACTATGTGCATTTGACTGAAAATTTATGATTCTATCTAAACAAATAAAATAGAAATATATAAATGCAACCCCACCGGAAGAGTCTACACCGACCACATATAGGCCATGGAACCTAGTGTAACCACGGAAACGCCATCCCGTAATGAAGGAAGATGGCCCGCCTGCAACGTATGGTGGGAAAAATATTGTCTTTGTGTTTGGTAAGGAGCAGACAGCGAAGGAAAAGGGCAAACAGGGCTTAACACAGACATGGCAACGAAAGGCAAATAACCACAAGGACACACATGAGCAATTGGGTCCGAATACAGATAATACTCAGGGGCATAAGGTTAATACAACGAGGGCAAGAGAAAAAGAACAGGTTAAACCCACTATTCAAAATCACTCCGGCTCTCGATTTGATATTCTTAACAATGAAGATGAGGTACTGGACATGGGGGAGTTGGAGGAGAATAATCCTCTTCAGCAGATGGGGCCTTACAATGCGCAGCCATCAATTCGACGTAAACTGGTGGTGCACAATAAGCAGCCGGCGAGGACTATCGTTGCAAAAGAAAAAATACCACCCATCCACCACGGCCAAACATATCCAATTATCAATAATTCGATTAACCCTCTCTATGAATCAGGACAGACGTCGAGTGCAATGGAATTTTCACCACCGTGATTTCAGTTTGGTAATAACCGTCCACCTGATCCAAGGAGTAGTAATCAGCTACACGAAGATTCAGAGGACGAGCTGGATGAGGATTTGAATGGGGACTCCGACGATGGGGATTCTATTTTTGTGGAGATGGAGAATCGCGAGGGTCAACATATGCTGGATATGAACCCATTAGACCCTAATACACATATGGTCACTGATGAAGACATGCATTCTAAAAGAGAGACCTCGGTCTCCCCCCATGTATGATCTTTAAGTTTCTTTTAAAACTTTGTAACATAGAATTTTTTATGATGAGCATCTTTTGGAACTGTAGGCGTGCAGCCAAACAGGAGTTTTTAAACTCTCTCAAGGAAGTTCTCCGTATACATAAACCAATGATCTTAGTGCTATTTGAACCACGGGTCCATGGGAGTAAAGCTGATGATATTGTGCGTCAAAGCCGCTTTGACACAGTAGAGAAAGTTGAAGCTCGGGGCTTTGCTGGAGGAATCTGGCTCTTTTAGAACATAAGGGAGGTTCAGTTGGAAATTATAGAAGTAAATGACCAAAGAATAACAACTATAGTCCGACGTCCAGGGGAGGCCATATGGGTTCTGACAGCAGTGTCTGCTAACCTGCAAGTGGAAACTCGGAATCATTTTTGGGGTCACTTAAGTCATATGGAACCACATATTTTAGGGCCGTGGGTTATTGCCAGAGATATGAATGTGGTTACTAATCCATCTGAAAAAACGGGGGGAGGCCCACTAGACTATACTAAATGCAGAGCTTTTGTCGACTGTATGGATAAGTGTAAGATGATTAATTTGAACTTTGTGGGTACACTTTTCACTTGGGCTAAAGGAGGACACTCTCAATTACAAGAACGCCTTGACCGTGTTATATGCAACGAGGCATGGCATCTAGAATTACCCATGGCCACAGTCTCACACTTCCCGAGAATTGACTCTGACCACTCACCTCTTTTGCTTTCTTTAGTTACCACTAGACCAGTGAGGAGGAACATGGAGTATTCTTGTTTTCAGATAGCCTGGCTTACGCATCCGATGTTTAGGGAGATGATAGCTAGGAATTGGGTAGAGAATAAATGAAGTGGGTTGTCGGCTCAGATAAGTCACACTCGAGACGCGACATTTAGTTGGAATTAGAATACTTTCGGAAACATATTTCGGTGAAAGAAGCAACTTGTGGCTCGTATTGCGGGTATTCAGAGAGCTCAAAGTACTCAATTTCGCAACTCTTTCCGTAAACTGGAGGTCAAACTACAGGCCCAATATTATGATACTCTTCAACAGGAAGAGCTTCATTGGAAACAAAAAGCTCAAATTAAGTGGCTGCGTGCGGGGAATTTAAATACTAAATTTTTTCACCATTCAGCGGTAATTAAGCAAAATAAAGCTCCAATCAGATTGCTACAGCGAGATTCGGGTGGACGGGAATCCGATCCAGAGGGTTTGAAATCTATGGCAGTTGAGTTCTATCGGGAGCTTTATGGTGAAGGGCCGGTTCTGAGCCAATATTCCTTCACGGCGGGCTTACCGAGACTCTAGGACCAACACATATCAAGTCTGACTGAGCCGGTAATAAAAGAGGAAGTTAAGCGAGCACTCTGGGAGATGCATCCATTGAAGTCCCCGGGGCCATATGGGATACAACCGGCATTTTATCAGAGATGTTGGGACATTGTAGGTGATGACATATTTCGCATGGTTCGGGATACAATTCATTCAGGTAACATCGACACTTCTCTAAATAAATCCCGCATTGTCTTAATTCCTAAAGAAAAACAACCTAATCACCTTTCTCAATTTTGTCCAATTAGTCTTACGAACGTGAGTCTAAAAATTATCACGAAAACCATGACAAATCGGATTCGTACTTTTATGAATGATCTTATTCCTCAAACTCAAAGTAGCTTTATCAAAGGTCGACAAACCATTGATAATGTTTTTATAACTCAGAAGATTCTTCATGATATGCGTACTCGTACAGGAAAAAAAGGATTTTTTGTGGCAGAAATTGATTTTGGAAAAGCGTACGAAAAGATTAATTGGACGTTTCTGAAAAATGTGTTAGGTGAACTTGGATTCCGTGAGTTTTGGATCCAGTTTATTATGAAATGTACCACGACGGCTCAACTTTCCTTATTGTGGAATGGGGAAGCCACGGAGTGGTTCATGCCATAGCGAGGTCTAAGACAGGGGGATCCCCTCTCGCCTTATCTCTTTATTTTTTGTGTCCAGAAACTAAGGGCTTTTACTGACAAGGCAGTGCGGGAAAAGGTTTGGAAACCTATGCCTACCTTCCGATCGTGTCCGACTATATCACATCTCATGTTTGAGGACGATTTACTACTATTTGGAGAAGCAAGTCCCTAACAAATTCACGTGGCCATGAATATTTTGGGACAATACTGTGAGCTCTCAGGACAGACTATAAACCGTTAGAAGTCCCGTATTCTGTTCTCCAGGAATGTTAAGATTGAAGATAAACAAAGGATTGTATGGTTGACTTCACTTGGGCAGACAAATAATTTAGGCAGATACCTCGGCGTTGCTCTCAATCATGGTCGTCTTTTACGTAAGGATTTTGAGTTTATCCTTGATCGTGTAAGAAAGAAATTACAGGGTTGGAAACGCAAACATTTAGCGCTTGTTGGTAGAGCTACTTTGATAAAATCAGTCACTGAGTCAATACCAGCGTACCATATGCAGGCCCTTCGACTTCTAGTGGGATTATGTGAAGCAGTCGGCCGGGCTAATCGCCAATTCTTGTGGGGTGGTTCTGAGACCGAAAAGAAAATCCACCTGGTAAATTGGGACATGGTGTGTCATTCTAAAGGGGCAGGTGGACTCGAGTTTATGAAAATGAGACTTACCAATATTGTTTTTTTGGGAAAACTTGGGTGGCAGATTCTCAACAATGAACCGAAGTTATGGATTCAAGTTCTTCGGTACAAATACATTCTTTGACGATGAGCTCGATCACGTAGTAGCATGTCACATAGTTGGAGAATTATTTCAGATCTACTCCCTCTTGTCCGAACATGTATTAAGTGGATCCTTGGGGATGGGGAAAAAATCCATTTTTAGCTAGATGATTGGCTAGGGGACGACAGTCTCCTATCTCTCATGCCACATCATCTGGACCATGAGACGGTGGCATAATTGGTTATCAGCTACTGGACGCCGGGCGTCGGATGGGATTCGGATTCTCTAAGCCAACTATCGCATGATGTGAGAGACAAGTTGCGCGAGATTGATTTGGATGAACTCGACGGGCAATCCGACACACCACGATGGAAATTTATCACGAACGGTCACTACACGGTTAAGAGTGCATACAAGGGGCTGCCGGGAGAACCTACTCGTTTGGTTGAGCACAAAAAATGGACCAAAATCTGGAAAATCAAAGGGGTCTACCGTTGGCGGTTTTTCCTTTGGTTACTTAGACATGAACGAGTTCTTACCAAATCCACCTTGAAAATATGAAAGATAACGTATACTGACACGTGTGATATTTGTGGCAGGTCGGAGGACACCAATTTACATGCGATACGAGATTGTGTATGGGTGCGAACCGTTTGGGAAAAGATAGTCCACCCAAACTGTTGGTCCCAAGTGGCATACGAAAGGGTTTAGAAGGGGGGGGGGGGTTGAATAGACCCTGAAGTATTTTTCGACTTCATAACATTTCGTATTAAAATGATTTTTGGACGCTTGAAAAAGTAGACGCTTGAAGTGTCTAACGCTTGACTTAAGCCTTTACTTAAAATATAGGCGCTTTGGTGAAGCGTCTAACGAAGACTATTTTTATAAAGTTAACTTAGATTTCAAGAATTGAATACTATAACTGAGTAGGTTTGAGCGTTCACTTCTTTGATCAGTGTTAGCACAGCGGGATGATTTTTGTAGTCTTCTTTTAAAAGCTTTAGCGTCACAAGAAGTTTCTTAGTTGCTTAGCTTTTGATTATGTTTTACTTAATCAGTTTATGCAATGATATGATGGATAAAAGAATTGACTGAAAAGTAAATGACACAATATTTGTAAGGTTCGTTGGGTGGTGTAATCTCAACTACGTCCTTCTTCTCCTCGAACACTTGGTGGCAATCCACTAAAATGATTCTCAAAGAATCACACAGAATCTTCTACAAATTAGGGAGAGATGGATGTCGATGACTTAAGCTCCTTGATCACACAGATTTCTGCTCCAAATCACTTCAATCCCCTTGCTTCTTTCACCCAGAAATATGGCAAGTATCCAACATCGACTTCACACAAATCGCGAGGCTTGGATAGGGGTTTTTCTAAAAGGGTTTGTTTGATTTTGATGAAGTTCAAACAACTGGAAATATCTCAGTAGTAATGTAGTTTCTTCGAAAAGAATGTTTGAGATATTGAGTTGACTGTCTCAGGATTTGAAGAAAAGTAAAGAGAATAATTTCTTGAAAGTTTGGCTTTTCTCAGATTGTAAGGAATGAGACTTCAATGCAACAACAATTCGACTTGATAATTGTTCTCTGTGTTTGGCTTGTTGTTGAAGTCCTATTTATAGGCATTCTTGGAAAAAGTGTCTGTTTGACACATGCAAGGGCGCGTGTCTCTCACTTCCGCGAGTGAACAACTTTTGTCCTTTTTCTTGAAAATCAGCTGCACAAAAGTTGGTGCTGCAGTCTTTGAATAGTTGACAGTCCAATAGGGTGACTTCTCCGTACGTCTGAAAGTGTTTATCACATTTAATGCTCTTATCAGCATTTAATGCATTTGAATTAAATGCCCGTTGGTATTCAATGCTTTGAGAATATTTGCATTAAACTCCTTCTGGACTTAGAAATAAATTCAGGTGAAATAACTTCTGTTCTATAAGGTAACACTTGATATAGCTGGTCAATTGGACGCTTGGAGACTTTATGTTCATTCAGAAATCAGGCGCTTGAGTCTTTGAACTTTACCACTGATAAACTCACTCAGAAATTATCAGTCGCTCAGCCTAAGAAAACTTAGCCTAACAATCTAGAATAAAAATAAAACAAAGCTTATTACAAATCTAACACTTCAAAGCTGAAAAACAAACTTACATAATTTTGGGGTCTAACAAGGGTCCTGATTGTCATCATCAAAACATCTAACATGAAATTCCTAACAATTTCCCTCTTTTTGAGGATGGCAATACTTACTCTTTTATAGTTCAAAAGTTAGACAGCCAAAATAAAAGTTAGCTTTGATTAGATAATGTTAGTTAAAGTTAGTTACGCTTCAACGAGATGTTTCAGCTGAAAAAAATGCATTTTATATATATCGAGAGTTACAAGCACTTTTACAATTTAAACAACAAAAAAAAATGAGCGACAAGAATATAGATAATGCAAATCAAAAAGCTCTAATGACTTGATCTAACTTTGTATCGCTTGGGCATTTCAGCTCGGATAGCTTCAGTCAGATTGTCTTCCAAGGTCATCATCGCTTCATGATCTTTGTTGATTATAAGCTTATTTTCTTCTTGTTGTCTCTTCTTGAAGGCGGTAAAGTGCTTGTCCCAATCCGTTGGATCGATACCAATATACCTTAGACAAATTCTGAAAGTTCAGACAAATTCAGACATCTGCCTCTCTTCAGCTAAAATTTTAGGATCTGAAGGTTCTGGAATGGATGTTCTTTGAAGTGGGATGTCGAACTGTTCTAACATTGCTCTTGTAGGTATTGGTAGATTTGGATATAGTGTTCTTGGAGGTTCCCTTAGTGTTCTACTAGGCACTCCAGAGTCACTTACTTGTAAAGTGGTTATCCAGGATGGGAGACTTAGCGCTGAAGAAGAGGTTAGAACTTGACGCTTGAGAGGCGTGTGTTCTTGAGCTCTTGAACTCGACGTTTTTCTCTTTTCTTCTTTCTTCTTCTCTTCCCCCTTATTGCCATCATCAGACTTCAGAAAGTGATTTGTGAGTAAACTGACCTGATGAGCAATCTGAGACATAGAATATGTGACGTCGTCCAGACGCTTGTCGAAATGTTCCTGCAGGGCGAGGAGCTTAGCGCTGGTAGCATCATTCAGAGAAGTCTCAAGGGTTTCGAGGCGCTTTTCAAGCTCTTCTTTCATGGCAAGTTGGGTTGCTTGAGTGGCATCATGCATTTCTTGAAAATCTTGTTTGCACTCACCAATAGCCGCTTGAGCTGAACTACGCATATGAGCAATCTGAGCGCGCATAACGTGAGTCTCAATCTTTGCCAAATCGTCCTTAATCCAGTGAAGGGATTCTTTGTTCTGAGCAGCGTGGGCACTGATATTCTCCAAAACGGATGTGAGCAAAGGACCGAAGGATCGACTCTCATCTGATTGAACCGCTTGGGGAGCCGGTCGCTTGAACCTTGATGATTGTTTGAGAGAGTCAATAGGAACTTGATATGTAGGATCAAAGATAGTACCTCGTATGTCAAGAGAAAGATCCTCAGCAATGAGTTCAGGAGCGTCAGGAATATCCTCTAGTGGAGACGCTTGAACGGGTTCTTCAGCAAACGCTGGAATACTGGTGACTTCAGAAGTGAACGCTTCAACTGACTTAGCAGGCGCTTCCTCAAGCGCTGACTCAGGTTGACGAAAGTCATCGAATTGGAAGTTCCAATTGGTTAAATCGGCATAAGAAGTGGACGCAGCTTCCAAAAGTTCAGCAAGTCTGGTTCTAGTCACACAAGTTCCGGAAATGAATGTGCAAAGGGGACTATCAATGGCCCTGATGTGCATTGGACCAATGATATCTAGCACATGATTAGGAAAGACTTTAGACGACGTTTGACAGATGGAAAAGATTGAATCTGGGCAATAATCTCTGGAAAATCCAATCAAGCAGTCAGAAGAAAGAGACTGGAGACGCTGATCCTCGGGCACATAAGCAGCGTAGTACTCTTCTAAGTATGGATAGAGCGCTTGAGCTAGTCCCTGATTTCTTTCAAGCAGTGAGAGGACAAACCCATAATGATGGAGTACCTTTGTACGGATAGAGGAGAGCAAAGGATATCCTCGGAAAGAGTTGATTACGGAGCCGTTCCATTGTCGGAGATTTGCAGTGAAGATTTTGTCGAACAGAGATTGGAGAGTCATAATCTTCATCATCATATTGAAGTTATCCTCGCAGTGGCTCGGAGCAAAATTCAAGCATGATACCGAAGAGGTACCACTGGAAGATGTTTGAGCGTTGAAGAGTAGAGGAGTATTGGACAGTCGGTAAAGCTCTTGACGCAGACACTGCTCAATTTGATGTCTAACGAGTGGGAGCTTCAGAACAGGTTCAACTCTCTGTTGACGCTTCTTCAGGCAATACTTGGCAAACTGACGCTTCTTGTCATGCATGCCTGTGCCAAAAAAATGGGGAGCTTAGACTAACTCTGAGAATGTGTATTTGTGTCCCACATACGCTTCAACCCAGTTGACTTCATTCATACAGTAATCTGTTCCAGCATTGACCATAGCGTGAATGCCTTCATGATGAATATCTCTGATAGATTCAAAGCGATATCTATCCGTCTGATAGTTGGCATTCCAGACACTGTCAAAGTATGCATCGGCTTCAGTCTAAATCAAATCTGTCAATGATTCTAGATGCTCACGGGCATGAACTGCTTTATTTTTCCATAGGCGAAGTGGATTGACTGAAGATAGATTTTCAATACTATTAGCAGTCCAAGGAAAGTGTGTGTAGCCTTCTCTGTTCAATACTGCCTCTGATGGATTGAGAAAGCTAGGACGAAGAGGCTCATACACCCGAATATTGTAATCTCCTAGGGCGAAGCCTGTACTCCTGTTGTGGCCATAATCGAGATAATATGCCAAATCCACATCACATCTAGGAGTCCTTCCTTCTTGTCTGTCTTGTTGAAGAATAAGAGAAGACGGTATTTGACCAGGGGTTTTTCCAAGTTCAATGGCTCTATAGAACTTTCGCTCAATTTCTATCAACTCCGTGTTAAACACAATATCCCTGATTTTATTGTCGTCGTCAATCAACAGGGCAATTTTATTCTCAGCAGCATTGTATTTTTCTTCATTGTATCCTACAGGAATGAAATCTTCTTCGAGTGCTGGAGGCATGTAGTTGATCGAATGATCAATCAATCGTCTTCAGCGGATCCAGTTGGAAGAAGTGCTTGGGCGCTAAAACGTCTTCAGCAACGCTCTGACCTTTTGAGCGTGCCTCTGTTATCGCCTGAATAGGGATTGATGTTTGAACCTCGTTAGCAGCAGGTTCCTTAACGTCAGTTGCAGCAACTTCTGCGGCAACATCTTTAGCGATATCCATAACTTTTGTCATCTCAACGTCTAGAAGGACATCTGTTGATGCTTCAGCAGCGGCTGGAACTATAGCCTGAGAACTTGTCTCAACAGCAATACTCTGAGGGCTTGGCTCAGCAGCAACTTGAGCGCTTGGCTCAACAGTCTCAGGCTCTTCAGGAACAGGAGCAGCCCGACGCTTGCTTGTCCTGGAGCGCTTGAATATTTTCTTCACGTTGACTCCTTCAACAAGCTTAAGCGCTTGAGCAGGAGGAGCAGCAGCTGGTTCATCAAATTCGATTTGTTTGATGATTCCTTCGAGCTTCCTCCATTTTAGAGGTAACTTGTCCTGTGCATCCACATCAGTTTCCTCATCATCTTTCTTAGGAGCAGGAACAGCTTGTACCTTGGGCTTTCTTGGAGCCCTCTTCTTGGTAACAGCCGGACGCTTCACGCCTTCTTCTGGCACTGGACGCTCCGCTTCCTCATCGGACGCTTGACGTACTTCCAGACGCTCAGATAGTGGATTAGCAGCACCACCAATTTTGGGAGGATTGAAGAGATTATTCAGAATCCTTCTTCCCAGCAACTTGGTCTTATTCAATGGGAGACCAGACGAGTATACACACTTTGATTTGTACAGCAGGTCACTTAGAACAAGCCCATAAGGTTTATTCAAGGCGCTTAGACAGTCACGAAACCTTCCAAAAATGTACTCACTCCAGTTGATTTTGATGTTGAGGAGTATAGCAGTCATCATCTGAAATTGTACTGGGTTCACCTTATCAAAGGTTCCCACTCGGCATTCTATGATCTTGCTGCAAAAATCAGCCAACAGACGGTATTTGGATACCAGTTATTTCTTTTCAAAGTACTGAGTGTAGGGTACATCGTCGTACGCACTCATGGTTGTCCATGCTTCCTTGATTTGTTTTAAAGTAACACAATCCAATGCTTCACCCTTATTTGGAAGATTGAAGTTCTTGGCAATGGAGGAAGCAGACAGAATAAATTCCTTGGGAGACTCCTTCTTGGATAAGGGAATTAGACAAGAGATAGACTTCTTGTCTTCTGAAAGTTTAGCAGTTTTAAAGAAGGTGTCGACTTCAGTCGGAAATAGATAGGAGTATTGGGTCAAGAACAGTTCAAGCCTAACTTTGACGACCATGTCCATCATGTCTGTTAGATTGATCTGAGGTTGTTCATAGAGGAATTTCCAGTCGACAACAAGGCCTTCAGTAACCTTGATGGTAAGTTCGGCAAAAGTAGACGAAGATTTCTTTGGTGCCATTTTTAGTGAAAAAGATGAACTGAGATTTTCTTTTACTTTGAGAGAGAGAGAGAGAATAAATTTTGCAGATATGTTTGAGTAAAAGTGAATTGTCTTTCTGCAGAAATTGTATTTTAAATGACACAGTAAAGAATTTTTGAAACTTGTGTTCTCTAGTCTTTGTAGGATTTAGACACGTGTAACGACTTTTGAATCTCAGCCATAAATTTATTAACTGCGGACGCGAGTTTTGTGTAATAGAGAGAAGTTACATTTGGTAATTCTCATATATAAAGATTTGACATCCGAGTTAAATTTTTTAAAACGTTTGGCATTTTCAGAGTGTAACGCACGCGCCTGTTTGTACACTGACACGTACATAAACACGTGCTATTTCTGAACCGTCATTTTGAAAAAGAAACTTTTGATTACCCTCCAGTTTGATGTGATAGAAGAGTGCGAGTAGAGTGCAAAATAAACTTTTGAGTCTACCCACTACTTCGAAAGAAGATTGTAAACTTTATGCATGGCTTCTAAAGAAAATATTTTTATATTAAGAGTTGATTGGAATTAATTTAACGCTTAACTGATACCACACTTGTTGGTATATAAAAATTAGACGCTTAGGATTGAAAAGACTTTTATGTTTGAGCGTCCAATATTTTTATGCATAAGTAATACTGAGCATTGATGATCATGCATCTGAAAATTTTGATCATTGACGCTTGTAGTTATGGTCAAGTACAATTTTAAGGTTCCCCCTAAATTTGATAACTTGTACCAGCTAGGAAAATCTTTTAGACACAAATTAAGTAGATTCCCCCTAAATTATATGTCTAATAAAACATGATGCAAAAGGATTAAGTATTTAAATCAATCATACCTAATTCACTTCTCAAAGTGAGAAAACGTTGTTCGTTGAGTGCTTTGGTGAAGATATCTGCCAATTGTTTGTCAGTTGCAATGAAGTGCATGAAGATATCTTTCTTTTGAACGTGGTCACGAAAAAAATGGTATCTAATGTCAATGTGTTTGGTTCTGGAATGAAGAACAGGGTTTTGAGTCATAGCTAGAGCGCTTTGGTTATCACAATGAATGGGGGTTGGACCTAGGATTATTCCATAATCTCTAAGTTGTTGCCTCATCCATAATACTTGTGCACAACAACTTCCTGCAGCTACATACTCAGCATCGGCTGTGGAGGTAGCTATGGATTGTTGTTTCTTGCTATGCCATGAAAATAACCTATCACCTAGAAATTGACAAGTACCACTAGTGCTTTTACGATCTATTTTGCAACCTGCAAAATCTGCATCTGAGTAACCAATTAGTTCAAAAGGAGAATCCCTAGGATACCATAAGCCCACATTCTGTGTGCCTTTCAGGTATTTAAGGATCATCTTGGCAGCAATTAAGTGTGACTCTTTAGGATTGGCTTGAAATCGTGCACACATGCATACCGAAAACATAATATCAGGTCTACTGGCAGTAAGATAAAGAAGTGAATTGATGATACCTCTATAATTAGTAATATCAACTTTCTTTCCACTTTCATCTTTATCTAGCTTAAGCGTTTGGCTCATTGGAATTTTTGAATATGATGCATTTTCCATACCAAATTTCTTAATCATATCTCTTGTATACTTAGCTTGGTTAATAAATATTCCATTAGGGAGTTGTTTAACTTGTAATCCTAAGAAGAAAGTTAATTCACCCATCATGCTCATTTCAAATTGTTCTTGCATCATTTTCGAAAATTTCTCACACAGGCGCTTGTTAGTAGAACTAAATATAATATCATCAACATAAATTTGGACTAAGAGAATTTCTTCGTTATTTGTAATTTTAAATAACGTTGTATCAACGCTGCCTTTTGAAAAGCCTTTACCCATAAGAAAGATAGAGAGAGTGTCATACCATGCTTGGGGTGTTTGCTTAAGCCCATAAAGTGCTTTTTCTAGCTTGTAAACCATACTCTTACCATGATTGTTGATGAATCCTGGTGGTTGCTCCACATATACTTCTTCTTGGAGTTCACCATTCAGGAAGGCACTCTTCATGTCCATCTGATACACCATGAACTTGTTGAACGCTGCATATGCTAGAAACATGCGGATTGCTTCAAGACGAGCGACAGGAGCGTATGTCTCATCAAAGTCAATACCCTCCTCTTGGCAATATCCTTGAGCTACGAGTCTGGCCTTGTTTCTTATCACAATGCCGTTCTCATCTATCTTGTTTCTATATACCCATTTGACAAGCATCACAAAGGCGATTCTTATGAAATGGTCCATTTGGTAATCCCTCTACAAGATTTTGACTTATAAGCTGAGAGATTGTTTTGAAGTTGAGGTGATTCATTTTTCTATGTCATAACTAACCCATTTTAGATTCATTTTTATCAACAAAACATGTTGGGTTGTTATTAAGTGTTGAACCCCAATCTACCAAATATACGCTGTTAGTTCTTTTTCCTTTCTATTTAGTAGACTTAGTCTTAGTGTCATTTATATAGCAACAGTCACTTGAGAATATGACTTCAAAGCCTTTATCACAAAATTGACTTATGCTTAATAAATTGTGCTTCAGACCCTCAACATAATAAACATCACTTATCATGATGTTCCCCTATGCACAGTACCTATACCTTTGGTTTTACCTTTGGAGTTGTCACCAAATACAACCTGAGGACCATTGGCAGCTTGATAGTTGATCAGAAGATCTTTGGAACCAGTCATGTGCCTTGACGATCCACTATCAAAGTACCATACAGATGTATCGGCTCTAGCTCTAGGTACCTGCAATCAAAACGGAAGTTCTACTTCTATTCAGGTACCCATTGTTGCTTGGGTCCTTTAACATTAGTAACATTGTTAGTTTGAATTAGAACTTTAGGAACCCATATTTGCCTAGTCTTCATTGTAGGAATACTAGCCTTTTTGGATTTCACAACGTGTTGTGTGTGCTTTTTGGGTGTATAATAATAATATCCTTGATTATAATGGTAGTCATAATCATAGTCATAATCATAATCATCATAGTATCGATAATATGATCTTGGCTGTCTTGGATATTGACGCTAGTATTTCCTTGGCACTGGCTTGGGTTGCACTTTTGGTGCTGGACGCTTAGCGCTTGATTCACAGTGGTCAGTCTTATCTTTAGCCTTTTAAGCATTTGGATAAACCCGTTTTTGTGAATCATTTGCTTTAGCCTTACCCGTGCCTGAGTTAGTTTTGACTTTCTCATTTGGCCTCTTACCATTGTCAGTAGGTTCATTTTGTGTTTGACCTTGTGAACCTTTTTCAACAAAGATAACACCCTTTCCTTTGTTGTTTGCCGTAACATTAGATTGATTGGATTGTTTACCGAGTTTATCGCATCCTAAACCGGTCTTCTCACCAAATAATCTAGTTACTTCAGTCACATTATCAAACTTTCTAGAAGCTTTTGATAATGATGAGATGAGCTGCTATGATTTAGCAAGTCTCGCGATCAAATCAGCTTCTCTCTTGACTATTATATCACGATCGCTTTTTAATTGAATGATTTCACTCTCAAGCGATTGGTTCTTCTCAATGCACTATTGCTGAACTCACAACTCTACTTTGAGCGTTACTTTATCTCTTGTGAGCGATGAAATAATAGCGAGATCATTTTGATATATTTTGGCGGCTTCTTGACATTCATTGTAGTATTGTTTGACTTTGTCAAGTAATTCATCATAAGACAGAGGGATAGATAATTCATTGATTACCTCAGGAGACGCTTCATCATCTCTGGCCATGAGACATATGAGCGCTGAGTCATCCAATGGCTCATCATCATCGCTACTTTCCTATGATGATTCTAAATCTTCAGGTGCGGATGCTGGTTCTGATTCTGCTAGCAAACCTTGTTGACGAAGGTTGCTCCTGAATTGGTTTCTATCCAAGTAATCCTGCCTTGAGGGCTTGGATACGTTTGGATAAGGGCAATTTACTTGGTAGTGCCCTGGTTTCCTGCAATTATAACAAAGATTAGTTTTCATCTTTTGTTCATTTGTTAACCTTGCAATGTGTGGTTTTGAGACCACGGGTGTTGAAAGATTTTGAGTAGACGCTTCGTACTGAACAGGCGCTTGGGATGAAGGAACATAATATTGAGGCGGTTGAAGCTGTTGTTGCATCGGAGAAGGTGCTTGATATGAACTTTGTCCTTGATTATTGAAACCTTTTCCTTTCTTTTCATATCTCAAGAACTTTCTGAATCTATTTAGCAAGGCTAATTCCTCTTCTTCATTGATATCTAAATTCTTTCCTTTATTCCTTGATTTGCCTTTGATTGATGCTATAAGCGCTCCAGATTCAATCACCCGACTACTCACAACATCACTAGCAGAATTCAACTCGAACTCAAACGCCTTGAGCTCTGAAAAGGCGTCTTCTGGAGTTAGGAGATCCAGCATATTTGATTTTCTCATAGCGGTTGTCTTTATCAAGAATTTACTTGGTAAACTTCTAAAGATCTTAACCACCATTTCTCGATTCTGCAAATCCATTCCCAACGATGTAAGTTCTGTAACTAGAGCTGTAAATCTTATATCTAATTGCTCTAAAGTTTCATTGGGTAGTATCTTAAATCCGTTAAACTTTTCCTTGGCAATGGAAAGTTTGTTTTCTTTGATCTGAGCTGAACCACCACAAATTGTAGCCAACTTATCCCATATTTCTTTAGTGGTTTTGCAAGACTTGATCTTGTTGAATAAGTTGTCATTATCACCAATAGTTGTATATAGAGCGTTACGACCAACATTGTTCAAATTAGCTCTTCGACGCTCATCTGGAGACCATTCTTGTTTTGGTTTCTCAACGTAACCATCGGGAGTTTCTTCCGTGGCTCCAGGCGCTCTTGTGATAACTTTATATATTTTGATTGGCCCATCTGAAATAATATCACACATGTCATCATCACATGAACAGAGATATGTAAATGCTTTGACTTTCCATGTGTCAAAATTTGACTCAGTCAGTTTGGGAACTTTAGCAAATGCCATAACGAAAATTTTAAAAGCAACTAGATTTTGAGAAAGGATCTAAACAAGCAGTTATGCTTGAAAATTTTAAAATTTCAACTTTAACCGCTCTGATACCACTTGTTGGTCCCAAGTGGCATACGAAAGGGTCTAGAAGGGGGGGGGGGGGGTTGAATAGACCCTGAAGTCTTTTTCGACTTCAAAAGATTTCGTATTAAAATGATTTTTGGACGCTTGAAAAAGTAGACGCTTGAAGTGTCTAACGCTTGACTTAAGCGTTTACTTAAAATATAGGCGCTTTGGTGAAGCGTCTTGCGAAGACTGTTTTTATAAAGTTAACTTAGATTTCAAGAATTGAATACTATAACCTAGTAGGTTTGAGCGTTCACTTCTTTGATCAGTGTTAGCACAGCGGAATGATTTTTGTAGTCTTCTTTTAAAAGCTTTAGCGTCACAAAAAGGTTCTTAGTTGCTTAACTTTTGATTATGTTTTACTTAATCAGTTTATGCAATGATATGATGGATAAAAGAATTGACTGAAAAGTAAATGACACAATATTTGTAAGGTTCGTTGGGTGGTGTAATCTCAACTACGTCCTTCTTCTCCTCGAACACTTGGTGGCAATCCACTAAAATGATTCTCAAAGAATCACACAGAATCTTCTACAAATTAGGGAGAGATGGATGTCGATGACTTGAGCTCCTTGATCACACAGATTTCTGCTCCAAATCACTTCAATCCCCTTGCTTCTTTCACCCAGAAATATGGCAAGTATCCAACTTCGACTTCACACAGATCGCGAGGCTTGGATAGGGGTTTTTCTAAAAGGGTTTGTTTGATTTTGATGAAGTTCAAACAACTGAAAATATCTCAGTAGTAATATAGTTTCTTCAAAAAGAATGTTTGAGATATTGGGTTGACTGTCTCAAGATTTGAAGAAAAGCAAAGAGAATAATTTCTTGAAAGTTTGGCTTTTCTGAGATTGTAAGGAATGAGACTTCAATGCAACAATAATTCGACTTGATAATTGTTCTCTGTGTTTGTCTTGTTGTTGAAATCCTATTTATAAGCATTCTTGGAAAAAGTGTCCGTTTGACATATGCAAGGGCGCGTGTCTCTCACTTCCGCGAGTGAACGACTTTGATCCTTTTTCCTGAAAATCTGCTGCACAAAAGTTGGTGTTGCAGTCTTTGAATAGTTGACAGTCCAATAGGGTGGCTTCTCCGTACGTCTGAAAGTGCTTATCACATTTAATGCTCTTATCAGCATTTAATGCATTTGAATTAAATGCATGTTGGTATTTAATGCTTTGAGAATATTTGCATTAAACTCCTTCTGGACTAAGAAATAAATTCAGGTGAAATAACTTCTGTCCTATAAGGTAACGCTTGATATAGCTGGTCAATTGGACGCTTGGAGACTTTATCTTTACCACTGATAAACTCACTCTGAAATTATCAGTCGCTCAACCTAAGAAAACTTAGCCTAACAATCTAGAATAAAAATAAAACAAAGCTTATTACAAATCTAACACTTCAAAGCTGAAAAACAAACTTACATAATTTTGGGGTCTAACAAGGGTCCTAATTGTCATCATCAAAACATCTAACATGAAATTCCTAACACAAACTACCATTCGAGATTCTTCTCGGGCACATGTAAAAGCTGGGTGGACTAGAACCTCTCGCATGCCCCAAATTAAATAGGTATGATTGGTGCAACAATTGGTCTTTAGCATTTCCTGAGATCATCTCTTTCATTTGGCAGGTCCGCAACGAAATCACGCATGGTGGAAGGGATGAGGCACCTACTATGGTCCTAGATATATTACGCTCACGAATTGACGGTACTGTACAATCGACGTGCGTCGACCTGGATGTAATGTTACTCCAGATACATATGGGTTGGACAAAACCTTCCCCTGGCTACTACAAACTGAACGTAGACGCGGCGGTGACACATACTGAAACAATTCGGACCGCCTGGAGGAGATTGGAGAGGCCCTGAGAAACGAGCATGGTCACTGGATTAATGGTTTTGCGGGGCGAATTGATCCATGCTCCAATGTTGAGGCCGAAATGCGAGCCATTCTAGAGGGACTAGAGATGGCGTGGAAATCCGGAGTTAAGCATTTGATACTTGAATCTGACTGCCGGAATGCTATCCGAAGCATTGAGGATGCCTCCATAGCTCATCATTTTTATGATTTGATTCAACGAATACGTGATGTCTTGACTAGAGACTAGGAGGTCTCTATCAACTGTATTTGGCGAGAAGCCAACCGAGCGGCAGACATGCTAGCCAAGTTAGGATTACAACAACCTTTATTTTACTTTAATGCGCCTAACGAGCGCATCCGAAACATTCTAGATGATGATATCATTGGTCGAACTTGGCCACCTATTGTAACTAGTAGTCCGGGTTTGTCGGACTAATCACTTTCTTGGGTAACCCCCTCATTTTCTTGAATGAAAAAGAACAAGAGAAAAACGGTCATATATGATATCCTTAAGAATTGTACAAAATATAGAAGGAATCATCTAAATTACTGCAAATGCACAATGCCCGGATTAATCGGGCGCATCAACGATACAGAATCCAGGTTAATTAAATGATTTCTCTATTTCTTTTATTGCTAATTATATTTAGTTTCATAATCACGATGTAACAGTAATCAAGTAATCATCATTGTCCCATCAAACATCTAAGTTTTGATGGATATTTTGCAAAATCGATTGAAAAGTGATGTTTCGAACATATTGATATCTAATAATATGATCATCAGTTTGTAACCCCTTTTCGTTTTCTAATTCTTCTTTTAGAGTTTCAATTGATCAATTGGACGGTTAATTAGATGCTACGTGCTCAAGTGAGTTTTAAATCGTTGGATTATATATGATGAAACGATCATTTCATTTTATTAAATCATCATGTGCAGATCCAGCGATTTAAAACCCACTTGGGCACATACCCCAAATGGGTAGCGTGGAATTTCCCCAATTGGAAATCATTGTCCGAATAATTCTTAGTAACGTTGGTCGGATTTCAATTTTTATTTTTATTTTTTTTGTTTATGTTAAGGGTTTCCCCCAACCGGATGTCGGAGACTAATCCCTTCGATTTTAATATATATATATATATATATATATATATATTTATAGGATTTAGTTTTAGAATACAAGGTGAAGTATTCTATGTAGCTAAATCCAGTTATTGATGGGATCTCTTTTCGCTGGTATCATGCAGGCGTGCATATAATCTATATAAATTATTTATCATGATTTTTGGGTTCAGTTACATGGGAATTAATATGGAATAGATTTTGACCTAGGAAAAAGGAAATGATAAGCATAGAAATTAAAAATAAGGGAAAATTACACTAACACCCACTACGATAATAGGTAATTTACACAAACTACCTCTGTTATAATTGAAATTACAAATACTTAGCCCACTATAATTGAAAATTACATTCACTACAGCAAAAAATAATATTTACAACAAAATTTGAAGTGACAATGTTAAAATCGTCACTAGATATGTATAATGAGTAAGAACAATTTTTGCGTCTCATAATAAGAATTTGTAGTGATAAAAGTTTTTTTTAAGTTGTCACTATTGGCAATTAGTGACACATGTATAGTGACAACACAAATAGAGTGACAATTATAATTGTTGTCACTAAAGGTGTGTCACTAATTGTCAATAACGACAACAATTTTCTTGTCATTAATTATCAAGAATGACAACTTCTATACAAATCTTGTCACTATTAAACATGTGGAATCTATTTTAGTGACAAAACAAAAGTTCTTGTCACCAATATTTATTATTAGTGACAACTTTAATATTGTCATTTTGACATTTTGACATTTTGTCACCAATGTCTTATTTTTTTTGTAGTGATTTATCTCCCCTGAGATCAGGTTTTTTATGACATCATCATGTGAATTTCCAAAAATGCCCCTATCCAAATGTTATTTCGAAAAAATTACAACAATCCCCCTCTTATTTTTGAAATTACACAATCCTCCCCTGTTAAAATGCACTTCTTACAATCACCCCCTATGTCTTTTCAATTTTAACCCACTGAAAACCTTACAATTAGCCCCCTATAGAGGGGTGTTGGTAATTTCAAAAGCAAGAGGGGATTTTTGGTAATTATACATTATAAGAGGGGGTATGGCCGTAACAAAAATATTATTCCAACTTTTTTATTTTTTTAATAATTTAAATGAAGGGCAAAAATGTCATTTACTATTGTCTGACCATTGACCGAGGGTTTCCAAGGGGTAAATGTAATTGTTAGGAATTTCATGTTAGATGTTTTGATGATGACAATTAGGACTTTATGTTAGACCCCAAAATATGTAAGCTTGATTTTAGTAGAAATCATGTATAAGCTTTGAAGCGTTAGATTTGTAATAGGCTTTATAGGCTTTGTTTTGTTTTTATTCTAGATTTTTAGCCTAAGTAGTCTTAGGCTGAGCGTCTGATAATTTCTGAGTGAGTTTATCAGTAGTAAAGTTTGAAGACTCAAGCGCCTGAAGTCTGAATGAAGATAAAGTCACCAAGCGTCCAAATGACCAGCTATATCAAGCGTTACCTTATAGGACAGAAGTGATTCAAGGATGGATAAGCGTCCATCAATGACTGATTTCACCTGCATTTATGTCTAAGTCCGGAAGGAGTTTAATGCAAATATTCTCAATGCATTAAGTGCCAACGGGCATTTAATTCAAATTCATTAAATGCTGATAAGAGCATTAAATGTGATAAGCACTTTCAGACGTACGGAGAAGCCACCCTATTGGACTGTCAACTATTCATAGACTGCAGCACCAACTTTTGTGCAGCAGATTTTCAGGAAAAAGGACAAAAGCTGTACACTCGCGGAAGTGAGAGACACGCGCCTGTGCATGTGTCAAACAGATACTTTCTCCAAGAATGCCTATAAATAGGACTTCAACAACAAGCCAAACATACAATCAATTTCTAAGCCAAATTGTTGTTGCATTGAAGTCTCATTCCTTAAACTTTCAGAAAACCAGAATATTCAAGAAAATATTTTCTTTGCTTTTCTTCAATTCCTGAGATAGTCAACCAATATCTCAAACATTCTTTTCGAAGAAACCACATTACAATTGAGATATTTCCAATTGTTTGAACTTCATCAAAATCAAACAAACCGTTTAGAAAACCCCATCCAAGCCTCGCGATCTGTGTGAAGTCGAAGTTGGATACTTGCGTTATTTTTGGGTGAAAGAAGCAAGGGGATTGAAGTGATTTGGAGCAGAAATCTGTCTGATCAAGGAGCTCAAGTCATCGACATCTATCTCTCCCTAATTTGTAGAAAATTCTGTGTGATTCTTTGAGAATCATTTAGTGGATTGCCTCCAAGTGTTCAAGGAGAAGAAGGACGTAGTTGGGATTACACCACCCAATGAACCTTACAAATATTATGTCTTTTACTTTACAGTCAACTCTCTTATCTATCATATCATTGCATAAATTGATTAAGTAAAACACAATCAAACGCTAAGCAACTACGAAACAACTTGTGACGCTAAAGATTTCCAAAAGAGAAGACTCTAAAATTATTCCGTTGTGCTAACACTGATTAAAGAACTGAACGCTTAAACCTACTTGGTTAAAGTATTCAAATCTTGAAGTCTAAGTTAACTTTCTAAAAACAGTCTTCATCAGACGCTTAGCCTAAGCGTCTATATTTCAAGTAAACGCTCAGTCAAGCGTCTACATTTCAAGCGTCCAAAACATTTTTAATGCGAAACTTTTGAAGTCGAAAAAGACTTCAGGGTCTATTCAACCCCCCTTCTAGACCTTTTCGTATGTCACTTGAGACCAACAGTAATTTTCAGTTATAGTGGGTTAGGTATTTGTAATTTCAATTATAAGAGGGGTAGTTTGTATAATTACCTATTATAATAGTGGGTGTCATAGTTCAAAGTATCGGCCGATTTCTGATGATATCGACCGATACATAACCGGATCGGACCCCTCTGATCTGATAAATTCCAGCGATACGATTTGTTACTGTTTGCGTATGGTATCGCCGATATTATTGGATATCGGCCGATAATATCGGCGGTATCATGATAATATCGGTTTTTTCTATATTATCGGGCGATTTTCGGATAATATCAGGGTTTTTTTTGTGATTTTTTGCTTATTGTTCTTAATGTTTCTGCACTTTTTTTCATTTTGAAAATCGTGGAATATGTTGTTGTTTCATATTGAAAGAAAAGCTTACTGTTGATATCTTGCTGGAATCCTCTTGAAGAAGAACAAGCCAAAAGAGAATATGTTGCTTTTCTTTTCCTTTTTCAGAGCATAGCTTCGCTTTTTCCTTTTTCAGAAATTTCCCAGCTTTATGTCATTTCTTTGCACAACAATGGTTTATGGGATGATTCACGGGATGAAGTGTAAATATAGTTTGAGGAAAGTATATAAGTATGTATATATGGCATATTAACTCATACTTCTCTACTCATTATTCCACTCTTTCTTGAAATAAAGTTCAATGGTGAAAAGAAGATTCTGAAGAAAGAGATATTAATATCAAGCATTTCTATAAGTCATTTTCTAAAGGTAATTATTTAATTAGCTAGTTTAATTAAGAGTTTATTTATTTTTATTAATTTTTGTTAAATTATAATTTGTCAAGTTGTTGTTAGGAAATTGGTGGTAACCTGGTTTGTTGTTAACTTTAGTTTTGTATTCTTGAATTTTATTTTGACAAATTAGTGATTAGGAAATGGTTAACCTACATGATAGTCAAAAGAGATGTTTGTTTATTTATTCAAATCCATCGACTATAATTTATGATATTTTTACAATCAAAATTATTCATGTGATTGGATTTACATTAAATTTATTATATGATGATCATTAGGATTATATCAAGACTTGGAATGACAAATTTGCCTTAATTGCACAAGTGAAGTTGAATTTGCAGTACACAATTAAATACTATAGTTGATGAAAGTACTATAGTTGTAACAAAAGTAATTAACAAGTTATGAGATTGGAATCCGACGGCACAATCACATTTTTGGGTTTCTTAGTTGTGGCAGTGGGTGCTGTATTGTGGTTAAATTGCTAGAAAAATGGAGTGTGTATTTATATATATAAGCTTCTTAAGTTTTTGGAAAGTATTGACAAATGGTAGTGGGTGCCTGATGAAAAATTATGTAGAAGATAAACTACAGTGAAAGAAAATGTGGTACTGAAATAGGGGAGAAAGAATAAACTTAAGATTAGGCAAATTAGTGTTAGACTTCTCACAAACATCCGGATGTTTGATAATAACTTGCATACGTGAATAACTCATTGTGACAATTTAAATAGAAAAAGAAAATCCAAATAAAATTATTGAAATAACTAACTATAATTAATCAAGAGAACATCAAAAATTTGATTCAAGTAATAGTTGTGCAGTATATTATTTATGTGGCAAAAGGTAAGAAGAGAAAACATCACTTACCACCGTGATGAGAGCAAACAATAAGAAATTGTATGTTGTTTCCACATTTATTCATTTTCTTTACTGCATTGAGAAGAACCAATAGCTTGAGAGTGAAATTATTCAATTAAAAAATGATCTTCATATAATAGTCAAGCGAGAAGTTAAATTGATCGCTAAACTTGCCCAATCAGAGCAGCTTGTCTCATCATTATCCAAAGCGTCAAGAAAACTAGATAATGTGACTGAGGTAACTAGACTTTTTGGTGAAAAGACTGGTTTAGGTTGTGATAAACTCGGTCATAAATCGAAAGCGTCTAAGGTTACGAAAATCAGCAACATAATTGATGTCTCAATAAAGTTCAATCTATTTATTCTTGAATTTTCTTTTGACAAATTGGTGATTAGGAAATAGTTGACCTACATGATTCATGCATAGTCAAAAGAGAGGTTTGTTTATTTATTCAAATCCGTCGATTATAATTCATGATATTTTTACAATCAATATTATTGTGATTGAGTTCACATTAAATTTACTAAATGATAATCATTATAATTATATCAAGATCACTTGGATTCACATTAAATTTCTCATTGAGTCCATCTTGCATATGAGCTGAAGAAATTTACAGGAGCTCCACAACATAAAATTCCTAGCATCTCCACTATTTATTCAATTTCATGTTATTAAATGACTATATTTTATGCAATTTTGGCTCCAAAATTGGACATTGGATGGGAACATATTATTCCTGTTGGTGGAGATAGAAAAAAATGTCAATGTAACTATTGCGGAAAAATTGTACATGGTGGGATCACTTATCTTAAACATCATATCACACATTTTTCTGAAAATGTGGAACCATGTACAAAAGTTCCAAAGGAAATTCAAAAGATGGTAAACTCACTTCTCAGAGGAGGGATTAAAGAAAGAGCAGTGACTCTTAAAAAGAAAGAATCAATTATTAATGTCGTGAGAGAAGAGAACTTATATGGTGATATGTCATATACTCGTGGACATAGTAGTGATGATGATAAAGAGAATGGACATAGAATGTCATCATTAGAGAGTCACTAGGTTCGTTTCAATTGGCATTGGGAGGAAACCAAGAATGTGAGTGTCACTAAGCCAGTCTCGTGGACTCACAACAAAACCCAATTGAAAGGAATAGATTAATACGAATCTTTAGATCACAGATACCATGTGACCTTCACTGTAACATCCCGATTGAGTGAGAGTCATGGAATATATCAAACTCATAGGACTCGATGTTGTGCTTTTAGGGAATCATAGTAAGATGAAATTACTGAACTACCCTTATGTACTATACATAAGTTAGTTCTCCTGGTTTGGCCAAAGACTTATAATTTCATTTACCTATGATCGTACAAGACATTAACTCGTTACTACCCGAGACAGTGAATTCCCTATTGACAATCACCGAACAATTGCTACTTGTTCTTCTGAACCGCACTTCGAGGTTGATCCCACCAAAGGATGAAATGGATCTAACTACTCTAATAACTCGTTTAGTGTCACAAGTCCAACCTTCATGATCCTCAGGTCTAAGGCTCACACACACTACCGCGATCAGTAATTCAATCAATGACGATCCAAGAGTAATTAAGCATGTGATTGAATTACGGCGAGCCGTGTTCGAATATTCAATTCCATTGACATATCAATGACCAAGCTCTCACCATCTAAAGTGACCAACTGACACTTCTTGTCAAACATTGAGTCAGACAAGTCTGGTCTTAATGCCTAATTAAGACTCGTCGACTTGCGAACTCTAGTTTAAGAAAATAAGGAATCGATACTTCTAGTGTCCATCTCTTCAAACCATTGAGGAGTAGAAGTTCCCTCTTGATTACCTTGGACTTATTTGTTCAATATTTATATTAATGCCATCAAGATTGATATGAACAAAACTATGCCTTTATTAGTAAATAAGAGTTTGTACAACATAAATGTAAATGTCCTAATAATCTAGTTCCTCTATGGCATGGACGGCATAATCCTAATAATTATATTACATGATCACGGAGGCAGAATTTTTGGCTCTTCTATAGGGACTTTCAATGGCTTGGGACAAAAGCATCATAAAGTTGGAAGTTGAAATTGATTCAGAAGTGGTGATCACATTGGTAAAGACAGGGGATGCAACGAGTCACCGTTAGGGTGCTTAATTGAAGACTGGCGTAGATTAATTTCGGAACCTTGGGACTGTAAAATTTGTCTTGTTAAATGAGATATTAACATGTGTGCAGACGCTTTGGCCAAGCTTGGTCAACGTCTATCTGGGGGAGGGGGAGGGGGAGGGGGGGTTTCACTTTTGGGATTCTCCTCCTCTTTGTATTGCTAATTTGTTTCAAAAAGAAGGATGATTATAATCATCCACCATTGCAACCAAAAAAAATAAAATACGGAGTCCTAGATGAC
This sequence comes from Buddleja alternifolia, assembly GCA_019426215.1. Classification (NCBI taxonomy): domain Eukaryota; kingdom Viridiplantae; phylum Streptophyta; class Magnoliopsida; order Lamiales; family Scrophulariaceae; genus Buddleja; species Buddleja alternifolia. Next base: position 31,622,728 of record CM033398.1, read on the forward strand.
ATGTAAGATCGTAGGTTAGCATAATTCTGTGACATGCTTTTAATGGAAATGTCGCGCCTTGTTTGTAAAGATAAGGGATTGTCATCATGGGTTTACAAAGATGTCGGCATGATCAACATATTACTTGCAAGTAAGCTTTCTTGTTGTATGTCTTTGATTTGATTGAATTACATGTTAATTGTCGATCTTGTTATTGCATAAATCATGGAGCATGATAATGATGTGTTAATATACATGCAATTTGAAGTATTAGATGGTTTGAAATAAAGTTAGTTTAAATTGATAAACTGAAATTCATATTCTATTTCACTAGTGGTTATGTATCTTTGATTCGTAGAGCTCTGAAACATATTACTGGATTATTGGATTTTATATAGGTTATTATAGCGGACAGGTGAAATGAGGAGTGACAATAAAATATTACAAAATTATCAAAAAATATATAAAACATTAGAAACATATAAAAATTAGAAAATATCAAAAGTTATATATATTCTTAATTTAAGTTTTACAGAACAATATTTTTTTGTTAAAGGCAATATTTTATATTTACCAGAAACGAATTAATTAAATATTAAAATTAATCAAATATTAAGTTACTTAATATAATATATATAATAATGTGAAAATCTTCATATCTAAAAATTAGAAAATAGGTCATAAATCACACTTTAAATATTGATATAGAAAAGTATTTTACTAATAGTGTTTTCCTGACAACTTTTAACAAGACACATTTTTTTTACAAATGGTCAGTCGAAGGGAGTATTGTAAAAGTATTAAAAGATAGTGGATATCCATTAATGTAGACAAGAAACAAGTTTCTTATTAAAGTCGGGTAATTCACTTCAATGATTACTTATATTTATAATTATCCAAAGAAAAGGATTACTTATATTAATGAAGGCCATAAATAAGGATGATAATATGTTATATAAATAGTTGATTTATCAAGTGGGTAGCATGGAATTTCCCGTATCATCAAATACACAAATATTTTATAGTGAATAAATTGAAAATCTAGTTTACTGCTAATTTAAGGAGTTCTATATATATAGAAAAGAAAAACTTATTCATTAATTTCAAGAAGTTTATAACATTTTTCTTACTTTTTTTAGTTAATTTTTTTTTTTTTGGATTTTACAGACTTTTTTTTTTGGGAATTTTTTTATAGTTTTTTGGGAAAAAATCTGGTCCTTTGATTACATAATGGTTGAGATCTAAGTTAAATATTTAATTTAGAATTAATTAAAATCAAGTATGATAAAGATCCAACAATTGATTATAGTTGATCTTACATTGAGAATAAATTTAAGAGATAATTATTACACTTCACCCTCTATTAATATATGTATTACACTTTCATCCCCTACTAATATGTATAATTACACATTCCACCACTGGGGGTATTTTGGTCATAAAATTGTATAGAATTTTAGACAAGATTATTTTTTGAAGTTCACAAAAATATTGTGATCTCGTCATCAAAAAGTGAGTTTAGAGGATAAATGTAATTCAAAATTTTAGTGGACTAAATATATAATTTCAATTATAAGATGGGTGGTTTGTATAATTTACACATGTCAATATTGTGTGAAAGCGTAATTTTAGGAATGGTAGTTTCTTAGAGAATTTCAGTTATAAGATGGTCAGTATTGGGTGAAAGAGTAAGTTCCGCTGAAAGTAAACGAACATTTGTGATATAGAGTCTAGAAAAAAAAAAAAAGGGTCTCACAAAATTTGAAAGAAATCATCTATCTTACTGCAAATGCAAAATGCCCGGATTGATCAGGCGCGACGACGATACAGAATCCAGGTTAGATGATTTGTCCCTTGCTTATATTTAGTTGCCAAATCATATAACTATAATCAAGTAATCATCATTTTCCCATTAAACATCTGTCATTTAATGGTAAATTTTGATGGAAATTTAGAAAAATCGCTTGAAAGTTATATTTCTTTTGGGATGTTTGAAAACAAAATTTTGGGTTTCGAGCGGATATCTAATACCATGAAATGATCATCAGTTGGTAACCCCGTTTCGCTTTCTTTCTTCTTGTAGACTCTATTAATCAATTGAACATCCATTATCGAATGATTCCATATCACGTTGGATCGAATTTTATGTAGCCACGGGATCTCTTTTCGAGGGGATCAGGCATTTAACCTATATAAATTATTTATCCTTTTTGGGTGAGTTTGATTGAAATTAGTAAATTATGGAATAGTTTTTTCTTTGATCCTATATGGTGGTATGTTTTATATGACAATTTTATATGCAACTATGGTATTTATGGCAAAAGTGATGTTTATGTTGTAAATTTTGTGATTTGTGTTTAAATAAATATAAATTACTTAAATAATCTCAAAATATATTAGTCAAACATTATTATATGATAATTATAAATCATGGAATAATACATATTAAACAACAAAAAAACATAAAATAAGATATTGCACTAATGGAGAGTCACGCCACATGACGATGTCCTAAAGCTATGATTGCCTCCCTACATGCAGGTTCTGACGGCTGATCACGACTCCAAGATAAAATCTCATTAGCTCACAGCGATGTCTCATCCTAGGTGCACGACCACAAGGAGACAAGGAACCAATCCCTTAGTTATGTTGTCAAAACACTCTTGTGGGAGCATAAAACAATATCACAACTCTAATATAAAATATCTCACACTATCAATGTACCAATCAAAGAAAACCATGGCCCCTTATATTGAGAACTAAAGTTTGACCATTTAAATGATATTAATGGACCACTAAAAACCATCATAAAATCACCATAAAACCAAATAATAATTAGGCCCATTAATGATAAAATAATATTGTCAAATATCACATAAATAAGATGGGCTATAAGTCTAAAATAAATTATAAGTAAATAAGCACACTAATTGTGAGATTTAAGAAATTATTATATGTTGGAAATAAAATATAAATTGAAGAACTTTTAAAGCTTATTTCCAACAATCCCCCACAAGATTTAAAATTTCTGAAATTCAATAAATCAAGTAAATATGGTGGCAACTTTATATCATACAATCGGTATAGGTGCCTTCCGGTCTTGAACCTATACTTAGTGATAGTAATCTCCATTTGAGGGAGCCATAATGGATTAGGCCTTGAATTGGGTCCTTTGACCAAACTTCAATTACTACACACACGATATAGAATTTAGGACATGGTTATAGCGGGTTACCGCGTTAACGGCCATGTACTCTGATCTTGATTCTCGTGAGGTCTCTAGGGTCAACCCGAATCCATAGCCCCGGCTATCAGGGTAACGCTCACTTTGGTGAAACCTCTCAAGAGTACATGTGACCTCTACCCAGCAGATTTCCCGCCTTGGTCTCATTAAGGGTCAAAGCCCAGCCTAACATTGCACTTTTTACAGCACTTCATTTTAGGGATTGGGAAGGAGGCATCTCGATGAACTCTCTCCTTAAAATAGTGCTTATGAATCACGCATTATAGGTTGTTCCTACCCATTGAACCTTCTTAATGGCGTCTCCAATCACAAAGGTTGGGTTACTTCCGGAGGTGATTCCCTTACGAGCTTAGCCCATCCCCATCGATGATAGAGGATCTAGCCTCTACGCTAGTCCCCTGAGGCAAATTCCATCTCATGGAATAAAATACTGTATGCATCTTATTTTCATTTCTCAATTCATCACATAAACATGCATGTCATAGACAACTTCAAAAAATAATTTTATTATTTTTTTAATTGAATTTATATAGGAAAAAATTACTTAACTAGACACATGTCATAAAATCTTTTCAATTTATATTCTTGAATATTATAAATGTTTCCTTTCATTTTGCATTATTAATAGCTCAAATACATAATATTTTTATTTTTGAACTTTTCCAAATGTCATGATATATATCTCAATTTCACTTAACCCCCACGAGTCCATTTATGTAATAAAGTAATCAAATATATTTAGCATCACCAAATTCATTTTTATTCTTTCCCCAAACCGCTGTATCATTTTCTTTGAAAATATTTCTCGCACTTAATAAAATTCTCGAAAACAATTTATCACATAATATTTTCATATTGAATACAACCAATCTGAACCCCCACTTTTCACAAAATAGCCATAGTTAAACTGCATGTCACTAAGGGTGAAAAAATTATATTCCATATGACCAGTTTCAAATAAATTAAATGTAGCACTATATAAAAGATAATTTTTCTATTAATCCACAATAGAATCCATGTATAAAGCATTTTTGGATAATGACAACCCGACATTTACAATGTATCATGAAATGATCAAATTTATGAATTTCTCATGGTGGTATCAAATGGGCGTTCTAATCGCACTACTACAAAAGGGCCTATTACAGCGATTTTTCGAAAAACCGCTGAACGGAGGGGGCTATTACAGCGGTTTGTGAAAGAACCGCTGTAATAGGTAAAACGCGACACCTATTACAGCGGTTCTTAGGTGTCAGGCCTATTACAATGGTTCTGTAGAGAACCGCTGTAATAGGCCTTTTACAGCGGTTCTCTACTGAACCGCTGTAAAAGGTAGTCACCAAAAAAATAATAATGAAAATACCTATTACAGCGGTTCTTATGTGAACCGCTGTAATAGGCCAAAACGAAAAAATTTGAACACTTTTATCTTCCCGCTTCTCTCTCTCACTCTCAAAATTTAAAACCCATTTCAGCTTTTCTCTCTCTCTACTCTTGGTCTCTCTCTCTCTCGATCCCCCCCCCCCAAAAGCTCGGCACCACCGCCGCTACCGCCACCACCACCACGATCGTAAGCTTCTTCTCTTTCTCTCTCTTTCCCTCTCTCTATATATATATGTATATGTATATGTATAATTGTATATGTGTATATGTGTGGGTGTATGTATATTTGTGTATGTGTGGGTGCATTTATTTTGTGTATATGTGTATATTTGTGTATGTGCGGGTGTATGTATATTTGTGTATATGTGGATGGGTATGTGTATATTTGTGTATATGTTGATGAGTGTGTGTATATTTGTGTATATGTGGATGGGTGTATGTATATTTGTGTATATGTTGATGGGTGTATGTATATTTGTGTATGTGTGGATGGGTGTATGTATATTTGTGTATATGTTGATGGGTGTATATATATTTGTGTACGTGTGGATGGGTGTATGTATATTTGTGTATATGTTGATGGGTGTATGTATATTTGTGTATGTGTGGATGGGTGTATGTGTATTGCTGTATTTACGAAAATATTTCTCGGTTGAAATGTTGCGGTATCGGAATGACACAAAATTCGTATGGTCATAGAGAAACGGTATTCTAAACAAAACGCATAAAATGCGACCTCGGGATTTTAGCCATCTGAGATTGTTTAACGCCTCAAATTTGAGTTTTTTTTACGAAAATAGGGTATTTTTGTAATAAAACGCAAATTTGAGGCCTTAAACGATCTCAAATGGCTAATATCCCGAGATCACAATACGTTTTGTTCAGAATGTTGTTTCGCTATGACCGTGCGAATTTCGTGTCATTCTGACACAGTAAAATTATAAACGCGAAAATAAAATTTTTTTAAAAAAAAACACTACCTATTACAGTGGTTGTGGAAAAAAAATTAATTTTTTTTAACAGCGGTTATTTGTATAACCGCTGTAATTGGCCTTAACCAATTACAGGGGTACCTATTACAGCGGTTAAAACCGCTGTAATTGGCCAAAAAAAACCGCTGTAATAGGTCATTTCTGTAGTAGTGTCAGACTCATAGAAAATTTAAATATCTAATTTTCACAAAATATTTTGAAATAAACCACAATCCGAATATCAGATCCACAATTTTATTTTAAGTTTAATTCTATTTTCAAATTGACACTACTACTATTGCGAGCTCATAATATGTCTTGATTATTTTGCATGCTCATGAAGAACTTCAATACACATTCCAATGGCATTAAACTTAATCAATTAATCATAACTCTCGTATCCAAATATAACTTAAATGCAAATTTAGAATTTACAAAACTGATGCATCTATATTATGCAGCCTTAAGAAAGAATTGAGGAATATAATGAGGTATCAATGGTATCAAATGCATAGATATTCCACTGGATTTTGATTTGATTTTTATTAACATTAATATTAATTCATATACCATTATCTAGAAATATATTTTCTTTAAACTGCACAACATATAAAGAATTATCAACATGTAACTTCCAGACAATTATATTACAATTATACGCTCATTAATAGCATGGCGTTTAAACACTTTGACTATTTAATTAGCTGTTGGATAAATATGTAACTCCTATTCTTTAACTATCAAACAATTTCTGATACATGACACATAGTTGTATATTACTAGTCATTTGCATAATGATACATTATCTATCTCATTAAATATAATATGATCTCTTGAAATAAAAGGCTGGAGCATAGAAGCTGATCCGTCTATCTACCCCAACGGTCATATAATCTTTCTATCAATTCAATTAATTTGTTAAAAATTATAATATCATACATTAGCTTTGTTCGTAATGCCTATCATCTCACATAATCATAAATGTAATCATGATTAGTAGTCGAATAAACTGTTTCATTTAGAATGATAAAATTTCACACACTAATGGAATATTGGTTTTCTATTAAACGTTATTATTATTATTATTATTATTATTATTATAAACTAAATTCCCATACATAAACTTAACTTGCTAAACCTCCAGAATTTTCAAGAAAATGCATATATAGCTTACAAAGCACCCTTAAACTAGCACCTCAAGAAACAAATAACAGATTGTTACATCTTAATGGATAATTATCACATGCTCATGTTCGTTTGACTAAACCATAAAATTGCTCATACGTAAGAGCAAGATTTATTCATGCATTCACTAATTATATTATAATTAAGCATATGGGACTTGTCGGAAATGTAGTTGATTTTGATCATATAAAAAAGAATAGAATTATGCAATGCACATACCTTTTTTATTCTATCTAAGAAATTTCATAGTGGAGAAAGTCATACCATTTTCTGGAGTTGAATAGCTCATACCCAAATGATCAACTAGTAGCCGAGCCGCATTGATTTATTAGGATACATGTTGTATCCCAATGGATTCATCAATTTCTCATTCGAGTTCACATGCAAACAACCAAAACTTGGGTTACATTAAATATTAAATCTCAAACTTATTGCGTAAACACAATTCACAATCATGGCTTTAGATTGTTGTAAATTTTGTGATTTGTGTTTAAATAAATATAAATTATTTAAATAATCTCAAAATATATTAGTCAAACATCATTATATGATAATTTTAAATCATGGAATAATACATATTAAACAACAAAAAAACATAAAATAAGATACTGCACCAATGGAGAGTCACGTCACATGACGCTATCCTAAAGCCATGATTGTCTGCCTACGTGCAGGTTTTGACGGCTAATCACGACTCCAAGATAAGACCCCATTAGCTAGCTCACAGTGGTGTCTAAAACTATGTACACGACCACAAGGAGACGAAAAACCAATCCCTTAGTCATGTTGCCAAAACACTCTTGTGGGAGTATAAAACAATATCACAACTTTATTATAAAATATCTCACTCTCTCAATGTATCAATCAAAGAAAACCATGGCCCCTTATATAGAGAACTAAAGTTTGACCATTTCAAAGATATTAATAGACCAATAAAAACCATCATAAAATCACCATAAAACCAAATAATAAGTAGGCCCACTAATGATAAAATAATGTGGTCAAATATCACATAAATAAGATGATAATGGGGTCGTAAGTCTAAAATAAATTATAAGTAAATAGGCACACTAATTGTGAGATTTAAGAAATTATTATTTGTTGAAATAAAATGTAAATTGAAAAAATTTAAAAGTTTATTTCCAGCAGTTTAGATCATTGATTTTGGCTTAGGAAATGATAAGCATAGAAATTAAAACTAAAGCATCAAGGCAGGAAAATAGCATCAAGAAATTTTTGAATTTGCATTTTCATGTCATATTTGTCCTTGAGATGCATACATACATACACGCGCGCGTGCGCACATACACACACACACACATACACACACACACATATATATATATATATATATATCAATTTGATGAATTAGCAATGTGACACGCTAAAAGCTAACGTGCTATGATAGCAAGTGCACTAGTCGTGTGTAGTAATAAGTGTGGACGAAAAGTCCGGGTTGTCGAACCACGGAGACTTGAATTCTAGTTTATGATTTTATACAAAAAAAACAACCACAATAAAAGTAACTTAAATGTAAAAACGTGTACAATAAGAACAAGGTTATGCAAATGAATTAAAACCAATTATAAAGGGAGACTAAGGCACATGCTAGGTCCAAATTGATCAAATATACTTATAAAGGCTCTTGTTGTAGAATTACTCTTATATTGTTATGGTGAAAACTCCTAAGGTAGAGAATAACCGATGTCTCGCGTATAAACTCCTATACTTAGATTGTGATTTCCCAAATATCCCTATCCGGAAATCTAACCACTAAACATGCATTAATGTACTAGAGTTCACTCGATTTGAATCGAACGACTTCACCCGGGAATCTTTACCTATGTCTAGGGCATTCCTCATTAGTTGCGGGTCATGATGTGAATTTCTTGCACCCTAAGTCAATTTTCTCCCCCTCGAAAATATTAACCTAGGCATAAGATTCTAACATATAGTGATCAAGTATATGCAAGATAGACAAAAACACAATTCACATCACATAACAATATAAGAACAATCTCAACAATCATCTATTGTAAGCATATATCACAATTTGGCCTTACATGGCCCTAGTCTTACGAATTTAGTTCATAATTGCTAATATGAAAAACATAAATGAATTAATACACATGTTCATAGACATAATTGAAATGAAAAACTATAAAAACTCCCTCAAAAGTGAATAATGATGGATCTTGAAGTTGAGCCTTCAATCCCCAAGCTCTTTTCCTTCCTCTAGTTTTCCCCTCCAAGAGTGATGAAGAATGGTGATGAATGGTGGAGAAATCAGATTAGGGGCTGCCCATGTTCAAGTCCCCATGTGTGATAAACTTCTCCACAGATCTCCAAATTAGATGATTCAAGTCCCCATGTTCAGATAACACATAGATCTACAACTTTGCAGAAGGACATTTTGTCCAATTCGGTCTCTAAGTATACCTAAATTACGTTTCAACATGGAGGTTGTTTCTGATTTGGCGCCCATAAAGTAAATCTACCAAGAAACACACTTATGACAACCCCTCAACACATGTGCTGAATTATGGCCAAAAGTGATTCTTACCCATCATATAAGACTGGAATTTAGGCTGAAAAAGGAGTAACATTCGGACTATCCATGCCTAGGCATGACTAGGAAGGCGCTGGGGCGTATCCTGGCACATGTACTTCTCTGTTCGGCGCAGCAATCGTATTTCCTTCACAATTATCTCTATAGACCTCCGATTTGGATGTTTCAAGTTCCCATTTGAAGCTAAGACATACATCTAAAACTTTGTAGAAGGAAACATTGTCTAAGTCGGTCTCGAAATGTACGGAATTATCGCTCGAATGTGGTAGGAGATGTATAAACCGCCTCGGTGTTGAAAAACATGCTTGAACTTGTTTTGTACATCGTTTTTCTTCCCTTTTCTTCATGTATTCTCATTTATTACCTGTATTCACTTAACACACCTATTAAATGCAAATGTGACATGATTTAAGCAATAAGTGAATCCAAATCATAAGAATTACGGTCTTAAAAACACGTAAAAACACCTCTTATCACAATGAAAGGCGGAAAAATCGCAATTTTGATCGATACCGTAGGATAAGGCTAGATTGCAAATGGTACCACGATTTTCACTTGTCTCACTTTTGATACCAAATAAGTTTTTTTCCCCCTCACTTTGGGTACCATCGTCAGTAATTTAACGGACCAAGTCGCGTCTAACTCACGTGGTTCTTAGTTTTGGCTGGGGGGGATGCACGGTGGGAAATCCCAAAATTTACTTAGTCCCAAAATCATTTTTTAACCCTACATTTACACTAACACCCTGATCTCAACGTCTCGAAAAAATCCCCAAATCAAACCCTCCATAAACCGAAAAGGAAACTCACGAAAACATCTCTCGTCGATGAAGCAATCAAGAAGAAGATGGGAAATTGAAGCCAAAATGACCAAAACCACAAAAATTGGCGTCAAAAATACAAAATTGGTCAAATTTGACCCATTTGATTGTGTATTTCTTTCCGAATTAGCCACAAACAGTACAATTCCCAAAATCCAAAGTCAACTTAGTAACAGTGGAACTCAAAGTGAGAAAAAAAAAAGAAGCTTATTTGCTACCAAAAGCGAGACAAGTGAAAAGCATGACACCATTTGCGAATTAGCTTATCCTACATTGCCAAAGTTGTGATTTTTCCTATGAAAGGCTGATAGTTATTGTATTTGATGTTGAATTTACAGCGGCGGCAGAAACCCTTTTCTTTTGGGCTTCTATGAGCAACTACAGGTTCCTGTCACGCCCCTCATGCTCGGGAGTCCTCGACTGATTCCTATCTGCAACGAAGGGCGAGCCCTCAAGTACTGTAGATGGGGAGATTTTGATGAGTCCTTGAGTTTCCTTCCTCAGCCCGAACTAGGCCTCATCATGAAATCATCCAACGGTTGGCTGCTCTGCTGCACTGACAGAACGAAAAACATGGATTACATCGTGTGCAACCCCGTCACTAGAGAGTTCCGGATTGTTCTGGAACCTCACAAAACCACACATTGATGGGGATGCAGTATGAGATATATCGAGTCTCGGTGGCAAGTCCCACATCTTCCGCAACAACATTTGAGATGGAAACTTTTTCCTCTGCTAGTGGTGAATGGACGAAATCGTCCTTCGTCTTGCCCACACTGATTTCTTTGGGTGTGGCATTTGGACCGACCCTCATGCTCGAGGGTGTGATTTATTGGAGAGGCTATGACCGATTAGGGGTCGTTCCAGATAACATTTCCAGGATTGTCATGGTCGCTTACGATCCCGCTAGGGAATCATCGGTGGAAATTATTCGATTGCTGTCGCGCCAAGAAAATATTAAGACTTGGACTAATGTGATAGGCCACTCTGAGGGGAAAATTTGCCATGCTAGAACAGATAGTAAGGAAATCGAAGTGTAGGTGTTGGAAGTCATTCAACGAGGGGAGTGGATCATGAAGCACAGAGTGAGTGTCGATGAGATGTTACGAGATAATTCCCGTGCTCTTACAGTTGACTGTGTCGGGATTTTACAGTTTCACTCGCGAATGAAGATGATTTTCATCACCTTAAATCGGAAGGCATATTGGTACAACTATCAGAGCGGGAGACTGAGTCGAGTTGCTGGTGCTCGAAATATTCACATATTGTTCCCGTATGAGTGGCCTTGTGAGCCTTCTTATGATTCTTGTGTTAGATTAGAGAAAATCCCGTCGGGAAACTTGTATTGATGAATAACGTATATATAGATACAAGAGACAAGAAACCTTAAGCTATAAATAAGGTAAAAGATTAACATGGAAAAGATACAAAGCTATCTTAAATCTATACAAAGATATTTAATATATTTAACACTCCCCCGCAGTCGAAACGTAAAAGTCTTGAACATTGAGACTGAACAAAAAACCAAGAAAAGATGTTACGACAGTCCGGGCATAAGGAATGCTTAGTAGAGAGATTTTGACGAATACGTTTCTCAAGGTGGAGCAGTTTCGTCTGGAAATCATTAAATAAGGCGGCGGCTCGACGAAGACGCTTCTCAATGTGGAGCAGTTTCGTCTGAAAACCATTAAATAAGGCGGCGACTCCAAGTCCTTGTTTTTCCAAGGGTGAGCGGCGACAACATAAACAAAGATAAAGAAAAAAAAAACTACCCTAAACTAAACTAGATAAGGTGCGCCGGACGGGGTCGGCGACTTGAGGATGGCCGAAGCGAGAGATCGAGATACCATGGATTGAAGCCATGACTCTGATACCATGTTAGATTAGAGAAAATCCCGTCGGGAAACTTGTATTGATGAATAACGTATATATAGATACAAGAGACAAGAAACCCTAAGCTATAAATAAGGTAAAAGATTAACATGGAAAAGATACAAAAATATCCTAAATCTATACAAAGATATTTAATATATTTAACATCTTGATCTCTTGTAATGAGTTTGAAGCCTAAGTATTAGTAGTATGATCCACTTTCCTTGCATATATAATATTAGAGTATTACGTGAAATCTTGTAGAATTGGATTATGCAGAAGACATATATTTTTTAGTTCTAAATCTTGTAGAATTGTTATGGGAATAAAATCTAATTACGAAGAGAAGGGGAATGAAGTTGAAGATCTGAGTCTTGATAATATATATATATATATGGAAAATTGCATTGACCTCCCCGAACTATAGGTATTTGGCATCCACACCCCCTCATATTTGATATATTGGTCAAAACATCCCCTCCTTCAACTTTTTCCTAAACTTTACAAGATAAAGACTATTATGCCCTTCACATTTTAGTTAAAAAAGTTTAATTGAATGGAAAATTGTCAAAAATATTATTAAATTACTTTGTAATAAAATATTTAAAATGAATTTCTTTTTAGAAATATAAATCCTAAACCTTAAATTCTATATTTTAAAAGAAAATTCCTAATTTCGTGAATAGTTTCTCACGGACAAATATTTTCTATTCTATTGTGCTATTTTTACTTGTTACATCATTTTTTTATTTATATCGCAATATTAAATCAATTTTCCAAGTACTTTTTTTTATATCGTATTTAGTATAGTTTCATATTCGGAATTGAGGATTTATGGTAATATAGGCATTTCTTTATTCAGTTAAGTGAAATTTATTAATATATATAGACTTGTTACTTGTTCAGTTATAATTTTTCATTAATCTGTAGTTTATTTATACAATAATCATGAGTTAATTTTCATTGTACTTTTTTTTAAGTTTCAACTTAAGAATAAAATTATCTGAGGTTTTTTTTATTAATTTATGGTTTAATAGCATTAGAAGTATATCTCTATTTTTTTTGGATGATTTATGTTTTGTATTTTATTACATGTCATTTAATGATATTTTGAAAAAAAAATCAACAAATTATTAAATCTAATTCAACACTTTTAGCTGTAACAATAAAGAGCATTTTACTCTTTAACTAGTAAATTTAATTGAAAAGTTGAAGGAATGGAGGTCCATGTCAATATTCTTAAACTGAGGGGGCTGAATTCCAATTGTCCATAGTTCAAGGGAGGTTGATGCAATTATCTATATATATATGTATGTATGTATATGGGGGGTATTTTAGTAAATACCCCCTCTATTTGAGGGTATCCAATAGTCTATGCCACACCGGGACCATTGGTACCGGTGTGGCATAGAATTTTCCGTATGTATATGCCCTAGTTCAAATATCAATACCATCCTCTTGTTGACAAGACTGGCCGATTAGCGCAAGTAAATGAAATTGATTCCATTTGATGTATAGATGATGATGATGCAAACATGGGCGATTAACATTAAATAAACAAAATTGGTTTTAATGAGTAATTCAAGAAAAGAAAAAGAATGTCCGTCCATGTTGCAGTTGGTTCAAAAAGAAAAGAAAATTGTGCTATTGCAAATCGTATTATAATCTTCTATTTTATTTTATATGTGAACGATATTTGTATATAAATATTTTTTTGAATATTAATTTAATATGAATTGCATATTCCTGTCGCGTAGAAATGATATACAAAACCATTTTGTAATGAAAGATTGTTGCAACTTTTTTGACGGCCCAAAATAAAATACACTCATCTTCAACAAATTCAGCCCATTATATGTAAGGCCACTACAAACAAAATCATCGTAATGACATTGAACACTAATAAGGTTTAAACCCTTAATCCTCGTAGGGTTTGATTGATTATAGAATTTAGCAGCAGCTTCTTCTCCTCCCTATCCTACCCTATTCTCGATTAACTGACGCCCAATCAAATCAAAAAATGGGAGTATTTACGTTCGTATGCAGAGGAGGATCCGGCGCCGATTGGTCGGCTAAGCAGCTCAATGGCCATGTAGAGGCTTCAGCCGCCTCCACTTTTGACCTTCAGCGCAAACTTGTTCAAGCCGCTCTCTCAGCCGACTCTTCCGGCGCCGTTCAGTCCTCTTTCTCCTACGTCACCCCTTCCTCCGCTGTTTTTCAGGTTTCTTTCTTTTTTTAAATATATTGCGGTTTAATAATATGTAATATATATATATATATATATATATATATATTGTTCTACTTTTCTTTCGATGATGCTATATTCAATATTTTCAGCATAGTTTGTTAAGATCTGATTAAGGATAGGGTTTATTTATTGTATTGACGGTTGCTTAATTTATCTATTTGGCTCATTGAAATTTGTATTTGTTGTGCAAAATTGTTTGAATATCGAAAATTTAGATCACGGTAGGCATTGAGATCTTATAACTGGAGAGTTCGTACAACATTTTCACCAATTCCAATTCGACGACTCCAAGTTGATGGATCGAACAAATGCTAGATCAGTTTTTTGCGAAATTGTTTGAATTATTGGTGTGGTTTCAGTTTTTCATTATTATGATTGTTTTAAACAATGCAGGTGATTGTTGGCGGCAGTGTGGGTGGTGGTTCCTTCATTGGAGGTGGTGCTGGTTCTGCTCCTGCAGCTTCAGGTGGCGGTGCAGCGGCTGAGGCAGCTCCGGCTGAGGAGAAGAAGGAAGAGAAAGAGGAGAGCGACGATGACATGGGATTCTCACTCTTTGATTAGGTTAAATCGTTTATTTTTGCCAAATATTAATATTGTTGCGCGTAGTTCTTGACATTGTGCTTTTGTTAAAGCTGAAGTTTTGATAGTATTGGCGATTGAGTTTGTGGATGGTTTCTCGTTAAGTTTGCTTCCATTTACGAGTTTTTGATATCATGTTCAAACTTTCTGTTGGCTCATTTGATTTATGTTTGGGAGGTTCTAAAAGAACTTGAACTGGTAGGTTTGAAATTGAGTTAAACAAGGGGAAACAGAGAGATCTTTGACTGCCATCCTATGTTTGATAGGGGAATAATTATGTGTAGAAACAGAATATCTTCTGCATGCTTGTGATGCAATTGAGATGGAATATAGAATAAATGTATGTAAAATAATTCCATAAACACAATCTTTTTTACGGAGAATACGTGACGTGTCCAATGAAAATCAGATTCAGGCCAAAATGAGTTCATATGCAGCCTTGTTTTTGGGATACAATAACTTGTAGCTGAACTTAGAATGCTATTGTGAAATAGAACAGATGTCGATGTAACGCCTCTTTAAAGGCCAGGGGCCAATGTTGAAATGGATTTCTACACTTTATGGGGTCATTGAGCCGCATTATCATTCCTCAATCACCAAATGAATGAGCCAAATGCTCTTAATACAAGACTAGTTGGTAACGTACACTCGATGCGTGTGCGAAGGTAAAAATTTGATAATCAAATGCAGCCTGGATACTTTATCCAAAAGAATTGAAGATAATACAAGACTAGTTGGTAACGCACACTTGATGCATGTGCGAAGATAAAAATTTAATAATCAAATGCAACCTGGATACATCATCCAAAAGAATTGAAGATAATTACCCACCGAAAACCACTCTTTTGACTCGATGCTGGGTTTCGGAGTTTTTCAATATTCATTTTCTCCTAGCCTGCGAAATACAAAACCATCAGATCAGAAACATATAACAATTCAACATTTCAATCAGGTTTTTCAAAATTTGCATTTTCACAGAACAACCCAACATATTCAAAATCAACATATGAAACCCACATATACATCATTTGCCCTCATTTAACACTATGAAAAGTATTACATTGAAAGTGAATTTTAGAGAGGAAGTTGTTGCATTGTAGAAGATGAATCATGAGTTGGTTCACATCTTATATATCATCTCCTCCTTATGCATGTGTTTAGCCAGGTATTGAAGGAACGCGGGTTGGTTTTTATTCGGTAGTGGTACTCCTATTTGAAACTTAATTTTTAGGGATAATTATATTCACACCCCCTCAATGATCTCAATGATGGGGTAATTACTCAAACCCCACTTTACTAATTAATAATTATAAACACACCCCTCATGTTAAAGATTTTTTACAATTGCACCCCAGTGCGTGTAACAATTCTTACAATTGCACCTCTGTAAATCTTACAAATAGACTCCCTGAGGGGGTGTGTTTGCAATTATCAATTAGTGAGTGAAAATTTGTATATTTACCCCATCATTGAGGGGGTGTGAGTGTAATTATTCCTAATTTTTATGAGCATTTTTTTTCCAGTTAATTAATTTAAAAATGTGGTATTTGTGTGTGGGTGGCAAATGGCTGTTATTTCGTACCAAAATCAATGTCAATCCAAACGTATTTGTGGTTCTTCAATAATTTCAATAATTAAGTAGTATAGATTATTGAGGCAACGTTTGCAGCTCCATTTGTGACTGAGGGGTTATTGAGTTTCCCTTCTGTTGGGGTGAGGAGGGGTTATTAGTGAACAACTAAACATGCTTGACATAGGATTTTAACTGTAAATTAATTTGGCTATGTTTGATCGTTGCATTCAGCTAGAAAATATAATTTTTCATTTCCAAAAATACTACTCCACTTTGTTAGTGTTGCGCTGTATATATTTTCAGTACTTGTAAAATCCATTATTTTAAATGAATGCTTTATGCTACTACATTTTCTTTTGATGCAATATGCTACTACCATGGTTCAAAGTATTGGCCGATATCCGATGATATCGGCCGATACGTAACCGAATCGGACCCCTCCGATCCGATAAAATCCGGCGATATGAATTGTTGCCGTTTGGGCTTGATATCGGCGATATTATCAGATATCGGCCGATAATATCGGCGATATGCGATAATATCGGACCATATCGGTTGATTTGCCGATGAAAACGGCCGATTTTCAATGTTGAATGAAATGTTGTTGTTGCTTCGTTTAGGCCAGTTGAAGAAGACGAATGAATAGTGTTTGTATGAGTTGTTTTTCTTCTTTTCCCCTTTTTCTTGGCTTTTTTCAGACATTAGGTAGGAATATTTGGCCTTTTTCAGACAATAGGTGGAATAGGTTTGCTTTAACTGGTTTGGTTTTGTGTCTTTATTTCTTTTTCAGAGAATATAATCAGCTTTATATCTATTATTGTATTATTGTTCACGGGAGAAATGTAAATATTGTTTGAAAAAAAGTATATAAGCATGTATATCTTCTCTACTCATTATTTCAATTTTTCTTCAAATAAAATTCAATGGTGAAAAAATGATTCTGAAGAAATAGATATTGATAACACGCATTTGTTTAAGTCATTTCCTAAAGGTAATTATTTAAGTAGATAGTTTAATTAATAATTTATTTATTAAATTGTTTATTTATTTTATTTTTTAAAATTTTGTTAAATTATAATTTGTCATATATGCTGCTGCTAATTATACTTATACTACTATAACACCCTCTTTTTTCGTTTATAAAAAAAAATATATGACAATAAAAATAGTTGAAAGTGGCATTTTTTTATTTAACCCCATGTAATAATAAATGGTGCATTCATATCTTATTTCTATGAATTAATTTCTTGAGCGACTGAAATGATATATTTAGCTTTATTGATGGTTGATGTAGTAAATACTTTTAATATGTATTAAAAACTAGCAATTTGTGTTATTTACAATTTTCTTTAATTTTACTAATTTTTTTTAGAATTTTTGGAGTATTTTATAATACTTTTGTATCGTATCGCCCGATAATATCCCGATACGCCGCGACTGATATGGAACGGCACCGGCCGATATTATCACCGATACCGCGACTTTGAACCATGGCTACTACATTCAAAACTGGGGAAAATGTATGCATGAGAAAATAGAGAGATCAACTATATATTTCTTAAGCCAATAACCATTTGGTTAAGCAGCATCGACCTTGTACTGTTATGTGGAAGGTCAATTGTTCGAATCCCCACCCCTATATTCTCAGCGCTGTAATTAAATATATATATATATATATATATATTTCTTAAAAAGGCACTTGTTAAACAATCTTAAATCCAAACTAGGTTTTACATTGCACCTTCCTATTGCATGAGCAACGAGTATTCGATTGATAAAATTTTGTAATTGAGGATTAAGATGCATGGGGCCTCTTCTAGTGGTGCGTTTTGAAAACCTGAATGCAGGGGAATCATATTATATGAAGTTATTGTTGAAAGTTATGTACTTGTATGTATTTGAAAGGATCGTAGGTACTAGGTAGTGACGTTACCGTTGGCGAGGGGCACTGGGGCAGAGATTAATTTGTCCCCAAAACCTTTCTTTGTCCTGTGGTTATTATGTATGACTGGATTCACTTTTTAATTAATAAGTTCATTGGTAGGATGAACTTTTTAAAATTGACATTTTAAATAAATATTTTTAGAAATGTAAAGTATTTGGCAAAATTACAATTAAAGTAACTTTTTATAGCAGTGCTAGAAAAAAATTCCAAAAGTCACTAATATACACGTTTTCCAAATAGACTTTTGGAAAAGTGACTTATTCCAAAGTCTATTTAAATTTGATTATCAAACAAATAATATTTTCACAAATGGACTTCCATCTCCAAAAGTCTATTTGAAAAGTGTTTCCAAACGCATCCAGTATATGGTTTGTGAGATCTCATTTACTACACTTGATTCAATATGTTTGGAAATAAATAAATAAATCATATGTTTAGCATTAGATGATATATATATATATATATATCTATACTATTATATATTTGAAGGGGGTGTGGGACCCAATTTTGACTCCAATTGTGTTATTTTGACCAAATGGTGAATTCTTAGAATTATGAATTATTTTAATTGAATGAAAAATTATGATTGGTTGCCTTTCATTTATTGTAAAACTTATATTTTTCTATAATTGTCAAAAAAATATAATTGGTTCATTGACATTTACCATAAAACTTACCATTTTCCAATGCTCCATGCATTTATCATCTCTTAAATGACTTGAATTTTCATATGCAGACAATAACATATTTCAACAATATATAATTTTGCCATCGTTTCCAAAGCCGGAAAACTTACTAACAATATTTCTAACTGAAATGTTAATGATGACATTTAATTAAATTTAAATTTTGTTCAAAAGTATCACTAATTACTATATAAAGAATTTCATTAACTTCTCATTAATTGTGTTTCTTTTCATTGTAATCAAAATGGTAAGTTGTTATTTGAATTTAAATTTAGAATTAGTATTGGAAATAAAATCTCATAATTCCTTGATCTTGGTAAAGAAAATTCCTTCTTCCTAAATTAACCTTCTTTCCTTTATTCTTTTGATACATTAACTACGCACTGACCATAAAATTAAGTTAATTTAAGGAGATCAGGCCAAAGTTCAGTCTACATATTGGATTCTTGGTTAATATTGCTAATGAGCAATTCTCAAATTAGGCAAAGATGAAAAAGAATGGATAGAGAGATGGTGATACGTATTGGCTCTATTCATTCAATCATTCATTTCTTTACTTTTTCTTTTTTTTTTTTTCTTTTTCCATAATCTTCTTTCAAATTTCAATTTGTTTTCCTAAGTTCCTTATCAACTATGATCCTTTCATTTTCTTTTTGCTCAAATCATTTTACGGATCCTTCATCTTGCTTTGTCGGATCCATGAACTACATTTGAATTTTCTTTCCTATATTCTTTAGCAATGGTATTTGGATGGTTTGATGTTTCTCTGAATTCAGTGTTTTTAATTAAATTTTAGATTTTTTTGATAGTTTTGTGTTATGTCTTATTTGCAAACATTCAATTTTTGATAGTTTTTGTGTTACGTTTGTTATATTAATTATTAATTTATTACTGTATGCTGGGTTAGACGATTTTGATTGTATTATTTTGTAACTTTTAAAGGAATTAAGTACAGATAATTGGCTTGATTTATATAGCAGTGTGGTTGGTCATTCCCCAACCGTCAAGGCAGCGGTAAGTTCTTCCAATTTTTCACTTACTACTTTGATTTCTGCTACGCGAAACACTTATTTTATTATTTATCTTCATTAATAGATATTTTCGAGTCATTTCTATTTGTTCTGTTATTAAGTTTGTACTAATGATTCCTTTTTTACATTGTTTTGGAGATGATATTAATTCTTCATTTTTCTTTACGTTATTATTTTCCATTAAGAACTTCCTTTCTGCTTTTCGATTTTTTTTAATTTTATTATTCGTTTGATGGTTCTCTAGGCATTTGATATTACTTCATGGATTTGTATTTGATTTTTCCTCTATATTTTAATTGTTATATTTCAATTATAAAGTCAGTTTTCTCTATGATTTACTTAATTTTTTAAAGGATTTATGAGTGAATATATTGTAAAATTATTTAGTTATTTTACTTCATCTATGTTTTGTGCTCTAAAAATCTCAAAATGAGAAAGGGAGATGATATTGGAGCTCCACTTCTCACTATTTTTCTCAAGAAATTTCTATGAATAGTGGAGTGCTAATAACATATTTGGAGTGCTAATATCATTTACCAATGAGAAATGCCTTGCAAAAAAAATCAAGGAAACTAGAAGTTTTGTGCCTTTATATATCACCACTTAGTTTCTCCCCCTCTCTTAATCTAATCAATTTTTTTTATCTAATCTATTCATATTCTATGTTAAGCAGGGAGTTTTTGACTCATCAATACCTTTTTTACAAATAATCATTTCAGCTGATGACACTTTATATATGTACTTTCGATGGAAAACTCTATTATGGTAAAAAAAAGGCTGGCGATAAGAGATGCTCATAATAAGAGGTAAGAGTAAAATATGTGTAGATTTTGTTGCGATGAAAACGATGAGTTTGATAAATTAATATTCTTTTAATAATCTTTACTGTCCAATTCACCATACTTACATATGTTCTAAGGGTGAGTTGGCCCAACTTTTGCATGGAAAAGATAGGATATCCATCTTTTTCAGATTGTGGCTTTGTCACACATAAATATCCAAAATAGATTAGAGAAAAAGGGGACAACAGTCATCATTTGAAGTCCAAATGCAGATTAGCTTTTGAACTGTTGGGTCAAACGCACCCTAAGACTACTAAGAGGGTGTTTGGCTAAGCTAAGCTTATTTTAGAGAGTTTATAAGCTATTAGTGCTTAAAAGATGTTTTTGGAGTTTATAAGCCTCTATCTTATCATTGGTAAAAAATAAGTAATTAGGGTTCTTTTATTTATTTTTTGGGAGTTTATAAGCATCTGACAGCTATTCCACGTGAATGCTCAGAAATTAGATTTAAGGGAGCAACAACTTTTTAAATTATAAAGAGCATTAGAAATTTACATAACTAGAGAGGAACTGATTTCCAAAGTTTTCTATTGAAAAGATTGTAGAATGAGTATTTAAGATTGAAATTTTTTATATGAATTTCTTGAATATAAAAGTATATTTTAGGAATTTTTCCCGCATCGTTGCATATCTCAAATCTAAAATTTATCTTCACAAATTATATGTCCGTGCGTAGCACGGGCTACACGCTAGTATATATATATATACACGATATCTAAATGTATTTATCCTATTTTAAAACTTAGATTTTTACACCCAGCTCAATTGACTTTTTTGGACTTGAGATACTTTGGGAAATAAAAAATAATTAAGTTTCATATAAAAATCAACTTCGTTTAATTAATTATTAAACTTTAATACAATAGCTAATTGGTGATTCTAATTTGTGGATGAGTAATATATGAAGGCCCCTACAGTAGACATATTATATTTTGGCTTTTGGCTACCGACTTAAAATGGTATGTACGTCCTCGTATATTTTCTGATATATATATGATACCAATAGTTATTTCTTTCGAAATTATTGCTCTTAGTATAAAATCACTTTGTGAATTTTTGAACCAAACCAGTTCAGTTTTTTAACTAACTTATTGTACCAATATTTATTTTAATAATTTTTTAGCATTACTATAGGCCTACAAGCAGGGACGGAGCTAGGATTCAGAGCTCGGGGGCAAATGTAAAAATTTTGAGAAAATTTAATAAATGTCAAAAATCAAAAATTTATAAGGGCCAAAATGTAAAAAGTAAAAATTTTGTAGGGAAAAAAAAATTTCCTCAAAATTCGCCCCCCCCTCCCTCTGTCTCTGCCTACAAGTTTAAAATTATAAAATGTGACATTATAAGATATAGTTAAAATATTCATTTTATATTACGTGGACGTATATGTACAAACTTTCTCATGAGTCGTATAGTTCCGTTTCTTTCAATTATCCTCTCTCACCAAATGATATTTTTTCATACCTTTAGGTTTTGTCGATCGAGGTGAAAGAATTTTAAAGCCGTCCATTTACGGAAAATTCTAGGCCGTTCCCGGCTCGGCCAAGTTCATGTGTATTTTTTAAAATGACTTATCAATTATATGATAAGTGTAATACACTCTTCTTGTGAAATACACTTGGATGCGACCAAAGCCAGGTCTGGGATAGAATTTTCCTTCATTTAAAATGTAGCTAAATTCTTTTAAATGTAGCTAACTATAATGGGAAACAAACAATTTCAAATGGGCCATTTAAAGGAAAACCTGAACGCAAGGCAATCATGATGAGTTCTTTTCTAAAGCAATAATCCAAACATGCTGTGTATATAGCACTCTATATGTTTGAAAGGTTAATTGATATTTAAAGAAAATTGCAATGTTAGGCCCCTAGAATAGGGCTTATTGTAACTGTAGTCCAATTGTTTATAAACTTGCAAAATTAGTCTTGTATGATTCATTTTGTTTCCCAACTGTTGAAAGTTGGATGGAATATCGCTCGTGTAATGTACACATCGTTAAATTTATTACTTGCACATGACCAAACTAACGGTTTTCGTCCGCTTTTTAATGATTAAGAATAAAAAAAACCAAAAAATGCAATCTATGGGACTATGTTTGCAAGTTTGTGAACAACGGAATTGAAAATACAAGCAGCCCTAGGCCCTATCTTGTGGGACTAATGTTGTAATTCTCCTTGATATTTAATTAGTTACACTCTCAAGGACGACAATATATATATATATATATATATATAGATAGAGAGAGAGAGAGAGGTCCTCAAATTTCTCTTTGTCATGTGCATATATGGCACCATTTAACCTTTCGTTGTGACCACAATTGAGTTTCGTGTCAACATCAACGTAATTTAACCATGGTTCAAAGTCGCGGTATCGGTGATAATATCGGGGGGTGCTGTTCCATATCGGTCGCGGCGTATCGGGATATTATCGGGCGATACGATACAAAAGCACTATAAAATGCTCCAAAAATTTTTAAAAAATAAGTAAAATTAAAGAAAAATATAAATAACACAAATTGCTACTTTTTAACGCAAATCACTCTCTTTTGGCTTTGTCTTCTCTTTCCTCTTGTTCTTTTTCAGAAGGATTCCACAGTTTTGAATATGAAACAACAAAAAATATCAACATTAAAAACAATAACAAAAAATCACAAAATAATAATAATAATAATAATAATAATAATAATAATAATACATTCAAATTTCACAAAATAAGGATCAGATGACTCCAACTCATTTTTTTCAATGCTGGCCACAAATTTTAGCAATTTAACATATTAATATTTTTTAAAAGGAAATCATTAGCAATTTATAATACTATAATATTATTTAAAAAAAAAATTCAGCCGTAAGTTTCAAAATTTTACGGATAAATTTCAGCCGCAAGTGTCAAAATTTCATGACCGAGAACTTGTTTATCAAGTTGCATTACTATTGTTTATTACCAACAAAAATAAAATAAAAATTACTATTGTTTATGTAAAATTTCAGCCGCAAAAGTCAAATTGCATTACTATTGTTTATGTAATATCATTTTCAACCCCACAACACTTTTCCTCTTTTTTTCATTTTTTTTTCCTTTTCTTCTTTCTCTTTCCTGGACCTTTCTTCTTCGTCTTCACACTTCCCCCTCCATGACTGTAAATCGGCCGATATCATCCAAAATCGGCCGATAATATCCAAAAACTCCGATATTATCATGATATCGCCGATATTATCGGCCGATATCCGATAATATCGGCGATACCATATCAAACCGGTAACAAATAGTATCGCCGGAATTTATCGGATCAGACCCCTCCGAACTGGTTATGTATCGGCCGATATCATCGGATATCGGCCGATACTTTGAACCATGAATTTAACACAATACATAGCTTAACTCATGATTTTTCGTTTCATTTCCAATTTGGAACAAATTAATGATGGAAAAAGCCTATTGAGTCACGTCCTTTAATTTCCTAATAGTACTTTTATTTATGACGTGTAACATGGTTGGACAATGTGAAAAGGGCCCCCACCAAACTAAAGTCATATATTTTAGCATGTTTGTCTGTGGTAAGTTTGCTCATACGCTGCTATAGGAATGATTCCAAGGTGACTGGTGGATTGAGTCGATCCATATTGTATACTTAATTAGATGCAAGATTGCAAGGTGTAATGACAAAAAATACTTTAATCACTTGTATTTAAGTGTATGATGGATCGATTCTTTACTATAACGTAGGACTATTCTTGAGTAAATTCGGGAAATCAATAGCTATGTGATTGCACTTAGAGCCCTAAAGTAGAACTCATTTATGCGTGTATACTATCAATCCGGATTCTCTATTACAAAATGAATGTTGGCAACAATCAAGATAAGATAGAACTATTTTGATTGAACTAAAAGCTTCTGCAATGCTTCCAAAATTATCAGCTCGAAATTCGAAATCATCTGTTTAAACTTAATATAATCTTTCACCTATTTCATACCTCGAGTCCATGACAACTAATTAAGTGTAAATAATTTTTCCAACAAAAAAGACAACCAAGTATAGATAAATTTATTTTTTTATATATATGCTTTGTGCAGATGCACTTTATATTATATACGCGCAAGTGTGATATGACGTATGAGATAGAATTTCAATTTATAACAAATGATATGTGAAATTATTGCTCTAGGCACGTATAAACTCACACTGTTAGTGCTTGAACTAGTTAAACTTTTTAGTTTTTTAGCTTATTATATCATTCATTTTCGTGTGGTTGTATTAGGAATATAATTAGACGACTTCATATTGGTTAAACTTATTAATGTTATTTAATTAAATTAGAAAAGTTTGACAAAATTAATTATTTTAGTGGGTACTTAGTCCTTTTTAGAATATAACTTTTTTACGTGAGAATGAGAGGGCATACAATAGAGTATAGTAATTACTAATCTAAACAAGGATGGACAAGCAAGAGCTGAAGAGCATATTGGCTTTTCTATGTATATTAATTTGATGTTTCGTTTTGTACTTTATATTACATAAAAATATCATGTATATGTATACGTATTTGGCTGCATGACACCTGGCCTCCATCCATGCAACGAAATACAAGATAAAACAAAAATTGTAATGAAGTATTATAACGGAAGCAAGATAGGCCACTATCACAAATCAATCGCACTTGCACTTTTAATCGTTTCCAATAATCTTTTCGCCAAAATCGTATTTCATTTATGTTTCTTTTTTGTATATGCTTGACATGTGCATAAAACCGACAAAACATGCATATGTAATGAAACATATCACAATATAATAAATGAAATAAGAGATATAATACTAGCT
Organism: Buddleja alternifolia; assembly: GCA_019426215.1. NCBI lineage: Eukaryota > Viridiplantae > Streptophyta > Magnoliopsida > Lamiales > Scrophulariaceae > Buddleja > Buddleja alternifolia. The sequence goes on from CM033398.1 coordinate 31,648,474, forward strand.
GGAACAAAATTCGAACTGATTTTTAAGCAAAATTCTAGCTCGCTTCTGGCTCGGCCACACCCAAGTGTGTTTCATAAGTAGAGTGTAATACACTTGTCATATGATTAGTCAACCATTTTTGAAATACACTTAGGTATGACTGAGCCGGGAGCGGGCTAGAATTTCCCGATTTGCTGCAATATAATTTGTGAAATACATGACCGAACCAAAAGCGGATTAGAATTTCTCAAAAATATGTTAGAGGCGGCGCTTCTTTTATGCAAAGATATATTTACTTTTATAAATATATAATATAAGTATAGCTAGACTTGATTATAGATCACTGTTCGCATATTACCATTTTTTTACCTCCTCTTAGTGTCGTGAGAATTATTACAATTAATTGAATTTAATGGATTTAACAAATCAATATGTACTTTCTAAATGAAGAAAGAGGTGAAAAACGATAGTATAAAAATAGTGATATATATTATTTTTCAGGTGTCATAAGGCTCGTACCCAAAGAAACTAATGACTATCCTATTAGATATCAATCTGTCTTTGAAATGAACTGAAAGTTCTAGATAGCTGAACTGAAAGTTTCAGATTATTATCTTAATCTATTTCTAGAAGATGTGCACAATGATTGAATTGATTCCGTCTTTAACATAAAATTGCCCATTATTGTTGGTACGGGCTAATGTAATAGTGTCTCAAGATACAATAACTCACCTTTGAGGTAGAATCACTTCAAACTTCAAAGCCTGCGAACAAAACAGCTGCTTAGAACTCTCAAGAAAGCTTTCTAAAAGCTGGAGAAATGATATGAAATGCTGAATGCTGAATGGTGGTGTGTCCCAAGATACAACGATTCACCTTTGAGGTAGAACCACTTCAAATTTTAGAGCCTGCGAGCAAAACAACTGTTTAGAACTCTCAAGAAAGCTTTCTAAAAGCTGGAGAAAGGATATGAAATGTTGAATGCTGAATGGTGGAGTGTTTAGAATGATTCTGCATGGGCCTGTTATGGGCGTGAAAAGGCTGAAGTTTGAAAAATCCATTTAATCCGGTCTTTAATGCGCCATATGCAATTGGCTGTTTAGAAACGGTCAATCGTTCAACTTGGAACGACTGCTTCCCCACGGTTCGCATGAAATACAAGATTAAAAACTGATGCGATCATTGTAAGGGATCCCACGTATGTGATTTTTCATCTTCCATTGTTTTTTGCCGTTCAATCAAAAGAATATGATGGTTAGGGATTTTCTGGGATTTAATTTATTAAATGAACAATTAATTAAATAAATAAATAGTTAATTGAATTTTGTCTAAAAAATTAACATTGGGTTGAGACCAAACACAAAGTCCCAATCCGGGCCCCGCACACTGGACCTAGCTACAGGTGGGCAAAGAGAAAGCCATGTACCTAGGTCCTCCCCATCCCAAAAACTTCTTCACCCCAAAGGGGCTAACCCCTTATATATCTACAAATATAATTTGTAGGCCATCATATTTCTCTTTGATTTACTACGTGGGATATCTAATATCACACAAGTTCAAACAACAATATTTGTTACTTAATTTCTCATTCGTCCGAAATCAGATTTGAGAATGTGTTATCTACAAGTTCAAACAACAATATTTGTCACTTAATTTCTCAGTCGTCCAAAATCAGATTCGAGAATGACTTATCTACAAGTTACGTAGATTAAGATTATCTCATAATATTTTGTATCCCGAATACAAGTATTGTTCAAATTTGTTAGCTTATAGTCGTATTTCACACAATTTACTAATACATTTTTCAACGTATCCTACCCAAGGAAGATCAGTAGTTACTAGCCACTATTAAGTAATTAATGTGTATCACTTCTCTACAAAGCCATGCTACAAAACAAATTCTCAACAAATACAAAAGTTACGTTGTTCAAGAAAATCAAATTAAGTCTCTCTCTCTCTCTCTCTCTCTCTCTCTCTCTCTACACCAAACACGAAACACTTCGTCCACCAAAAGAAAATGGAGAATACACTAGTTCTCCTCCTTCTTCTTCCCATACTCTTCTTAGCTTTTCAAATCATAAAACGCAGACAAAAATCATTAAACCCTTTACCACCAGGCCCGCCGGGCCTTCCTTTGATCGGAAACTTCCACCAGCTCGACGCTACACCTCCCCACGAATACTTCTGGAAACTATCCAAGAAATACGGGCCTTTAATTTACCTTAAACTCGGTTCCAGGCCTGTTGTCGTAGCAAATTCATCAAAAATGGCTGAAGATATTCTCAAAACCCAAGATATTAATTTCTGCAGCCGCCCCAATATGCTAGGCCTGAGAAAACTTTCGTACGAAGGCTTCGACATCGCTTTCGCTCCCTACAGCGAGTATTGGCGAGAGATGAGAAAAACCTGCGTGCTCCATCTCCTGAGCGCCAAGAGGGTTCAGTCCTTTGCTCCTACTCGTGAAGACGAAGTTTCCAGAATGATCCAGAAAATCTCTTTACAGGCTGCATCAGGGTCAGTCGTCGATTTGACTGAAAGAATCGTGTTTCTGACAAGCACGATTATTTGTAGGGTGGCGTTTGGGAAGAGGTACGAGCCGGGCAGTGGCGAGGGCAAGCATTTCAGGGAGATGATTAAAGAATTTCAAACAATGTTGTCAGCGTTTTATTTTACTGATTATTTTCCCTGGATTGGTTGGGTTGATAAACTGACGGGGAAAATTAGTCGCCTGGAAAAGATTTTTAAGGTTTGGGATTCGTTCTATCAACAACTTATTGATGAACATCTTCATCCAGATAGGCTGAAATCAACGACGGAATGTGATATGGTTGATATCTTGCTCCAGCTGAGACAAGAGAGCTCCTTTGATCTTCCTTTGGATCATATCAAAGCAGTCCTCATGGTATCAATTTTAATGTATTTTCATAAAAATATTATCACAGTATTTTATATTAATGGATGTTTTATAATTTATTTTCTAGTTTCTAAATTAAAAAAAATCTTTTTATTATGTTAAGATATAAGAACTATAAATAATTTCTTGTATTATGTCAATATAAATTTTTATTTTAAAGTATAATCAAAATTGGTTTTTTTAATACCAAAATTTAATTCTTGATACTTTTTTAAAATAGAATAATACATATAAAATATTGTTTAATTTTTTATGTTCAAAGTACTGTAAATATTATTCGTAGAAACATAAATACTGATGTTCAGAATTAAATGGTATTTAACCCCGTAAATATTAAAAGAATTACAAATAGACCCAGGGGTATTTTGGTTAGATACTTTTATAAATAGTATCTAAGAGTAAAATATGAAATTCTCAAAATATATTAATTTGTTTGACATCAGCATTTTTTGGATCGAATAATCACCGAAGGGGTAATCTGTGCATGATGTAAAAGTGGATGAGCGTAGGTGTAATTATAAAGATAAAGAAGATACTTTTTGAATTTATGCCTTAATTATTATTTATATATCCACTCTTTTAATATTGAGGGGGGGGGGGGGGGGGGGGGGTGAAAAAACATTTGCCCGTAAATTTTTTTGGCCCCAAATCTAAACGTTTTATGTTTTTCTCCTTTTTTTGTATTCGTTTCCTTAACCTTAAATTCTGGCTCCAGCTTTTCATGTCTTGCAATAAGACGTTGTAATAAAAGTTCCTGTTTGAAAGGTATGGTGAAATCAAAACGGCCACAAATAGCATCTCTCAATTGTGCTTTTTCGTGGCCCACGAGTATAAATATGTTTCCTCGGTGAATTTTCTTGCACAATCAACAAGGAAAAAACTCTTTATGAGATTAGGTACAAGCAAGATAGAAAGAATTTTTGTTGCTGTCAGATTAATTGCTAATGTAAATCAGCAACACTTTTATTTTCAGATTAGTTGGTAATTTTTCAATCTACTTGTTTTTTTATTGTTTTATGTTTAGTATTCGCACTAAGATTTTCACCATTTAAAATACTTTGTTATGAATTTCCACTTGAAAATAATATTAAATATGTATATCATAATATGCTTCACAAGTATACTAATTAATGAGCAAAGAAAAGAGAAATGAAAGGTAGGTTCCTTTTTTTAATTCGAATAAATGTCTTGCAATACTTAACTTTAAATTTTTCCATAATACAGAATGTCTACTTCGCTTCTACTGATACAATAGCTACGACAACAATATGGGTAATGACAGCACTGATGAGAAATCCATCCGCCATGAAAAAGGCTCAAGAAGAAATCCGTTCTCTGCCGTCGCTGAAAAACAAGCAAATGGTGAAAGAAGAGGATCTTGCCGCCAAAAGACTACCTTATTTCAACGCCGTATTAAAGGAAGCCATGCGAATATACACCACGATACCTCTCCTCATCCCACGAGAAACCATACAAAAATGCACAATTGATGGATTTGAAATCCCGGAGAAAACATTAGTCCACGTGAATGTATGGGCCATATGCAAGGATCCCGAATTATGGGAAAACCCGAATGAGTTCTTGCCGGAGAGATTTTTGTCCGATGAGAGTAAAGTTTCTATCGATTTGAAAGGACAAGATTTTTGGCTCATGCCATTTGGAGTTGGAAGGAGGGGTTGCCCGGGAATTACAATGGCATTGGCGACGGTGGAAATTGTTGTGGCCAATCTTCTTTACCTTTTTGATTGGGAGCTTCCTGATGGAATGAATAAAAAAGATATGGATATGGAGATTTCAACAGGAATGACTATGCATAAGAAAAATCCACTCTGCCTTGTGCCTAAGAAATTTATATAGCTTTTATGTCATTATATTGGTGTATAATTAGTATTCAAATTCACTTAGTGGGCTCATGCTTTATGTTGATTTTGGATGAGTAATTACTACAGATGGGTTGAATAAGGAGACACGTTATGTGGTAGATGGGTTGAATAAGGAGAAACATGTCTATTTAATTGTTGTCTTGGCATTTCATGAGTTGTAATAACGAATGTGTAATTAACTATATGCTTTTGAATAAAACTACTACCTTTAATTTTTATTTATTAATCTCTTGAACATTTTTACTATCAAACACCATTGCTGTTTAAAAGTTGTATAAAATATATATAGGGAAAATGACATCTATTACCCTTGAGATATGACCCAATTACAAAAAAACATCCTCTTTTTTCATAAATTACATCTAACACCTATTCGTTCATGTCGTCCAACAACTACCAACTTCTACTAGGGTTTGTATGATGCCGTTAAAAAATTGTGTGAACTTTCGAAATGCTCTTGAACCTGTAAAACCTAATTATTTCGTGGACAATAATTACCCTTTGGTTGATTTTGTAACATTTTTCAAATCATAGGTGTGTTAATGAAACATTTTGAATTAATTTTCGTTTATTTTATTTTCTTGGAATTAGTTTTTTATGATTTCATTGTTATGTATATAAATATATTAAAAATCACAATTTATTATAAAATATAACAAAATGTTAATTCTTATTTACAAATAACTTAAACTAAACAAAAAAAATTGTATGATGAATTCTTTTAAGATTTCTAAAAATAATATAATTATGATTTAATTTTGAGTAATAAAATAATTTGGATGTGTAAAATTTAATTTAGAAAAAGGTAAAAAAAAAAAAAGGAAAGACAATTAACACAGGTCTTCAACCTTTTCAAAAATCACGCCATCTCCACCGCAACTGCCGACCACCCTCACAATGGTGCCCTAGCCCAACAACCCTTCGCCGCCGACTACCCTCGCTGCTAGCTAGACCCCAACCCAACGCCACCTACCCACCACCCCCTTCGAATCGCGCCACCAGCCCCACCACTCCCTCCTAGCGCCAATAATCGAAAAAACATCCATCTTGAGTCAATTTTTCGAACACACAATTTTATGCCCCATTTCTGGATGAATTTTCTCTCCAATATCCTGTCATGTGCATTCTTACTTTGTGGATATTAGTAGAAATAATCTTGGGAAGAGAGGTGTTATTAGTATTAGCCGTCTGAGCACACTCAATGCTTGTGAAAAAAAAAAGATAATATAAAATCATTCTTTCAAGTAATTTTATTTCATCATATTTCAATTTATGATATGTTCATTCAGTTAATATTTTATATTGAATTTATGCAGAGCAAAACACTGCCAGCAACAATGAAATCTAAAGATTTTAAACCGTCAAGAAAATCACTTAAATGAACAACAACAAAATTTAAAAAAAGAAATGCACAAAATAGGTGTTCATTTCAAGCCATACATATATATACCTCTAAAATGAGAAAACCAAAGTTTTGAAACAGTTAAAAATTGAAAAACTTTACCTGACCAGGAAGGATTACATTGATGAGAGAAAAGTGCAAATATGGGTTTGGATAATTGATTAGTGGATCCGGATTAATAAGAAGTTGGAGAACGTAAAGGAGTTACGAATCATCAATGTTAGTAGGATCGTAAGTGGGAAGTTACAGATTCATGCATGTGAATTAACCGGTACTTGTGGGTTGAGTTCAAAACTCTAAGCAATTTGAGAAGGGCATTTTAGGTAGATCACTCGAAAACACACCAAATCAGGTTTTTCAAGGTGCTCCCACTTTATAAAACAGTAAAGATGATAGTTTGATTAACTTTCAATTAGAAATATAGACCAAATGGACTAGGTCGGTCAGCCATCACGGTCAACCCTGTTTAAAATATAATAAACTAGATTCATCTAGAAAAGTCTAAGTATTTAATTAGGTACATTGTTTTAGTATGATACATGTATTTGTCTCTTAGTTTAATTCATCTATGGAAAAAAAAGGGGATGACTAGAATTAATTAGTGGTACATGTGTAGGGCTAGATACATGTTTGAGTTTGCCTATAAATAGGCACAAGCTGGAGTCATTTCAAAATCATGTTGAACAAGTAAAAATCAAGTTCAAGAGTTAAAAACAAAGTGAAATAGAGTCACTTATTTCCTCCACTCCTCTATAAAGTGAGTTTGAGAGTTGAGTGTTTATATTGCTCCAATTTCTAACGAATTGGTACCTGGAGCCATTTGTGTTTGGAGGCAATCGAGCTTGGAGAGAATATGTCAAACGGAACTCCATTTCAAGTTCCACCACTTACAAAAGAGATTATGAGAATTGGTGCATTCTCATGAAGGCGTTGCTTGGAGCATATGATGTTTGGAAACTCATGGAGTCCGGTGTCGAAGAGGGAGATGCCACCACTTTTAAGAATGATCAAGAGGCTCTCATTCTCATCCATCAAGGTTTGGATGACAAGATGTTCAAGAAATTTGCTAATGCCACCACCTCCAAATAAGCTTGGGAAATTCTCCAAGTCTCTTTTAAAGGAGTCGATAAAGCGGAGAATTCGAATCGCTACAAATGAAAGAATCCAAATCAATTTCAGATTATATTCCAAGAGTTTTGGCTATTGTTAATCAAATCAAGAGATACGAAGATGATATAGGGGATGATCGAGTCGTTGGAAAAATACTATGATCATTAGATTCAAAGTTTAACTATGTCGTCGTCGCCATTGAAGAGTCCAAAGATTTGGACACCATAACCATTGATGAGCTCACTTGTTCTTTACACGCTCATGAGGAGTGGCTTGAGAAGTCAAAACTTGAGTCGGTGGAGCAAGCTTTCCTTGAAGGAGAAGGAAGAAGCGTAACACATTCCAAAGAGACTGAGGACTAGAAAGAGGCCGTGTACGAGGTCAAAAGAGAAATTGGAAGAAAAATCCAAAAAGATATAACAAATCAAGTGTCGAATGCTAGAATTGTCATAATCTTGACCATTTTGCCTGGGAATAGAAAAGCGATATGGAGGAAAACAACAACTTCGCTCAGAGCAACACCGTGGAAGAAGATCCCACTGTGCTTCTACCATGCAAAAGTCTCGAGCATGAAGATAAAAACCAATTGTACCTCGATTCTGGCGCAAGTAGTCATATTTGTGGAAAGAGAAATCTTTTCATGGAGCTTGATGAATCAAATGATAAAAATATCACATTTGGAGATTCATCTCAAGTCCAAGTCAAAGGGAAAGGTACAATTTTTATACGTTTGAAGGATGGAAGCCATCATTTCATTTCCAATGTCTTCTATGTGCCGGAAATAAAAAGTAACATTTTGAGTTTGGGACAGCTCTTGGAGAAAAATTATGATATCCATTTGAAAAATAAAAGTTTGATGATAAAAGATGAAAATGGACGCTTGTTGGTGAAGGTCCCAATGACAAGGAATAAAATATTTAGGCTTAACATTCAAAGTGATGTTCCAAGGTGTTTACAAGCTTGTGTCAAAGATTCATCATGGATTTGGCAAATGGAATTTGGGCACTTGAATTTTGATGGTCTCAAATGATGAAAAAAAAAGGCATGGTGAGAGGATTGCCGGACATTGACCATCCAAATCAATTATGCGAAGGATGCTTTTTTGGAAAGGAAGCGAGGAAGAGTTTTCCAAATGAATCTTTGTCAAGAGCCCGACATCCTTCGGAGTTGATACACTCGGATGTATACGGACCCATCAAGCCATCATCGCTTGGGAAGAATAATTATGTTCTTCTTTTCATTGATGATTATTCCCGAAAGACATGGATGTATTTATTGAAAGAAAAGTCGGAGGTGTTTGAGACTTTTAAACAGTTCAAGATCATGGTGGAAAAGCAAATTGGCTACCAAATTAAAGCTCTTTGGTCCAATAGAGGAGGAGAATTCACATCAAATTAAATCAAGGAATTTTGTGAAAGGAATGAGATTCGTCGTCCCATGACGGTACAATATCGCCACAACAAAATAGCATTGCCGAGAGAAAAAATAGCACCATTCTCAACATGGCGAGGAGTATGATGAAGAGCAAGGATATGCTGAAAGAATTTTGGGCAAAAGCGGTCGCTTCTGCAATTTATTTAAGCAACTGGAGCTAAACCAAAAGTGTTGTTGGAAAAACACCTCAAGCAGCATGGAATGGGTTCAAGCCAAGTATTAGTCTCCTGCGGGTCTTTGGAAGTATTGCCTATGCATATGTGGCGGATGAGAAGAGGAGAAAACTCGATGATAAAGGATATAAATTGTACAATCCGAGCAATGGAAAGATTGTGATTAGTAGAGCTGTGGAGTTTGATGAACAAAGCTCGTGGGATTGGAATGTTTCAATAGAGGAATAAAATTTCAATCAATTATTTGAAAAGATAAAGAGATGGGGCAACCTACTACTCCGTCTACAACACCAGCACCACAAAACTTAACGCTTGAAGAGTCAAGTTCCAGGCCTCGAAGAACAAGAAGTCTTCGTGAATTGTATGATGAAACTGAAGAGGTACCCCAAAATATAAGTGATTTGACTCATTTTTGTCTTTTTGCGGATTGTGAGCCTATAGAGTTTGAAGATGTCGCTCGTGATAAGAAATGGAGAGACACTACAGATGTTGAAATCAAAACAATAAAAAAAATGATACGTGGGAGTTGGCGACATTACCTAAAGGCAAAAACACAATCGGAGTCAAATGGGTGTACAAGACAAAGAGAAATTCCAAGGCAAAATAGAGTGGTACTAAGCGGATTGGTCGCTAAATGGTACAAGAAAAAGCCGAGAATTGATTATGGTAAGGTATTTGCACTTGTTGCTCGCTTAGAAATTATTCATTTGATTATTTTCTTGGCAGCTCAAGATCAGTGGAAAATCCATCAAATGGATGTGAAGTCGGCCTTCTTGAATGGTTACTTGGAAGAAGGAATTTATACTGATGAACCTTTGGGATATGAGGTTGAAGGCCAAGAAGGAAAAGTGTGGAAATTGAAGAAGGCACTTTATGGATTGAAGCAAGCGCCGCGTGCTTAAGGTAGTAGAATTGACAATTATTTCCAAGAAAATGAAATTTAAAAGTGTCCACATGAACATGCACATTATGTAGAAATGAACAAAAATAATGATATATTATTGTTTGTTTGTATGTTGACGGACATTGGTCTAATGTCCTACTATCTTGGCATTGAAGTAAAACAAGGAGATGAAGGCATTTTTGTTTCTCAAGAAGGATATGCCAAAGAAATTCTCAAGAAATTTGAGATGGAGAATTGCAAGCCAGTGAGCACCCCCATCGAATGTCGAGTCAAGTTGAGTGAAGATAAAGATGGTGTTGGTCCCAAGTGGTATACGAAAGGGTCTAGAAGGGGGGGTTGAATAGACCCTGAATTCTTTTTTGACTTCTTAAAAGTTCGTATCACTTTGAAGTATTTGAACGCTTGACAAGTTTAAGCGCTGGATGTGGCGCTTGAGAAACGTTAACTTAGACTCGGTGATTTCAACGCTTACCAAAGTAGGGCAGAGTTTAGTCACTAAATCAGAGTTAGCACAGCGGAAGTATTTTATAGCTTAGCGTTCGGTTAATTAATCGAAAGTAGTCGTTTAGTTGTTTTAAGACTTTATCAGAATGTATGCAATATGAATAGTAAATCAGTAAAACAATGAATGCTTAAAGAGGTAAATGACACAAGATATTTGTAAGGTTCACTGGGTGATGTAATCCCAGCTACGTCCTTCTTCTCCTTTTATCAGGGAGGTTTTTCCACTATGATGATTATCGAAGAGTCACACAGAGACTTCTACAAGATAGAGGGAGATTGGATATGATCTCGGAACTCCTTGGTCACACAGATTTCAGCTCCACTAAAGGCCTTCTATCCCCTTGCTTCTTTCACTCAGAAATGGTGCAAGTTACTCTTGATCTCGGAACTCCTTGGTCACACAGATTTCAGCTCCAATAGAGATCAACTTCAACAAGCTTCTTTTACACAAAAATATTGCTTGCAAGTCAACCAGCTTTTGGTCACGGGTTTGTTTGTTTTTGGAAAGTTCAAACAACTTGGGGATATCTCAATGGTAGTATAGGTTCTTCTTAAAAAGAGATTTGAGATATGGGTGACTGTCTCTGGAATATTTGTGAAAAACTTATATGGATATTTGGCTATGATTTTCAGTAAGCTTTTCTTTCAACAAAGTAGGTATTTTTTTTTGCTTTTTTTTGTGTGTTTCTTTTTACTTGTTTGTTGAAAGAGCTATTTATAAGGTATTGGTGATTTTTTGTCCGTTTGACACGGTTGGAGTCTCGTTTCCCCAAACATTCCTTGAGTTCAGACATTTCTAACTTTGGGTATACTTAATTAGTTAGGCATGTTCTTGGTTTCATAACTTCTGACAGTTTCGGTCAAAAGAATGGCTTACCCATACGTTATAGTGCTTATATTTTAATAGCACTTATCCGACTTTTAATGCATCTTGTCTTATTTCCGTTGGAAATAATTCGTCCGTTTGATTCATGCATTTTTAAGTCTTTGGATGGTTTTGGGTTTGAGTTTTCAGGTTACGTTCTTTGTAGGTTGTGTTGGTTTGACCTTTTGGACGCTTGCTGAAGAGAATAGTTATTCTCGTGTATTGGACAGACGCTTAGACTGATCCTGAGTTTCTTCTCTTTATTTCAGACGCTTACTCTTCAATCTTGTCTTGATGGTCTTACTGAGAATTCCGTCATTTCACTTGATGTTGAGTATTCGGCCTGAGTTATCCATTCTTAGTTTGAGCACTGGGATAATCCCTAAAGCGTTTGACGGACGCTTCAAGATATCTTTATCTATTGTAGCTTCAGACGCTTGATCTTCACCTTCATCACTTGGTAGACTCACCCAGAATTTTCCTAAGTGATTTAGTGTCACATACTTAGTGAATTCTACAAAGATAAATACTATAAGCCTAAGATAAATAAGCTTTCAGGTACTTATACATAACATTCTATGAAAGCTTTTACACTTTTCGGGGTCTAACAGGAAGTCCTATTTGTCATCATCAAAACATCTAATATGAAATTCCTAACAATTTTCCCCTTTTTGATGATGGCAATACTTATTTAGTTCAAGCGTTAGATACCTAAAGTGAAGGTTAGCGTAAGTTAGTAAGTTAGTTTGAGCTTTAACGAGATGTTTCAGCTGTAAAATGCATTTTATATATATATTTCATAGTACAGGCATTTTACAACTAAAAAGAGAGAAGCACAAGTAAAAATCAAGATCGTGACTTGATCTTGTATCTCTTAGTCATTTCAGCACGGATTGCTTCAGTTATCTGATCTTCTAACGTCATCATCGCAGCATGATCTTTACTGATTATGTGCTTGTTTTCTTGAACTTGTCGTGCCTTAAAGGCAATGAAGTGTTTATCCCATTCCTCTGGACTGATGCCTATGTATCGTAGGCAAATTCTGAAGGTTTGGTCGAAGTCAGACATTTTTCTTTCTAAGGCTAATACTGCTGGATCAGATGGTTCTGGAATTGATGCTCTGAGAAGAGGAATGTCAAACTGTTCAAGCAGTGCTCTTGAAGGCAATGGAAGAGTTGGATAGAGCACTCTGGGAGTTTCTTTCTTATTGGACGCTTCAACCGATGTAGTTACCCAAGAGGGATAGGGATACCTTGGTTCTGTACTCAGTGTGAGAGAAGTATCAATATGTTGACGCTTGGATGGTGGAGGAGGAACTTGATCTTTAGATGTTGACGATTTCCTCTTTTCTCCCTTCTTTTCCCCCTTATTGCCATCATCATTCTGTATGAAATGCTGAGTAAGAAGACTGACTTGAGTAGCAATCTGAGCGACAGAGGCCTCAAGAGTGGTTAGACGCTGGTCGAAATGTTCTTTCATGACCAGGAGTTGAGCGTGATTAGCGTCTGGGAGAGAGGTCTCTAGAGCCGTGAACCGGTCTTGTAGATCATTGGTTAAAGCCACATGACTTGCCTGAGTAGCTGTAGATAGTTGCTGTATTTGAGTGAGGCATTCAGTCATGGACGGTTGAGCGTCGGGAATTGCAGTGCTGACTCGAGGCTTAAAACGAGATGTGTGTTTGAGAGATTCAATAGGTACTTGATAAGTAGGATCAAATACTGTTCCTCAAAGCTCTGGGGCAGTGTTGGACTCGGTGGATGCAGTAGAGTCGGATTCAGTTGGACTGGGGAAATGAGGCGCTTGAGGTAATTCTAATAAGCGCTCAGGAGCAGGTAACGTGTCAGCTGGTGCTGCAGTAAATTCTGATTCTATACGGCTAAAATCCGTAAACCGAAAGTCCAAGCTGGCAAACGGCTCATCTGCATATGGATACGTAGCAATCTGTAGAAGTTCATTCAAATGTAGAGTGGGGAGATAAGTACCTTGAATGAACGTTCTGATAGGACTATCCAGGGCCCTGATATACATTGGCCCGAGGATATCCAGCACATGAGTGGGAAAGATTTTGGAGGGCGCTTGGCAGATGGAGAATAAGGCATCTGGGCAATAGTGTTGTGAGAAGCCAATTAGCCGATCTGTTGGGAGAGTCTTCGGTTTTCGAGAGTCGGGAACGTGGAGCCGGTAATACTCTTCCAAGTATGGGTAGATGGCTGAAGCAAGCGCTTGAGATCTTTCTAGCAGCGATAAAACAAAATCATAGTGACTGAAGACTTCTTGTCGAATAGACGGAAGAAGTGGATATCCTCTGAAAGGATTGATCCGAGAGCCATTCCATTGTCGCAGATTTTCTGTGAAGATTTTGTCGAATAGGGAGACTGGAGGCATAATTGCCATCATGAAAGAAAAGTTGTCTTCACAGTGGCTAGGGGTGAAGTTCAGACAGGACAGGGGAGAAGAATCGCTGGTGGACGCTTGATCAGCAAAGCGTAGAGAAGAGTTGGCCAGTTTGTGCAATGCTTGTCTTAAGCGGTGTTCAGGTTGATGGCGGATCAGAGGCAGCTTCAGAACGGGTCCAAGTCTATGTTGGCGCTGCGTTAGCATGTAGCGTGCAAATTTGGTCTTTTTATCATGAATCCCTATTCTGAACAGATGGGGAGCACTAACCAAGTCTTCAAATTTATACGTGTCACCCATGTAAGCTTCAGCCCATCTTATCTCAGTCATACAATACTCAGTTCCTGCATTAAGTATAGCACGAAACCCTTGGTGATGAATATCACAGATGGATTCAAAACGATACCTGTCTGGTTGGTAGTTAGCATTCCAGACGCAGTCAAAATATGCATCGGTTTCAAGTTGAATCATCTCGGTCAGGGAAGCTGGACGCTCACCGCCATGTACTCCTTTATTCTTCCACAGGAGGAGAGGATTAGCTGAGCGCTTGTTTTCCCTGCTTTTGACCAGTGTTGGAGAGTGAGAATAGCCTTCTCTGTTTAGTAGCCCTTCCGTTGGGTTCAGAAGCTTATCCTGACGCTCATAGACTCTGATGTTGTAGTCTCTGAGAGCGAAGCCAGTGGGTTTGCTTGTCCCACAGTCCAGATAATAAGCTAAATCAGCATCAGCTCTAGGAGTCTTGCCTCCTTGCCGCTGTGCTTGGAGAGTTACGGAAGCCGGGATGTGTTTGGGAGTCTTCCCGAGTTCAAGAGCTGTGTAGTAAGCTTCATCAGCTGGGGTTGAGGCTGTGTTAAAGAGAGTGTTGCGTACAGCCAGATCAAACTTTATGAGCTTGGAGATATCATTTTCGGCATTGATAAGACTTTCTTCATTGTATCCTGCAGGTATGAAGGTCTCTGCGGGCGCTGGAGGCAAATAATCGACTGAGTGATCGATAGTCTTTAAGGGATCCAGCTTGAAGAAATGTCGATGAATCACAACGTCGTTAGCATCGCTCTGACCTTCTGAGCGTGCCTCTGTTGTACTAGGTAATGCAAGCAATGGTTGAACCCTTGGGATTTCAGGTTCATCAGGCTCGAGATTTGTAGATTCGATGGCAGCTTCATGTGCGATGGCCACAATGTGGGCCATATCAACATCCAGATGGACATCAACTGGTGTTTCAAAGGATGATATCGGGACAGCAGCTATGGCTTGATCACTTTGTGTAGCCTCAGAAGAAATGGCAGCAGTTGGACGCTTACGTTTCTTGAAGATACGCTTCACATTTATACCTTCGGCGGGGAACGCTTGAGTCTGTGGAACTGCAGGTTCTTCAAAGTCAATATTTTTGAGAACCTTTTCCAGATCTTTCCGACTAATGAGGGGTATAGAATCCTCGTCATCTTCATCGCTTTTGATAGGTTGAGCCTTGGGCTTTCGAAGAGCCCGTTTCTTTGTGACAGTGGGACGCTTCACATTACGTTTGGCTTTCTCCTGATCTGGACGCTCAGCCTCCTCATCTGACGCTGCTCGGATAACTTGGCGCTCAGAGAGAGGCTTAGCAGCACCTCCAACTTTGGGTGGATTGAAGAGATTATTGATGATTCTTGGCCCATAGAACTTATGCTTGGCCATGGTGACTCCTGCTGAAGAGGTGCACTCTGCTCGAAAAATTAGATCACTTAAAACTAGACCATAAGGTCTGTTTGAAGTGCGTAGACTGTCTCTGAACCTGCTGAATATATAGGCGCTCCAGTTAATTTTTATCTTGAGTAGGATGGCAGTCATCATCTGGAACTGGGTTGGGATGATTTTGTCGAAGGTTCCCACTCTGCATTCAATGTTTTTACTGTAGAAATCAGCCAAGACTCGATACCTGTTCACTATATCTTTCTTCTCAAAGTACGGTTTGTATGGAACATCATCGTAAGCGCTAATCTGAGTCCAGACTTCTTGAATTTGTTCTTCAGTGATAGTGTCTAAAGTGGCTCCAGCATTAGGTAGAGAGAAATTCTGGGCAATAGAGGCCGCAGAGAGAGTGAACGTCTTTGATTCCTTCTTGGAGACAGGAAACAAACAAGTGATGGAAGTCTCATCGTCAGACAGTCGAGCATTTCTCCAGAAGAATTCTAGTTCTTCAGGAAACATATACGAGTATTTTGTGAGAAATTTCTGAAGCCCAGCCTCTGCTACAGAATCCATCATTTCCGTTAAATCAATTTGGGGGTTTTCATAGAGAAACTTCCAATCAACTATAAGGCCTTCAGTGACCTTAACAACAACTTCAGTGGTTCCAGCAGTAGCTTTCTTGGGTGCCATTAGTGAGAAGTAGACAGAGATTACGAATGAAAATTTTTGTTTTTGAGAAAGAGAGAGAATTTTTCTTGCACGAATGTAATAGAGTATAAGAGTGTTTGTGTTTCTGCAGAAAGTGTGTTTTTTGAGATACTTCAATTTGAATGTTCTTTGTGTTTGAAGTTTGAGATGTTGACACGTGGAGGAATATAAATCTCAGCCATTAAAATATAACTGTGGACGTGAATTTAGATTAAATAGGCACGGTTTCTTTTAGTAACTTCCACATATACTATTTTGAAGTCCGATTAAAAATTTGAAACAGAGACTTTTGATATACTGAGAGTGATACGTGTGCCCATGAAAAGCGGATACGTTCTTTATGAAAACTGTTCGGGAACCATAATTTTGAACAACTATTCAAATACCCGCCAAAAATTTGTTAAAGCGCCCGGACCTATTCAGAATGACGCTTGAAACAATTCAGTGTTATGTGGACGCTTGAGAATCTTGAGGTTCTCTTTCAAGTAACATTTTGTGCTTTAGCGGTCATTGTAACATATAGAATTATTCCTATGTATGAGGACACAGTTTCCCAGTACTTATCATTATGTCTTGGTAGTAGTGTTTTACTTTTGGTTTAAAATATTCAGCGCTGGTTGTATTCGTCTAAGATACATGGTAATTGTACTGACGCGTGTACATGTGCTGAACCATCTTTGAAAAACGTGATGAGTACCCATGGGTTTTCTTGAGCGAAGGGTGAGGAATGTCAAGTCAGCATTAATTGCATTGATTGACTAATCCACTTTCTCGTTTTAGCGTAGGGTAATGTACGCTTGCTTTTAAAGGGTCTTTTTACTAAGTGCTTTAGCCGGGAATAAAGCTAAGCGTTTAGTTTATTTTGAAAGAAGTGCAGACGCTAAGACAGATTTGTGTAATAAGCGTCAAAAGGATTTAAGTGTATGGTGCTAAGTGCGTATGACCGATGCAAGGGAAAACATTTTTGGTCATATTCACTTAAGTATAGTTAGCTCTTTTAAGGTTCCCCCTATGTAGGTTCCCCATAAATTACATAACATACAGTGAATTCCCCCTAAATTTCATGCCTAACAAAAGTATGATGTTTCGAATGATTAAGCATTTAGATCAATCATACCTAGTTCACTTCTTAAAGTGAGAAAACGTTGTTCGTTAAGCGCTTTGGTGAAGATATCTGCCAGTTGCTTTTCTGTACCAATGAAGTGCATGGAGATATCTTTCTTTTGAACGTGGTCACGTAGAAAGTGATAGCGAATGTCAATGTGTTTGGTTCTAGAGTGAAGAACTGGATTTTGAGTCATTGCTAAGGCGCTTTGATTGTCACAATGGATAGGAGTTGGATCTAGGATTATTCCATAATCTCTAAGTTGTTGCCTCATCCAAAGGATCTGTGCACAACAGCTTCCAGCGGCTACATACTCAGCTTCAGCGGTGGAAGTAGCGATGGACTGTTGCTTCTTACTATGCCATGAAATTAGTCTATCACCTAGAAATTGACATGTTCCACTAGTACTTTTTCTATCTATTTTGCATCCTGCAAAATCTGCATCTGAATAACCAATTAGTTCAAAAGGAGAATCCCTAGGATACCATAAGCCCACATTTTGTGTGCCTTTTAGGTACTTAAGGATCCTTTTAGCAGCAATTAAGTGTGATTCTCTAGGATCAGCTTGAAATCGTGCACACATGCATACTGAGAACATAATATCAGGTCTACTAGCTGTAAGATAAAGAAGTGATCCAATAATACCTCTATAGTTAGTGATATCAATTTTCTTTCCATTATCATCTCTATCTAGCTTAAGCGTTTGGCTCATTGGAATTTTTGAAGGTGATGCCTTTTCCATACCAAATTTCTTGATCATATCTCTAGTATATTTAGTTTGATTTATGAATATGCCATTAGGGAGTTGTTTAACTTGTAATCCTAGGAAGAAAGTTAATTCACCCATCATGCTCATTTCAAATTGATCTTGCATCATCTTTGAAAATTTCTCACATAGACGCTTATTGGTAGATCCAAATATAATATCATCAACATAAATTTGAACTAGGAGAATATCTCCATTATGGGTAATTTTGAATAACGTTGTGTCAACGCTGCCTTTGAAAAGCCTTTACCTATAAGGAAGATAGAAAGAGTGTCATACCATGCTCGTGGTGCTTGTTTAAGACCATAGAGTGGCTTGTCCAATTTGTAAACCATGTTTTTCCCATGGTTGTTGATGAATCCTGGTGGTTGCTCCACATATACTTCTTCTTGGAGTTTACCATTCAGAAATGCACTCTTTACGTCCATTTGATACACTGTAAATTTGTTAAATGCTGCAAACGCTAGAAACATGCGGATTGCTTCAAGACGGGCAACTGGAGCGTATGTTTCATCAAAGTCGATGCCCTCTTCTTGACAGTATCCCTGAGCTACGAGTCTAGCTTTGTTTCTAATCACAATCCCATTCTCATCCATTTTGTTTCTATAGACCCATCTAGTTCCAATGACCCCTTGGTGGGTTGGTCTTGGTACTAGCGTCCATACCTCATTTCTTTCAAATTGGTTTAGCTCTTCTTGCATGGCTTCTATCCAACTTGGATCGTTAAGCACTTCATCCACTTTCTTTGGTTCCATTTGAGATAGGAAGCTTGCAAACATGGCCTCATTTATTGTAGCGGCTCTTGTTCTAACAGGTGCTCCAATATCTCCAATAATTAGTTCTGGTGGATGGTCTCTGAGCCATTTTCTGTCTGGTTGGAACGGGTTAAGAGATTGATCTAACGTTTGATTAAACTGTGCAGGCGCTTGACCAATTCCTTGCGTAGGCGCTTTTTGTGTTTATAGTTTGAGTTTGCTCTTGATGAACATTCCCTTCATGATCATCAGCGTTTCTTGCAATGTCATCGTTGATGTCTTTACGAGTAGTCTTAGGATTAGGTACAATGATTTCATTATCTTCATCAATATCACTATCATCACACAGATTGATTTGTGACGCTTGTTGAGATAAATCTTCAATTCCTGCATCATTAATATTAACCTTACTCGGTTCTTGGTTAGCATCATCAAACACAACATGAATGGATTCTTCAACCTTCGATTTGACTTTATTTAAGATGCGAAAGCTCTTTCCATTTTTGGCGTAACCTAGAAAGATTCCTTCATCTGCTTTAGGATCAAATGTCTTTAGGCTTTGGGAACCATTGTTATGAATGAAACATTTTGAACCAAATACATGAAAGTATGAAACATTCGGCTTACGTCCCTTCCATAACTCATATGGAGTCTTTTCATGTTGCTTATTGATCATACACCGGTTCTGAGTGTAGCAAGCAGTGTTGATAGCTTCGGCCCACAACCTTTGAGGCATCTTAGACTCGGCTAACATAGTCCTAGCGGCTTCTTTAAGCGTTCTGTTCCGTCATTCAGCAACTCCATTTTGTTGAGGTGTTCTAGGTGCTGAATACTCATGAAGTATTCCAAAGTCTTTACAAAATTTCTCAACAATATGGTTAGTAAATTCAGTTCCTCTATCACTTCTAATTCTTGTCACTTTTAGATCTTTTGAGTTTTGTAGTTGACGAATTAGAGAGGTGAGCTTGGCACTAGTTTCATCTTTAGATGCTAGAAATTCTACCCATGTATAGCGTGAAAAATCATCAACTATTACTAGTGAATACTTTTTACCACTAACGCTCATGATTTGAATAGGACCAAACAAATCTAAATGTAGTAATTCAAGTATTCGAGAGGTCGATAGATGAAGCTTCTTCTTAAAAGATGATTTAACTTGTTTACCCATTTGACAGGCATCACATAAGCGATCTTTATTAAAGGAACCTTTAGGTAATCCCTCTACGAGATTTAGAGATATTAATTGAGAGATTGTTTTGAAATTGAGGTGATTCATTTTTCTGTGCCATAACCAACCTAATTCGTTTTGATTCTTAGCTACGAAACATGTAGGGTTGTTATCTAATGTTGAATCCCAATCTACTAAGTATACATTGTTTGTTCTTCTTCCTTTTAATTTAGTAGATCCTGTCTTAACATCAATTATCTCGCACAAGTCACTAGAAAATTTAATTTCAAAGCCTTTATCACAGAATTGACTTATGCTTAGGAGATTATGTTTAAGACCCTCAACATAGTATACATCATTGATCATGATGTTCCCCCTATGCATGATACCTATACCTTTAGTTTTACCTTTAGAATTATCGCCGAATATAACTTGAGGACCATTGGTTGCACGATAGTTGATCAAGAGATCCTTTGATCCAGTCATGTGTCTCGATGATCCACTATCTATGTACCATACTGAAGCGTCGGTGTTGGTTCTAGGTACCTGCATTCAAAAGGGCAGATCTAATTTCCTTTAGGTACCCATTTTGTTTTGGGTCCTTCTTTGTTAGTGACGTGAATTAGATTTTTCGGAACCCATATTTGCCTTGTCTTCACTATGGGAGAAAGATTGGCCTTCTTGGGTTTCGTTTTGAGTTGCATACTTTTTCTAGATGTATAGAAATATCCTTGATTATAGTAATAATCATAATCGTAATCATAATTATCATAGTGTTGATAATATGAACTGGATTGTTTTGGATATAGACGTTTGATTCTGTTTGGTACTGGCTTAGGATGCACTTTTGGTGCGGGACGCTTAACGTTTGATTCACTGGCAGAAAATATCTCCTTAGCTTTTTGAGCGTTTGGATATATTTTCTTTTGTGAGACATTCGCTTTGGTCTTTCCTTTGCCTGAGTCAGTGTTGACTTTATCATTAGCTTTTGTACCAGTATTTGTTGATTCATTCAGCGTTTGTCTGATTGAACTTTCTTCAACAAAGATTACACCTTTTCCTTTGTTGATTGTTGTAACATTGGACGCTTTGGCTTTATAACTAAATTTATCAAAACCTAGACCGGTCTTTTCACCAAATGCCCTGGTTACTTTAGTCACATTATCTAGCGTTCTAGACGCTTTTGATAATGAAGAGATAAGCTGCTCTGATTTGGCAAGTTTAGCGACCATTTCAGCTTCTCTTTTGACTATTATATCAAGATCACCTTTTAGCTGAGTAATTTCACTCTCGAGTGATTGGTTTTTCTCAATGCACTGTTGCTGAATTTGCAACTCTGCTTTGAGCGTTAAGTTGTCACTTCTGAGTGCTGAAATAATACAATGGTGATTTTGGAATAATTTGGTGGCATCTTGACAATCTGTATAATATTCCTTTACTTTGTCAAGTAATTCATCATAAGAGAGAGGATGATACAAATCAGTGGTTACCTCAGATGGTAAGTCGTTAGATGCTTCATTTTCTCTTGCCATGAGACAAATGAATGCTGAGTCCTTTGATGGTTCATCATCGCTGCTTTCATCTGATGATTCCAAGTCCTCTTCAGGCGTATAGAGAGGTTCTGATTCTGCTAGCAAGCCTTGTTGTCTCAGGTTGCTCCTGAATTGGTTTCTATCCGCGTGATCTTGCTTTGTAGGTTTAGACACACTTGGATATGGGCAATTAACTTGGAAATGCCCTGGTCTCCTGCAGTTGTAACAAAGATTGGTCTTCATCTTTTGTTCGTTTGTTAATCTTGTGGATCGTTGGTTTAACGCTGCAGGCGCTGAGAGATCTTGCTGAGAAGGAGTTTGATATTGAATTGGCGCTAGGGAGGAGGACGTAGGATAGTGAGGCGCTTGATATTGTGGTTGTATTTGAGGAAGCGCTTGATATGAACTTTGTCCTGGGTGCTTAGGACTGTTTCCCTTCTTTTCATATTTCAGGAATTTCCTGAATCTATTTAGAAGCGCCAGTTCTTCTTCCTCACTTATATCCGAACCTTTTTTTTTGATAGGTTTTCCTTTGATTGATGCCATTAGCGCTCCAGATTCGATCACTGGATTACTTACTGCATCACTGGCCGAATTCAGCTCAAACTCAAATGCTTTGAGTTCTGAAAAAGCATCTTCTGGAGTTAGGCTGTCCAGATTGTTTGATTCTCTCATTGCAGTTGTTTTCATCAGGAATCTGCTTGGAAGACTTCTAAAGATTTTGACCACTGTTTCTCGATTTTGTAGCTCCATACCCAGAGATGTTAGTTCAGTGACAAGGGCTGTAAACCTCATGTCTAATTGCTCTAGCGTCTCATTAGGTAGCATCTTGAAGCCGTTGAATTTTTCTTTGGCAATTGATAATTTGTTTTCCTTTATTTGTGCTGAGCCACCACAAATAGTAGCCAACTTATCCCAAATTTCTTTAGTTGTATTGCATGATTTGACTTTGTTGAATAAGTTGTCATTGTCACCAATGGCTGTGTATAATGCATTCCGACCGACATTGTCTAGATTGGCTCGTCGACGCTCATCGGTGGACCATTCTTGTTTGGGCTTCTCCACATAACCGTTAGGTGTTTCTTCTGTGGCTTCGGGCGCTCTGGTGATAACTTTGTATATTTTGATTGGCCCATCTGAAATGATATCACACATTTCATCATCACATGAACACAAATAAGTAAACGCTTTGACCTTCCAAGAGTCATAATTTGACTCGGTCAACTTGGGAACTTTAGAGAATGCCATGAAGAATTTAAAGTAATTTTAAAGCGACTATAAAAAAATGGATCTGAACAAGCAGTTACGCTTGGAAACGCTTAGGTTTCAACTTCAACCGCTCTGATACCACTTGTTGGTCCCAAGTGGTATACGAAAGGGTCTAGAAGGGGGGGTTGAATAGACCCTGAAGTCTTTTTCGACTTCTTAAAAGTTCGTATCACTTTGAAGTATTTGAACGCTTGACAAGTTTAAGCGCTGGATGTGGCGCTTGAGAAACGTTAACTTAGACTCGGTGATTTCAACGCTTACCAAAGTAGGGCAGAGTTTAGTCACTAAATCAGAGTTAGCACAGCGGAAGTATTTTATAGCTTAGCGTTCGGTTAATTAATCGAAAGTAGTCGCTTAGTTGTTTTAAGACTTTATCAGAATGTATGCAATATGAATAGTAAATCAGTAAAACAATGAATGCTTAAAGAGGTAAATGACACAAGATATTTGTAAGGTTCACTGGGTGATGTAATCCCAGCTACGTCCTTCTTCTCCTTTTATCAGGGAGGTTTTTCCACTATGATGATTATCGAAGAGTCACACAGAGACTTCTACAAGATAGAGGGAGATTGGATATGATCTCGGAACTCCTTGGTCACACAGATTTCAGCTCCACTAAAGACCTTCTATCCCCTTGCTTCTTTCACTCAGAAATGGTGCAAGTTACTCTTGATCTCGGAACTCCTTGGTCACACAGATTTCAGCTCCAATAGAGATCAACTTCAACAAGCTTCTTTTACACAAAAATATTGCTTGCAAGTCAACCAGCTTTCTCACTCAGATGAAAGGTGTTGATGGTTTTGGTCACGGGTTTGTTTGTTTTTGGAAAGTTCAAACAACTTGGGGATATCTCAATGGTAGTATAGGTTCTTCTTAAAAAGAGATTTGAGATATGGGTGACTGTCTCTGGAATATTTGTGAAAAGCTTATATGGATATTTGGCTATGATTTTCAGTAAGCTTTTCTTTCAACAAAGTAGGTATTTTTTTTGCTTTTTTTGTGTGTCTCTTTTTACTTGTTTGTTGAAAGAGCTATTTATAAGGTATTGGTGGTTTTTGGTCCGTTTGACACGGTTGGAGTCTCGTTTCCCCAAACATTCCTTGAGTTCAGACATTTCTAACTTTGGGTATACTTAATTAGTTAGGCATGTTCTTGGTTTCATAACTTCTGACAGTTTCGGTCAAAAGAATGGCTTACCCATACGTTATAGTGCTTATATTTTAATAGCACTTATCCGACTTTTAATGCATCTTGTCTTATTTCCGTTGGAAATAATTCGTCCGTTTGATTCATGCATTTTTAAGTCTTTGGATGGTTTTGGGTTTGAGTTTTCAGGTTACGTTCTTTGTAGGTTGTGTTGGTTTGACCTTTTGGACGCTTGCTGAAGAGAATAGTTATTCTCGTGTATTGGACAGACGCTTGGACTGATCCTGAGTTTCTTCTCTTTATTTCAGACGCTTACTCTTCAATCTTGTCTTGATGGTCTTACTGAGAATTCCGTCATTTCACTTGATGTTGAGTATTCGGCCTGAGTTATCCATTCTTAGTTTGAGCACTGGGATAATCCCTAAAGCGTTTGACGAACGCTTCAAGATATCTTTATCTATTGTAGCTTCAGACGCTTGATCTTCACCTTCATTACTTGGTAGACTCACCCAGAATTTTCCTAAGTGATTTAGTGTCACATACTTAGTGAATTCTACAATGATAAATACTATAAGCCTAAGATAAATAAGCTTTCAGTTACTTATACATAACATTCTATGAAAGCTTTTACACTTTTCGGGGTCTAACAGGAAGTCCTATTTGTCATCATCAAAACATCTAATATGAAATTCCTAACAATTTCCCCCTTTTTGATGATGGCAATACTTATTTAGTTAACGCCACATTCTTCAAGAGTCTCGTTGGAAGCTTGAGATACTTAACTTGTACAAGACCGAACATTCTTTTTAGCGTTCGAATTATTAGTTTCTACATGGAAGCGCCTACTACGTCTCATTTGAAGGTGGCGAAAAGAATACTTCGGTACATCAAAGGTACAATTAATTATGAAATTTAATATTCATCTACTAAAGACTTCAAGGTTGTTAGCTATTGTGATAGTGATTGGGCTGGTAATATTGATGATCAAAAGAGCACTATTGGGTTTGTGTTCTTTATAGGAGGTTCTGCCTTTACATGGAGTTCTAAAAAGAAACCAATTGTGACATTGTTAACTTATGAAGCCGAGTATGTCGTAGCAACTTCTTGTGTATGTTCAGCGATTTGGCTAAGGAGTTTGTTGAAGGAACTTCATCAACCACAAGAAGAATCAACGAAGATTGAGTTGAGTCGATAATAAGTCCGTACTTGCATTGGCTAAGAACCCGGTGTTTCATGAAAGAAGCAAGCACATTGATACAAGATATCACTTTATAAGAGAGTGCATATCAAAGAAAAAAGTGGAGCTCGAATTTGTGAAGTCACAAAATCAAATTCCGGATATTTTTACCAAGCCATTGAAGTTCGAGAATTTCCAAAAAGTTGAAAATGCTACTTGGAGTAATGAATAAAGTTTAAGAGGGGTGTTGAAAATAATAAACTAGATTCATCTAGAAAAGTCTAAGTATTTAATTAGGTACATTGTTTTAGTACATATATTTGTCTCTTGATTTAATTCATGTATGGGAAAAAGGATATGACTAGAATTAATTAATTAGTGGTACATGTATAGAGCTTGATACATGTTTGAGTTTGCCTATAAATAGGCACAAGTTGTAGTCATTTTGTAATCAAGTTGAACAAGTAAAAATCAACTTCAAGAGTTAAAAAAACAAAGAGAAATAGAGTCACGTGTTTTCCCCACTCCTTTATAAAGTGAGTTTGAGAGTTGAGTGTTTATATTGCTCCAATTTCTAACAAACCCATGCCTGATTTCTAAGAACACACACACACACACACACACATATATATATATATACGATATTTGACAATATTTTTTTAAGTTTGATTTTTTATTTTGAAAATTGGTTTTAGAAGTAAATCTGCAGATGGAAAGGGGCAATAAGTTAATTTAGCTTTTTCTATTTTTTAAATATTTTTCTTTTTTTTCAGAAAAAAACTTCATAACGACATTTAGGTCATTGCACGTTTACCACCAACCCTATCATAAAATGAATCAATAGGATGTTAGATTAATTTATGAAACAAAAGAGTGTTTTTGTAACTAGGCCATATTTCCAAGGTAATAGATGTAATTTTCCCTAACTATATATACGAAAAATTGCTTTTTTTAGTCCCATATTCTTGAGTGTTGCAAAGTTGGCAGATCTTGTAGAAAAAATTAGATATTTAGTCCACTCCACCTACTTCCCATTTCTCCTTATCCCACCTCGACCATACTAGGCCGTCCGTTGAGCCTCACTATGATTCACAGTCGTGCTTCTTTTGAAATTTGATGTCGAAGAGGAACAACCTTTGTTGAGCAGCAACAGAGAACGGTATTGAGGTTTTGGTTTTATAAACGACGATGGGGGTTGCGGGTGGGATGGAGGGTTGGGAGGGGGGGGGGATGTAGGTCTATTTGTAAACAATAAATTCTCTTTTAAAGTAAAAAAAATGAACCTTTGGATAAACTTGAGATCAATGTCTCAAGATTATATATATAGAAGAACGAAAAATTTGGTTCTTTGAATAGTCAAGAGATTAATGGTTAGAATGAGTTAGCAAAAATTGGGGTAAAACTATCTATGTATATTTATTTAATTTAGTTTTTTAAAAAATAACTTTGGCAATTTTTAGGTTGGGGTAAAAAACACCATTTGAGGTAATATGTACGGCGGAAATATAGGTGGATGAGGTGGATAAGAGGGGACTATTAGTAAGGATTTAATGCATAAAACCCAAGTGTTCTATTAGTAAGGATTTAATGCATAAAATCCCGAGTTACTATGCATTAAACTAATTTTTTGATAATATTTGTATGTAAAATTTTATTTTTATTTTAATAGATCAGTAAAATGATAATTCTCATGTGTAAAAGAAAAACCTACTTTCAATAAAAATTATAGTAGTTTTCGAAATATATATACTCGACATTTTCTGAGTATCTATTATCGTATGATTGAAAAATAAATACACATAAAAAGACATATTAAACTCTAATTTTGAACCTAATTGCTCATATGAACACTCATTGTATTGGTAATATATATTATCAAGATAATTGTTATTGGACTTTTTGCCATTATTTTCATCCTACTTGATTTTCTATTAAATTTATTTGGAGATAATGAATTTGTCTAGTTTATTATTAGATGCAAGAAATTAGCTGAAAAATTAATAATGCTTTGTTCCTTATGAATCAACGTACAACTAAGTGGAATAATTAAAATATTTTTAAATAAAACTAAAAATAAATTAACCACAAATTTCAACTATATTGTAATGACAATTTTTTTTTAAATTTGTAACGTAACAACTATTAACACCAATATAATCATTTTTGATATAACTTTTTATTATTTTTAAATTTGTCGATGCCTTGTATTTTTCCTTATGAACAAAGGTTTTTATAGGTTTTTGTGAAAAATGCTTATTAATTTTACTTCTTATATTTCTTTTCCAACAATATAAGGTAAAGTACTTATTAATTTTAAGGGGAAAAAAAAGCTGGAGTTGTTCACAATTTAATTTTTTCTTTCTTTTTTTGGAAATTGCTTTTTCCTCTTTCTCTTTTTTTCTTTTCTGATAATTTATTTTTTAAAAGAAAATATATTATAAATAAAAAGGAAAAAGATCATGGGCGTGGGGAGAAGCTTAGAGGAATTGCAATCTAGACCTTAAGGTTGAGGAAAGAATCACTAACCAACTCTACTACAACTCTTCTTTGCTTACATCGAAAACCTTAACTTAATACTTATGGAGAGCATACAATAATATATATATATATATATGTATATCCAAGAACGAAAATTTAAATTCTTGAGGGGGCCGGGCCCCCAACTCCCCCTAAATTCGCCCCTGTATATATATAATATGTATGCCATATTTCAAAGCTTGGAATTTTAACCCAACACCTGTTGGTCTAGTGGTATCCACCTCCCACTTTATGTGAGAGGTCCTGAGTTCGAATCCAGGCTGCCAGAAGTTGTGGCTCTTCCCTCCTTTATAGAGCTAGATAGAGTCTTTATGGCTTGGAATTTTACATGAACTAACTTTCATACAAGTGTTAAAGTGTTAACCTAGCCCAATTCAATTTCAGTTTTTCTGGCATGAGATATCCTGTAAAACACTAAAATTTTTGCTACTTCGAAGTTTATGTGCTACTTCGGATTTCTTCTCGTTCTAACCATTATATCCGTTTCTCTCCTTAATCTTTCCTTTTCCTTTTCGTTTTATCTTTTTCGCTTAGTTGTTTTCTTCGCTGCTTTCTTTAGGATTTCAGTTCCTAGGGTTTCTGTATTTCTCTTGTCCTTTATTTTTGTCTGTTTCTTTCTCTTTTGCAGTGTGTGTTCAAGAATCCGTTGGTAACTTCTCTGGGGGTGTACTGGGGGCCCGATCTCAGTTTTATTTCAAGCAATGGGTTCAAAGTCGGGCAGTATGGAGGGAGATATTGACAGAATGGCGGATTGCTTATCGTTATCGGATGTGGAAGGAGGTCAGTTTATGGTACCATACGGAATATGGGGGGTAGATAATAAGATAATGGGTCTAGGGGTGGTTGGTCGACTGTTAACCAATCGCAGGTATAATTTCGGGGCGATTAAGGAGACATTTCTGGACGCGTTTAACCCGGTTCGGGGAATGGAGATCAAACAAATAGAGAACAACAGGCTACTATTCATATTCAATCATGAGGTGGATAGGGACAGGGTGTTCACCAAAGGTCCATGGAACTTCCGAAAAGAGCTCCTAGTGCTGAAAATTTTAGGCGAAACCGATGACCCGGTGACGACAAACCTGGACTGGAATGACATGTACGTCCAAGTAAAGGGTCTCCCTGTGGGTAAAGGTACAGATAAACTGGCGGAGTTTATTGGTAACAATATCGGAATTTTCAAGGAAGGGGAATTAGAGGGGCCAGAGCAGAATTGGGGCATTCTTATGCGAATCCGAGTGAGTTTAAACATTACTAAGCCTCTCCCTAGGTTCATGCCGTTGTGTTCTCCAGAGGGGGAGGAGATTAGGGTCACTTTTAGCTACGAGAAGCTTGCGAATTTCTGTTACTTTTGCGGTATGCTGGATCATCTGAGTGATTATTGTGGATTGCGATACAAAGAGGATTTTGTGAACCCGGGCAAGAATACCCCCTTTGGGCCAGAACTCAGGGCTCCTCCACCGCGACGGTTCCCTCCTCCAACTTCTCAAACTCGGAGATCAGAGGGGCTCAATTGGCGATGGTCGAACTCGGGGTCAAGGAGTGATGGAGAGTGGAGGCCGAGGCATGGGGGTTCTCTTTCCCATTCCTCACACGACCCATCTCTATCTAACTCCCTAGCCCGTTTTCGCTCTCCCCAAATGAATCTCTCTCCGTTCATTAATCGCGATCGGGATCATGAGGTTCGAGACAGGGAGGAATCGGGTGAAACGAATTCAAGTCCGTCTACGATCCCGGAAGGTTCGGTGGGAGGAGCTTTAGGCACGGTGGTCCCAAACTCACTACCCCACGATACCCTAACTCGATCACCACCTTATAACTGTCCACTAGCCATACGAAACCAGCCCATAACCGAGTCTCCCCAAACACCAAATTCCCAATCTCTAAATTCTATCCCTCATCTCTCGACAC
This sequence comes from Buddleja alternifolia, assembly GCA_019426215.1. Lineage (NCBI taxonomy): Eukaryota > Viridiplantae > Streptophyta > Magnoliopsida > Lamiales > Scrophulariaceae > Buddleja > Buddleja alternifolia. The sequence continues at coordinate 31,677,782 of CM033398.1, forward strand.
AAGCCAACATCCTTCCATCTTCCCCAGTGGTTTAGATTCGTACATCACTGAACGAAAACATTACCCCTTTTTTTATATCTCTAAACCAAAATCCTACCCCAAATATGCTAACAAGCCCGATTCTCATCAATATACCACTTCAGTTTAACACATCTCCTTCTATCAAAAATACGCGCCAAAAAGTCAACCGTAGAGGTTCTGGAAGAGGCAGGGGTATCCTTCCCCCGTTAGCTTTAAAAAGGAAATTCTTGGAGATGAGTGAGATTCCAGTGGAACAGGTAGATAGCCCAAATAGACGTCAGCTGACCTTGGCACAGATGGATTCAGAAATTCCGGCAGAGGCTGCCAAGCAGCCTCGCCATTTACAATGAATCTCTTAGCATGGAACTGCCAGGGCCTAGGGGGAGCCGGGGCAGTTCAGTACTTGGTGGAGACTATTCATCACTATAATCCCTCTTTGGTTTTCATCTCGGAGACCAAATGTAAGAGTAGCAAGTTTGATGGCCTTAAGGCTCGTTTAAATATGTTCGGTTGCAATGTGGATTCAGTGGGAATTGGAGGCGGTTTGGGCCTTCTCTGGGACAAGCACTACTACAGAAATGGCTTATTACAGCGGTTTTTTTAGACCAATTATAGCGGTTTTAACCGCTGTAATAGGTACCTATTACAGCGGTTATAAAAATAACCGCTATAATAGGTACTCCCTATACAGGGGCTATTTTTATAACCGCTGTAATAGGTGGTAAATTTTTTTTTTTTTAATAACCTATTACAGCGGTTATGAAAATAACCCCTGTAATAGGGTACCCAATTACAGCGGTTATTTTTATAACCGCTGTAATAGAGGTTAAATTTTTATTATTATTTTTTTTGTAGGGGTTAAATCGAACACACAAAATAATTGAACGCCGCGGCATTGGCTACTGCATGTGAACGCCTCGGCGTTCATCCCCTGCTGCTCCGGCCAGTTTTGGTAAAATATGTATAACTTTCTCTACCAATATCGGAATAAGCTGATTCAAGTTGCTATAGAATCCTAAACCAAAGATCGACAACTTTCAAGAAGACACCAAATCCAAAATCAAACGTTAAAGATGATAAAAGTGTCTCACAAGTCATTGAATGAGAAAACTCCATCGTAAGACGTCTCTTCCGATGGCGTTTTCACCTCCTTCCGTACATATCTGATCTTTGTCTTCAACATAAGAAATGTACCTTTGCCACTTATGTTTCCATTGGTGTACCAAGTGTGTAATTTGGACATGGGTAGAGAAATCTATTCCATAAACGCTAGCATTGCGCATACAGTTTTTATCTTTATGCATGATTTACCTTCAATCCTTGTTCTTTTCCTCCAAATGTTATGTTATTCTATAAAATATGAGAAAACAAAGGTCAAAGCATAATATGTGATCAAATTATCAAAGAAACCATGAAAATCAATTTGCTAAACGGGGCGAATCATGTGTAAAATTGGCATATATCAATAATCAACACGAGATCTAGATCTAAGCCTTTCCCAACACACCGAAAATATGAAAAATAAAGCAAATATCAACATTCAACAAACTAAAAATACAAATATTCTACATGAAATCTGAGATGATTTCGGATCAAAACCTCATTTATGGTGGTGGTGGTGGTGGCGGTCGTGGTGGTGGTAGTGTCGGCGGCGTTGGTGGAGGTGGTAGTGTTGACTGTGGTAGTGTCGGCGGCGTTAGTGAGAGAGAGAGAGAGGAGTGTAAGAGAGAGAGAGAGAGAGAGATGAGTGAGAGATAGAGAGGAAATGAAGAAGATGAAATTTGAAATTTCAAATGAAGAAGAGAAAGAGGAGTGAGAGATATAGAGAGGATTTTTATATTCGGTCAAAGCCTATTATAGCGGTTCTTCTCAGAACCGCTATAATAGGTCCATTAATTTTGGGGGGAAAATGGGGGGGAATTTTTTTAAAATATTTTGACCTATTACAACGGTTCTTTCAAGAACCGCTGTAATAGGTCACCTATTACAGCGGTTCTTCAAAGAACCGCTATAATAGGTCTTTGATTTATTTATTTTTTAATTAATGGACCTATTATAGCGGTTCTTTGAAGAACCGCTATAATAGGTCCATTAATTTTATTTTTTTTAGTAATGGACCTATAACAGCGGTTCTTTGAAGAACCGCGGTAATAGGGTACCAGTCAACCCTTTTACAGCGGTTCATGTTTTTTTTTAATTAATGGACCTATTATAGCGGTTCTTTGAAGAACCGCTATAATAGGTCCATTAATTTTCTTTTTTTTTTTTAGTAATGGACCTATAACAGCGGTTCTTAAAAGAACTGCTGTAATAGGGTACCAGTCAACCCTTTTACAGCGGTTCACCCATGAACCGCTGTAATAGGCCCCTCCGTTGAGCGGTTTTTTTAAAACCGCTGTAATAGGTGCACTATAATAGGTCATTTCTGTAGTAGTGAAGAATTTGGACGTGGTTCTACAGTCATTCTCAAAGAACCATATCGATGTACGGGTTTACCCATCCGATGGAAGTGATCACTGGCGGTTCACAGGATTTTATGGAGAACCGGTCACTTCCAATCGTAAGGAATCATGGAAGCTGTTGGAAAAGCTTAGCCAACAATCGCATGCACCGTGGGTAGTAGCAGGAGATTTTAACGAGATTCTTAATCAGGAAGAGAAAGATAGAGTGAACCCTCAGGCCAACTGGCAAATCAGGGATTTTCGTGGGGCTCTTGAAGTGTCAGAACTACACGACATGAGCTATATTGGTGATAAATTTACGTGGTCAAACAGGAACGAGACACCACACACGGTCCGAATGAGACTAGATAGAGCTTGCGCAAATGCAAAGTGGGACGATAGATTTCCTCGAACCCAAGTTCGACACTTAGACACAATGGCTTCGGATCATAGCCCACTTCTTATACAGACGGAGCCCAAGGAGCAGGCATATTTTAGAAAAAGGAAAAGACTTTTCCGTTTTAAATCCTAATGGATCCGCTCAGAGGAGTGTGAAGAGGTTATACGAAATTTGTGGGACCCGAGTGGAGCAGAGGAACCGAATCTACATGCTTGGTCTAATATCCAATATTGCCGGGTGGGGTTGCTTGCTTGGAGCAAAAGAAGTTTCGGTGAGGTACAGAGACATATCAAAAATCTTGAGGATAAGTTAGGGCGACTATATAAGGGTGATATTACACGAGAGGTTAAGGAACAGATTGATCAAACTAAGGCAGAGTTGGATAGCTTAAGAGCACAAGAAGAAACGGGATTGCAACAAAGAAGTAAGACTCATTGGATGTGTGATGGAGACCGAAACTCAAAATTTTTCCATGCTTGTGTGGCGGAGCGGAGAAGACGAAACACGGTTTCTCATCTTTGTGATGAGCAGGGGGTAGTATGCAAGGAGGAACGAGAAATTCACGAAATAGTGCAGAGATACTTCGATCGGATTTTCTCCTCTATAAAACCCGACTTGGAACTTATTGAAGAAGTGATAAGTGTAATCCAGCCTCGTGTGACCCCCGAGATGAACCAAAGGATTCAAGCAGCATACACGGCCAAAGAGGTGACCAATTCTTTAGCACAAATGCACCCTTATAAATCATCGGGCCCAGATGGTATGTCTCCTATATTTTCCCAACGCTTTTGGTCTATTGTTGGTCCGGATGTTACTCGTTGTGTCCTCAATTTTCTTAATCATAAACGTTTCCTTTCCAAGATGAACTTTACGCATATAGTCTTAATTCCTAAAACTGACAGTCCGGATCGTATAACTCAATTTTGGCCCATAAGTCTCTGCAATGTAATTTATAAACTCGCCTCTAAAACTATAACTAATCATCTGAAACCCCATTTACCTTTTCTTATTTCGGAATCACAATCTGCTTTCATTCCCGGTAGACTCATTTCTGATAATATCCCAGTTGCCTTTGAGATTAACCATTTTCTGAAGCTCAAAACGTGGGGCCAAAAAGGAAATATTGCGCTAAAAATTGACATGAGAAAAGCCTACGACAGAGTCGAATGGTCATTCTTGGAGAAGGTGTTGGTAAGATTAGGTTTTGATAGGAATTGTGTGGATTTAATTATGATGTGTGTGAATTCAGTCTCCTATTCCTTTTTGTTAAATGGTGCTCAATTTGGTCATATTATCCCGCAGAGGGGGCTCCGTTAAGGGGATCCCCTCTCGCCTTATCTTTTCCTCTTTGTGGCGGAGGTGTTTAGTTGTTTGATTCAGCGGGCGGAGAGAGCTGGACAAATCTAAGGAGTAGCGATCGCTCGACATGCCCCATGCGTGTCACATTTACTCTTTGCGGATGACACGGTGATTTGTGCTAGAGCAAGAGAGTTAGACCTAATTTGTATCAGGGTGATTCTTCGAAAGTATGAGTTGACTTCGGGGCAGGTTATTAATATGGACAAATCGGCGATGATCTTTAGCAAAAATACCCTGGTAGATATACGAAGTGCGCTGGCGGCGGTCCTAGGCATCCAGGTGGCTGAGAAGTTCGACAAGTACTTAGGTCTTCCCTCTGTGGTGGGGCACTCGAAGAAAATAATATTTAATTCCATAAGAGACAAGGTGAGTAAGAGAATTCATTAATGGAATGCAAGGTTCCTTTCGCAGGCGGGGAAAGAAGTGTTACTTAAAGCCGTGATTAAAGCCATCCCGACTTATGCCATGAGTGTGTTCAAATTACCGGATGGATTACTACAGGAGATACAAAGTTTGATGGCAAATTTTTGGTGGGATAATAAGGATACCAAGAAGATACACTGGTTGGCTTGGGATAAACTATGCAGAAGTAAAGATGAGGGAGGTATCAGGTTTCGGGAACTTAAAGTGTTCAATATGGGGATGTTGGCGAAACAAGGATGGAGAATTTTCCATAACCCGCAAAGTCTTCTCAGTAGACTTTATCAAGCTTGGTATTTTCACGATTCGTCTTTTTTTGAGGTGGAACCAAGTGCAGGGATATCGTTCACTTGGAGGAGTATATTGGGGGCTAGGGAGCTATTGATGGCGGGGTCTCAATATAGGGTAGGATCCGGGGAGAAAGATAGAATAGGGCAATCACAATGGCTCCCGAGGAAAGGAGATTGCCGAGTTATCACTCCGCCTAATACTCTACCGGGGGAGGCAAGGGTTAGCCAACTGATTGATTAACAAACGAGATGGTGGAATGTGCCGCTGGTGAATGAAATCTTTTGGCCAAATGATGCTGCCTCTATTCTTGCTATACCCCTCGGTAACACTCATTCACAAGACCGCATCATTTGGAATGGAACGAAGTCGGGCAGATTCGCGGTAAACAGTGTGTATCACCTAGCTAGGAACCTGAAATCTAATTTGCTCCCTTCTATTTCGGAGAACACTCGAGCAGACAGGCATCCCTGGAACTTCTTATGGCAAGCAGGAGTCCCTCCTAAGGTGAGATTGTTTGGTTGGAAAGTATGTCAGAACGCAATACCTACTATCCAAAATTTACGCCAACGCAAGATGGAAGTGGATGGAGTGTGTGGCTTATGTGGGACGGAAGAGGAGGACCTCGAGCATATCATGCTTAGATGTCCTATGGCGCACCAAGCTTGGGCACTGTTGGGACTCCCGTGGAGAATGGTGTCGGATTGGAGAGGGAAGTCTCAAAACTGGTTACGGGGGATACATGCGGAGCTAGATCGCGAGGACTACTGTTTTTTCTTAGTGATGGGTTGGTTTATATGGTATAATCGAAATAAAAGTACCCGCGAGAACCATCACTTAGAGCCGGATGGATTGGTGGGAGCAGCGTGAATATTTTTTCAACAATTCCGGCAGGCGGTTTCGTCTCAACCACCCAAGGGACCATTATCGAAACAAGTGAAGTGGCTGGCTCCTCCCTCTGGGCGAGTTAAAGTTAACTTTGACGGGGCAACATTCCTCAATTTATCGGAGATGGGCACGGGCGTAATCGGAAGAAATGCTCTTGGGTCAAAGCTTGCATGGAGTCGGCGACGTTTCCCTTTCTGCAGCGGCGTGCTTCATTCGGAGCTTATGGCAGCAAAGGAGGCGGTGGAGTTGGCAATTCGGGAGGGCTGGAGAGAGGTGATCTTGGAGGGGGATAATGCTTCGGTTATTACCTAGTTAAGTTCGTTCGAGGAGGATCTCTCGGATTTGGGATCTCTTACTCAATACATAGTCTCTTTATTTCCGTTTTTTTTGTCTATTTCTTTTATGTTAGTCAGTCGTTCTTGCAACTTCGTTTCTCATTTTATTGCTCAGTCAGCTGAGTTGGGGCAGGAGCCTGTTCCTGAACTTCCCCCTCGGGCTGAGGAAGCCTTTCTGTTGGACCTTCAGCTTGTTTAATATAGTTATCGTTCTTATCAAAAAAAAAAAAAGAAGAAAAATTGAGTTACGTGTCAAAATCAACTTAATACAATATCTATGTAACCAAAATATAAAATAAAATACAATATCCAATTGACGATTTTAATTTATGGATGGTTAATGCAAAAAGGTCCATAGGACACTTATTTTGGCACGTGACTTAAAATCATTCTCCCTTGTACATTTGCTAATATAGAATCACATTATTAAATTTCTGAATTGTACTATTCTCCTTTCCTTCTTTTTAACTAACTTATTAGTTATTATACGATTCTTTTAAATAATTATTTGTATTGCCATACTTTTAATAAGAAGAATATAAGATGCGATATTGGAAGATGAAACATTAAACTCTTCATTTTATATTACGTCGACGTGCACAAACTTTCTTATGAGGTATAATGCGTGGACACTCTTAAAAATAGCTCGTGCAGTATTGTACCTGTGCCGGATATCGATACTCTCGAATGTAGTATTTCACACTTTGAAGCGTCTGAAATAAAAAGAAAATAGAAGTTCTTGATATTGTATCCATACAAAATTTGAAACATCCAACACACTTAAATACCATGTAGATTATGTTTTTAAAATAAAACAATACTTGTTGGGCTATAATAGGAAAATAATTAATAATTTGGGCTTTTGTTAAAAATTAAAAATTAAAAGTTAAACAAATAACAAAGAAATTTAAAGAAATAAAAAAAATCTTATTTATATGGCAAAAATTCAATTTTAGTCCCATTGGATCTTTCCATTCTAGTTTTAATCCCACACTTTATGGAATTCTAAAAAACGTCCCAATAATTTGAAAAGATTGTAATGTTAGTCCCTTTTTTAAACAACTTTAGTCCCATACTTTATTTTGCGTTTTAAAAATTACATTTTTCCCCATGAACTATACAACATGTACTAAACACCCCCTAAACGCTTTAAGGGATTCTAAAAACTGTCCCAATAATTTGAAAAAGTTGTAGTGTTAGTCAATTTTTTAAACAACATTAGTCCCATACTTTATTTTGCATTTTAAAAGTTGCATTTTGCCGCATGAACTATACAAGATGTACTGTCCGAATAATTTGAAAAAGTTGTAGTGTTAGTCATTTTTTTAAACAATATTAGTCTCATACTTTATTTTGCATTTTAAAAATTACATTTTGCCGCATGAACTATATAAGATGTACTAAACACCCCCTAAACATAAATTTTTTTTTACTTACCCCCCTTAACATATTTTTATTTCACATAATTTTTCAAGGGGTAAGTGCACATTAATTTTTGTTTGGGGAGGGGTGTTTTTACATCTTGTATAGTTTAGAGGGCAAATTGCAAAATAAAGTATGAAACTAACGTTGTTTAGAAAAAGGACTAACATTACAATGTTTTCAAATTATTGGAACATTTTTTAGAATACCATAAAGCGTGAGACTAAAACTAGAATGACGAGATCCTATGAGACTAAAATTAGAATTTTGCGTATTTATATTAATGAATTTATTGAATCAAATTTATTTTTTAAATATTGTATATATATATATATGTGTGTGTGTGTGTATACACGTATTCCCAAGTATTATATCCATATCATATCGTGTTCATATCCTTGTATCTGTGTATCATAGCTTATGAGTCATATTTTCGCTTATGTCTATTTATCCTCTCTTACATATATATGCACGTATCCCCGAGGTAATGTATCCTTGAATGTTAAAATTTATCGTATTTCGTATTCATATCGTATTGTGTCTGTATCCTTGTATCTGTATATCATAGCTTATGAGTCATATTTCCATTTCTGTCTATTTATCCTCTTTCACTGAAAGATAGTTTTAGGTCATGTTTGTTTATATTTTTGACGGAGTGAAAACTAGTAATTTTAAGAAATTAAAACACACGTCTTTAAAACTCATGGCTAACACGAGAAACTCGAAATTTGCAAAAGCAATTTTTATCGATTGAATGACGAATGAATTATGAAATAAGTCAAATTGAAGTAAATATACTTAGTTTATTGGCAAATTAATAACTGGTTAAGAATTGATTATTTGGTAATGCCTATCTTAGACTTTTTATTTATTTGTTCTGTAATCATATATCATATATAAATCTTATACGTTTTTTTTATCATGAGATTATAAAGATAAAATAAATGTAAACAATATATTTCATATGAATACTCATGTCTAAAAGTTTTTTTGTTGTAGATAAAATAAAGAATTCATCATATTTTTTCTCAATTCACTTATTCGATTTTATTTTCAAGTATAATTTTGCATTTGTTGTTATTTTAATCACTTCATTTACATATGAACTTCTAAATTACACGACCAGAATAATAAAAGAACTTCTACATTTAAGATGATGATTCACTTGTGTAAGCACGTTGTAGATTTAACTTATCTATTTTCACATACTTCTATTTAAGGTTTGAGCAAACTGAATTTGAGCTAGAAGTATTACTTTTGCAAGATGTTTTCTTCCCAAATTCCCTACTTTTATCTATTTTAAATTTTAATTTTTCTTTCCATTCTCCTCGCTCAATCTTTCACCTTCCATCCATCATCTGTGTTGCCACCACTGCCACCTAACTCAAATTGCGCTTTCACCCCTACCCTTTGAAAAACAAATGACGTTCCCCCACCTTTGAAAAATAAAACACCGCTATCCCTACCTTTTGAAAATCCAACGATGTTGCCCCATCCTCTGCAAATACAATGTTGTCGCCTCATCTACGCCGCCTCCTCTACCATCTACAAATCACCTTCCTCCTCCACCATCTGTAAATCCGGCCCGTTGTTCATCTCCTCTCGTCGTTGCTGCCTTGTTACCCACTTGTAATTGCTGCAGATGGTTGGTAGGTAGTTTTAGAGGAATGTTTTTTTTTTAAGAAAAACAAAAAAAACCTCTAGGGACTTTAATGGTATGAATCTAAGAGTTGAGGGGCTATTTAAGCGCATTTGAGAGATGAGGGGCTAAAGTGGGACAAATAATAGACTTGAGGGACTATTTAATTGCATTTGAGAGATGATGGATTAAAGTATACAAAAATAATTAAAAAAGGAACAAATTCATCTTTTAAAGTTGATGGATTTAAATTTCCACATGGAGGAACATTATTGTCCATTTAAACACAAAAAGTAAGTGGAGAGCCTTCATAATAATATGGAGTGCTGATATCAATAATCTAAAATAATTGAAAACATCATATTACATAAAAACACTTGTGTTTGTGAGTTCTTTTGAATTAAGTACAAACTATATATCAAATTCTCACAGTAAAAGTATTAATATGATTTTATTCTTAAATATGCTAATTTTATACTCCCCCATCCCAAAAATATATCCCCTTTGACTTTTTGTAGGAATTAAGAAAAGTCAATTGTTTAGGAATTTATCCCTAAATTACCCCCTATGCAAATTAATAAAATATTTATTGTTTATATATTACAATCAAGCTTTCCAAAATGACATTGCATACCTACTAATTAATCCTAAATTAAAGCACAATGTACATAGAAATGTAGTGTAAATTGGCAGGTTATATATTACCAAATTCCATACTTACTTTTTTGGTTACGGCAATTTAGACTATTTTGGTTCTATTACCAAAATAAATTAATGAGATTATATATTTAAAAAGAATTAATACTAAAATATCAAATATAAAGTCAAGAGCATAATAGACACTTACCTAATAAATATTTACTTTTTAAAGTAAGGGACAATCTTTTTGGGACAGATAAAAGTGAAATAGTGGACATCATTTTTGGGACGGGGGGAGTATTTGTTATCATGTTAATAATAACTTCGAGCATGTACAAACTTTCAGATATATGTTGATAATTCTATTGTACAAACATGTTATATTCCATAACAATGAAAAATGAATAAATATTTTTATATAAGAAAATGATTCATCTATATCCCAAAATATGCGTTTGTGTCTCATAGTTTTCATTTTTTTTATATCAGAATAAGGTATAATTTTGTAAATTATCTTTTTAATCTTCAAATTCATTATTCAAAGTAATGATCCGAAAGTATAGCAATTTACCGCTAATTACTATATACTAAAAATATTTATAGAATTTAAGATTATCAAAATTAATAACCAACTTTTTATTTAAGCTAGAATATTGCTTGTGGGTATAAAATTTTTCTTCTTCTTTATTCGCGGTTGTGGGTAAAAAATTATTTTTATTTATTTGTTAGTATTTTATACAAATTAGGAATCTATTTGTTTTTCATATATTAGATAGCGTCCTACTACTAACATATTTTAATTTGTTATTAATAATTAAAGAGTTTCAACTACTAAAATAATTTTAGATACTACTAAATGGTTTCCTACTCCTTAATGGATTCTTTTACTTAATAAATTCTAATATTAATTAGGGGATTGATATTCACACTCCTCTTTTTGATATTCATACTCCACCTACCTTTATATATTTATTCTTTTACCAATATACCCTTTTATTTATTAAACAATAATTGACTTAATTTATTTGATGGACAAATAACTTTTCCATCATTATTTGGAATTCTAGTATTAAAAATGTGAATAGTTTTTTGTTAAAATAATATTAAATATCTTTTTTTTAAATATATAAATTTAAATTTTGTAACACCATTCAAGCCATTTTCATCTTTTTTTTTGGAAAGTTCATGAAAAAGGATCCTTTTTCATGAATTTTTTTTTCTTTGCAGAATTTGTTAAAACAACGTTTATTTACAATACAAATATAAAATTCATGAAGACGGCACCCTCTTCATGAATTTCTCAAAACAAAAATAATAATAATAAAAAGAAAGTGATGAAAAAGGCTTGGATGGTACCGCCTCTAAGTTTTTAAATTTTTTAAATTAAAATTATAATATTTTAAAAAATTTATTATTATTTTAATAAAAAATTCATTCACATTTTTAATACTAAAATTCCAAATAATAATGGAAAGTCATATTTGTCCATCAAATAAATTAAGTCTAACATTATTTAGTAAAGAAAATGGTATATTGGTAAAAGAATGAAAATATAAAGTTAGGTTGAGTGTGATTATGAAAAAGAGGAGTGCGAAAATCAATTCTCTATTAATTATTAATTATTAATAGTAAGTGTGGGTATGAAAGTCTTTTCACAATGAAACAAACAATTAAGCTATTCACACATTTATATAGAGGTTAGATAGATAGATAGATAGATAGATAGATTATATTAGATTAGATATATATATATATATATATATATATATATATATAAATACACACACGTGTCTACATCTCTCTTTGTCATATGCGTAGTATTATTATGCGCCATTTTCTTCTATATTGTGATTCAACAGCAAAAAGTCGACTTGAGGCACTATTCATGATTTCCCCTATTTGATATACATGGCTACCATTTATCCTTAGACGTATAGCAGTCCCCGGCCCCCTTCCCCTCAAAAAAGAGGAATCATAACTGCAAGCATTTCTCATGTGCTGTCTCTCTCTATTAATAATGTTCTCAACAAGAAAGGCCCATGTGGATAAATAAATTTGATTTGTGGACACAAATTAATTGTCTTCTTCATTCAATAGTTGGAAACTTCTAGTTTTATGGAAGCTGGATACTTCTTTAATTTCACTTCTTTTATCTATATTTATGGGGTTATTATCTTCTAACCTTGTTCTTCGGGATCTCATATTAATTGTTTTTTCCACTTTATCGCTATGAAGTCGCTAGATCGAGGTTTGACTTACGAGCTCAAGTAATTTGGTCTTTGGAGACATGAAATTCAAATGGTTTTATATCTCATATTTTTCAAATGTCATCTACTACATAAATGTTATAGCTTTTGTTGAGGCCTTAATTGAGTTTCAAAATCAACTCAATTTAACACATCACATAGCTTAAGTCGTGATTTTTTTTTGTTTCATTTTCATTTTGCGAGAAATTAGTGATCGAAAAAGCCTATTGAGTTCACGTCCTTCCCTAATTAGTACTCCATCCGTCCCAAAAAGGATGTCCCTTTGAACTTTGCTTAGAAATTATCAAAAGTCTATTGTTTCCCAAAAACGCCCTTTCCATAAAACAAATGATAATGAATAACTCTACCATTTAAAACATGTAATGATTTAAATTTAATTTATGGTTGTGTCTATTATCCATGTAAGGTAATATTTTTCCTTAATTGTGGTTGCATAAAAATGAATTGGTTATATATTCATCAATTAAAAAGGAGGGTAATATAGTCAAATTAGACAATAAATATATACTTTTATAGTAAGGGACAAACACTTTAGGACAGATAAAAGTGGAATAGTGGACATCCTTTTTGGGACGGAAGGAGTATTTTTTATTTATAACTTGTACTCTTAAAAAAATAAATTATGACGTGTAACATGGGTGGAAATTAAGGCCCCCACCAAATTAAAATCATATATTTTAGCATGTGGGTAGGTGATATATAAGTTCGCTCATACATTGATGCAGGGGTAATTCTACGATGGCGATGAAATCTATCCATCATATAGTTTGAATGAAAAGTATCATGATAAAAACTATTTTACTCACCTATATAAGTGCATGATATATCGATTCTAATAAATTCGATCCACCATAGATTCTCTTTTAATTTAATATGGGATTATTCTTGAATATATACGGATGAGATCTTCTATTGCAAAATAGTGTTTCATCTCCTATTGCAAACACGGATGGATGCCACGTGTAAAGTTGCCATATTCCTCTTAGTGGAGAGAGAAACGGGCTGTTAAGTTTTATAAAGAAGATTTGATGGAATTGAGTATTAGTTAAAATAAAAATAATCATGGAGAACACTACAAGAAAAAAGATTTTTTACCATGGCTAAAATCGCTTGCCTTAAATCAACAGACATTGTTAATAGTCATCCGCAACCACTTTACAACGCCTCATTAGCAGTTGTACCTGCTAAGGTTTCTAATACAAAAGCCATTGCGGAAGTATTTGCAACTCCTATAGCAACGGCTTTAGTGCCATTGTGTAAAAAGGCCAAAAACATGATTTTAACCCCTGTTTATATACGGCTAAGAGCCGATGTGGATAAGTATATATACACTTATCCACCACGGCTGTTTAGCCATTGCCAAAGTCTTATTTTTTTTCTTTTTTAAATTTTCTTTAATATAATTTAGTTAGAAAAACTATATAACCAGAAATTACTAAAGAAAGCTAAAATGATAATGATATCACTATTTTTTATTTAACTAATAGAAAATCATAAAAATTACAATCTATCACAAAGCTGACTGAAATATCTAATGGAAAACCAAATAAAATACAATTTACCACAAAACTAGCTGAAATATCTAGGGGAAAACAAAAAGAGAACACAATATGATTTATTGATGGCAAAGTCCCGACGTGCAAAAACTTGAACTAACAAAACCCGTTCATTTGAAGCACCTTATTTTCCAACTACGAAGTCCCAACCTGCAAATAAAGTCAGCTTTATTCTTCTTTTTCATAATGCAAAGGCCTCTTTGTTCCGAAATCGATACAAAACATAAAGAACTTGGATGTCTTTAACAGGCATTTGATGTTTGTAACGACTATTAGTGTTCCAGCTGCTCCACACGCAAGTATTTCTTTCACAAGCTCCTTAAAAGTTTGGCTAAGCCTTTCGACATCCAATATTGTCTGTCTATTTGCTTAATCAAGCATTTTTTTTCTCCTCCTGTGCAATATTTTACACATGCATTTAGTTAGTTTATGAACCATGTACATTAGCATCATAGAAATTTGATTTAGAACTATACCTGGTATATCTCAATTTGCATCCTCAGCTCTTCTTCTAGCACTTCTTAGTATTCTTCCTGGTTCAAATGTTGATTCTTTGGTTAGATTTGGTGAGACGTTTGAGAGCCCTGTTATCCATCTCCTATACTAACAAATAGTTCGCAGGCGTGCAACATCTATACTAAAAATCGCATAATAAGCATTCACACATTTTAACACGGAAAGCATACACCTCCAATCACGTGAATTCAAGGACCTGACTTTCGAAAACACATAACCCAAACATAAAAGCAACTTTGAGTCTAAAATTTCAACAACACAACCATAGTGCCTCGCTTTATTGAAAATAAGATTGCCCCTGATGCTTATTCAATATTTAGTATTGCTTATATTTTTAGCTCAACATTCAATAGTCAATATTCAAATTCAGCTCAAACAAGTTAAAAATACAGAATCAAGTATAACTTAAAATACCATTCTCATAATACAAATACTAGTGAATCTAATAGCCAAAAAGATGTGCATAACTCCAACATTTAGTATTGCTTATATTTTTAGCGCATTCTAAGATCAATTATGAGAAAAAAGCTTTCCTCATAGGACTGCTTAATTAATATCAAGATCAAACCAGAGCTGAAATGAATAAAATGCACAAATGAATGAAAGAGAAGATCTCAGGCTTAAAACAAAAGAAAGAAACATTATACTAACTATCAAGAGTTTTCACTTTTTCTATTATTACATAAAATCAAGAATTTTAGCTATATATCTCACCTTCATTGATAATTCCTATTGCTCCTCGCCGAGTCATTGCTTGACGTACTTGCACCAACACCAAGTGTGCTAAATGCTCCCCGTGTACTAGATGCTCGGTCCGTGCTAGATGAATCAAGAACCTACATTCGAAATCATATTAGAAACACATTACTTGCAAATTAGATTATCAACTTGATGCTTTTATACTTGTCTAATGTCAAAAGGTCGAAACGGAGTTGTGGTTGGTCGAAATGGAGTGGTAGATGGTGCGAATGGTGCTACAGGAACGCTACCAAGTCCAAAATATGACACAACATCTTCTACCACTTCTTGAGTCATCTCAGCTCGCGTCTGAGTTATCTTTTTTGTCATTTGCTCCATCAGCCCTTTCATTCTTTCTCTTTCTTCCCTCATCTCCAATATTTCATTCCTCATTTGCTCCCTCTGCACTCTCATTTGTTCATTTTCCTCGCTTATCCCTTCTTTTACTTCTTGTGTCACTTCTTCTCGGATTTTTTTCTTCATAATATCATATGAAGAAAGGGTTAGGGTTTGTTGATACCGAGATGGTTTAACCCCTTGCCCCTCACACCTTACACGACCATGGCTACTTGTACCCATAAACTCAGTCCATATTGTCTCTTCTAACTCCCTAGTGCGTTCTGCCTCTGGTACACAAGATATACTCTCCCGCATTTGAGTCTGTATTAAAAGCACACTCTACGTGAGTATTACGACATTGTAAGTTACATAATATACATAAAATTATTACTCACAATGAGGTTAGCCGTATCTTGGTTAACTGGAGGCTTGCTATTTGGAGCACGAGACATGCAAAACTTGTCTATACGAGAAGGCTCAGTTCCCTGACTCAACAACCGCATTAACATAAAGAAGTTGTTGATGAGGTTTTTATAATAATATGAATAAAAGTTTAAAAATGACAAAAATAAACCTGTTGTTTTGTTAGCTCAGAAAGTGGGAGGCGCCCAAGCCGATGTTGGAACTTGTATTGAGCAATATTTTTGGTGTTCCTTTCCGCTTTCAACTGTTATACACGAGTCGTCAATATTTTTATTACTCTTGATATCATAGCAAAAAGTATATCAATTGTATTATACTTTCAAGTACCTTTGTTTTGTCTAATTTCCAGTACTCCATCATCAACTTCAACTATTCAGAAGGAACAACATCAGCGGTAACCTCAACTAACCTCTCCTCATCATCCTCATGTGGCTTGAAATATTTTTTCTTGATTTCATGTTTCCCTTGCTTCCACTTCTAACCAAAATTCTCAATGATAGAAGATTTCGCCTCCTCTGGAAGTGTAGTCCTAGCCTGATTACAAGTTAAGTGAGAAATAAATGTATAAGTTAATTAAGCAAAAAAATTGATGAAAAAGAAACAAAAAAAATCCTCAATACCTTAATTTCACTCCAAAGGTCCTCAATGATACATTGGGGCATCTGATCAAATGATGTATAAATCAGTGGGAACCTATATGAATTTCGAGCCATAACACCAAGTTGTGTTTGAAATTCTACTCTATTTGGCCCATCAACTTCCCCTTTAGCAGTAATCTCCAACTGAAGTTTTGTTTCCGAATTCCATCTTGCAATGAGTTTACTGCGGCCTCTACCCTTTTTCAAACAAACAGATGTGTTCGTTGTGTTCTATAATAAGAAAATAACATCATAACCGTTATTATAAATACAAAAGATATTACCATCAATTTTCATAAAAGTAAAAGATCAACCTGAGCCAGATGGTAGATTAACCCCATTTTGATGTTCCGGAAGATGTGGATGGTGATGAATATGATTTTGATTCCAACCTAAGACAATAAGTGATTTTTGTATAATCAAATTATTTAATAAGTTTTTAAATGATCAAAGATAAACTAATATAATAACCCGATTTATTGGCACTGGCAACGCTGGCCTCATGAGGTATATGGTTTGAAACAAGCCCAAATCGAGATCGACAATCAACTCTGTCTCCTCTATCCTTCGAAGGTGAGTCATGAACAGAAGATGATCCGACAATCTCGCCAATAACGTCTGTCATCGTCCACCCATTATGTTTCCTCCTTCTAGCCATAAGTAACTGCACAACATTAATAAGTTAATACAATTAATAAAATGATATACATAACTGTCAATTCTACATATATTAGGAAAGAAGCATGCACAGAATGTTCAAATAATATATGACTCATTAGAATTCTAATATAAAAAATGATATACATAACTGACAATTCTACATATATTTAATTTCAATTACACACCATCACATGTCACATTCATCGTGTTCATCATCATCGTTGTCATTATCATCGACTTCGACTGCTTTAACTCTTTCTCTTACCCCATTACCATCATCAAATACTGGACGATCGTCTAGTTCAATTGAAGCATGCATTGAAGTTTGCCGTTCCCAGGAATATACATCAAAATTATCCCTTCTATTCATTTTCATGACTATTTTCCAATCTGCTTCTAGTGGGTCATCGACATACCAAACTTGCTCAACTTGAGTTGAAAGAATATATGGCTCATCAGAATACTCTCTACCGGTATACATCACATGGTTGAAGTTTACTAACGTGAACTTGAATTGGTCTATCTTTAGCCCTTTTTCATTGCTGATCCAATCACACTTAAATAAGTTGTGCTTCAAATTACTTGAATAATGAATCTGAATAATGTCGGTTAAAACTCCATAATAATGCACAACTCCAGTTTGAGGCCTCTTGTCTTTGGAACTAGCATAACAACCAGTACTCGTACTACAAATTACCCCACTATTCTATGTTTTCTTTCTTGCATCAAGGGATTTTATGCGAAATCTAAATCAATGTACAACACAAGCATTGTGTCTCTTTCCCCAGTCACTTGGGTCTCTGGACAAGGTGATAATGTCCTCTGGTAATGTGTCACCAGAAGAAATCCTCAAATTTTCAATCTATTTTATCATTAAATAAAAATACAATGACTCATTTTAAGTAAGACGATTCAAAAAATGTTATTAAAAATTTAAAGGTGTACGCATATTTTTTTAGGTTACTCACATAATCCTTGAACCACTCATGAAATTTTTCATGATGAAGGCGTTCAATTTCTTTAATATTCACACGGGGAAAGTCACTTCTGAGTTGAGATATATGTAGGCTGTTCATCAAGAATGAGTATTTTAATGAAATCATAAAAAAAAGTATTATGTTTGTAAGTCACAAGTAACGTACTCTCGGTAAATTTTCACAACATCTGAGTTTTGAAGCACATAACGGTGAGCTTGAACCCAGGTAACATGGTCAAGATGAAATTCTTTTCCATTGCCTATAAGACGACCATTGGAATTATCTTCATCGTGTAACGAGGATAATTTTTTGCATTAGTCTCCACATTATCGAGATATCTAGAGCAAAATATTATGCGTTCTTCAAGTATATATCCTTTGGCAATTGAGCCCTCAGGATGAGCTTTATTGCGCATGTACCTTTTTAGAGTCATAAGAAACCTATTACAAGACATCAAAATAAGTATTTATACTTTGATTACTTACTAAGACATCAAAATAAGTATTTATACTTTTATTAAACAGACCTTTCAATAGGATACATCCATCTATATTGGACTGCGCTAGCAATTAAAGCTTCATTGACCAAATGAATAGGCAAATGTTCCATAATATCAAAGAATGATGGAGAGAAGATTCTCTCCAAATGGCAAAGTGGGAGAGCGATTCGATCCTGAATCTTTTCCAACTCTAACCTATCATTGGCTTTGGAACAGAGCTTCCGAAAAAAGGTTGACAATTCAATCAACACTTCAACTACATGTTTTGGCAATGCTTTGCGCACAACAACATGAAGTAAGTTTTGCATCAAAACATTTTTGTCATGGCTCTTGAGATCCCATATGGTTCGTTTCTCAATTTGCACACACTTTGAAATATTGGAGGCATATCCATCAGGGGCTCTTATAGACTTTAAGACCTTACAAAATACGTCTTTCTCATTTAGCCCCATATTGCAAGGACCGGGCGGCAAACACCACCTTCCACTACGAAGCTTGAAAGCATGGAAAGGTTTTCTGACACCAAGTTTGGCAAGTTCATGACGAGCATTCAAGTTGTCTTTGGTCTTACCTTTAACATTTAACAATGTGAAAATCACATTGTCGCATACATATTTTCAATATGCATGACATCAAGGTTGTGTCGTATCATATTGAACTTCCAGTATGGCAACTCGAAGAAGATACTTCGCTTTTTCCAGTATCTATGGTTGTCGACATTATAATCTCCCACGAATCTCTTCTTCAAATCTTCTTTTCTATACTCTGTAAGAACACCATTTGAATCTAATTGCTGCAACACATCAATTCCTGATAATCTTTTTGGTGCAACACTCCATTCCATGGTGCCATCAAAAGAAGTTGTATCCCTACGAAATCGGTGATTTCTACTCAAGAATTGACGGTGATAAGTGTAGGAGTACATATGTGAAGACTGCAATCGTCGACACATTGTTTCCAATCCACAACACGGGCACCCTCTATCAGTTTTTGTACCCCAGAATGCATCGAGTAACCAGGAAAGTCATTGATAGTCCACATCAAAGCTGCCTTTAATGAAAACATCTCATTCCTTGATATATCATAAGTTTCAACTCCGTTTTTTCATAATTCATTCAATTCCTCAATCAATGGCTGCAAATATACATCTATTTTGTTACTGGGTCCTTTAGGGCCATAAATAAGCACGACCAATATGAAGTTATCTTTTCCCATGCATATCCATGGAGGCAAATTATATGGAATTAACACAACAGGCCAGCTGTTGTGGCTTACATTCATCAGCTTAAAAGGGCTAAACCCATCTGCAGTTAGACCCAATCTGACATTACGACTATCAATGGAAAAATCAATATTTTTCTCACCAAAGTCCTTCCACGCAAGAGAGTCAGCAGGATGCCTAAATGTTCCATCATCCACCCGCCCTTCTGCATGCCACCTCATAAGTGAAGAGGTATGTGATGAGATGAACAACTTTTGCAATCGAGGCTTCAATGGAAAGTACCGCATTTTCTTAACAACTATCTTTCTGTCACATTCTTTATATCTTGAAGTACCACATATTTCAAGCATAATATCCTTACCCCTAAACAACATACAATTATTTGGGCATACATCCCATGTCTCGTAAGTAAAACCCAAGTCTTTACTAATCTTATTTGCCTCACCAAAATCTTTTGGTAAGTTCACACCTCTCAAAAATGCCTTCTTTAACAACTCAAGGAGCGAGGTAAATGACTTATTAGTCCATCCTGATCTCACTTTTAGATTCAGTAGATGCATAGTGAAAGATAACTTAGTGAACTCCGTACACCCAGGATACAACTCACGACTTGCATCTTCTAACAATTGATAGAACTTCAATGTATTATCATCAGCTCGATTTAGATGGTCATTTTCTTTACTTTGGGCATCGTCTCCATCATCACCATGTGCTTTTTGTATTCCCATTGCCTCATAAACCCATCCAATCATATCATCTCCTCTTTCACTCTCTAACCTCGATCTATCATGTGTATGAATAGGTTCATATAGTTCTCCATGATAGGTCCAATTTTTGTAGTTTAGAGAAAAACCATTGAAAAAGCAATGTTCTTGAACATCTCTTCGACTCTTGAAATAACGATTTGCACACTTTTCACATGGGCAATAGATTAATGAATCACTTGGTCGATCTCTAAAAGCAAACTCCAAAAATGCTTCAATTCCGCGTAGATAAATGATAAGAGGTGTTCTTACGTGTTTTTAAGACTATGATCTGACATTTTTAGATTTATTTAGTACCTAAATCATACCACATTTACGTTTAATCGGGGTGTTAAGTGGTTTCAGGTGATAAACGAGAGCACACGAAGAAAAGGGCAAAAAACGATGCAAGACACAATTTCGAGCCTGTTGACCACGCCCAAGTGCCAGTATGACCACACCCGGGCACCGAGTAAGAAGCAGTAAGTTCTTCAGCCAGTTGTCCACGCCTAGGCATCGTCTTACCCGCGCCTAGGCGCCGTATTGTCTGCGCTCAAGCGCCGTTCTCACCACGCCTAGGCGCCGCTGGACTTATTCTCTAAGAAAGATACTCCACGTAGGCCACGCCTAGGCGTCGCAAAGTCCGCGCCTAGGCGCCGGCGTAACCGTTTTTCAAGTGTATAAAAGCCAGATTTCAGCAAGGAAGAAGAGTTCGGATTCCAGGGGATTGAAGACATTTTTCTGGGGTTTTGGGCCATTCTTCATCAACTCTTAGAGGCTAAGAAAGAGGTTTAGCTTGGGATTGAAGCTCTTGACTCGGATACATCATCAATCAAGCAATATAGGGAGTTTTTATATGGTTTTCATTACATACTTGTCTATGATTATGTATATGACTACATTAGGCTCTTTTATGTTATTTATTATGAGCTAAATTTGTGAGACTAAGGCCATGTGAAGGCCGAATTTATGAGTCATTATATATGAAGTGATTTTTGTATTAATTCCCCTATTGCTTTGTGTGTTAATTCTATGCTTTCATTCCAATCATGTGCTTGATCAACAAATGCTTGTTATCTTGCCTAATCTAGTCGTTCGAGAGAAGATAGGTTAGGGTGCAAGGGAATTAACACATCATCCGAAACTAATGTGGAATTGCCCCTAGAAATAGGTAAAGATTTTCGGGTGCTGTTAGCCGGATTAATCCGGGGAAACTCTAGAATGTTAATGCGTGGTTATTGATTAGATTCTCGAATAGACATATTTAGAGAACCGTCAATTAATCATAGGATTATTATGAGCCGAGACATCGGGTAATAGTTAGCTTAGGAGTTTCCACCAAAGCAATAGGAGTTTAATAATTCAAGGAGTAACCATATGTAGTGGCGAGTAGATTCGGTTGTAGCATGCGCCTTGGTCATTTTATCATACGTGAGTTTTAATCTATAGTTAGTTCCTCTTTCATCCTTCGTTTGTTCAATCAATTCTTGCACGTTACTTTAATTGTCTTTCTTTTATTGTTAATCATAAACTAAAATACCTAGTCCTTGAGGTTCGACAACCCGGACTTTTAGTCCACTTATTACTACGCACAATTAGTATACTTGTTATTCATAGCACGTTAGGTTGTAAAGTGTCAAGTTTTTGGCGCCGTTGCCGGGGACTTGTTTATTTTTAGTTTTTGATTTTCGTTTACGTTTTTCATAATTCTTAGTTTTGTGTTTTCTTCTTGTTTTTGCTTTATTTTTGTATTAGTCTAATTTTTGCTTCTTGTGCTTAATTGATAGGTTTGGTTTGTGGTGTATGACCCGCTCATCCAAAGAGCCCCTTTACTATTTCGAGCCCGAGATTGAGCGTGTTCTTCGGGATAGTAGAAGAGCTCGAGAAATGGCACACAATTTCAATCCTAATCCGAATGGGAACTTTCCCGATATGAATCTTCCGGAGAATAGGGAGTGGTTGCAAAACCTGTTTCACGTTATGCAACCGGCACCTCCACCGCCTCTTCCATCGGTCCGTGGTAATCAACCACCCCGGGTACACACTACACTGGGACCCGTTGTCTTCCCAAACTTTGCTACACCACATTTCCACATTCCTTCTCATATGTTCGGGATGGTTCAAGCGGAGCCATTTTATGGTGACTCGAGAGACTCACCTCATGACCACTTAGATCACTTTGAGAATGTGATCTCTACTATGCAATTCAACCCACGGGATCTTGATGCCATCCGCCTCCGATTATTTCTCTCTTTCAAGGATGAGGCAACTTGACACGCGAAATCCTAGCAAGTATACTAGGTCGTGCAAAGTAATAAAGTGGACTATTTTGCCCGGGGTGTATCGTCTCCACAGGGACAATTGGATTCAATGCTCGTAATTGCTATATTATCTAACTCTAAGCTAAATCAAATTATAAGATGATGGTTGATTATACTATGAAAATAATCAAAGACAACTATGTGATAAACAAGATAATAAATCGAATGGAAAGAGGTGATTGGGTTATGATCCTACTATGTTCTGTTCTATGTTCATGAACTCTCAATTATCCGGATTCATAAAACGTTCTTGTTATGGCAAAACCCCTAATGTATTTATTATTCAATCTCTTGAAATAACAAGCCTATACTAGTTAACAACTTCCTATATCTCTATAGTGAAGATTGAATTAACTAACATGCATTTAGGTTCAAAGGAATTCCTTGTTTACGAAGATCCTACATTCAATCGGGTCATCTTATCACAAAAAGCCACACAACGCAATCGATTCTATCTCTAGTTAATTGTTACGTTATGATGATTGATTTTTCGATCTCCCTTTATCTATCTCCTCTCGGTCTCAAGACAAAGCATTTTATCAAATACATGGTGATCAAGCATATGCAAGCATTAAGCACAAAATCAAACATCTAACAAGAATATAATAAATCAGGAAATTAATGATTCATTAAACACAAAGCATCACAAAGTATTCACATAACCCAATCACAAAAAATAATTAGCTCATACTTACAACAACAAGTGATTCAACAACTCTACAAGACATAATTGAAATACTAATCAAGAGAAAGAGTTGAATTACTCCCTATTACAAAGTTTGAATCCAAGCTTTGATGATGAAAATGATGATGATGATGACTCTTCAAGCTTTATTAGGACTTCCCATGGCTTCCCCTTGGTGTTTTAGAGCATTTCTAAGTGTTTTCCAAGAGAAAAGTGTGTTAAAAAGGAAGAAAACGGCGGATTTAATTTTAGGGCTTCGGGAGAATTGGACCGCGGCACAAAATCGTTTCAGACCGCGGCACTATAGGCATGTAGTGCCGCGGTCCAATTGGAAAGGTGTGCCGCGGCACAAAAAGTGCGAACCACCATTTTCCGAATCAAGACCGCGGTCCTGTGCCGCGGTCGTCTCACGCTGAATTCGCAGTTTTCGTATTTTGATCATAACTCTCTCTACAAATGTCGGATTGAGTTAATTCAAGTTGCTACGCGAAGCTAAGAAATAGATCTACAATATTGAAGAAGAAACCTTAGTATGATTCGGCCTGTAAGAGGACGGAAACCTCATTTATATATGAGCATTGTGTAAAATCTTTCGTCAACTATCTTCTTTTGTTTCTTTCTTCAATTTCAAGCTCAATTTGGATCTCTTTTCTCGTCTTTCATGCGTAAATCAACTTTTATCCTACAAAACAAAATATATACCAATCAAAGCATTATGAGGGATAAAAAATGATCAAAGTAACGATAAAATCATATTACAATGGGGCATAAAATACTGTAAAATATGGACTTATCACAACTCTTTGGTACAAGTCATTGCCCCCACAATCAATTGGAACATGGGATGATCTAGTAGACGAGTTTCTCACCAAATTTTCCCTCCATTAAAAATCAATGAGCTTAGAAGTGAGATCAAGGGGTTCTAACAAACACGGAACAAGTCCTTAGCACCCGGATGGGCAAGGTACAAGATCATGCTTCGAAAGTGCCCCGATCACAATTATACACGAGACGAGCAAGTGCAACACTTTTATAATGGAGTCCGATCTAGGATTCGACACCGACTCAATGCGGGAGCCGGTGGTGACCTTTTAGGCCTTGATAGTCGGTCCGTGTGGATTAAGCTTGAGCAAACGGCTAGGGAGGATGAATTTTATCCCAAAGATGATGATGAGCTTGCTCCACCAAATCGAAGGGTTGCTTGTGTTCAAGAATCAGAAGATGTGGTTGCCCCGGAACCGGAGGTTGGAGAGGTAAATTTTGTTGGGAATCATAACCGGCACCAATTGAACTTTCACGTACCTGAAAACTTTCCAAAGAGACCCAACCCCACACAAAATGCACAACCGGGCATTTACCAGCCCCCGAGGCCTCCTTTCAACAACCCACCCCCAAGGCAAGGCAATCTCAATATACAAGGACAAGGGCATGTACGATCTCCCATGATCGACGAGCGACTTGATGCTCAAATAAAGAAATCGGATACGAAGATCAATGAACTCCGTAATATGATGAAGGATATGTTCATGGAGATGAAGGATATGCGAACACAAATGGGTCAAATCTCCAATGCGATTAGTGCAAGAGCCCCGGGCACTCTACCAAG
The DNA here is from genome assembly GCA_019426215.1 of Buddleja alternifolia. Classification (NCBI taxonomy): domain Eukaryota; kingdom Viridiplantae; phylum Streptophyta; class Magnoliopsida; order Lamiales; family Scrophulariaceae; genus Buddleja; species Buddleja alternifolia. The sequence goes on from CM033398.1 coordinate 31,702,824, forward strand.
CGACAGGGAAAAGAACCCGAAAGAACAATGCTATGCAATCGCTTTAAGGAGTGGGAAGCAGTTGGAAAATGTTGCAACACTATCTTCCACGCCTAGGCACGAGTCAGGCGACGCCCAAGAGCCGTCCACAACAAGTCAGGAAAAGGTTTCACTGCATGCGACGCCCGAGCGCCATCATGACGATGCCCAGGCGTTGACCACACCGCGCCTAGGCGCCAACATCAACGCCCAGGCGCTACCTCCTATTTCTTCAGGCCCTATTTCTTCGACTCCAACGCCTCCTCCTCCCATTGAAATCCGTCTTCCCTTCCCAAATGCACAGAAGAAGAAAAAGAAGGAGATGGATCCAAGTTTCCTCCGTATTTTGTCTATCCTTCGTGAGGTAAGGATAAATATTCCTTTTGTGGACGCTATTTTGCAAATGCCAAACTATGTTAAGTTCTTCAAGGATATTCTATCCAACAAGAAAAAGTGGGAGGAAAATGAAACGATTTGTCTAACCGAGGAGTGCTCCGCCGTTTTACTTAACAAGTTACCTTGCAAGTTAAAGGACCCAGGGAGTCTCACAATACCGTGCACTATTGGCCATCTCAAGTTCGACAAAGTTCTTTGTGATTCGGGAGCAAGTATCAACCTTCTTCCCTACTCTATTTTTAAGAAGCTAGGCCTTAGAGATCTCACGCTAACGTCCATGTCCGTGCAATTGGCGGATCGCTCCATCAAGAAACCAAAGGGCATTATTGAGGATGTCATTGTACAAGTCGACAAGTTCTTCTATCGGGTCGACTTCGTGGTTCTTGAAATGGATAGTGACACTGACGTCCCCTTGATTCTAGGAAGACCTTTCCTAGCCACTAGCAACGCTAAGATCGACATGGGAAAGGGTAAGTTGACATTGAAGGTGGGTGATGAAAAGGTGATATTCGATGTTTGTCATGACAGGCAACCACCTATGGCTGATCTTACTTGTTCATATGTCGATGCTATTCACCTTTTGTTTGATGAGAAATGCGCACTAGGTAAGACTAAGGGCACTCTTACGGTGGAGGATGAGGTCCCCAATGAGCAAAAAGGCAAGGTGAGAAAAGACGATTTTTGCATGAAGTACATTCCACCAAATCTACGTGTTCGGGAGATCGATAAGACAAATCCGGAATGAAGGTCTAATCTCAAATCACCGCAATATGAGTGGAGACAAGTGGGGTCCAAAGACAAATGGAGGCATGATAAGGATATTATCGTGTTAAATGAGCCACCTATTTGAACCTCAAAGAGCACAAAGTCAAGCTATTGATTATAAACAAGCACTTCTTGGGAGCCAACCCAAGTTTGTAAGTTTTCTTTTCTTTTTGTTTTCGTTTTTGTTGTGTTTATTTCTTCCTTTTTATTTAGTAGATGCATGTTTGTTTTAGTTGTCTTGTGTTTTGTTGTTGGTTGTGTTTCGTTTCTCGCTTCTATCCATTACTTAACATTTTGTCTGGCTAGCATCGTTTAATGTGTAGTTATTGCGTTCATTGCTCACACCACTGTTGCCACTCTTGGACACATTTGCATTCGAGGACTCGGGTCTACTTTTCAACACCCCTATGGTGACGTGTACTTTGCCCTTCTCTTTTTCGAACATTGGGGACAATGTTCATTCTAAGTTGGGGGGGGGGGGTAATACTAGATCCATTATAGTCATGTTTATTCATGTTTTACATATTTCGGTCCAAGTTTGGTGGGGAGACGGTTGTAGCTCTACATATGATAATGTGCACCTTTTTAAACATTTTTTTTTTTAAAAAAATTTAAATTTTTGGTAGGATTGTATACCCTTCAATTAATGCATTGAGATTGATTAAGTTAAATCAATGGCATCTGTTCTCTATCAATTTGGACTTAAATGAACTATACACATTGTTTCCTTGATCAAGGGACCCTAAACAAGATAAGATTATCCTTAAGATGATTCACATGCGCACATAAGTCGAGGGTAGAGGAGTTGAGTGGATACCCATTTTGAAACACTTAAAGGCTTGATCCCAGAAATATCAACTTAGATGTTTCACATGTGTTATAAGTTGAGAATGTCTTTGTATGCTTAAAAGGAATAAAGAGTTGAACATCGGTATGACTGCAAAAGTCAGGCTTACTAGATACTGGGGGCGAAGAGTACCATGCCTAGAATGCTGTACTATTAAGCTAATTTGAACTACGCTCAAGCCAATGAAAGTGTAAAGAGAATAAGGACCTAGTTTGGTTTTGTGGCCTTTGGCACTCGAGTGATTAAGCCTTTAGGAGTGTCTCTACACTTAATACCCTAAAATCGTTCGGTTTGGGAGTTATTGGCTCAAAGCTCGTTACAAGGGTGTCATAGAAAGCCTAAGAGAACCGAACATTGCACATGGTCTAGCCTCTAATGTTTTGAGTTGAAAGTTGCATAAGTTAAAGGACAAAGTGGATAAATTGACAAAATTTTAAGTGGCTATGAAGTGTTCTTCAATTTTCATGCCGTGTGACTAATCGAAAGTCGATAAGATATGGGATTAATGCTTGAAAAGTGGTAAGAATGCCACTCGATTATAATACCTTAGATTTATCACACCACACCTTTAGGATGGTCTTTTCAAGGTTAAGGCATAACATGAGCAAGTATGTGAAGTGTATATATATGTAATCTTGAGCTTAAACAGATGAATTCATGCCATTGCTTTATTATTAATCATATTGATTTGCGTTGTTTGAGTGTGGTTGAAAATCCGTCGATTTTGTGGGCATATCGTATGCAAACCCTCACGAGACTATAACTCGTCCTTTGAGGTAACTCAAGGGTTCAAAGGCTTGTTGCATTCGCTAAATGCAACTGTGTACTCCACGAAAGAGAGTTAGGTAGGTTTTCTTTTTGTTTCTCCCGTGATTGATGATGTTTTTCCTATCCTATAGCTTATTACTCGAGGTCGAGCAATTGATACGTTTGGGGGGGGGGGGTTGATAAGAGGCGTTCTTACGTGTTTTTAAGACTATGATCTGACATTTTCAGATTTATTTATTACCTAAATCATACCACATTTACGCTTAATCGGGGTGTTAAGTGGTTTCAGGTGATAAACGAGAGCACACGAAGAAAAGGGCGAAAAACGATGCAAGACACAATTTCGAGCCTGTTGACCACGCCCAGGCGCCAGTATGACCACGCTCGGGCGCCGAGTAAGAAGCAGTAAGTTCTTCAGCCCGTTGTCCACGCCTAGGCGTCGTCTTACCCTCACCTAGGCGTCGTATTGTCCGCGCTCGAGCGCCGTTCTCACCACGCCTCGGCGCCGCTGGACTTATTCCCTAAGAAAGATACTCCACGTAGGCCGCTCCTAGGCGCCGCACAGTCTGGGCCTAGGCGCCGGCTTAACCGTTTTTCAAGTGTATAAAAGTCAGATTTCAGCAAGGAAGAAGGGTTCGGATTCCTGGGGATTGAAGGCATTTTTCTGGGGTTTTGGGCCATTCTTCATCAACTCTTAGAGGCTAAGAAAGAGGTTTAGCTTGGGATTGAAGCTCTTGAATCGGATACATCATCAATCAAGCAATATAGGGAGTTTTTATATGTTTTTCATTACATACTTGTCTATGATTATGTATATGACTACATTAGGCTCTTTTATGTTATTGATTATGAGCTAAATTTGTGAGACTAAGGCCATGTGAAGGCCGAATTTAGGAGTCATTATATATGAAGTGATTTTTGTATTAATTCCCCTATTGCTTTGTGTGTTAATTCTATGCTTTCATTCCAATCATGTGCTTGATCAACATATGCTTGTTATCTTGCCTAATCTAGTCGTTCGAGAGAAGATAGGTTAGGGTGCAAGGGAATTAACACATCATCCGAAACTAATGTGGAATTGCCCCTAGAAATAGGTAAAGATTTTCGGGTGCTGTTAGCCGGATTAATCAGGGGAAACTCTAGAATGTTAATGCGTGGTTATTGATTAGATTCTCGAATAGACATATTTAGAGAACCGTCAATTAATCATAGGAATATTATGAGCCGAGACATCGGGTAATAGTTAGCTTAGGAGTTTCCACCAAAGCAATAGGAGTCTAATAATTCAAGGAGTAACCATATATAATGGCGAGTAGATTCGGTTGTAGCATGCGCCTTGGTCATTTTATCATACGTGAGTTTTAATCTATAGTTCGTTCCTCTTTCATCCTTCGTTTGTTCAATCAATTCTTGCACGTTACTTTAATTGTCTTTCTTTTATTGTTAATCATAAACTAAAATACCTAGTCCTTGAGGTTCGACAACCCGAATTTTTAGTCCACTTATTACTACGCACGATTAGTATACTTGCTATTAATAGCACGTTAGGTTCTAGCGTGTCAATAAACATCTGACTTCCTTTGTAAGTCTATCCAACTCTTATCCATTATGTAATCTCTCAACTCAATGAATCTAGACAATGGAAAAGTTTCTCAAAGAAAACTGCAAAAAATCCATATTATCTCATGCTAGAAAAGCGTAGATTTCAACTCTTCTAAGACAAAACTAAGTAGACAATGATTTAGTCAAGCATAATTTGATGGTATGTATATTAGTTTCAAAATCATACATAACCATTACCTTCTACCAATCTTATTTCATAAATTTGACTTTATTTATCTTAAACACTAGCATGTACGTTATACACCTATGGTTTAAAAGAACAAGTAATCGATAAAATAGTGGAACTTTCACACAGAATTAACATGGTAATTCTTCAAAAAAACTTCATGAATTAATTATAAAAACAGTATGGTAAAAACTGAAAATTATATTTCAGGTAAAAACAGTATAAATTCACAAATATGAAAAAATATGACTAAGTGTTCGGTATCCTTGGTTGTCTAACATGGGTGCTTTATGCAGTTAGAAGACTAGCAAACTGACATCGATTCTAAAAATAAGAGATGCCTCCTAGGTCTTTCAGGTTATGAACAAGAACTTGTCTTGAAGTAGACCTAAAAGGCAGCACTTTCTCTAAAATGCGATCAGCAATAACAAGTAATGGCAGAAAGTAAAATTTGGGTACAGTGCAGTGAAGAGGATTAGTCAAGAACAAGGTTTCCCTAGACATGATAAAGACAGACCTAAGATATACCTTCTTATGGATTCTATCTATGGTTTTCTCAACACTTTTCTTCAATTACTATCAAATTAAAAGTTCAGAGAAAAATATGAAGGAATATATACAAGTTGTCACCATCATTACTGTGTATAACCAGGGCATCAAAACAAGCAACTCCAATCCACCACTATTCCTATTAAGTATCTTAATCTCCTAAGCATTAATTAAGTAACTAGAAACTATTTCCTCAGATTACTAGGACCAATTTACTTCCCACAACATAACTCCCACAATTTTATCTCCACAGCAGTAACAAAAAATAATTAAAAAAAAAACACAGTTCTTATATTTCCAATGGTTGAAATAATAATAATGTCATCAAAAGAATAACTTTCTCGGATTGTGATTGAAGTTAAAATCTATTCCCTCTTCTTTCATCTGCTTCTCCGCTGCGGATGGAAGCATAATATATTCTGTAATAATCAAGCATAAGTTTCCACACAAACAATGTTTTTTTCTTAGTTATTCAGAGCTCTACCAAACAAGCTCAAGTCCATAGTTGTAGTAGCTAGCTTCACCAACTACCATATCTTGGATGCAAATATATTAAATAACTAATACACAAAGTAAACTGAAAATGGATTACAAATGCCTGAACTGAAGCTTTGCCCATGTAAAGTAAACAGAAACCAGTATGTGTGTTGTATTAATTAGGTTGTTAACAACAAAAATAAATAAATATAAAAATGATATTTTACCTTGAGAAGGTCCTGGTCCTGAAACCAACCTTAACCTTGACAATTAAAGCAACTAAAGCACAAGGAAGAAAGGAAGGAGATGGTGAATTGAAGAAGATTATTAGCTATCCAGTCAATACAGAGTAGTTGATATTATGGTCAGAATCTATGCAAGCTTTTATTTTATCTATAATGAGGATGATATTCGAAGCATGAAACCTATCAAAAAAACAACAAGAACATGAAACAAATCAACACTCAATTTCACAACAGATGGTTGTCTAAATTTCAGAAAACTATCAAAAAGGCTGAAATGAAAACCTAGATTAACATGAAACCTAACCCTAAATCAACACTCAATTTCACAAAATCTCTAGAAGCATTACAACAAGAACATCACTCCATCAAAAAATTACTGTCCAAAACTATCAAAAATAAACAAATAACGTTAAACTAACTATCAATTTACCACCTAAACCGACCGAAACCAAATCGATAATCATAAACAACTCCAAAACTTAAAAACACAAATACCGCTAAAACTAATTGGAGCAAGAGATTAGCTCGTCGCCGGCGAAGTGGAAGACGTTTATATGGCGGTTCAACAAGAGCGCCAACCGATCTAGGGCGGAGAAATTGTTCTCAATCGAATTGGAGAAGATATTCTCAATCGATTCTCAATTTTTGAATGAGTAGGTTTGAAGAAATTGAGAATTTTTGGCTGAGTCTGTAATTTGGAGAAGAAATTCTCAGGCTATGTTTGGTTATGTTTTGGGATGGTATTTTGTTGAGAATTATTGGTGAAAAATTTATGGGGACACGTGCGTGTTTGATGAAATTGTGTTTGGTTTTATTTTGGGAGTTGGTTTATAGGTGTGTTTTTTTGGTGAGATAATGTTTGATTTTGTTTCCAGAGGGAACAAAAGTTACTGTAGCAGTCAAATCATGAAGCTTTTGTCTGTAAGAGAGAAGAGATAAGAGAGAGAGCACATAGAGATGAGTGTAGGGACAAAGTAAGTGTAGAAAGATGAAAAATAATTATTATGTTTTTCTTGGACCAAAAAAGTAGTGTATTTTTGACCAAATATTTAGTGAACCAAACATGATTTGGTGAAAATTTTGGACCAAATATGATATGGAAGCATAACACAACATTGCCTCGGAGTTCTGTGAAGTTAGAAGAGACGATATGTGAAGTTCTGTAATTTGGGATATTTCTCAATTAGTTAAAAAAGTTTTTTTATTTCTCGGTCAAAATAAAAAAGAAAAGAAAGGGGATAAAGTAATATTTAATATGTTAATTACATTAAAAAAAAGAAAGAAGGGGAAATGTATCCACCACGGCCAAAGACCCGTGGTGGATGTCATTAAAATTAAAAATAAAAGAAAATGGTAAGTAATATTTAATAAGTTAATTAAATTAAAAAAAAGAGGAAAATGGTATCCACAACGGCAAAAGACCCGTTATGGATGTCATTAAAAAATAAAAAATAAAAAAATTGTATCCACAACGGCTTTCAGGAGCCGATTGGGATAGCCAAGATAAGCCAACGGCTAGTTAGGAGTCGTTTACAAAGCTAATCTTATGGAAACGGCTAATATAGCCGTCTATGTTGGTTCTTTTAGCAATGGGTAAATAGCCGATTAGGATACTGATGTAGTTAATATTCTCGTTTCTTGTAGTGAGAAGGACCGAAAAAATGAAATATAGAAATGAAATATACGATACAAACACCTCTCATTCCCCACGGGGACCTCATCGGCGGAGTGGAAAAATATGAAGAGTGTAGACTTTAATTAGCCACTTGATTCGCAAGATGATGACTTGCCCGCCTTCCAATGGATTATGGGTTTTATGCTAACGATTAACAATGCAAATGTTAGAAGAGTGCCTTGCGAGCCAATCCTAGATAGGCTCTATTTATCTATTCTTGTAATAAACAATTTCGTTTTACATTATATTAATAAAAGTCATTTCTTCATCTTATGTTTATATTGTTATAACTGTATGATGAAATCCCTAAAATTCACACATAGCTATGGGGCTTGATATCTCATTGGATGAATATCATAAAACAAGTCTCTAAGGCTGTGATTTCTAAATACTGTCCAAGTCATAGAATTATCAAGATGGAACATTGATAATTCGGATAGACTTGCGCCTACGATGCACACTCTTAATTAGATAATGTCTCGTTTTATAGACATTAGTGTAGTTGATACAAATGCACATACGTGGGTGCTTGTTGAGAAGAAGTTCACTGATTACCCTGACTGAAACTTCCTAAATTTGAATTATTTCTATATATGTCGAATTAGGAGTTTCTTAATCACGATAGTGCAAGATTAATTCTTTGACTTGAGTCATCACAGTAATCTTGTATATTGACTCACTGCACTTTGACTCCTGTGCCAGTTCTTTTACAAGGACACATATGGACTGGTGATTTGGGTGCAGTGGCTCGTATATGGAGGTTGGTGTTGACAACAAAGAATCCATCACTTGTTTAGATAAACAAGTGAATTTCCTATAATATTTTAAGTGATTTGACTGAGTTAGTTCTTGGCCAAGGCAAGTAAGTAATTAATTAAGAAATGAGTTTCTTGAATTAATTAATCACTAGCCCAACACACTTGAATTATTAAGATTGTATTTACAAGGATCTCGATCAATAAAATTCCTCGATTCCTAATTCAATTGGGAAATTAGTGAATGGAAGAATCTCATTTGCATGGAATGTGCGATTGGAAAGGTTCACTTTGAATCGCCTACATCTAGGTCTTTAAGATAAGTAGCTAGAAACTTTTCTTTGATTTGTGGGTATCTCGTATTTGATGGAGATTAAACAATAAGATGGTTAATTAAAAGTGTTTAATTAATCGAGATAATTTAATTGTGCAAATTAAATCATAAAGGTTATGAACCCATTACTACTATGTTGGTGAACCTAAAGGGTCACACATAATACTCGGACAAATCCATTTCTTAACTAAGGGAATTTAATTCAAAGTAATTGAATTAATATATTAATTAATTAGATTAATTAATTAAGACTTTTATTTATTCAAGTGTTCGATAAATAAATTAATTAAGTTGATAAGATCAATTTAATTAAGCTTAAGTCTAAAAAGCATTTAATTAATTGAAAGTGACTTTTAATTAATCTAGTATGGTGGATTAATTATTAAAAGGCTATTTTATTAAGCCTTGGTCGAAAATTTGGTGGAGGAAAATAATTGAAGAGTTTAATTAATTTTCTTATAGAAGGAAATAAGATTTCTTAGAGAGGAAGAAAACTAATTAAAATAGAAGAGTTCTATTTGGGAATTAATTAGTCTTCTATTTCTATATGGAAAAGATTTAATGTAGAAGAGTTCTGCATGGGAAAAAATTGCAAGAACCTAGTCCTATATATAGGACATGTATTGAACGAAATTTCAGAGCCTCACAAGCAAAAATTTTTCGTTCCTCCGGTATAGAAAATCGTTTCTCTCTCTCCACATACAAGTTCTTGAGTTCTTGATTATTCATCAAGATCTTGAATTCAAGAATTCTTCCAAAAAAACTTACAGAAGTAATTTTTGCTTTCACCTTAATCCCATACATTATTCCTTAGAATTAGAATAAACGTTTATAGATCAACCTAGCTAAATATTATAAACGAGTGGGTATCTGGGGTGTGGATCAACTTTAGAAGAGAAACACTTGGGTCTCTAAAGTGAATCAAGAATCCGATCAAAGGCGTTTTTGGTGGAGGAATTCGAAATCTTCATCAAAGAGAAAAAAGAAGGAGTTGATTCAAGCAACAAGGAGCAAGCTTGGGAGCTTACATTAAGGAAGAAGAGACTCTTTGATTTTTACGAAAAATCGAATAAGCTAAGATCTTCTTTATTTAAGTTTTAAATAACTGGTGTAGAGATGCGCAAACCTATGATACGTGATAAGCTTGTAGGATTAATAAACTCACATGTTTAAATTCTAGAAACTAAAATTTTAATTTTCCGCTGTGCTTAGTCGGGCTATATGTGTATTTCCCAACAGTGATATCAGAGCCTAAGGCTTGCGCATCGTTATGCGTGATCTGTTTATTTTAATCGTTACATGCGATGTGCGTTTAAAATTATTAAATTCATGAATTTTATTGATTTGGGAATTAAAATAAAATATATATCATGTACATATCTGCTGCCATATGCTCATGCCTACATAATGTTCATGCAATTTGGATTTGTATACAAATTAAAATTTATCCATCAGTCATATGTGCATGCATGTGATGGGATTTGATGGATAATTGCAAATTATCATTTGTTTTTTTTTCAATAGTTGTGCACGACTTTAAGGGGTTATTCTGAACAGCCCATGACACGCAAAACGGGGTTGTCCGAAACATCTCGGGTGGACCCGACCTGATAGTCCGGTAGCGGGTCGTCGACCCGTTTTTGAGTATTTAATTTTTCATTTAAAAAAAGTTTATTTATTTAAAAGGTGTTTCAAATTATTAATTTTTTTGGAAAAATCATGTTTTATTGAAAAACCCCGAATTGATTTAATTTATGAGGAATATTTGGCCAATTAAGAATTTACATATGCTTTCATGAGTTGACATGCATAATGGAATTTTGAGGCCATTAGGATTGTACAAGCATGTTTAATTTCCGTTATTTATTTATTCGCCTTGCCCGCGTTCGATCCTTGATGGCTCTAGATAGGATTGATTTAGATATGGGCCAAAATATCCATGTTATATTTTATGTATGAGATGCATGATTCTATGTATGAGATCCAATTATTTTTTAAGATTATGCTTTTCGTATGTTTTATTTTCTTTCATGTGTTGTTGGGCGTGTTAGGATACAGACTTAGATAAGATAATCGAAGCGTTGATGAGACCCTTTCATAATATACTAAAAATCCTTTACTTATTTGATAAGTTTATAAAATCTTAATGATTTTAATTTTAAGTTAATATGGGATAAAATTAAACGGGGTTTAATATTCCATACCTATCATCAAAAGTAATAGCATGTCGGTGCTACTTATGTAGATTAGTTGACCATTGCAAGTGGGACTTTCTCTATAATGAGAAAACCGTGATTATTACTAAGCATAGAGATGCACATGGGTAATTTATCCTCTAAGTTGACTATTGTAAGTGGAACTTTTTGGGTGGATTATTTACATGTAGGTTTGATGGGTCTAACTTAACATAGGAGTAACATGGGGGCGCATAAAATTGAGGTCCATGTTAAACATGAGGCAAAATAATTGAGGGTTACATAGAGATGTAATTGACAAGTGTTGTTTACCTATTTAATTATTATGTATGTGTCCATAAAATTGGGGTATGTAATAATTAAATTGAACTTCAAACTCACTAAGAAAAATTATTTTCTCGAATTCTTTAATGAGGGTTATTGAATTTGAATTAAATAGTGGGAGGTAATTTATGATTAAAAGACCTTAAAATCATTTCTAGACATAATGTATTAAACATCTTCTTAATCTCCGTTTCGCTTTAATTTGTAGATAACTAGATATCTAAGATGGCTAAGAACCTGTTTTCCACAATTCTCAACACAAACAAACTCACTGGACCCAACTATTCTGATTGGCTTAGAAACCTTAACATAGTGCTTAACTCTGAAAATAGAGCCTATGTCTTGACTGATGCACCTCTCTCTACTCTGACCGAGGGTGCTGAGGAGGAGGAAATCGAAACCCATAAGAAATGGTTAAACGATGACCTCCAAGTAAGGTGCACAATGCTTGCATCAATGTCGAATGAGTTGCACAAGCAACTCGAAAATATGGCAAGTGCTGCTGTTATTTCAAACACTTACAAGAGTTGTATGGTGGAAAGTCTAGGAGGGAAAGGTACTTCGTGTCTAAAGAGCTTTTCAGAGCTCGTATGACTAAGGGGTCAAATGTCCAACAACATGTGCTAAATATGATTGGGCTCATTGAGAAGCTCGCAAGTCTCGACATTTTTCTAGACAATGAACTCTCAATAAACTTAGTACTTCAATCCTTGCCTAGCTCATTCGAACAATTTGTGGTCAACTTTAACATGAACAGTTTGGAGGCGACCTTGCCTGACTTGTTAAGCATGTTAAGGACTGCAGAAGCCACCATCAAGTAAGATAAACCAGGTTAAAACTGATAAGGATAAGGGTGTGTGTTTTCACTGCGATAAACCAGGGCATTGGAAGAGGAACTGCAAGGAGTACCTTGCGACCCTAGGTGCAACCAAGGGTATGTTTTATGTTGAAGTTGACTTATCTGTTAACGATTCTTCTTGGGTATTAGATACTGGTTGTGCATCACATCTTTGCAATAATTTGCAAGCGATGACAACAAGTAGGATGCTAGGAAAGGATGAGATCGTTCTGAGACTTAGCAATGGAGCAAAAGTTGCAGCCACAGCGATAGGGACGGTCAACCTGGCATTAGGCGACAACATTAGAATAAGTTTAAATAATTGTCTTACGTTTCTAATATAATAAAGAACATTATCTTCATCCCTGTTTTAGATGGAGAGGGTTTTGAGTTTTTAATAAAAGATGGAAAGTGTTCCATTATTAAAAATTGTTCTTTACTTTTTACTAGTAATTTGACGAATTGTTCATACATTGTTCAACCAATTAATTCCGGCTTTCACATTCAACATAGTAACAAAAGAAAACAAGATAACTTAAATAGTACACTAATGTGGCAAGCTAGACTAGGACATATTTCCAAAGAAACAATGCACAAATTGTTAGGGGAAGGTGCACTCGACCTTAAGGAAGAGGAAACCATGCCTACTTGTGAATCTTGTCTTAAAGGAAAAATGATTAAGTCACCATTTGTAGGACAAGTGGAACATGCCACCCATCCTTTGGATTTGAGCCACTCGGTTGTTTTGTGGTCCTTTTAGTATAAGTACTAAAGGAAGGTGTACTTACTTCATTATTTTTGCCGATGATTATTCATGGTATGGATATGTGTACCTTATGAAACACAAATCTGAAGCTTTTGAAAAGTTCAAAGAGTTTAGGAATGAAGTAGAAAAACAACTAAGTCATAGTATTAAAACTCTTCGATCTGATCGGGGAGGAGAATACTTAAGTGACGAATTCCTTAGTTATCTTAAAGAGAATGGGATTCTCTCTCAGTGGACTCCGTCTAGAACACCACAATTGAATGGGGTGTATGAGTGAAGGAATAGGACTTTATTGGATATGGTCCATTCCATGATGAGTTTCACTGAAGTTCCTCCATCTTTCTGCAGTTATGCCTTAGAAATTGCGGCTTATCTATTAAATAGATTGTCTTCCAAAGCAGTGCCCAAAACGCCTTATGAGTTATGGCGTGGTAAACCGGCCTCATACAAACATCTTCGAGTATGGGGTTGTTCAGCTTATGTGAAAAAGCTAGTGGGAGATAAGTTAGAATCTAAGTCTAGCTTATGTAAATTTGTGGGGTACTCTAAAGAAACTGCGGGGTACTACTTCTATGATCCATCGGAACAAAAGTGTTTATTTCAAGGAATGTCATCTTCTTAGAGAAGGAGTTTCTATTAGATAGAAATGGCGAGATCATAGAACTTGAAGAACTTCAAGAACCACAAATTATCTCACAAACTATGAAAACACAAACACAGGAACACTGAAATGTCTAACACACAACCTCCGAGAAGATCCGAAAGGATCCGAGGCCCACCTGAGAGGTATGGTCTATTACTAGAAAATAATAAGGAGGAGCTTCAAGTGGATGAAGATCCAAGAAGCTACAATGAAGCAATATGTGATATTGATTCAGGGAAGTGGCAAAGTGCCATGGAATCTAAAATGGACTACATGTACTCCAACAAGGTATGGACCTTGGTAGATCCACCAGAGGGTATAGTACCCATTGGTTGTAAGTGAATCTATATGCGAAAGCTTGGAGCAAATGGAGAGGTAGTGACCTATAAATCTAGGATAGTGGCAAAAGGTTACACTCAAAGAGAGGGTATCGACTATGAAGAAACTTTTTCTATAGTAGTCATGCTTAAATCCATTAGGATTTTGCTTGCAATATCTGCTTGTTATGATTATTAAATATGGCAGATGGATGTGAAAACCGCCTTTCTCAATGGAAACATAGAGGAAGAGATTTACATGAAACAACCAGAAGGTTTCATATCTAGTGGGAGTGAGAAAAAGGTTTGCAAACTCCAAAAGTCCATTTAGGGACTAAAGCAAGCATCCCGAAGTTGGAACATCTGTTTTGATAAAACTATAAGGATGTATGGCTTTATTAAAAACGAAGATGAACCATGTGTGTACAAGAAAGTCAGTGGGAGTGCAGTGACATTCTTAGTACTTCATGTTGATGATATTCTACTCATTGGGAATGATGCAATCGACTAAAGTATGACTATCCACCAAATTCTCCATGAAAGACTTAGGAGATGCATCCTACATCTTAGGAATCAAAATCTATAGAGATAGATCAAGAAAGATGATAGGATTATCTCAGTCAATGTACATAGACAAAATGCTAAAGAGGTTTAGTAAGGAGGAATCAAAGAAAGAATTCTTGCCTATGAGTCATGGGATCCAGTATTCTCGATCCATGTGTCCTTCGATATCCCAGGAATTAGATAGGATGGCTCGCGTACCATATGCTTCTGCCATATGAAGTATTATGTATGCAATGTTATGTACAAGGCCTGATGTGGCTCATGCATTAAGTGTAGTCAGTCGTTTTCAATCCGACCCAAGTGAGTTGCACTGGGTAGCCGTGAAAATAATCCTCAAGTACTTGAGAAGGACTAAGGATTTGTTTTTGATATGCGGCGGTGGAGAATTTAAACTAGAAAGATTCACTGACTCTAGTTTCCAATCTGAGGTGGATGATGTGAAATCAATGTCGGGGTTTGTATTCACCCTCAATGGTGGAGCAGTAAGTTGGAAGAGTTCCAAACAGAAAACTACTGCGGATTCCACAGCCGAGGCTGAATACATAGTTGCATCAGATGCAGCAAAGGAAGTTGTTTTGATTAGGAACTTGATCCAAAGGTTGGGTGCAGTCCCTAGCATTGTCGATCCAGTACCTCTGAACTGTGACAATAATGGCGCCATTGCTCAAGCCAAGGAGCCGAGGTCTCATCAAAGATCCAAACACATAGAGAGGCGATACTATGCATGGAAAGAGTCGAACGGAGAACATAGTGGATCCACTAACTAAGCCCTTGTCTCGTAACATATAAGAAGGACATCTTGAGAAGATGGGTCTTAGATACCAAGGAGATTGACTCTAGTGCAAGTGGGAGATTGTTAAAATGGTGCCCTGCGAGCCAATCCTAGATAGGCTCTATTTATCTATTCTTGTAATAAACAATTTCGTTTTACATTATATTAATAAAAGGCATTTCTTCATCTTATGTTTATATTGTTATAACTGTATGATGAAGTCCCTAGAATTCACACATAGCTATGGGGCTTGATATCTCATTGGATGGATATCATAAAACAAGTCTCTAAGGCTGTGATTTCTAAATACTGTCCAAGTCATAGAATTATCAAGATGGGACATTGATAATTCGGATAGACTTGCACCTACGATGCACACTCTTAATTAGAGAATGTCTCGTTTCATAGACATTAGTGTAGTTGACAGAAATGCACATACGCGAATGCTTGTTGAGAACAAGTTCACTGATTACCCTGACTGAAACTTCCTAAATTTGAATTATTTCTATATATGTCGAATTAGGAGTTTCTTAATCACGATAGTGCAAGATTAATTCTTTGACTTGAGTCATTACAGTAATCTTGTATGTTGACTCACTACACTTTGACTCCTGTGCCAGTTCTTTTACAAGGACACATATGGACTGGTGATGTGGGTGCAGTGGCTCATATATGGAGGTTGGTGTTGACAACAAAGGATCCATCACTTGTTTAGATAAACAAGTGAATTTCCTATAATAATTTAAGTGATTTGACTGAGTCAGTCCTTGGCTAAGGCAAGTAAGTAATTAATTAAGAAATGAGTTTCTTGAATTAATTAATCACTAGTCCAACACACTTGAATTATTAAGATTGAATTTACAAGGATCTCGACCAATAAGATTCCTCGATTCTTAATTCAATTGGAAAATTAGTTGATGGAAGAATCTCACTTGCATGGAACGCGCGACTGGAAAGGTTCACTTTGAATCGCCTACATCTAGGTCTTCAAGATAAGTAGCTAGAAACTTTTCTTTGATTTGTGGGTATCTTGTATTTAATGGAGATTAAATAATAATATGGTTAATTAAAAGTGTTTAATTAATCGAGACAATTTAATTGTGCAAATTAAATCATAAAGGTTATGAACCCATTACTACTATGTTGGTGAACCTAAAGGGTCACACATAATACTCGGACAAATCCATTTCTTAACTAAGGGAATTTAATTCAAAGTAATTGAATTAATATATTAATTAATTAGATTAATTAATTAAGACTTTTATTTATTCAAGTGTTCGATAAATAAATTAATTAAGTTGATAAGATCAATTTAATTAAGCTTAAGTCTAAAAAACATTTAATTAATTGGAAGTGACTTTTAATTAATCTAGTATGGTGGATTAATTATTAAAAGGCTATTTTATTAAGCCTTGGTCGAAAATTTGATGGAGGAAAAAATTAAAGAGTTTAATTAATTTTCTTCTAGAAGGAAATAAGATTATTAGAGAGAAAGAAAATTAATTAAAATAGAAGATTTCTATTTGGGAATTAATTACTCTTCTATTCCTACATGGAAAAAATTTAATGTAGAAGAATTCTACATGGAATAAAATTGCAAGAACCTAGTCCTATATATAGGACATGTATTGAACGGAATTTTCAGAGCTTCACATGCAAAAAAATTTCGTTCCCCTAGCATAGAAAATCGTTTCTCTCTCTCCACATACAAGTTCTTGAGTTCTTGATTATTCATCAAGATTTTGAATTCAAGAATTCTTTCAAAAATACTTAGAGAAGTAATTTTTGCTTTCACCTTAATCACGTACACTATTCCTTGGAATTAGAATAAACGTTTATAGATCAACCTAGCTAAAGATTATAAACGAGTGGGTATCCGGGGTGTGGATCAACTTTAGAGGATAAACACTTGGGTCTCTGAAGTGAATCAAGAATCCGATCAAAGGCGTTTTGGGTGGAGGAATTCAAAATATTCATCAAAGGGGAAAACGAAGGATACACTACTACAAAAAATGCCTATTACAGCGGTTTTTTTGGACCTATTACAGCGGTTCGAACCGCTGTAATAGGCAGTGCTGTAATAGGGTTTCGACCTATTACAGCGGTTTTGAACCGCCGTAATAGGAACCCTATTACAGCGGTTCTAAAAAAACCGCTGTAATAGGGTGCCCTATTACAGCGGTTTCCATGGGAACCGCTGTAATAGGGTATTTTTTATTTTTTTTTTATTAATTTCACTTTTTCGTTTATAATTTTACTGTGTCGAAATGACACGAAATTCGCAAATACACAAAAATATATACATAAACTCACACATACACAAATATACATATACCCACATATACTTACATAAACCCACATATACACAAATATATATACATACATAAACCCACATATACATACACCCACATATACATACATAAACCCACATATACATACACCCACATATACACAAATATACATACACCCACATATACACAAATATACATACACACCCACATATTCGTGTACGAAACCCCACATATACACAAATATACATACACTCACATATACATACATATACACAAATATACGTACACCCACATATACATACATAAACCCACAAATATACATACACCCACATATACATACATAAACCCACATATACACAAATATACATACACCCACATATACATACATAAACCCACATATACACAAATATACATACACTCACATATACATACATAAACCCACATATACACAAATATACATACACCCATATATACATACATAAACCCACATATACATACACCCACATATAGACAAATATACATAAACCCACACATACACAAATATAAATACACCCACACATACGGTGGTGGTGGAGGCGGCGGCGGTGCTATATGGTGGTGGCGGCGGCGGTGGTGCTTCAAGAGAGAGAGAGAAAGAGAGTGTAGAGAGAGAGAGTAGAGAGAAAAAGACTAAGAGAGATAGAGAGAAGCGGGAAGATCTAAATTTAAAGGATTTAAATTTTTTGGTTTCGACCTATTACAGCGGTTCCCAACGAACCGCTGTAATAGGGTATCTTGGTCTTAACCTATTACAGCGGTTCCGAGGGAACCGCTGTAATAGGTTAAGACCAAGATACACCTATTACAGCGGTTCTTAACGAACCGCTGTAATAGGTCCCTCGACCACCTATTACAGCGGTTCCCTCGGAACCGCTGTAATAGGTTAAGACCAAGATACCCTATTACAGCGGTTCGTTGGGAACCGCTGTAATAGGTTCCTATTACAACGGTTTTACTAAAACCGCTGTAATAGGTGCGCTGTAATTGGGTATTTTTGTAGTAGTGATAGTTGATTCAAGCAACATGGAGCAAGCTAGGGAACTTACATTAAGGAAGAAGAGAGTCTTCGATTTTAATTTTACGAAAAATCGAATAAGGTAGTATCTTCTTTATTTAAGTTTTAAATAACTGGTGTAAAGATGCGCAAGCCTATGATACGTGATAAGCCCGTAGGATTAATAAACTCTCATCTTTAAATCCTAGAAACTAAAATTTTAATTTTTCGTTGTGCTTAATCGGGCTATATGTGTATTTCCCAACAGCTAAATGTATCAACTGAGCACTGTAATACATTAGTTAGCAGAGTTCTTGCAAAAAAAAAAAAAAATCTTAAAAATTAGGTTTATATTTTAATTTTCAGCACATGCTAGGAACACCAAATTCATATTAATAATATAATGGAAACCATTTTCTTTCTTATTTTTTGACAATAACCCATTTTCTTTCATCAACACCAGATTTGTTAAACCAGACCTATCCATGGTTCAAAGTATCGGCCGATATCCGATGATATCGGCCGATACGTAACCGGATCGGAGGGGTCCGATCCGATAAATTCCGACGATACGCTTGTTACCGGCTGTGTATGGTATCGCCGATATTATCGGATATCGGCCGATAATATCGGCGATATTATCATGATATCGGATTTTTTTGCTTAGTTGCAGAGGTTGGGTAATGGTTGTTGAAGGTGGAGCCACCGACGAGCGATTCTCAAAGAGGGGGAGTGAAACTTGATGAAAATTGAAGAACTAGAAGTAATATCGAAGAAGAGGGATGAAAAGAGAAGAAAATAACATAAACGGAAAAAAAAGAAAAAGAAAATAGAAGAGCATACCAATTACAGGGGATTGGAGGTGGAAGACGATGAGTTTCTGGGGAAGACGATATCAATTCATTTTCTCAATAATAAAGACATTTCGACTAATTCATTAGTGAGCCCGGCCCACGAGACAACGTTGGGTTAATAAATGGATATGGCTTTTGATTTCCTAATGCTATTGGGTTTGAGTTGGGTGATGGGCCAAGCTACAAGTTAGCACTTAATTAGTGAGTTTTTTTTTCCCAATAAAAAGTAGGCATTTTCTTTGTAATTGTAATGTAGGCAGTTTTTGACTTTTTATCTAATCTCTATTTTAATATTATATATATATATATATATATATATATATATTTTATTCAACGCTCTTAGGCGCTCTCGCACTCACAAATTTTTTTATTTTCGCCGCTCTCGAGCTCCTGTTCTCACTCCCGCTTTATGTGACTTAGGTTTGGACCCTAATCTGCCATAATTTCCAATTTCCGGTTGGCATCAAGTATTTGTGAAGGTTTTGTTTAGGTGTTGGAAGAATCTCACGCCTTTTGTTGCTTTAAAGGATTAAGTAATCTCATGTCTTATTTCTATGAATTAATTTCTTGACAAACTAGAATGATATATTTAGTTTCATTGATGGTTGATGTAACCAATATTTTTAATATGTATTAAAAAATAGCAATTTGTGTCATTTATATTTGACTCTAATTTTACAAATTTTTTTAGAATTTTTGGAGCATTTTATAATGCTTTTGTATCGTATCGCCCGATAATATCCCGATACGTCGCGATCGATGTGGAACAGCACCCCCCGATATTATCACCGATACCGCGACTTTGAACCATGGACCTATCATGATATATGTGAAATCAGGTAAAGAAATTTGTTTAAAAACCCAGTTTTGTCGAAGCAGTGCCAAGGTGGAAGCTCTTAATTAAATTAAAGTCTACATATTTTTCTCGCCGCCGACGAAGTCACCTTGAGGGATGAGAGGTGCTTGTATCTTTTCTTTTTCATTTCTATATTTCACTTTTTCCTTCTTTTTCAGGCTTTCATTCTTCATGATTATTTGTATTTTAATTAATACTCAATTCCCTCAAATCTTCTATATAAAACTTAACAGTATGATTCTCTCTCCGTTAAGAGGAATATGGCAATTTTACACGTGGTATCCATCAGTTGCTTGCAACAGGACGGTATGCAGGACTCAAAATCCACCCTGATAAGAATTTTTAATATCCGAACTCGCTCGGGACCCTCTCATTACCCGGCCCCACCTCGAACCCGACGGGTACCTGGCGAGTCCAAGTTCTACTAAGCAGACCCGGCCGTTTTTAATTTTTGGACATTTTTTGTTTATTTTGTTCTCACAAACGCATTCAAAATAAATAAATTAGCATCGAATCAATGGCTTAATGTAAATACATCAAAAACTACAACTCATTTGGTACTTAAATGTAAATACATTCAAAACAAGTACAAATTTCAAAAAATAAAGTCATCTTCATTCTCATGTTTATGTTCAAACTTTCTTTTTGAATCAACAACTTGCTAAGCTAAGCTAAGTTGCCATTTGAAATAGCAGTTTTTGTGGTTACTTTTATTAATACTTATAAATATTATATAATAATTAGATATATAATATAAAAAATATATATTAATAACTGGGGCAAGTTTGGGTATAGGGCGAGTATCTGCTGGACTCCTTACCTGTTTACGACCCGGCGGAGTCTTGAATTTTGAAATCCGAATTCGGACCTGGTCTCATTTAATTGGACTCATACCCGCTCCAAATCAGGGTTGGTCCAAAATGGGTACTCGCTCTACATGGATTCATCACCATCCCTAAGTGATTAATATTCGAGTTGCCCTTCAGGCCAGGAAGGCAACAGAGATTTGTCCCCATAAATCTCTTTGTCGTCTGTGACCAAGTATTATGCATGCATGGCTCCCATTTATTATTATTTTCATTTATTCCTATCTTTGCACAAATAATCCAACAAAAGTCATTGTCTCTTTATCTTCATATTAACGTACAAAGATCCATTTTGGCAATGGCATTTTCTTGTAGGAAAATGACGTGCATCACCCATTTAGTCTTCAGTGATTTTTCATCTTAATTATTCTTTATTTTGTAATATAGTGAGTTATTAAATTAATATAAGTGAATTTAGGTGATCACACTGATCGGTACATAAAATTTTCTGGCCATCTTTTAGTTTTGGTGAAATCTTTCCTTCAGTTGAGGAATATTGTAAATTGCAATTCAAAAGTCCGGATTAGATATTAAATGGTGAAAAACGCTACATCCTTAATTATAAGACTAAAATTGTAATCTTAACTCAATACAATACCCAACTTAAATCATGAATTTTATTTTTCGTTTTTATATATTTGTGATATTCTATATTTATGGAGTACGCGACTTGCATCATTTGGGGTAATTCTAAGACCTTCTAACATTATTTTTATTTTTAGTTTTATTTTGATATATAATCCTCGTTAATTCTCCAAAATTTAATTTTACTCATAATTTACGTCATTTCTTATTTTCTCATAAGTGGCAAATTCATCATTATTATGTTAATGTCCTATTGTTTAATTTGTTATGATCATTTAGTAATTATATTGAATAATCAAATAGTAAAATTGACTAATGCTATAAAAAATTTGCACGCATTTTTGGCTAGAATTTTTGGCTTAAACGATCCATAAAACATATCCAAATATAACCTAATTTCTTAAAAATTTATTGTTCTCAGTATAAAATGTGCCTATATATATATATATATCTTTTTAACCAAACTGTATAGTTTTTGTTAAATGTATGAAATATGCTACCAAATATACATGTTAACTAAAATTTTATATGTTTGATATGTTGAATTGTGGTGAAGAAATGACTCATTTCCCTTTGATAATGAAAGAGCAATTTGTCCCACATAGGAAGAATTTTGTAAAGGGCCATCCCTTTTCCTATAAAAAGGGATCCACCCTTTAGTTGTTTGATATCCCTTAGCCTCTCATCTTTGGCTATTCTTCTTTTCTCCTCTATAGTTTTGTATATTTCACTTTTGGTCCTTTCTTTTGTTTAGTGAAATATTTTGGTGGGGACCGAGGATGTAGGCTAAATTAGCCGAACCTCGTTATATTTGGTGTTCTTTATTTTGTGATATTCTTCAAGTAGCCATTGTTAGTTATAGTTGTAGTGTTATATTGTGCTATTAAATTCGTGTAGTTAATTCTGTCGAGGAGGTTGGGTTTTAAGCGCGACCGTTGTGACGCCTCCAATCTTTCCTGGGAATTAAATCTAGTGTGGTTTTCTAGTACAATATTTCCCTCGCTATTTCTATATTTGGTGGAATATGACTCTGAGTTCCACAACAAGTGGTATCAGAGCTCGGGTATTCTGAGTATGCTCTGTGGTCGCAGTTTAATCTGATCTTCCACATCAGAAAAGTTTTCTCGGGCTATTTGGCTTTCGCATTTGGAGGGCTATTGGAGAATAATTTGTAACCAAAAATGGAAGGCAGTTCAAAAACATCGTCGTCGTCCATTTGGGCGAGAACCACTGTGGCGAATACGCGATTGGCAATGGAGTCTTTTGATGGCACAGGCCATTTTGGTATGTGACAAAGCGAAGTTGTAGACGCACTCTTTCAACAAGGTCTATACTTAGCTATTGAAGAAAAGAAACCAAATGATATAGAGGAAAAAGAACGAAAATTTGGATGAGAAGGATTTGGCTCTGATGTTGCTGGGATCCCTTCCTGAGGAGTTTGAGTTTCTTGAAACCACTCTACTTCACGGGAAGGCTGCTGCTGTATCTCTTAGCGAAGTTTGTGCTGCCCTATACAGTTATGAACTGAGAAGGACAAGCAAGTTTGTTCAGGCGGAGATGCAGAAGTTTTGTTCATCAGAGGTCGTTCACAAAACAAAAGAGTGAAATACTCCAAATTGGAGTTTTGTGAACTTTCTGTTCGTGGAAAACAGACAAGGGTTAAATTTGGAACAACAATCCATAATACTGAAGGTATCTTGGATTATGTTCATTCGGATGTATGGGGTCCCTCAAAAACAAGTTCTTTGGGAGGGAAGCACTATTTTGTAACCTTTGTTGATGATTTTTCCCGAAAAGTTTGGGTGTATACGATGAAGACAAAGGATGAAGTGTTTGAGGTATTCCTCAATTGGAAAAAGATGGTGGAAACTCAGACTGATAAAAAGGTCAAACGTCTCCGTACAGACAATGGTGGAGAATTTAGGAGTGGTCCATTTCAGAAATTTTGTGAGGATGAAGGCATTGTCAGACACTTCACTGTCAGACATACACCACAACAGAACGGAGTGGCATAACGCATGAATCGGACTTTGCTGGAGAAAGTTCGGTGTTTGTTATCCAATGCTGGGTTGGGTAAAGAATTTTGGGCTGAGGTTGTGACATATGCGTGTCATCTCGTTAATCGTCTACCATCTACTGCTATTGATGGAAAAACACCATTTGAAAAATGGTTTGGAAAGCCTGCTGCTGATTATGATTCCTTACATGTGTTTGGTTCTGCTGCATATTATCATGTTAAGGAATCAAAGTTGGATCCTAGAGCAAAGAAAGCTATGTTCATGGGGATCACCTCTGGTATAAAAGGCCATCGCCTTTGGTGTCCAGAAACAAAAAAAATAATCTTTAGCAGGGATGTCACCTTTGATGAATTTACCGTGTTGGAAAAGGTAAATGCAGAACAGCAGGATGGTACTCCCAAACAGGTGGAGTTTGAAAAGTTTGTTGTCCCAGCAGATCAAGAAACTCTTGATCATTCTCCTACGGTAGAAGGAGATTTTGAAGAATAGGAAGTTCAACCCCAAGAACTTCCACAGCAACTTGAATCAATTGCAACTAGCAAGCCAAAGAGGACAATCAGAAAGCCTGCTCGCTTTGATGATAAGGTGGCTTGTGCATCTGCAATTGCCGCTGATGATGTTCCTACCACTTATATTGAAGCAGTCAAAGGACCAGAGAAAGATAAGTGGAGGATTGCCATGAGTGAAGAAATGCAGTCCTTTCATAAGAATCAAACATGGGAACTGGCCAGTCTCCCGAAGGGAAAGAAGGCAATTGGATGCAAATGGGTATTTGCAAAGAAAGATGGATTTCCTAGCCAAGGTGATGTTCGCTACAAAGTCATATTAGTGGCCAAAGGTTACGCTCAGAAGGAGGGCATTGAGGTATTTTCTCCAGTTGTAAAACACTCCTCCATTAGGATTTTGTTGGCTTTGGTAGCACAGTTGGATTTTGAACTAGTTCAGTTGGATGTAAGACTGCATTTTTACATGGAGATTTGGAAGAGGAAATCTATATGACTCAGCCAGAGGGATTCAAAGTTGCTAAAAATGAAAATTTGGTTTGTAAACTTCAAAAAAATCGTTGTACGGATTGAAGCAATCTCCGAGGCAGTGGTACAAGCGATTTGACAAGTTTATGATGGGAATTGGGTACACAAGAAGCACATACGATCATTGTGTGTATTTGCATAAGCTACAAGATGGATCCTTCATATATCTTCTTCTGTATGTTGATGATATGTTGATTGCCTCCCCGAGTCTAATAGAAATCGAGAAGTTGAAGACTCATTTGAAAAGGGAGTTTGAGATGAAGGATCTAGGTGAGGCGAAGAAGATTCTCGGCATGGAGATTTTCAGAGATAGAAAATTGAGGAGGCTTTGTTTGACTCAGAAACAATATCTGAGTAGGATGTTGAGGCGTTTTGGCATTGATGAAAAGTCAAAACCAGTTAGTACTCCGTTTGCTCCTCATTTTAAGCTTAACGCCGCTTTGTCACAGAAATCTGATGCAGAACGGGAATACATGTCAAAAGTACCGTATGCAAATGTTGTCGGTAGCTTGATGTAAGCTATGGTGTGTACAAGGCCTGATATTTCCCAAGCAGTGGGGGTTGTGAGCAGGTATATGGATGATCCTGGAAAGGAACATTGGAAAATTTGAAGATTGGTTTTGGTGACCCCGTTTGACGAGGAGATTGAAGATTTTGGAAATTCGCCAAGGTGGAGATTTGTTGAATTGTGGTGAAGAAATGACTCATTTCCCTTTGATAATGAAAGAGCAATTTGTCCCACATAGGAAGAATTTTGTAAAGGGTCATCCCTTTTCCTATAAAAAGGGATCCACCCTTTAGTTGTTTGATATCCCTTAGCCTCTCATCTTTGGCTATTCTTCTTTTCTCCTCTATAGTTTTGTATATTTCACTTTTGGTCCTTTCTTTTGTTTAGTGAAATATTTTGGTGGGGACCGAGGATGTAGGCTAAATTAGCCGAACCTCGTTATATTTGGTGTTCTGTATTTTGTGTTATTCTTCAAGTAGCCATTGTTAGTTATAGTTGTAGTGTTATATTGTGCTATTAAATTCGTCTAGTTAATTCTGTCGAGGTGGTTGGGTTTTAAGCGCTACCGTTGTGACGCCTCCAATCTTTCCTGAGAATTAAATCTAGTGTGATTTTCTGGTACAATATTTCCCTCGCTATTTCTATATTTAGTGGAATATGACTCTGAGTTTCACAACATAATATGCATATGTACTGTAGAAATGTATTGAGGTATATATCAAATTAGAGTAGATATATGAATCAAATTGGCCCCACACACTTGGCCGCCCCTTATTTCTCAACAAGGTTCGTGGGGAATTGTATTATGGAACAGTGTACACTATGATAAGAATGACCTATCTCAAATCAAACTTAATGACACTTGTCATACAATTAATTTGATTCAACCATGCAAACCAACTATTGGCAAGAAATATCCGAAGGTTCTTCATTACTCTTTTATTTTAAGGTTTCTCATATTATCCCAAGTTTAAAAGCGAAAGACTAATCCCTTAATTAGTACGAAACTCAACCTAAAACCTCTTATTTAACCAACTGGAACCCAAGAAATTCTAGGCTAAACTCAATCTAGCTCACTAAACTCATGTGTAATCAACAAGTTGAATAAATTATATTTTCGGAAAGCCTTATGTGTTTACATTCAAAGGAAAAAAATGTTTAATGAATCTGAGCATTTTACAATGCGTTATGGACTTTCTTGTGAAATCGCACAAAACTATTAACAAATTTTAGTTTATGTTTGAAGAAAAAATTGTTATATACTAGACATTTCTTGGTCATATATTTTTGGAAGCTCTATTTGTCTACTTTCAAATAAAATAAACAATTTATAATTCTAAGCATCGTACAATGCGTTATGGACTTTCTCGTGAAGTTGTGCAAAACTGTCGATAAATTTTTTTATACTAGGCGCTTCTTAATAATGTGTCATAATTTTTTTAAAATTCTATGTGTCTGCTTTGAAAGAAACAAAAAGATATATGATTTCAAGCATCCTACAGTGCGTTATGGACTTTCTCGTGAAATCGCACAAAATTGTTAACAAATTTTAGCTTACATTTGAACAAAAAACTGTTTTATACTAGATGTTTCTTGATATGGGCTTTACTTGTCTATTAATCTCATCTGATTCTAGTGTTTTATTTGATATTTGAAATATTTGTCTAAAGTCTTGATTTCAACTTGTAGGAGTATTTATAAGACATTTTAGGAAAATAAGAAAATAGCACGGAGTTAAGAATAAACATTTCTCCAAGCGCAGTGTTAGTATTTCTGGTGTAACTCCCTCCATAGATATCCAATTAACTGATCCGTTCATGTGCCATTATAAATTTAAGAGATGTAGCTTAACTTTATATATTGAAGCAAAGATAAAAATGTACGAAAGAAGGCAAAAAAAGACAATGGAAGTGAATGAATCAAAAGATCAAAACAAAAGACCATTTTGTGATGGATTGTATGCATCTTTAAAGGATGAATGGGTTATGGGACTCTTCTATAGTGTTGTAGATCCATGTCTTAGCTTTCTATAGCAACTTGAATCGTCTCAATCCAATCTCCATAGAGAGAGATATGACCAAATTACCAAAACCTTCCACGAGAGCCAAAAGACTTGCCGCGGAGTGAACCTTGTAAGGCTACTGTTTGCTCGCGCTGCAGCAAGGCCAAAATGCTCGCTGTAGTGCGAGCCTTTGAATTTTTGGCCCAATTCCACCCCTATAAATAGGCCGGAGAGCCAAAAGACTCGCCGTGGCGCGAGCATTGTAAGGCTACTGCAGCGAGCTAAAATTGCATTTTGGCTTTCACCCCATAAATAGGTCTTTTAACCTATTTTAGGGTATCTTTTCTCCCAAGTATTGTTCTCTCTTGGTATTTTTACACTTTGGGATATTTTAGCTTGGAAGATAACATCTAGAGGCTATAAACCTCATCCGCGCAATTGTAATTCGAAATCATCATCTTGATTTGTTCGATTATTGTTCTTAATATAATTTCTATGTTGAGTAGTTGATTTTCCTGAATGCATGCTTATTGTTTGATAAAATGCTTGAGTTAGATGTACAATTTGTTCTTGTGTTTCATTGATCAATTTCCAGCTAAGGTTAAATTGCTATCAATTAGGTTAAATATTATTTTATACTAGATGTTCCTTGATAATGTGTCATATATTTTTTAGAATCCCTATGTGTCTACTTTGAAAGGAAAAAAAACGGTATATGATTTCAAGTATCATACAGTGTGTTATGGTCTTTCCCATGAAGTCGCGCAAAATTGTCAAAAACATTTATTTTATGTTTGAAGAAAACACGGATTCATATTAGACAATTTTTGATAATATGTGATAAATGTTAGAAAATTCCTATGTGTATACTTTGAAAGGAAAAAAATAGCTTAGTATTTTGAGCATCTTATAGTGCGTTATGAACTTTCTCGTAAAGTTGCGCAAAACTGTCCACAAATTTTAGATTACATTTGAAGAATAAATTTTTTCATGCTAGACCTTTTGTGATAATGAGTCATACATTCCGGATATCTATATGTGTCTACATTAGAAGACAAAAAAGTTTTATGATTTCGAGCATCCTACAGTGCGTTATGGACTTCATTTTCACATAATGCATTGAAAGAAAAAAAATGGTTTATGATTCCAAGGATCCTACAATGAGTTATGGACTTCATGTTCAAATTACCTACTTCTTTTTACCCTAACCATATTTCCTTGTCTTAACCATTCTTCATGTTCACCTCTTCACTTCATTGTATCCATACTACCTATTCACAGTACTCATGCTTGCACTTATATATACTACCTATTCACTGTACTCATACTTTCAATCCACTGTAACTTTCAATCTCACATGCTACAAATTTCAATCTCATATATTGCATCTATTAATATCTCATACTTCTTATGTTAACCTAACATACTGCATGTTTCACTCTAAAATATGACATCTCTAAAATATTTCATCTTTCAATCTCACATACTGCATCTTTCACTCCTCACATACTGCATCTTTCAATCTCACATACATCATAATTATTCAATGTGATTTGGGAACCCTTTGTACTCTAGTGTTAGTCAACCAAATGATAATGCATTATTATACAGCTAAGAATCATAATGTCACGGTCTAATGCCATCTTAACATCCAAAAGCAACAAAAATATTGATCACTCATTTGATAAGTAGCACAATTGTGATCAATGTTTACCAAGATAGCAGAGGATCGGTACCTCTTATCTGAGTAATGTATACCACATGCTGTGTAAATATGTACTTGGTTTGTGAAAGAAATGTACCTTGTCTTACTTAATGCAAAATTTGGGGAAGATATGTTATTTAATGCAACTTCATAATATTATAAACTATGATGCATAGATACGGATATGGGGACACAGACACAGGACATGTCAATTCTTAAAAACTTTAGGACACGACACGGCTACCTAGATTATATATATATATATAATGTTATAGATTTATCGATATCTTTAGACAATACAAAAGAAAACTTAACATTAAACAATAATAAGCCTGTCCTAACTCCAAACAAAAAATACATAATCTTTTGCATTGGGTAAATTCTTTAATGGGAAAATCATATTTTTGGTCCCATATATTTGGCTTTTTTCAATTTTATTCCCATTCGATATGAGATTCTCACATTCTGTTCCATAACTTTTAAAAATTCTCACATTTTGTCCCAACATGATTTTTCATCCAAAATTTAACAGTCAACTCTGATAGTGAACATTTTGACCAGGATTTTCGAGAGATTTTGTGCGTGCGTGGTATGTGATATTGAATAGAAACATTACGA
Source organism: Buddleja alternifolia (assembly GCA_019426215.1). Classification (NCBI taxonomy): domain Eukaryota; kingdom Viridiplantae; phylum Streptophyta; class Magnoliopsida; order Lamiales; family Scrophulariaceae; genus Buddleja; species Buddleja alternifolia. The sequence continues at coordinate 31,732,228 of CM033398.1, forward strand.
TATTGAATATAATTCGTGTGTGAGTGCATTCATGCACAAATTCTCTTAAAAAATTTGTTCAAAATTTTAACTAACAGAGTTGACCATTAAATTTTGGATGAAAAATTTGGTTGGGACTAAATGTTAGAATTTTTTAAAGTTACGTGACACAATGTGAGAATTCCATAATGAATTGGACCAAATTGAAAAAAGGCAAACATATGGGACCAAAAGTACAATTTTTATTTTTTTAATCTTTCGCACGTTAGAAAATAGGCTAGAAATCTATATCAAATTATGAACTAATTGCCGCCCCCCCCCCCAAGGACAAAGCAATTCAACTTTATACAAAAGAAGAAAGAAAAATACAATAATATTGTAGAAATAAAGGATTAAAAAGCCTAATATGTTGCGTGTTCAAGCCGTGTCTGTGTTCGTCGTGTGTCCCACACTGCATAGGTCGATTTTTCGGAGTGTTTGTGCACCATAGATTATAAGTGTATAAAGATTGATTTATAACACTCCTATACAACCCATGCGTTTCAATGTCTCAAACTACTAATTCTCACAAACAAAATATAGTAATCACTAGTAGTAGTGTAAGTGAACATTGAGTTCTACCAAATCTATACGTAGAATGTGTACATGTAATCGGTAGTATGGGTTAATAGAATATGTAGCATGAGTACATGTATTCGGTAGTATTAGTACATTTAATCGGTAGATATTTCTAAGTCTATAACATATATACATATATATATATATAATCTGGGCAGTCGTGTCCGAGCCGTGTCGTGTCCTAAATTTTTTATGAATTGATGTGTCCTGTGTCCGTATCGTTCAGTATTCGTGTCTGTACGTCATAGCTTATAATATTATGAAGTTGCATTAAATAACATATCTTGTCTGTTGGGAGCATTTTAATCTTTTCCAAGTGGCTAGGGAGTGAATCACAAGTTATAATTTAGAAGAGGGAGTGCAGAGTACAAATACATGGATGGGGACTGAATCACAAGTTTTATTTGTGATTAGAAATTTCTTTCCAAGTTTTCCTCAATACTAATAATGAAACAAACAAATTGGAACACAGAAGTCGAAGTGATATTGATATAGTAAAAATGATACACTATGTCATGAGGCCCAAGTCCAGTTCAATAAAGAGTTTAGGCCCACCGGAGGCCTAAAAACCGAACTCACTGGACTAGGTCCGCGCTAAGTAATAGTATCGGGTTGGGTCGTTTGGTGACCCGACCCCACCAGAACGAGTCATCCACCGTCCATTGGTGCCACCTGTTAACATCTCATGAATACCCAACCACCATTTGTACAGGGTGTTCTCTATAAATACCCCCTTTCATAACATTTATGGGGGTTGGAATCAAAAGGATATTCGCTCAAGAATTAGCCTTGTAAATGCTTAACGAGTCTATAGACTGAGGAGTACGATCCTATAAACATACAAATTGGAGTGCAGATCCGTTCACGAGTACGACCTTGAACATTCACAAATAAGATAGAACTACTTAGGCTTGATCCTTATTAGGTACGTAGGTAACTTAATAATTATTGAGTGCAGCTGTAACACTTTATTGTCATACTAAATGGGCGATTCGAGTCATTCCACACTGTGGGTCCTGGTCTTCGGATAAGGGTCAAATCAGTTGGCGCCGTCTGTGGGAAACTACTTTAAGGTTGCTGAGATTCGTTAGTATTAAGATCGAGGTTAAGATGAAGAATCGACAAGTTCGGGAGGAGGAAGAGTTGATCGCTGATGTGCCTGCTGATGGAGGAACGAGTGCAATTATCACGATGACGAAAGAAGAGCTGGATAGGAGGATGAAAGAATATGCTCAAGAAGAAATACAGAAGTATCTCACCCGTACTCCGACAGCTCCTAATGTGGGAGAGCCACGTACGGATCAATCCACAAAAAGAAGTTTGTTTCTGGAAGAAGAGAATTGTGAGCGGGAAGGAGAGTCATTGGACGATGACGATGTTATTAGTGTTCGACAAGAGGATGGAGAACAAAGAGGAAAAGCTAGGGCGATGGAGTCGCTGAATACATGACGACGAGTGGTGCACTATGAAGAGGACAGATGTGCAAGGACGGAAAACGTTGCGGGCCTTGTACAGACGAGACCAGCCCCTATGTTGATGGTTTACAATTCTCCTTTTGTCACTGAAATCATGAAGGAAGTTCCGAATGGACTTTTTCGAATGCCAGATTTCCTAAAGTTTGATGGAACGGGAGATCCGAGACCCCATATTACATCTTACAAGTTGTGGATGTCTTACAGCGACAATCAGATGCTATTAATGCCAGAATTTTCACTACGACTCTAGTGGGTCGGGCTCAAGACTAGTTCATGAGTCTCGCTCCCTCTTCTGTAGAGTCGTATGCACGACTAAAACATAAGTTTGAAAGTCACTTTGCTAGTAACAAAAAGACTAAAAAGTTTATATCTGTGAATATGGGACTGAAGCAGGGCTTAACCGAGTCCCTGCGTTAATTTATACATCGCTTTAATCAAGAAGCCATGGACCTTCCGGAACTTAATAATGAATTGATGTTAAGCTTCCTCATGAGAGGCTTAAAAAAGGGAAACTTGCACTCTCTCTCCGCCCTCCTCGATCCCATGAGGAATTGATGGTATTGGCAGGAGAATATATTAACGAAGAAGAAATGAATGAGTGAAAGGACGCGGATAACTTGCAAATTCTGAACGATCCTCGAGGTCGTAAAGAAAGAAATGAAACTGAACGATATGAGGGAATGGGGTCTGACACGAAAAATCCTTACGTGTATTAAACAACAAGTGGACTGGTCGTGTGTAGTAATAAAGTGGACAATAAAGTCCAGATTGTGGAACCTCAAGGACTTGTATTTTAGTCTATGATTTTAAAGCAATTGAAGAACTTAAACTAAAACAAGAATTAACTAAAATATTATGGAAGTAAGATATAAGAAACAAGATGTCGAAATCAAGATAGCTATGGAAGAGAGCAACTAAGACACATGTGTTGGCATAAATTAATCAATTTTCATTATAAACATGTTCTCATATTATTAGACTAATGATGCTTTGGTGGAAAAAACTTTAAATAATTACTACCCGATGTCTCGGCTGTAATAATCCTATGATTAATTGATGGTTCTCTAGATATGTCTATCCGAGAATCTAACCAACAATCATGCATTCAAGTTCTAGAATTTCCCCGGATTAATCCGGCTAACTGAGCCGGGAATCTCTACCTATCTCTAGGGGCAATTTCCTATTTTTTACGGATTATGTGATGATCCTCTTTGCACCTTAAATTACCTTCTCTCGAATGAATAATTTAAGCAATAAATCATGCATATGGTAGCTAAGCATATGATGCATTCAAACAAGATCAAGACACAAAGCAACAATAGAATTAATATGAAAAACACAATTTATAACTCAATTATCATAATTTAGCCTCAACATGGCCTTAGTTCGAAGAATCTATTTAATCATAAAAGATAAAAGATAGGAACTTAAATTAAGATTCATATTCATAGACAAAAACAAATCTAAATCTAAGAAACTTCCTCGTATTTTTTATGGTTGAACTTCGATATTCATCTCTTCCATGCTTCTTGATTTCTTCACCTTCAAAGGTTTTTGATAATCTTCATAACTAATCTAAGGATGATGAAGATGATGATAGGATGTGTTTAGGCTCCCCCAATGGGGAATGTGTTTTCAAGTGTGTTTGTAGGATGGCCTCCAATCCACCTTTTATAGCCAAAAAAATCCACCAACCAAGAACATGTGCTTCCATTCTCTTTTCTTTCCACCTACCAAGAATGTGAGCTACCATTCTCTTTTCTTTCCACCTACCAAGAATGTGAGCTACCATTCTCTTGCTTTCCACCTACCAAGAATGTGAGCTACCATTCTCTTGTTTCCCACATACTAAGAATGTGAGCTGCCACTTTCGTGTTTTCCAGCGCAGGGATAGTGTTTTATTCATAAACTTATCCAAAGGCCTCCGAATTGGATGATTCAAGTCCCCATGTGAAGATAAGACATACATCTACAACTTTTTAGAAGGACACTTCATCCAATCCTGTCTCTAAATATATCAAAATATCGTTCCAATGTGGACGTTGTTTCTGATTTGGTGCCCAGGTGTGCGAAAATGGTACTAAAACATGGTTTTGGCTAACTCCAACTTATTTCTTGCTTGTTTGGTCGTGGAGGTGTGAAGCATCTTGGCCTAAACTTGTTTTATACGTCGTTTTGCAGCCCGTTCTTCGATTGTATCCATTTAAGGTCTGAAATCACTTAATGCACGAATTAAATGCACATGTGGAAAGAATCAAGCGATAAATGAACCTAAAACATAAATAGAAAGGGGCTTAAAAACACGTAAAAACGACTCCTATCAGGGTCAAGGAGAGACCTTGATCGACCTCGTAGACCAAAGTTTGACCATTACACCCCGTTGAATTCGACTAGTACACGAATTCTTGTTGCTGCATTGCGTATGAGTCAAGTACAACGACCAAAACCAATGAAAAATGGTGTGAAAAAGAACATGAATAGATATTGTGAATTCCACAAAGATCATGGTCATGACACGGAAGAGTGTTTTCAATTGAAAGAAGAAATTGAATGACTCATTAAATCCGGTGTGTTAAACGATTTTATTGATCGAACATTGGCAGAAGCAAGAGCTCCTGAAGTCACTGACACGACAAAATCCTAGCAAGAGAACTAGGTCGCGTAAGTAGTAAAGTGGATTTCTAAGTCCGGGGTTATCGTATCCGCAGGGACAACTATAATCTAAGTACCAAGACTACTATATTACTCAATTCTAAGTTAAATCGGTCGATAGAAAGGTTGATTAACTAATTAATAAATACTAGAAAATAAACTAAGGCAACGTCACACCAAATAAAGGGAGGAAACAATAGAGAGAAGCGATCAAGGCACATGGTTCAACCAATTATGCATTTCGATTGTGATTTAGGTTCTATTGGATTATTAGATTGATTTAGCTAAGGCGAAATTCCCTAACGTACGTACCACCCAATCTCTTGGCATAGCAACCCTACCCTTGGTAACGATTTCCTATATATCTCTATATGAAAACCCGATTAACTAGGATGCATTTAAGGTCTAGGAATTCCCCAAGTGAATGGAAAGCCACCTAAAGAAACCGAGTCTATCTCTAGTCGGTTTAACTATAGGGTATTCAATGTTTATATCTTCCCTAGGTTATTATCTCTCGATCTCTAACCTAGGCATTTTATCAAACACTTGGTGATCAAACAAATGTAGCATTGAGATCAAATATTGACTACATAGCTAAAATCAAAATTAATCCAATAAACACCAACAAATCAACAATCAAAATAACATAAATGGGCTATCCATGGCCTCAATCAAACAAGTTTAGCTCATATTCATGTCAAAAGTGCAATTATAAATCATACAAGTCATAGGAGATTTGAACAAATTCAAGAAACAAATATGTAAAAACTCCCTAATTCTTGTAGAGATGTGGATTCCTTGTTGAATTCTCCATGTTTTGACCTTTAATCTTCTCTTCTAAGCTCTCCCTCTCTCTATTTTCGTGTGGTTGCTGATATCCAAGGTGAGTTAGGGTAAAAAATGGCTAAAAGGGGTATTTATAGACCAACCCGCTGTCTCCAACGCCGCGGCGTTGGGTGTCGAACGCCGCGGCGTTCAACATTCTGCTCCTGAACGCCGCGGTGTTCCCCCGCTGCTCTGGCCAGTTTTGGTAAACTTCGCATAACTTTCTCTACCGATGTCGGAATACACTGATTCAAGATGCTGTAGAATCCTAAAACAAATATCTACAACTCTCAAGCAGACACTGGCGCCTAAATCAAATGTTAAAGATGACAAAATCATCTCACAAGTCACTGAATGAGAAAACTCCATCGTAAAACGTCTCTTCCGATGACGTTTTCACCTCCTTCCCTACATATCTGATATTTGTCTTCAACATAATAAATGTACCTTTGCCTCTTATCTTTCCATTGGTATAAGAAGTGTGTAATTTGGACATGGGTAGAGAAATCTATTCCATAAACTCTAGCACTGCGCAGACAGTTTGTATCTTTATGCATGATTTACCTTCAATCCTTGTTCTTTTCCTCCAAATGTTATGTTATTCTATAAAATATGAGAAGACAAGGATCAAAGCATCATATGTGATCAAATTATCAAGGAGATAATCAAAACCAAGTCGATAAACGGGGGGAAACTAGTGTAAAAATAACATATATCAACTACCCCCAAACTTAACTTTGATCGTCCTCGATCAAATACAATCAAGCACACACATGAAAGCTCAAAATGGTTTTTCTTTTGCAATCTCATACACACAAAAACAAGCATTAAACCTTCGAAGATGTTTCGGAAGAGTTACCCGATGCTTTGAACATTCAGCAATTTGAAAACCACACAAAATCTTAGTTTCCATCCCTAAATCATGAACTCCCACTCCCATATTCATGTCAAGAGCACACTTTAGATAAGATTATGCAAATTAATTTTAAAGTAAAGCCACTGAAACAATTCAACATTCGTTAACCCAACGGTGTGTATAAAGTGCAATTGTCACAATCAAAAGGTCTTTACGGCTTGTAATGTAAAGCTAGGTGATGGCTAGGATTGGAAAATATGGATAAAGTGACTAAGTTAAGAGCGCCTATAATTCAAAATCATTGATCTAAATTCGCAAATAGACTACAAAAACTTTCACACCTTATCACTTATCTCTTTTTCACTCTCTTTTTCCTATCAACTTACAACCCCCAAACTTGTTTCTTTTCATATCGGGTTGTACATAGATTTCCAAGCCAAATGATCCAATTGAGTGCCAAGATCAAAGCCTAGTCGAGAGCACACTTTTTTTTTCTTTTTTTTTTTCATAAATATCTCTCTCTCGAATATTTAGCCCATTGCTCAAGTTTTCATTTCATCCCTTTATTTACATAATACTTCAAACCTCAAATATCCCAACATAGCCAAAACATCACTATCTAACTCATGTACATTCAAATCAAAACAAGGTGACTACCCATATTCAAGTCAAATGATATGAAGTTCTAAACTCTCTTGATTGGGTGCAAGACATTGTTTTTCTTTTAGGCTAGAAGGTGGTTGTCTTGGCATATGAAATAAAGACGAATGGTGGTTTCTAGTGTGCTTAGCACACTCTATTCTTATCAATACGGCTCAAATCAAGGTCTAGAGATTATGCAATATAGAGAAGGCCAAAATGTAAGGCTAACAACAATGAAAGATGGCCTAAATCATTTTATGACTTTACAACATTAATACACACTTCATAGTCAACAAAATTGAAAGTCCAACGTTTTAAATCCTCAAAAAAAATTGCATAAGCATGACTAAAAAGGGCTTTCAAGTCACAACATATGACATGTTGACCACAGATAAGGGACTTTGACTTCGAGAGAGTAGAGATATTCAAACGCATTATGCTCTCATGCAAGGGTGCACCAATTCATGAATTCTATATCAACAAGGTTGTACCCCCAAACTTAAATTAAACATTGTCCTCAATGTTCATGAAATAAATGCAAGGTAAGAGGGATAAGCGATACAACCCTGAAATGGAGAGAAACGGGGGGAGCATGGTGGTGGGCTCATATCCCAGGATCAAACTGTGGTCAAAACCTGAACGAGAGAAAACTCAAAGGAAACCATATCAAATCGAGTCATGGGGGAAGAAAACAAAACGAAGGCACAAAAGAAAAGAAAGAAAACAATAAAAGAAACTTGGGTTGCCTCCCAAGAAGCGCTTGTTTAACGTCATTAGCTCGACTTCTTGCATTGCTCACAGTGGATTGTAAGGAGCAATGCCAACTTTGTAGGGACGAGTTTTCTTATGCTTTTTCCAATTGCGTAATGGCATATCCCCTCCAATCTTTATCATAAAACCTGGAATAATCAAAAGTGAGCACAAATTCTCTTCTATAAATATGTAATTGAAATGCAAAGAGTAAAGTGTAAATTCTAGAGGAGGGGGATCATCAATTGATGGATACAATTGGTGTGTGACTGTCTCAAACTCCCCTAGTCTTGTCGTTGGCAACCTCAATGGTGAAATCTCCAAGTGATTTATATACCCTATGATTTCCTCATTCTCATCCGTAGTATCACTTGATTTCATGGTGTATGTCTCGGATGAATCATTGAAGTTGCATACTTTGACTTGAACATCTTCCACTATATCCCTCCGGAGATTGATGGACTCCCTTAAGAATTCAAGGGATATGATGGTAGGTGGCATTGGGTTCTTGAAGATTTCTAATGTTCTTTCTTGGCCATGTCGTGAAATGGATTCAAAAATCTCTTTCTTCATTCGTGTATGCTCAGTTGTTTTTGCCTCTATTTTGACACAAATGGATTCGGGAGGTGGTTCTTCTTCAGTGATAGGATGTAGACATTGTAGTTCTAAATCAAAACCTTGTTCAACTTCTATATTGAGGGATGCCTCATTCTCTTTGGTGCTACTCTCCATGGTGCAAGGCGCTCTCTCCTTCCATAAGTTGACTGCTTGATTTACTAATCTTGCCACTTCCTTGCTACGAGCTTCTGACTCCTTTCTTCGAGCTTCTGACTTCTCGAAACTTGCTTCTGCCTCCTTTATGCTAGCTTGTACCCATACACTAAATTCATTCCCCAAGGCCTCAATTTTAGACCTCGTCTCTAGCTCTTGTTGATGAAAACTATCATGTTGTTGGTAAGGAAAGCTACCGGCATGGTCAAACCCTGATGAAAGTATCATTGCATCATTGTTGTAACTCCATGTTGAGCTTGGATGATTTATCCAACCGGGATGTATCATGTTATTTTGACATGTTGAGCTTGGGTGATTTATCCAACCGGGATGGTAGGAGGGCTCATAGGATTCCATTTGCATTGAGCTTGATGTGGTGATTGATGAATCCATATCCTGACATGGCCATTGAAAGTTATAAGCACTCATATCTTCAAAAATTAAAAATAAACAAAATTAAAAGAAAATGACCTAATCTCAGAATGAATAAGAGAATCTCGATATTAGATACCATAGTTGTCCCCGGCAACGGCGCCAAAAACTTGACACGACAAAATCCTAGCAAGAGAACTAGGTCGCGTAAGTAGTAAAGTGGATTTCTAAGTCCGGGGTTATCGTATCCGCAGGGACAACTATAATCTAAGTACCAAGACTACTATATTACTCAATTCTAAGTTAAATCGGTCGATAGAAAGGTTGATTAACTAATTAAAAAATACTAGAAAATAAACTAAGGCAACGTCACACCAAATAAAGGGAGGAAACAATAGAGAGAAGCGATCAAGGCACATGGTTCAACCAATTATGCATTTCGATTGTGATTTAGGTTCTATTGGATTATTAGATTGATTTAGCTAAGGCGAAATTCCCTAACGTACGTACCACCCAATCTCTTGGCATAGCAACCCTACCCTTGGTAACGATTTCCTATATATCTCTATATGAAAACCCGATTAACTAGGATGCATTTAAGGTCTAGGAATTCCCCAAGTGAATGGAAAGCCACCTAAAGAAACCGAGTCTATCTCTAGTCGGTTTAACTATAGGGTATTCAATGTTTATATCTTCCCTAGGTTATTATCTCTCGATCTCTAACCTAGGCATTTTATCAAACACTTGGTGATCAAACAAATGTAGCATTGAGATCAAATATTGACTACATAGCTAAAATCAAAATTAATCCAATAAACACCAACAAATCAACAATCAAAATAACATAAATGGGCTATCCATGGCCTCAATCAAACAAGTTTAGCTCATATTCATGTCAAAAGTGCAATTATAAATCATACAAGTCATAGGAGATTTGAACAAATTCAAAAAACAAATATGTAAAAACTCCCTAATTCTTGTAGAGATGTGGATTCCTTGTTGAATTCTCCATGTTTTGACCTTTAATCTTCTCTTCTAAGCTCTCCCTCTCTCTATTTTCGTGTGGTTGCTGATATCCAAGGTAAGTTAGGGTAAAAAATGGCTAAAAGGGGTATTTATAGACCAACCCGCTGTCTCCAACGCCGCGGCGTTGGGTGTCGAACACCGCGGCGTTCAACATTCTGCTCCTGAACGCCGCGGCGTTGGTGATGAACGCCGCGGTGTTCCCCTGCTGCTCCGGCCAGTTTTGGTAAACTTCGCATAACTTTCTCTACCGATGTCGGAATACACTGATTCAAGATGCTGTAGAATCCTAAAACAAATATATACAACTCTCAAGCAGACACTGGGGCCTAAATCAAATGTTAAAGATGACAAAATCGTCTCACAAGTCACTGAATGAGAAAACTCCATCGTAAGACGTCTCTTCCGATGACGTTTTCACCTCCTTCCCTACATATCTGATCTTTGTCTTCAACATAATAAATGTACCTTTGCCTCTTATCTTTCCATTGGTATAAGAAGTGTGTAATTTGGACATGGGTAGAGAAATCTATTCCATAAACTCTAGCACTGCGCAGACAGTTTGTATCTTTATGCATGATTTACCTTCAATCCTTGTTCTTTTCCTCCAAATGTTATGTTATTCTATAAAATATGAGAAGACAAGGATCAAAGCATCATATGTGATCAAATTATCAAGGAGATAATCAAAACCAAGTCGATAAACGGGGGGAAACTAGTGTAAAAATAACATATATCAGTCACTCGTGCTACAGAATTGTATCGACCACGCAGTCATTCTCGAGAACGATCGCGGGAGAGATCTATTGAAGGGGGTAATCAGACTCGTCACTACAACCAGTCCAGGACGGAAGACCATAGAAGCGATAATTATCGCTCCAACAATGAACGCCCACGTGGCAACCCTCATTATAACGAGCAAGCTCCGCATCACCGTAATGATGGTCCTCGTAATTACGAAAGAAATAAATATCACCTTAATGACGGTCCTCGTAATCACGAGCAAAACAGAGACTATCACCATAATGACGGTACTCGTAATCACGAGCCTACTGAGAGGAGAGTTGAAGCAGGAGATGCACACAAACAAGGTGTTCGTAGAGAAATACATATGATAGCGGGGGGGCCGACAGATGGAGATTCTTCGAATGCGAGGAAAAGATATGTGAGGGAGAGTCGTTCAAACTACCCTCGTGGGGAACCGGGACGAATGTTTTTCGCTTACTGGTGGATCGAGTTCGAGGAACGAGGCTATCAGTTTTGATGATAGCGATTATGAGGGCATGCACGGTCCTCACAACGATCCTATGGTGATTTCAATGGATGTGGCGAATTTTGTGGTACATAAGGTCTTGGTTGATACGGGGAGTTCTGAAGATATTATCTTTTGGGATGTTATAAAAAAAATGGAGCTGGATGGAACTCGGTTGCGTTGTGTCTGTACTCCCTTAGTTGGATTTACGGGACCCTCGATTATGCCTAAGGGATCGATTGAGTTAGATGTGTCATTGGGGGCGGGGTCGAAATCATAAACGAATCGTGTAACCTTTTTGGTTGTGGATGTACCATTTGCGTACAATATGATTGTGGGACGGCCAATGTTAAATACGTTTGGAGCGATCGTTTCGACTCCGCATTTGAAGATGAAGTTCAAAACAAGCAATGGAATTGGTGAAGTGCGTGGCAACCAACTGGAGGCTAGGCAGTGCTATTCAACTTCATTAAAAGTAAATCAATCAAAAAAGAGAAAGTGCGAGACCAGCAGAATAGAAGTCTTAGATGAAGAAGCAAAGACTTTGATTGAAAGTTTGGACAAGAAACAGAAGCGAGGTGATGCACGAGTTGAACCCCTAGTACACAAATCGAGTACACAAATCAATTGAACTCGTACCAGGCAACCAGGGGCAAAATGACCCAGATTGGAGGAGAGATGGACCCTGAAGTGGAGACGAAACAGATAAGTTTTTTGAGGAACAATTCCGATATGTTCGCATGGAAAGCTGCAGATTTTAAGGGTATCGACCCTGCTGTGATCGTGCATAGACTCAATGTTGACCCGAATGCACGACCCGTGAGGCAGAAGAGGAGGAATTTTGGCCCAGATAGAGACTCGATAATTGAAGAAAAAGTTAAGAAACTCCTAGATGTAGGATATGTAAACGAGATCCAATTTACTGATTGGCTCGCTAATGTAGTCCTTGTACCCAAATCGGGAGGAAAATGGAGAATGTGTACTGATTTCACTGATTTGAATAAAGTTTGTCCTCGTGATCCTTATCCCCTACCTCGTATAGACTTACTCGTAGATTCTACTGCAGGTTGTGCTCTTTTAAGCATGATGGATGCTTATCAAGGTTTTAATCAAATAATGATGGCAGAAGAGGATCGGGAGAAGACTGCATTTGTTACTGCAAGAGGAGTCTATTGTTACAATGTCATGCCATTCGGTTTGAGAAATTCAGGTGCGACTTACCAATGACTCGTTAATATGATGTTTGAGGGTGAAATTGGAAAAATAATGGAAGTCTACGTGGATGATATGCTTGTAAAAAGTGTGAACGAGGATGACCATTTAACTCATCTCGAAAAGTCGTTCACAATTATGAGACGGTATGGCATGAAATTAAACCCAAATAAATGCACCTTTGGGGTACGAGGCGGAAAGTTCTTAGTGTATATGGTTACCCAACGAGGGATCGAGGCTAATCCTGAAAAAATTGATGCTATCTTGAACATGCATTCTCCAACGAATGTCAAAGATGTACAGAAGTTAATAGGGAGAATGGCCAGTTTAAATCGTTTCATCTCACGATCGGCAAATAAGGGTCTACACTTCTTCAAAATCTTAAGAAATGTAAAATGCTTTGAATAGACGAACGAGTGTGGGGACGCCTTCAATGATTTAAAATCTTACTTGCCGTCTCCACCTCTGCTAACGAAACCCTTGTCGGGAGATCCATTGATCCTATATTTGGCAATTTCACTAGTGACCCTGAGTGCGGTACTTGTACGGGATGTGGATGGTGACCACCGTCCTGTGTATTATGTTAGCAAATTGATGCAAGGGGCTGAGTTAAATTATTTAGAAATTGAAAAATGGGCTCTCGCGCTAATCACTGCGGACCGGAAACTCTGACCTTGCTTTCAATCTCATCACATAATTGTGTTAACAGATCAACCCCTAAAACAAGTGCTTGCTAAACCAGATGTGTAGGGGAGACTAATTAAATGGGCCATCGAGTTAGGAGAGTTCAGTATTGAAGACAGGAGTCATTCGTCGATAAAAGCTCAAGCGATGGCAGATTTTCTTGTGGAAATGACAGTAAATCCAAATGTAGTGGTCTCGATCTTAAAAACGATCCCTTGGTCGCTACATGTTGATGGATCCTCTATGACGAGACGAGGAGGAGCTGGTGTATGGTTTCGCTCCCCTGAAGGAAACGACTTGGAATTTGCAGTAAAATTGAACTTTGATGTTACGAATAATGAAGCTGAGTATGAAGCGTTGATTGCGGGTTTGAAAATGGCAAGGACATTAGATATCACAAATGTGAAGGTATTCACCGACTCGCAATTAGTAGCGCGACAGATCTTGGGAACCTATGAAGTAAAAGAAAAAACCATGATAAAATACCTACATAAAACGAAACAACTGATGATGGAATTCGAGAAGATTGAACTATGTCAAATACCAAGAGATGAAAACCAAAGAGCGAATGCACTGTCCAAATTTGCAAATCAGATCGTTGGATCATTGACTCGTTATGTGTCGTTACTTGTTTTCGAACATTCAGAGTTAGAATCTCAAGTCATGGTCACTGCTTTGGAAAAAGAGACGAGTTGGAAGAGTCCGATAGTAAGATACTTATTATAGGGAATCCTCCCGAAAGACAAAGTTGAAGCTCGTAGACTATGTGGTAGAGCTACGCGTTTCACAATGCTGAACGGCGAGCTGTACAAGAGGTCTAATGCGGGACCCTTGTTTCGTTGCCTAACTCTTGCTGAAGCAGAATATGTGTTAAGAGAAATACGCGAAGAGAGCTGTGGGAATCACTCAGCTGGAAGATCATTAGCTCAAAAAATCACAAGGCAAGGATACTTTTGGCCAACGCTTGTGAGGGATGCACAAGAATTTGTAAAGCGATGCAAGCCATGCCAATTGCACTCTAATGAAATACATCAGCCAGGAAGACCGATGGAAGTGATAAAAATTGCATATCCATTTGACCAATGGGGCATTGACATACTCGGTGAATATCTATCTCATACTCGTGTGGAACAACAATACCAGTATTTTGTAAAGGAATTTTTATTTTCAATTGCAGGTCCATTCCCACCAGTTAAGAATCAAAAGAAGTTCATTATAATGGCTGTGGAACATTTCACGAAATGGATTGAAGCTGAGGCGGTGGCCCGTATTACAGAAGCCACAATTGTCGATTTTATTTGGAAAAACATCATATGCAAGTTTGGTGTTCATGGAATATTAATTTATGACGGGTCGCTTATAATTACAAGCTTGTACCAATATGTACATTACAATTATAAAGAATTTTTCAATACAATTATAAAACAAATTCATCATATGCAGGTTTGGTGTTCCTAGAATTTTGATTTCTGATAATGGAACTCAATTCAATGGAAAATCTGTTGTAACTTGGTGTAAAGAAATGAAGATTCAGCAAAACTTTACATCAGTCGGACACCCACAAGCTAATGGCCTCATCGAGGTTGCGAATAGGATCCTACTTCAGCACTTGAAGACCAGACTTGATGGCATGAGATCGGCTTAGGCAGACGAACTTCCGGGGGTCTTATGGGCGTATCGCACGACTCCTAGGTCTTCCACTGGGGAATCACCATTTTGTCTTGTCTATAGATCTGAGGTTGTTATCACAGCGGAGATTGGTATGATGATACACCGAGTATTGGACTACGATCCGGGAACGAATCGTTGTAATCGTGAATTCGAATTGGAGGTTATTGATGAAGTGAGAGACCGAGCGTATGCAAATATATTAAGACAGAAGAGTACCATGCCGAGGGCATACAATAGGAGGGTCAGAATAAGGTCCTTTCAAGTGGGCGATTTAGTCTTAAAACGAGTAGAAGTTTCAAGGCATGTAAAAAAATTGGAAGCCAATTGGGATGGGCCATATCGGATTACGAAGATAACAAAGGGGATGACGTATCGGTTGCAAGATCTTCAAGGAAAAGAGCTGCCTCGCCCATGGCATGTTGATAATTTGAGAAGATTTTATGTATGAGAAAGAGTTTGAAATTTTTTACTTGATATAACTACTGAAAATACATGTTTTGCACGGATGATGTGTTGTATGCTTACTATTTGTTCGTTGTCCTCAAACGAATCCATTGTTTGATTCAGAAAAATATAAGTTACGAGTTCATAGTTTGAACGAGAAGAATATATGTTTTACCCACTTCTTGAAGCTTGAAAAATAGTAAATAGTCTTTTGTGTGGTATGTATACTGTCAGTTCGTCGTTCTCAAACGAGTCCATAATCTGAATAAGAAAAATAGATTGGATTTCAAAAAAGGAGAGAAACAACTGGTAGTATGCTATACAAAAATAACATACGCAATAACTGTTCAAAGATAATATTAATACGACGCAAACAAATGCTAACAACGCTTGAACTAAACAAAAGTTTAACAGCTAAAATGACTTCAGACATAAAACGACTTCAGCCTTGTGCTGGATTCTCTTCACTCTGGTTAGAAGATTGTGCTGGGTTGACCGGGGGTTTGTACCAAGGAGCCAGTGGGGCAAACTCCAAAAATTCGACAGGTACACAATCCTCGTCTTCCGTTGAAAACGAATCTCGGAGGAGATTACGCTTGGAGCAGTCTTCAAGGCAGTGAATGTCAAAATCCAGCTTGAAGGCATTAAGGAGATTTCCATAGTCTATGCATTTGAAGAAGCCGTCCTTCTCATCCTTAAGGGCTTTAGACAGGAGAAGACGGTCAAATATGGTAGACTTCATAAAATCGCGGGCACCTCCCAAACGACTCTCAGCGAGCTCGTCTGCATATTCTTGGGATGCAAGGTACTCGTGCTTCCCCTAGATGCGACCCAACTCGTATGCATCGGCCTTTTCGGTTAACAGCTGATCATAACGAGCCTCACCTTCCGAAATCTTGGCCTCCAGGCGAGCTATTTCAACTTCTAACTCCCTCACACTCTCTTGATGTTTGACCCTCTCCGCTGTCAAGAGACGAATTGACTCCAGTAACTCATTCTTCATGGTGGTGAATGAGTTCCTTTCAGTGGTTGTATCGGCCACATACTTGGCGAATCTGGCCTTCTCCACCCTTAAGTCGTCTTTTAGCCCGGCACAACTCAGAGCTAAATCATGTAAACACGCGGAAGCCTGCACGAGTTCTTGATACGTATTATTATCTAACGAAATAAAAATAAAATAAAATAATGAATCAAAATGAAAAGTAACGAGACCAACATATAAACGAGTAGTACCTTCATTAAATGTGCAGCGCCCATCCTTTCAACGGCAGTGTACGACTACTCGATTAGGATAGTTTTATCACGAGGAAGATGCATATTGCGATACATCTCCAGGGCCACATTTGTCCCCTGAGGACCCGCTAATATAGAACTCTGAGGATAAATCCTCTAATCTGGAATGAGGGGAGCATTTTCCGGATCCTCTGGACATCGATCTGGTACATTATATTCTTTAAAATCTTTCACGGTAAGGGCTTCCAACCTCTGAACGAGTTCTACAGCAGAGGGTCGAGTACCCGCGAGCGGTTGATCATTGGAGAACGATGCCTCTCTTCTCTGTTTAGCCCGGTTAAATTCAGCTGTAGGGGGGCGCTCAGCATGGACGACAGGCTCGGGGTCCGTAGGATCCCCGGCTGGAACAACGACTCATGCTTCTGGACAAGTCTGAGAAATTTCACGAAACCCTGGAGTGATGATCAAGGGTCGATCTCGCCCACGAGAAGTCTCTTGAAGAGGCTGAGGGGGTGGAGTGGTCATCCTCTGCTGACCTGCAGCACCCTCGGCCACAGGTATCTCTTCCTGTTCACGAAGGGCGGCGAGACGAGTTGCACGGGTGGCCATCTCTGCAAAAGAAGATGTATCTTACATTCAATATACAGAATAAATAAAAACGATAAAAGAAACGACTCTTACCTAAGTTGGGAACTCTAGCTATAGGTGTGGAGCTCAGACCGCAAGAAACGAGTATAGCCTCCTCCATTAATTTCTCCGGCACAAAAGGGATAGAAATTAATTCTTCTAAAAATCCTCGTTCCCAAGTAGGATTCCCTATCTCTAATTCTCTTTCACGAACACACCATTGCCTAGGCACGAGCCAATTTTCATTTTTTGGGGGCAGATATAAATATATTTATCCTTCCACCGACCGAAGGAGTCACGAGTATGGGCTTGAAAAATAGCATCTTGACGGGGCAAAAAATAAAAGAAACCACGCTGAGCCACTTTTTTACAACGATTAAGATAAAACATTCTATGAAAATTGGCTACACTTGTTTCCTTTCTGTGAGCAGTCATTAAAATTATAAAAAGTATGATATGCTTATAAGAATTAGGCAAAAGTTGGGTGGGACAAAGCGCGTAGTTTAATAAAATATCATTAATGCTGGCATGGAAAGGAAATCTAATACCAGAAGTCAAGTGGGCGAGATGAAAAGTACGAAAACCTATTGGCGGTTTGTGCATACGATCTGAAGGTCCGGGGAACCGAATTTCATAACTGGCAAGAATAAAAAATCGTACCCTCAACTCGTTTTCCCTGGATGGCCTCACGGATGAAATTTGATTAAGCCAAGTGATATGTGTATTCACATTGGCGGGACCCTCCAGATCTACGAGTTCCTCACCTTCGTTCCTTCGGGACGACTCGGGAATGTCAACCGGCGGAACAAATCCTTCAACCAAACGATCGATGGCATCCGAATCGGACCCCTCAGAAGAAGAAGTCGAAATCTCATTGTCATTAACAGAAGCAGAAGACCTAGTACGAACCATAGTAAAAAACAGAAAGAGAAGAAGACGTACGATGGTGACAGAGAGCTCAGATTCAATTCGGTTGCGGGTGAAGATTTTTCACTTCTCTCTAAAAACAACTTTCTCTCTATAAAAATTCTCTCTCTAGGAAAGTAAAAGTGAAGGTAAAAAGTAAAAAAAATAAAGGGGAGCTATTTATAGGGGGGAAGATGAAAAGACGTGAACAGTTGGGATCATTTATATCCGACGGTTAGAGTGCAGAGGTGTGTTAAATGACCAGTAACCGAGGTCATCATGAGTCACGGCTTTTGAGAAAAGAGATGTGACAGCTGGTGTTTTTACTATAGTGGCACGTCTCTCCAAACGATGAGACACGTTTCTCCATTCGATGGGACACGCCTCTAAAGAATGAAAGACACCTCTCTTGAAATGGGGATATAGTTAAAGAACATTTAATGACAGAGTAATGTCTCTAAAGAATCAAAAGACACGTATCTTGAGAAGGGGAGATCATTAAAGAGCATTTAATGTCAAAGTAACACCCTTGTTGAAATCAATATTAAAATTATAAAAAGAAAATACGAGAACCACTCGATTAAATAAGCTGAATAAAGAATGGAGTACTACTTCGCCAGTATGAATTCAAGTTGTTCCACATTTAATTCTTCATACTCATGAAGTGGGGGACTTAATGATATAGTAAAAACGATACACTATGTCATTAGGCCCAAGTCCAGTTGAATAAAGAGTTTAGGCCCATCGGAGGCCCAAAAACCGAACTCACTAGACTAGGTCCGCGCTAAGTAACATTATCGGGTCGGGTCGTTTTGGTGACCCGACCCCACCAGAACGAGTCATCCACCGTCCATTGGTGCCACCTGTTAACATCTCATGAATACCCAACCACCATTTGTATAGGGTGTTCTCTATAAATACCCCCCCTCATAACATTTATGGGGGTTGGAATCAAAAGGATATTCCCTCAAGAATTAGCCTCGTAAATGCTTAACGAGTTTATAGACTGAGTAGTACGATCCTATAAACATACAAATTGGAGTGCAGATTCGTTCACGAGTACGACCCTGAACATTCACAAATAAGATAGAACTACGTAGGCTTGATCCTTATTAGGTACGTAGGTAACTTAATAATTATTAAGTGCAGCTGTAATACTTTATTGTCATACTAAAGGGGCGATTCGAGTCATTCTAGACTGTGGGTCCTGGTCTTCGGATAAGGGTCAGATCAGCTTTTTGGTACAAAAAAGTTTAGGTATGATCAGCTCAGGTCACTTACCACGGTTAGGGCATATGTCTTTGGGATCATAGGTCGCTTACAGACATAATTGCAGGTTGCCTACCAACATATCCCTCACGTCGCTAGAGGGAATCGAACATGCAACTTTTTGAGGAGAAGCGATTTGTCCTTATTAACTGAGTCAACTTGTGATGGGAGACGTGATATAATTATGTCAAACATAAAGAAAATTACTACGATATATATATCCTACCCCACGACAATTATATGTGACTAGTCAGTATTTCACTAGTAAGTAATGTGTATCACACAAAGCCATGCTCCATGACAAATTCTCAACATGTAGCACACAAGTTGTTCAAGAAAATTAAAGTCTATTGTAATTTGTAACCAAATAAATAACTAAATTAAAGTCTCTCCTATATATATGCACCAAACACAAAATACCTCCACCACCAAAAGAAAATATATGGAGAATACGCTAGTTCTCCTTTTTCTCCTCATTCTTCCAATACTCCTCTCAGCTATTCAAATCATACAACGCAGACGTAAAGCACGAAACCCTCTACCCCCTGGCCCACCGGGCATTCCTTTGATCGGAAACTTCCACCAGCTTGACGCCACACCTCCCCACGAATACTTCTGGAAACTTTCCAAGAAATACGGACCTTTAATCTACCTTAAACTCGGTTCCAGGCCCGTTCTCGTAGCCAATTCCTCAAAAATGGCAGAAGAAATACTCAAAACACAAGATTCTAATTTCTGCAGCCGCCCCAATTTGCTAGGCCTGAGAAAACTATCTTACGGTGGATTCAACATCGCTTTCTCGCCCTACAACGTGATGGGTTTTTTGTGGAGAAACAAATCAAAAGAAAGAGAAAAGAGGTGGTATCATCTTTGGCCTTTGGAAGAGGTGGTATTATCTTTGGCCTTTGGAAGAGGTGGTATCATCTTTGGCCTTTGAAAGCTCATAAGAGCTTTGCCCTTTGAAAAAAAGGTTGATGACCCCTATGGTTGTAAGGGTTGTTTAGATGCCTAGGGGGCAAATGGGCTCCTATAAATAAGAGCTCTCTTGCTCATTTCTAGACACACCAACCAAAGAGAGCAAGAAAGAGTAGAGCATAAGAGTGAATATAGTTGAGATATATACACTCTCAATCTCTTGTAATCGTTTTTTCTCTCATATAAATAAAATCTCTCTAGCATAGGTCCGTGGACGTAGGCAATTTGCCGAACCACGTAAATCGTTGTCTTGTTTTCTAGCGTTCATTTTTCACTTTTAAGTTCGTTTATGCGCGTTGATTCCTAACACAACGATAACTGGCGAGAGATGAGAAAAATCTGCGTGCTCCATCTCTTGAGCGCCAAAAGGGTTCAGTCCTTTGCTCCCATTCGTGAAGACGAAGTTTCCAGAATGATCCAGAAAATATCTTTACAGGCTGCCTCGGGGTCAGTCGTCGATTTGACTGAAAAACTCGTGTTTCTGACAAGCACGATTATTTGTAGGGTAGCGTTTGGGAAGAGAAACGAGCAGGGTAGTGGGGAGAGCAAACTTTTCCAGGGGATGATGAAAGAATTTCAGTCGACGTTGTCGGGATTCTATTTCACGGATTATTTTCCCTGGATTGGTTCTTGGGTTGATAAACTGACGGGGAGAATTAGTCGCCTGGAAAAGATTTATAAGTTTTGGGATTCATTCTATCAACAACGTATTGATGAGCATCTCCGTTCAGGTAGGCCGAAATCATCGACGACGGAATGTGATGTGGTTGATATCTTGCTCCAGCTGAAACAAGAAAGCTCTTTTGATCTTCCTTTGGATCATATCAAAGCAGTCCTTTCGGTATAAATTTTCATTATATATATTTCTTAATATTTTTAATAAGAAAATGTTATATGTTACTGATTTTATCGTTAATAAATTTTGTACCTTACAAATTAAGCCCTGATTTGGAATGTTTTGACGTATTAATTAAATCCATCTAAATGAATTAAGAGTGATGCTATATGCCACCCATTTTGAGTCACCCTTTTTTCACTTCCTACATGGCTATCTCATTCACTTTCCAACTCATCATTTAAATTTTTTTCTCTTCTTTTGATCTTTCTATTACCCCTGATTTTACTCCTAAAAATTCTCTTCTTTCTCTTTCCTTATCGACCCATCAAATTCGATTTCTTTCTAAACTAAACTTCTTCTTTTTCTTTTGCCATTGAAGATCAATGTTTATTATTATTATTTTCTTTACTTTTGCAACATCTCTAAAACTATCATTCTTCATCTCCTCTCCATATCATTACTTTGCATTCCCAACACAATAGTAAATGATTCAAGAGGATAATACTATCAGTTCTTGATTGTAATAATTTGGATGGAAAACATGTATAACACCAGATTCTGCATTGTAACTTTTTGCTACAATTGGAATGAGAATGAGAATTGTTAATGTAGAAGTAGTAGAACTATAAACCATAACCGTTTACCAAAAACATAAAATAAACCAGAACCATATTTAATTCAATTTGTTCGATTTTGATTTTACGTATTTATTTTTTGTATTTGATGCCTATCATTTTGAGTTAATTGCCAAGAACATTCAGAAAACAAAATTCGTATTCTCATCGTCCCGTTTCTCTGTCAATTTTCTTGCCATTAAAGCAAACCTTCATAATAGTTTCTTGTTAGAAAACCTATACCAAGTTCAATTTATGCAGAAAGCGAAAATGGAGTTTCCTGGAGTGGAGGGTGGAATTACACTGTATCCGTTCCCTACATAGTACATGCACACATCCTTTGCTCACTGATGAGCCCAGATTTTGCCTATTCACAGACCAAATTCAGATAAGCAACAAAGCCACGTTTAACGCTCAGATCCTTCTGTACAAAAAACCTATCTCAATCTCAGCTTTACTTTGCAGGAGGTTAATGGAATGGGCTAAATTGAATCCATCATATTCCCCTTCGTTGTTCTGGTTACTTTCACAATAAATGTTGATCTTTAATGATGGACGATAAAAGAGAAAGAAGAGTTTTACATTAGGAAGAAATCAAATTTGATTGGTTAGAGGCCTGAATAAGGGAAGGGACAAATAGAATTTTTAGGAATAATAAAATCAAGGAGAATAGAAAGATAAAAGAAAAGGTAAAAAATAATGATGAGTTGGATAGTGACAAGGATAGCCATGTAGAAAGTGAAAAAAAAATGGTCTAAAATTAGGTGGTATATAGCATTTTCCATGAATTAATTGGTGAACTAAATTGTGAGTCATAGCATTGCTAAATTTAATATTCTAGTTTACGTAGAATTATGTATACTTCAACAACGAATATGTTCGGCAGGTAATTTCTCTTGCAGCATCAACAACATAGCAACAAATTTTGTTCCTCGATAAGGAATTTTAATCTTGGCTAATTGTTGCTTTACTGGTACTGCAATAATGGTTTAGGTCTAGATACGTGGAAAATCCTAATCCACACAATGTTTAGGTCTAGATATGTGAAATCACGCTTGAGACCAATCACAAATAAGTATAAGTGAAAATCGCACTTTTGGCCCCAAATAATTGACTTTTTTCAATTTTGATTTTATTTGTTGTGGAATTCTCACATTGTGTCCTATAACTTTTAAAAATTCTCATATTTGGTCCCAATCAAAATTTTCGTCCAAAATTTAATGGTCAACTCCGTTAGTCAATACTTTAACCAACTTTTTTTGGAGTTTTTGTGTGTGAGTGACACGTGATATTAAATATAATCCGTGTGTGAGTGCATTTACACACGAAGTCTCCCAAAAATAAAAACGGTGAAATGTTACCAAGTTGACCGTAAAATTTTGGAAGGAAAATTCGGTTGGGACCTAATGTGAGAAATTTTGAAAGTTTCAGGATGCAATGTGAAAATCCGGTAATGAATAGGACTAAAATTGGAAAAGGCCAAACATATGGGATCAAAAATGCAATTTTCCCTAATTATAATTTTGAAATCTACTTGACTTGTGATTTTTCATGTTTAGTATTTTTGCACTATTTAAAATACTGGATTTTCATATGCATTTGAAACTTCACAAAAATAATTAAGTTCTTAAAATACGTGGACCATCACAAAATGCATAGAATAAATGCAATAGGAGATGGAACACCATTTTACAATAGAAGATCTTGTGTGCACAAAATGTATATATAATATGCCCCATAAATATCCAAAATAATGAAAAATAAATGAATATACATACGTTTCTTGCAATACTTAATTATAGATTTTTACCACGATGCAGGATGTATACTTCGGTTCTACTGATACAATATATAACACGACAGTATGGATAATGTGGGCGTTGATGAAAAATCCCCCCGCCATGAAAAAGGCTCAAGAAGAAATCCGATCTTTGCCGTCGCTGAAAAACAAACAAATGATGAAAGAAGATGATCTTGCCGCCACAAGACTACCGTATATCAACGCCGTTATAAAGGAATCCATGCGAATCTACACCACAATACCGCTCCTCGTCCCATGAGAAACCATCCGAAAATGCACCATTGATAGATTTGAAATCCCGGAAAAAACATTAGTCCACGTGAATGTATGGGCCATAAGCAAGGATCCCGAATTATGGGAAAACCCGAATGAGTTCTTGCCGGAGAGATTTTTGTCTGACGAGAGTAAATTTTCTATTGATTTGAAAGGACAAGATTTTTGGCTCATGCCATTTGGAGCTGGAAGGAGGGGTTGCCCTGGAATTACAATGGCATTGGCGACGGTGGAAATTGTCATCGCCAATCTTCTTTACCTGTTTGATTGGGAGCTTCCTGATGGAATGAAGAAAGAAGATATGGATATGGAGATCTCTCCAGGTATCAGTATTTATAAGAAAAATCCACTCTGCCTTGTGCCCAAAAAATTTATATAGCTTTTATGTCATTATATTGGTGTATAATTAGTATGTAAAGAAAAATGTTATAAATCTCTGCTTAATTTTTTTTTTTTTTTTGGAAATCCCAGGGTAAATCTCCGCCGGTCACCCAACAGAGACAGAGCAAACCTGTCCATACGCAATAGCCCGCAAACCACGTATGGAGGTAAGCCGCCCTAGGTAACCCATAGGCGACAGGCTCGATAAGCGCAGGGGCCCCCAGGGCAGGATGGAGGAGTAAACTCTCCAGACCAAGCATCACTTGGGTTTTGAAACCACCCCCAGGGCAGGATAGGGGAGAAAACTCCCCTTACCAAGCATTACCTGAGGTTTGAACCTGGGTGGATTCTCACGGCCAAAGGCCTTCTGACCGCTAGGCCACACCCCCTTGCTTAATTTCTGCTTAATTTTGATTGTATTGATATATTAAATTAATTAAATCCAATAATTTCTTATCAAAATTAGGTGATGTACGTAAAAATAAAAATTGTGGTACATAACATTATAATATTCATATTTGAATTGACTTAATGGGCTCATGTTCTATAGCCCGGGTCTGACTTTCTAAATTGATATTTTATCTCGTATATCATTTTTATACGCATGTTATATATATAAACTTTTCTTAATACGTGTGATGTGAATTTTATACATATAACGTGTGTATATGAAATATAATAAGAGATAAAAAGCTATTTATAATAGAAGATCTCCGATATGTGTGCTTTAGGTTGTGTTTGGATGAGAAATAATTACCGTAGATGGGATGAATTATAAGGATACACAGTTATATGTGGTAGTTAAATTGCTCCTTTTATGTTCAATAAATTTTTTTTTAAAAAAAATTACTATCAAACTGCATTGTTGTTTAAAAGTTATACAGAATATATATATGGAAACTGCTTTTTTAGCCCCACATTTTAAAGGTGTTGATATATTGGACAAATTCAATATTCAACACCACGTAATAACTTTTTCGATAAGTTTTGAAACTCGATAATAATTTAAACAATTCGATTTGCAACTTTCCTAATATCACTATAAGAAATATGAAAATTAACAACGTAAATATTAACATCAGCTATTTAGTCATTGTAAGCACTAACCCAAACGGCTAATCGAGCCGTTATCATAAGACTATCTTTACAAACTAGCTCATTCTTAGCCGTTTGCTTATCTCAGACATCCACATCAGCTTTTCAGAGCCGTTGTGGATATATTTACCTTTTCGAAAGTTAACTAATTCACAACGGCTCCTCAGGAGCCGTTTAGAATATATATATTTTATTTTATTTTATAATTTCTTTTTTTGTTTTCAATGTATGAGAATCCACACCGGCTGAAAGCGGGTGTGTATGGTTTTTTTATTTTTTATTTTCTTTTATTTTGATCCGAAAATCAAAATGTAAGTACACTTATTATTGTTATTTTTCTTTTTTCCTAAAACAAAAATACTCTCTTATTAATTTTATTGTTTTTCTTTTATTATCAAAATTAATTTTGTTGGGAAAATACTATTTTTTTCTATTTTTATGATAAATTTCTTTCCCATAATGTTTATATTATTTAATATAAAATATAAGATTTATATTATTTCTTTTCATATAATATACATACCTTGATATCGCTTTGAATGTTAAGTGACACGCTAATAGCTAACGTGCTTGGTAGCAAGTGCACTAGTCGTGTGTAGTAATAAATGGACAAAAAATCCGGGTTGTCGAACCACGGAAACTTGAATTTTAGTTTAAGATTCGTAACGAAGGTAAAGACAATTAAAGTAAAATAAGAGAAAAACAATTAAGTAAACGAAAGATCAAAGGAGGGAACAAGCTATGAATTAAATCTCACGAATTGGTTAAAAAGACTAAGGCACATGCTATAACCGAATCCACTCGTCGATATATATGAGTTACTCTTCGAATTATTAGACTCCTATTGCTTTGGTGAAAACTCCTTAATTAATCTTTACCCGATGTCTCGGCACATAACAATCCTATGATTGATTGACGGTTCTCCAAATATGTCTATCAGAGAATCTAATCAACAACCATGCATTAACGTTCTAGAGTTTCCCCGGATAAATCCGGCTAACCGCACCCGGAAATCTTTACCTATTTCTAGGAGCAATTCCACATTAGTTTCGGATGATGTGTTGATTCATTTGAACCCTAACTTATCTTCTCTCGAATGACTAGATTAGGCACAATAGCAAGCATATGGAGATCAAGCATATGATTGTGATAAAAGCACAAAATCAACACCCAAAGCAATTAGGAGAATTAATACGAAAATTAACTTCACATATATTGATTCATGAATTCGGCCTTCACATGGCCTTAGTTCTACAAGATTAGCTCATATTCAATAGCTCAAGAAGGTCTAAAACAATCATATACATAGTTATTAACATAAACATGTAAATGAAATACAAAAGAAAACTCCCTAAGTCTTGAATGATGATGAATCCTTGGTTGTAGCTTCAATCTCTAGCTCAATCCCCCTTCTTCACCTTCAATTGTTGATGAAATTATGGCTCAAAAAGCCAGAAAATGCTCTCCAATTCCCCAGATTTCGAACCCCTCTTCAATCTGAAATTTGACTTTTAAACAATTGAAAAACGGTTACGCCGGCGCCTAGGCGCGGCCTTCGTGGCGTACTTTTCTTGGGGGAGAAGTCCGGCGGCGCCCGGGCGTGGATAGTACGGCGCTCGGGCGCGGGTAGTGCGGCGCCTAGGCGCGGTCAACAGGGATCAACTTTGTTGTTCTTGATCGGCGCCCGAGCGTGGTCAGCTCGGCGCCTGGGCGTGGTCGACAGGCTTCAAAAAGTGTCGTGCACCGTTTTTCGCCTTTTTCTTCTTGTGCTCTCGTTTATCACCTGAAATCACTTAACACCCCAATTAAACGCAGCTGTGGCATGATTTAGGCAATAAATAACTCCAACAATATCAGATCATAGGCTTAAAAAACGTAAAAACGCCTCTTATCAACCCCCCCAAACTTATCAATTGCTCGTCCTCGAGCGATAAGCTATAGGTTAGCAAAAACATCATCAAACACGGGAGAAATAAAAAGAAAAAGAGAAAAAAACGAAAAATTACCTAACTCACTTTCGTGGAGGACACGGTTGCATTTAGCGAATGCAACAAGCCTTTGAACCCTTGAGTTACCTCAAAGGACGAGTTATAGTCTCGTGAGGGTTTGCATATGATATACCCACAAAATTGAAGGATTTTCCACCACACTCAATCAACCCAAATCAATGTGATTAATAACAAAGCAATGGCATGAATTCGTCTGTTTAAGCTCAAGGTTATATATATATACACGTCACATACTTGCTCATGTTACGCCTCAATTTTGAAAAGACCATCCTAAGGGTGTAGAGTGAGAAGTCTAAGGTATTATAATCGAGTGGCATTCTTACCACTTTTCAAGCATTAATCCCATATTTTATCGACTTTCGAGTAATCACACGGCATGAGAATTGAGGACAACTTCATAATCACTTAAAATTTCATCAATTTATCCACTTTGGGCTTTAACTTATGCAAATTTCAACTCACAACATTAGAGGCTAGACCATGTGCAATGTTCGGTTCTCTTAGGCTTTCTATGACACCCTTGTAACGAGCTTTGAGCCAATAACTCCTAAACCGGATGGTTTTAGGGTATTAAGTGTAGAGACACCCCTAAGGGCTTAATCGCTCGAGTGTCAAAGGCCACAAAACCAAACTAGGTCCTTATTCACTTAACACTTGCATTGGCTTGAACTTAGCTCAAATTAGCATAATAGTACAGTATTCTAGGCATGGTACTCTTCGCCCCCAGTATCTATTAAGCCTGACTTTTGCAGTTATACCAATGTTCAACCTCTTAATTCTTTTTAAGCATACAAAAGCATTCTCAACTCAAAACACATGTGAAACATCTAAGTTAATATTTCCTGGATCAAGCCTTTAAGTGTTTCAAAATGGGTATCCACTCAACGCCTCTACCCTCGACTTATGTGCACATGTGACTCATCTTAAGGACAATCTAATCTTGTTTAGGGTCCCTTGAGCAAGGAAACAATGTGTATAATTCTTTTAAGTCCAAATTGATAGAGAAAAGATGCCATTGATTTAACTTAATCAATCTCAATGCATTAATTGAGGGTTTGCAATCCTACCAAAAAAATTTTGTTTTTTTTTTAAGGAGATGCTTAAAAAGGGTGCACATTATCACATGTAGAGGTACAAACGTCTCCCCCCCAAACTTGGACAGAATATAGAACATAAATAATCATGACAATAATGGATCGATTATAAACCCCCCCAAACTTGGAACAAACATTGTCCCCAATGTTCGAAAATAAGAGAGGAGAGTACACGTCACCATAATGGGATGCTGAAAAGCAAACCCGAGTTGTCCATTCAGAGTCTGTCCAAAGTTTGGTGACAGCGACTCTGGCGAAAGAAAACCTCACATGCGGGCATCCACTACAAGGTGAAAATGTGCTAACCATACTAAACGGGAAATCATCACATATATCGAAAAGAGAAAGCAACAAAACCAAGCATGCAACACAATATAGAGGAACAAATGATCAAGCATGCATCGAAAATATAAAGGGAAACAACTAAAACAATATCCACAAAACAACAACACCAAAACAAACATCTAACAACAAAAAGGACAGAAAATAGATACAAAATAGGTCTAATCGCCAAACAAGGCGTCCAACTCATCATCACCATCATCTCCACCTCCCTGTAAAGGCTCATCCTCGGCCCGCCCCACTAAATCATCCACATCAATCATATCATCCGGAGGAGGGTCGGAGTAGGGAGGGAAGTCCGGAGGGTCAGGGTACACAAAGGGGCTACGTCACACAAAAACATCTTGAGCCATCGCGACCTGACGGGTGTACGAACAGCTAGCCCGGATCATGTCCTCAAAGCGGCTCATCCGCTGATCAAAATGGACGCGCATTTGATCCATCGCGCCCATCAAAGAGTCTATATCCATCGTTCCGGTCGTCCGAGTAGATGTCGACTGCGGGCGAGGCCTAGTAGAGGAAGTCGGAGGAGCAGAGGTGACGGTCTCGGAAAAAGAGAAAGGCGTGCCAGCCAATTCTGTGCCCTCGGTCGGGAAGACCTCAACCCTTGCGGTCGAGCAGAGAGCTGTAATCAGCGAGGGAAACATCATATGGCTCTTCTTTGATATATTAGGATCCCCACGCTTCCTTTTCTGCTCGGTCGGGTGGATCAAATGTGTCAACTCAAGGCTCAACTTCCTCATGTGCCCGAGTAGCGTCCGGTGAATCACCCCCGCGAAGTTAATCGTCTTCCGAGTCATAATGCAGAAGATGAGTAAACACCTCTCCTTGTTCGCCTCAGAACGGTTGCCACTCGGGATAAGATTGAAGCGTATGAATTCGAGCCAGAAGGCGGCCTCGGGAAGGAGAAAACGACGGGCCAAGTGTGCATCCCGCTGCGGCCATGTCGTGCCGGGTATAGCAATCACCCCCACAATCTCTTCCAATGGCACAGTAAAATTGGGGCGAGCATGCTGATACTCACACTGCTCAGGGATGGGTAACCCGAGGCATGCACTGATATCCGAAACATTAAAGCGGGCTGACGCATTACGAAAAGACATCGAATCCGGGTAGTTGCTAAAATTGCCCGCCGTCTTCCCAATACTAGAAAACGCCCCGGCACTGAAAAATTCTAGAACCCACTGAACTCGAATGGGTTCAAGTGGTCCCCGGAAGCACGTGAGATGATGGAACTCCACGAGGTCGTTTAGGGAAGCCCGTCCTCAGATATCATAGGGCTTTTCTTTCATAAGCATCCGCCCTTGAATGGCATGGTAGATTTTTACCACGCCCGGGTGCGAGAACCGGCTGGCAAGAGGAGGGAGCTCGATGGTGGGCTCGGGAACATTAGAAGAGCCCTCCCCGACCTTCTTTTTACCCTTGGTTTGTTTCGAGGATGTTTTAGGCATTTTCCGAAATCTCAGCGGCGTAACGGTACACAACAACAACCCCAAACACCAACAATCGTAACAACCCGAATCCAACAACGCCTCAACTGAATCAGGACAAATAATCTCAACCCACAATTGCTAAACAAAAGGACGGCTCTTTATGCAGCAAACGGAAAGTCAACTATCTGAATCAAGCAATGGACAAAATGCACTAGACCCAACTAAAACTACCCCCAAATTTCGTACAAATCAACAAGAACCCCCAAATTTCCGATTTAAACTCCAATACTCAATTCCAACCATAATTAATCACTGAAATCCGGCCATAACGAGATAAAAATAGCCAATGACAACCACAATAAGGCCCCACACGGCCGAAATATGCAGAAATTCAGGTAAGGGCAAGCCAATCACTAACCTTGTGGTCCAAAATTACACAAATCAGCGATTACCCGTGACCCAAAAAGCCCGGAGAGAGAAGGTAGCTGTTCCGGCGGTGAAACGGCGGCGAAATAACGGTGAAAGTGGCAGGAATCGGCGGAGAGGTGGTGGTCGGCAGCGGAAATCGAGAGAGAGATGGAGATGATGATGTGAAGTTGACCTAATTGTGACAAAAGAGGGTCTTTATACCTGAGCGGCGCCTAGGCGCGCGTATGACAGCACCTAGGCGCCGTAAGCTTCAAGTCCAATTGAAATGCTACTGCTGTCCACGCCTGGGCGTGGGATATTCGGCGCTCGGGCGTGGTGAGATCGGTGCCTAGGCATGGACTTGGCCGCCCTGGGGCGCGGTTAACAGGGGAGATGTTGTGAACTGGGCGGAACGGCGCCTAGGCGTGGCTGATACGGTGCCTAGGCGTGGCCAGCAGACCGTTTTGAAATCCATTTCCTGGGAAAAATAAGAAAAAGAAAAGGCTCAACACAAACAAACACAAACGAGACAAAAGAAGGAAAAAAGAATAAACGAAACTAAAAAAAACGCAATGAAAAACAAACACAAAGCTTGGGTTGCCTCCCAAGAAGCGCTAATTTATAGTCGTTAGCTCGACTCGGGACAAAGAATTATGGAGCATCTCGGAGAAGGAGGAACACTTTGTCCCTCGGTTCATCAGTTCCGATATACGGCTTTAATCGTTGAGCATTGGTCAAGAACGTTTGCCCTTTGTCCGTTGTGAGCTTGACGGCACCCAATGGATAGACATGGGAATCAAGAATGGACCCGACCACCGTGACTTAAGCTTCCCGGGAAAAAGTCGGAGTCGAGAATTGTAGAGGAGAACTCTCTCGCCTTCATGAAACTCGCGGGGAATGATGTGCTTGTCGTGCCACGTTTTTGTTCGTTCCTTGTAAAGTTTTGCATTCTCATAAGCTTGGTGGCGCCATTCCTCGAGCTCATGCAATTGGAGCAACCGATTTGTACCTACAAGTGTGGAGTCAAAATTTAGAAATTTAGTAGCCCAATAAGCACGATGCTCAAGCTCAACCGGTAGGTGACATGCTTTACCAAAAACGAGGCGATACAGGGACATGCCAATCGGGGTTTTAAACTCGGTCCTATAAGCCCACAAGGCGTCATCTAATTTTAGAGACCAATCTTTTCGAGATGCATTGACCATTTTTTCAAGAATGCGTTTAATCTCCCTATTAGACACCTCCACTTGTCCACTCGTTTGAGGGTGGTAAGGAGTTGAAATCTTATGCCTTACCCCATACTTGTTCAATAAGTGTTCGAATTTCTTGTTGCAAAAATGGGTGCCCCCGTCACTAACGATAGCTCTAGGTGTTCCAAAACGAGTGAAAATTCTTTTTCGTAAAAATCGAGTAACCACCCAAGCATCGTTAGTGGGCAAAGCCTCGGCTTCAATCCATTTAGAGACGTAGTCTACTGCAACAAGAATATACTTATTGGAACAAGAACTCAGGAAGGGTCCCATGAAATCAATACCCCAAACATCAAATAACGCACACTCAAGCATGCTATTCAAAGGCATTTCATGTCTTTTAGAGATATTACCCGTGCGTTGGCACCTATCACAAGATTGGACATGCAAAAATGCATCTTTAGAGAATGTGGGCCAAAAGAAACCTGATTGGAGTACCTTAGCCACTGTTTTAGAAGGCCCAAAATGGCCACCTACTGACATGTCATGGCAATGAGCTAGAACCGATGCAATTTCTTCCTCGGGAATACATCTTCGAATGATGCCATTTGCACAAATCTTAAATAGATATGGTTCATCCCACAAATATTGCTTCACATCAAATACGAATTTCTTCTTTTGATGAAAAGTGATATCCGGAAGAAGAACTCCCGTGACAAGATAATTTGCAAAATTGGCATACCAAGGAGTATCGTTATGAAGTATAGCATACAATTGCTCATCGGGAAACTCCTCACAAATTGGTTTATCATGCATGCACTCGGGGGTAGGGGTCTCTATTCTAGATAAATGGTCGGCAACCACATTTTCCACTCCTTTCTTATCCTTGATTTCTATGTCAAATTCTTGAAGAAGCAAAATCCACCGAATAAGTCTAGGTTTGGCATCCTTTTAGCAAGTAAATACTTAAGGGCGTAGTGATCGGTGTACACAATCACCTTGTTCAAAACGAGATAGGAGTGGAATTTATCAAATGCAAATACTATAGCTAGTAACTCTTTTTCGGTGGCTGCGTAATTCATTTGCGCCTCATTAAGAGTTTTACTAGCATAGTAAATTGTTTGAAATACCTTTCCCTTTCGTTGGCCCAATACCGCCCCCATGGCGGTGTCACTAGCATCACACATCAATTCGAATGGTAAGCTCCAATCGGGCAGTGCCATGATGGGGGCGGATATCAATCGCTCCTTCAAAATTAGGAATGCCTGCATACAAGTAGAGTCGAAATCAAACGGTGCATCTTTAATGAGCAAGTTAGACAATGGTTTTGCAGTTTTGGAAAAATTCAAAATAAACCGCCTATAAAAACCGGCATGCCCAAGGAAACTCCTCACAGCCTTAACCGAGTTAGGAGGGGGAAGTTTCTCAATGACCTCAATCTTGGTTCGGTCTACTTCAATCCCTCTATGAGAGACCTTGTGACCTAGCACAATCCCTTCCCGTACCATGAAATGGCACTTCTCCCAATTTAAAACAAGATTGGTTTCCTCACAACGTTTTAAAACACGAGTCAAATGATCTAGACATGTATCAAAGGATGTTCCAAAAACAGAAAAATCGTCCATAAAAATCTCAAGGAACTCCTCAACCATGTCATGGAAAATGGCCATCATGCACCTTTGAAAGGTGGTCGGGGCATTGCACAATCCAAATGGCATTCGTCTATAAGCAAACGTACCATAGGGACAAGTGAAAGTGGTTTTCTCTTGGTCCTCGAGATCTATGGCAATTTGATTATAGCTGGAGTATCCATCTAGAAAACAATAAAAATCGTGTCCGGCTAACCTTTCAAGCATTTGGTCAATGAAAGGGAGGGGAAAATGGTCTTTACGGGTGGCGTCATTCAACTTACGATAATCTATGCATACTCGCCACCCGGTGAGCATACGTGTGGGAATCAATACATTGTTTGCATTTTCAATCACAGTTATGCCTCCTTTCTTAGGAACCACATGAGTAGGACTTATCCATGCACTATCAGAGATAGGGTAGATTATACCTGCATCAAGTAACTTAATGACCTCTTTCTTTACTACCTCTTGGATTTGTGGGTTAGACCTCCTTTGTGGTTGACGTGTAGGCTTGGTGGAGTCCTCCATTAGGATCTTATGCATGCATATAGCCAGGCTAATGCCTTTAATGTCCGCAATTGCCCACCCGAAAGCTTTCTTGTTGGCCTTCAACACTCCCACGAGTTGGTCCTCTTGTGCCCCTGTCAAAGAAGATGAGACAATTAAGGGCAATGTCTTATTATCATTTAAAAACACATATTTCAAATGTAAAGGCAACGGTTTAAGCTCAAGGGTAGGGGCCTCTTCAATGGAAGGGCGAGGAGGAACCGAGAGCGATCGCTCTAACTTTTCAACCCCCATAACGAGGTAAGGAGGTT
The DNA here is from genome assembly GCA_019426215.1 of Buddleja alternifolia. Taxonomy (NCBI): domain Eukaryota; kingdom Viridiplantae; phylum Streptophyta; class Magnoliopsida; order Lamiales; family Scrophulariaceae; genus Buddleja; species Buddleja alternifolia. The sequence goes on from CM033398.1 coordinate 31,766,391, forward strand.
GATTTTCTAATTCACACACGATTTCCAACTTCTCCTCACTTGCCGAATCGACATCCATGAATTGCAAAAGGCATGCCTCTAGCGGGTCATCTACCATATGTTCCTGAAATGTCTCACCAATCAAAGTGTCAAATGCATCGATGCGTAAACATGAATCATTATCATATGGATGTTTAAGGACTTTGAATACGTCAAATATAACCTTCTCATCACCCACATGAAGAGTTAGCTTACCATTGGCGACGTCTATGATTGCCTTACCCGTAGCAAGGAAGGGTCTCCCTAGAATCAACAGTACTTCTACATCCTCTTCCATGTCGAGCACCACGAAATTTACCGGGAAGTAGAATTTGTCCATTTGCACAATTACATCTTCAATGATGCCCTTCGGGTGCTTAATTGAACGGTCCGCCAATTGCAATGATATCGATGTAGGCTTGGGCGTCCCAAGACCGAGCTTCTTGAAGATAGAATAGGGAAGAAGACTGATACTTGCCCCCGAATCGCATAGCACCTTGTCAAAAGTGAGATGACCAATAGTGCATGGTATGGTAAGACTCCCGGGGTCCTTGAGCTTGCGAGGCAATTTGTTGAGTAAGACGGCGGAGCACTCCTCGGTTAGACAAACGGTTTCGTTTTCCTCCCATTTTTGCTTGTTGGAGAGAATATCCTTGAAAAACTTAACATAGTTCGGCATTTGCAAAATAGCATCCACCAAAGGAATATTTATTCTCACCTCACGAAGAATGGATAAAATACGGATGAAACTCAGATCCATCTCCTTCTTTTTCTTCTTCTGTGCGTTTGGGAAGGGAAGACGGATCTCAATGGGAGGAGGAGGCGTTGGAGTCAACGAACTAGCCCCGAAGGAAACAGGAGGCGGCGCCTGGGCGCTGTCATCGGCGCCTGGGAGCGGTTGGTTCGGCACCTGGGCGTGGGTATTGCGGCGCTCGAGTGCCGCTGACAGTGGCAGTTGGTCCTGACTGGGTGTAGACGGCGCCTGAGCGTGGGCTTCCTCGCGCCTAGGCGTGGACGGTAGTGTTGAATCTTTTTCCAACTGCTTCCCACTTCTCAAAGCGATGGCATGGCATTGATCTTTCGGGTTCTTCTCCGTGTCACTTGGTAGAGCTCCCGGGGCTCTACCATTTACCGCGGAGGAGATTTGCCCCATTTGTGTCCTCATATCTTTCATTTCCATGAACATATCCTTCATCATATCACGGAGTTCATTGATCGACGTGTCCGATTTCCTTATATGATCATTAAGTCGCTTGTTGATTGTAGGAGGTCGTGCTTGCCCTTGCCCTTGGACATTTGGAATGCCTTGCCTCGGAGGCGGGTTGTTGAAAGGAGGTCGAGGAGCTTGATAAATCCTTGGTTGTGCGTTTTGTGCGGGGTTGGGCCTTTTTGGAAAATTCTCGGGTATGTGAAAGTCCAACCGTTGTCGATTATGATTCCCAACATAATTGACGTCTTCAACCTCCGGTTCCAAAGCCACTACTCCCTCAACCACTTCCTCAACACAAGCAACCTTTTTAGAGGATGAGGCCTCTTCATCGTCGGGATAAAGCTCATCTTCCCGGGCCAATTGTTCTATTTTGTCCCATACACGTTGACAATCTAACCCAAGGAGATCTCCACCCGCACCCGCACCCGCATTGAGTCTATTCCGAATACGCGACCGAACCCCATAATAAAAATGTAGTACTTGTTCATTCAAACCAAAATTATGATCGGGGCATTTTCGGAGCATGCCCTTATATCTAGCCCAAGTCTCGGCTAAAGACTCATTACTTCTTTGCCTAAACCCTTTGATGTTACTCCGGAGCTCATTAATTTTGGAGGGTGGGAAGAATTTGTTTAGAAAGGCATCGACCAACTCAACCCAAGTTGTAATAGATTGCGGAGGTAAGGATTTATACCATGTTGTCGCCCTATCCTTCAATGAGAAATGGAAGACTCTTAGACGAATTGCATCAAGATCCCGTGGGTGATATTGAATGGTCACAAGAGCTTCGTCTATGGTTTCTAAATGAGCGTGAGGTGATTCGTGCGGTTCTCCATAGAAAGGATCTCCTTGCACCATATTAAAGATATGAGTCGGAATGTGGTAGTTGGGTGCAAAGAAGTTAGGCACGACCACCGGCCCCGGAATGGTATGGACCCTAGGTGGTAAGCTACCCCGAACCGACGGAAGTTGTGGAAGAGGTGCCCCTTGCATGGCTTGTAGAACACCTTGTAACCACTCCCTATTTTCCGGTAAGTTCATGTCCAAATTATTGGCCATTTCTCTTGCTCGCCTATTAGTCCGAAACACTCGTTCAATTTCGGGCTCCAACTCGTATAGAGGCTCGTTTGAGGAACGGGTCATGCACCACACAAGAATCTACCAATTAAACACAAGAACAAAATTAGACTAGTACGAAAAATAAAAGGAAACAAGAAAATAAACAACAAACTAGAAATTATGAAAACCTAAAACGAAAATCGAAAACTAAAAAAAAAACAAGTCCCCGGCAACGGCGCCAAAAACTTGACACGCTAAAAGCTAACGTGCTTGGTAGCAAGTGCACTAGTCGTGTGTAGTAATAAATGGACAAAAAGTCCGGATTGTCAAACCACGGAGACTTGAATTTTAGTTTAAGATTCGTAATGAAGGTAAAGACAATTAAAGTAAAATAAGAGAAAAACAATTAAGTAAACGAAAGATCAAAGGAGGGAACAAGCTATGAATTAAACCTCACGAATTGGTTAAAAAGACTAAGGCACATGCTATAACCGAATCCACTCGTCGATATATATGAGTTACTCTTCGAATTATTAGACTCCTATTGCTTTGGTGAAAAATCCTAAATTAATCATTACCCGATGTATCGGCACATAACAATCCTATGATTGATTGACGGTTCTCTAAATATGTCTATCCGAGAATCTAATCAACAACCATGCATTAACGTTCTAGAGTTTCCCCGGATAAATCCAGATAACCGCACCCGAAAATCTTTACCTATTTCTAGGAGCAATTCCGCATTAGTTTCGGATGATGTGTTGATTCATTTGAACCCTAACCTATCTTCTCTCGAATGACTAGATTAGGCACAATAGCAAGCATATGGAGATCAAGCATATGATTGTGATAAAAGCACAAAATCAACACACAAAGCAATTAGGAGAATTAATACGAAAATTAACTTCACATATATTGATTCATGAATTCGGCCTTCACATGTCCTTAGTTCTACAAGATTAGCTCATATTCAATAGCTCAAGAAGGTCTAAAACAATCATATACATAGTTATTAACATAAACATGCAAATGAAATACAAAAGAAAACTCCCTAAGTCTTGAATGATGATGAATCCTTGGTTGTAGCTTCAATCTCTAGCTCAATCCCCCTTCTTCACCTTCAATTGTTGATGAAATTATGGCTCAAAAAGCCAGAAAATGCTCTCCAATTCCCCAGATTTCGAACCCCTTTTCAATCTGAAATTTGGCTTTTAAACAATTGAAAAACGGTTACGCCGGCGCCTAGGCGCGGCCTACGTGGCGTACTTTTCTTGGGGGAGAAGTCCGGCGGCGCCCAGCCGTGGATAGTACGGCGCTCGGGCGCGGGAATAACGGCGCCTAGGCGCAGGTAGTGCGGCGCCTAGGCGCGATCAACAGGGATCAACTTTGTTGTTCTTGATCGGCGCCCGAGCGTGGTCAGCTCGGCGCCTGGGAATGGTCGACAGGCTTCAAAAAGTGCCGTGCACCGTTTTTCGCCTTTTTCTTCGTGTGCTCTCGTTTATCACCTGAAATCACTTAACACCCCAATTAAACGCAACTGTGGCATGATTTAGGCAATAAATAACTCCAACAATATCAGATCATAGGCTTAAAAACATGTAAAAACGCCTCTTATCATTAAGCATAAATTGCATTCTATTTTTTTGTCATTGGGAAGTTGTCCAATAATTGTTCATTTTCATCTTTCATATCATTTTTTTATTTTTCGAACAAATATCATAATTTTACTCCAAAAACTGGCCCAAATTTTAAATATTTATTTCAGTATCGGGCACATAGAAAACGTTGGACATATATTGATGGTTTCATCTTTCAAACAAATTAAAAATGTACAAATGTGGCATTATTGTATTGCCACCAATCGATTCATAAAGCTCCATAAAAAAGTTTTTGTTTCCACAAATATGACTATTTACGCCTAAATCAAGGTATCACTCGTTCTTTAATTCGTTTTCCAGAACTTTTGATTGAGAGAAGGATAATGGGTCTCCGCCCTCGTTGCTGCTCTTCATAAAGATGTTATTTTCCTCCACGTGCTAGCGATCCTGGGAAAAACGACCCAGGTTATGACAATTGCAGCATTCCATATTTGATCTGTCATACCTTCTTGGATTTTGCTTCTGATTTAATCATCTACCCCATCCACAGTCTCTTCCTTCATTGAACTTTTGGTTTTTCTCTTCCATGTTTGATGGTGTATTGTCACTCTTCCACGACCTCGTTAATGTGTTTGACCTCTTTGAAATGTGTCACGCCTTTCTTTATTTTCTTTCAAAGAAAGCTTTGGTAGCAAAGCTTGCTCCATGTACTCTTGTTTCGGTTGTTAAAGCCACTCTTCATGGGTTTGCAAGTGTTGTGAATCGAACCAGCAGATAAATTTTTTTAATCGATTCACATAGTACAGATTCAAGTCATGTTTTTGATAATTTCGAGATCACAAAAGATATCAAGAATAGGTGGTAATCTAATTACCTTTTTCGATGAAAAACAAAAACCTAGCCTTTTGATGAGAAGCTACGGATCGTTCCTTCCTCTAGATAATCACGCGAAAGATGACCTCCAATCTTGAAGCTTGACTTCGTCTACCTCAGACTGGGTTGGGTGCCTTAGGGTTTATGTGGAAGGAGAAGGATTTGTGTTTTTCTCTTTTTCACTCTCTAAGATGAAAAATTGACTTGAGTTATGATTTTAGTTAAACACCTAGTGTTTAAATAAAAGACTACTCCTTGACTAAGGAGACTAAGGGGGCGGCCGATCTGAGCCCTAGGGATAGGTGTACTAGGCTTTTTCTTACTACAAGCCCAGTGTTAGTATTTAATTAATATTCTCAGTCCAATCCAATTGGTAATTAATTAAATACTATTTTTTTTTATTAATAGTACTTTATTAATTTTAAATTAATAATACCATACTAATATTGATTGAATGAAATAATTTTAAAACAATAATTAAATATATTTATTATAATCAATACTTATCCCTTTTGATAATTTTCACTCCAAATGAAATTACCAAAATACCCTTCAAAAAGTATATCATCTTTGCATAGTGCGACTCTCTAGGCTCGTCTTGATTGGCATTGGGAGGATTCCAAGGATATAGTTATCACCAAGCCATCCCGTGAAGCTATACCGAAACCTAATCAAGTAGGAGATGAATATTTCATCACGAACCTTTATGTTATAATTACCATATGAGTATAAATTCTTCACTGACGCAGCCCGATCAAATAAGAGTCATGGAACGTTAAACTCATAAAACTTGATATTGTACTTAATAATCATACTGATGTGAAATTACCAAACTGACCTTCATTCATTAATGCTTTGGCCAAAGAATTTAATTTCACAACACCTATGATGTACAGGTGGCTTCTCGTTTACTTGAGAGACAGTGAATCCCCTATTGGCAGTCCATTTCCCATTGTCGCATGCACCAATTGAATCATACTTAGAGGTCGACCCCACCAACGGGTGATTGGGCCTAACTACTCTAATAACTTATTCAATGGTACGAGAACAATGTAAATCACTCCTCATGTCTAAAGTTCACTCATACTATTATAACAGTAATCCTCATCATTGACTGTCACTTAGTAAAAAACCCATGTGATAGGATTACAACGAGTCGAGTTCAAATATGTTAACTCCATTAACCATATTCATGACACCGGCTCCCATTATCCAATCTGTGTAAGACTTAGCACTTTCCTTGTCAAAGCAAGTGTCATACGAGTCAAATCTAAATGCCCAATTTAGATTCTTTGACTCGGGAACCGTCTTTATAAGATCAAGCACTTAACTCCACCAATGCTCCTATTTATCGAATTAGCAGTGGTGAGTACACCTCGATCTTAAGGGCCTATTTTTTCAATACATTTAATGTCATAATTAGAATTATAAGAACAAACTCAATGTCTTTTATTAACCAATAACAATGTTCATGCAATATAAATAAAACGCCCTCTTAAATCTAATTGCTTAATGGCATAGAGGGCATAACACCTAACAATCTCCCACTTGCACTCAATACCAATTTCTATTGTATATGAGTCCCATCTTTTCAAGATGTTTCGCTAGCACCGTCGATGATAGAGGCTTAGTGAGTAGGTCTGCTACGTTTTCCGCTGAGGCTACTTTCTGCAAGGCGATGTCGCCTCTTCCAACGATTTCTCGTATTATGTGATACCTCATCTCTATGTGTTTAGATTTGTTGTGAGACCTTGGTTCTTTAGCTAGTGCTATTTGTCCATTGTCACACCATAGTGGCAACAACATTTCAATGCTAGGAACCACTTGAAGTTCAATCATAAACTTCTTTATCCAAACAGCTTCGTTAAGGCAGCTATGCATTCAGCTTCACATGTGGAGTTCATAGTTGTGCTTTGCTTGGAAATTTTCCAAGACACTGCTCCACCATTCAGAGTGAATATAAACCCAGACGTAGATTTTTGATCATCCACATTGGACTGAAAGTCTAAATTAGAATATCCATCTACTCTTATATCTTCATTTCCATATATTAGAAGCATATCCTTCGTTCTTCTAAGATACTTAAGGATATTCTTCACATCCATACAATGCTGCTCACCAGGGTTAGCTTGAAATCGACTTACTACACTCACAGCGTAGGGTATGTTAGGTCTCGTGCATAACATTGCATACATGAGACTTCCCACTGCTGATGCAAATGGGATTTTACTCATCTTTAGTCTGTCCTCGTCCAATTTTGGAGACAAAGACTTAGAGAGATGTAATCAATGTCCCATGGGCAGAAGTCCTCCCTTAGAGTTACTCATTTCATATCTCTTGAGGACTTTCTCGAGGTAGTGCGCTTGGGAGAGACCTAACATCCGATTCGCCCTATCCCGGTAAATGCGAATCCCAAGGATGTAGGTTGCTTCTCCTAAGTCTTTCATGGAAAATGTGCTTGAAAGCCATTCCTTGACAGATGTCAATGAGCCTATGCCATTCCCCATTAGTAATATGTCATCTACATATAACACTAGGAATGTCAACTTGTTCCCACTGGACAATTTATAGACACACGGGTCATCTTCAATCTTAATGAATCCATAAGATTTCGCTTCTTGATCGAACTGTTGATTCTAGCTGCTAGACGCCTACTTAAGTCCATAAATGGACTTGTTAAGCTTGCAAACCTTATGAGAATCTGCGTCGGATATAAAACTTCTGGGCTGCTGCATATTAATGTCCTTCTCAAGGTATCCATTTAAAAATGTGGTTTTCATATCCATTTGCTAGATTTCATAGTCTAGGTTCGCTGTGATGGCGAGCAGGATTCAAATGGATCATTGCTATGGGCGAAAATGTTTCCTCATAGTCAATGCTCTATTTTTAACTATAACCTTTCGGGAAAAGTGTGGCCTTATAGGTGTCTACCTTGCCATCCGAACCAATCTTTCTCTTCTAGATCCATTTACACCCTAGTGGTCGTACAGCCTCAAGGAGATCAGTAAGACTCCAAACTTGGTTCAAATCCATCTCTACATTCATGGCTTCCAACCATCTTGCGGAATCAATATCAGTCGCTGCTTGCTTGTAGCTAGAGAGATCATCTCTATGGCTTCTATTTCCTACAACAAACAAATATTGTTGTTCATGTAGGTAACCATATCTCTCAGGTGGTCGAAATACTCTACTAGAGTGATGCAGCGACGGTTGTGTCATTTGAGTTTTAGGGTCAGTTCTTTGAACTTGAATAGGTGTCTCCCAAGGGGATTCATTTGGTTCTTCTAGTAAATCTAGTCTCCTACCTGCACCTCCTTCTCTAATGAACCCGTCTTCGAGAAAGAATGTTTGCAAGACTACGATTATCCGATGATCGCTTGGTAGGTAAAACAGGTATCCCATGGAGTCAGTGGAAAAACCTATGAATCGACCCTTGATGGATCTTTCCTCTAGTTTTTCTACATTTGTCTTCTTAACATATGCGGGGCAACCCCACCCTCTTATGTACTTAAGATTAGGTTTCCTTCCACACCACAACTCATTCGGTGTTTCGGGAACAGATTTCGAGGGACACTTATTCAATATGTGTATTGCTGTAAGCTAAGCATGCCACCACAATGAAACAGGTAAATCGGTGTAGCTAAGCATAGATCTTGTCCTATCCAATAGAGTACGATTTTTGCGTTAAGCTATTCCATTTAATTGTGGGGTAGCTGGAGGAGTAAATTGTAACACTACGCCGTGTTCTTTTAAGAACTCATCAAGCTCAGCACTCATATACTCACCACCATGATCTGATCACAGTGCCTTAATAATGTACCCGGCTTGTTTTTCAGTCATAGTCTTGAATTCCTTCAACCATTCAATAGCTTCAGACTTATGCTTCATTAAATATACGAGTCCGTATCTACTATGGTCGTCAGTGAATGTAATGACATACTGTAAACCTCCGTAGGCCTCATCCTTGAAGGTCCCACAAACGTCTGTATGAACCAAACCCAAAACTTCCTTGGATCTTTCAAAATGTCCGGTGAAGGGTGACCTATTCATTTTTCCTTTTAGATAGGATTCACATGTTGGATATGGATCAAATCCAAGAGGACTGATAAGCCCTCGCTTCTCCAACTCGTGAACCTTGAATTCACCAGCATGTCCAAGTCTAAGATGCCACATAAGTCTTTGGTTAGTATCATTCATACTACGTTTCTTAGTCATAGTGTTAACCATGCAATGGTTTTGAACATTAGTATAATACAATCCATTAACTAAAGATTTTGAGCCAACATTTTTATTTTTAAAATAAAATCACAAACCATTGTCATTAAAAGTAAACAAGTATCCTTTCCTGACCAATACAGGAATAGAAACAATGTTCTTAAGCCCATTGGGCAAAATGAGGAAATTATCTAAAGTAATAGAATGTTCAGACATTAATGTAATAGAAGTGCTTCCAACATGTGTAATCGCGACACTGTGCCCGCTTCCCAGATTGATCATCACTTCTCTTTCTCCCAGCTTTCTACTTGTTTCTAGATCCTGGTTCAAAACACAGATGTGAGCACTAGCTCCCGAATCTAGAATCTATGAAGTAGAGAAAATAGTCATAGAACAATTAGTTTCAAAAAATAAAAAGTTCCATACTTGTTTTTCTAGCTTTCAGCTCAGGACAATTGCGCTTCCAGCGGCCCAGCCCTTTGCAGAGAAGGCATATGTCCGTTTTGTTCTTTAAGCCCTTGATTTTGAACTTCTGAGCCTTTGTGATCTTGGGTTCTCTGATCATTCTAGCCGATTCTGTATATTTTGAAATAATAGGAATCTTGAATGCACCCCATTTTTCCCTTTTTCGTTGTTGTGCAGTCATTAGCTTGCTCATAAGTACTGAAAGTGATCCTTCAATCTCATCCATATCAAAATTGATAACAAAATTCGAGAACGATTTAGGGAGTGATTGGAGAATGAGATCCACTTGAAGGTGGATGTCCATGTAGAAATCCATAGACCTAAGCCTCTCTAAACTGGAAATCATATTCAATTATAATCCTTCACATCCTCATGCTTTTTCATCTTGATGTTGAATAACTTTTTTGATACAAAGTATCTAAGAGACTTACCATGTTCCCCGAACACTTCCCCCAAGTGCAACATGATTGATTTAGGACTATCCATATTTACATGTGTGCGCTGCACCTCGTTGCACATGGAGCTCAACATATAATTCCTTATCTTACGAGCGTCAGATACCCAATCTGAATATCTTATCTTCACTGAATCATCCTCGTCGACCCCAGGTCTCGGTGGTCGATCCAACTCCAACATATATTCAAGATTTTCATTATTGAGGACTGTCCTCAATCCTCTGTTCCATTCAAAGAAGTTTTGTCCATTTAGAATATTCTTTTCAAGTAGTGCTTTGAGTGGATTAAACATTACAGAGAGTAATTATCAAAATGCAGAAAATACCAAGATTATCAATTAGATGCTTTATATTGCTTAAAACAAGTAATCATAAAGGACATGAACAATTACTTGTCTCCCACTATTTTTCTCAATTATTGTACTCCCATTGCAATAATCGAAAACCTCGTTGGATTGATTTCATAGTGAGTGATTGAGGTCCTCAATGTCTATATGGGTTGCAACCTTTTTCGATATATGACTCATCTCGAAATTGAGGTGGGGCCTAGTGCCAGTTAAACCATTTAACGATTCAATCCCTTTGGCTCATGAATCACTTAACCGCAACCTTTTTTGATATATAGGTGATGATTCATCTAAGTCTATTCCCATCAACTCATATCAGTCTAACAATTTAATCTCGCCTTGCAACCTTTTTCGATATATGGGGCAAAATTCGCTTCGACCGAAGGCATCTAATGCACTAAAGAAGATCAAGCATATTACCTTTATATATGACCCCCTAATACCGGGACGGTGCCATATACAAGATGCATTCATCTCATTCTAAAGTTTGATGGAGAGCCAGGATATCAAATACCCTTTACTTACTTAGTATTATTTGATATAGGGAGATTTAATAACTTCGATAGTTATTATAATATGGGTCTCACTTTGCACATTAATTTATTAAGCACTATTTATGGAAATGCATAAGAAAAACGCCTAGCAATTTCTAACAAAACACACACGTATGGGCTTTCATCTAGATTGTCTTGAGCCAATGAGTCAATTGGGGAGGGGTTTTAATCTATTACAAAAGAGATTCTTGACTCCGCTCCAAGCTTGCCACCATCTTCTCCTTTTATTGGACCTATCTGATATTTTTATTACAATGGTACATGCCTATACAATTGTTCTAAATAAAAATAAAGATACAAACTGGGGGGCTCAAACTCCGGCCCAATACAACCCAAATAATAAAAAGAAACCAATCCTAAGCTCATATGAGGTGTCACCATCACATAAGGATAAAAGGAGCATATAATCAAATTAAACACATATGTGATTATAATTAAATCTTATTTAATATTTAATTAAATCCAATTTAATTAATATTCAAACATAAATCCAATATATTTTGAACTTCAATGTTAATGGGCTAGGTCCAAACATTTTACTTTAATCCAATTAAAGTGGACTTTATCAAATAGAGCCCAATTATGGGTGAGATAATTTAAAAGCGAAATTAAACTCTAATCTAAATCAAATTCCAAATTGATTTGGGTCAACCCTATTTAATCCATGATATAAAACAAGCCCTACAAGATTTATTTGGTCATTTAAATCCAATTTAAATACCATCCATTAGGTTCTAAATACGTCTAATGGACTAAATGGGCCAAGCCCTAATTTAAAAAATTAATTTTAAATTTATAGGATTAATTTTTCAACGTTCGGGCCCAGCCAAACAGAAAAATTAAAAAATTTCACATCGGGCCAAGCCCTACACACGACGCTGCCCTGGGTGGGGTAGCGTCGTGCCCCCATCACCACACGGCGCCTCTCGGCACCGTGTGGTCACACAGCAGCGCGGCCAGGCCGCGTTGTACAACGTGGCCAGGCCGCGCCTGTGTAGGCGCGATCACGGCGCCGCCCGTCTAGTGGCGCACCATGCGCTACCCGACTGCTATTTTCCAGTGATCTCACCATGGTCTTGTCTTGCCTTTTTCAATCGACTAATTTAATCATGAAAAACCCAATAGTTTAAACATGCAAAAATTAAATCATAACAACCAATTTTTTACGTTTTTGCATACAATACAAAAAAACATAAAAAAAAACTCATACTTATATTCGTCTAACATATAAATATTCATATCATGCGTTCATATTCATCAAATAACATAAACGAATGTAGGCATGAAGAAATTATCAAAAATCATGAACTTGGCTCTGATACCACGGTTGTGAATCAAACCAGCAGATAAAATTTTTTAATCAATTCACATAGCCCGGAGTCAATTCATGTTTTTGATAATTTCGAGATCACAAAAGATATCAGAATAAGTGGTAATCCAATTACCTTTTTTGATGAAAAACAAAAGCCTAACATTTTGATGAGAAGCAACGGATCGGTCCTTCCTCTAGATAATCACGCGAAAGATGACCTTCAATCTTGAAGCTCGACTTTCTCTACCTCAGATTGGGTTGGGCACCTTAGGGTTTATGTGGAAGGAGAAGGATTTGTGTTTTACTCTTTTTCACTCTCTAAGATGGAAAATTGACTTGATTTATGATTTTAGTTAAACACCTAGTGTTTAAATAAAAGACTACTCCTCGACTAAGGAGACTAACGGGGGCGACCGATCTGAGCCCTAGGGATAGCTGTACTAGGCTTTTTCTTACTACAAGCTGAGTGTTAAGTACTTAATTAATATTCTTAGTTACTTTATTAATTCTAAATTAATAATACCATACTATTAATATTGATTGAATAAAATAATTTAATTACAATAATTAAATATATTTATTATAATCAATACTTATCCCTTTTAATAATTTTCACTCCAAGTGAAATTACCAAAATACCCTTTAAAAAGTAAAACACCTTTATTATATCATCTTTGCATAGTGCGACTCTCTAGGCTCATCTTGATTGGCATTGGGAGGATTCAAAGGATATAGTTATCACCAAGCCATCCCGTGAAGCTCTACCGAAACCCAATCAAGTACGAGATGAATATTTTATCACGAACCTTTATGTTATAAATACCATATGAGTATAAACTCTTCACTGACGCAACCCGATCAAGTAAAAGTCATGGAATGTCAAACTCATAAAACTTGATACTGTACTTAATAATCATACTGATGTGAAATTACCAAACTTCCCTTCATATCCAATATAAGTCAGTCATTAATGCTTTGGCCAAAGACTTTAATTTCACAACACCTATGATGTACAGTTTGTTTATCGTTTACTTTCGAGACAGTGAATCTCCTATTGATAGTCCATTTTCCATTGTCAAATGCACCAATGTAATCGTACTTCGAGGTCGACCCCACCAACGGGTGATTGGGCCTAACTACTCTAATAACTTATTCAATGGTACGAGCACCATGTAAATCACTCCTCAGGTCTAAAGTTCACTCATACTATTATAACAGTAATCCTCATCATTGACTGTCACTGAGTAAAAAACCATGTGATAGGATTACAACAAGTCGAGTTCGAATATATTAACTTCGTTAACCATATTCATGACACCAGCTCCCACTATCCAATCAGTGTAAGACTTAGCACTTTCCTTGTCAAAGCAAGTGTCATACAAGTCGAATCTAAACACCCAATATAGATTCTTTGACTCGCTAACCGTCTTTATAAGATCAAGCACTTAACTCCACCAGTGCTCCTATTTATCAAATAAGCAGTGGTAAGTACACCTCAATCTTAAGGACCTATTTGTTCAATACATTTAATGTCATAATTAGATTTATAAGAACAAACTCAATGTCTTTTATTAACCAATAATAACATTCATACAATATAAATAAAACGACCTCTTAAACCTAATTCCTCAATGGCACAGAGGGCATAACACCTAAAAGAAAGGATCCATTGAGCTCTTTAAGGATTATAGTGTCCAAATCCTTGGACTCTTCTATAATGACTACAAGATAATTAAGTTTTTAACCCAAGGTTCGTAATATTTTTTCGAACTACACGATCACCCTTCATATCATATCAGCATCTCTTCCTTTGATTAACAATAGACAAATATAATCACTTGTAATATTTTTGGAGATTGATATGGATTCTTTAATTTGCAGTGATTCGAATTATTCTCTTGATGTTTGAAGATGAACAGTTCCTTTATTTTATAAACTTCTTCAAAGAGTCTTAAAGAATTTCCCAAGATTGCTTGGAAGTGTTGTATTATCAACTTTCTCAAACATCTTATTAATTATCTAAATGTGGGTGGATGAGTGTGAGGATCTTTTGTTCATTCTTCAAAGTGCAACATCTTTTCCGCTGCGACACTTGACTCCGCATGTGATGCCCCGCCGCAAGAACCATCCCACATGGGAATAACAATAGATAAGGCAACAATTTATAAAAAATTGCCAAAGAATTCAACTGTAACAATGGATATTTATTTTGGGACATAGTTTAAATGCTCAACTTTAGGTTACGCTCAGTAAGTTCGTAGGTTCGCGAGCCCATTGAACACGATGTTTGCCTCTGAACTCGTAACCTGTAGTTTTAAGCATCACAAAGATCGAATAAGTTAGACATGCACATCTGGAGAACATTTTATGTCACATAATGGGTTATTTACCTCATTTCTTCTTATGTCAGTTGAAGTATATATATATAGTTGTAGTTCTTATTTTATGTTAATCTAGGGAAATCAAATTTTTCAGGATGACAATTAAGAAAGTTTGCTAAGATTGAACGAAAATCTGAAAGAGTTTTCCTGGAAAATCCTCATAAAATAAGAAAATTACAAATAGTTTGACGTCTTTCAGAATATCAATATATGTTTATTGTTTTTAATGGTAATAGTTATATGTAAACTTTTATGTTTTGTCCAAAGATATTTCCTAAAATTCATGTGTCGAAAACCTTACAATTAACACCCCCCCCCCCCCCCCCCCCCCACACACAATTTCCAACTTGGTTGACCCGTGGGCAAAAATGTGTTTTTGGTTGCTTTTACTCCAATAAAAGGATAGGCACGTTTGATCTCAAACTCTTAGACGATATGAATACAATTTTAGAATATGATACTACATATGCAGAATTTGTAAAGACTGCAACCAGTGCCCATGATGTGAATCCAATGGTCCACAATTGCATTTTGCTCTAAATTGTGCATGTCACATTCGAAATTGGACCATTTTAGGAAAACCCAAATAAATACAAGGAAATCATGACGTATTATAGTGCATAGCTTGCATTTCAGGGAAGGCAATAGAGATTTGTCCCCAAATATCTCTTTGTCGTCTGTGGCCGAGAATGTTGCATGGCTCCCATTTATTATTATTTTCATTTATTCCTATCCTTGCACAAATTTTTTTGGTTTATACCAAGGGTTTCCCCCAATCAGACGCGGGAGACTAATCCCTTCGATGTATAGAGATCCCTCTCCCAATAAAGTCTTTTCCATAGACACGGCCAGAGATCAAACTCTGGACAGCATACTTAAAAAACTCAGTTATCTACCAACTGTGTTGGACCTTGTTGGTCTATCCTTGCAAAAATAATGCAACAAAAATCATTGTCTTTTTGTCTTCATATAATGTACAAAGATCCATATTTGGCATGGCATTTTCTTGTAGGAAAACGACATGTTTCGGGAAAATTGCAAAATTGATACTACAAGTTGGCATGTACATTCTTTTGGTACTATAATTTGGCCTGTTGGTAGTTTTGGGTACACTAACTTGCGAAAATTGTCAATTTTAGAACAAATTTCGTAGAAAAATTCAGAATTGGCCGGAAAATGTCATTTGGTGAAAAAATTAACTTGAATTTAGGGATATTGCTGAAATTAAGGGAAAATAAACCTTCAATTTGGGAATTTTACTAAAATGGAGAGGAAATCACTTACTTGGACCCCGATTTTCGAGGGAATGCAACTGTTGTTTTACCAAATTGCCCCAAATGCCCATCTTTTACCAATTTAACTTATTATTTAGATAAATACAATTTTTTACTAAAAATAAATAGGTATGCAGTTCAGCTTCGGCTTGTTTCCAAAACAACTAATTTTAAGTAGAAGCTGAAAACTGCTCAAGAGGTACTTCTAGGAGCTTCTAGCATTAATTTTTTATTCCGTGTTTTATTTTAACATATTTATCCTCATTAATTCTCCAAAATTTAATTTTTCTCATGATTCGCATCATTTTATATTTTTTCACCCGTGACACATTCATAATTATTATAATCATGTCTAATTAATTATAATTATTTGGTAATTTAATAATCAACTAGTAAACTAGTAATGCTATATAAATATTGTTACACTTTAACTAATTTTTAGGAAAAATTGCAAAATTGGTACTCTCAGTTGGCCTGTATGTTTTTTTGATACTATAATTTGACCTGTCGATAATTTGTGTACACTAACTTGCAAAAATTGGCAATTTCAGTACAAATTTCGCCGAGAAATTCAAAATTGACCGAAAGAAGTCATTTGGCGGGAAAGTTAACTTAAATTTGGAAATTTTGCTTAAATGGAGGGAAAATTACCATCTATTTGGTGAGTTTTGCATATGGAAGAAAAATTGACGTTTAATTTAGGATTTAACTCCAATACTTTTAATTTATTTAAATTTTGGAAATTTCAATTCAAATATTCTTTTATCCAAGTTATTTTTTATTTTTTATAAAAAAATTGTATAGTTAATATATCTATAAAATAATTTAAAGTAGAAAATAATGATATTATATGCATAAAAAGACGTGTTGACTGATTTTGGTAGAAATGACGCGTTTTGGGTTATTTTAGGCTTGCTTTTTGTTTCCTTCTTTGAATATAAATTTACCTTAAGACTCTACAAGAGTATATATTCATACTCTTTTCTTGTAATATGTATCACTCATCATACAATCCAAGGTTTTGAAACCCGAACCTGACTGGCCGATCGAACCGGAGGAACTGGTCTTGAAAACAATCCGGCTGAATGACAAAACAGTTCAAAGCATAAAACAGTCCTTTTTGGTCAAGAACCATTCGACCCGGTGGTTCGAACGCTGAATTGTTCGAACCGGATGTGGATTGATAGAACCGGCTAGATCAATATTTTCACTTTTCTTCTTCCTTGCCGTTTCTGAAATTTTTATTTTTCTTCAAGGCAATATGTTGAAATTGTCGTTGAAGCCTGAAGGTTGCAATTTGCTCTACAATTTCAGAAAAAGAAGGGCATAAGAGATGAAATATAAATACAAGATTAGAAGAAAAAGAAAATGAAAAGAAAAATAGGGAAAAGAAATGGAGAAGAAGAGGTTGGGGGCGGTGGGAGTGAAAGTAGAAAAGAAGGGTTTGGTTGAAAAGTTTTTCTTGACTTTATATACTCATTTATATTATATATACTAGTAAATGCCGCACACTTGTTTGCGTGTGCAAAGAAGAAAAAATTTTAAAAAAAATCTTTTAGTTAAAGTCAATTTGATAATTATTTTTTGTACCAAAATCAAATAAATAAAATATAAAGCAGATAGTGGGGGGAAAAAAAGATATGGGAGAGACAAGGTAAATAAATGTGATATATAAAGATAATTTGAGAGAAAATAGGAAATAGAATAAAATTTAGAGGGGAAATGGTAGTTATTTGGGACACTTGTCAAATTTTGGGTGGATGAAGACTTCACCAAAATTTGACAGCCCAAAATAGTTACTCTAAGTATTTCTCATTTTATATAATAGTATAGATATTTTGTCCTTTTGTAATGGCATTTTAGTGATTAAAAAGAAGACCACATGGTCTTTAAGTTGTTCTATTCTTTTTCTTTTTCATCCGTAATTGGTATATTTATTTTTATTTGCATTTATATTATATTATATATAATTCAAAGTGTATGATATATATATATATACACTAGAAAATATTATGTGCTTTGCACGTGGTGATTCGACGGGAAGTCAAATTGAAGTAAATATACCTAGTTTATTGGCAAATTAATAACTGGTTAAGAATTTGATTATTTGGTAGTATCTATCTTATACTATTAATTTATTTGGTATGTAATCATATATCATATAAATATATCTCATACGTTTTTTTATCATTAGATTATAAAGATAAAATAAATGCAAACAACATATTACATATGAATACTCATGTCTAAAATTATTTTTTTTGTAGATAAATAAGAATGCATCATATTTTTGCTCAATTCACTTATTCAATTTTATTTTCAAGTATAATTTTGCATTTGTTGTTATTTTAATCACTTCATTTACATCTGAATTTCTAAATTACATGACAAGATAATAAAAGAACTTCTACATATAAGATGATGATTCGTTTGTGTAAGCATGTTGTAGATTTAACTTATCTATTTTCACATACTTCTATTTAAGGTTTGAGCAAACTGAATTTGAGCTAGAAGTTTTACTTTTGCAAGAATTTTTCTTCCGAAACTCCCTACTTTTATCTATTTTAAATTTTAGTTTTGTTTCCATTCTCCTAGCTCAATCTTTCACCTTCCATCCATCGTCTGTGTTGCCACCACTGCCACCCTTCTCAAATTGCGCTTTCGCCCCTACCCTTTGAAAACAAATGATGTTCCCCCGCCTTTGGAAAATAAAACACCGCTATCCCCACCTTTTGAAAATCCAACGATGTTGCCCCAATCCTCTGCAAATACAATGTTGTCGCCTCATCTACGCCGCCTCCTCTACCATTTGCAAATCACCCTCCTCCTCCACCATCTGTAAATCCCGTTGTTCATCTCCTCTCGTCATTGCTGCCTTGTTACCCACTTTTAATTGTTGCAGATGGTTGGTAGGTAGTTTTGGAGGAATTTTTTTTTTTTTAAGAAAAACAAAAAAAAACCTCTAGGGACTTTAATGGTATGAATCTAAGAGTTGAGGGACTATTTAAGTGCATTTGAGAGATGAGGGACTAAAGTGGGACAAATAATAGACTTGGGGGACTATTTAATTGCATTTGAGAGATGATAGACTAAAGTATACAAAAATAATTAAAAAAGGAACAAACTCATCTTTAAGTTGATGGATTTAAATTTCCACATGGAGGGACATTATTGTCCATTTAAACAAATTAAAAAGTAAGTGGAGTGCTTTCATAATAATATGGAGTGATGATATCAATTTTCTAAAATAATTGTAAACATCATATTACATAAAAACACTTGTGTTTGTGAGTTCTTTTGAATTAAGTACAAACTATATATCACATTCTCACAGTAAAAGTATTAATATGATTTTATTCTTAAATATGCTTATTTTATATTTGTTATCATGTTAATAACTTCGAGCACATACAAACTTTCAGATATATGTTCATAATTCTATTGTACAAACATGTTATATTCCATAACAATGAAAAATGAATAAATGTTTTTATATAAGAAAATGATTCATCTATATCCCAAAATATGCGTTTGTTTCTCATAGTTATCATTTTTTTTATATCAGAATAAGGTATAATTTTTTAAATTATCTTTTTAATCTTCAAATTCATTATTCAAAGTAATGATCCGAAAGTATAGCAATTTACTGCTAATTACCAAATACTAAAAATATTTATAGAATTTAAGATTATCAAAATTAATAACCAACTTTTTATTTAAGCTGGAACATTGCTGGTGGGTATAAAAATTTTCTTCTTCTTTAATTTGTTCGTGGTTGTGGGTAAAAATTTATTTTTATTTTATTTCTTAGTATTTTATAGAAATTAGGAATCTATTTGTTTTTCATATATTAGATAGTGTGCTACTACTAACATATTTCATTTTTTTTATCTATAATTAAAGAGTTTCAACTACTAAAATAATATTAGATACTACTAAATGGTTTCCTACTCCTCAATGGATTCTTTTACTTATTAAATTCTAATATTAATTATGGAATTGATATTCGCATTCCTCTTTTTGATATTCACACTCCACCTACCTTTATATCTTTATTCTTTTAACAATATACCCTTTTATTTATTAAACAATACTTGACTTAATTTATTTGATGGACAAATAACTTTTCCATCATTATGTGGAATTTTAGTATTAAAAACTTGAATAGCTTTTTTGTTAAAAAAATATTAAAGATCTTTTTTTAAATATATAAATTTAAATTTTGTAGCACCTCGAATACTATACCATTCAAGCCATTTTCATCTTATTATTATTTTTTTTTTGGAAAGTTCATGAAAAAGGCTTCTTTTTCATGAATTTTATTTTATTTTTTCATGAATTTTTCAAAACAAGAATAATAACAATAAAAAGAAAGTGATGAAAAAGGCTTGGGTGGTACCGCCTCTAAGTTATTAAATTATTAAATTAAATTTATAATAATTTTAAATTTTATTATTATTTTAACAAAAAATTCATTCACGTTTTTAATACTAAAATTCCAAATAATAATGGAAAGTCTTATTTGTCCATCAAATAAATTAAGTCTAATATTATTTAGTAAAGAAAAGGGTATATTGGTAAAAGAATGAAAATATAAAGCTCGGTGGAGTGTGATTATCAAAAAGAGGAGTGCGAAAATCAATCCCCTATTAATTATTAATGATTAATAAGGGTGGATATGAAAGTCTTTTCACATTGAAACAAATAATTGAGTTGTTCCTACATTTATATAGGGATTAGATACTCATTTATATTTTATATTATATATATATATATATATATATTGTCCTTTCGTAATGGCATTTTAGTGATTAAAGAGAAAACCACATGATCTTTAAGTTCTTCTATTCTTTTTCTTTTCATCCGTAATTGGTATATTTATTTTTATTTGCATTTATATTATATTACATATAATTCAAAGTGTATGATATATATATATATATATATATATAATTTTTTACTTTTTTTATTATTAATATAATATATATTTATTGCATAATTATGATGTCACTGGTTCGACCACGGTCCACCCGGCGATTGAACTGGTCACTCTTGACCCGATCACTTTTCCGATTCAATGTTCGGTCTGAGTTTCAGAACACTGGTACAATCAATAAAACCTCTAGTGTAGATTGTGAGCGTAGGCATTCTTAACCTAACCACGTAAATCTTATATTGATATTTTATTTGTTTTTTTATTCACTTTTATTCGTTTATGCGTATTGATTCCTAGCAAAAGAAATTTGCGCACCTATCTCTCTTCGCAATTAATGCTTTGAAATAAAATCTCAACAGTCAGAAGTCAGAATACATGTTGTTCAACAAAATCCAAGTCTATATATACATATATATATATATATATTCATTTATACACACACACTAAGCTCTTCCTTTTGTACACAAATTAAACTTCTTGTCCAGCAAAAGTCGAAAATGGAGAATACACTATTTCTCCTTCTTCTTCTCATCCTTCCCGTAATCCTCTCAGCTATTCAAATCATAAAACGGAGACAAAAAACACGAAACCCTCCACCGCCAGGCCCGCCGGGCCTTCCTCTGATCGGGAACTTCCACCAGCTCGACGCCACACCTCTCCACGAATACTTCTTGAAACTTTCTAAGAAATACGGGCCACTAATTTACCTAAAACTCGGTTCCAGACCCATTCTCGTAGCAAACTCCTCAAAAATGGCAGAAGAAATACTCAAAACCCAAGATACTAATTTCTGCAGCCGCCCAAATTTGCTAGCTTTCAAGACACTATCATACGACGGCTTCGACATCGCCTTGTCGCCCTACAGCGAGTACTGGCGGGAGATGAGAAAAATCTGCGTGCTCCATCTCCTGAGCGCCAAGAGGGTTCAATCCTTTGCTCCCATTCGAGAAGACGAAGTTTCTAGAATGATCCAGAAAATATCTGTCCAGGCTGAAAAGCGTTCACTAGTCGATTTGTCTGAAAGAATCGTGAATCTGACAAGCACGATTATTTGTAGGGTGGCGTTTGGGAAGAGGTACGAGCAGGGTAGTGGGGAGAGCAAGCATTTCGAGGACATGATTGAAGAGTTTCAGTCGACGTTGTCGGGGTTCTATTTCACGGATTATTTTCCCTGGATTGGTTCTTGGATTGATAAATTCACCGGAAAAATTAGTCGTATGGAAAAGATTTTTAAGGTTTGGGATTCGTTCTATCAACAGCTTATTGCTGAGCATCTACGTCCAGATTGGCCAAGATCGAAGGATGGGGATGTCATTGATATCTTGCTTCATCTGAGAGAAGAAAATTCGGTTTCTTTTAATCTTCCTTTGGATCATATCAAAGCAGTCCTTATGGTAATTTATATATATATATATATATATACATCTAAATGCTTGTTCTTAGAATGATACTGATTATGCAGTGGGAAAATTTTATGTGTTCATGTAGGAATTCACTTATTTCAGATTTAGTCACGTTGGGATTTTAATTGTATTTTTGGTTCCATAGAACCGAAAAACTTGCACTTTTGGTCTTAGTCGTCAAAAAATAGATGATAAAAGGCGAGTATCATACACACACCCCATTTTTGTATATTTTGAGATAACGGCTCATGTATGAGACTCATCTTTTTCTATCCATTTTTTTATGGCTGAGACTAAATGTGCAACTTTTTCAGTCTTGTGGGACCAAAAGAGCAACTAAATTTCCAATGAGATTAAATCTAAAATACCAAAAATAAAACTTTCCCTAATTATGCCTTATTCGTTTATGGTAACATTTTTTTTTTTTAAGTGAAGAAAATTAAACTCTTGTCAAATTATCTTTGTCTAAGCCCTCATGTGCATTTATAGGAGCTTTCCCATCAAACCAATAAAAGTAATTGTCAATTGGCACTCGCATGGCTACTAGTTTAAAAAAACTAATGATGTGTATGGCCACATGTGCAATAACATTAAATTGTGAGACCAAATTGAGAGAGCTACTTAAATGCAATTTTTTCTCCTGGCGTACGTTCAATAGGTGGGAAATTCCAATCCAAATCATGCTTACTGGAAAATTGACAAATGAATTGTAATTGGAACAATGACAAAATAAATGTTTCACATAAGTTCAAGTTTTAAAAAAAAAACGGCAAGATAATCTCTTTGGAAGTTCTTTTCCGGTTCATATGTTCACTATCTAATTTGGTCTTTGATTCATTATTTTATAATAACAAAGATGCATGTCAATGTCAACTGTCAAGTAGTGTATGAAAGATATAATTTGATTGGAGAATTTTTGTATGGTCCCGCCTCGGTTTAATTCCAAATTCATTTATAAAATTGTTAATTATACTGTCATGTGATCAATATACACTCAGAAAAAAATTCACAAGGCAGATTGTAATAAAAACATATTAATTTTATTTTTTTTAAGATATTATAACACATATTAAATGATTAGTTAGACTTGATGAATCTGGAGTAAAAAAAATCCTATGCGTTTACACTAAAAAGTAAAATAGGTTGAAAAACCTGAGAAAGGCCCAAAGTGAAAGACCTAAAACAGGCCCAACAACGATTAATGGGTCCAAAAGTTTAAAAGGGTAAGCCCATCGAAGAAAACAATAAACCAGGTCTGATAAAATTAGAATTAAAAACCCGACAATAATATCCCGCTAAAACAAAAGGATTTTTAAAAGAGAAGTTGGAAGCAGTTCTCGACGGTTGAAGAGAGAAGCGGTTCCCGACGGTTGAAGAAGCAAACCCACGACACAGAAGTATAAAAGCGGGAAAGAAGAGAGAGAAGAAGACAACAAAAAAACACAGAACAACTTATTTTTCTCTCTTATCATAGGAGTAGGCGTAAATATAATTAGGAGTAGTTTGTAGTGTAGATTTGTTCAAGAATTGCTGGATCCAATCCCGGAGTTATACCAGTGTTTCTCTGTAGCACGAATTGAAGACTTTTATGGAGGTATAGATTATATGTTTTCAGATTTCATTATTTGACAGTAATTTGTATTTTGACCTGAGTTTTCTATTCATCTTCATCGTTTTAAGAAAAGAAGATTCTCACGTAGGTATAGAATTATTTTGTGTTAGATTTAAGTATCATAGAAATAATTCTTATCTGTACTTGAATTGTTCTTTTAGTATTATTGTATCATTCGAAGAAGATACATATTTTCATCAATTGCGGTCCGAACAACTAATTTAAACAACACATCGAAGTGTTAAATTCTGAACCACCGTCTAGCGTATCGAACTCGAGCGCGGGGGTTGAAAGATAATTCTAAGTGGAGAATTATCACGGGCTTGGAACGACTATTCGAAATCCTTCCCTAGTCTAGATTGTTTTTTTTTTACGAAACAAGTTTTGGCGACCACAGTGGGAGTCGGTTTTTTTTTTAAAAGACTGACGTTTTGATATTTTCTAAAGATAAGATTTTTGTATGATGTCTGAGGATTCGTTTAGAGACGATTTGGTTGATGATTGTGATACTCAACCAATTTCGAAACGTAAAGTCAGAGCGGACAAAATGTACGAAAAATTTGTCCGAATTATGAAACAGACCCTCGCGAGTGCTCGCGAAGATCAAAGAAGAAAATTCAATGATCAATACCGAGCATTAGCACAGGAGTCAGCCCGAATATTTACTGCAATTGTGCAGGATATCGCAATAAACGCTCGAGATGGTTTGGCCCGAGAGGTTACTAGAGTAATTACAGAATTAGGAGAAATTTTTAATCAGACATGCGATGTTTTTTCGAGCATGATAAATACCCAAATAGCTTCAGCGCTCGAACCCTTAATTAACAGACATAACATTCTGGTCGAAAAAGTGTCTCAATTAATATCAGTAGAACCTGGGATTCGAACCAGAACAGTTAATCTAGATGAAGTTCCTCTCGGGTATCCTCGAGATACTCGAGCTCAGGAAGGAAGATTCGAGTTTGGCCAGTGCTCGAATCAGATCCCTCCTACTTCAAGTCAAGTACCATTCGAGGGGCAGTATTTCTCGAATCCTTGGGGTGCTGAGAGGCATCCACGTGCGAGTCAGGTGAATGCTTATACAACCCAGCCTATTCGAACTCAGGAAGGGAGGTTCGAGATTGGTCAAGGCTCGAATCGAACCCCTCCTGTTTCGAGTCAAGTGCCTTTCGAGGAACAACACTTCTCGAATCATCACAATGCTGGGGGGCATCCGCGTGTGAGTCAGGGGAATGTTTATACAACTCAAACTATTCCTCAGCCAACAACTCAAGCTATTCCTCAACCACCAAGACCGAATATCCCTATACCACCGAACATTTCAGAATCAATGCCCTCTGGGTATCCACCTAATACCAATTTTGGAAATCTTGGGTCAAATAATGTTTATAGTCAGGGATATTACAATGGGCCGCAGAATGCGCCTCAGAGTTACCCATATATGGGGTCTTTGAACACCCCTTTTATAGGAAGTCAAGGTTTGCCTGCAAACCAAAACTTCCCTTTTATGAATAACAATGTGCAAATCCCATATGCTGGGGGGCACTATACGCCTAATAATTGCTTGGGGGGCAATTTTGGACCACAAGCACTAGTTCAAGATCCTCTTCAAAATCAAGTGGAAATGGCCATCGAAAGAATATATGGGCCTGGTTTTCGAAGGAACCACCGTTTGATTCCTGGGAAACCTTACCCCGATTGGGTAGACAGGAATTTTCCTTTCCCAAGAACATATAAAATTCCTAACTTCACTTTGTTTTCTGGAGAAGACCATGTGTCGGCTCTCGAACATTTGTCTCGATTCACTTGCCAATGCCGAGAGGCAGCTGATCAGGATTATCTCAAATTAAGGTTATTCCCTAGTTCTTTAACCGGGTCAGCGTTTAACTGGTACACGAATTTATCACCTAATTCGATACATACTTGGGATGAGATGCAATTTCAGTTCCAAAATCATTTTGCTCGAACTGAACCGAGCATGACCATGAGTGACTTAGCCAAAATAAGACAGAATCCTGGAGAGTCAATAGAAGAATTCTTGGCTCGATTTAAGAAAGCTAGGATTAAATGTCATTTGAACATCCCCGAATCTGAGTTTGTTCAATTGGCTCAACAAAACATGGTTTTTGATTATAGGGTAAAATTCGACGGAATGATGTTTTCTGATTTTAGAGCTTTGGCAGAGAGTGCGGTGAGATACGAAAATATGTTAAGAGAGGAAAGCCAAAGAAAACACCAGGGTTTCAATGCCTTCGAGGTGGGGATTCCATGGGCATTCGAAGATGCCTATGAAATCGATCTGGCAGAATTTGTCAAAGGGCCACCGTTTCAATGCGGAGCTCTCGAGAGAAAAGACTGTGTAGCTACAGGATCTTTACAGACAAAGAAAGAAAAGGAATATAGTTTCGATGTGACTAAAACCGAGCGAATATTTGACTGGCTTCTTGCGAATAAAAAACTTAGGTTAAAAGGGAGACATAGAATACCTTCGAAATCAGAAATTAAAGGAAAACCATATTGCAAATGGCACAATGCTTTTTCGCATGAAACGAATGAATGCATTATGTTTAGGAATTTGATACAAGAAAAATTGGATTCGAAAGATATAATTTTTCCTGATAATCAAAAAACAGATATAGATGAGAATCCATTCCCAGTTCTAAATTTCGAAATTAATACTGTGGAAATTAACCAGTTCGAAAATCTTAATGTGCAGGTACGAAAAGAGGCCAAGTTGGCAAACCAATTATTCAACAGGCTGATTGATGAAGGTGTACTAACGTTCCCGAAGGTGAAAGACGAGGGTCTGGAAGGTATGTGCAGATGGCATATGAATACTCTGCATACCACTGACCAGTGTCAGATTTTCAGGCGATTTGTAGCGAAACAGTATGAGAGGGGTACGATATGCTTGTCAGGAATCGACAAGAGAATCCTGGATTTTGATCAGGATGGAAAGCCAAAGAACAAAGAGGTGGTCAGCGAGACCAAATCAATTGTTCAAGGGCAAGGGGAAAAATCGTATAAGGAGGTGCTCGAAACCCCTGCTCGAGAAATTGTTTACCAGACACCTGCTAGGGTGGTGACGAATTTAACCCAAATGCAGAAGGTTTTGTGTGGACAGTGCGCAGATACCTTACATTACGAACTAGTGAGGCTGCAAGTTATTCCAAATGACCCAGATTGGATTCCCGCGTATCAAAGGGAATGGAATAAAAGACAAAGGTATGAGACAAACAACCAAGGGTTTGGAACTATGCCTTATGATAGGCACTTTCGAGGAAGAGGAGGCCGAGGATATGGGAGATCAGCCTCATCAGGGAGAAAATCACCTTTAGAACGTCTTGGAGGATATCACAGGAATGTCGAAAGAAAGAGAGATGACCACCCGAGGGTCATCGCTCAGCAAGTAGCTTATTCTCGAACAGCGGTAGCCTTGGAAATGCAACAACAGGCGATGATTGCAAATCTCAGGGTGGAAGAAGAGGCTTTGTCAAAAGGAATCTTGAAGTCGAAGATAGTCAAGAATCCCAGTGAAGAAGATTTTGAGAAAGATGTCGATCGTTTGAGTGACCAGTTAAAAGAAGCAGCTTTGAAAGGAAAAGGTGTTACAACTGAAGAAGATGAAGAGCTGGGAGATTTCGAGTCAGGCGACGACTTGGATATTTTACTGGGAGATACACTATGCGAGGAATCAGCAAACGAAGCTGATTTAAAAGCAAAAGAAGCTACTTTAGAAAGGGTACTGAAACTTGAGGAAGATAGAAACATAGATATGGTGACTGTGCTGCCAGCCGAATTCGCAGCCAAAGACGGAACAGATGAGGAAGGAAATAGCCTTGAATTCACATCTGACGAAGAAAAAGGTAACGCTTCTTGTTTTAAAATTTATAGTGATAAGTCACTCGAAGATAATGAGAAAAAAGTCGAAAATTTGTCAAAATTACTATTTTCGAAAGAAGAAATAGATAATAATCATATGAAACCTTTGTTCATAAAGGCAGAAATCGAAGGTATTCCCATTAGTAAAGTATTAGTCGATAACGGGGCCACTGTCAATATTTTGCCCGCAAAAACATTAACAAGGCTGGGCAAAAGCTCGAAAGATTTAGTAGTGGCTGATGTAGCGGTCTACGGCTTCTCAGGCCAAGCTACTAAAGTCTTGGGAGTTTTGCCATGCCGGATCAAAATAGGAACCCAGAGTTCCTACTCAGCATTTTTCGTAGTAGAAACGAATTCATCATCGTTTAATGCTTTGTTAGGAAGAGATTGGATACATCAGAATTATTGTGTCCCTTCTACCTTACATCAAGTATTAATTTGTTGGAACGGACACCAATTCGAGGTGATCAAAGCGGAGAAAAACAATTATTTTATCGATACTCAAATTGTTAATGCCAGGTATGAAGCTGGGAAGCTCGAAGGAAGTGATTGGCGATTCAACGAAGAAGCCGTAGAAAAGCCAGCGAAAGAAGGAGAGGGGATCCATGAAGAGTCTACATCCGAGATGGGCTCTAAGTTAGCCGAAATCAAATTAGAGTTAGTTTAGATATTATGAAAGATATGAAGAATGTCGATGTAATGAAAGATGATGTTGTTTCTAATATTTTTCGAAGGTTAAGTGTTCAACGAATGGAATCGAAATTGTGTGCTTACGATTGTGATCATGTTAGTTATGATAAGTTTAATTCTGAATATTGTCACAATGAAATACGTGGATCAAATTCTCGAAAAGAATTCTCTCGAGATCTAGTGTATGCGACGGGTCCCAAAACGAATAATTCTTCCAATGAAATATATATGGCAGGAGCTATTCATAATGAAGGTTCTCGAGATAATAAACATAGAATAAATAATCATAATGGAGAAGATACAGTTAATTTCCCAGTCGGAAATATCGAACATGGTATTATAGAACCAGACGAAGAGACTAGGAAAAATAGTCAGGACCAGTTGGAAGAAGTTAATCTAGGGACAATCGACAACCCTCGAGTAACTTACATAAGTTCGAAGATGACTCAAATGGAGAAAAATGACCTAATCGAAATTTTGCAACAATTCAAGGACTGCTTTGCTTGGGCACATCATGAAATGCCCGGAATTAATACTAATATAGCTCGACATGAACTACCTATTAAACCAGGCTTCAAACCTGTGATACAAACACCCAGGCGTTTGTCCCCAGATCTAATGGGAGCAATTAAGGAAGAAATAGAAAAGTTGCTCGAAGCCAAATTCATTAGGCCAACTCGATACGTCGAATGGTTAGCTAACATCGTACCAGTGATAAAAAAGAATGGTAAGGTACGAATATGCATCGATTTTAGAGATTTGAATAAAGCTACTCCAAAAGATGAATATCCGATGCCAATGGCTGACGTATTGATAGATGCAGCTGCTAGACATAGAGTAATGTCCTTTATGGATGGCTATTCCGGGTATTATCAGTTGAAAATAGCTGAAGCGGATCGGCATAAAACGGCTTTCAGGTGTCCAGGATCCATAGGGAATTTCGAATGGAGGGTTATGCCGTTTGGTTTAAAAAATGCCGGAGCCACTTACCAGAGGACTATGAATTATATTTTCCATGATGTAATCGGGAAGTATTTGGAGATATACATCGATGATATAGTGGTTAAAGCTCAAAATTACGAAGAGCATAAACAGTTTTTGATCGAGTCATTTAAACGAATGAGACTCTTTAATTTAAAAATGAATCCTTTGAAGTGTGCTTTCGGAGTAGAAGCTGGGAATTTTCTGGGATTTTTGATACATCATCGAGGCATTGAAGTAGATCGAAATAAAGCTAAAGCGATTATCGAAGCTAAGCCTCCAAGAAACAAAAAGGAACTTCAGAGTTTTTTAGGGCAAGTAAATTTTGTACGAAGGTTTATAGCCAACTTAGCCGGAAAGACAGAAGCTTTTTCCCCTCTATTACGATTAAAAGATGAAAATGAATTTGTATGGGGAGATGAACAAAATAAAGCATTCGACGCTATCAAAAGATATTTAATTCAGCCTCCCGTGCTGATTCCTCCTCGAAAAGGAAAAAATTTAAGATTATATATATCAGCAGCGGAAATGTCAATAGGATGCCTTTTAGTGCAGGAAAATGACAGAGGCTATGAACAAGCAGTATTCTATTTGAGTAGATTCTTGAATGACGCAGAGAAAAGGTACACCACGATGGAAAAATGGTGCCTCAGCCTATATTTTGCCTCTACCAAACTAAGACATTATTTTGCTGCATACTCAATCGAAGTGGTATCCCCTACCGATATCATCAAATTCATGATAAATCAACCTTTGGTTAAGGGTCGATTAAGTAAGTGGAGTCTTAGCTTACTCCAGTTCGATTTAATCTATGTACCGCAAAAAGCAGTAAAAGGTCAAGTTTTAGCTGATTTTTTAGCGGAACATCCATCTATAGATAAGGAGACCAAGTTCGAAATTGATATCATAAGTACTGCTCCGTGGAGCCTCTATTTCGACGGGTCAAGCACTCGAGATAGTGCAGGAGCCGGGATATATATAATATCTCCGTCTAAAATAATTACTAAAATGTGTGCGAAGATCGAAGGTGATTGTACTAACAACCGAGCAGAATACGAAGCTCTTATTTTAGGATTAGAAGTACTACGAGACATGAAAGCAAAGAATGTGAAAATAAAAGGGGATTCCCAGTTGATAATAAATCAAGTGAAGGGGATATTTAAATGCGTGAGTCCCGTAGCCATAGCTTCTTTTGCTCGAATAAACGAGTTGTTCAAAAGTTTCGAGACAGTTGAAATCTCGTATGTGCCACGGGAAGAGAATCAAATATCTAATGATTTAGCCCAGTTAGCGTCAGGATATAAGGTCGATTCAAATATGTTTGAGTCAGTTATACAACTCAAACCAAGGGTGGTCCTACCCTTTGAGCAGAGGATAGCTCGAGTACACAAAGTAGATATTCTTAAAGGGGAACAAGATTGGCGTTCTGAGATCATCGAATATCTCCAAGACCCGGCTAGGGGAACATTTTCGAATAAGCTAAAGTTGATGGCACATCATTATTTTTATGATGGGCAAGAATTATATAGGAAGGATCCTCAAGGGGTTTTGTTAAAATGTCTCGATTTAGAGGATGCATTAGTTATAATGGCAGAAACCCACGAAGGGGTATGTGGAGCCCATCAATCAGGACAAAAAATGAGATGGTTGATACAAAGATATGGTTTTTACTGGCCGACTATCTTACGAGATTGTATAAATTATGCGAAGGGATGTAAGCAATGTCAGAAATATGGGAAAATTTTACGGCAACCGACCGTAGGTTTAAATTCCATAATAAAACCCTGGCCATTTCGAGGGTGGGCCATGGACATAATCGGAGAAATTAAACCAGCTTCATCAAAAAAGCATAAATACATATTAGTAGCTACCGATTACTTTACCAAGTGGATTGAGGCTAAACCTTTCGAAAGTATAAGTTCAAAACAAGTGGTCGAGTTCATTAAGGAGTATATTATTACCAGATTTGGTATTCCAGAAACCATAACTTTCGATCAGGCTAGAGTATTTAATAGTACAGAAATACTCGAATTTCTGGAACAATTCGGAATAAGATTAATCAATTCGACACCTTATTATGCTCAGGCAAATGGCCAAGCTGAATCGTCAAATAAATTAATAAAAAATTGCGTCTCGAAAATGATAAGCCAGAATCCAAGAAATTGGCACGAATTGTTAATCGATGCAATTTGGGCGTTAAGGACGATCAAGAAGGACAGCCTAGGAATATCTCCTTTTCAATTAGTATATGGACATGAAGCAGTAATTCCTTTGGAGATCAATATAAAGTCTAGACGAATACTCGAACAAGCAAGACTTTCAGCCGAGGAATATACCGAAAACATGAATATCGAAAAATTAGACCATGAAATCTTGCAAATACAAGCATTGCAACAAATAGAATTTCAAAAGAGTAGAATTGAAAGAAGTTATAATAAGAAAGTAAACGCAAGATCTTTCGAAGTAGGAGATCTAGTTTGGAAAATGATTTTACCAGAAGGGTCAAAAGACAATTTTTATGGGAAATGGTCAGCTAAGTGGGAAGGACCATTTCTAATATCAAATAAATTATCTGGGAATGCTTTTGAACTCCAATGGACGAATGGAGATAAATATGGAAAAGCATTAAACGCGAGATATTTAAAAAAATATACACCAAGTATATGGAAAGAAAACGAAACCATGATATTTAAAAGATTACCCGAAACGGGTAAGAATTTTTACAATAACAAAATTTAAAAAGTAGCATCATTCGAAAATGTACTAAGATTGAAGAAAAAACAACGAATTTGACAAAACATCTAACGATGAATCGAAGGCATCCCTTTCGAGGACGGCGGGTTTGGCTATTTCTTCAAGTTCAAATGATAGAGCTGCAATCTGGTCGTTCAGAGTTGAGATATTCTCATTGACTTGGTTGGCGGATTGAACTAAGCGGTCCCGTTCGAGTTGAAGATCAGCAATTTGAGCGTCGAGAGCAGCAACTCGAGCCATGTAACTGTCACGGGAACCTTCTAAGATGGTGACTTGGCCACGAAGTTGATCTAGATGTTGGGTGTGACTCGAGGAAACGGCTTCGGTAAAAGGGTTTATGCCTTGATCCGCTAAAGAGTGAAGGCGAGCAAGGCTATTCTCGAAAACTTCACGAGCGGCTTGGAACAGAGGCAGCCAAGTACTAGCCATTCTCGAAGCCGCTTCGTCAAGAAGGAAACGAAGTTCCGACAATAAGTGAGGATCATTGAGATTATGCCTTATGTCCATAAGGGCTTCGTTTAGAGCGACTTGAGAAAATACGGTCGGTACTGCATTGTCGAAAGAAAGAAAATTACGAAGTTAGTATGTCAAACACCAGAATGAAATAGAACATTGTGCATTTCAACGAAATAAATTTATACCTTCAGTCGGGATAACAAGGGCCATGGTAGAGCTTGAAGGTCCAGGGTCCATGACCGGACTAGGTGAGATAGTCAACGGAGAGATATTAGCAACCTCTTCTATTCGTACTGAAGAGGAACGAGGAGAATCTAGGATAGGCCGAAATGGCGATCCGAGAGCAAGGTTCGGGCCAATTCTGTGAAAAATAGCAGAGTCCAGGACAATGGTGGATATTCCCGCTGTAGTACCAATTGAGAATTGCACCGAAGAAGGTAAACTAGGCATGCCTAGAGGATCGAGGAACAAGGTTATTCAGGAAGATAAAAAATTATGTTGGTAAAAAATCTGCCTAAATATGAAGTATGGACATAATAAGTTGTCTTACCTGACGAAAGAAATCTCGATACGTTGGGAGCAGTGCTCATAGTAATCGCGGAACTGGGGCCTGTTCTCTCGAAAGTGTCACTTGATAAATTTTCTAAGAAGAAACACAACATCAAGACAGGGTAGAGTAACAAAAGCCCATTCATAATTATACAGTACGAGATACTTTCAAAAATACCTGAAGAACGACCTATCTCGAGGGGGTCTCGATGAGTCTCAGAATGAGGTAAAGCATCTTCGAGGATAGGCGAAGATGGTCGGAGGTCGAAGTCGGGTGAACCCTCTTCAAGAATGGGTTCGACGATATTTTCGACACCAGCCCCAATAACCGGCGTCTCCTTTTCGAGATCAGCAGCTCCACTCGAAGAGCCTACATGAGAGATATTAATAATCAAATATCGAATGAAGAATTAGTATACAATTTACGAATAAAAGCTAAGGATATTTGAGTAATTACTTGATTCACCGGAAGTCTTTTGCATACGTAAACGTTTCCTGGATCTGGGTTGAAGAGCGTATTGAGCTGCATCGTCGTCATCTTGCTCTTCTTCTTCTTCGTTAAGTGTTCGAGGGGGTACTTCTCGAGAAATAAAAGATGTACGCTCCCTGATGGTAAGAGCACTTCGTTTTCGGGTAACGCGCGTAGGGACGAAAAATGGCTCAGTCGGAACAGATGATTCTCGAAGGGCTTGAGACAGTGCCGCCGCTTCTCGGATTTGGGGGTTGTCTCGCTCAAATCTCCACCCCAAAGTTAAATCGTAAGGAACGATGTAATCATCATCCTGTAAGAAAGAGTATCAGAATGAATCCTAACTATTGTAATCGAAGATTATAATAGTTTATGAAAGTTACCTGATTTGATAAGAGATTCGAAAGATGAGCCATGTCCACCGTGCCAGCGCACATTCTGGTGATATCTGTAATCTGCTTACGGATGATTGGTCTCGAATAACTGCGTGTTAAAACCTTGTTCCAAAAGTCTGCGAAACATCTCTCGACTCGGATGATTCTGCAGAAAATAGGAACAAAACATGGCGGAATCTGACTAGAGGCTTGGTTCCGAATAAGAGCTTCAGCTTTAGCCCTTTGATGATTTGCAATATGGAATTGCCTATTTGACCAAGGGCGATTCATAGTGCCCAAGAATGGTAAAGAGAAGCATTGGGTTACACCAAATTGCCGCGCGCATAGCTGCAAAATAAAAATGGTTTAAACAAAACTCAGTTGTCGAACTGTTTGCTCAAAAATCAGAAATACTCGAAGGAAGCAAGCTCGAAGAACAGCTCATTCGAGATATGGTAAATTTGAAGTCGAACCTGTTTGAAATCAAGCAATGCTCGAACCAAGATGCTCGAGACCAAGCAGGCTCGAAATCAAGCAATGCTCGAAATCAAGCATGCTCGAGATCAAGCATGCTCGAAATAAGCATGTTCGAGATCAAACATATTCGAGAATAAGGATATTTAAGAAAGCCATTTTCGAGATTAAGCGTGCCCGAAATAGGTATGTCCAGAGTTAGCATATTCGAAATTAAGCATGGAAAGAGATGCTCGAAGTTGAATATGTTCGACATCGAATATAACAAGGTTATAAAGTTTGTCATATTTATACTCAAAACATATTTAGCATACCTGAGGGTTGTAAACTTCAACTCCGGGGACATTATCTGCATATAGTAAATCCCGGGATGACAAAATAGACCTCCAGTAGGGATGATCGTCTATGGAGGAGTCTAGCGAATCAATCGTTAGCATCCAATTGGGTAGAGCAGTGTGCGACCAATGATTTCGGGTTTGGTCATGCCTTGTTTCGAAAAAGGGGCACCATGTGGAAACATAGAGCGGATTATAAATGGCGCACAAAACTTCGAGATAAGATACTTTCTCGAGAGGAACTAATAAGTTTATAGCGGCCTCCCCATAGCAAACCCATTTCGAAATTGGTTCGAGCCGGAAGTTGGAGGGTTTTTTCGACGATTGTCGTTGCTCAACCGATTTTTCGAACGATTTTATAGTCCTGATATTCAATAGCTCAGGGTAATACAGAAAAGACCAACATGTCAATAACCAAAGGGGGCCGGATAATTTGTGAGCATTCGAAGGGTCGTTGTTCAAATTAAACATCATGCGGTAAAAGTGAGATAGCATTAGTGGAGCCAACTCGATGGGCCCCATGGTGACAGCAATATTAGCAGACAAAGTAAAAAAGGTTTTATTCACCACGCAACCGGCATTCATAAACAACCGGGAGAAGACGAAATTTAAAAATAAAACCTCTTCGAAAGGCGTCGGTGGATCATCACAATTGATAAAGAATTTGACTAAGGCAGTATAAGCGATATTTGCTCCCTTTGATTTACCATGATGTTTTAGCCAATTTTCGGTAGATAGTAAAAGAGCTCGAGAATTAGGCAAAGGTTCACCCGTAGGAAGATTCATGCCCGTAGGGGAAAGACCAGTAATTAGAGCAACATCTTCTAACGTAATTGTTTGAAAACCACGAGGTAATACAAAACAATTATACGAAGTATGCCACGAATAGGCAAGGGCATCTGTTGTTACCTGCTCGAAAGGGATGATTGGGTAACAGGCTATTCGAATAAGCCCAAGAATTCGGTTACCGTCCCATTTATTATGAAGATGATGCAATTTTTCGAACCAAGGATATGCATCGATGGCCCCGATCCATCCATTGATGGGTTTGGTCTTATTCGTCCACTCATATTTGTTCTCCACCTTACATTGAAAAAGAGGGGCATCACCCTCCAAAGCGGGCCAAGTACCGAGTAAATCAGGAACACCATCCTCAGAGGCTTCGAATGCCTTGGATTGAAATCGAGGTCCGAGCCCAACATGGTTGATAGATTGACCCCGACGATCGCGGACCCAAGGCTGTATGATATGGGTAGACTTTAGAGTCGAAATCTTCACATCGCTGTAGTAAGCCTCGAAATTCTTGATGATGTGATAGAGATCTTGGGCATCTTCGCTATCCAAAAGAGTTGCTCGAGCCACTAGATGCGAAATAGAATGAGAGTTAGACATACTCGAAAACGGTTCGAAAAAGGTTGTCGAAAAGAGATGGAAGAAGATTTCGAAGACGAAGGAATTTTCGAAATAGAGAAAGATAAAGAAGGAAGACGATGAATAGTTGGAGAAAGAAAATAAAAGTGAAGGATGATAGTGATGGCTAAGAACAGGAACGAGATATTTATAGGGCTTTAGGTGTTTGATCACGAAAAGACACTTGCAGATCAGAAAGTGGGAAATTTCAATCATTCTTACCCGTTTAAAAAAAATACGAAGAGGCTCTTACAGAAAGATGATTTAAAAACGTTAACAAAAAGAAGGGAGGTTTTAAAACCCTGATCACGAAAACGTGCTGGGAAAAGGAACGAACACATTCGTCATATCATTCACGAACCCTTTTGAAACGAAACAAAGATTAATAAGGAGACGTGTACATTAATATACATGAACTCGAAACGTTCATATACATTAGGGGGGCATTTGTTTACACTAAAAAGTAAAATAGGTTGAAAAACCTGAGAAAGGCCCAAAGTGAAAGACCTAAAACAGGCCCAACAACGATTAATGGGTCCAAAAGTTTAAAAGGGTAAGCCCATCGAAGAAAACAATAAACCAGGTCTGATAAAATTAGAATTAAAAACCCGACAATAATATCCCGCTAAAACAAAAGGATTTTTAAAAGAGAAGTTGGAAGCAGTTCTCGACGGTTGAAGAGAGAAGCGGTTCCCGACGGTTGAAGAAGCAAACCCACGACACAGAAGTATAAAAGCGGGAAAGAAGAGAGAGAAGGAGACAACAAAAAAACACAGAACAACTTATTTTTCTCTCTTATCATAGGAGTAGGCGTAAATATAATTAGGAGTAGTTTGTAGTGTAGATTTGTTCAAGAATTGCTGGATCCAATCCCGGAGTTATACCAGTGTTTCTCTGTAGCACGAATTGAAGACTTTTATGGAGGTATAGATTATATGTTTTCAGATTTCATTATTTGACAGTAATTTGTATTTTGACCTGAGTTTTCTATTCATCTTCATCGTTTTAAGAAAAGAAGATTCTCACGTAGGTATAGAATTATTTTGTGTTAGATTTAAGTATCATAGAAATAATTCTTATCTGTACTTGAATTGTTCTTTTAGTATTATTGTATCATTCGAAGAAGATATATATTTTCATCAATTGCGGTCCGAACAACTAATTTAAACAACACATCGAAATGTTAAATTCTGAACCACCGTCTAGCGTATCGAACTCGAGCGCGGGGGTTGAAAGATAATTCTAAGTGGAGAATTATCACGGGCTTGGAACGACTATTCGAAATCCTTCCCTAGTCTAGATTGTTTTTTTTTTACGAAACACTATGTGTATTTGATAATACTTCTAATAGATTTTCTTGCTATAGTTAACTATGGATTTCGTAATATGCAGAATGTATACTTCGCCTCTACTGATACAATATCTACGACGACAGTATGGATAATGACTGCGTTGATGAAAAATCCCTCCGCCATGAAAAAAGCTCAAGAAGAAATACGTTCTCTCCCATCGCTAAAAAACAAACAAATGGTGGAAGACGAAGATCTCGACGCCACAAGACTACCTTATTTCAACGCCGTATTAAAGGAAGCTATGCGAATATACACCACGATACCTCTCCTCCTCCCACGAGAAACCATTCAAAAATGCACCATTGATGGATTTGAAATCCCCGCGAAAACATTAGTCTACGTGAACTCGTGGGCAATTAGCAAGGATCCTGAGTTTTGGGAAAATCCGAACGAGTTTTTGCCCGAGAGATTTTTGTCCGACGACAAAAAATTTAGTATGGATATGAAGGGACAAGATTTTATGCTTTTGCCATTTGGAGTTGGGAGGAGGGGTTGCCCTGGAATTACAATGGCAATGGCGACGGTGGAAATCGCGGTCGCCAATCTTCTTTACCTGTTTGATTGGGAACTTCCTGATGGAATGAAGAACAAAGATATTGATATGGAGATTTCTCCAGGCATGACTATGCGTAAGACAAATCCACTGTGCCTTGTAGCCAAGAAATTTGTATAAGTGTATGTCATAATTAGTGTATAATTAATATTTAGTTGTGCATTGTTACACTTAATGGGGTCAGCTAATTATTGTGGATTTTCTATTCTAATTTAGTATTTCATCTTGAATTTGCTCCATGTGTATACGCAACACACTTCATGTGTGCATTTAAGGGACGTATTTTCTTCCAAAATGATGTTCAATTCATGTTACATTACACTACAAGAAATTAGCTTTTTGGCCATGTTAATTAGCCATGATGAAAAGTCATTTGTCATGGTCTTTTGACTACGGCTTCGCCTCATAGCCGTGGTATTTGAAAGTATGGCAAATACATGGTCCACGGCTTATAGGCATTGTCAATGTCTTGTTCATTCCAAAGTTCATGGCCTTTTAGCCATTGTAAAAGTACTAGATTAGTATTTTTTTTTCCCATGTCATGACTAATTAGAGCTTAAAATATCAAGCATTGTTTTTCTGCCACGACTGACGTCAACAAGGTTATATAATACGTCTACCACGACCAAATTAAATGTGGGTTGGACTTCTATATACCATGGCTTCAAATCATGGTGAAATATTTCATTGTTAATACTTAATTTTTTTTTTGTAGTGTGACATACCTACACAATAAGTATATATAATTCTTGTCAAATTTATAATCAAGGAAAGATTTTATACATTCGTTATATGTATATACTTGATGTAAAATATGATGAAACATTTTTTGTAATATACTATTGGACGGGGTGTCATGCAAACCTAGTGGAATCTAAGATGAAATATTAATTTGGAACCAAACATTCCAACTTCCTTTTTATATATGTTGTTTTTGGATAAGAAACAAATAAGTGGTGTAGATGGGCTACATAAGAAGATACAATGTATGTGCTAGATTTATATAAGTATTATTTTTGTAGTATATATAGACATTTCATCATGCAATTGTAACCATATGAACTTGTAGTTTTATTCAACCCATGAGTTGAATAAATTTACTCGTTTTATGTTTATTAATTTCTTAAACATTTTGCTCTGATGTAGATTGAAATTATACGAACTATATATATACAAGTTACAGTCATGTGAATAGTTCACAATTTTAACCATCTTTTGGTTTAATAGTTAGAAATAAATATTCAACTGCTGGAAACTTCTAATGTTCTATTAATTTCGACATAAATATGACTAAAATGTCATATAGTAGCATTAGGAAAGAGAAAAAAGACAATTACTCATGAGTTTGGTAGTAATTTCATTATATTTCTTGATCCAACTCTGCAAAAGCATGAAGTTTCATTTGAACGATAATTAATATATATATATATATACCCATGATAATTAATATATATATATATATATATATATATATATATATCTAAGCATATATTACCCATGATACACGGATATGGATATGAGAATACAAACACAATACGATATGGATACAAAACACAACAAATTTCAAAATTTTAAAATACGATACATCGAGAATACATCTATGGATATACATGTATAGTATCTAAAAATAAATTTAATTTAATAGATTTATCGACATAAGTGAACCTTGGTTTAGTTCTTTTAAATTTTTTTTGTTATTTGTTCTATTTTTAAGTTTTAAATTTTAACAAAATACGAAAACATTATCCTTGTTTCTATTTTAGCCCAACAAATATTGTATAATTTAAAAAATATGTTACCTGGTATCCGAGGCATGTCTTATACTTCAAATTTTGTATCGGATATAGTATCCAGAATTTTTCTTTTCTTTTTACTCTTGGATACTTCAAAAATGTCTCGAATACAGTATCTAGGATAACCGTAACCAATACGATACGAATATGATTATATATATAGGGAATTATTTTGTTGAGTATCCGCTTATCATATCATACTATTATTGCAACGATTTTCAAATAATGCATATTCTTGAATCACTACAAGAAAATTGAGTATTGGCAATGAAAATATATGACATGGCTTAAAACCGTGGTCTATAGCGGTCTAAACTCATGGCTATTTTGGCCGTGATAGATGTTTCATATAGCCACACTAAAGTTAGCCGTGGTGAAAAAGAATACTAGTTATTTTAAACTCTAACTAGCTGTGGTGAAAGAAGTATTAACCTAACACCTTTTTACAATGACTAAAAGCCATCTAAAAGTCATGGTCTTTACAGTGAACAAAACATTGACCAAGGCTATAAACCATGGTAAATGTTTTGGTCATGCTTGCAAATACCACGGCCAAAGCCGTGGTCAATTGGTTTTAACCATGGTAAATGGACTTTTCATCATGGCATAATAACATGGGCAATAATCATTTTTTTTGTAGTGAATTGTGAACTTGTATAAATTTTTTCATAGCTTTTCTGGGGAAACGGTCCATCTAAGTACACAAAATTCATAAGGTAAATTTAACATTTTCCACAAGTCAATTGCATTCGGCTAAGATCCATTGCAGTCTGATACTTACCAGTACAGAGCGACCGATACCAGTGGCGGATCCAGAAACTAAGCTCAGTGGGGGCACTAGGAATTTTACCGAGGGGGTGCAGGGGCTTGCCCCCCGCGGTACGGTACGCTATATTTATGGGGGGAAATATAATAACTAATTAGGTTCAATTATAACTTTTGACATAATTTATATTTTTATACCTCTTTTGTTATAGCCAGATTTTGAGTTTTGGGGGGTGAACTCAAAGTAAAAGGAGAAAACGTGATAATTTTCGATCTTGAGGAGGGACGAAATTCAAATATAAAAAATTTTGTAAGGTAAAAAAATGATTTTTCAAAATTGAGGGGGGGGGGGGGGCATTTAATACTTTCAAAATTGAAGGGGGCACTTAATAATTTGAGGGGGGGGCACAAATGTAATTTATAATTAAAAATTAAAAAATATGTATATATTATATAAAAAAAATTATTTCAGTGGGCCCCCCGCCCCCGCCCCCGCCCCCCCTCTCTAACCACTTAGATCCGCCCCTGACCGATACATTGTAGTCAACATTAAATAAAGTGTTTGGTCGAGCAATACTGAGT
Source organism: Buddleja alternifolia (assembly GCA_019426215.1). Classification (NCBI taxonomy): domain Eukaryota; kingdom Viridiplantae; phylum Streptophyta; class Magnoliopsida; order Lamiales; family Scrophulariaceae; genus Buddleja; species Buddleja alternifolia. The sequence continues at coordinate 31,807,521 of CM033398.1, forward strand.
ATCGCAAATGAAGTTTAACTCTCCGAATTAAGCTGAGACACCAATATATTAGAGTTTTTGGGTTCTACTCACATTAAAAATGTGCGAGTTTTTCTCTAATTTTGTAAGTTGTTAGCTGATTATAATATTTGTTAATTAATTGTAATATGTCGCAATTTGATATTCATGATATATATCATATAATCGATTCAATAAAAAAAAAACTAATTGTTGAAGAGTTTGAATATTCATATACTACTATTTTCATGTGAATGAAAATATGTCAAAATATATACTACTATTTCCAACTTTTCCCTTTTTGATTTCTTAGGTATTCCATCCTCCAAGGATTAAAATTAATCCTTTCTTCGGTATTCATAGTTTGGAGGACCAAAACTAATCCTGGTATATGATTTTTGGTACACACGGAAACTTGACCCTTAAACCTTTTACTTCAGAGCACAACACGCCTACCACTCAAGCCCACATCAGTCGAATATACGTCTATCTCCACTATATTCAATGAAGTGGTCCATCTGCGGATTTGGTCGGCTCGAGACTAAAATTTTTTTGGGGGAAATTACTAAAAACTACCTAAAATAAATTTTTATATCCAAAAAACCCATGATAAAATTTTTCAATTCAAAAAATCTATTTCACCAACTTTTCATTCCATAAAGTCCAAGATTTAGGATAAATAAATTTATATACTTAATTGCCCTTAGCCTTCTAGACTAAAAATTAAATCAATTGTAGTTTTGTATAGAAATATATTTATTTAGAAATTTTATGTTGATAATTGACTAAATATAATTCTATTTTTAATTTTTTTTCAGATTTTTAATCTTCTTAAAAAATTTAAAAAATATATTTTTTCAGATAACTACCATATGTAAAGCAAAAAATAAATTATATAAAAATATTTAAAATATTTAATACTAAAAATAAAATTTGTATTCTTCAACTTGTCAATTTGAAAATTTTAAAACAAAAAAGATCAATTGATCAATTCTTAACTTTATAAATGAAAGGTAGTTTAGTCAAACAAAGTTCTTAATCTTAACTTTTGGGTTTTTTTTTAAAAATATTTTCATAGGTTTTTGGGATATAAAAATTTATTTTAGGAGAGTTTTAGTAATATTCTCAATTTTTAATCGTATGGTATATATGGTCCTATATACTATACTACGATCAATGGTTTGTGAGTTAGGACAGTTGGTGGAGCGCGTGTGGAATTAACACGAGGTAGGGGGTTTGAACCTTAGAGCCCCAATCCTCTCATCATTTTTAGTCTTTTAGTTTTTCTGTAATATGTAGAGCGCTAGACTCTAATTAAAATATGAATATTATATATATATATATATATATATATATATATTTCGATAATCTTTTCCTACATTGTTTGACCACTCCAATTCAATTATTTGTAATTTTCAATTGAAATTGTATTCAAATAACATATTGATTTAAAGCTAATATTTTCAAATTAATACTCCTTATTTCAGAAACTTGGTGCAGTTGATAAACATAGGCCTACAAATTTTAAATTCTTTAGTCTGCAAAAATAGTGTTACATATGTATCATGAAAGAAAATTATTCCTCTACTATTATAAAATACGCAAGGTAAGACTTAATAATAAAAAAGGGCAAAATACACTTTGTACCCCTGAACTATTCACTTTGTCTCATTTAGGTCCCTAAACTATCAAATGTAACAAAATGATCCCCAAACTATCAAACGGAACAAATTAGGCCCTCATTTTTTATGGATATGTTTGGTTACGTTTTAAAATTGATAAATGGTATAATATGAATGTTATTTTTGAGTATTAAGTACTTCTAACTTTTTTCTATAATTTATTTTGTTTTTAATTTGGTAATTAAATCATATTTTTTTAAAAATATTAAAAAGTATATATTTTAATCTTCTTAAAATGAGTTTTTTGCGTAGTTATAGTTTTGTTATTTCTTGACCATTTGGTTACTATTTTCTACTCACTTTTGTGCAGAAAACTATACACTGGTTTTTTATTCATTTTTTAAGGGAAATTTACTAAAACCTCCTCAACTTTATACCCAAAAAAATCTTTTATAATATTTTTCACTCCAAAAAACTCATTTCACTAACTTTCCTTTGCACAAAATTCAACATTCATGTTAATAAAATTATGGATTTAATTGTCCTTAACCTTCTAAAGAAAAAAAAGGAGTCAACTCTAGTTTTATCTAAAAAATTATTTATATAGAAATTTTATAGCTATAATTGAAACTAATTTTGATTTTAACTTTACATTTTTTAATCTTCTTAAAAATTTAAAAGAATATATTTTAAATAATTACCAAATTAAAAATAAAATAAATTATATAAAAAAGTGTAAAATATTTAATATTCAAAAATAACATTTGTATTGTACTATTTATCAATTTTAAAAAGTAGCCAAACATGTCTATAAAAAATGAGGGACTAATTTGTTACGTTTGATAATTCAGTGATTATTTTGTTACACTTGATAGTTCAGGGACCTAAGTAAGACAAAGTGAATAGTTCAGGGGTACAAATTGTAGTTTGCAAATAAAAAAAAAAGTAACTTGCTTAATTACGTATACTTCGTGATACAATAAAATAAGATTGTTTTACTCTACAAATTGGTTGATTAATTGATGATGCTCAAATAAAAACTACGTAAAGTTTCGGTTAAATTCATTATTAATTTTAATTCAACTTTTTGTTATTTCTTCATTAAAAATTGAATCGACTAAATTTCATGTTGTAATAATTGTTTGAACTTTCTCATATAATGATGACTCAGCACCCCAAATCTACGCCATCTAATACTCGGTATTTGAGTGCAACGTATTACGTACCGCACCCATTTCGTTGTACTCTATTAAAATGTGTGGTATACTAATAATACAAATTAGTTGAATTGGTACACTCGATGTAGGCCTATCATTGGACGGTTAATATCCAGGCCCAAACCTTGAAATACCCAATGAAAGTATCCTCTACTCCACTCGGAATTGACCCGGTCAAAGACCCGACGGGTCCCAAAAATCAGGTCTGTCTCCCAAACCTGCTTGTTTCAGGTCAGGTCCATTATTTATTTATTTATCTTTGCAAGTTTATGATAATTGATAATTTATTTATTTTTTGAACAGGAGCAAAATATTATATTACTTAACGTAGTTTACAAAATAGCGTCCCATGCATATTATCCTTAACCAATCTAGTTGAAACATACTTCTTTTCATTACACAAAACAGATACTAAACTAGTCGGGCATTCAAGAAAATTCTTGACACCAAAATTTGTAGCTCTTTCCTTAGCCAGAAAGTCCACTGCATAGTTACCTTCCCTGTATCCAAAAGCTAAACAAACATCCTCCATGTTCTTCCATAGAATCTCACACTTATCAATTAGGGTTTGCATTTCCGGTTGAGGAGCTTTCCTGTTTTGTAAACAATGAAACACAAACAAGGAGTCAATTTCAATAAACAGTTTTTTAATTTTCATGTCCTTTGCATGTTTGCTTCCCTCGAATGATGCCCACATCTCAGCGAAGTTATTTGAGTTAACACCTATGTTTGTGCTAAAAGCGAAAAGGAATTCCCCCAAGTGGTTTCGAAAAATTCCTCCTGCGCCGGCGGGACCTGGATTACCAATCGAAGAACTGTCAATGTTCAATTTTATCCAATCCTTTGGTGGGGGTTCCCATTCAAAAGGTTTGTGCATCTCTATGGGTGGATCATTATTCTTGATTAAGAGGTTGGCTTTTTTCCATAAGTGGGAACAATTAATTGGTATTTTTTTTAAATGAAGTTATTTCTTGCTTTCCACATCTGCCAAAAGCAATAGCATAACCTTTTTTTTCCATCGCCATTCACACTTTGGTTCTTAATGTTCATCAGGAAGTTTGTTGAAGTATGGAGGTTGTTAGGCAAAAAGCATGTTCTTAGTGGCTGGAAGAGTGGACACTCATGGAGGAAATGTTTAAGGTCTTTTGTATTTTCTTGGCATAGTGAGCAAATTTTCGAATTGATTTTATGTCTCTGCCTCAGGAACAGATTGGTTGGCAGTGCATTATGGACAACCAGCCAGGCAAAGAATTCAACTCTTGGTTGCATATTAAGGTTCCAAATTTCTTTCCAAGGGAGGTTCGGTTCCTGTAGCAGATTATTTTTATTAACCAACCAATTATAAGCACTCTTAATGGAAAACTTTCCTGAAGGATGTCATTTCCATAATTGGGTATCCAACTCTTTTTCCAATGGTAATGGGGTAGCTAAGATTTTGTAAACCTTGGCCAGTGGTAACTTGGCTTTGAGCTTATCCGCATCCCATTCCAAATTTGTTGAAATAAAGTCAAAAATCAATATGTTTTCAGGGCTATTGTTTTGTTCTCTAACCTCTTGTAAAGGCTTATCTTCAACCCACTCATCTCTCCAAAAATCAATTCCTTGCCCATTACCTACTTTCCATCTAAGCCCTTGTTTCAGAAGAGGAATGTTCTTGCAAAAATTCTTCCAAATCCAACTATGATTAGGTTTGGCCTTAGCTTGTAGCAAGTGTGTGGATGCGAAGTATTTAGCCTTAAGAATAGCGGTTGTAATGGAATTAGGGCAGGAGAAAATTCTCCAAAGTTGTTTGAGCAGGTGTGCTTGGTTAAGCGTCGAAAAGTTCCAAATTCCTAGCCCTCCTTCGCCTTTTAGTTTGCACACTTTATTCCAAGAGACTAGACCAGTCTTTTTAGAATTTAGTGTAGCATTCCAAAGAAATTGTTTGCAAAGTTTGTTAATTTGATCAACAATTGTGTATGGTATTTTATAAATACTCATAGCAAACAACGGCATAGAGTTTAAAACATGTTTCAATAGCGTAGCTCTACCCGCATAAGAGAGGAGTTTATAATACCATACATTGACTTTATTTGACATCTTATCTACAATCTCAAAAAATGTATGTCTAGTTACCCTTCCAATAATAATGGGGAGGCCAATGTATTTTTCTTTAGGTCTATCATTTGAGAGCTGAAGTTCGCAGACGATTTTTACTTTGAGGTTTGAAGACATATTTTTTGAAAAGAAAGCAGTGGTTTTGTTCCAATTAACAGTTTGCCCAGCCGCAAGATGAAAATCTCTTAAAATTTTCATATTATGATTTCAAGAGTTTTCATTTGCATTAAAAAAGAGAATGCAATCATCTGCAAAACTAAGGATTGGTATCTTAGGGCATTTTCTTGCAATAGGAATTGTTCCAAATTTTTTAGACTAGCAATCTTATACAGCTCTCTGAATAAAGAGCTCCATGCACCGGATAAAAATGTAAGGGGAAAGGGGATCTTCGTGCCTAATTCCTGCTTTGGGGTTCCAGGTTGTTGTGCTATTACCATTAAAAACTAGTGAATATGAAATAGTGGTAATGCAAAACATAATTTTTTGGATAATAGACTTTGGAAAATTGAACTTGCATAAGGCAAACCTAATAAAATTCCAACTAAGCTTATCATATGCCTTTTCCAAATCTATTTTGAGAGCTATAAGTTTGTGCTTTCCTTTTTCTTATTCATAGAGTGAAGAATTTCATGCGCAAGTAAAACATTGTTCGTGAGTTGTCTCTTTGGCACAAAAGCATTCTGAAAAGGCCCAATAAGTTTATCAATTAGCGGTCTGATTCGGCCAACCAAAATATTTGCAATTGTTTTGCAGACCACATTACATAAGCTTATGGGCCTGAAGTGGGTCGGGGTTGATGGGTCGGATATTTTCGGAATCAGCACAGTATTAGTATGATTGAGTTTTGGTGGAAACGTTGCATTTGTGAAAAAATCTTGAACCAATTTTTGAATTGAATCATTGACAATGGGCCAATAAGTTTTGAAAAAATGTGCATTGAGCCCATCAGGCCCCGGTGCGTTGAGATCACCAATTTTAAAAATAGCTTCCTTAATTTCACTTTTTGAAATTGGTTGGGTCATGAAATTTTTATCACTGTTGTTTAGTCTGGTTATTGGTCCATCAAAATTTTTAAAAGCCTCTTTTGGTCCCTCCAAGTGTTGATGGCCTTGAAAAAAATTTATGAAGACTTGGGCTATTTTTTTAGGTTCCGTTTCCCACTATCCCCCATCATTTTTAATTCATTTTATCAAATTATTTCTTTTCCTGCCCGTGGCAAAAGCATGAAAAAACTTGGTGTTTTTATCTTCTTGCGAAAGCCAGTTGATATGCGCCCTTTGTTTCCAAAGAATTTCTTTTTGAAGAAAAAGCTTTGTAAGATCCATTTTGAGGCTTTGTTCTTTCAGTAAAAAACTTGGGTTGAACAAGTTATGAGACCTTTTTCGAAGTTGGGTTAGTTTGCTCCTTACCTGCTCAATTTGAACATCCAGGTTACCATAAACCTCTTTTTTCCATTTTCTAGAATTCTGTTTAAGATTTGAAATGCATGTTAAAAAGAAGTTATTTTCAGTTTCAAATTGCCCCCTTTGATGTACTTGGGCAGGTCTCTGCCAGGAATTTAAAACCACTGTTTCATAGGAAGGGTGCTGGGCCCACGCTGCTTCGTATTTAAATAGTTTGTGTTGTTGTTTCACGAAGGGTTTTGTATCAACCATAATTGGACAATGATCTGATGTGGTTGACGTGAGATGAAAAACCCTAGATTGGGGAAAAAGCTTAATCCAGTCCTGATTCGCTAAAGCTCTATCCAACCTTGCATAAATAAGTTTTTCCGGATTTGTATATCTCTTATTGCACCATGTGTACTTTTTCCCAATGTAGACTAGGTCTATTAGGTTGCATGCATGAATCCAATTTCTAAAATGCTTCATTTTATAATATTGATCCCTTCCCCCCCCCCCCCCCCCTCTTTTCATCCACATGCTAAATATTATTAAAATCCCCAATTATTAACCAAGCATTAGAAACAGTATTAGCAAAAGAAGAAAGCTCAGCCCATACCTCATGTTGGCGATGTGCTTGTGGGAAATTGTAAATAGCTGATAGAGAAAAATACTGCACATTTGGCCACAGTGTACCTCGAAAGTGTATAGACTTTTCCCCCGTACCTATGTGATGTAAAATCATGTGATCAGTGTGCCAAAAAACCCAAATACCCCCCATAAGATTATGAGAAGAAAGGACTGCATTGGCATTAAAGGGAAGGTGAGGGATAATGTCAAGAGATATGGCTTAAACTAAACTTAAAATAAATAACAAAAAGTATTAAAATCAAGAGATGCAAAATAAAACAAGTAGAATAAATCAATATGTAGTGAGATTCTAGCCTAAGGAATTTTACCCGTTTTAATTCTATAATTTGATCATCGATGCAAAGATAATTCAATATTCTTGAATAAATTGGCTATAGTTGTTAACAAGCTCTAACAACCTCGTTTCTCCTTATTTTATCGATAATCAAAACAAGCTCTTTGATTATTTCCCTTATTAATTGAATAACCCTAAACAAGCTCTTAAGATTTAATTCAGTAATAGCTTTAAGAATTGGAGAAACACCAATTCTAATTAACAAACTCACAAGCTCGGTTCATTTAAATTAGATTACATATTCCAATAATAACAATCGAAAACTTGTCCATAATCATTGTTATTAATCGCTACCAATATTAGAATTGGCCAAACAATTACGGATTTGGGATTCTAACTAGCTATATATTATTCCAACAATTAAATAACCGGCCGAATTAATCAATTAATTGAAACAATAATATCAACAAGCATAAAGAATATGTAAATATTCAAGAATAAAGAAATAATAATAATAAATTAGATCTCACAAATTTTTGTAGAATTAAAACTTCAAATATCCTCGGCTAGAACTTGAGTTTTTAGCAATACATCTCCATGGAAGCAAAAACGCAGATTTTCCTTCTCTTCTCTTGTACAAAACGTGAATAGTGATAAAAAGTGTGGAAGAAGAAGTAAAAATTCCTGCAATATCTATTATATATGTCTAGCCAAAGACTCCTAACTAAATAAAACTCTAATTCTAAAGGAATAAGGAAAATACTAACAAGACTCCTAAATGAAATAGGAAAGCTCCTAAAAATAGGAAGACTCCTACAACTTCATGTGTCTTCTTCTCTTTCTTTCTTTTCTTCATCTTTTTTTCTTCATTTTCCTTCTTCTTTAACCTATCAAAAATAAAAATCATAATAAATATCTATAATTTAAACTCAAATACTAATAAAAGAATAAAAGAAATATATGAAAAATATGCATAAAATGCATATTAACAAATTCCCCCACACTTTAACTTTTGCACGTCCTCGTGCAAAGACAAAAGACTCAAAAATAAATAAAAACAACTAAAACTAACCACTTTCGTAGGTATCACGATTGCATTTAGCGTATGCAACAAGTCTTTAAACCCCTAGGTTACCCTAGTGGACGAGTTGTGTCTCGTGAGGGTTTGCAGATGATATACCCACAAAATCGATCTCTCAGTGTACAAACAAGCAAGTCAAAGAAACTTATTTTTCCAAACATCAACCCTTATCATCAAAAATTTTAACAAAAATTCTTTAAAGATATCCATCATGCCTCAACTATAACTTTCGTATCCATACATACTCTTCAAAAATTCACAAAAATCCATGATTGCAAAATCACGTATACAACATTCAACTCGCATTATCCATTTCTATCTCCTCAAGCATTTTATAACCAATTTAGCACCAATATCACACTTACATTTACTTAAGCAATTACTTGTCTTTTGACGCGAATACAAACATTGGTCATGAATGCACCCGGTTACTCAACAAGTTTATCATTTATCATTTGATACCCTCTTATAGCCCTATTAGGATACTAACACAGTAGCAGGTTTGGGCCGATAGATCCCAGACCAGTTGGCCTTAGGTTACCAAGCTTGAAAACTCCTCAGGCTTAATCCCTTCAGTGTAGTTAGCCCCAGGCGCTACAAGAGGTTATATCATACACATTTTAAGCACAAATTACTTCATAGGGTCTTAATACCCATATTTTCAATTCATCATCAATTTAATTTCACCAAACTTTAAACCTAAGAAAATATCAACGAACTTTGCGAGTCAAATATCACATACACAATTATTCCAAATTACAAACTTCCGTAAACTTCTCAAAGAAGCATGTACTTCAACAATTGTAACAATATAAGCATGCTTGACTTCTCTCATGAATTTCATCAAATTTCTCAAATCAAAAGAATTGATACTTCGAAAAAATTTACACTAACTTAACTCGTTGCACACTAAGAGAATTATACACACAGTACGACAAAGGATTCTATCCCCTTCCCCCTCACTTATTGCAAGCATTGTCCTCAATGTATGAAAAGAAAAAGCACAAAAGGAATAAAAAGAGAGGTAAAGGAACGGGACTCCCCTGAACGTAGGTGTGTGAACCCGAGATCAATCCGGTGGAATGTGGAAATGAGCAAGGATTCGATCCAACTTAGACTCAATACGGTTGAGTCGATCCTCGAAGTGGCGGGAGAAGGAATGCATGTTGGAAGTCTCGGGAGTAGACGAGGTAGTGTCTCTTGATGGCTCCTCCATATCACGGCGTTTGCGTTTTTTTGGTTGCACCGTGGGTCCCGGAGATGTAAAGGTAGGACGTCCGTGTTTGAGAGTCACGATGCCCATCCTATGTAAGCAATCAATATCCAACGGTTCCATGTGACAAGCAATGTGCATATTAGTGTTACTCAAATTAAGCAATTTAAGAGAAACAGCTAATTGTGTAATGTAAGAACCTAAGATAAGACGTTTTTTGTTCGAGGCCGATTGGAATTGAATGGCTAGCCAAATACCCAAATTAGCTTTGATTTTGTTTTGCATACACCAGATGAAATAGAACTCGGCTTTAGTGAAAGTGCCGGAACTATCTTTCCTACCCGAGTAATTATAAGCCAAAAAACGTTGAATATATTTCAATATAGGCTCACGCAAATAAGAACTTTTAGATTGACTTGGGTGATAGCAAGTAGTATCGGTTGAAATAGTTTTCCAAATTTGATAAGGGCAAAAATCACGCAAATAATCACAACAAGAGTTGCTATACTCGTCCGTTTGAACATAATCGTTATCAACGAAGCCCAAAGCCACATTAAACTGATTAATCGAATAAGAAAACTCTTTGCCCATCAATCTAAATTTAACAACACCGGGGCTAGTTAGAGTTAAATCCTTCGTTTTATTGAACTTAAATGTGGTGTAAAACTCCCTCGTAAGTTCGATAAACGCCGGGAGTTTAACATGAAAATATCCACCCCACCCAATTCCATCAACCAATGCAACAAATTCATCACAAATATTCAAAGCATTGAGCGCATCATAATCAACATATTTACCGGGAATAATTGGATAACGACACAATTCATAATACCTCATTTGTTGAACTTTCGATTTGAAAGTAGTAAAACCGCCGAGTTTTGAACTCGGTGGTAATACACTCTTACCCTTACCGAGACGAGACCGCTGTGGTGGTGACGCACCGGGACTTTGGCTTGAAGAACTAAAACCCGAAGAAATTGTCGGAGAAGACGACCGAGGAGGGTCTATTTGTTCAGCAGCCGGCGGTGATTTTGAGGTGGTGGTCGATTTCTCGGCGGAAAACGCAACGACGAGCGGTAATGTTGGTGGCACGGCTGTTGTTGTCACGACAGTGGTGGCTGTCGGCGGCGGAGCTCGTGGCGGCTGATGTGTAGCTGTGGTGGTGACGGGCGAGTTTGCCGTCGTTTTCGACCGTGGTGGACTCGTGGCGGTCGGATCTACTCGTGGGAAGGTTGGATCGGAAGAAAGGGGTGGCGGTGGCGTCGCGGTTGAAGGAGCTCCTCGGGCTTCAGATCTGGTTGGTGGTGGTGACGCGGCGGTCGGATCTTTTGAAGGGACCGACAGCGTGGCTGAGCGGCGGCGGATCTTTTGAATCGGGGTCCGGTGGCACGGCATCGCTGTGGTGGCGACGCGACGGGGAGCCCGTGTCGTTCGAGGAGGCGGCGCGTCGGTTGTGAGAGTGGTGGCTCTCATGGCGGCGTCGGGTTTGGATGTCGGAGGCGGCGGCTTCCTTCCCATGGTGGTGGTTGTGATATTTGAAGAAGCTTCAATGGTGGTGGTGAAGATGATTGTTATGTGTGAGTTTGCTGCAAAGAAAAGAATTTGGGGAAGAATTAGGTGTAATGGGAAAGAAAATAAGGAAAAGAATTGTGTTGAGAAAAAAAACGAAAATTTTAATTTTGTTTTTTTGTTTTTTTGTTTTTTTTTTTTAATTATTTTTATGTGTTGTTTGCCGAAATTTTCCAAAGGTTGAAGAGTGTTTAATTCAGAGTGTGACTTATAGTTAGGCGTGGGCACGCCTAATTTTGAGTCATGAATTATTAACAATGTGCACAGTTAAACAGATTGCAACTTTGGATAAAGCGTAGGCACGCCTAATTTGAAGTTGTAATCTGTCAATAAAAAAACCAAATTTTTTTTTTTTCCGAAAATTTCTAAGTTTAAAACGTACCCCCGTGTGGCCTTGTGATGTGGTTTACCTCAAAGAAAAAAATAAAATAAACAAAAACATAAAATTTAAGAACTAGAAAAGGTAAAATCTTGGGTTGCCTCCCAAGTAGCGCCTTTCTTTAACGTCTTTGGCTAGACAAAGTCACGCTCAAGTGGTGTAATTGGGAGGTTCGAGGTCCATTTCTTCCACATTATGCGTTTGAAATCCTTCATAGAAAGGCTTTAAGCGATGTCCATTCACTTTAAACATTTTCCCAGTAGTCGGACTTTGGATATCAACTGCACCATGGGGAAAAACGTTAATGACAATAAAAGGTCCAACCCAACGTGAACGTAACTTACCCGGAAATAATTTAAGTCGAGAATGGAAAAGAAGAACTTTCTGTCCAACAACAAAATTCTTTCTTGAGTTCATCTTATCACGAAATGCTTTCGTCTTCTCTTTATAGATTCTCGAGCTTTCATATGCATCATTCCGGATTTCTTCCAACTCTTGCAATTGTAGCTTCCTTGTGACACCAGCATCATCCAATTTCATGTTGAAGTGCTTAATCGCCCAATATGCTCTATGTTCCAACTCAACAGGAAGATGGCAAGGCTTACCGAAAACTAAACGAAACGGGGACATACCAATGGGCGTTTTGTAGGCCGTTCGATATGCCCATAGAGCATCGTCGAGTCACGTACTCCAATCTTTCCTACTTGGATTGACTGTCTTCTCGAGTATAGACTTGATTTCTCGGTTAGAGATCTCGGCTTGCCCGTTTGTTTGTGGATGGTAGGGGTTGAAACTCGATGAGTAACATCATATTTCTTGAGTAGGGCCTCCATCACTCGGTTGCAGAAGTGAGTTCCACGATCGCTTATTATGGCTCTTGGTGTTCCGAACCTAACGAATATATTAGACTTGACAAAATCTACAACAACTTTAGCGCAGTCAGTTCGAGTAGCTTTGGCTTCAACCCATTTTGAAACATAATCCACAGCAAGTAGTATGTAATTATTGCCAAAAGAAGAGGGGAAGGGGCCCATAAAATCAATTCCCCACACATCAAAAATTTCACACACATGTATAGGATTAAGGGGCATTTGATCTCTATGTCCTAAGTTACCCGTTTTTTGACAATTTTCACAAGATTTGCAAAACATGTAAGAATCATGAAACAAAGTCGGCCAAAATAAACCACTTTCAAGCACCTTAAGAGCAGTGCGTTTGGGGCCAAAATGTCCTCCACATGCATATGAATGGCAAAATTTAAGGATTGAAGGAATTTCAGTCTCAGGTACGCACCTTCGGATGACTTGATCCGAACCATGTTTCCACAAATAAGGGTCGTCCCACACATAATACTTAGCATCACTCTTTACCTTATTCTTTTGAGCTCTAGACAAATCGTCAGGTAGGGTCTTAGTAACTAAGTAATTCACTATATCGGCATACCATGGATTTGTTAGTTGAGTAGCAAAGAGATGCTCGTCAGGATATTCATCTCGTAGGGGCAGTGGCTCCTCACTCACGACTAATCGACTTAGATGATCCGCAACAAGATTTTCAGCACCTTTCTTGTCTCGTATCTCCAAGTTAAACTCTTGCAGCAACAAGATCCATCTAATGAGCCTCGGTTTAGCCTCCTTCTTAGTGAGTAAATATCGAAGAACTGCATGGTCAGAATAAACAAACACTTTAGTACCAAGTAAATATGAACGGAATTTTTCTAAAGCAAAAACAATAGCTAAGAGTTCTTTTTTCGTTGTCGAGTAATTGCATTGGGCACTGTCAAGTGTTCGTGAGGCATAATAGATGACATGTGCAGCTTTCCCCACTCTTTGTCCAAGCACTGCGCCTACAGCATGACTACTGGCGTCACACATAATCTCGAAGGAAAGATTCCAGTCTGGTGGTTGCACAATAGGGGCTGAAGTTAACAAGTCTTTCAACTTGTCAAAAGCACTTTGGCACTCCTCGCTAAACTTGAATTCCACATCTTTTTGAAGCAAGTTGCACAATGGTCTACTTATCTTCGCGAAATCCTTGATAAAGCGTCGGTAGAATCCTGCATGTCCAAGAAAAGAACGAACTTCCCGCACACTCACGGGGTAAGGCAAAAATTTGATAACATCTATCTTGGATTTGTCTACCTCTAAACCCTTAGAAAATACCACGTGACCTAAAATATTACCTTGTTCAACCATAAAATGACACTTTTCATAATTTAGAACAAGGTTGGACTCGATGCATCTTTTCAAAACTTTTCCTAAATTAGCTAAACAAGAGTCAAAGGAATCACCATGAACTGTAAAGTCATCCATGAATACCTCTATGATGTCCTCAACAAATTCTGAGAATATGCTAACCATGCACCTTTGAAATGTTGTTGGAGCGTTGCAGAGACCAAAAGGCATACGCCTGTAGGCAAAGGTTCCGAACGGGCAAGTGAAGGTCGTTTTTTCTTGGTCTTCGGGTGCCACCGGAATCTGATGAAAACCTGAATAGCCATCAAGACAACAGAAATAAGCTCGACCAGCTAACCGTTCTAACATCTGATCAATAAAAGGGAGAGGGAAATGGTCCTTTCGAGTAGCAGAATTCAGCTTCCTATAATCTATGCAGACCCTCCACCCATTTTGGACTCGGGTTGGAACTAACTCACCCTCAGCATTTTCAACAACGGTTATACCAGTTTTCTTTGGAACCACTTGTACCGGACTTACCCATGTGCTATCCGAAATTGGATAGATTATACCTGCATCTAGGAGTTTTTGAATCTCTTTCTTTACAACCTCCATCATCGGTGGATTTAATCGCCTCTGAGCTTGGATTGAAGGCTTAAAACCTTCTTCCATTAATATTCTGTGCATACAGACAGCAGGACTGATGCCTTTGATATCTGCTATAGTCCAACCAATTGCTTCCTTGTACTCTCTCAGAAATCGAATCAATTGTTCCTCTTGTAAAGGACTCAGCTTGTTAGAAACGATCCTAGGAAGTGTTTCGTCTTCTCCTAAGAATAGATACTTGAGGTGATCCGGCAACTTCTTGAGTTCCAATTTTGGTGCCTGCACGATAGAAGGGAGTAGTTTAGAACTAGTCACGGGTAATTCAATATAAGAAACATTATGTTTATGAGAATTAAGAGAGTTGAGTTCAGAAATAGCTTCTTGCAGTTCAGAATTTAAACCAAACTCTTTTTCGACTCCTTCCAAACCATCATCATATAGAGCTACTTTCAATGGATCATCTTCCTCCAATTCAAATACTCGCTGCATCAAATAGTCAGTAACATCCAAACCAAATACAGAATGATCATCAGAGGGGTACTTCATGGAATCATAGATATTAAACTTTATGATTTCACCATCAAATTCCATAGTAAGTGTACCATCATGAACATTTATTTTAGTCCTAGATGTTTTAAGAAATGGTCTTCCAAGTAAAATAGGGGCTAAATTACTAGATTCATCTTTACCCATATCAATAACATAGAAATCAGCAGGGAAAACCAAATCATTAACTTGAACTAGTATATCCTCAAGAACACCATCAGGGTAAGCATTAGACCTATCAGCTAATTGAATAATGACGCCTGTTTCTTTTAATTTTCCCATATTCAAAGACTCATAGATAGCACGAGGCATAACATTAATTGAAGCTCCTAGATCTAACATAGCTTTTTCAATTCGCATATTACCTATCTTACAGGGGATAGTGAACATACCTGGGTCCTTGCATTTTGGAGGTAATTTCTTTTGAAGAACAGCAGACACATTTTCCCCCACATGCACCTTCTCGTTACCATTGAGCTTTTTCTTAGTCGTGCATAATTCCTTGAGGAATTTTGCATAACGAGGTACTTGCTTGATGGCATCGAGAAGTGGGATATTTACCTCGACTTTCCTGAAGGTCTCTAATATCTCTCTTTCTTGCTCTTCTTTCTTGGATTTTGCAAACCGACTAGGGAACGGAGGAGGTATCACCAATGACTTAGGTTGCTCTTTTCGCACTTCAGTGGGATTAGACTCTTCGGTTTTCTTCTCCAACTCATTTTCCATCTCACGTTTGGAAACCAATTCGGGTTCTTTGAGCTCTTTCCCACTTCTTAAGGTAATTGCACTAGCATTCTGTCTTGGATTTACCACAGGCTGAGATGGTAGTTTACTCGAGCTTTGGGAAACCAACCCATTCACAGTTGTGGCTAACTGACTCATTTGACTCTCCAGATGTTGTATACTGGTCCTCGTCTCTTGTTGAAATTGTTGTGTGTTAGTTGCTAATTGTTTAACAATTTCTTCAAGAGACATACCTTGTGGATTGGAGGATGGCTGAGGTGGTTGTGCTTGTTGTCTGGATTGATATGGATGTTGGAATCCTTGAGCACGTGGACCATAACTCAAATTAGGATGATCCCTCCACCCGGCATTGTAGGTATTGGAGAAGGGATCATACTTTCTCTGTGGAGCCCCCGGAAATCCAATGGCATTGGCTTGTTCGTGTGGATCCTCTTGAAGTGTAGGACACACCTCGGTAGTATGACTGGGATTGTAACAGATACCACATTCTTTCACTTGTTGTGTATTGCCTACTACCAATTTTTGCACCAGAGAGGTCAAATCATCCAAACGTTGGTCCATTGATGCCAAATTCACCTCATTCACCCCTTTTTGTACAGTATCTTGTCGAGTGCTGAATTGTTGGGTGTTGGCAGCCATGTTGGAGATCAAATTTCTTGCTTCTGTGGGAGTTTTGTGTACCAATGCTCCTCCACTCGCAGCATCTATCATATTTCTCTCCATTGTTGACAAACCCTCATAGAAATACTGGATTAGGAGTTGTTCAGGAATTTGGTGTTGTGGACAACTAGCTACTAGTTGTTTAAACCGCTCCCAGTACTCGTACAACGACTCTCCACTGATTTGCCTAATCCCGCATATCTCCTTTCTTATGTTTGCAACTCGTGAGGCGGGGAAGAATTTCTCCAAGAATTGTTTCTTCATTTCATTCCATGTCTGGATTGAACCAGAGGGTAGATAATAAAGCCAATCCTTAGCTCTGTCAGCTAGTGAAAATGGAAAAGCTCTCAGTTTGATTTGGTCTTCAGTGACATTCCTTGGTTTCATCGTCGAGCAGACCACGTGGAATTCTTTCAAGTGTTTGTGGGGATCTTCTCCTGCAAGACCACGAAAAGTAGGAAGTAAGTGTATAAGACCAGATTTTAATTCAAAATCTACCTCAAGGGTGGGATATTGAATGCAAAGAGGTTGTTGGTTCATGTTTGGCATGGCTAACTCCCTTAAAGTTCTCTCGTTGGCGTTGGCCATGTCTTCAAGTTCCTCTTCTGAATCACTAGACGTATCACTCAAATCCAAAGTTAAGTTGAGCCCGGGAGATGAAGTAGACGGGAATCCTTGGGCACGTTGCTTGGCTTCTTTTCGTAGTCGGCGAGCTGTTTTCTCAATTTCAGGATCGTATTGAAGTTCACCTGTACGAAGGGATCGAGGCATAAAACTGACCAAGCAACAACAATTTATTCTATAATGAGATAATAAATCAAAAAGCACCAATCCCCGGCAACGGCGCCAAAATTTGTTAGGGTGTCGAACCTACAAAAATATTTCCTACTCCTAAATTTGCAGATAGCGATAAGTAGGGTCGAATCCACAGGGATTGGTTCAAATTATTTCTCAAATTGCTAATATTAAAATAAAATAGGGGGGGTTTAATAATCGATTAAACTAAACTTAAAATAAATAACAAAAAGTATTAAAATCAAGAGATGCAAAATAAAACAAGTAGAATAAATCAATATGTAGTGAGATTCTAGCCTAAGGAATTTTATCCGTTTTAATTCTATAATTTGATCATCGATGCAAAGATAATTCAATATTCTTGAATAAATTGGCTATAGTTGTTAACAAGCTCTAACAACCTCGTTTCTCCTTATTTTATCGATAATCAAAACAAGCTCTTTGATTATTTCCCTTATTAATTGAATAACCCTAAACAAGCTCTTAAGATTTAATTCAGTAATAGCTTTAAGAATTAGAGAAACACCAATTCTAATTAACAAACTCACAAGCTCGGTTCATTTAAATTAGATTACATATTCCCATAATAACAATCGAAAACTTGTCCATAATCATTGTTATTAATCGCTACCAATATTAGAATTGGCCAAACAATTACGGATTTGGGATTCTAACTAGCTATATATTATTCCAACAATTAAATAACCGGCCGAATTACTCAATTAATTGAAACAATAATATCAACAAGCATAAAGAATATGTAAATATTCAAGAATAAAGAAATAATAATAATAATAAATTAGATCTCACAAATTTTTGTAGAATTAAAACTTCAAATATCCTCGGCTAGAACTTGAGTTTTTAGCAATACATCTCCATGGAAGCAAAAACGCAGATTTTCCTTCTCTTCTCTTGTACAAAACGTGAATAGTGATAAAAAGTGTGGAAGAAGAAGTAAAAATTCCTGCAATATCTATTATATATGTCTAGCCAAAGACTCCTAACTAAATAAAACTCTAATTCTAAAGGAATAAGGAAAATACTAACAAGACTCCTAAATGAAATAGGAAAGCTCCTAAAAATAGGAAGACTCCTACAACTTCATGTGTCTTCTTCTCTTTCTTTCTTTTCTTCATCTTTTTTTCTTCATTTTCCTTCTTCTTTAACCTATCAAAAATAAAAACCATAATAAATATCTATAATTTAAACTCAAATACTAATAAAAGAATAAAAGAAATATATGTAAAATATGCATAAAATGCATATTAACAGTAAACGTGTATCCAACATAATAAAAATGAAAGGTCTGTTTCTGGTTATTATAGCCCTCGCATCTGTCAGAAAGTCCGAGCGAGCAGCCCCACGACAGTTCCATGCTATGACTCTCATGGGTCCCATGTTAGTTTCCAGCATCTAGATGGTCAGTATCCCTGAATTGCGCAGTTGAACTGGCACGAAGCCATTTTCCCTCTGGAAATTTGATGAAGAATCTATCTCGTCGCTTAGAAATGGGATTATTCTCATTCTGTAGTCCGGGGGAGTGGTTCTCTAGTGTCTCCCAGTCGTGGCACACGATGAGATCGAGTTTTCTCATACGAGGGGGATTGATCATCATATGTGGATTGAAGTACCTTGCTTGCATGACATATTCGTTTGGTCCAACATTCAGTAGTTGGTCCCTTAAACGGAGGGGGTTCGATAAAGGCAGTAGTGAACTTAAATGAACAGAATTCGGAGGGATGTTGGGTGGTGTTTGCATAGGTGGCCTGAATTGGAAAGGAGTTGGCTGATTCTTTGTGCGTTTCCGTCCAGTCTCTGCCGAAGTCGACGAAGTGGATCCATTACATCCTCCGCACTGCTCTGTCCAAGGAGGCGAAGGTTTCGGACAATGGGTCTGATAAGGGGAGATTGACCAGCCATGTTGTTTGTGTTTTGGATTTGAGATGTGTTTGCTGGAGGTGTGTTCAAAGGAGAGGACACCAAAGAGGGATCCATATGTAAGTTGCAGGCAGTTTGGGGTGACAAAGTGTTTAGAGAATTTGTTTGTTAAAGGTAAGATGTTTTCACTTGCATTAAATGTGGGTGTATATATAAACTCATTCTGATCAGAAGAATGTTTTTCTGTTGCCATTTGGAGAAGGACTGACAATTTAGATGACTTGGGAGGCTTCCATAGGCTTGAATGTTGCATGTTTTCCATTTGTAAGTTATTGATGGCCAAGTCATCCGATTGCAAAATGGTGCATCTCATCTGATTATTTGGAGCTGACAAAGATGGGTTAACAATAAGGTTAGAATTTAAATCACAGTTACTTACCTAGGTAACCTCCTGCGCTGCCTCCTCCCTCTGAGTTGTCCGCGGCTCATCATTATGATTGTTTTGGGAAGTTGAACCGCTGTGCCTAGTGGAGTGTTGAACAGAGGCCTTCCCCAATGGCTTCCAATGCCTTGCTGGAACAGAAGGTTCGGACTCTGAAGATTTATAGTTTTTAGGCATTAAAAATTGTGAAGTGGGAGGGGGATCATTTTTTTCCTGAAGGATATTGAATTTGTTTTTTGTGGGGATATTTGTTTTTAAAATCTGGGCTTGGAAGTTTGGGACTTTTTTATGAGAAGCAGATTGTTCTTTATTGGGCTCTTGTCGAAAATTGGTCTTTGAAGTTAAGTGGGTTTGAGACTCTGTTTGTGAATCCATATCTGCTGCGTGTTTTCCTTGATTTCGGGCTCTATTTTTTTCGTTGGGCCTTCCACTTTCATATATTTTGGGCTATGCAGTTTGGCCTGATCCACGTGGCGTATTAGGCCTCCTCGTGATTAGATGCCAGGTGTTCCTAAGAGTTTTGATCCATCGGATGCATTGGCTTCTCCGTCTCTTCCGACAACTTCTTGTGCGGGCAACCAGTCTTAAGATGTCCAATTAATCCACATCCCTAACAAAATAGTGATTTAATCTCGTATTCCACCATTTGGACCATATTTTGAATGCTAAGCTTAGGTGGAATGGGTTTTTCAACTTCAACCTCTACACACAGTCTTGCATATCTCCCTCTTTTTGCATTACCTGTGTGCATGTCAATTTTGATCGGCCGCCCAATTAGAGATGCAATCTGGAATAATGATTGATGGTCATATTATTCCAATGGAAGTTCTTTCAATTGAATCCAAATACACATCTTTGGAATCTCCGCCTGTGATGGCCTGAAATTGGGCTTCCATTGTTGCACAGAAATATACTTATTGAAGAGAAACCAAGGTCCTCCAGCCAGAATCAGAAAATAATCTTCTGGGTTACCAGGTTTGATTACATAACATTGGTGTCCCAGATCCGTAAGTTTAATCGGCGTTGAAGGCTTCCATAGTTGAGTTAGCATGTGTTCAAGTTTGTGCATTGGACCTTTAAATTGTGGAATTTTAATGATGAGAGCATGTTTCCATGGAGCTCTGATCCTGAGTAATTCTTCTCCTTTGAAGACCAATACCGGAATTTTATCATTCAGTACCATGTCCTGCATATCTTCGGTTTGGGTATTGTCATCTTGGAATTGTTCTAGCCACGTAGGAAAATAAATATGTAGTGATCTTTGTATAAGTTTTTGTTTATATGATATCAGAGGTTCCTGGGACTGATCCGGCAGCGGATCTGGCTGGATTGGTTCCGCCTGAGCAATGTTTGGTAAGTGAATGTAACAGAAACCGCACCTTTTTTTTTAATTTAAATTTCTGAAACTCACAATTTTTTTTGAAATGACAATAAATTGATTCTTAAAATGAAAAACCCATCTCTTTGTTCATGCAAAATTTCAATTCTAAACCCAAAAAAACAAAGTAGCTAATACCCACTTTAATGATCAACCGCAAACAACCATTTGTATATGCAACATATTAAATCTCGGTATCAGTATCGATATCAGGGTAGTAAACTTACGAAATCTTGATGAAAATTTTGGGGATATTTAAAATTTAGGTTTTGATTTTAAAGAAATCATGAAAATTTATAAAAATATTTAAAAATTTACAATGAAACTCTGTGCAACTTTTAAATATCATAATTATGCATGTTGTACATCAATAATATTTCATGTATAATATATGCGTAATGAATCTTGTTGAATAAAATGGTCAAAACCTGCTGTGACAAATATGAAATTATGGTAGTAAAATAATAATCAAATATCACAAGAATTTCATTAAAATAAAATGTGCCATAATTTTAGTTAAAATCATTATTCAAAACCACATCAAAATTCTAAGAGGATTTTTATGAGATCTTATTTAAATAATTTTCGTGTTCAGACCTGGATTTTTTTAAACTTATTGCCTAAGATCACTTTCAGATTCATATTTAAATTTATTGCTTATTGGTTTACATAATTGGTCATTTATTATCTTTTCTTTTAATATGAATGATCATTTTACTCTAATTTTTAACTATAAAATATTTAAAATATATATATATATATACATAATTTTAAATTTCGGGTTTTGATGAAAATTTTGGGAAATTTTGGCTTCGGTCAAAATTTTATTGGATATTTAGCAAATATTATTTTAAATTTTGGAAAATTTCGAGTTTCGACAAAAAATTCCGGAAATTTTGAGGTTTCAGTTAAAATTTCGAAATATATTCTGCAAAATTGGATTGAAGATACGATTTTGCTTCGGGACCTCCCGAAATCCAAAATTTCGATGTTTCGGGCGAAACTTAAGACCCTGGATATATGTAATAGAACCAAATTCAAATGAGATTTCTCTTTTGAAGGAGTTGGATTGATTGAGGTATATAAGAACAATGATGTCAACAAAAATCCACAACAAAACCCAAAAAGTTTTTGATTTGCAAAAATCTGAGAACCCTAAATAAGAAATTAGCAAAAACCCAGAAATAAAAACTTAACCCGAAGACTAGAATTGCAACGGAGGTGGGAACGGTGCCTGAAGGCAGGCAGACGCAGCGGACGACAACGATGGAGGTGGGTTTGGGTTATTTTTAGACTGGGGTTTTCCTTACATAAGATTTACGTGAGAGAGTGAGAGAGAGTTACAACAGCGACAACGGCATAGCAGGCAAAAGACGGCAACGGCAGTCGGTGGGGTAGAGGATGATGGCAAGGAGGGAGATGAACGCGGAAGATATAATTTTTTTTATTCTGTGAAGAGGGTTTTGGTTTTGGTAAGTAAGAAGGAAGGCAAAGTGTTTAGTTGGAAGAGGCAAAAGGCTGGTTAACAGACCCGCATGTAGTGTTCGGGTCTTGGTTAGGTAAGTGGACCCGCGGGTAATATTCAAGCACGGACCCAACTCGGACCTTTTAATATTATCAATCCGGGTCGGGTCTGAATCTCAAACCCAAATGATCGGGCTTGGGTCGGGTCTAATAGAAATTGGTCGTGCTTGGGCCCAAGTAAAACCTACCCAATGACAAACACTCGACGTGTGTATTTATAATTAATTAAAAGTTTTAATTTACTATTGTAAGCACAATGTCTATGCTTATAATCTTGTGTGAGAGAAGAAGAAAAATGAGAAAAGGCGAGAGGGAAAAGTCTTATCAAAACCAAAAAAAAGATGAGAAGGAAAAGATTAAAAGAAAAAAAAACGTGAAAAGGAGAAAACAAGGGGAAAAAGTTAAAAAGTAAAATGTGGAAGCTATTTTTGGTAAGAGGAGAAATCATTGTAACAAGCCATAACACACACATTACACTTTAACAGGTTCAAGAATATGTATACGATACAACTTCCAAATATAGGAGATTAGTATTAGTGTCATCTACGTCCAAGAGTCGAATACCGTAACAAATATATATGGTGCTAAACAACATATTTACCTTTGTACATTTTCTAAAATTTACATAGGAACAGGTGCTCCTGAAGGTGAAACCTGGTCAGATAAATTGATAAAATGGGTTCTACAATCACTTTTCCGAGATTTCAAAGCCGTCTGAACATTACAGCAAGTGCAGCAGGTGTAGAGGCGTACCGTCTACGATTCCGGTGTTTGAAGTTCTGGTTGGGAAAACAAGAAATATGTCAAAAACAGAGTCAAGTTAAAATTGATTCAAATGACAAATTCTAAGTAACAAATGTTATTCCTTCGGTACGGCAGACTCGATCACGTGTTTGTGTGCGTGTGTGTGTGTGAGAGAGAGAGAGAGATGTAAGAAGATAACATGTAAAAAAAAGGTGAGAAACCATGGATAAGATTTTTCTATATTTTGTTTCATCAACCATGTGGTTATTGTTATGTTCACCAAAACTCATGAACTGGCACTATAATAGATGCATGGTACATGAACATCTGTGAATCATAGCAGTTCTCATTCCATAGCGAAACAGCTTGTCAGTTCAAAAAGCAGTTCCCTAAGCCCCTCTCGGATTATATATAGTATAGACATTGAACGGGAACACTTTTCAAGTCAGGTTAAAATATAATTTTCAGAGTCTAGTAAGTCCATGTGACTTAGGTCGTTTAACATGCCTAAACAAGAAAACAGAAAATAAGATGAAAAATCATAGTTGGACTGGGAATGACGAATAGATAAGAGATAAAATGTTAAAAAGCAAGGGAAGAGAGAAGACTGACCTTCTCCATATAGCTGTTCAAATCGAGCAACAATGTGTTTTCCATATGTATATTTCTTTAAAGCAAGAAGATGATCTCTTATTAGACCGAGCAACATTTCCCGCTGATCACCGCTACACTTTTGTATAATCTTCTGGACCACATAATTTGCATACTGGTCTTTCATCATAATCTACAGCATAAAAATCAGAAGAGGAGCATGTCATAAGAATAAAATGATTATATATAGCAACTGCATAGTATGAAATTGCCAATTCTTTTAAGTGTAAATTACATAGCCACCCCATTTGTGAGAGACCCTAATTACGAAAAATATCCCGGATTTTGATATGATAAGTTCCCCTGTTAGTAAAAAGAGAATTACATTCACCCCCTGTCAATTACAGTTTCACCCCTTAACAGAGATATGTTGATAATTTGTAAAACCTCAGGACGTTACTGGTAATTACACAATAAGTGAGTGGGCATGTAAATTAATTATCCTTCCTTTAAAAAATACCTGATTTGGCATTAAATTGCCAATTCCTTCCGAAAGAAAGAATGAGCATGCAAATGTCCGAAATGACAATTCAATGTAAATTACGAAGATTGAAAAATACTAATCAAGAATAATATATCATCTAACGTGATTTGATGGAGCTTATTAAAATTTAGAAAACACATAAAACAGCTACTACTAATTGATTTCGAGCACGTACCAATAAATTATCATTCTTGTCACCATGACCAACAATCTCCTGTATCAGCAAGTCTCTTGCAGAAGAATCACTATATTCCAGGCATTTCTCCACAACATTTGATGCAAATTTATGCTGGCTCAGTTGTACGATAGACCCAGCTAGTTTCTCAATGATTTCGCTCCTTTCACGAGCGTTCCCCCTCTCTAACACATGCTGTCAGTTTTATCAAAAGCAAGATTATCACGCAAGTAACGGCATGCAACTTTAACGTATCTATGAAAATTTTAATAATGTAGTTTTACATAACGATCATTTTAGCCCTCGAAGTAGTAAAGTGAATTTATTTACCAATTATATACCCGGAAAGGAAAAAGCCTTTCCTACACCGGGTATTTTCACACCCATTAGTAAGAATGATGCAAGTATGCAACGTCATCAGTAGGGCCCACATGATAGTGACTTGGCATGATTCTTATTGTTTTTTCCCCTGGAAGCAACTCAAAATAGAAAGAGAGACTAACCTGTGTGACATAGTTTCCATACTGGTCTTGAGCAAGCAAGCAAACTGAATCCAAAATCTCATCCACTATGAACTGTGTTTGTAATTCATCATCACAATGCTCCAAAACCCTCTTTAGGCCCACCAAAATAAAAATAAAAATAAAAATTGAACATATCAAGTTTCTGTAACAATAACTAAGGAACTGCAACTAAATGATAAACAAGTAGATGTAAAATAACCTGTATGACACGACAACCATAAGGATGCATTGAAAGTCCGGTAACATGACCCCGGAAAGAAGAAATTATGAAATGAATATTGTCTGAGGGAATACTCTCAATGCATTTTTGTATAACATGATTTCCATTTTGATCACGAACACATCTGATTACATGCCCGTCCAGCTCTTTTATAAGCCTTGCCTTTTGTTCTATATCAATAAACTCAAGAGCCTACAACAGAGATCAACCAAAAGACCATAAATAATTTTCTTTCGTATAATACAGAGAGGAACAAATGCTTGGTGGATACAAGCAATTAATAAAGAGTGGATTACATAGACACCCCTCCTTGAAACCCTAATTACAATAAGCACCCCCAGGTTTGAGAAAATACTATACCCCATCATTAAAAGCAAATAACAATTTCACCCTGTTAGTAAAAAGCAAAATACAATTTCACCCCTGTTAACAGATTCCAATTCGTCCCTGTTTTTTCGAGTTGATGGAATCAGATAGGGGATGTCTCTTAAGGGGTTCGTGGTAATTACCCAGTAAGTGAAGCGTGTGCATGTAATAATCCCATAAATAAGTTTATATTTTGAATACATGCAAATAAATAATCAAGAGTTTGACAAAATCAGGTCCTGATATTTACCTTTTGGATTACACGACACCCATACATCTGCAAACTTAATGAAAGGACATGACCTTCCAGTTGATCTGCAAGGTACTTCTTTTGCTCCGGGCTTCCATATTCGAAAAGCTGTACCATATTCATGGCATACGGAAAAACATGTGATTATATAAATAATGGTAAAAATAAACAGGAATATTTAACCAGATAATTTCAAAGAATTTGAGACCACACTTTCTGAATAACATAGTTGCCAAAAACATCAGTCATTAGTTTGGAAGCATGAGGGACAACTTCCTTAAATACAGATGCTTTCTCTTCAACACTACAAGTCTCCAACTTCTGCTGAATAAATCGACTACCGTGTTGATCGGTACTGAAGAGAAAATTACAGAATAACGCCATTAGTCCCATCAGTATTTGATGATATCAAAGAAATAGAAATAGGGTCAGTGGAAAGCTTACCAAAATTCAACAATATGTCCTGTTATATCTTTCAGCTCAAATCTTTGACCTTTCCCCGATTTCAACTCTTCAAGAAAAGAATCTGATTTCATGTCACTCCAGCTCTGACTTTGGACTTCATTAGTGTTGCTTGAGTTGCCATTAGAAGAGTAAGGACTGATGTTATATCTCCGTGCAGGAAAATTTGCCCTTGCCACAGGTTTTGCCTGTGCAACGGGACTAACTATTGGCGAGCTTCGAGAAGAATAATGAATCGGCATATTCCCTCTTTCGAGATTCAAATTGCTATAGCTTGCACCAGCAAAAGGTTGAATTTTATGGTCATTTGGTAAACCAACAAACTCTGTTTCTTTTCCTGAGTCACGAGAATTTGTTTGATGATCAAAATGACTGTATGTGCCATAGGAATCTCGTACAGGTGGTTGGAGATACTGCATATGAAGAGGAGGTTGCATGGGAATTCCAACTTGACCATAAATCTTTTGCATATTTTGCAGATTATATGCATCTTGATGAGAATATCCAGCCAGATATGAAGGTAAAACTGTGGAGCTGTATCCACCCATATTGTATTGTGGAGTGAAGAAGCCAGCTGGCTGATAAAATGGAGTTTGTGGAGTCATAAAAGCAGCTGCATTGGCATAGAGTGGAGGTGTGAAACCAGACGAATGGAGCATTGGCTGAACAATTGAAGAACCATAATGGAACTGGTTTAAGCTACCATATGTATGATTTATTCCTGGATATATAATCTGAGGGTAAGAGCTTCGAACTCGAGAAGTATTGCATTCTTGTGGAGCTGCCATATTGTTTTGTGGGATGAGTTGCTCTTTCTTATGAAATTTCTGAGAGCCTGAACTTGAAGCACTAGGTATATTGACCCTCTTGGGAGATTGATTTTGGGCATCATCTGCATCACTGACGCCAACATCAGAAACAACTATTTCTTCGATAGAGTTATAGCTCGAGGGATAGTGATCGTATGAAGGTGATGAAGCTTGGTGGGAATCTATCTGCAATATGATTCATTTGGTTTACAATTTAGAAAATGTTGTAGACAAGCATAATGCTGTGGGTCAGGCAATCTAACAACAGAAATCTCTGAAAATTGTACAATTACAAAAAAAATGGAAAGACAAATTACATAGACAGTGACACCCTGATTACGAAAACCACCATGAGATCTGAAAAATGACAATAACTTATATTGTTTAATATTAAAATTTCATCCCGCGTAAGTAAAAAAGCAGGTTACACTTACACCCCATGTTTCCAAATGATCAAGACCTGACGGGGGTATCTTTCTAATCTGAAAAACCTTAGAGGCTCATGGTAATTACCGAATAAGTAAGTGTGCATATAATTATCCATAAAAATGTAAGATTTTAGAATCTTGTTAGTTAAGATTTCATGGTAGGCAAAACATTAAGAAGTCAAATTCTTGTTTATTTCTATCTTTAAAGGGGGCAACAAGATTGTTGCACAATCACATCCTTCCACAAGACAAGAAGTCCACACGACACAATTGATATTACCATAAACATTGACACTACACTGTGTCCTGAATTTTATTTTATTTTCTTTTTTATGGGGGGAAGCACATATTACCTGTGTTGAGTCCAATGAACCACTATTGTAATACAAAGAATCAGCTTTCTCCACAGACGCAGACACACTCTGTTCAGATGATTGATCGATTTCAGACTCTTCCTCATGAGAAGGAAGACTATTCCTAGTATGAGGTGTCTCACAGTTAATGGCAGAGATGCTTCGAGGATTTAAAGTGAATTTCCTGTGCGAAAAGATATTTTCCATTGAAGCTATAGAACCTTCCATGCTTGGTGGTGCACTGCCACTCCTGCTTGGTGTGACATCCTTTTCAAGGCTTTGAAACCTTTGACCGTTTAAGAACAAGCTCAGATCCTCAATGGCCATCTTGGTAGATGATGATTTATACCTGTTGGACTGATTATGGGATTGCCATTTGTCTGACCCTTGTATTCTAATTGGGCTTTCAGTTGCCATTACGCTAGAGATGATTCTTGAATAATCTCACCAGAAAATGCATATAAGTACTCTCCTGAGAGACGGGTGTAATTGATTAGACTAATTTTAACTTAATGAGCGAAGAAACACTTGGAGGATTCTTAAAAACAAATTTGATGGAGAAGTGTAATCTATTAAGTTCATAAGCAGAAATATGAATATGTTGCACATAAATAACCAATGTTATCGCCTAGATGAAGATTCTAGTGCCCTAGACAACATTATACAATCTGGAAAAGAGCACACACTTTAATATGTAAAATTTGAAGATCGGATATTATTGTGTAGGTCTTTAAAAGAAGTCCTAACTAATAGAATGATCCAATAACATTTCTAATTCAAGTGAATCATATCAAATCAAAATGTAAAGATGTTACATGACTCATGACTCAAGATCATAGAGGTGAGTTAACGAGCTGGTTGTAGACATATCGAGCAAAGTAATTCTGCCATGCATGTGGTAACCACTTACATCTATGTATAACCCATATCACAGTTTATTAGGTTCAGGGACACATTATTGTCTCTTAATTGAAGTTTTAAAGCTATTAAACCAGACTGCTAAAAGTCACAGGCCAATATGCCACCAATGAAAAAATCATAGTGTTTTGTCTTGCCTTCAACACTTTTGGGCAATTGTCCTTAAAAATGTTGCTCTCATATCCATAATTTTTCACTGCTTTACTCAGAAAAAGGTTAACCAAGTAAGCAATTTTTAACAAATTTGAGCGACTATACATACGATAACCTAAGAGCATAGTTTTTTTAAGGATCTAATAAGCCATAGTTTCCCATAAACAGTATATCAATTTGATGAACTTAATGAAGTATATTAGGACTAATATATGTTTAAATGGTCCCCTCCCCACAAAGTGTTCATTTCTGGACCTGCCGGTCCTCAATATAAAATTAAATTCACAAAAATGCACTTATTTGAACCACTCCAATCAGTTGTTAGTCACCTCCTAAATAGGTACAAAAACGACCACTTGGGCTTTTGTCTAGGTTTTTTTTTTTTTTTAATATGTTGATGCAGATGATGTATAAATGAACAATTTACCTCTCACCCGACTTCATGGAAATGAAATCTATACGATATATTTCATCCATCGCACAACAATTCGGTCAATTAGCATAAAATCTATAAGTTTCTCTCGATTTTTGCCACCAACATGAATAGGGTTCACTAGCTCAGTCAGATATAAGCACTCCACTTAGTTGACTATAATCATTTCCCCTCAATTGAAGAGCTAGCAAAACCCTATTGTATACTGTTCCTCTGATTAAGTACTTTTAATACCTAAATTGACATTTAAACTCTGAAATTCTACGTCGACCCCATTTAACCCAGAATCAAAATCAGTAAAAACACTAAATCATTGCACATAAATTAGAACAAAATCAAATAAACCACGCCAGCAGACAAAGTCAACTGTTGAGTAATACTATTCAGGAAACAATAATAAACAGAGTAAACCTCGCAAAAAGATTCGATCTTTTCGAAATTCGGCTTATATAGAACAAATAACAAATCACTTTGACTCGAAAATTGGAATCTTCTTCATACTAGAATCAGTAAAAGTCGATCAAATTCCGTAAAGAATCTTACCACAAGCTCTGCTACATAGCAAGTGTCCAGGTTCAAAACCCTTGATTCTATTTCACAGAGAGAGAGAGAGAGAGAGAGAGAGAGAGAATCTATATAGAATCTAAAGAAAGAAAAAGAGTTGTATGTATGCTTGCTTGTTGGGGGCGATGATGAGAATAAAGACGAAATGTGGGGTGTTTGAAAGTGGGTACACAAAACAAATTGGGTTGTTTTGCTAAAGAAAGTCCGGAAGTGCTATCTCCAGAGACTCTCGATTTGGGACAAATTATTGGCGACCTATTAGAATCCAACATTTCCCTACACACCAATTATCATGAGTGAGATTATGTTATGTCACTCATTACTCATTTTTTTTGAACAAATGTCACTCATTAGTCATTACCCTGTAAGGTCCTGAAACAAAAAAAAAAAAAAAATTGTCATTACCCAAGTTTTTTAAACGGAGTTAGAATTTTATATTCGAATGGTGAATACAAAATAATGATATGAAAACTTGTTATTTTTTTAAATTTGAGGAGACAAAATTTAAAAATAAAAAATTTATATGCTAAAAAAATAATTATTCAGAAGGTGGGGTGGGGTGGGGTGGGGTGGGACAATTGCCCCTACCAGCCCCCTTGCTCCACTTCTCCACCTTTGACCTAGTTAACTAAATATGGGACTACAAATATTCAGCATCTAATAAGTACAAAAATATTGTGATTTTTCGTTGAAAATTACATCAAAAGAATTAGAAAAGAGAAGTAATGGGAACAAGAAGTAAATGGATTCCTAATTGTACAAGCCCAGTACAGATATAAATGAGTTATTCTGAAGTAGACATATTATTATTTTTATATTATTATGTAAAGTGTATTACTTATACTCGCTTTTAGTCTATGAAAAAATTAATTTGTATGAGTCACTAATTGATAAAAACTAATATTTTCATAAATTACAGTTTCTAATTTTAATTATATAATATTCAATTAATACTTATATCTATTTTAATATAATTTTTTAAGTTTTAAATAAAAAAATATTATGTAGGCCAAAAATAGAGAATTATTCATGATCAAGTAGAATACAGATGCATAAAGTACATGTATAAAACAGTTCAACTCTAAAACATAAAGAGTATTATTTGTCCGAGTTTAGAATGCATACATTTGATGTGGCACGTATATAAACATTGAATAACATGGCTTCTCTCCATCAACTCGTTTTATCACATTTGATCGTATCTACACATCTCGTAATTTTGTTTGTGTCATTATTTTACATAAATTGTCACCTCCATATTAAATTACAAAAACGGCGAACATGCCAAGTTACACTACCAACATTGCATTTTTTTCGGGTTTTGATCACTGCAAAAAAAAAAAAGATATTAGTTATAAAATATCAAGTGACAATGTTAAAGGTGTCACTAATTGTAATTTTTAGTAACAAAAATTTTTATTTTGTCACAAAAAATATGTTTTACATGTTTAAGAGTTACACGATTTGTATAGAAGTTGTCAGTTTTGATAATTAGTGACAAAGGATTTGATATTTCTATTGACAATTAGTGACACAATTTTAGTGTT
Organism: Buddleja alternifolia; assembly: GCA_019426215.1. Lineage (NCBI taxonomy): Eukaryota > Viridiplantae > Streptophyta > Magnoliopsida > Lamiales > Scrophulariaceae > Buddleja > Buddleja alternifolia. Next base: position 31,838,831 of record CM033398.1, read on the forward strand.
GTCACTCTTTCAGTTGTCACTATACCATGTGTCACTAATTGTTAATAGTGACAATTTTAAAAAATTATATTGTGACAAAGGAAAAATTATTGATACTCATTATATATATCTAGTGATAATTTTAATAATATCACTTCGAATTTTGTCACTAATATTACTTTTTATTATAGTGAATATATGAAATTGACGGATTCGCATATGTGTTGATAACTCTTCTCTAATTTGAGACGGATTTCATTTATTTGACGCCCCACCTAATTTTGCATTTGAATATTTAGGTAGCATCATTAATTAAAAAGTACCACTTGACAATTAGACTTTAAAGAATAATGAATATTATATTTTCTTAAGATTGAGCTCAAGAAGAGTTGTAACTTGTAACGATACAGTTTATATTGATGTATTATTTGGTGGTCCAAATGAAATCCTCGCAAGGATATTAAGGAGCCAAAAGAAAAGTGGGGAAAAAGTAGAATGGAACTTTCCACATAAAATGCAGCAAACTTGACCTCCATATGCATATCATCTGTCGGAGTATGCTTTCTTTCCGGAAAATCGCATTTGGTCATACATGTTTGGCCATTTTCAATTATGATCTCATTCATTAAGATATTCTCACATTACGATTCCGTAATTCTGAAAATTCTCATATTTGGTCCCAACTAAATTTTTCGTCTAAAATTTAACTGTCAACTCCGTTAGTCAACATTTTGACTTTTTTGGGAGAAAATTTTGCTAGAATAACACGTGATTTTGAATATAAATATTGTGATATTAAATAAAATTCGTGTGTGAGTGCATTCACGCACGAATACTCCCAAAATAACCAGTCAAAATATTGACTAACAGAGTTGACCGTTAAATTTTATACAGAAAATTCAGTTGGGACCAAATGTTAAATTTTTTTTTAAAGTTACAGTACACAACGTGAGAATCTTACTGACATTGGAAAAAGGTCAAACATGGAATCAAATGTGCAATTTTTCCGCTTTCTTCAGATTTTGTGAAGGTATTCTTTTCTTCAGTTTAGGAAAAATTGCATTTTTGGTCTCATATGTGAATGCATTCATGCACGAATTCTCCCAAAAACAATCGGTCAAAATGCTGACTAACGAAGTTGACCAGTAAAATTTTGGATGAAAAATTTAGTTAGGACCAAATTTGTGAACTTTTAAAAGTTGCGGGACACAATGTGAGAATCTCACTAAAATAGAAAAAAGTCAAACATATGGAACCGAAAATGCAATTTTCATGCTTTCTTCAGATTGTGTGAAAGTATTCTTTCCTTCAGTTTAGGAAAAATTGCATTTTTGATCCTATATGTTTGGCCTTTTTTAATTTTGGTCTCATTCATTACAAGATTCTCACATTAAATTTTGTAACTTTTAAGAGTTCTAACATTTGGTCTCAATCGAATTTTTTGTCCAAAAATTAACGGTTAACTCCGTTAGTCAACATTTTAACCGATTTTCTTGAGGAGAATTTATGTGTGAGTGCACTGACACACGGATTATATTCAATATCATGAAGTTTCTATCCCATATCACGTGTCATCCACACATAAAAACCCTCAAAAAAGTTGGTGAAAATGTTTACTAACGGAGTTGAGTTTTAAATTTTAGATGGAAAATTTCGTTGGGACCAAATGTGAGAACTTTTCAAAGTTATGGGACAAAATGTTAGAATTCCGTAATGAATAAGACCAAATTAAAAAATGTCAAACATATGAGACCAAAAATACGATTTTCCCTACATTTTTCACCTGCCGCTTCCCTGCTTCATAGACACATAAAGAATATTATATCAAGGTGAACACAAACTCATATCACCTGTGACTGTGAGACTCGAAAGTGAGTTGTGTGGCTTGACGGAGGTTGAATTGTTGGATTAGTGCTTCAAATTGAGATGTAATTTCTTGAGAATAGATAGCTGATGTTTAAAAGTGGAATTTTGGGTTATGTTGAGTTGGTGAATATGCAAACGGATGTTCTGTACATAGTGGTGATGTTTATCTTGATTACTATATTGGGTTAAATAGAGTGGTACATGAAGTCTCAAAATGAATAAGTGGTTCACTAAGAGAACTTAAATTTAGTAAATGTTATTTAGCATTTGAAACTGAACTATATAGTATATACATGTATTAGAAACTTAGTGGGTCAGAGTTACATGTACCGGATTCTCTATTCCAAATTGTGTTTCATCTTCTATTCCAAATATTTTTTTTTGGTGCAACGTAAAATTATATTACCAAAACAATCATCATGTACAAAAACTTGTCACGACATAGCTATACACATCATCTGTATGCTTGTGTGCTCACTTTCTCATCTAGCTATGTACAATGAGAATTTAGCTAAAAGAGTCCCCTTTTGCATGGGTGTTGCAAAAAGAGTCCCCTCTTTCTTTGACTTTTCTTTTCCATTTTTGCTTTAATTTTGGATGGCTAAATAGGACTGATATGTCCATAATACCCCCAAGTAATAAAGCTGATTCTTGGGGTTTTTTTTTTCTTTTCAGTTAATATAAATGGCCAATTACATTTTAACCCTTTTGCCCCAATACTAAAAACGCATCTAAAAGCAGAACAACTCTTGTTCTTTTTTGCCTTGGCTAAAAAATTCAAAATCAAATTTGTTCTTGGCGGAAATTTTTGACGTCGGAGGAAGAGAGGAGACGAGAGCCCGCTGGAGCTGTAAGAATTTCCTAAGGAACTCCACTGTAAGTATTTCTTGGTGCCTTAGGTAAACAGGTTCGTCTTCTTCCTTTCCCCCAAATTATATTTCGTAAGCAATTTTCGCATTTTAGGGTTTATGTGAAATCAGTTCGCGATTTTTGTAACTTTAATGTTGTTTATATTTAGTCCCAAATTCGAGCAATGGTTGATTTGTCTTCTCCCACAAAACTTCGCCGTGTAGATGCAGCTGTTGCAACAATGGCTGACCCTCCAACTTCATCCACACCTCCGGTAAGTAAACTAATATATCTTGTTCCAAATTTATGGGCTGTGTTAAGGTTTTTGGTGTAATTATTTGTTTCAGTGTTAGTGTGTTTGTTTAAGTTTTAACAAAATTAAACTAATAGATGTATTTGTTTTAGTTTTAATGTGGGTGATGTAATTATTTAATTTGTTAAGGTTTTATGGGTTGTGGGCTGTGTTAAGATTTTTGGTGTAAGACATGACATGATCAGTTTTTGGTCTAAGATGTGAGCAGTTTTTGGTGTAAGATATGATCAGTTGTGGGCTTGTGGATCGATATGCAATTTTATGTTCTACTACGTTTAAGTAATCTACTTTAATTTTGTTTTAAGGTTAATGATGCAAACGACATCCCTCGGCCCACTTGTACACTGACATTGAAAGACTTTAACAAGAAGTGTAAAATATCATGCCACTACAAATTGGCCACAAATATCAAATTTATTGAAGATTGTTTAAGTAACCATCCAGATGGCATCATGTGGTTTAAGAATTCTCAGTTTGGCCCATTATTCGACATGGATTCTTCACTGGAAATGGTTTTAACTCCTCTCTGGATGCTTCTAACCCGAATGGTGGAGTCTCCCGACAAATCCGAAATCTGGTTTGTTCTAAATAGCATACCTATCCGTTACTCTTTGATGGAGCATGCAGTTATGAGTGGGTTGAATTGCTCCCCGTAATCTACTGAAAAAAAGAGTGTAGACGATGTTGATAGTTTTAATCATAAATACCTTAGCCCTAAAGCCTCAGTAAAAGTTCTTAATTAGGAATAGCTTATGTGGTGTGTGATCCGTACTCAACCATTGCCTAAGAAAAAGAAGTGTAAGATTAGATCTAGTGACCAAGCTATTGAGATCCTTCCATCAGACAAGTTGAAGCTTGCTCTATTATACTTGTTGGTTTCTGTTTTGTTTATCCCTGCAAGTGATGATTCGCCAATAGACAAGAGTCTTCTTGCAATTGTTGATGACCTTAAGTTTGCTAAAACGTATCCATGGGGTAGGTTTTCTTATTTTGTTATGATAGAGCACTTGAAAAATTTAGAACTCAAAAAGAAATTGGCTTCGGCAAATCCCCAGTGCAACTTTCATTGTTTCATTCTCCCCCTTATGGTAAAATTATTTTTTGTCTTTCATTGTTAATTGTTGACTTACTTTTATCTGTAAATATTTGATAATAATTTTTTTGTTCCTATGTCAGCTTTTTCCTTTTGAGTGTATTCCCGCACTGTCACCAATTATTGGGCGTTTGAGGGAGAATACCCCCCGATAGTTGCCGAGAATGTGCAAGTGGAATACCAAACTTGTTCAGAAGAGACAATACCCCACTTTGTCTCAGGTTCTTATGATAGTCGGGAACAGAAAAGTTAGTTTTTTTTCTTAACAACAGGCTCAGTAACCCCTTACTCCATGTACATTCAAAATTCAAATGATTCATAGTTTTTCTCCATTTGCACAAAGCACATTGACTATCCATAGTCAGTAACCTTCTATGTAAAACTAACAGCAGGCTCAGTAACCCCTTACTCCATGTACATTCAAAATTCAAATGATTCATAGTTTTCTCCATTTACACAAAGCACATTGACTATCCAGAGTCAGTAACCTTCTATGTAAAACTAAGTAGTAAAAGATTCTATTTCAATGTTATTTATATTACTTTCAATTGTTTTCTAGTTTTTTATTTCAATGATTTTATTTGTTTTGTTATTTTGTTTGGTAGGATATTAAAAGCATACTTCAGCCCACGCCGGAGGAACAAGCAACAGACCACATTCAAAGTTTTGCTCCTTATGACGTAACCAACAACATCATTGACTCCACCACAAAATTGTGGACTGAAATACTGGAGAAAGGAGGTAGAATCCTATTTGATGATATTTTCTGTATAGATGTGGAATCTCGACGTGCGGTTATTCCAGTGACTAAACTTTCAACCCACATTCATGATGGTAGCAGACCTGAAACTGAAAGTTTTTAATGTGGTACATCCAGACCTCCACAGTCCTCTGAACCATTTGTTCATCAAATCCCATTAACACCAATGTTCCAGTTGTCAAAATGTTTGGTGAGTTGATGGCAAAGGTTGATATGTTAGTGGAAAACAATGTTGCCTTGAAATCTGACTTAGGTACTTGAAATCTGAGTTGTCTGCTATAAAGTTTGAGATGACAACTACGAAATCCCAGTTAACTTATGAGTTAGGTTCTGTGAAATTGGAGTTATCTTTTGTCAAATCTGAGTTATCTGCACTCAGTTTTTAGTTATCATTATTGAGTGGAAGTGGAAGGGCAAAAAATGGTGGTGAGGATGAAGCATTTGGTGGTGAGGATGAAGTTGTTGGTGGTGAGGATCAGTTTGTTTGACACACAAAATCCTAGCAAGTGTACTAGGTCGTGCAAGTAATAGAGTGGATGTAAGTCCGGATTATCGTACCCTAGAGACAATTGTATTTAAGTACTGAAATTATTGTGTTATCTAATTCTAAGTTAAATCAAGAGATAAAGATGTGAATTATGAATTAAAATATTAAATAACAATTACCAACTAATGAGAGAAATCAACTTTGAATTAAATCAACGAGAAAAGTGATTAAGGCACATGATTCAACCAATTATTCAATTTGACTACGATTCTATCTTACCGGATTATTAGATTGATTAGGTTAAGGCGAAATTCCCTAAATTACTTACTATCCAATCTCTTGGTATAGCAATTCTATTTTCATTAACGATTTCTATATCTCTATACGATTCGATCCGAGCTCTCTTAATTCAAATTAATAAACGCATTACAAAGATTCATGGAATTTCCCGTTTTCACGGAAAGCACACACAAGGGAATCGAATCTATCTCTAGTCAATTTTACGTTGTAGTGTTTAATACCTAGATACATCCCTAGTTTATCTCCTCTCGGTCTCAAAACTAAGCACAAATTCATACGATTGGTAGCTAAGCAATCATAAGCATTAAGAACAAATATTAAACACATAACCTAAAACAAATTTAATCCGAAAAAATAATACTCATAAATCAAACATAATAATTGGATTTCACATGTCCTCAGTCAAAGGCAAATTAAGTCATAATCGTAAAAGAAAAGAGATAATTCATCTTGAAAGACATGTTCAATGAAAACAAATTTAAAAGCATGAAATTAAAACTCCCTAATAACGTTTCTTGATAGATCTTACTTGAATTCTCCTTCTTCATAGACAAAGATGGAGTATCCTCGCGTTCTTCTTCTTCCCCAGACTTTTCTCAACCCTCTTGGTGTGTTTCAAAGTGTCAAACCCTCAAAAGTGGGCAAAAGTTCCGAATTTTGACCTAATAGCGCGTATTTATAGAAGCTGAAATCGGCCCTTAGCCGCGGCTAAAAAGACGATAGCCACGGCTAAAATCTGCTGTTCACATTTTTTGCCTATTTTAGCCTTGGTAACTTCATATCTTCAAAGTACAAAGGTTCCTTCATGATCACCATGGCTAAGGGTCTTCATAGCCATGGCTAAAGGAGTATTTTGGGAACTTCTTTGATCTTTTCATTCATTTTTGCTCCAATTCTCAAATAACCTATAAAACACAATCAATCACAAAATCAAAGCATATGTGGCATAAATACACTCAAGAACTCATCAAAATACAAGAAAAGAGGCGCCTAAAAGGCGTAAAATACGAGCTTATCAACACCCCCAAACTTAAGTTTGATCGTCCTCGAGCAAAGAAATTAAAGCAAACACATAAGCTCGAAAATTCTACAACTCATCCACAAAGACAAGATAAACACCTTAGAACAAGACTTGTGAAAAATCACTTATTCATAAAAAACTTTCAAATTCATATGCCTCAAAATTTCTGCAATACTATCTCAAATCATGAACACCCACGTTCCTCATATGTCTAGAATCCACATTAAGCAAGATTATGCAAACAAATCAAACTCATCAACACAAACCAACTTTGAAAATATAACTTATTTGAATGCACAATATGCGATAACCATGATCAAAAGGTCTTTTCGGCTTGTAATGTAAGGCTCGGGTGTTGGCTTGGTACGGAAATATATGGAAGAAAGTGATTAAGGGTTTAGAGAGCTTAAAACTCGATATCTTCAAGCTACACTCACTAACTAAATGCATCATACTCACAATTTTCACCACTTTCTTTCTCTTTTTTTTCTTTTCTTTTCCAAACTCACAACCCCAAAACTTATTTCTTGTTGAACTTGGGTTGTGTACGAGTTACAATACCTAACCAATGATCATCGAAGCATCACATATATAGCCTAGTCGAGATTTGTTTTCTCTTTTTTTTTTCTTCTCTTTTTTTTTTAGATCATTTTTTTTTGCGACTATTCTGGCTCAATTTTATTCAAGTGCTTCTCACATCTTTCTCATTCATCTAGTATATCTCAAAACCTTCATCAATTCTCCAAATAAACCAACATCAACCTCCCTATCCTTATGTGCACAAAACAATAAAACACACACCCAAACATAGCTAAAAGATACCGAATTGTAAGCTCCCATAACCGGGTGATTATCTTTGTTTTTCTTTTAGGCTAACGGGTAGATGATGTGGTTTATGAACAAAAAGCGAATGGTGGTCTATGGTGTGCTTAGCACACCCCATTCTTATCAATACGTCTCAAATAAAGGTTCTAGAGACAATGAATATACTGCAAGCTAATATAAGGCTGAAGACAAATCAAAAATGGCCTAAATCATATCATGGTCATGCAATATCAATGCATTCTTCAAAATTAAACAAACGAAGAAGGTTCATGCCTCGAGCCCTAAAAAAATTACATAAGTTTGACTAAAAAGGATATCAAGACACAGAAAAGCATGTTGATCACAGAGAAAAGAATTGGAAGCTAAAAACAAATGAGACAGCAAAATCATCAAACTTCATCAGAAAAATGACAATTCGTTAGAATCATTCAAGGCATTTTCACTTGCACATATGTGTATAAATTACATCAATTTCTGGGCATATCAAAAAATTATCATGCATAACATGTATCCACCCCCAAACTTAATCAACTCATTGTCCTCAATGAGCTAAATGATGGAAAATAAAAGTAACTAGGGGAAAAATACTGCCCTAATCAGAGATTGAGGTTGAAATCTCCATATAAAATTCCAGACAGAAAGTGCATGGGAGCTAACTACAATCACTCGCGAAACTGGAGAATAGATGTGACCTAAACACATAAACAAAAGAAACCATCAATCAAACATCAATGGTAGTAACCAGGGAATTAGAATTAATTACAAGTCTAACAAGATAAAACTAAAAGAAAAACACAAAAACGAAAGACTAACAAAATGTCTCAGAAAAAGCATAACGATAAAACGAGAATAAAATAAGCATATCTTGAAAATCGTAACATAAGCTCAAAAGAAATCATTAGGATCAAATCCCAAATCCTCAAGTGATTGGTGTTGATTTAGATGTGTTGGGGAGGTTCTGGGGGGGGTTTTAGGGAATTATGGATTGTAGGGTGGGAAGAATTGGGATTTAAAAATGTTTATGATCTTTTTTTTTTAATACTAAAATCACCATTTAGCCGTGGCTAAAACCAGGGGTAGCCGCGGCTACCGGGACAGAGAGGGTCCAAATGCTTAGTCGTGGCTATGGTGATGGGTAGCCGCGACTAAAAATACCTGGGAGCGAAATTTTTTAAAAAATTTGCAATTTTTTGACTGAGCCATGGCTAGGATGACCGCGAGCCGTGGTGATAAAAATAGAGGCTATTCATAGAATGTGAGAATTCTTAGCCGTGGCTAAAATACCTGGAAGTAGAGATAAAAAAAATCAAAAAATTTAAATGCAAGCCACGGTTAAAGTGATATAACACCACCACCAAAATACCGAACACCAAAGCTAAATTTTCCTTGAACTTGTAAGGAACGTCATTGTTCTTCTCGACTATCTCTCTTGTATGGATTGCATAAATCTGAGACATGAAAATAAACGAAAAGAGAACAAAAGACTCAACTAAATCAAAACAAAAGAAATAAAAAAAACGATAAACATGGGTTGCCTCCAAAGAACCGCTTGTTTTAAGTCATTAGCTCGACTCCCTTGCATTGCTCATGGTGGATCATAAGGAGCAATGCCAACTTTGTATGGATGAGTCTTTTTGTGCTTTTTCCAGTTGCGTAGAGGCTTCTCCCCTCCAATCTCTATCAAACAACCTAAAACAATTAGAAGTGAGCATAAGGTCTCTTTCAAAAGTACATAATTGAAGTGTAAAGATGAAAGTTTAATTGGAAGTGAGAAAGAATCCTCAATGGATGATTGCAACTCATATGTGGTTGTCCCATACTCCCCTAGCCTTGGTTTTGACAACTCAAATGGTGGTTCATCCAAGTGATTTATATATCCTTTGATTTTCGTATTCTCGACCGTAGTATCACTTGGGTTCTCAAAATACGCATTGAATGGATCACTAGAGTTGTAAACCTTGACTTCAACCTCCTCCACTCTGTCTCTCTGGTTATTGATACAATTTTGTAAGAATTCGAGAGATATTGTGGTAGGTGGTGTTGGGCTCTTGAAGATTGGTAACTTCCTTTCATGGTCATGTGATGGAATGGATTTTGGAATTTCTATGATGAAGTGAAGATGCTCCAGTGATGTTGTCTCTGCTTCACCATACATAGATTCTGGAGGTAGTGCTGGTGTAGAACTATGGTACAAACACTGTTGTGCCGAATCAACAACTTGTTCAACTTTTGTATCAAGTACCTCATCATTTTCTTCTGTGCTACTCTGCGAAGTGTCTGATGATCTCTCTGACAATAATTTGGAAAGTTGGTTGATTTGTTTTTTGTAATGCAATCATAGATGCTTCGATATTCTGAGATCGCTCATCATTCGTCTTCATCCATTGGATTATCAACTCTTCAAACCTTGGGCTCCTATCACGTTGTTGTTGATAATCCCTTTGGTTCTGAAAGTCAATTGGTTTAGATTCTTCTTGCATCATACTATCATGTTGCAAGTATACGGGTGAAGATCTCATAACATCAAAACTTAATGGAAAATCTAGATGACTCCTCCCCCCGTGTTGACAGTAATCGCTATGATGAATGCCTCCACACCAAGAACATAAATCTTGCACTTGACTCCCATAGGTTCCTACGTTCCATCCTTGTTGTGACCAATAAAAGTTATTATTATTCATCTCTTCAAGAATAAAAATAAAAAGACTAAATATAAAAACAAAAACTTAAGCTTAGAACAGATAAGAGAATCTCAATATTAAATAAACAATTATCCCCGGCAACGGCGCCAAAAACTTGACACACAAAATCCTAGTAAGTGTACTAGGTCGTGCAAGTAATATAGTGGATGTAAGTCCAGATTATCGTACCCTAGAGACAATTGTATTTAAGTACTGAAATTACTGTGTTATCTAATTCTAAGTTAAATTAAGAGATAAAGATGTGAATTATGAATTAAAATATTAAATAAAAATTACCAACTAATGAGAGAAATCAACTTTGAATTAAATCAACGAGAAAAGTGATTAAGGCACATAATTCAACCAATTATTCAATTTGACTACAATTCTATCTTACCGGATTATTAGATTGATTAGGTTAAGGCGAAATTCCCTAAATTACTTACTATCCAATCTCTTGGTATAGCAATTCTATTTTCATTAACGATTTCTATATCTCTATATGAAATTCATATTAATGAAAACACATTACAAAGATTCATGGAATTTCCCGTTTTCACGGAAAGCACACACAAGGAAATCGAATCTATCTCTAGTCAATTTTACGTTGTGGTGTTTAATACCTAGATGCATCCCTAGTTTATCTCCTCTCGCTCTCAAAACTAAGCACAAATTCATGCGTTTGGTAGCTAAGCAATCATAAGCATTAAGAACAAATATTAAACACATAACCCAAAACAAATTTAATCCGAAAAAATAATATTCATAAATCAAACATAATAATTGGATTTCACATGGCCTCAATCAAAGGGAAATTAAGTCATAATCGTAAAAGAAAAGAGATAATTCATCTTGAAAGACATGTTCAATGAAATCAAATCTAAAAGCATGAAATTAAAACTCCCTAATAACGTTTCTTGATAGATCTTACTTGAATTCTCCTTCTTCATAGACAAAAATGGAGTATCCTCGCGTTCTTCTTCTTCCCCAGACTTCTCTCAACCCTCTTGGTGTGTTTCAAAGTGTCAAACCCTCAAAAGTGGGCAAAAGATCCGAATTTTGACCTAATAGCGCGTATTTATAGATGCTGAAATCGGCCCTTAGCCGCGGCTAAAAAGACGGTAGCCACGGCTAAAATCTGTTGTTCACATTTTTTGCCTATTTTAGCCTTGGTAACTTCATATCTTCAAAGTACAAAGGTTCCTTCATGATCACCATGGCTAAGGGTCTTCATAGCCGTGGTTAAAGGAGTATTTTGAGAACTTCTTTGATCTTTTCATTCATTTTTGCTCCAGTTCTCAAATAACCTATAAAAACACAACCAATCACAAAATCAAAGCATATGTGGCATAAATACACTCAAGAACTCATCAAAATACAAGAAAACATCCGCCTAAAAGGCGTAAAATACGAGCTTATCACTGTTGGTGGTGATGTTGAAGCTGTTGAAAAGGATGATTTAGCTATTCTTTCTTATGAAGATTCTGTTGCAGGTGGTGATGGTGGATTGGATGTGGGTGGTGATTCAAAGATAGAGGATGCAGTTGTGGAACAAAATTTGAAGAGGATGCCTATGTTATCCAAGTATCAAAGATCTCCATTTACCAATCCTGATGGAAAGAAGGAGAAGAAAGTGCGTAAGACTTAATATGGCATAATGTCGTTTTTGTTTGATGAAAATCCTAATGTCTCCATGTGATGTATATGTGTAAACAATGTTGAAGTTGTTTGCTTTGTACCCCAGGGGAAGGCGCCGCGAAAAACTATTGCACAATCTGTATACAATCCCATGGCTACGGAATATTTTTCACCGCTGACCCGGGCAGAAGACAAAGACATTGCCGCTGCCCTTGCAAAATGCAATAATAAAACACCTTTGGTGAGTCACTATCTGTCTGGTATTTGCGTAAGGGCGAAAAGTTTCAGTGTTTGCGGCCAAAAGGTTGGATTAATGATGAGATGGTTGATTTGTATTTTAATTTGTTGAAAGAAAGAGAGATCAGGGAGCCAACCAAATATTTAAGATGCCATTATTTTAGCCCTTTCTTTTACGGGAGTTTGGTCTGTGATGGTGAGTATGATTTTAAATCGGTCAAGGAATGGACTGACTTGACCTCTATTGGATATCACCTTGTTGAGTGTGACAAACTGTTTGTGCCTATTCATCGAAAATAAGATGAACATTGGTGTTTAACTATTATAAACAAAAAAGACCAAAAGTTGCAGTATCTTGATTTATTTGGTGGATATGATCACAAAGTTTTGGATTATCTAGCTCGGTATTACATCGATGAGGCGAAGCAAAATAGCGGAAAATCAATTGATTTGAGTGACTGGCATTACGAGAGCACCACAGACCATCTGCAACAGCATAATGTGTTTGACTGTGGAATGTTCATGATGAAGTACGCTGACTTTTCTAGTAGCCGCACCGATATTGGGCTTTGTTTTGGGCAGCACAACATGCTCTATTTCAGGACACGAGTAGCTAGAGATATTTTGAGGTTAAGAGTTGATTGATGAACAATGTTAAATAGTTAACTTGTAAATTGTTAATTATTGTAGTATTGTATTTAACCCAATTAGAAGTATATTGTTTTTTAGTATTCTATTTCATTTAGAGGTATAATCGGATATTTATCATACTAGTATCAGATTGTGGTTTTTTGATGCAAAATTAAAATAATTGCATAAAACTCTGGTATAACTCATTTTCCCCCGGATTAGTGAATATCCTAAGCATTTGTGTGAGCGTCTGTTTGAGAGATTGAGCATTAGAGTGAAGAGTCTAACTTCAAATATAATTATATAATATATGTTATTTATGTTAGTTTCAATGGGAGGCAACAAAAAAAAATATATATGTTAACCACGACCACACACTTACTCTGACATGTAAAAAAGTGAGAGTCTTTTCACATACTGATTAACCGGATATGTATCACACCTGAATAAGCTTTGACTGTCAACATCCTATACCGGTTACCTATATAACCGGTGTGCCCCTTAAACTTCTCACTCTGGTAACTACCTATATTACAAGTTACAAGAAATTACAAATTAATGGTAATGGGAAAATGGGATACACCTAATAAACCGCCGCCCATGAACCATGACCACACATTTACTGACGGTAAAAAAGTGAAAGTCTTATTATCACATAATTAACCCTTACATGTTTTGAGTATGCCTATTACTGCTTAACCGGATATTTATCATACCTGTATAAGCTTTGATTTTTCAACATAAAAATGGTTTGTAATTGCCTCAAAGTGTAATATAATATATAAAACATGTTAATATAATGAGTAGCATGCTTATTACAATAATCTTCAAAAATAATTAGTCTAGATCATCAATTATTTACCTTCACCTAATCATAAGAAAAATGGAGGTTTTTTGCATCCTATACCGGTTACCTATATAACTGGTGCGCCCTTAAACTTCCCACTTTGGTAACTACCTATATTACAAGTTATAAATTAATGGTAATGGGGAAATAGGATACACCTAATAAACTGCCGCACATGAACCACAGCCACACATTAACTGACAGTAAAAAAGTGTAAGTCTTATCACATAATTAACCCTTACATTTTCACTTGGAAAATAATATATAAAACTGTGGACGGGGGATAACTCCTCCTCATTTGTCTTCATCTTTTTTACTACCAAAAGCCACACCAAAACTGACTAAAAATCGAACATTCTCTGAAAACCAAACCCTACAAATCATTTTCAGAGTATAAAAGGGGATATTTGTGAGGATCATTTGCAAGCACGAGACAGGGGAGATATAAATAGGAGAGACAGGGGATAATCTTGTACGAGTAGAAACAGAGTAAAAACAGGGGATATTTCACTTTAAACAACAATGCAACAAGGTACAATATCTGATTGCAAGCTAAGCTTCCTTTGTGAGGAATAATTTTTCATGTTATGGAAAGGTTATCCAGGGATGCATGCATTGTGGTGGCAGCCCGATTGGGTCTTTTATCAAAGTATTTTCAACGTTGTTGGTATTCCATCCCGACTCTTCTGTTCGATATGAACCGTTTCGAACAAAGGAGTTATCATGATTTAGATTTTATTCATTTTGTTAATCGCACTATAATTCAACATAATGAAAGTGTGGTTGAAAGATTGAGCTTTGAATTACCCATGGGGGAGGAGGTACCTCCATGGAATCAGATAAGGCAAGAGTGGGTGGCGTTTGGAGTAGATCATTCTGTTCGAAAATTGAAATTAGTCGGCCGATCGTCCACTTCACTCCCCAATGGCCTGTTTTTGTCAGAAACTCTTGTTCAGTTAAAATTATATCTACCAAACTACATTGTTAGGTGGGACGATAGATATAATTTACCAAATTTAAAAACACTCGTATTGAAGCACGTTGTGTTGTTTGATAACACATTTTCTTCGCGACTTGGGAAATGGTGTCCCGAGTTGAATGAATTGCAGTTATTGAACTGTGATTTTAGAGGGCTAACTGAATTTGAGGCATATTTTCCATTTTTAAAAACATTCAAGATGGCATTCAACCGGGCCCAAGGAAATGTCAATGTAAAAGTACACTTCCCTGAGGTACATGTCCTTGTTATCTTATTGAAACAAGATCAACAAGGTCCGGGGCATTTACAAGTTTTGGGGCCGTTTCCTCGTTCTTTACAGTGGATAGTACACCGTGATCGAAGTTACATCAGAGCAAGTTTCTCGACAAAGCGACTACTTCGAGAGGTTGTCAAAATGACGAAAGAATTGCTATCCAGCGAACGAGCACGTGTCCCGGTTGATTTTGTTAGGGTATATCTATCTATCATTGTTTGAATAATTGCAAATGCTTTTAAGAAGTTGTTGTGATTTCCTTTTTTTTTAATGTTGGTAGATGTTGTGCAAGTGGAGTCTCTACATTGCGTTATGGCGAAGTACTTTTTTGTTAATATGCACCGCCTAGAGATCAGGTGTTCGAAGCAGCTAGACAATCTTGCTGTCACATTGGTGCTCATCAGTAGATGTACAGGCTTGAATGAGCTTAAAGTCGATTTGGTAGTGAAATTTTAAGTTTTATCATTTGTCGCTTATTACTTGGTTTATTTAACACGTTTTTTGTTTGGGTTTCTAAAATAAAATTGTAATTGACTTAACTTGTGTAGGGTACACCATGAGGAAACACGGGCACTAGTGTATCCAACTACGTAGAGGACTGGAAGTTGCAAGCAATGGGATTGGAGACATTGAATGCGGTGACGATCTTCAACTTCTCGGGTTCTGATTGCGAGCTAAGCTACATTCGCTATGTGTTGTCACATGCAACTGAGTTGGGTACACTAAATATTTACTGTGTTAATCAATTTTTTGATGATCCAAGTGGGGTGCATAAGAGGTCACCAATTAGGGCGTATGAAGATACCGCGTCAAACAATGTGCAAATTCGTTTTATAAGAGGGGCTTACCCTAGGTAATTTGTTTCTTCAAACAATGTGTTAAAAGTGTGAAAGTTGTCAATTAGTTTTGATATTTTTGTTTGTGTTGTTCCCTATGTTTTGCTAAAGTATTGTTATGAAATCTAGTTTTAAATGATTCTAATCTATATGAATTTAATCTGAAGTTAGACACGGTTTGAGGCAATTAGAGAAACCAAAGCTTATATAGGTATAATAAATATCCGGTTAAGCGGTATAATGGGCATACTCAAAACAGACGCTTCACTAATTTAGGTGAAAATGATTTACAAGTACAATCAATTTAATCTCAAACAGACGCTCACAAAAACGCTTAAGATAATTGACAAATATTCCATGTTTTATATATGATAAATCTCTGGTTACACGCAATTAAGAATTTAAACTACATATACCTTCCGCCTTAAATGCGGACACACTCCACACCAAATGCCTCATCCTCGCTGTCAGAATTGGTGGATGCAAAACATTCTTCGAAATCATCGCTAACTCCTCGCTTCAGTGCTTCACTAGCTTCATGCCATATCTCATTTCTGATAATATGCAAGAGGTCAATATTGTTATGTCCCTCAATGACCTTTATATTATCATTGGAAAAATGCTCATGATCCAACATCATTTTTATTAACTTTTTAACATTCTGTCTGAAGTCGAAGTAGAAGCAAGAATCATCGGCCTCTACAATTGTCTCCTTGTGCGCATCTGAGTTTGGATTTTTTTTTGGGGGGGGGGGGAGGTCTCAACTCTGGTAAACACGGGACAGTTACCAATCAATTTTCCAGTAGGTAAATCCCTGCACATTACCCTCAGTTTATTACATAAAAATTGGATACAATACTCAATACATTACTCAACCCATACCTATGACAAGCATCGAGACAGTTATTTGCGTGGTTATACACAGCATTCATGGCAATATTATGTTGCACAAAAATGCAATCAGCTTGTTTTTCATATAGCAATGTCCTAATAGACTCCACCCCCGTCACTGAGAACACGATAGTGGCTAATAATTCAGTCACCTTGGACTTTAGTTTCGTTCTGAAAAAGCACAATTCGCAATCCGGTTTTTCACAGATAGTCGTCGCACAACAACCAACTTCTCCACAAAGAGTCATCTTGTGTATTTCAATTGAATTTGGTGAATAATTCTAAAATGAAAGGGGGGAAACTAAAAATATGCATCTGGTGATTGAATTTGGTGAATAATGGGAGAAAGGAAGCTGCTGATTGAATTTGGTGAGTAATGGGAGAATGGAAGGTTGCTGATAATCAATTGGTGAATAATTGTGAAATGAAAGTGGGGAAAATGAAAAGTAATGGGAGAAATGAAAGGCGGGAAAATAATTTTTGAATTGTTAAAAAAATGAAAATGAAAAGATGGGCGGGAAGTCGTGTGTAATGGGATTTTGAATATTTGGCGGTAAAAAATGAAAATGAAAAAATGGGCGGGAAGTCATATACCGGAGGGATATATGTATCCGGTATAGGCAGTATAATGGCCATGTTTGAATGAAATGTAGGGAATAATCCTTAACGAATCAATAAATGATTGGTTGACATAAAAATCACTTTAAAATATTTACTTAATTGAAATGATATGTTTATGGTTTAGATCACATATGCTTATACGAATGGATATTTATCGGGTAAGTGGAGTATCGTAGTCATCTAGGTAGATCACAAGAATGGTTTAGATCACAAGAATCATTCATACCAATAACTGGAGTCATATTGAATTTTCATATAGTAGTAATTGAAAATAAAAACGTTGGCACTTGTATTTATAGCACAAACATTAAGAAGTTTAAATCAACTCATATGATTACTATATGACAAATGAAGTTGATAAGATATAGTTAGTTACAATATTGCACACCTTCACTTACTTCGGATCAACACATATCGATCCATCATAAATCGACTTATAATTAGATGAAATAAAATAATACTAAAGCACTTAACTTAATTGAAAAGATATGTATATAAACCCTAAACCCTAAACCTGAACCGAAACTCGAAAGGCGAAAATCATTGAAACTAATAAAAACGACATGTTTTATATATTATAAACTCAAATTGGAGCCAATCAGAACGAATTATGATTGAAAAAACACAAGATTATACCGGTGTGACAAACTTCCGGTTACGCGGTATACAAGGCATATTCAAAACAGAATTGCACATCGATACATACACAACTGACATTGAATTAGGTGACATAGAATACTACAAAATCATTGCGAAACTAATAAAAATGACTTGTTTTATATATATATTTAGATTATAGTTTGAGGCAATAAATAATTGAAAAACACAAGATTACACAGGTGTGATAAACATCCGGTTACGCGGTATACAAGGCATATTCAAAACAGAATTGCACATCGATACATACACAACTGACATTGAATTAGGTGACATAGAATACTACAAAACCATTGCGAAACTAATAAAAATGACATGTTTTATAAATTTAGATTATAGTTTGAGGCAATAAACAATTGAAAAACACAACATTCCGGTGTGATAAACATCCGGTTACCCGGTATACAAGGCATATTCAAAACAGAATTGCACATCGATACATACATAACCGACATTGAATTAGGTGACATAGAATACTACAAAACCATTGCGAAACTAATAAAAATGACATGTTTTATATATTTAGATTATAGTTTGAGGCAATAAACAATTGAAAAACACAACATTATACCTGTGTGATAAACATCCGGTTACGTAGTATACAAGGCATATTCAAAATAGAATTGCACATCGATACATACACAACTGACATTGAATTAGGTGACATAGAATACTACAAAACCATTGCGAAACTAATAAAAATGACATGTTTTATATATTAGATTATAGTTTGAGGTAATAAACAATTGAAAAACACAAGATTATACCGGTGTGATAAACATCTGGTTACGCGGTATACAAGGTATATTCAAAACAGAATTGCACATCGATACATACACAACTGACATTGAATTAGGTGACATAGAATACTACAAAACCATTGCGAAACTAATAAAAATGACATGTTTTATATATTTAGATTATAGTTTGAGGCAATAAACAATTGAAAAACACAAGATTATACCGGTGTGATAAACATCTGGTTACGCGGTATACAAGGCATATTCAAAACAGAATTGCACATCGATACATACACAACTGGCATTGAATTAGGTGACATAGAATACTACAAAACCATAGCGAAACTAATAAAAATGACATGTTTTATATATTAGATTATAGTTTGAGGCAATAAACAATTGAAAAACACAACATTATACCGGTGTGATAAACATTCGGTTATGCGGTATACAAGGCAACTTGAATCCTAATAACAATTGTACATCAATCCATCAATAAAATTGCTACAAGTCCACAATGAATGACAAATGAAAAAATTGTCCATCCCCATAGTTCAGTCAGTGGGGTTTGATTACATTTAGAACCTTCTCGGATCTTTTTGTCTCTTTGATTTTTTGCGAACCTTTTGTCCGCCAGCCTCCATTCTAACCGTTTGAACTCTTCCATGCCTTTTCAAGTAATCAGGATGTACCACCCGAATTGCCTGTATTTCAGCAGGAATGTTCCAATTGGATATACTAGAAACAGGGTATATGGTTCTGTCATACGCCATTGCCCACAAAAATTTCGTGCAGAATTCTAAACATAGAGATTCCAATTCTTCGTCGCCAGCAGGAAATTTTGAAAATGCGGATATCGCGTGCACACAAGGGATCTGGTCAATGTCAAAAACTCGGCAACTACATGTTTTATTCCAGAGGTCAACCTAGAATTCATCAGCATCCAAACTCCCAATGTGCCTGACAACATATTCACGTCTCATCTTATTTATTTCAACGACTCTAAAAAAACTGGAATCATGTTTCCTTGAATGCAATGTTGTTTCAACTTTTGGAGTAAGGAATTGTGACGATCCACCCTCTAATGCTTTGTTGCGGTGGTTATTGAACCACCTAGATATTAACTTCACAATCTCATCCAACATAATTACCACCGGAAGAGTTCTAGCTTTAACCAATACAACATTAATTGACTCAACTTAGTTCGAAGTCAAAATATTGTATCGTGAACATTTAAAGAAGCACCTGGCCCAATGCTCCTTTATAAGGAGTAATCCTCGCATATATTCATGAAACTTGACACATGTAGGAGGTTGCTTTTTTGTTAGGTCATCAAAAGATTTATCGAACTCTTGAACAGTATATGCTTCAGCGCAACCCATGAACTTCGACACCACACTGTCCCTATGTTCATTTCTATTTTTACTGCCCCTGCCTGTATTAACGCGAGTCCTAATATTTTGAGAGATATGATAAGAACAATATCCATGTGAAGCCCTACGATACACTGTCTCAACTAATTTTATGATGCTTGCGTTTTTGTCTGAAATGATGATAAGATCTTCAGAATCTGGTATGACCTCAATAAGCTTCTCCAAGAACTATTTCCAAGTCGAATCATTTTCATTTTTCAATACACCAAACGCAAGGGGATATTGATGTTTGTTACCATCTTAGGCAGTGCAAGCTAATAACACACCCTTGAATTTGGTCTTTAAGTGTGTGCCATCAATAACAATAACCTTCCTCAAGAACTCGAAACCTTCAATGCATGCTCCTAATGCAAAAAATAAAGACACAAACTTGTCATCCACATCTGTAACACAGTGAGTAACTGTACTAGGATTCATCTCCTTCAACACATGCAAAAAACTCAGAATTTTTCCATAACACTCGCTCGACTCACCCATGAGAGTACTTAAAGCTAATGTTTTACCCCGCAAAGCTTTATGGTAAGAAACATCAATGCCATCCTTTGTCATAAGGTCAACTATTGTCTTTGGCGGCGTTGTATCATATTGAGATGGATAAGTCTTCAATAACATATCACAAACCATCCTTGCTGTACTCTTTTCTTTACTGTTATCCACTGAAGGTGAGCATGTGTGGATTCTATTATGAAAGCGCAGGGTGAAAACATCTAACCCTCTGGTCATGGCCGCATGCAAACTCCAGTTACAATCCTTGACTCTACACTTAAAACAGTATGCGACCTTTGTTGTCTTAACAATCCTATAACGGAAAGTTTCCTTAAACGAAGCAGCCACAACCAAATCCAACACCTCGGCTTTGCTTCTGAATTCATGTCCAATCGGCAGATCTATACCATCATCAAAACTGAATGTTTCACTAATCTCAACAGAAGGCGATTCAAGATTAAGAGATGGAAGAATTGGACTCGAGTCACATCTTTCAAAAGATGGAGCTGCTCGTTTCACAGGAGTTGGGGCAGAAGCTATCGATATGGGCGGGGACGTTGGCTTTTCTAAAACACCACCCTGCCGACCAAGGGCATATGTAAAGTCGTCAACCAAATTGACATCAACATAAGTATCTGAATCCTCATTAACGGATTTCGGATGGTCCATATATGGGAAGCCACCATCACCATTCTCAACAAAATCCTTTTCAACATTAGTGCAAAAAATGTTATCTTCAACAGGAACCGTCTTTTTAATAAGCTCAACATGGAGAATGCTTCTAAATTTTGATAGTCGACATTGGTCCATAAGATAACACCTTAAATCAAAATCGTCGATTATATATAGGGGTTAAACATTTATAGGACAAAGGGATATAACTCACTTTAATGTCACACTCCTCCCTTTTAAAAGGAGCCCTTTCAAATATACAATCATGAAAATTGGAAATTGTTACCGTGTTAAGATCATCACCCTCTCCTCCAATTATTGTGTTAATCAATGCAAAATTATTATTTGAAATCCATTCATATGCTCCACCAACGTCTCCATATTTCATCTGCCACTTACCATCGTATCGATAGTATAACAGATTATCTGACATTTTCCTACAAAACTGGAACATGAAAAGAAAGGCACATAATTTATACTTGCAATTAGAACAATTTCATAATTTATTCAACTCTAAACACATCCCATTTAACATATAATACTCTTAACAAATTCAATTTAACATTCCATTCCATTTAGTAGGCTTTTTTAACATTTTAATGGGCATATCGGATAAACTATCAGGAAACCCATATTATGTTGTTTTAATAATGAACAAATTTACCTATTATTCGGCTCGATTGCATACCGATTGCACCTCCAAAAACTGCAGAAATCAATTTGGAATCGTCAAATTGAAGTCTTCCGCAAAATAGGATAACAATGACGCCAGTCTTCTATGAAAAACATCAATCAGTTGTAGATAATTTGGAATCAATTGAAGAACCCTAATTCAAAAACCCTACCAATTGCACCTCCAAAAACTACAAAAATCAAATTCAAAACGTCAAATTGCATTCTTCTCTGGGAAACAATGGCGCGACTCTTCTCTGCGGAAAAAAAAATTGCAACCTTCAGCGACATTGGACAACAATGTCGCAAGTATTCTCTGGGAAATACGAATCAATTGTAAAGAAATTGGAATCAATTGAATTGAAGAACCCTAATTGAAGAATCTCATTTGAACGTTTTGGGGGGAAATGGCGGAAATCGCAGGCACCAAACAATGGCAGCAATGCAATTTCATTATCAATTGAATTGAAGAACCCTAATTGAAGAAACCTAATTGAAAAATCTGATTTGAACGTTTTGGGGGGGGGGGGGAATGGCAGAAATCCTAATTGAATTGGAGAACCCTAATTGGCAGCAATGCAATTTCATTTTATTCAGCCCGTTTTTGATTTATTTTTTTTAATTGAAAGTTATGAAAGGCTAATTTCGACATTTACAAAGTCCTTATTTTTATTTTCTTTTATTACATATTTTCAGTAAGAGTATAATAGAAATTTCACAAATCATTACTACAAAAATATTCTATTACAGCGTATCTATGACAGCGATTTTGCAAAACCGCTGTGATAGGGCTATTTGGTTCGGACCTATGACAGCGGTTTTGCAAAACCGCTGTCATAGGGCTATTCGGTTTGGACCTATGACAGCGGTTCTCCCCGAACCGCTGTCATAGTGCCGAGATATGACAGCGGTCGCCACGAACCGCTGTCATAAATTTTTCAAAAAAAAAAAAAAAGTAACCTGTGGCAGCGGTTTTGCACAACCTCTGTCATAAGGCTGGGCTATAACAGCGGTTCTGGAAGAACCGCTGTCATAGTGCTGGGATATGAACTGTCGGGTTTTTACTTGGTTAGACAGCCGCCCCCCTTATTCTCTCACTCTCAAATTTCAGTTTTGCCTCTCTCTCTCTCGATCCCCCCCCAAAGGCTCGGCACCGCCGCCGCCGCCACCACCACCACATATCTGCACCGCTGCCACCATGACCACGACCGTAAGCCTACCTCTTCTCTTGCTCTCACTATAGATATATATGTATATTTGTATATGTGTGGGTGTATGTATATTTGTGTATATGTGGTTGTATGTATATTTGTGTATATGTTGATGGGTGTATGTATATTTGTGGATGGGTGTATGTATATTTGTGTATATGTTAATGGGTGTATTTGTGTATTTGTGTATGTGTGGGTGTGTGTATATTTGTGTATATGTGGTTGTATGTATATTTGTGTATTTATATATGTGGATGGGTGTATGTATATTTGTGTATATTTTGATGGGTGTATGTATATTTGTGTATATGTTGATGGGTGTATGTATATTTGTGTATGTATATATGTGGATGGGTGTATGTATATTTGTGTATATGTTAATGGGTGTACTTGTGTATGTGTGGGTGTGTGTATATTTGTGTATGTGTTAATGGGTGTGTGTATATTTGTGTATGTGTTAATGGGTGTATGTATATTTGTGTATGTATATATGTGGATGGGTGTATGTATATTTGTGTATATGTTAATGGGTGTATTTGTGTATGTGCAGGTGTGTGTATATTTGTGTATATGTGGTTGTATGTATATTTGTGTATGTATATATGTGGATGGGTGTATGTATATTTGTGTATATGTTGATGGGTGTATGTATATTTGTGTATATGTTGATGGGTGTATGTATATTTGTGTATATGTTAATGGGTGTATTTGTGTATGTGTGGGTGTGTGTATATTTGTGTATGTGTTAATGGGTGTATGTATATTTGTGTATGTGTTAATGGGTGTATGTATATTTGTGTATATGTTAATGGGTGTAGTTGTGCATGTGTGGGTGTGTGTATATTTGTGTATATGTGGTTGTATGTATATTTGTGTATATGTTGATGGGTGTATGTATATTTGTGGATGGGTGTATGTATATTTGTGTATATGTTAATGGGTGTATTTGTGTATTTGTGTATGTGTGGGTGTGTGTATATTTGTGTATATGTGGTTGTATGTATATTTGTGTATTTATATATGTGGATGGGTGTATGTATATTTGTGTATATTTTGATGGGTGTATGTATATTTGTGTATATGTTGATGGGTGTATGTATATTTGTGTATGTATATATGTGGATGGGTGTATGTATATTTGTGTATATGTTAATGGGTGTATTTGTGTATGTGTGGGTGTGTGTATATTTGTGTATGTGTTAATGGGTGTGTGTATATTTGTGTATGTGTTAATAGGTGTATGTATATTTGTGTATGTATATATGTGGATGGGTGTATGTATATTTGTGTATATGTTAATGGGTGTATTTGTGTATGTGCGGGTGTGTGTATATTTGTGTATATGTGGTTGTATGTATATTTGTGTATGTATATATGTGGATGGGTGTATGTATATTTGTGTATATGTTGATGGGTGTATGTATATTTGTGTATATGTTGATGGGTGTATGTATATTTGTGTATATGTTAATGGGTGTATTTGTGTATGTGTGGGTGTGTGTATATTTGTGTATGTGTTAATGGGTGTGTGTATATTTGTGTATGTATATATGTGGATGGGTGTATGTATATTTGTGTATATGTTAATGGGTGTATTTGTGTATGTGTGGGTATGTGTATATGTGGTTGTATGTATATTTGTGTATGTATATATGTGGATGGGTGTATGTATATTTGTGTATATGTTGATGGGTGTATGTATATTTGTGTTTGTGTATATGTGGATGGGTGTATGTATATTTGTGTATATGTAAATGGGTGTATTTGTGTATGTGTGTGTGTGTATATTTGTGTATATGTGGTTGTATGTATATTTGTGTATGTATATATGTGGATGGGTGTATGTATATTTGTGTATGTATATATGTGGATGGGTGTATGTATATTTGTGTATATGTTGATGGGTGTATGTATATTTGTGTATGTGTGGGTGTACGTATATTTGTGTATTTATGAAAATATTTCTCGGTTGAAATTGTACGGTGTCGGAATAACACGAAATTCACACGGTCATAGAGAAACGGTATTCTGAACAAAACGCATGAATTTGTCATGCGTTCTCGTGATTTTAGCCATCTTAGATCGGTTAAAGCCTCAAATTTGCGTTTTATTATGAAAATAGGGTATTTTTGTAATAAAATGCATATTTGAGGTCTTAAACAATCTCAAATGGCTAAAATCACGAGAGCGCAAGGCTTTGTTCAGAATACCGTTTCGCTATGACCGTGCGAATTTCGTGTCATTCGGACATGGTAACATTATAATCGAGAAAATAAAATTAAAAAAAATAAAATAAACGACCCTATGATAGCGGTTCAGCCGGAACTGCTGTCATAGGGTCCAAATAAATCTTTTTTTTTTAAACCCTATGACAGCGGTTTTTTAACCGCTGTCATAGGTCAAAACCATATAACAGCGGTACCTATGACAGCGGTTAAAAACCGCTGTTATAAGTGATTTCTGTAGTAGTGAATGTTGAATTTTTCTTTTGTTTTATTTCCATGCCTTAGTAAGGGTATTTGTGTACTTTTCATCTAATGGGTCCCATATGGGACATTCAATGCAAGACCTTGTGCAATTTTGGACTGTATTTGCAACCATCCCATGTAAAATACTATCTTTGTATACACTATCCCTAGTAGTAAGTTTCTTCATCATACATCCTTGTATTTTAATACATAGCTCTCTCTTCCAGATTTCTGCTACTATGTTCCAAGGTCTTTCAATCTATTTAAACAATCTTCTATTTCTTTCTCCCCAATATAACCACGCCAGCAATTATCACCTTCTGCTTGAACTTCCATCTGTTAAGTGCATATTTCAACCACCTTATCCACCTCCCATACTGACTAGGGAAGTTTCAAACACTCAACCACTACATAATATTCTGAATTGAAGGTTTACGCAATCACAGGCAAAAAATAGGTGTTCCACAGATTCAAACACATTCCCACATAGCAGACAATTACATTCGTCCAACAATACAAACTTACTCAATCTTTCCTTTGTGAGGAGCCTTTTGTGTAATGTTAACCATGCAATAAAGGCATACTTAGGTATATTCATTCTGTTCCAGGCTATTACAGTCCCATTGAACTCTTCCCTTGTTCCTTAGATCCAATCATAAGTACTTTTTGTGGAATATATCCCTGATCTTGTGAGCTTTCACTTATTCTGAGCAAAGCCCTCTTTAATTTTATTCTTTACTAAATGAACTTTTCTCCACGCCCAACTACTATCCATAGGAGGGGTATATTCTCGGAATTCTTTATCATTGAGATAAACAGTACTCACTCGTTTCACCCATAGTGTGTTCTTCTTTTGAGAGAGGGCCCACACTTGCTTTTCTATGGTTGCAATGTTCCACACTTAGCAATTTTTCACATTGAGTCCTCCAAATTTCTTCTTTGTACATATATACATGCCAAGTGTACAAATTTTTTCCTTAAATATACAAGTGGTGTGTATTTTATACATTTGACACATATATATATATATATTATATATATATATAATATGTGAAATAGGAGATGAAACACAATCTGAAATAGAGGGTCTGGTTTATTTGACGGCTGGACATTTGAACGGGGGACCAAGAGTTCCTTGATCGGTAAGGCTAGTTTTGAAAGGATTTTGTTATATTATTAATGTTGGAAATAGAATATGGGTCATGGGTCGTCCATGAGGGCTTGACCCTACCCATATCAATTCGAATGAGTGAAAATGGAGGGAGTGGTACTCCAACTCCCTTTTCCTCTCTCCCTATTAATCTTATATTCAAAATAAGATAAAACAGACTTGAAAAAGAAAAAGAAAATTCGCAGCACATAATTGAGGAAAAAATACAAAGACATAGAAGTGTCATTTTGGTGTAAAATTGACAAAGGAGATTCATCATTTGAAGTATTTGGATCGTGGAAAGTATCTATCTCATTTTGATTGAGATTGCAGATGTTTTGGGGGCATCCAAACCGTGTCGAAGAAGTGCGAAACAACCAAGTTGAGATCCGAATTTGGTTAGTATTTAATTATGTTGAAATCGCATGTTGTATGTGATTAATTTCCGTCATCAGTATCAGACAAGTTTGGTTGTGTTCTAGACTTGCTTTCACATGAAAATATGATGATTACATGCCATGAAATGATGCTTTGCCATGTTTCCCGCTTTTATGTAAGATATGAGTTTATTCATGGTGATTTTGTCAAATATCCATATTATGCCTTAATTTTCAAAATGTAGCATGCCTAGACCATGTATAAATATTTTATGAAGTTATATGTAAGCATGCTTGACATTTGATGAGAAATTGAGTTTTTATGGTGATTTTTTCAATGACTTTAGATGCGATTTTGAACCTCATTTTTTTGTTATTATTTGTATGTTTACAATCCTTGTGTCAATGGCTTTCCAACCATATATTGCATGTTCAAAGAGGATTAGAAATGAGAGAGAGATAGCCTCTCAAAGTTGTGGTCGCGAAATTAAAAATCTGAAAAAATCTGGAAAATTTGAAGAGACGATGAACAGTAACCGTGATCAATCCCACTCGCGTGTACGGAGAGTGAGATCCACTCCCTATCTTAGAGTACTCCAAAAAATAAACGAAGACCATCGTTGGATTTGCCATAGTCACAAATGGGGGATAGCCAAAATTTCAAAGCCGGAAAACGATGGGAAGCTCACACACCCACGCGCCTAGGTGGCAAGTGGGGGCGCATGAGGTGACGTTCCGGGGCTGTTTTCTGCTGGAAAAATTTCTGTACAGTCAGAAATTAATTTTGTGATTTTTCGAATATTTACAATATATTTTGGGGCGACTAAAACATATTATTCTTGATTTTTTGAAATTAAAAAATGATAGAAAATTATTTTTTTGGTCAAGAAAAATTTTAAAATTTTTTAATTAATTTTTGAAATTATTTCTCATGTCTAGACTACCAAGATGAAGATTTTCGAACACTTCTAATATTATGCTCATTTTTCCTTAAATACTTTTAGAATTGTTTTTCCTAAATTAAATTGTTGGAGAATAATTGTTAATTTTTTGTCAAGTGTTAAAATCTTCATATTAGGTAATGTATTATGATTGGCTTTGTGCCCAATCTAATATCAATTTTTTTCGTAGATGGTGATATCCCAATTTACTTTAGTATCCTCCGTTGGGGAGTTAGAGTGAGAAGTACTCGTTTGCGTTTGGCAAAGTTAGAATTATTGAGACAGTTTAGAATGTACCTCAAGCATTTGCATTCTTTGCATGAACATTTTAAGATAATGAAAATGAAGTACTAGGAGCTACTTCATTTGGGTCTTTGGTGTTCCAGACCGAGAGAGAGAATTATGGAAAAATTCTCTAACTGAGTCTTGGAGAGGTGAATTTGATAGGATTTACATTGAAAATAAAGGCAGAGATCTATGTCTCTTGAAGTCTTTATTGATTAAAGTGTGGAAAAAGAGAGAGCTGGAATTCAAGACGAGAAAATTATTATCTTTGAGGATGAATAATGGCCCTCGACGTCTTTTGAAATTCCCTCCTAGAGATAGATTCTCGAATGTGATGATTAATATGGTTTCTCGTATGTATAGAAAGGCTTAAAGCTCGTTATGTTAGTAAATCACATGTATATACGTTCTATGCTTTGAAAAGTTGTTGACTTGTAGCTCATGTGCATATGTTTATGAAATGTATAAGTTATTTTCTTTATGACAACTTACATGTGTATGATAAGATGTGTTTTCTTATATATATATATATATATATATATATATATATCATGATATGCTTTGATCATGAAATTAAGTGGGAGTTCTAAGGTTGGTTCAAGTGATATTTACCTAGAACTTTATGAGATTTTTTACTAGGAAATTAAATTTGTGATAATGAACATTTTGACACGGATGATGATTGGACACTACGTGACCTTTCGAATTTGTACATTATGGTGAATTGTCATAAATGTTAATTTGCTTAGTACAAAATCAATGTTGTATAGATGGGCATGTACGATATCTCTAGTACGACCATGACAACCAAAATCTCATATGCGTATTGAGATTTTAGAATAGTACTAGATGAGTACTAATTAGTAGAAATTGTAACACGTCGTGTCATAATATTTTGGAATATGTAAAATTGAATTAGATGCTCTAGAGGGCAATAACCAAGTCATGTAAGACTTATAGTGAGTCTTCCTACTTAATATAAAAGATCAGTGAATTTACCAGAAGTGGAAAGCAATGTCCACTGCTTATGATGGCTTTGCTAGTTGTATGATGTATCATCTCCTATGCAAATGAGAAATCATACTATTGATTTATAAGTGGACCATAATACGTCCTTAAAACTAAACTCAATTGGGATTGTTGATTTTAGAATTGGGGTAATGACATTTTTTCATCTAAACTATTCGGGTTTTTGCACTTTTGTAAACAAACTTTTTTTTTTTTGCACTTTTTTATCTGAACTAAACGGGTTTTGCATTATTTTATCTAAACTTGTTAATTTTTTACACTTTCTTATCTGAACTACAAGGATTTGTAATTTTTTTTATACTTTTAGCATTTTCGGCGGAATATTCGTCGGAATTTCATTACATACATTGCATATGACCCTTTTAAGGGTAAAAATGACATTTAATGGTACTTGCAATTCACTATTTCTATCCTTTTAAGTTGAAATGATACTTTAATTATTCGAATTCAAAATAGCGAAACCACAACAAATTGTTGTTTCAATTGATAAAATCTCATATTTATCCTTTAAGAGATCACATGTGATGTGATACATATGATGGAACTCCGGCGGAATACTCCCGCTATTTCGCCAGAAAATGCTAAAATATAAAATTTTATAAAAATTAGTGTAGTTCGGATAAGAAAGTGCAAAAAAATAAAGTTTGTTTATAAAAGTGCATAAACCCGAATAGTTTGGATGGGAAAATGTCGTTACCCCTTTAGAATTTGATGATTAGAAGCATCCCTGAAATAAGAGAACAATGAGTTGTTTTTTGAGGGTGATACCAAATACTATTAGAAATTAAAGTCAACAAACACCGACTTCTCTTATGAGAAGTGAGTTCAAGTTTGTACATGCTCTAGCTAATAATGAAGACATCTAACGATCAAGTCTTTTATTTGTGAAAAAGACTCTCATAGTCGATGTTAGCCATTTTGTGTTTTGCACATAATAGGCTTATTGCTTCTATGTTAATGACTTAGAACTTTGTGGCTGATCTATTTTAAAGAGAGTTTGAGACTCTTACAGTAAATGAGATTATAACAAAGGGAAGTCATGAAAGAGACATAGGATAAATCTAGGGAGAACAACCTTAGCCACTAATGTGAGTAGAAGTGGACTAAAGGTAAAAGTGCTATGTTGATATACGATTGGTCATTCTACTCGTGTGTACCATGTGTTGAAACAATTGACATACAGTTGGTCAATATTACTCGTGTATGCATTGAGTTGAAAACATAGCACTTATAGACGCTTATTTAGTGCATTTTACACATTAAGCACTAAGATACTAAATCTTGTCCTATGTGGATTTAGGTTTATGGTTTCATGAAATCAAAAAGAGTATGAAATTCTAAAAGGATTATTTGAAGACGATCTTCTGAATTATTCTCCTAAAATTATATTACTCTTGAATTTGAGCTTTTTGACTTGGTTTGTATCTATAGAATAGATATACAAAGTGGTGCTACATTTGTTTCTTCTTGAATGGTTTGAGGGTGAATTGTGACCAACGCACATTGATTATTCGGTCATAATCAATATGTGTTTATTAAGTAATATGAACAACTATGTATGCACTTTTTTGCATACTTGGTAAATTCATAATGAATTAAGACACTAAGCTAGTAATAGAAACTCTCTGAATAACCTTCGTAGTTAGTTGTCAACCTGTGGTAAATCACATGTGACAATTTGGAGATGAATAAGTTGATCTTTCATTGTAGTTAATTCGTTTACACTTCTGTGATTTAATTAATAATGAGGATGGAAAATGAACCTCGTATCCCATTACTCCTTTACGTACATTGATATTGTCTATTTTGATTTCTCATTATATGAAATGTTACAGCGTTTCTTTAGAAATTATGAGAGAATCAAATTGATGAATATTTTTTTTTTGAAAGGTTAAATTCAATGGGACAATGTATTTGTATTTCGGAGATACGCAAATGATCTAAAAGAGTATGTGTTCTACGTGAACATCATGATCTGTAAAATTAGTATATCACAGAATGTTTGGAGATCTTTTTTTAGGGATGAAGAATCTTGAAATTGCTAATGTAATACCCGACTCTTTTATAATAAAATTTTTAAGTGATTACTGTATATTTGTGGTGTTTATATACGCAAGTGATAATTTATAGCGATTGAAATCTCAATTTACCATGAAAGAAAAGAGAATTGACTAAGAGTAAAACTGGGGGATTATATAATTGTGAGATAAAGTTGGATATTATTATAATTAATTAAGATCTAAGACTCCTCTTCCTTTTAAAACTAATCCTACTAACCCTAAAGCTGATAAACATATTAAACGTTTGGTTTAAGGAAAAAAAAAGAAGTTTCCTCTAATGAGCAAAAAGGGTCGAAGGTGGCGGCTGTTGAAACAGAGAAGCAATAATGGAACAAGTTCTATGAATCTCACAAGTCTAGAGTTCACGAGATAGTGGTGTTAAAGTTGGCGAGTGCAACACCAAATTATTGGAGTTTCAGGTAAGTGATTCTTCACTCTTCTAGTTATATACAATTATATATGTACTACTTTTGGTGCGTGTGTGTGTGATTTTTGAACTTGGATCAAGCATGCTTATATATATATGTATGGATTTGTGGGAAATGTCAAAGGATTTGATTTTTCTTGAGCTTGGATTTGAAAAAGTGAAAAAATGTGATTGTTGTATGTGATTGATATGTGGTTTTGTAAACGTGGTTATTGTGGAGGTGGTTTCTAAAACCCATTGTCTAGACCATTACATCATTGACTATTCCGGAATAGGAGATGGGCAACCGAGTATGTGAGTGTTGGTCAGTGACCCAGTATAGGGGGGTTGTGCCTATACCAGGACCCAGTATAGGAGGGTTATGCCTATACCAAGACCTAGTACAGGAGGGTTATACCTGTACCAGAACCTAAATCAGGGGGGTTAAACCTGTCCCTGACCATGATTGTTTTATGTGTTGGTTTTTACGTGGTGAATTGTCTGTGGGGATTTGATATTATTTTTAAAGTGGATTTCTCGTGAAAATTATGTGTAACCTTATTGTGTACTCTTGAGAAAATTAAAATATTATTTTGATGCTTGCTTGATCCGACTAGATGAGTGATGAAATTACTTATTGGGCCGTCGAGCTCATTCTTTTATTAACATTCTTTTTGAGATACCCAGAATTAGTGGAAAGGAGAATTTTGATGTCGGTTGACCAAGTTTCGAGGAGCTCGACTTAGAAGTTTCTTTATCGGTTTTAGTTAAATTCGAGTCGGTTAGACTTATTAGTTTTGAATCTTTTGGATTTAGAAGTCTTATTTATAAGAATCACATTTAGTTGACTGTACGAGAGATGTTTATTATTCACTAGAGAATGGAGTTATTTTTTAAACTTGATAGTAGAATTGGTAATATCGTGTTTCATATATTTTTAGGTATAGATGCTATATATCAATGCTATCCCTAGGTTAGCCTTGCAGGCTTTTGGGAGGTTCTCTGGAACTTGCGGCGGTTGTCATGGTCCCGGGGCTCGGGGTGTGACAGCTAAACCTCTAGTCAGGTTTAATGATCTGTATATAGTGGCTTTGTGCTTTTTAGATCACTTAAGAGAATTGTGTTCCCTAATTTGAGTGGGATCATATTTACCAAAGTGATTAACAAAACTTGAGTCATAATTTTGTGATATTTGCTTAAATTTACTGTTTCTAATAGTGGCTATGTGCCTTATAGATCACTTATGAGAATCGTGTTCCCGAATTTGAGTGGGAGCAAATTTATCGTAGTGATCAAGTTAGTTGCAAGCACAAAATATTCTCCGGAAGATTAGATAGAGTCTAATATTTTAGGACTCCGTCTTGTTCTATTATCTGAGAAGATTGAATTAATGCAATGAAAGAGTATTTGTAGAACTTAGTAAATCTATAAAAATGTATGCCACTAATAACTCGTGACAATTGCTAAGGAGGGGATAGTTGTCTGTGTGGCAGCAATTGCCCTCGTGGTAAGGTCGTAGCCAAAATGAGGTATTTTGATTTGAGATAATTGCAAAAAATCCCCCTGTGTTAATGCGAAATTGCAAAAGAAAACCTACGTTAACGAAATAGGCTAAACACCACCCTGTGTTATTCAAAAGTCTGCAAAAAGTCACTTTTTTGTTAAAAAGATAGAAAAAAATATGTGTTTTTCGGGTGAAATAACACTATTTTACCTTTTATTTTGTTTGGAAAGTGTATAAATGACAAAGAAGCAAGTCATTAAAGGTGAAAAACATGAAAAACACGCTCATTTTTTTTTCTTTCAAAAAGTGACTTTTTGCAGACTTTTGAATAACACATGGTGGTGTTTAGCCTATTTCATTAACATAGGTGTTTTTTTGCAATTTCGCATAAACACAGGGTTTTTTTTTTTGCATTTATCCCTTTAGATTTTCACATGGTTTAAAGATTTGAGTTGCATAGTTTCTATTAGCTATAGTGTTGTGAGTATGTTGAGGTCATCCAATTGTATATAATCAAACCAAGTTTGGATTCTAGTTCAACATTAAACGTGAGGATATTGAGAACTTTATGTGTTCTCGAAATCTACTAAAATGTTGATATTTTCGATTTTGAGGTACAAAGCCCACCGACTGACAAATGAGTTATATATATGTGTGTGTGTGTGTATCTTGAGACAAACTTATTTGCTAGAGGTGA
Organism: Buddleja alternifolia; assembly: GCA_019426215.1. Classification (NCBI taxonomy): domain Eukaryota; kingdom Viridiplantae; phylum Streptophyta; class Magnoliopsida; order Lamiales; family Scrophulariaceae; genus Buddleja; species Buddleja alternifolia. The sequence continues at coordinate 31,872,746 of CM033398.1, forward strand.
TACTTTTTTGTTTATTATGTTTTCCTTGGTTATTAGGGACATGTGAAATTTAGAATTATATCTAAGTGGACATGAGATTACATTTCTTGATAGAGATGTAATTGAAAAGATCTACATGGGAATGCCTTGAGAATTCCATAGACAAATGTCAACAGGAAAAGATGTGAACTTATAACCTTTGTGGCCAGAATTTGTCTTCAAAATAATGGAGTATGAGATTTTATGAATACATGATGTTATACATGTGTTTATATCTTCATAGATGTAGACCATTATTTTGTTGTCTATAAGTCCATTAAGATGCTTGAATTCTATCTCTTTATTGGTAATGTCTTATTAGCGGAGATGAGAAGGAGTTCATTATACCATTGAGATTGTTTTTCCTTTAACTAATGAAGTAAAGGACATGATGAGTAAAGTATTTGATTTTATGTTAAAATCCATGTAATCGTTAAAGATGAATCTAGCTCAGTGCCGAGATCCATGTTAGAGTTTTCTATAGTACTATTTTATTGGTCCCAAGTGACATACGAAAGGGTCTAGAAGGGGGGGGGGGTTGAATAGACCGTGAAGTCTTTTTCGACTTCAAAAATATTCGTATTAAAATTTGTTGGACGCTTGAAAAGTAGGCGCTTGACTAAGCGTCTAATGAAGACTTGTTTTAGAAAGTTAACTTAAACTTCAAGATATGAATACTATAACCAGATAGGTTTAAGCGTTCAGTTCTTTGATCAGTGTTAGCACAGCGGAATAATTTTTGAGTCTTCTCTTTTTAAAAGCTTTAGCATCACAAAGGGTGTTTGTAGTTGCTTAGAGCAGCTCCAATGGAGCGGAATTATTGTGCAATTTGCACTTTTTGCTGCTCCAATGGAGCGGCAAATCTCACGGCAAAATGGAGGAAATGAATATGGTGTGACACTATTCATCACGGCATTTTTTTGAGTGAGCAGGGCCCACAATTTTTGTTTTTTTTTAATGTTTTATTTATTTCAGTTTAGTATTATAATTTTGTATAGTTACAATTAAGTCCTATATAATTAGGTCTCCAAAAGTTGAAAAAGTTGTGATTAGATCCTATGTTTGTAATTTTTGTTAATTTATTATATATGATTTTAATTCAATTATGAATAATAGATATATATTAAAAGTAGTACAAAGTGCATATACAATATACGTTAAAAACATTAAAATATTCATTTCAACATAGATTATATTACACAAAATACCAAAATATAAAATTGTAATATCATAAAACAACACAATATATTTACTTGGATGAATATGTAATAAAAAAGTTGAGTGTTATTTGTAAAATAAGAGAATTGGTATAAATAAGGTATAGAAAGGAATATTCTAGGAAATATACTTTTTGTGTGAAAAATGGTGCAGTACATTGGAGTGTTATTACTGTAGCTACACAAAAATGATGCAAAAGTTGCACCATTTTTGTGTTGCACATTGGAGATGCTCTTAGCGTTCAATTGAGTTTTACTTGACAGATTTATGCAATGATATGACAATATGGAAATCGACTATAAAGTAAAGAACACAATATTTATAAGGTTCGTTGGGTGGTGTAATCCCAACTACGTCCTTCTTCTCTTTGAGCACTTGGAGGCAATCCACTAAAATGATTCTCAAAGAATCACACCGAGTCTTCTACAAATTAGAGAGAGATGGATATTGATGACTTGAGCTCCTTGACCACACAGATTTCTGCTCCAAATCATTTATATCCCCTTGCTTCTTTAATCCAGAAATAATGCAAGTATCCAACTTCGACTTCACACAGATCGCAAGGCTTGGATGGGTTTTTCTAAAAGTTTGTTTGATTTTGATGAAGTTCAAACAACTTGGTAATATCTCAATACTTATATGGGTTTTTTCAAAAAGAATGTTTGAGATATTGGTTGACTGTCTCAGGAATTTGAGAAAAGCAAAGAGATTTTTTGCTTGAATGTTCTAGCTTTTCTGAGAGTTTAAGGAATGAGACTTCAATGCAATAACAATTTTGCTTGTAGTATGTTGTTGTTTTTGGCTTGTTGTTGAAGTCTTATTTATAGGCAATCTTGGAAAAAGTGTCCGTTTGACACATGCACAGACGCATGTCTCTCACTTCCGCGAGTGAACAACCTTTGTCCTTTTTCCTGAAAATTTGTTGCACAAAAGTTGGTGCTGCAGTTTGCAAAAGTTGACAGTCAATGGGGTGGCTTCTCCATTCGTCCGAAAGAACTTATCACATTTAATGCTCTTATCATCATTTAATGCATTTGAAATAAATGCCCGTTGGAAATTAATGAACTGGGAATATTTGCATTAAACTCCTTCTGAACTTAGAATTAAAATTCATGTGAAATCAGTCATTGATAGATGCTCATTCATCCTTGAATAGCTTCTGTCCTACAATCAACGCTTGCTGTAGCTTGTCGATTGGACGCTCGAAAATCTTTATCTTCATTCAGACTTCAGGCGCTTGAGTCTTCAGACTTAACCATTTGATAAGCTCACTCAGAATTTATCATACGCTCAACCTAAAAAATACTTAGCCTAACAGTCTAGAATAAAATAAAGCAAAGCCTATAAAGCCTATACTGATCTAACGCTTCAAAGCTTATACATGATTTCAAAATAAAATCAAGCTTACATATTTTGGGGTCTAACATAAAATCCTAATTGTCATCATCAAAACATCTAACATGAAATTTCCTAACCGATTTCATAATGGACTTATAAGCTCATCAATACTCCTATAATATAGAGTTGTAGCCTTGAAATGTGTCTAGAGAGTCCAAATAGAAATGTCTAGACCACCATATTCCAATAGTTGTTTGTTTTTGAATCTTGAAGTACACTGTGAATTGTACTCGCTCCAACATTTATTATGCCATGGGTCATAAGGTCTTGTCCAATTCTAGTATGAAGTATTGGACAATAGTTGGTAAACACTGCAGATGATTTCCTTAGTATGGAGGAAAGTTGCCAAAAGAATATACATATGTGGATGTAAGGAGGAGATTTGGATAAGTGTGAGTCTGCCTCTGAATTTGCTTCTATTACAATGCTGAATCTAGAAGTAGCAAGAAGAAAACTTGTGTAACATTTGTGCACAAATAAAATTTAATTTGTGGTATGCATATTAGCATTGTCGAGTAATGTTTGGTTGAATTTGTTTTAAAGCAAATGGGAGTTGTAAGTAGTAATGTAGGAGCTGTAATTATATATATGTATGTATATATCGTGATAAACAGCCAACTAATGCTTACATAGAGGTCTTATTATTGACCTATTGCTGTGAAATCGAACATAGACACAAAATATAATTTTGTGAGAGATATCATTGTGAACCAATGAGTGATGTTGCAATAAGTGTATAGGCATTTAGAAGTGAAAGTTAGTGCTCAGCCTTAGACTAGAGATAGGTTTGTTGGTCAAGTTAGATCTCTAGAATTGTGTAGAATGTGATCTGTTTTGAACTAAAGGATGTTCATAGAGATTTATGCCCATAAATGTTTGACATTTGAGTGATGTGCTTTCTAAGCATGCATGTGATGATATGCACTCGATGTCTAAAAGTATGTCTGATAAGTTGAGATTGGCCCTTTCACACGAGCAATCACCTCAGACATTGAGTAATGTGCAGAGATGAGAAAGTTTTGATTTTGTGGCACACAAAATCAAACCCAGAGATGATGTCGTCTTGATTGATAATCAAGATGAGATTATTGTTATGAATTTATGTAATCGAAATGTATTCCCACCATCCGTTGACTTATCTAGTAGTCAGATGTGAGTTTTCTTGAGATTGTTATTGATAGGGGACGAACAAGAAGAAAACTCAAGCTAAGTGTTGAGATACACTTAAACTAAGATCTGTACTGTGTATTTGATTTGAATCATGACATACGCTTCCAAATAGGAAGAAAAACACTGTAGCACGTGTTTCATACCGCGTGTGCTTATATGACCATTGGAGTAATGAGAAAAATCCCTGCTTTCTCATTGTGTGAGACTCAGAGGTTTATGTAACCTAAATTATGCCCTTATGACTTTCAACTGTTTCTTAAACTTTATTTTGGTGTTGCTACTTTAGCATATTACCAATAGCCATGAACGATTCGACAATGCGGTATATGTCTAGGAAAAAAGCTATAATATAGTTAAGAGATTCTAGTGGGAAAGGAAGACTATCTTTGTCTGATGGAAAAATTACATTTTTGGTACAGTAATGTGGCCTGCACGTTTTTTTGGTACATTGATATGGGGGGGGGGGGTAGCAAGTTTAGTACACTATTAGGCAAAAAATTGGCAATTTCAGTACATATCGCCGAAAATTGCTGACGTGGCCGCCAGAAAATGTCAAAATTGGGGATTTTCCAAAATGGAGGGAAAATTGATGACGTGGCACTGGAAATTGCTGATGTGGCCGCCAAGTGGGCAACAAATTAATGGCGTGGCCGGCCATGTGTCACTTTTGTGGATTGAAATGCAATTTAACACAAATATTGAGGGCATTTTTGTCATTTTTCATCCACCCTATTCTCTCTCTACTTCATCTTTTTCACCTAAACACCCACTCATTCACACACACACACACATATACATACACGCAGACACACACACATATATATAAACACACGCACACACACACATATGCACACACGTAGACACACACACACATATACACACACGCAGACACACACACACACACATATACACATAAATACATATATACATAGCACATGTGTACATATGTATATATATTATAATTATATAGTAATATTACACACACACATATATATATATATATAAATAAATAAAAAAGTAATAATAAGAAACAGTATGAACAGTAATTATATACACATTTTTATATAGATATAAATAAGAAAAAAAAAAATTAAAAATGACTGTTCATCGTCTTCCCAAGAGGCGATGAACAGTAATATATATATACACACACAAACACAACCACAAAAATTGTACACACAGCAGCGGAAGTCGGGTGACAAGTGGTTGGTATTTGAATGGGGTTAAGGGGGGGGGGTGGTGTTGCAGGCGACGACAGCCATGCAGCCATTCTTTTTTTCTTTCTTTTTTAATGATCTGTTTTTTTAATTATTATTTAAATAAAAAATTCTAACCCTTGGATTATTCAAATCCGAACTATTGAATTTTTTTTTATTTTTTTAAGTTTATTTATGATGTCAGCAAGAAAATCCCCAAATTGAAAATTTTTCCGGTGAAATTACGGGTCACGTGCATGTCACATGGGAATTTTCGGCGCCACGTCAGCAATTTTCAGCGATATGTACTGAAATTCCCAATTTTTTGCCCAGTAGTGTACCGAAATTGTTCCCCCCCCCCAATTAATGTACCAAAACGACGTGCAGACCACATTACTGTACCAAAAATGCAATTTTTCCTTTGTCTGACACATATTTTGTATTCTTCCGAGGATCCCGCCAACACCGAACATATGTGACGATTGTTCGAGTAGAATTACAGTGAGTAACACTTAAAATTATATAACTATATGCAAAATTGGAGGAATATACTTGTCCATATGCGTATCTTATATAAAGAACGAATGAGGGGCTCAGAAACACCCTCCTCTGTTAGGGTGGTTATCAATATATATATATATATATATATAGTCATTTTCTATGATGAGTTTTAGTAAAGTCCTTGTGGAAACTCTTTATTGTTCCACACAAAAATATGATATTCATTTATTTATTTAGAAAATGTGGGCTCTGGGAACTTTATAGAGCTAAGTGCTACAACGTGGTCATTGTGTTGTGCTATTGAAAATGCTCTGATTCTTCACATGAAATAACGTGGGGAGCTGCCTCTAGAGTTTATATTGAGTCCCGAGTTCGTCGTTATAAATGTATGCATTTGATTCTAAAGACGCTTAAATATTTCGAATCGTTTGACATATCGTTCTGATATTGGTTATTGGGACCTAGGTTGGACGGTTCGCGAGGTCCGTTGAGTAGCATTGGGCTACCAGTAGATTGGTCTCGTCGTCCAGTGGCAAATTTGGGTGTCTTTTCAAGACTGAGATGGAGGATTATGAAACTGTGATCGCCGTCATCATGTAACTAGGCATGGCCAGTTGATTTGTGGTGGAGTAGCTCCCCACAAATGGAGGATAAGGTAGTAAATGTTTAGACGAGATCTAATACTGATTTGTGCCTGATCTAGTATTCACAGGAACAATTGTTATCATTCTTGCAAGTTGATATGAATTGTTTTAGTTAGTTTGATTGATTTTCCCGCTATTTATATTTTATTTCACTAAGCCTTTGCTTATTTATTTTTTATCTTTCCTATCCTCCAGAAATGGGGATTGATTAGAGCTTGATCAAGACCTAAATACCGCAAGATAGAATGTGTAAGGCGAGACCAAGGTGATTATGCGTTTGACAGAAACCAACAATTTCTTTGAGAAGAACATCAATTTTTTTTATGGAAGGAATAATACGCTATGAATTTTAAGATTAGATGAGTAATAGAGTTGAATTTGTTTGAAAACCGCGTTAAGTCACACCATGAGTATGGATTTCACACATGGTCCACTCTCGGGGCGTGACAATTTCAGTAGCAAAATCCATCTCTAATTTGAGATGAAGTTGTGTTCGTCTCTGAAGCCCTATTAAATTTTCTTGTATTGATTGCTCTTTTGTTTACTTCTACTTCATTGATAGATCTGATGATGTTGAATTGGAGCTTGAAGAAAAAGATGATGGTTCAAATTAAGGTTATAAATTACCACAATGATCGTTAAGACGTAGGCACTCAAAATGGAAGTTTAAGGATTTAAATTCCGTTGTAACAATATGAAATTAACGATCTAAGCAAGCACATGTTGTGTTTGGAATTAGAGGATTTGGGCATGAGAAAGAAGATTTTGAGAAATAATTTCAAATCATGTCCATTGGATCACATTTTGAACTAAAATGAGGAATGATATTATTTAATGCATTTCCAAGTATTATAAAATGGCTGGTGATAATGTCAGAGCAATTCTCATGTTGTCAGAGCAAATAACTGTCCATTGACATTTATACCCTTGAGTATTTCATTCCTTGCTTGGTCATCATCTCCTCTGTGTACCTTCGTATCATCAGGAATATGGATTACAAGATCCATGATTTTTCTGTGAAATACTTTACTGCTCTCAAATCCCCATAAAGCAACAAAAACAGAATTCCATAAACTTCTGATGTCTTGTTTGGTTTAGTACTACAAATCATTTTCGTAACCTCTTTTTTGGGAAAATATCACTAATAATCCCTGAAGTATTAAATTTGTATTATTTTGGTCCATAAAGTATTTTTTGTTACGCTACCGTCCCTAATGTTATAATTTAGTCTCACTTTGGTCCTTAAAGTATTTTTTGACTCACTTTGGTCCCTTTTTCGATTTTTATGTCTCACTTTGGTCCCTTTTTCGATTTTTACGTCTCACTTTGGCCTTTTTTTCGATTTTTTACATTTTTCCCCCCGAAACACTTTTATTATTTCCAATGTAACTTCAAGACAATTCAAATTTAATTGCTACTTGAACAAATTATATATAATTAAATTTATCATGTAATTAGTTGAGTTCAACTAAATTTTTTTTAAAAAAATTCTATCTTAAATGTGTGGAATATATATTTAAAAATATGTTATATTAATGGGTAAAAATATGCTATATCAATGGGTAACTACACCGTTTTAGAACTGAATTTTGATAAAATAAATTTAATACTTTTTTATAATAAATATTCATTTCCTAAATCTAATAATCAATTGCATTTAGTGTGTTGATTTTTTTTGTGATTTTAATGGTGCTACTTGTCCTTTGCTTTTTATAAAAGAAATTAATACATTAATTAGATTTAAGTAATAAATATTTATCATAAAAATTGTTTAATTTATTCTATCAAAACTTGGTTATAAAGCGGTGAATTTAGCCATTGATACAATATTTTTTTAAAATTTAAATTCCATATATTTTAGATATAGATTTTTCTAAAAAATTTATTTGAACTCAGCTAACTACATAATAAATTTTTTTAGTTGAACTCAACTAATTACATGATAAATTTAATTATATGTATTTTGATCAAGTATCAATTAAATTTGAATTGTCTTGATGTGGCATTGGAAATAATAAAAGTTATTTGTGGGTGGGGGGAGGGGGCAAAAATTTTAAAAATTGAAAAAAGGACCAAAGTGAGACAAAAAAATTAAAAAAGGGACCAAAGTGAGACAGAAAAATACTTAAGGACTAAAGTGAGACAAAATTATAACATTAGGGGCGGTAGCGTAACAAAAAAAACTTTAGGGACCAAAGTGATACAAATTTAATACTTCAGGGACTATTAGTGACATTTTCCCCTTTTTTTTATTTAATTTATGAGATGGGTCTTTAAATAATTTCCCTTTTTTCTTTCGAACAAATATATATTTCCCATTTTGAAGGTCATAAAAATTGGAGAAAGCTGCAATTACAGATGAACAAATGTAACCCATTTTTAAACTTTTGGTAATTTGGTGGTTGCAACTAGCATTGTTGAGATTGAAGTGGTGGTGGTCTAATGCTATGGAACAATAAATGGTAGATTGTCTTGGGGTACAGAAGTGAATTGAGATGACTGAGAGTAGAAATCGAGCAGTGGCTTATGCGGGGAAGAGAAGAAGAATTGGGGCAATTCTATGTCAGACGCATCCCAATGGTCCTGACATCTTCAACACCACACATTTTCATTGGGGTGAGTGGTATTTACATAGGTAGTTGGTGATAAAAACCACCCACCCCAACACAAATATGTGATGTTGAAGGGGCTAGGACCATTAGGGTGGGACTAACTTAAAATTTTCCGAAGAACTGGTGGGAGAGCCCCATTACAAAAAGAAATAATCTAAACAAGGGTAAAGTTGGAAATAAAGATAAATTGCTCTGGCTTTATCACCGGCCTTATGAAATACATAATTGGCTTAATTGCCTCTTTCATTTTTTTTTGGTGTGTATTTTAATTTGACTTTAATTATTTTGACTGCTGAGGAATCCAATATATAATGGTTCCAAAGTCAACTGAATTGGATTTCAAAAAAGACAAAAATTTCCAATTTGGAAAGAATCGGGGAATAACCGAATAAGTCCTAAGTGCATTAAAATTACCGTATTGTACTTATTGTATGCGAATACTCCCGTATATCATATCTGATACATTTTTTAGGTGTTCAAAAATATTTATATATATATATAAAAAAAAAAGAAAATTCTTGATATCGCGCATTCAATACAAAAATTTGAAACATCTGACACACCTTGAATACAAGACAAATTACTTTTTTTTAATGTTATACAATAATTTTTGGGCTAAAATATGAACATAGATAATGTTTTTGATCTTTTGTTAAAAATTAAAATGTAAAAATTAAATATATGATGAAAAAATTTAAAGAACTAAACAATTTTTTTTTATCTATGTCAATTAATCTATTGAATCAAATATAATTTTATATTTTATATATGCATTTATATATAAATGTATACTCAATATTTTGCATATCGTATCTTATACATATCCTTGTATCTGTATCTGTGTATCATAGTTTGTGGGTGGACATAGAGGAAAGTAATACGTACAATCAGCTTCTTGGCTAATGCCTATTCCACAAAAATAGCTACCGATGCGTGTCGTAGCACACCAAAAAAATTATTAATATTATCTTGATACCTACTAGTGATAGTGATAAGCAAAGGTCTAACCGAAATGAGAGCAAATTAATTGTAAATGTTAACAACTTGTGACAACCGTTGGGAAATATACATGTAGCCCAACTAAGCACAGCGAAAAATTAAAATTTTAGTTTCTAAGATTTAAACATGCGAGTTTATTAATCCTACAGGCTTACCACATATCATAGGCTTGCGCATCTCTACACTAATTATTTAAAAATTAAATAAAGAAAATTTTACTTTATTCGATTTTTCGTAAAAATTGAAGAATTTCTTCTTCCTTAACGTAAGCTCCCTAGCTTGCTCCTCGTTCCTTGAATCAATCTCTTTGTACATTGACTGAGACAAACCTATCATCTTTCTGGATCTATCTCTATAGATTTTGATTCCTAAGATGTAGGATGCATCTCCTAAATCTTTCATGGAGAATTAGGTGTATAACCATACTTTAGTCGATTGCATCATTCCTACATCATTCCCAATGAGTAGAATACCATCAATATAAAGTATTAAGAATGTCACTGCACTCCCATTGACTTTCTTGTACACACATGATTCATCTTCATTTTTAATAAAACCATACATCCTTATAGTTTCGTGAAAACAGATGTTCCAACTTCGGGATGCTTGCTTTAGTCCATCAATGAACTTTTGGAGTTTGGAAACCTTTTGCTCACTCCCATTAGATACGAAACCTTCTGGGTGTTTAATGTAAATCTCTTCCTCTATGTTTGCATTGAGGAAGACAGTTTTCACATCCATCTGCCGTATTTCATAATCATAATGAGCAGATATTGCAAGTAGAATCCTAATGGATTTAAGCATTGCTACTGGAAAAAAAGTTTCTTCATAGTCGATACCCTCTCTTTAAGTGTAAACTTTTTCCACTAGCCTAACTTTATAGGTTACCACCTCTCCATTTACTCCAAGCTTTCGCTTATAGATCCACTTACAACCAATGGGTACTATACCCTCTGGTGGATCTACCAAGGTCCATACCTTGTTGGAGTACATGGGGTCCATTTCAGATTCTATGGTACTTTGCCACTTTACCGAATCAATATCATGTATTGCTTCATTGTAGCTTCTTGGATCTTCATCCACTTGAAACTCCTCCTTATTACTTTCCAGTAAAAGACCATACCTCTCAGGTGGCCCTCGGATCCTTTCGGATCTTCTCGGAGGTTGTGTGTTAGATATTTCAGTGTTTTCTTGTGTTTGTATTTCCAAAGTTTGTGAGATAATTTATGGTTCTTGAACTTCTTCAAGTTCTATGAGCTCGCCATTTCTATCTAATAAAAACTCTTTCTCTAAGAATACTGTATTCCTTGAAACAAACACCTTTTGTTCCGATGGATCATAGAAGTAGTACCCCGCAGTTTCGTTAGGGTATCCCACAAATTTTCATAAGCTAGACTTAGACTCTAACTTATCTCTCACTTGCCTTTTGACATAGGCTGAACAACCCCATATTCGAAGATGTTTGTATAAGGCCGGTTTACCACGCTATAAATCATAAGGCATTTTGGGCACAAATTTGGAAGGCAATCTATTTAATAGATAAGCCAGAGTTTTTAAGGCATAATCCCATAAAGATGGAGGAACTTTAGTGAATCTCATCATGGAATGGACCATATCCAATAAAGTCCTATTTCTTAATTGTTTTTCTACTTCATTCCTAAACTCTTTGAACTTTTCAAAAGCTTCAGATTTGTGTTTCATAAGGTACAAATATCCGTACTGTGAATAATCATCTGTAAAAGTAATGAAGTAAGTATACCTTCCTTTAGTACTTGTACTAAAAAGACCACAAACATCCGAGTGGATCAAATCCAAGGGATGAGTGGCACATTCAACTTATCCTACAAATGTTGACTTGGTCAATTTTCCTTTAAGACAAGATTCACAAGTAGGCATGGTTTCCTCTTCCTTAAGGTTGAGTGCACCTTTCTTTGCCAATTTTTGCATTCTTTCTTTGAAAATATGTCCTAATCTAGCATGCCACATTAGTGTACTATTTAAGTTATCTTGTTTTCTTTTGTTACTATGTTGAATGTGAAAGACGAAATTAATTGGTTTAACATTGTATAAACAATTCGTCAAAGTACTAGTAAAAAGTAAAGAACAACTTTTAATAATGGAACACTTTTCATCTTTTATTAAAAACTCAAAAACCCCTCCATTTAAAATAGTGATGGAGATAATGTTCTTTATTATACTAGAAACATAAAGACAATTATTTAAAACTATTCTAATGCATTGCCTAATGCCAGGTTGACCGTCCCTATCGCTGTGGCGGCAACTTTTGCTCCATTGACAAGTCTCAGAATAATCTCATCCTTTCCTAGCATCCTACTTCTTGTCATCGCCTGCAAATTATTGCAAAGATGTGATGCACAATTGGGAACTCTTCCCTTTCCCTTTCTTTGGCTTCTATCTTCTTGTTCTTATGGGAACTCTTACCTTTCCCTTTCTTTGGCTTCTTAGCCTTAGAATGGGTATAGAATTCACAAGTAGGACTGGCTTGTCCTTCTTGATGGTGGCTTCTGCAGTCCTTAACATGCTTAACAAGTCAGGCAAGGTTGCCTCCAGACTGTTCATGTTAAAATTGACCACAAATTGGTTGAATGAGCTAGGCAAGGATTGAAGTACAAAGTCTATTGAGAGTTCACTGTCTAGAAAAATGTCAAGACTTGCGAGCTTCTCAATGAGCCCAATCATCTTTAGCCCATGTTCTTGGACATTTGACCCCTCATTCATACGAGCTCTGAAAAGCTCTTTAGACACTAAGTACCTTTCCCTCCTAGACTTTTCACCATACAACTCTTGTAATTGTTTGAAAATATCTGTAGCACTTGCCATATTTTTGTGTTGCTTTTGGAACTCATTCGACATCGATGCGAACATCATGCACCTTGCTTGGAGGTCACCATTTAACTATTTCTTATGAGTTTTGATTTCCTCCTCCTCAGCATCCTCGGACAGAGTGGAGAGAGGTGCATCAATCAAGACGCAGGCTCTATTCTTAGAGTTGAGCACTATCTGAATGTTTCTAAGCAAATCGGAATAGTTTGGTCCAGTGAGTTTGTTTGTGTTGAGAATTGTGGAAAGCAGGTTCGTAGCCATCGTAGATATCTACAAATTAAAGTGAAACGAAGATTAAGAGGATGTTGAATACATTATGTGTAGATATGATTTTAAGGTCTTTTAATCATACATTACCTCCCACTATTTAATTCAAATTCAATAACCCTCATTAAGGAATTCGAGAAAAACAATTTTTTTTAGTCAGTTTGAAGTCTAAAATAATTACTACATACCCCAATTTTATGGACACATACAAGGTAGACAACACTTGCTAATTACATCTCTATGTAACACTCAATTATTTTATCTCATGTTTCACATGGACCTCAATTTTATGCGCCCCCATGTTACTCATATGTTAAGTTAGACCCATCAAACCTACATGTAAATAACTCACTCCAAAAATTTCGCTTGCAATGGTCAACTTAGAGGATAAATTATCCATGTGCATCTCTATGCTTAGTAATAATGACGGCTTTCTCATTATAGAAAGTCTCATTGCAATGGTCGACTAATCTAAATAAGTAGCACCGACATGTTATTACTTTTGATGGTAGGCATGGAATATTAAACCCCGTTTAATTTTATCCCATATTAACTTAAAATTAAAATCATTAAGATTTTATAAATTTATCAAAAAAAGTAAGGGATTTTTAATATATTATGAAAGGGTCTCATCGTTTCGATTATCTTATCTAAGTCTCTATCCTAAACATGCCCAACAACAAATGAAATGAAATAAACCATATCATAATCATAATCTTAAAAATATGTATCTTATACAAACATGCATCTTATACAAAGAATCATGCATCTCATAAAATCATGCATCTCATACATAATATATAACATGGAGATTTTGGGCCATATCTAAAGCGAGGATCGAATGCCGGCAAGGCGAATAAATAAATAGCAGAAAGTAAACATGCTTGTACAATCCTAATGGCCTCAAAATTCCATCATGCATATCAACTCATGAAAGCATATGTGAATTCTTAATTTACCAAATATTCCTCATAAATGAAATTAATTTGAGGTTTTTCAATAAAACTTAATTTTTTCAAAAATAAATAATTTAAAACACCTCTTAAATAAAATAAAATTTTAGGAGAAATTCAACACACGAAATGGGTCAGCGACCGGTTACCTTACACGACCACAAATAGATTCCAAATCTATTCTTCTATCGCATAAAAGCATGGCTGAATGGTAGAAAAACTCAAATTATTACTTTCTGGTCAACCCCTTTAATTAATACTTTGACCGAAAATAAAAGGTTCTTGAAACCATTCTGTGTTCCAGCGAAATAGAATCCGCCTATTCTAATCTATTACACGTTTCAATCAACCAATGGATAGGCCCCATCTTTTGATACATATAAAATATGTGAATGTTGCATGCACGTATTGAAAGATTGGATGGTTACCATGCAATTCCTAATTGCACATCAATAATATTTCTAACTCTCAACTCCAATTGAATTTGGCTGCTTGTTGGCCGTGTAAGGCATGCAAATCCAAATTGCATAATTTACTTCCAAGAATTCTATCTTATTTAACATTACATGGTTTACTACAATTGGAATTCTAATTCTCATTCTTATGTATCACACAATGCGCACACCGCTTGGCACTTCGGCCCAGACGACGGGTCGGGTGTCAGAGTGTTCAAAACACCTCACTTGATTCCATTTTTATGAAATCTCATTGCATACATTAATTTTCAGATTTAAACAACTTTTAAAAACTAAAAATAAATAATTTTTTTATGAAAATCCCCATATCAATAAAATTCATGAATTTAATAATTTTAAATTGCATCACATGTAACCATTAAAATAAAACGGATCATGCATAATGATACGCGAGCCTTAGGCTCTGATACCACTGTTAGGAAATATACATGTAGCCCGACTAAGCATAGCGAAAAAATTAAAAATTTTGTTTCTAGGATTTAAACGTGCGAGTTTATTAATCCTACGGGCTATCACATATCATTGGCTTGCAAATTTCTATACTAGTTATTTAAAACTTAAATAAAGAAGATCTTACCTTATTCGTTTTTTCGTAAAAATCGAAGAGTTTCTTCTTCCTTAATGTAAGCTCCCTAGCTTGCTCCTCGTTCCTTGAATCAAACTCTTTGTTTTTCCCTTTGATGAAGATTTCGAATTCCTCCACCAAAAACGTCTTTTGATCGGATTCTTAATTCACTTCAGAGACCCAACTGTTTCTCTTCTATAATCTTTAGCTAGATATCCACAACCCGGATGCCTACTCGTTTAGAATCTTTAGCTAGGTTGATTTATAAACGTTAATTTTAACTCTAAGGAATAGTGTATGAGATTAAGGTGAAAGCAAAAATTACTTCTCTAAGTATTTTGAAAGAATTCTTGAATTCAAGATCTTGATAAATAATCAAGAACTCAAGAGCACTATATGAAAGAGAGAGAGAGAGAGAGAGAGAGAGAGAGAGAGAGAAACAATTTTCTATGCAAGAGGAACGAAAATTTTGGCTTCAAAAGTCATTAGATCAATCCCTACTAGTCCTATTTATAGAACTAGGTTTTTGCAATTCTTTATCATGTAGAATTCTTCTACATTAAATCTTTTCCATGCAGAAGTAGAAGACTAATTAATTCCCAAATTAAACTCTTCTATTTTAATTAGTTTTCTTTCTCTCCAAGAAATCTTATTTCCTTTTAGGAGAAAATTAATTAAACTCCTTTAATTATTTTTCTTCCACCAAATTTTCGACCAAGGCTATAAAATAAGCCTTTTAATAATTAATCTATCATACTAGATTAATTAAAAGTCTCTTCTAATTAATTTGGGCTTACCCAATTAATTAAATGCTTTATAAACTTTTACCAAACATCTTTTGGATTTAATTTAATATCCATCCAACTATTGAATAAATAAAAAGTCTTAATTAATCAATTTAATTAATTAATATATTAACTCAACTACTTTGAATTAAATTCTCTTAGCTAAGAAATGGATTTGTCCGAGTATTGTGTGTGACCCTTTAGGTTCACCAACATACTAGTAATGGATTCATAACCTTCATGATTTAATTTGGACAGTTAAATTATCTTGAATAATTAAACATTTTTAATTAACCATCTTATTATTTAACCTCCATTAAATATAAGATACCCATAAATCAAAGAAAAGTTTCTAGCTACTTATCTTGAAGACCTAGATGTAGGCGATTCAAAGTGAACCTTTCCAATCGCGTATTCCATGCAAGTGAGATTCTTCCATCAACTAATTTCCTAATTAAATTAAGGATCGATGAATCTTATTGGTCGAGATCCTTGTAAATTCAATCTTAATACTTTAAGTGTGTTTGACTAGTGATTAATTAATTCAAGAAACTCATTTCTTAATTAACTACTTACTTGCCTTGACCAAGGACTAACTTAGTCAAACCACTTTAAATATTATAGAAAATTCACTTCTTCATCTAGACAAGTGATAGATCCTTTGTTTTCAATACCAACCTCCATATACGAGTCACTACACCCAATCACCAGTTTATAAGTATCCTTATAAAAGAATTGGCACAGGAGTCAAAGTGCAGTGAGTCAATATACAAGATTACTATGATGACTCAAGTCAAAGAATTAATCTTGGTCTATCTTGATTAAGAAACTTCTAATTCGACATATATATAAATAATTCCAATATAAGAAGTTTCAGTCAGGGTAATCAGTGAACTTGTTCTCAACAAGTACCCGCGTATGTGCATTTGTGTCAACTACATTAATATCTATAAAACGAGACATTCTCTAAGTAAGAGTGTGCATCATAGGTGCAAGTCTATCCGAATTATCAATGTCCCATCTTGATAATTCTATGATTTGGACAATATTTAGAAATCACAGCCTCAGAGACTTGTTTTATGATATCCATCCAATGAAATATCAAGTCCCATAGCTATGTGTGAATTCTAGGGACTTCATCATACAGTTATAACAATATAAACATAAGTTGAAGAAATGCCTTTTATTAATATAATGTAAAACGAAATTGTTTATTACAAGAACAGATAAAGAAAGCCTATCTCGGGTTGGCTCGTAGCACACTATTCTAACAACAACGAAATAAAAGGTGGGTGGGGTTGGTTGGTTGCAATTGTAAGATAACTAAACGTAAATGAAAGTAAAGTGCGCAACTATACACGAGATTTAAACAAAAAGGAAAGCCCGGTAAATTATACTTACCCATCATCTTCTCGATTTGATCATAGATATGCAAGATTAATTCTACTAAGTAGCCAACTAAAAGAAACAATGATAGCATATGAACCTCTTGCTCTTTTCTTAAGTGTAATTTATCAACGGATAGCCAATCGATAAACCCTAACTCCGGAAACGCATCTAGAGACTAGGCTTTTAATTCATTTAAGGAGAAGCATTAATCACGAAAAGGGAGTTGACATCAAGAGTTAATCCATCTAGTATGAATTAAACCTAATGAACTTGATTTTTCCTTAAGGACTAATATCAAATATTTAACAATATTAATCACTAGTTGCTACTAAATAAAGCCTTAATTGATAGCAATTTAACCTTAACTACAGTGGATCAATGAAACATAAGAACAACATCTAAGTCAACCATTTCATCAAAAACTAAGCATGCATTCAAGAAAATCAAATACTCAACATAGAAAGTATATTAAGAACATTAATCTCACAAATCAATATGATAGTAACAAATTACAATTGTCCACATGAGGTTATTTAGCCTCTAAATGTCATCTTCCAAGCTAAAATATCTGAAAAATTGTAAAACGACAAAGAGAGAACAATACTTTGGGAAAAAGACACCCTATAATGGACTAAAGACATATTTATAGAGGTAAAAGTCGGCTTGCGCTGCAGTGAGCCTTTTTGCTCGCACACACTACCTTGCACGTCTTAATTTGAGTTGTCTTCTTGGTTGATCTCGAACCTCTCGACTTCATCTGAGGTTCTCAATCTCGTTCAAATTCGTATCTTTTCTCGCTAAAAATTCCAAACATCCTTGATAAGTCCATATTTTACATTGTTTTATGCCTTATTTTACTATGATTTGATCGGTACTTTGATCACTTTTTATCCATCATAATGCTTTGATTGGTATATATATTTTGTTTTGTAGGATAAATGTTGATTTACACATGAAAGAAGAGAAAAGAGATCCAAATTGAGCTTGAAATTGAAGAAAGACACAAAAGAAGATAGCTGACGAAAGATTTTACACAACGTTCACAGAGAAATGAGATTTTTGTCCCCACGAATCAGGCTTAGGTTTCTTCTCCAATATTGTAGAGCTATATCTTATATTCATGTAGCAACTTGAATCATTTCAATCCGATATGCATAGAGATATTTATGAACCAGTTATTAAAAGTGCAAAAATGCTTAAACAAGACCGTGGTCCGAAAATTCAGAAGTGATTTTGGTATAAATTGGACCGCGGTCCACTTTTCCGAGCCCTAACTTTTATATTTGTAAATTTTGGACTTAGTGACATATTTTTCAGCCACCAAAATGACTTTTCTTGCTCTTCATGATCTAAGGAAGACATCCAAGGTCCCAAGAAAGCTTGAAGAGGCAAAAATCATCATCAAAGCTTGGATTCACTTCTTGTGACATGGAGTTTTTCAATTTCCCCTATTAGAATAGTTCTTAGCTATGTCTTTTCGGGATTTTGAATTTCTCTTTGTCACAATTATGAACTAAGCCCCTTTTGATTAGGTTCTATGAAGACTTTGTGATGTTTTGTGTTTATTGATTCTTAGTTTACCAGATTAATTATGTTCTTTGTTACATATTTGATTTTGTACCTAATGCTTACATATGCTTGATCACCATATGTTTGATATAATGCTTTGTCTTGAGACCGAGAGGAGATAGATAAAGGTAAATCATTAAATCAAATATCATAACGTAAAAATTAACTAGAGATAGATTCAATTTCGTTGTATTGTAGCCTTTTGTGATAAGAAGACCCAATTGAATGTAGGATCTTCATAAGCAAGGAATTCATAAGCAAAATCTCACCTTCGATCCAATTTTGCAGAATATCTATCGAAATTTCCCGATATTTATCGATATTTTCCGAAATCTTGAATTCTTAATAAAAAATACTTTGTCAAATATCCACCGAAATATTGACCATACTAAAAAAAATTTCAAAATTTTGTATTCTTGCCCCTTCTGCATGTACTATACATTCATTTTGGAAAGTGTGATCTTTATGTCAACTCTTGTGCAAATAAGTCATGTACTCGCTAATTCACATTAGATTTTTTTCACAGAATATATTTATGGGATGAATACGGTCGAATATGTTGTGCCCGTTGTGGTTCAACATAATACAACATTAGAAGGATATTACCATCATTATATGCAGTACTACCAACATTCAATGTTATGGGATGAATACTGTCAACATTTGACTAATAATTTGTACATGCAGTACGAAAGTGGAGGGAGAAGAGAGACCAATGATTTCGATCCTCCAAGAAACTCAATGTGGTTTTAAATAATGATTTGTATTAAAATTGTTGTATTTTGTTTTAATGAAGTTCCTAGGAGATTTGATTATTACTTTACTCTCAAATCATATTTATTTTATATTTTTCGCTACAGATTTTAATAATACTACTTAACAAAATTCATTATACATACATTATATATACAATATTATTTATGTAAAAGATGCATAATTATGATATTTAAAGTTACACAAAGTTTGGTTGCAAATTTCCAAATATTTCTATAAATATCCATGATTTCTTTAAAATCCATATCGAAATTTTGAATATCCCCGAAATTTCCATCGAAATTTCCGTAAATTTACTACCCCGATATCGATACCGATACCGAAATTTAATACCTTGCTTAGACCTTGAATGCATGTTAGTTAATTTAATCTTTGCTATAGAGATCAGGGTCTTAAATTTCGTCTGAAATCTCAAAGTTTCGGGTTTTCGGGGGTCCCGAACCAAAATCGAACTTTCGATCCAATTTTGCAGAATATCTTCCGAAATTTCAATCGAAACCCAGAATTTTTATCGAAACCCGAAATTCTCCGAAATTGAAAATAATTTTTTTCAAATATCCATTGAAATTTTGCTCGAAGCCTGAAATTTCCCAAAGTTTTGACCGAAACCCGAATAATATTTTTGTAAATATTTTATAGTTAAAAATTAGGGTCAAATGATTATTCATATTAAAAGAAAAGATAATAAATACCAAATATGTAAACCAATAAGCAATAAATTTAAATACGAATTTGAAAGTGATATTAGATAATAAGTTAATAAAAATTCGGATCTGAACACAATTTTTTTTTAAAATAAGATCTCATAAAAATCCTCTTAGAAGCTTGATGTGGTTTTGAATAATATTTTTTACTAAAATAGTGGTACAATTTATTTTAATGAAGTTCTTATGATCTTTGATTATTATTTTATTACCATTATTTCATATTTTTCACAACACATTTTATTCATTCTTTTTAACAAAATTCATTATGCATATATTATACGTGGAATGTTATTAATGTAAATAATGCATAATTATGATATTTAAAGTTACGCAAAGTTTTATTGTAAATTTCCAAATATTTTTGTAAATTTCCATGTATTTCTATAAATTTTCAAGATTTCTTTAAAATCGAAACCGAAATTTTGAATATCCCCGAAATTTCTATCGAAGTTTTCGTAAATTTACTACCCCAATATCGACATCGATACCGAGATTTAATACCTTGATAGAGATATAGGAAGTTGTTAACTAGTATAGGCTCATTATTTCAAGAGATTGAGTAATAGATATCTTCGAGGATTCCGCCATAACAAGAACGTTCTAATAATCCGGGTAACTTAGAGTTGATGAACACAAGAGAGAACATAGTTGGATCATAGCCTAATAATCGCTTCCATTTGATATCTTATCGCTTTTATTGCTTTATTTATATAGTATAATCATCTCTCATCTTTTAAACCGATTTAACTAAGAAATGAGAATATAGTAGTCTCGGTACTTAGATTATAGGAGTCCCTGCAGATACAATAAATTCGGACTTAAACATCCACTTTACTACTTAGGCGGCCTAATTCTCTTGCTAGGATTTTGTCGTGTCAATCCTACAAGATAAAATTAAGAATTTAGGATATTGGTTAAAACATAAGAATTAAAAAAGATTATTAAACATATAAAACATGTATCAACTACCTCCTTTGGTTAATGTAGTTGATATATTGAAACAAAGTAATTGAATAATACCTGATCACCATATATGTAGTAAATGTGAAACTTTTAACATTGAGTAATTTCAATTTATTAAGCAAGTGATGAGTTATCAAAAAAGATAAAAATTGAACTTTTTATTATAGCATAAAAGATAGTATAAAGGCTACAACTAACTTTCTAAACATTTTATGATTTATAATTTCTTGGTAATTAGCTGGTAATTACCCAATTAACGAATATATATACATATACATATACATATACATATATATATATATATATATATATATATATATAGGATGTGGATCAAATACATCCCAATCCATTAGGTAAGATCTAAGACCCATTTTACACCATTGATTCAAGTTGATCCTAAGGTCTAAATTTAATACCTTTTTCAGTTTTAATAATTTGTTTTAATTATGTAAAGGGCATTATAGTCATTAAGCTATAACTAACACATGCAATTAATATACAGGATCAAATCAAATCCCCCTTTTTACGCGCCATAACCGATTCCATTTAATCTTTCCATACTCACGTCTCTCAGCAAAATTGATTCGATATATGTTTTTTGCCCACTCATTTCATCATCAAATCGGCAATTTCCAGTAAAATTCACCGCGTAATCTTTCCATAATCACTTTTTCAGCAAATTTGATTCGATATATTTAGTTTGCCCATTCAATTCAGTATCTAATCGGTTGTTTCCAGTAAAATTCAGTGCACAATCTGTCCATAATCCCGTCTTTCAAAAAAACTGGGATCGATATATTCATCGCGCATCAATTCGGTTTCAAATCAGTTTGTTCGCGACGATCGTGTCAATTAGTATTGTCAATCTCATGGCATCATCAGTTTCATGATCATATCGGTTTATGATATATGAAGACAGAGAATAGAAGAAAGGAATAAGGGGAAGAAAACATCACAATTAGTGATTTTAAACCATCATACAGTAGTTTATAACACATTATACATTATCTTATAAACCATTATACACTACAATACAAACCATTATACACTGTGAATTTGATACACAACTATATAGAATGGTTTAACAGATTATAGATTAGATTCATTATTATACACTACAATACAAACCATTATACACTACAATACAAACCATTATACTCTACAATACAAACCATTATACACTGTGAATTTTATACACAAATATATAGAATGGTATAACAGATTATAGATTAGATTCATTATTATACACTACAATACAAACCATTATGTACTGTGAATTTTATACACAACTATATAGAATGGTATAACAAATTATACATTAGATTCATTATTATACACTACAATACAAACCATTATACAGTATGTTATAACACATTATACATCAAAATATACATTGTGTGTATAAATCAAATATTATACAGTGTCCAATAAACCATTATACATTATGGACTAAGCCATTATACAGCGTGAGTTTATAAATCATACAGTTAGAATGATCTAATTTAAAATTATATAGTATATATTACACAAATATGCAAGCCAATTAAACAAAAACACAACATTGACGAAGCAATTTCTTGTTTTTTGTAATTTAGGGCTTTCTTCTGCCGATAATCGTCAAGCTTTTTTGAGTGAAACTTGTGCCGATAATCTCTGTAATTGGGATTTCTGTTTTCTGGGTGAATCGAACGAAATATAAGGATGATATGATTATATATATTGATTGCATGAATCGTGGCCTGAGATTGAGAGATTGGAATGGAAATCGTGGCTAACAATTTGGGAAAGATTTTGGGGGAGATCCTGTGCGTTATTTTTGGGAGGTGGATGATGTATAATTTTACTAGTTTGTCTATTATACCCCTAATTCATTAATTTTCAATTTTTCCAGCCTGTTTCTGTTTATGATTTGGACTGTTGGATTTAATTGATCCAATGGTATATATTGAGTCTTATATCTTATCTAAAAAAGGGTATATATTAGATCTTGACACTATATATATATTATATGATCACTCTCGTTTGTTTGCATTTTGTCGTATCATATTCAATACTTAATGACATGTTGAAAAGCAGTAGGTGTCGAACTCTCAGTTTCAGGTACGGAAAAATTCTTGTATGCATCCAGTGTGGGACCCAGTTGCATGCACCAAGACACAACAAAAACAATAAAAAAAAATGCATATTCAATTCAAAAATAAGTCAAATATTTTTTATTATTCTTTGTTGTGTCTTGGTGCATGCAATTGGGTCCCACACCAGGTATATACAAGAATTTTTCCTCAATTACGTATATATTTGGGTGGATGGGTGGGTTGGGGGGGGGGGGGGGGGGAGTTGGTTATCCATCAATAAGCAACATCAATAGGAAATATCATAGCCATTTTTTCTCTTCTCTTTTGTTTTTCTTCCTGAAAATAATATTTTTAGAAAACATTCACTTTAATTGCTAACTACCCCAAGGAGTAATTATCAAAAACTACAATAATCTTAAAATCAGACCAGACTATGTTAGACCTCATAACAATAACAAATCATTTATACATTTTATTCATATGGTTCAGGTTTTTCGGCATGTATTAACAATCACCTTTACATGAAATTAATGTTTTTTGAATTAAGTGTTAAATAATATTTTGAAAAAATCACCAAAATTCTCCTAAAATAAATTTTTCTAACAAAAAAAGCCATGAAGATGTTTTTCAATCTCAAAAACTCATTCTACAAATTAACTTTTCACTCAAAAAACTCAAAAGTTGGGTTAACAATTTATTGGACTAAATTACCCTTTATTTCTGAAGTTAAGAGTTTATCAATTGATTTTTATCTTATCGAAATCTTTGTGTTTTGAAATTTTCAATTTATAAATTTTATTATATGATTTTTTTTAATTTTCATATTAAATATTTCCTTATAACTTTTTTTTAAAACTTTGATATTGTAGTTATCCGAAATACCTTTTTAAATTTTTTTTAGAAGATAAAAAATTCAAAATTTTACATTAAAATCATAATTAATATCAATTATAAATATAAAAATTCTAGCTAAGTAAATTTTTAGACAACATTACAATAAATTAATTCTTAATGTAGAAGGCTAAGGACAATTAAGTTTATAAATTTATTAATCCTAAATGTTGAACTTTTTTTAACAAAAAATTAGTGACATGGAATTTTTGGATTGAAAACTCTTATCATGAGTTTCTTTGGATATAAAAGTTTATTAAAAAGGTTTTTAGTAATTTTCCCCAATATCTATCATGCCACACATATATTTATTTACAAAAACCTAAAAAAATTAAATAAAACATGGCTAATTATAAAAAGGATACAAATTAATTTATTACAAAAATGAAATTAAGGCCTTGTTTGTTTATATTTTTGTATCTTAAATCTTAAAATTCTAAAAAACCACACTACAAACTATTTTCATCCAAATTTACCTTTACTCAACTTCACTTTCCTTTTTTTTTTCTATATAACTACCTATATCAATCACTACATCCTCATTTTACACAATAATCAATTACTCCAACTTATAATTTTCTCTTTCTTTTTCATATTTTACAAATTTAGTTTTATATTTAACCTATCATAGATCAACCAATCATTTTTTATTAGACATACTTTACAAATTTCAATCATTTTAAGAAATATAAACAAACACAACATACATCACATCATTTTCACACGAAGCTCCGTAGTATGCATTTCTCGAGAAATTTTTAGGATTCTAACTCAAAAACATAAACAAACAAGGCCTAAACTTTCAGTTCGAATTGATCACACCCAAGGTCTAAAATCTTGGTATCGGTATAAATATCGGGGTAGTAAATTTATGAAAATTCCAATGAAAATTTCGAAAATATGCTAAATTTCAATTTCGATTTTAAAGAAATCATGAAAATTTACCGAAATATTTGTGAATTTACAATTAAACTTTCGATAATTTTAAATATCATAAATATGCATCTTTAACATTAATAGTTTTGGGAGCACAATTCGCCGTTGGATTGTAGTTGGGCATGGCGGAAGCTGAATAATATTAAAAGGAAACTTCAAAGTGGATATAATCAGAACATATGGGTAGCAACTTCTACATGTATTTACACCGTTAAAAGTGGGTATGACTGGCTCAAGGATGACTTTACTGTCTTTAGACAAGCTAAGACTCTGTGGAATAAATCAAACATACCAAAACATTCATTTATTTTGTGGTTAGTCATGCATAGAAGATTGCTCACGAAACAAAGATTAAGTCGCTTTATACACTTAACTGATTGTTGTTGCATTTTTTGTGGTGATGGTATAGAAAACATACAACACTTATTTTTTGATTGTGGTTGTGTTAGACAATGTTTGCAATTGTTGATGAGTAAGGTGGGTTGAAGGTTGGAAATATAAGATGCATATTGTTATTGCGGGAGTAGCGGGGATGGTTTATAAGATTTGGGAAGAACGCAATGCTAGGACATTCAACCAAGTAGAGAGGACACCAAATACTTTGTTTGCTCAGCTGAAGATGGAATTACAGATTCGGATTACAGGGGCAAAGAAGAGAAATTTGACTAGTGGAGATTTAGATTATTTTCAATGTTTGATTGCTTAGCTTGCTGTATTTAGTTTTTCATTATTAGTTTGGTGATGTCTGTCAGTAGCTGTTCATTTCTTTTTGGGAGCAAAGGTAAGGTAAGGTAGTTACCTCCCTTAGCTCTTTGTATAGTTGCATCTTCTTTGTGGGTATGAAGGAATTACTTTCACTTAAAAAAAACATTAATAGTATTCTAATGTATAGTGAATCTCGTTAAATGAGATGATTAAAACCTGCTACGGAAATTATGAAAGAAATATGACTTGATAGTAAAATAATATTATTTATTTTTTGGACATTAATAGCAAGAGATATGTGTATGGTGTGGATGAGGGATTGGTAGGTGTGCAGTTCGCTTTCGTTTTCTTTCGTTAAGCGTTTAGGCAACTCGATTGCCCATTTTATTGCTTAATCAAAAGCCTATTCTTCATTTCCCAATACTAGCTTCTGATGCTTTGTTTTTGGATGTTTCCTCGCAGCGTTAATATATTTCTACTGCTTTTTCTCAAAAATAAATAAATAAATAAACAAAATTGGTAGGCGTGTACCAATTTTAAATTTTATTTGTAAATTTTAAAAATAAAAATATAATAAAAATATTATTTTAGATTTCGGAAAGTTTCAAGTTTAATAAAGATTTCAAGAAGTTTCGGGCATCAATGAAAATTTTGGGAAATTTCGTATTTTGGTTAAAATTTCGGTGAATATTCTGCAAAATAGTTTTTGATATTATTTTCAAATTTCGAGTTTCGGAAATTTTGGGTTTAGGTCGAAATTTCAGTAGATATTTTATAAAATTAGATTGAAAGTGAGATTCTGATTCAGGCCCGAAAATCTAAAATTTCGGGATATTGATTGGAATTTAAGACCATTATCATTCCTAACTAATTTCTCATAGTATATGTATTAATTATCAAATTTTACTGCTCGAGAAAGATCTTGTTAGATTTTATTTGTAAGATAATATCTCCAAATTAAACTACAATGATAAAATATTAAAACCTCATATATACCAGTTCATTATGCACTTTAATTGATTCCCCAAATCTTTCTTCGGCTTCTTAATTTACCAAAGATCTTGGAGTTTGGACATCCCAAATGAAATTTCCCTTGAAATTCAAAGATGATAACATTTTTTAATCTGCTTAACCTGTCAGGATTACAAGTTTTAATATGCTATACTAATCTAATTAATGATGTATACGCACAACTTTCGGCTTAAAACAAGGTGGAGTAGACGATAAATCAACACTTATCTTTTTGTTTATTCATCCTAATTCAACATATATATATATATATATATATATATTCTTTAGTTAAAACTTTTCTCTTTGACTTTGCTTTCCGGTCTTTTTTGTTTTTTGACTAATCAACCAAGAAAAGTCTTGAATAAGTTGATACACTCTGACTTTTTTTTTTTTTACCCGCAAATAGCATTTTACGGCCTTTGAAATGCTTAAAGGGCAAATAGAGGCCTGTGAAATAGAAAAGGGTAAATAATCTCCTACACCAGTTTTGTTATTTATTTAATTAGAGAATGGCCTATCTTACAAATATTATATGTATAAGATGAAGATTTTACATTATTTAATTAATAATTAGTTAGAGTATTGGAATACATTTTTGGCTAATAACATGTATGTAATTCCAAAATATATAAAATAATACACATATTCTTCGACTAGAGATCTTACAACTGTTCTTGTTATTATCATGACGGGTGGGTGTTTGAAAGTAAAGAATAAGTTGAGAATCGGGAGTGGGGGAATTAGGAGATAATTGAGATTCACGGGATTCATGTAAAAGTAATATATTACGAGCCTGTGAAAAGGATGGAAAAGGAGTTTTATTTGTTATAACATCGATTATGCTATTGTAAGAGTCCGGGAGATTATTTAAAATTTGGAGGACGAGTTCTTGGTCGGATATGGGCGAATCGACATCTTTAAGATTGTCAGCTAGTCGTTTCATGTCACGACCAAAATCGAAGATAGATGTGATACCCTTTTTGTAATTGCGAAAACGATCTTGTAATTGAAGGGAACGAGAGGGTTTATTATTGTGGAAAAAAGACTCAAGATTGTCCCAAATACGTTTGGCGGTAAAACCATTATCACTAACACTGTCTAACAGATTGGCATCGACAGAATTATACATCCAAGTTTTAATTTTTGAATCGAGAGAAAACCAATCTTCATCGTTTTCATCCTTAGGTAAAGAGGACCCATTGATATGACCTAGTACACGATAGCTACGACAAATATCGGTGAAAATAGTTTTCCATAATTTGAAACGAGGATCTTCCTCACATAATTTGAAATTAAAAAGATGGAAAACAGTATTGACGGAGTATGCGGGGTGAGATATCGGATGAGAGTTATTTGTGGTGTCGGTGGTTTTGGGATTTTCAATGGGGTCTGCCATGATAATAACAATAAAACAAGAAACTAAAAGACAAGAAGAAAGAAGACTTAGCCAAGCACTTACCAAGATAGAGAAAGACGGCAGTGGAGGAATATGGAGTGAAAGATGATGCGTCGCGGGGATCGACGGCTTGAAGGAGCGGAAGAGAGAAGTGGATCGAAGGTGTTGGAAAAGAAACACCGATTTAGGCTGATACCATGTTAGATTGGTAAAACCCCCGTATGGAAACTTGTATTACTACTCAAGGTATTTATCATTACAAGAGAGAATACAATAAAACCTTAACTTAGCCAACAAGGAAAATATACAAAGAATCCCAATACAAAACTATAACTAAGGTAATATACATATTTAACAATGGGCATACTGAAGTTCAATGTGTTTATTTAGTGTAATGGATATTTGATCGATAGTTATTTTTAATACATTTTAACTTATCATGTCATGTTTGATGAAATCATAAAATTGTATTCATTCCAATATTTGATATTATTAAGAGGTAAAAACATTAACCTACCCGAACTTTTGGAGTTTTGACACTTTTTTATACAACTTTTTTTTTTTACACTTTTTTATCTTTACTTTATGGGTTTTGCATTTTTTTTTATATCTTAGCATATTTCGGAGGAATAAACAAACTTTTTTTTACACTTTTTTATCCGATTTTTTTTTTTTACACTTTTTTATCTAAACTTTATTTTTTTTACACTCTATATCTCACCCTGCCGCATGTGTTGAAATTCCGGCGGAATATTCCACCGGAATATGCTAATATATAAAAAAGTGTAATCCATAAAGTTGAGATAAAAAAGGTATAAAAAAGAAATTTGTATAAAAAAGTGTTAGAACTCAAAAAGTTTGGATAGGTTATTGTCTTTACCCCTATTATTTATATATGAATGTTAACAGAAGAATTTATTTTATTTCACTTTTTCTGAATAACATATATACTGTTATGAAATAACTCCAAATATTATGAAATATATACAAATATCTAAAGTAGAGAGACTAGAGAATTAAGAAGAGAATTCTTTCTTTGATTTTGGTGTGTCTTAACAATACAACTTCATGTCCTATTTATAGGCACAAAATAGTAGGTACAATTATTTCAAGAGTTGAGTGCATAATGGAAAAGATGGATTTACAAGTAGTGGAAGAGCAATGATCATCCACTATAACATAAAGAGGAAGAGAAATGATTATCCATCATATCATGTAGTGGAGGATACATGGACATCCATATAATTATTCATAACACTCCCCCTTGGATGTCCATCACTTAAGAATATGTCTCGTTAAAACCTTACTAGGAAAAACCCTGTGGGATAAAAACCTAGTGAAGGAAAAACAGTACATAATTCTTTCAATACGCAATCAGATGCTGCCTCATTAAAAACCTTACCAGGAAAACCCAGTGGGAAAAACCTTGGTTAAGGGAAAAAGAGTGCAGCGCGTATTATCTCCCCCTCATGACAATATCAGTCAAGATCTTTAAGTCTGCGCACGCCAATATTGTAGACTAGTTTTTCAAATGTTGCTGTAGGAAGTGCCTTAGTGAACAAATCAGCAAGATTATCACTGGAACGGATTTGTTGAACATTATCACCATTCTTCTGAAAATCATGAGTAAAAAAGAACTTTGGTGAAATATGCTTTGTTCTATCTCCTTTAATGTACCCTTCTTTCAATTGTGCGATACATGCGGAATTATCTTCATATAAGATCGTCGGGATCATTTTTCCAAAAGATAAACCACAAGTCCCTCGAATGTGTTGAATCATGGATCTTAACCAAACACATTCTCGACTTGCCTCGTGAATAGCCAAGATTTCTGCATGATTAGATGATGTGGCCGATATGGTTAGTTTTATAGACCGCCATGAAATGGTTGTGCCACCACATGTAAATAAATAGCCTGTTTGTGAACGACCATTATGAGGATCAGACATATATCCAGCATCTGCATATCCAACCAATTCGGACTTGGGTACATTTGAATAAAACAAGACCATATCGATTGTTACTCTAAGGTAGCGGAGTACCTGTTTAACCCCATTCCAATGCCTTCGTGTAGGAAAAGAACTATATCTTGCTAATAGATTAACAACGAATGCTATATCAGGTCGAGTATGACAAGCAAGATACATTAGTGCACCGATTGCACTTAGATATGGTACTTCAGGACCAAGTAGTTCTTCATCACTTTCTTGAGGTCGAAAAGGATCTTTGTTCACATCTAGTGACCTTACGACCATCGGGGTGCTCAATGGATGTGTATCCATATAGAATCGTTTTAGCACCTTTGATATATAAGCGTCTTGATATACAAAAATTTCATTCTTTAAATATTCAATTCGCAACCCAGGGCAAAATTTTGTTCTTCCAAGATCTTTTATCTCAAATTCTTTCTTTAAGCAATTAACAGTTTTGAAATCTCTTCAGGAGTTCCAACGATATTTAAATCGTCAACATAAACTGTAATTATAACAAACTCATTTCCAGGTGAAAATACAAGGACAAATTTGATCATTCTTATATCCTTCCTTCAACAAATATTCACTGAGACGATTATACCACATTCGTCCAGATTGTTTTAATCCATACAATGACTTACTTAATTTAATTGAATAATGTTCTCGAGAACTTGATTTATATGCTTCAGGCATATTAAATCCTTCAGGGATTTTCATATATATATCATTATCAAGCGAGCCATACAAATAGGCTGTAACAACATCCATTAGACACAAATCAAGTTTTTCATGCACTGCCAGACTTATTATATAACGAAAAGTAGTTGCATCCACCACAGGAGAATCAGTTTCCTCATAATCTATGCCAGGTCGTTGCGAAAACCCTTGGGCAACAAGACGTGCCTTATATCTTACAATTTCATTTTTCTCATTTCGTTTTCGCACAAATACCCATTTGTATCCTACTGGCTTTACATCTTCAGGTGTACGAACTACAGGTTCAAAACTTTTACATCTTCAGGTGTACGGACTACAGGTCCAAAAACTTTTACATCTTCAGGTGTACGGACTACAGGTCCAAAAACTTTTACATCTTCAGGTGTACGGACTACAGGTCCAAAAACTTTTCGTTGGTTCAAGCGAGTTTAACTCTGCCCTCATTGCGTCTTTCCATTTTGGCCAATCATTTCTTTGTCGACATTCATTAATAGACTTTGGTTCTTGATCCTCATTATCATTCATCATATTTAGCGCTACATTATATGCAAATTTATCATCAACGTTGACTTCATTTCGATTCCATCATTTCCCGTTCATAACATAATCGATTGAGATCTCATTATTTTCACAATTTTCAGGTACCTGAGATTCTTCTGGAACCGAAATATTAGTTATGACTGGGGACTCTTCTGGAGTTATTTTATCCTCGATTAGACCATCTTAATTCTTAGCTCCTTTTCTTTTTCGAGGATGAATATCTTTGGAACCGATAGGTCTACCACGCTTCAGGCGTGCAGTAGACTCATTACTTTGACCTTCAGGGACAACAATTCTTACTGGAGCATTAACAGCTGGTACATGTGACTTAGTCACTTTCTTTAGGTCAGTAAATGCGTCTGGCAGTTGGTTAGCTAAACCTTGCAAGTGAATTATCTTTTGAACTTCCAGTTCACTTTGTTTTGTTCGAGGATCAAGATGAGATAAAGATAATTCATTCCAACTAATTTTCTTTTCCAGCTGCTTATTTTCTCTCCCTAATGTTGGAAAATCTGATTCATCAAAATGACAATCAGCAAATCGAGCCGTAAATAAATCTCCAGTCAATGACTCTAGATACTTTATTATCGATTGAGACTCGAATCCCATCTTAATGCGTTGTGGTGGAGCAATTGGAACATATACCGCACATCCAAAAATTCTTAGATGGGAAATATTTGGTTCCTGACCAAAAACCAAGTGTAATGGGGAGAACTTATGATAACTTGTTGGCCTTATGCGAATAAGTGCTGCTGTATGCAAAATAGCATGTCCCCAACAAGAAATAGGAAGTTTTGATCTCATAAGTAAAGGTCTTGCAATTAACTGCAGACGCTTAATAAACGATTCTGCTAGACCGTTTTGTGTATGAACATGTGCTACAGGATGTTCAACATC
Source organism: Buddleja alternifolia (assembly GCA_019426215.1). Classification (NCBI taxonomy): domain Eukaryota; kingdom Viridiplantae; phylum Streptophyta; class Magnoliopsida; order Lamiales; family Scrophulariaceae; genus Buddleja; species Buddleja alternifolia. The sequence goes on from CM033398.1 coordinate 31,904,935, forward strand.
AATTCCACTAGACATACAATAGTCATTGAACGTTTTTGGAAGTAAATTCACCCGCATTATCAAGGCGTATCTTCTTAATTGGATAATCAGGAACATGTGCTCGTATTCTAATCAATTGAGCAAGCAATCTCGCAAACGCCAGGTTGCGAGTTGATAGCAAAGATACATGTGACCATCTTGTTGATGCATCAATTAAAACCATAAAATATCTAAATGGTCCACACGACGGGTGTATTGGTCCACAAATATCACCTTGAATACGTTCCAAAAACGTAAGAGATTCACTTTCTACTTTTGTTGTTGATGGTCGAATAATCAACTTTCCTTGTGAACAAGCAGCACATGAGAAATCATTCGATTGAAGAATCTGCTGGCTCTTCAATGGATGGCCACATGAATTCTCAATTATCTTTCGCATCATAATTGATCCGGGATGGCCCAACCGGTCATGCCAAATAACAAACTTATTTTGATTTGCAAACTTCTGGTTTACGATAACATGTGTTTCAATAGTAGATATATGCGTGTAGTACAAACCGGAGGAAAATGCAGGCAAATTTTGCAATATACATTTGTTACCAGATATTGTATTAATGATGTAAAGATACTCAATATTGCCATCACTTGTTGTCTCAATATGATATCCATTTCGGCGGATATCTTTGAAGCTTAGTAAATTTCTTTGAGACTTGGTAGAATATAATGCTTCATCAATATAAAATTGCGTTCCTCCGAGTAACAATATATTAGCTCTGCCGGAGCCTTCAATTAACTTTGTACTACCCGATATAGTACTAACATTGGCTTCTTGCATTACTAAATAAGAGAAGTATTTTTTTATTTATGAGGATGGTGTGAGTTGTTGTACTATCAGCGAGACATATATTTTCATTATTGATGTTGTTGCTGATCGAGTAAATACTCATTTTTTATTGAAACATAAAAAGAAATAAATCAATATCAAACAATATTATTTAATATAAGAAACGATAATCTTATCAATAAATTCATTCTTAAAAAGAAAACAACATGCTTAAATATTTATTTATAAAGTACTAGAATTAAAATTTAACAAATTTATTTTTGAACACTTCAATCTCCAATCAAGTGATCAATTTTTTCATTAGGATCATTAAAGAAATCAGCAACATCTAAATGAGTGTCATCAAAATCGGCTATGATCAGAATCGCTTTCTTCAAAAGCAAAATTTGTTTCTATTTTCTTTCTTTTACTTTTTAGCGATTCTTGGTAAAGGTCAACAAGATGTTTTGGTATACGACAGGTACATGACCGATGACCTTTACTACCACAACAATAGCATAAATTTTTCACAAATTTGCTATTTTGGCCACTTTCATGTTTCTCTTCATTATTTTTCCACTTCTGGTGGAAAGATGTATTCTTTGAATAACCACCACGATTTCCATAACCATATCCACGACCACGTCCATGTCCATGATTTCTTTAACGATTAAAATAGTTATGTGCTGCTACTTTCACTTCAGGGAATGTAGCAGAACTAGTTGGACGGGACTCATGATTAAAATAATTATATATTGCTCAACACATTCACTTCAGGGAATGGAGTATAGTTATTTGCATATATGAATTTATATATTGCTCAACACATTCACTTCAGGGAATGGAGTATAGTTATTTGCATCAAGATGAATTTCAACATCTAACGCCCAAGAAAAATAATTTTTCCTCGTAATATCAAGAGTCACAAAGTCAAGTTTTTTTCAAGATTCATCAATATAATACTATTATCAAAGTATAAAATGAATAACATAACAATCATTCAACTTCTTAAAATATTTTCAACATGATAGGATTTTTCAAAAGAATAATACTAATCAAATATATGCACATATACACATGTCTTCTTTCCAAACATCAAGAGAATTATTGCATATTTTTATTTTTGTTAAATATTGAAATATACGTACCTTTTCTTTACCTTTTCTTCTTGCTTTGTTTTAAAAATCTTGTCCATCAATTTTCTTTACAAACTCATAATAACTCACGAAAATCTCTCAATGGATGTTACATCATACGTTGAGTACCCCATGTATATCTTTTGCCAAATTTTAAAATGATTAACCCTTTGAGACGGATCGTGCTGATAACGTGTTATGAAATAACTCCAAATATTATGAAATATATACAAATATTCTAAAGTAGAGAGACTAGAGAATTAAGAAGAGAATTCTTTCTTTGATTTTGGTGTGTCTTAACAATACAACTTCATGTCCTATTTATAGGCACAAAATAGTAGGTACAATTATTTCAAGAGTTGAGTGCATAATGGAAAAGATGGATTTACAAGTAGTGGAAGAGCAATGATCATCCACTATAACATAAAGAGGAGGAGAAATGATTATCCATCATATCATGTAGTGGAGGATACATGGACATCCATATAATTATTCATAACATATACATATATATAAATAAATTTTATTTTATTGATACAACTTTAAATGATTGCACAAAAGCAAAAATGATAGATAAAGAAGAAATTTATAAATTAAATGTATAACACTACGTTTTCATTTTTTATTTTTAAAAATGATAGAAGTTGAGAGGGAAAATTACTTTTTTAGTCCGCTAACTTGGTCTCCCTTGCGTTTTAGTCCTTTAAATTGACGCATTACTAAATTGGTCCGTTATCTTCTGACTTTTTGTAATTTTAGTCCTTTTGTGCTTAAAAAATTGATAAATTTAGTCTCCGTCAATACCCATCAATACCACCATCACACATTATTATTAGATATCATCTATTAGAAGCGAAAAAGCACAAAGTCACAAAACCTTTATTGTATGAAGGAGATAATTTTACGCATTTCAAAACTTAAAATTGCAGTGAAAATCTAGCTTATCAGATTTTTCAATTTTTACCAATTGACTATGCCACTGACTAAATCGACGGACTAAATTTATCAATTTTTTAAGCACAAAACGACTAAAATTACAAAAAAGTCAGAAGATAACGGACCAATTTTGCAACACGTCAACTTAAAAGACTAAGTTGAGATGAATGTTGTTTTCTTTTATTTTGAAAACAAAATTGATATATAATTGATTCTTTTTTATTTCAACTGTACTAATTTTGCCTTTCAATTTAAGCGCTACACAATTGGTAAAATATTGTTGATCTGAACGTTGGGATTTGTTAGGGATGGTAGCATCAGAGCATAAAGAAATAATCAAGAAACAAGAAAACTAAGCCTAAACATGAAGATAACGACACGAGAATTTAATGTGATTTGGCATAGCTTGTCTATATCCACGAGCCAACCTAGACTACATCTTTATTTCTTTCAAAGTGAATCAGAGTACATTAATGAATTACAAGTAGAGTTCTCATATTTATACTAGTGGAGAAGTATAAACACTAACAAATTAGGAAACCAATCCTAATAAACAAAGGGAATAATTCGTAAATACAATAGGAAATAATTCTAAGTATACTAGGACTCAAATAATTCCTAAATCCGCCAACTTGTACCCTAAGACATGAATTCTCGTTAAAAACACACGTACAACTGTGCACATCGGCACCTGGGAGCCTTGAAATGGTGCCTGGGTGCCTTGGTTTGCTCCTGGCTTCCTCGGGCTGTGCCTCACACTACTTCGCCTTTGTTTTTCCACACCATCGCGACCCCAGTCTATTCCACCCTATTTTGCAACCCTGGATCTACCCCGACCCATCTCGGCCCTATTTTGTCTTCCTTTTGGTCAATTTCCTTGGCTATTTGAAGTCATCTCCATACAAGCCCATCAGTCTTCCACTTGGAGAATGATCTTAGATTCTCGAACTCAAATTAAACCACCACTTCACTCAAATTAAACCACCACTTCACTCTTCCTAAGTGAACCTTAGTCTAGTCAACCATCCCCAAACCCAATAGATATCAAACTACGAGACCTCTTCATGTCTCGTCAATTCATTCATCCTACTGTCACCCACTTGACAAACTCTCTCTGTGAACATTGTTCCCTTACTTTGAACCCTCGTCACTACCATATTCTTTTGTTGATCAGCCAACTCCTGAATACCGTGGCATATCCATCTCGGTCCAACTGACCCTTGGATGTAGGTTACTTCAAAACCCAAACATGTCCCAACCCAAATCCCTCGATCAACCCGTCCACTGATATCTTTCCATCAAGGTTTTTTCCAATGGAAATCTTAGATCCCACACATATCTACTCTTTGCCCCTGCATGAGCTATGTCTGATCTATCCACCTACTCCATTTTTCAATGGCCAACTTGGGTCACTGACACATCTGCTCGAGCTCCCACTCTATGAGCTATGTCTCTTCCCTCTGCCACAAAAAAGACCCACCCGACTCAGTGAATCTACTTACCCGATTTCGTATCCTGCCACCATGACTTCCGACTCCACGGCCAACCCGTCCCTGTGCCACTTCCTTCCTTCATGGTTTCTCATTACGTGGTCATGGCTTTACAACGCTGCCCTCTGGTCTCTCAATTACACGGCTCTACCCTCTCAATTATCAATTCTGTCACTTTGACCTCTGGCTTGGTGGATTTTCTTTCTTGGCACTGTAACTCTGCCCCCTAGTTTAGCAACTCGTTCGCTCCCTCTCGGTAACACGAATTTACTCTTTGACCTCTGGCTCCATGGATCTGCCTCTGGCACCGCAATTGCTCCCACTAGCTTCGTGTCTACCCACTCTGCAACACAAAACTTTTTCTCCTGCTGCGAATCTGCCTATTTGCTGGCACCACAATTTTCAAACATTTTCTCGTTAACGTTCAACGAGTTTACTCTTCTTTGGTTGGTGATCTAACTAACCGCATCCTCCTATGTCATCTTATCCGACTTCACCACGACCTCAATTTGTTCTCTCTACAATGAAATTGTTGAGCTTGATTATTCTTCCATCTCCTACCATCGTTCTCTTAATGAAATCCGTATTTATCCAAAAACGCTTCCCCATAGATCCAGATTTAAGACGCGCGTTTCTTAAATTTACAACCTATGACTCTGATACCAGTTGTTAGGGATGGTAGTATCAGAACATAAAGAAATAATCAAGAAACAAGAACAGTAAGCCTAAACATAAAGATAACGACACGGGGATTTAACATGGTTTGACATAACTTGCCTACATCCATGAGCCAACTTAGACTACATCTTTATTTCTTTCAAAGTGAATCAGAGTACATCATTAATGAATCACAAGAATAGTTCTCATATTTATACTAGTGGAGAAGTCTAAACCCTAACACATTAGAAGAAGTCTAAACCCTAACACATTAGGAGAAGTCTAAACCCTAACACATTGTGTGGAGATAACTTCAAATAGCCAAGAAAAATACAAAGGAGGATGGTTATTAGGAATGGTAGCATCGGAGCATGAAAAAAATAATCAAGAAATAAGAAAACTAGGCCTAAACATGAAGATAATGACACGAGGATTTAACGTGGTTTGACATAACTTGCCACATCCACGAGCCAACCTAGACTACCATCTTTATTTCTTTCAAAGTGAATCAGAGTATATCAATGAATTACAAGGAGAGTTCTCATATTTATATTAGTGGAGAAGTCTAAATCCTAACACATTAGGAAAACAATCCTAATAAATAAAGGGAATAATTCCTCAATACAGTAGGAAATAATTCTAATCATACTAGGACTCAAATATGCCAAAATCGGCCAACTTGTACCCCAAGACATGAATTCTCGCTAAAACCACGCGTAAAGCTGCGCACATTGGCCCCCGGGCACCCCCGGGCGCCAATACTAGCGCCTGGGCTCCCCTGTCCGTGCCTGGGTGCCTCGGGCCGTGACTCACACTGCTCCGACTCTGTTTTTCTACTTTTTCGTGTCTCCGGTCTATTCCGGCCCTATTTCGCATATCCCTGATCTACCCCGACCCATCTCGTTTCTATTTTGTCTTCCTTTTAATCAATTATCTTGGCACTTTTCTTAGCTATTTGAAGTCATCTCCACACAAACCCATCAGGGATTGATGTTTGATTTTTGTTGTACATACTCTCTAAATTGAAAATATGAATAAGTATTAGGCGAAGTTCGCGTCTTGAATTTAAACTTTGAATTTGATATTAGATCAACAAAAACTAGATTGGATGTATATAGATATTACTGCTGGGAGCATATATATATATATGCATATATATATATTGGCAAACACAAACAATGTTTATATTTCTGGACATTATAAAAAGTTCACAGCGATTAACTCAAAATTATTCCATAAGTTTGTTATTATATACTTGAAAGTATATTTAGAATCATACACAATTTACTGATCCAAGGATAAGCTCTTACATAGAGGGGTACAAAGTCAATTTCAACATTCAATGTCTAAGTGATAGGATGATACCCAAAAGTCAATAAATTACTTGTTAACTCTTCAGTCAAATGTATGTTGTATGATCAAAATTCAAACCCTTATCTTTTATGGACAAACCAATTTTGATATTTCATCTATTTTGAATTTGTGGATTAGTTTGATCTGATATCGAGTTTAAATAGAATCCTTAAAAGCGTAAATAATGTGTATTTCTATACTATTACATTAGAAATAGTTGTTGAGAGAAATGGTGCAATACAAGTTTTTTCTAGTTAAATAATGTAGGACAAGAAGCCTACATATTTTGAGATTTTTTAAGATATAGGAAAATTATAACTTTTGATCCGGTTGGAGATATGAGGCATTTTACATATGCACGCCGGAACTATTCAACGTTTATGGCGCGTTCAATAACATAATTGTTGATAGTAGTTTTCGAGTCACAATTATGTCGTTCTGGTCAGTTTAGGACCACTTTTCTATTTTTTATTTATTTTTGGACGAATTTTTGGAGTTATTTTTGTTATAGTTGAGTCCTATTCTTATGGAAATAAGTTAGCAGATTCACATTTGGTCTAGAGTAAGTTAGAAGAGTCTTATTAGCTATAGAGTTTGGTTAGAAAAGTTCCAATACTTCTAGGATTTGGAAGAGTGCCTTATAAATATAGCTTTCTAGTTTGTATATCACAATTAATTTGTCACACCCCGGGCCCACGAGTCCGTTGGACCAGAGAAGTCTCATCGAACTCACTGACCGTAACCATGAGTTGGGCATTTGAATCACGGCCCAAAATGGATATCCATTGTTATACTTGAATTTTAGGGTTCTCTTTATAAATTATTCAATTTCCTTATTTTTATCCCATGTGGCATGGGATATTACACTCACCCCCCCTTCGAAGAGCGACGTCCTTGTCGCGACATAACTCAGTTCAAGATCCGTCACCAGGCATCGGGACTCTAGTGGTGGCTCCCACGTGCGTAGCACTTTGCGCCGAAGCCTCAAGAGGTGGCTCCCGCAACGTGTAGCACTTAGCTCCAGATATTCCGGCTGGTGAGCGGCTCTGATACCATTTGTCATGCCCCGAGCCCACGAGCCCGTTGGACCAGAGAAGTCTTATCGAACCCATTGAGCGTAACCTTGAGTTGGGTATGTAAACTACGACCAAAAATGAATATTCATTGTTACACTTGAATCTCAGGGTTCTCTGTATAAATTATTCAATTTCCTTATTGTTATTCCATGTGGGATAGGATATTACATAATTCTAGTTTATCATCAATAAAATTATCTAGAGTTTATCTCTATTTTTGAGTTTTTCGAGTTATTCGAGAGTTTTAAAGACGTGCTAATGCTTTTTACTTTCTCAAAATTACTAGCTTTCGCTCCATCATTAAGAGGATAATTCGGAAATTTAGTTCTCATTTAAAAATAAAACAAAATAAAAGATTATCTTAGACATTCAAAAGAAAATGCAATTTTTTACGGATGAAAAAGTATGGAAAAGTTCTAGCTAGTCCAGCTCGGTTTTATTTGGCCTAAATTGAAATTCATAAAGTAAGTCAAATACATTAACCTGACTTATACGTGGTCATTTATGATCTCTTGAACTACACTTGATTTTAGTAATGTCAAATTATGTTCAAACTAAAATTTTCAAAAGTATGATCTTATCACAATTAGCCGCAAATATTGGGGAATCCTTCTTCATAATTATTCGCTAGGTTCAAATTAGTATCCATGTGCAGGTGAGATTTAATTAATGAAACTTCAAGAGGGCTATCTCATGCGCTCTGACCATAACAAGGGAATGGTCCGCCTATATATACCACCCATAGTTCACTCTATTATCAACACAAACCAAAGCATATATATATATATATTTGTAATACTAGCTAGTATACAAAGCAAATATGGCTAAATCTCAAGTCGGCTCTACCATTTTCTTTGCTATCTTCTTCTGCTTTCTCCTCATAGCATCTTATGGTTTGTGCTCTCTCTCTCTCTCTCTCTCTTTAGAAATATTGTAACCACTTATGGCACTACTCATAACTACTAATTAAGAGTTCATGATTATGTACGTAAGATATATAACCTAATTAATTACTAGTATATAGTTAATAATCTCTTAATTTAATTTGTACATGTTTGATTGCAGAGATGCAAAGCGCAGAAGCAAAAATATGCCAGAGGATGAGCAAGACGTGGTCGGGTTTTTGCGCGAATAGTGGGAACTGTGACAGGCAATGCAGGAACTGGGAGAAGGCTCAGCATGGAGCTTGTCACCATAGGGGTTGGGGCATGGCTTGCCTTTGCTACTTCAAATGCTGAACCTCATCATAAATCCAACAATTAATCATCATATCATATATTATATATATATATATATATGTATGGTGTCCTTCTAATTTCATAAAGCTAATAAAGTCTAGCTGGCTAGCTGCCTTACGTGACAGAAGCTACCTAGTTATGGTTCTAAAATAAATTGTTTCACTTTTGTGAATCAACGAATTTCTGTTGTACGTGTTTGTTGTTATTGCTGTTGTATTTGTTGCTAGTTTGCTATCTACTTGTACTGTGCAAAAAGTTGAAATACAACATGTAATTGTCGTTTCAGTTGTAAATGTGCTTTCTTCATTCAATGTAGAATATTACATATGGTGAAAAGAACAGTGAAAATCTTTCTATTCAACATGATGTTTAATCATATATTTCATATGATATACATATGCATGCTCTTGCAAAATATTTTATTAAATATAAATTTAGTTATGTATTATTGATAATTTCCGTACATAGATATATCAAATAGAATACTAAATGAACATATATGAACTAGAATAGATAATCTAATTATCTACTAGATATATATCCATAAAAGAGAAATTTAACATGTTACCTTTTTGTAATTATTTTTGATTTTTGTAAGAAATAACTATACTAAATGAGTTAAGTTTAATTACATATACCAGAATAATTAAAGTGCAAATTTGCCACATTAAGGAGATGGCATGAAACGATCACCAAGAATTGACCGGTGAAATAACTAGCATATTATTCCACAAAGTGATGGCCTAATCGAAACTCATTGACTTATCTAATCCAAAATTCTAATTCTAATCCAATTTGGTCTATAACCCAAATATAATGAATTGCACGTGTTAATGTGATTGATCATTTATTTTGTGAGTTATCCTTGAATTGAGCCACAAATTAAATCTAGGCTAGAATGACTCATGTTACCTTAGTTACAATTATTTCGAATTCTTTTTGTCCACTGGGTTTGGGCTAGACTATTGGGGCATGAGCTCGGAGATGCCAATAAGTTAAATTGGGTTTTCATTTTCTTTTTCTAAAATCATCGACGAAAAACCTACGTTTATACAATATTGATTCTGAAACAACCAGGCAGGATGCAGGCATGTATTCAGCTCCAACTCACGGAATTAATCTTGTACTGGGTATCTAAGTTGATTACTTTGATATAATGAGAAGGTACAACCCAATTTAGTAGTTATTATGTTTTATATAACTAAAAATAAAAAATTGGAAAAATTGCGACTTTGATCCTGTATAATAGAGCATCTCCAATGTGTAACACAAAAATGGTATAACTTTTATGTAGTTTTTGTGCAGCTACAATAATAACATTCCAACGTACTGCACAATTTTTCACACAAAAAGCATATTCCCTAAAATATTCCTTTTTACACCTCATTTATACTATTTCTCATATATTACAAATAACACCCAACTTTAAGTTTTCTGTTACGTATTCAAGTAAATATATTGTGTTGTTTTACAATATTACACAATAATATTTTCGTTATTCAATTTGTTTAAATAATTATTTAATAATAGTAAATAATTAAAATTTAATGTAAACCTATTTTGATATTTCGTAAATTAATTAAAAAATTTACATAATATTTAAAGTCCGGGTTTACAATTTATATATTACATAAAATAAAACTTGATATAGGAGACATACAAAATGATTGAAAAGGACTTGATAATATTATTCACTAATCTTGTGCATTACCATGTTCCTCCCTTAAATGCTCTATTAATGCATTACGAAATTCAATATGAGCTTTTTTTGTGCATTACCAAGGAATTGTTGAAATCGGTGACTTTCATCCGCCAGATCAACAATTGAAGCGGGTGCTTCTATTGCATGTGCAATTAATGCAATGAGATTACGTTCATCCTCGTTTATCATGTTGTGCATGATAATGGATGCAGTAATGATATCATGTAGCATTTTTTTTTCTCAAAAATGTGTGGATCCTGCAACGGTTGCAAATTTTGATTGTAGAACTCCGAATGTACGCTCCACGTCTTTCCTACATGCTTCTTGTTTCGTCGTAAAATGCTTTTTCTTTATATATCTAAATATTTAAGTTTGATACTTAAATTTATTTGCAGCTTCAATGAGCAAAACTAATGTTCGTTGACGATATCCAATATAAGACCGGTTTCAAATTTGATCATGTGTGGAACATGCTCAAAAATATTGAGAAATTTCTAGATAATCGCAATAAGTTTGTGGTGGAAAACATCCTTCCAACTATGCCTCATCACAATCATATAATCAAACTTCTAATTGTAATACCTCAGAATCTGTTGGGTTTCCACCATTTTCTATGGATATAAATGATGATAATGATGATGATGGTGGCTCTTCGTATGAATGACCTACTGGGGTGAAAAAAGCCAAATTGAAGAAAAAAATTGGAGAAGAAAAGGAAAAAGATTTGAATATAGTTAATGCCCACAATGAAGAGATTAAGGAGATGATGAGAGAGGTAGAAGCAGAGAACTCCAACTTATTGAGATGCAACAATAACAAATGCATATGAAACAACAATACAGAATTTTCAAACAACAAGAAGTGCAAATGAGACAAAGAAATATAGATATTATACGAGATGATAGAATTTTGAAGCGTACTTGAGTTCTATCAGTGACCCAATGGTTCGTGCTCATTATCAAGCGCAACAATTAGAAATTGTACAAAAAAGAGTACAACCACTGTCTACATCAAATTATTATGGTCAATATTTTCCTAATTTCGGTGGAAACGAAACCGATTTAGCACCATATTAAATTGTTGTTGTCTATCTAATTTATTAGTCTTATATTCAGTTACACTTTTTTCAAATCATGTATTTTGGTATTTTATGTAATATAATCTATGTTGAAATGAATATTTTAATATTTTTAAACATTTTCAAAGTTTAGGAACTAATGATATAGGACCTAATTGTAACTATATAAAATAACAGTACTAAATTGAATTAAAAAAAAATTGGGGTCCGCCCACACTATATATAGTGTGGGTTTGCCACCCCATTGGAGCGGCAAAATGGTGTTTTGCCGTCCGTTGGAGATGCTCTCAGGAGGGTGGTAACTTTGGGACAATTTATTTTTTCAATTTGCAATTAAGTCCAGTATCATTTAATTTTGTGGTAATTTTGGTTCTTCGATGTTGAAAAATTCAAAAAATTGAGAATTTTCGAATTTTGGAGCAAAAATTGGGGACCAAAATTCTAAAGAAACTATCCCAAAGTTACCACCCCCTAATTCACAGGGCAGCACGGGGCATGCTGTCTAGTCTGCATCACAAAATGCACTCAATTTCAATGCTTGATTAGCTGAAAATAGTAACCCTTAACCTGAAGTTCCCTTGCATTGTCTCAAAACCTTGTGAGCCCTATTAAAGTGAGGGACTCATGGTTTGGCCATGAACTGACTCAAAAATGTGAAATGGATAAGCTAGACAGGCCTGGATATAGTAAGATAGATTAGTCTGCCAACTAAAATTCTATACAAGGATACATCATTTAGCTCATCTCCATCAGTATTATTCAACTTGTGATTCTGATCCATTGGTGTGGTATCAGAATTTAAGCCTGAGACACATGTATCTAAAAGTATGTTTTGAGCGTATTTTGTCTGACTCAAATATACTCCATCTTGTGCTATAAATATCCTAAAGCCGAGAAAGTACTTGAGATCACCCAAATCTTTAATTTTTAATTTGCCATCTAAAAACCATTTCACTTTACCAATGATCTTGTGATTTGTACCTGTTATGACCACATCATCAACATATTCCAATAGTGCAGTGAAATCTTTCCCATCAAGCTTAGTTAAAAGGGAATGATCACATTGGGATTGTGTAAATCCAGCTTCAATAAGGGTAGAGGCAAACTTAGCAAACTATTGTCTGGAAGCTTGTTTTAAACCATACAATGATTTAACTAGCTTATAAAGAGGTTGTGAGTATCCTCCCTTCATAGCAAAACCTGGAGGCAACTCCATGGAAACTTCTTCAATTAATTCACCATGCAAAATTATTAACATCCAGCTGAGCTAATATCCAACCTTTACAAGCAGCAATAGCTAGGAGAGTTCTAACAATAGTCATTTTCACAACATGTGCAAAAGAATCATGATAGCGTATGCCCTCAGTTTGTGTGTAACATTTAGCAACCAAGTGAGCCTTATACCTTTCAACAATACCACCTGATTTGTATTTCACCTTATACACCCACTTACAGCCAACATGTTATTTTTCTAGAGGCAATTCAGTGATATACCATGTATGATTATCTTCCAAAGCCATAATCTCCACTGCCATAGCATCTCTCAATTTATGATGTTTATAAGCTTCAAAATACAATGTGGTTTTTTGTGGATTTCAAAAATAAGAGCAAGATGTTTGTAAGATGAAGAAACAGGAGCAAGGGATAGGAAGTTAGACATTAGATAAAGTCAAGATTAAAATGATGGGGACAATGTAGAGTGAGTCGAGCAAATGTAATCCTCTTGCCACTTAAGTAAAATTCTGGTTCTAGTAGATTGCCTAGGAGCAGGAGTACAAGAGGGAACAAAAGTAGGAGAAGGAATTTAAAAGTGAATTAGGATTTGAGATTGGATAGGAGTAGGTGAAGATGAGAGTGAGTCAGCATGATTGTGCTTAAACTCAATGGAATCAGTAGAAAAATGAAGAATATAATGAGAATAGGAGTGATAAGCAAAAGGAAAGACGTTCATGGAATTTGAAATCCCTCACAAACATTTTGTATATATCAAGATTAAACAATTTATAACCCTTCTGTCCAGTAGGATAGAGAATAAAGACACACTTAGATGCCCTAGGCTCAAATTTATCCCTATGATGTGCAATGGTAAAGGTCAAGCACAAGCAACCAAATATTTTCATGTGATCATAGCGGGGAGCAGATTAATACAAAAGTTCAAAGGGAGATTTATGATGGAAAACAAAATAGGGAAGTCTATTGATGATATATGTGGCAGTGAGAGCACACTCTCCCCAAACTTGAATCAGTAAAGATGCTTGGATTCTAAAAACCCTAGCTATCTCTAGAATGGGTCTGTGTTTTCTCTCATGCATTTCGTTTTGCTGATGAGTATATGTACAACTGCTTTTGTGTAAAATACCATGAGCAAGAAAGAAAGATTTGAGTGCGTGGCTAAAGAATTAAGAGTCATTCTCAGTTCCGAAAATCTTAATAGAGATGTGAAACTGATTAAAAATTAAGGCAAAGAAGGTTTGAAGAATATATGGAACTTCAGTCTTAGATGTCATTAAATGACATCAAGTAAATCTAGAAAAGTCATCAAAAATTGTTAGAAAGTACTTATAACCATAATGAGTAGGAGATTTATAAGGACACCACACATGACAATGCACAAGATAAAAAACATGAGTAGTGAAACTATCACTTTTATTAAAGAGTAATCTAGATTGTTTAGCAAGAGGACAAATATTACAATCCATGTTCTTGACATTACACAAATTAGAAATGACATTAGTAAGGTGTTTAAGCTTGTCTATAGAAAGATGGTCCTATCTATGATGCCATAGCTTAGTTTTATTCAAGGAATTAGAACAAGCTTTGTGTGAAACAACAGAAGGAAGATCAAGACAGTATAATCCAGTCACTTGTTTACCGATTGCAACATGTGTCTTCTGCAAATGGTCCTGCTTTATGTTATGCAAAAAGTGTGATTGAATATGATGATACAATTGGAATCATGAGACAACTTGCTGATGGAACGTAAATTATGCTTAAAGGATGACACATAGAGGACATTAAGCAAGGTGATAGGAGTGGGAGTGATTGTGCCACTGTGTGTCACATAGGCAGATGATCCATCATGCAAATGAACTGATTGAGAAATGGAAAGCTTTTGTGGGAAGAGAAGTTATGAGTTATGTGGTCTATAGCACCACTGTCAATTATCCAAATATTAGAGTAATTTGGAACAAATAGATAGTAGCTTATACCTGCTAAATGTTGTGGTGTATCAGGAGTAAGATTGGATTTATTGAAGAGATTGAGAAGTTGGTAATCTGGTCATGAGTGAGTTGAGGTGTTGTTTGAAGAGATGCACTTGCGTTGTTGACTTGGAGCCGAGAAGAGTGATCAACATTAGTAAAAGGACCAATTGTACTCATAGAATTGAAACTATTGGCAAAAGCCTGCTACACCATATGCCCATTATATCCATTACTAGTCTGTTGTGGTCTCTGAAAACTGTTATTGTCATTGTTATACATGCCCTTTGGTTTGTAATTGGCAGGAAAACCGTGCAACTTAAAACACTTGGCCTATATATGGCCTGTTCTTTAACAATATTCACAATAAGGCTACTTTTTCCCATGGTTATACATGCCCTTTGGTTTGTAATTGGCAGGAAAACCATGCAACTTAAAACACTTGGCCTATATATGGCCTGTTCTTTAGCAATATTCACAATATAACTACTTTTTCCCATTTCCTCCCTGACTTTGAGATTTCTGATTCCAGCTTCTCTGCGAAGTATTTGTATTTCTAGTCATCAAAACAGTATTAATATCCTCTGTAGGCATGAATTAGTGCATATCCATTTGTCTTTCCTTTTGTTGAATCGTTGAATAAACATTATCAATGGAAGGCAAAGGCCCCATCAACAAAATCTAGCCTCTCACTAGTTTAAAAGTGTCTTTTGACCCCATAAAAAATTGCATAGGTCTTTGTTCCTCTTGTTGAGGTTCACATGCTCTCAATACATCAGAAGCTCCAATTCCTTTACATATTGGCATGCTAATCATAGCCTTCAGCTCATCCTATAGTTGTTTCTATGTAGTGTAATAGGTTTTTACACTCATACTTTCATGATTGCAGAATGAAATCGCTTTTCTTAGACCATAAATTTTAGAGCCACTACTACTCAAAAATCATCTGTGTAGATTAGATCACAAAATTTCCGCAATGCTACTGTGCAAGATTGACTTTGCAATTTCCTTAGATATCACACTAATAATCCAAGAAATTACCATGTTATTTACCTGCTCCAAATATGTGATGCTCATATCTCTTTCTCCAGGTCTTGAAATGGTCCCATTTACGAACCCTAGCTTGTTCTTGCAGGATAATGCACTTTCCATGGATCAGTGCCATGGAATGTAATTTGTTGCTCCAACTAGTGCTTGATTAACAGGCATTGTTCTTGGCATGTTTGATCTTGGTGTGAGTGCAATATGAAAATTGATAAGCTCATATTTTATGTCTTTTAGGTGCCTCTTTTCTTGTATTTTGATGCATTTTTAGATTTATTTTATGCCACAAATGCCTTGATTTCTCGTGTTCGTGTTGTTATAGGATGATCAACTCAATTAGAGTGAAAAGGGAGCAAAAAAGGTGAAAATTGATGAAACATGCTATTTTAGCCGTGGCTTAGGATTCCAGAAGCTTGGCGAAGAAGAAGAACGCGAAGATACTCCATTTTTTCCACGGAGAATTCAAGTGAGATTCATCACAAACTTGTATTAGGGAGTTTTAATTTCATCGTTTTGAATTGTTTTCTTTGAACATGCCCTTTAAGATAGATTATCGCTTTTCTTTTGCAAGTATGGCTTAATTTTCCTTTGACTGAGGTTATGTGAAGACTAATTGTGATATTAGATTTATGAATATTATATATTCGTATTAATTTTGTTTTGGATTATATATTTTCTTAATGCTTATGAGTGTTTGATCACCAATCATATTAATTTATGGTTAATTTTGAGACCGAGAGGAGATAAACTAGGAATGCATCTAGGTACTAAACATCACAACGTAAAATTGACTAGAGATAGATTCGATTTCATGTGTCTGCTTTTCTGTGAAAACGGGCAATTCCATAAATCTTTGCAATGCATTTCATTAATTTGAATTTCATATAGAAATATAGGAATAGTTAATGAGAATAGAATTGCTATACCAAGATATTGGATAGTGAGTAATTAAAGGAATTTCGCTTTAGCCTAAACAATCTAATAGTCCGGTAAGATAGAATTCATAGTCAAAATGAATAATTGGTTAGATCATGTGCCTTTGTCGTTTCTCTCATTGATAATAATTAAAGTTTTATTGATTTCTGGAAAAATTGCATATGATCTCCCTGTGATATATGAAATCTGCGCCAAACTACTCTACGTTAAGTTTATTGCGTAGCCCTCCATGTTTCAATAAACTTCGCATACTTTCCCTTTTTAATTTTTTTTAATCATAAATGTTAGTCCAAATGCATTTTTGCACTTTACATGTCTATAATAAATAAATAATTTAATTTGGGTAGGATTTAGAATATTGAATATGATTAAAAAACACCAAAAAAAAAATTAAAAAAGAGAGAGTATGCAGAGTTTATTGGAACATAGGGGGATGCTACGCAACAAACTTAACATAGCGTAGTTTGGCTCAGATTTCACATATCATAGGGGGATCATATGCCATTATCCCTTATTTTCTTTTGTTGGTAATTTAAATTTAATTATTTTAATCCATATTTCAAACCACAATCATCTGATTTAACTTAGATTTAGATAATACAATAATTTCAGTAATTAGATACAATTGTCAAATGGGTACAACAATTCCGGACTCCACATCCACTATATTACTTGCATGACCTAATACACTTGCTAGAAATTTTGTGTGTCAAATTTTTGGCATCGTTGTCGGGACAGTTGTTTGATTTAATATTGGGATTCTCTTATCTTCTCTAAGCTTAAATCTTTGTATATATATATTCTTTTTATATATTTTGATTCTTGAAGAGATGAATGATAATAACTTTAATTGGTCACAACAAGGATGAAGTATAGGAGCCTATCAGAGTTAAGTACAAGATTTGCTTTCGTGGTGTGGAAGTGTTCATATTAGCGATTACTGTCAATAGGAGTGTTGGAGTTATCAAGATTTTTCGGTGAGTTATTATGCTACGAGATCTTCACCCGCATACCTGCAACATGATAGTATGATGCAAGGAGAATTTCAACCGATTCAGAACCAAGGGGATTATGAGCAACAATTCAATAGGAACCCGAGTTTTGAAGAGTTAATAATTCAATGGATGAAGATGAATGATGAGTGATTTCAGAATATTGAAACATCTATAATGGAATTGCAAACACAACTAGACCAGATTTCCAACTTATTGGC
This sequence comes from Buddleja alternifolia, assembly GCA_019426215.1. Classification (NCBI taxonomy): domain Eukaryota; kingdom Viridiplantae; phylum Streptophyta; class Magnoliopsida; order Lamiales; family Scrophulariaceae; genus Buddleja; species Buddleja alternifolia. Next base: position 31,922,796 of record CM033398.1, read on the forward strand.
AAAGAGATCATCAGATACTACGCAGAGTAGCACATAAGAGAATGATGAGGTACCTGGTACAGACAACCTCTAGAATCTATGTGTGGTGAAGTAGAGACAACATCACTAGAGCACCCACAATTCAGCGTAGAGACTCCAAAATCTACTCCATCACATGACCACGAAAGGACATTAGAAGTCTTCAAGAACCCAACACCACTTACCACTATATCTCTAGAGCTTTTTACAAAAATGCATCAATCATCAGAGAGTTAGGGTGGAGGAGGTTGAATCCAAGGTTTACAACTTTATTGATCCATTCAGAGCATATACTACGAACCGAAGTGATACCACGGTTGAGAATGAGAAGATCTGAAGATATAAAAGTCACTGAGATATATCACCACTAACGTTGTCACAACCAAGGCTAGAGGAGTTTGGGCTAGCCATATACTTATTGCAGCCATCAATGGAAATTCCCCATCTTTAGACTTCACTTTTAGCTCTTTGCACTCTTATTTCATATTTATAAAAGAGAATCTAAGCTCACATCTTATTTTTGTAGGACATGTGACTGTGAGGGGACATAAGAAGCCATGCAACTAAAAAAAATACAAAAAGGCTCATCCATACAAAGTGGGCACTACTCCTTATCATCCACCATGAACAGTGCATATGAGTCGAGCTAATGACTTAAAACTAGCGCTTCTTGGGAGGCAACCCATGTTTACCGCTTTCCAATTTTTCCTTTCTAGTTTAGTTAGCTTAGACATGTTTAAATAATTCCAATCTCTTTTGGATGAGTCCCCTATGCAATTTGATGATGTTTTATGTGTTTGTAGGTTTTGGATCTGCTCAGGGTGAATTTTATAGCTTCACTCCTTGGAGCCCCGTGAATTCTTCTCAACATCTACTTGAGTTTTTCCATGACTTACATCTGGATCGCATCCAACACTATCTGATTGATCTGCACAGTATTTTTTTTCCCTTTTTCGCTTTTCCTTTTCTATCCATTAGATCATTGAGGACAATGTGCTTGCTAATTTTGGGGGTGGAGGATACGTGTTTCACATAAATTTTCTGATGAAGCTTGATAATTTTGTTATCTCAATTTTCTTATAGCTTCCAAATCTGTGATCAACATGCTTTTTTTGTGTCTTGATATCCTTGTTAGTCGAGCTTATGTAAATTTCAGAGGACTCGGGACATGAAACTTATAAGTTTGTTTAATTTTGAAGAATGCACTGATATTACTTGACCATGATATGGTTTAGACCATTTTTAATTTGTCTTTAGCCTTATGTTGTCCTGCAGTATATTCATCATCTCTAGAACCTTTATTTGAGACTTAATGATAAGCATGAGGTCTGTTAAGCACACCATAGACCACCATTTGCCTTTCGTTCATAAACCATATCCGATACCTTTTAGCCTAAAATAAAAACAAAGATAATTACCCGGTTATAAGAGTTCAGAACTTGCTATCTTTTAGCTTATCTTGAAAACTGATAGAGGTTTTAAGGAGTCATGTATATATGAGAAATAAAGTCTGAGAAGCAATTAAATAAAGTTCAGCCAAATATAGTTGGAAAGAAAAACCAAAGAAAATTCCTTGCAAAAAGAGAGAGAGAGAGAGAAATAAAAATATTCTCGACTAGGCTGTTTATATTTGTGATGCATCAATGAATATCAGTTGGTGGGATGTTGTAACTTGTATACTACCCAATATTAAGAAATAAGTTTTGGGGTTATGAGCTTGGAAACAAAGGAGAGAGAGGAAGGAAAGTAGTGAGAATTTCTAAGTTATGATGATTATCTAGTGAGTATAGCTTGATGATATCAAGTTTTAGGCTCTCTAAATTTTTAGTCACTTTCATCGATATTTTCCCAATCAAGCTGACACCTAAGCCCTACATTATAAGCTGAAAAGACATTTTGATCATGGTTATTGCATATTGTGCAGTTGGATAAGTTTTGCAATTTCGGAGTTGGTTTGTATCAACCAATTTGACTTGTTTGCATGATCTTTCCTATTGTGGATTATTGACATATATAGGAGAAGTTGTGGGAGTTCATGATTTATAGGTAATGTTGCAGAAATATTGAGGCACACGTGAATTTTGAATGCTTTTGATGAATAAGTGATTCTTCATAAGTCTTGTTCTAAGGTGTTTATCTTGCCTTTGTGTGTTAATTGTAAATTTTCGAGCTTATGTGTGTGCTTTACTTTCATTGCTCGAGGATGATCAAACTCAAGTTTGGGAGTGTTAATAAGTTTGTATTACGCCTTTTAGGCGCCTCTTTTCTTGGAGTTTGATGCATTTTTGGATTTAGTTTATGACACATATGCCTTGATTTCTCGTGTTTGTGTTTTTATAGGACGAGCAACTCAATTAGAGTGAAAAAGGAGCAAAAAATGTGAAAATTGCTGAAACAGGTTGGTTTTAGCCGCTACTTATGATGCCAGAAGATGCGGCTACAAAGAACAAACATTCTGGATTATTTTTGTGAAGTTTAGCCGTGGCCTCTCCTGTTTTTAGCCACGGCTTCGTGTCAGCCCAACCCATACAAATACGCTTTTTTAGGTCAAATTCAGGATTTTTTACCACTGAGAAGCTGGCTTTTACACCAAGAAGCGTATTACGAAGGTTAAGAGAAGCTTGGGGAAGAAGAAGAATGCGAAGATACTCCATCTTTTCCACAAAAATGGAGAATTCAAGTGAGATTTATCACAAACTTGTATTATGGAGTTTTAGTTTCATCTTTTTTAATTGTTTTAATATGAACATTCCCTTGAAGATAAATTATCGCTTTTCTTTTGTAAGTATGACTTAATATTCCTTTGACTGAGGCCATGTGAAGGCTAATTGTGATATTAGATTTATGAATATTATTTTTTCGGATTAATTTTGCTTTGTGTTAATACTTGTTCTTAATTGCTTGATCACAAATTGTATAAATTTGTGCTTAGTTTTGAGACCGAGAGGAGATACTAGGAATGCATCTAGGTATTAAACACCACAACGTAAAATTGACTAGAGATAGATTTGATTTCCTTGTGTGTGCTTTCCGCGAAAGCAAAAAATTTCATAAATCTTTATAATGCGATTTTATTAATTCGAATTTTATACAGAGATATAGGGATCGATCGTTAATGAGAATATAATTGCTATACCAAAAGATTGGATAGTGGGTAATTTAGGAAATTTCGCCCTAGCCTAAACAATTTAATAATTCGGTAAGATTGAATTCATAGTCAAATTGAATAATTTGTTGGATATCGTGTGCCTTAATTAGTCGTTTCTCTCATTGATAATAAGCTTTATTGTTTTCTTTTGTTCGTAATTCCTATTTAATTATTTTAATCAATATTCAAACCTCAATCATCTGATCTAACTTAGATTTAGATAATGCAATAATTAGATATAATTGTCTTTGGGGTACAACAGTTCGGGACTTCACATTCACTATATTACTTGTACGGCCTAGCTATTACACTTGCTAGTAATTTTGTGTGTCAAAAATCATTCAATTTCGCCATTTCTGAAGCATTAGATGACGAACAAGGACTGATTCAATGAATCGATTAGATTGAATAAAAAATAAACGGATCTTTTATGCTCTTGATACTATCTTACAGTTCATGGATCGCATAAACGAGAGAGAAATGGATGAATTGAATGATGAAATCAAGAAAGCTCAGCAGAGCATTTTACTGAATTGAATTGGAAATTCTGAATATGGAAATCACAAGTCAAAGTCTATATATAGACTCTCTCAGCTCAAATTAAAAAGCGTACTAACTAAGCTGACTAATGACAACTTAACCACCTAAATAACAGATTAGCCAAGTAACTTTTGTTATTTACAAAAGGACCCCTAACTATATGTACATTATTTCAACAAATACTAATCTAAATTAAAAAGCAGACATTTATTAGAGATAGTACAAGAGTTTTCTCTTCTTGTTATCCTAACTAATCAAAACAATCGAGTCTTTCTATTATCCATACTAGTAAATGTTATCCAAAACAATTATTATAATAATTAACAAAAGACCATACAACATGTTTGTAGTGCATGCAATTATAAAATTCCTTTTCCTGTCTCAACTTATTTCACTTTGTGTGGTGTCCGAAGTGTCTGAATACTCATGAAAAATTTGTCTTTTTCTTCCAAATATATATATAGATATTATCATTTAACGTACGTAAGGTTTTTCCTTTGCGAACGCGCACCGCATGCGGGTTGGTTTGAGAGAACGCGAATCGCATGCCGCTGGCTCTATATACGCTATTTTCCATACTTGGCCGCAAAATCACCACTTTCCCCCAACATTCCTTTGGCTCAACTCAACAATTTTCACTATTCTATATTATTATAATTAAGCCACCTTCATTGAATTTTTTATTTTTTTTTCTTTCTAGCTCTTTTATGCATTCATTGATCAATACTATATATACACATGATGTATAATTACGAAGTTGTCAATTGTCCATTAACAAGTGTGAATGAAATACTAGAGCTTTCTTCATCCTCCTCCTCCATTGTTTCTAATATGGCGCCTCACTTGATATCAAATTTAATACGTTTCATCGACGGGTCCAGTACTCTTTCTGCTGACGAACCTGTCATCACAACCCCACAAAATGTTGAGTATCGTCACTATCCATTTCTCGGCATGATTTTCCAATCCACCTCCGCTGATTTCTGCTCGTCCAGTACTAGCCCCCGGGCCCTACGGAACACTCTAGAAACTTCCATTTCATCTCATTCCTCCCACACCCACATTCTCAATCTTACACACCAACTCTACAATCTCGAACAAGGAGATATACCCACCACAGCATATCTTCACAAAGCGAAACACATTTCTGATCAATTAGCCGCCGTTGGACGCCCAATTACACTGTCTGAATTCAACATCTTCGTTTTCAAGGGCCTTCGGGCCGAGTTCAAGGATCTTGTAATAACTCTGGCGGCTCGTCCGGGACCTGTTAATTTTCACGAACTTCATAGTTTACTCATAAGTCATGAATTCATCAATGGTGGCTCTTTCTCCAGTTTCTCAATCTCTGACTCTCCTAATTATTCTGTTGGTGTACCGACTACGAATGGTGGCAAAGGGGTATCTTTCCAGGGCCCTGATTCCGATCATGGCTACATCCATAAAAATCAGTTTTTAAATAATTCGCAATTCTGTCAATGGTGTGCAAATCCAGGCCATACTGCTAAATGTTGTTCTCTTCTGCAACAACATTTTTCTGCGCCTCCTCCGGCCGCTAATTTGCCGGGTGTGACGGATGTTCAGGAGTATGGTGGCAGTGATCGGGGTTTCATGAGTACAATGAAGAATTGTAGAACTATGGTCGTCGATGAGAATATAAAGGTGAAACAAGTAATGAAGGATGATCATATTTATTGGGATCGTAATATTTCGACAGTGCGACGAATAAAGGATGATCGGAGTAATATGAAAGCTGACGGTGACAATAGCGCGATCACTAGGAATGATTTTCCTGATGATTTTGTATTTGGAACTGCTACATCGGCTTATCAGGTTTGTAATCCATGAATGACAAGAATGGTTGTGACTTAATTAGCTATTAATTGGATATGATTTTGCTTTTGCAATAACTTTTCAGTTTGAAGGAGCTGCAGCAGAAGGTGGTAGAGGACTCAGTGTGTGGGATGTTTTCACCATGGAGACACCTGGTTTCTCCCTCTCTCTCTCTCTCTCTCTCTCTCTCTCTCTCTCTCTCTCTCTCTCATATATATATATATATATATGTATATATGTTTCGTGTGTGTGTGTGTGTGCATGCAACTATGCATCATTGACAAGTACATGAGTTTAATGCTAATGAATGGATTTTATTGTGTGCAATTACAGACAGAATTTTCGATGGATCCAATGGAAATGTTGCAGTGGATATGTATCATAGATACAAGGTAAGTAATTATCCATAGATATTTATTATTTGGAAAATTAAATTACTTGTTCTTTACTTCGTTTATAAATTTACTTTAAATTTTAATTATATCTATTGCAGGATGATGTTGAGATGATGAAGAAAATGGGTTTTGACGCCTGTAGAATTTCAATTTCATGGTCAAGAATATTGCCTGGTAAGATCAGCACGGAAGAATAAGTTTTGGGTCATGATGATATTATTTCCTTTCTTGACGTAAATATAAAAAATGAATTAAACTCGCTATTAGTGTAAATTTTAAGAATAATTTTCAAATCATAAGATAAATGTTAAGCATAAATTGGGTGCATGCGCTCGAACTTGGTTTGAGTTATACCATATATACTCGAACGTGTTATGAATTAGAATCTTCTATTTCCTTTTCAATTTATAAACAACAAATTTCTTATAAGGCCTCGATTGTTGTTAAAACTGCTAGTTATGATTCGATATTCATTAATAGGTGGAAGAAAAACTGCGGGTATCAACAAAGAAGGGATTAACTTTTATAACGATCTTATCAACACTTTCCTCGCACATGGTAAGAGTACTCATTCTATATAACTCCAATGAACTCTCTCATTTCAATTATATGATCTAGTGTGAGATTATTATTTTCTCGAATTATTTCGATATATATTAGTTCTACGTACTTCATTGGAAGGTGCTCGGTTGCAGTTACATTATTCAAATACAATAAGCATTTTGAATTATATGTGGAGTTTGTATGTTTACGAAATTAATTTATTTATCTAAATATTTATATGCATGTATTAATTTGATGCAGGAATTGAACCATATGTAACTCTGTTTCATTGGGATCTTCCTTATTGCTTAGAACAAGAATATGCCGGTTTTTTAAGCGAAAAAATAGTGTAAGTAACTAAATTCCACAACAATTTTATTATTACTATTCTCAATCAAATACTTAAAAGTTCTCTTTAGATATGTCATAATAGTGTTAATTTGGATATAAGAACTTGAATCTCTTTCTGATGCAACAGGGATGATTTTCGTGATTTTGTGGAGTTATGTTTTTGGGAATTCGGCGATCGGGTGAAATCTTGGATCACGTTGAACGAGCCATGGAGCTACTGTACTTCAGGATATGTCTCAGGCAAATTTCCACCTAGTAAAGCTTCAGCTCCACCTGACAAAATTGGAAATAACCTTACTACTTATAGAGCTATTCATGACCCCAACTTAACCCTACCAGCAAACCGTAGTTTCTTCAACTCAAATCCCGCTTCCAATCCAGCCACAGATGCATACACAGTGGCAAGAAATTTGCTTCTTGCTCATTCGGCAGCAGTTCAATCGTACAGAACCAAATTTCAGGTTTGGCTTATACCACTACAAAATAATAAGTTGAAACTAATCAGACATATATATAAATATACACATGTGTATATATATATATATATATATATATATATATATTGTGTAATAAGACTTTTCCATGTTATCCTAATAATTTTTACAAATTTAATAGATAAATGAATTGTCTATGTATTGTCGCATTAATTATTAGTACTGGAATTACATGATCATATATAACAAACATTATCACAATTACTTTGTGATAATTTTTATTTCGTTGCGTGCTCACTTGTCATTATAATATGTCATTGGTTGTCACTTGTCAGCAATGACAATTAGACACATTTTAAGCGTGAAAATTATATTACATAATTACATTATATTAATGACAATTTTGACACTTGAGCGTAGTATTAAGTATTATTACTATTGTGATAATTTGGGAATATTATTTGAATTATTTCAAAAAAATAGAAAAACAATATAGTAATGTTTTTAATTTGGTGAGTGGACTTTAATTTAACACATTCAGGAATACCAAGAAGGCAAGATAGGGATGGTATTATGCTGCCAATGGTACGAACCTTTTGACGAGAACTCAAAGGATGACATAGCTGCATCTAAAAGAGCCATGGATTTTATGATGGGATGGTAACATATTTATAACTTGCCTTTTGTATTTAAATTTAGTCAGATTTTAAACATGATAACATCCCATCGTTATACATCTTTAGTTTTACTTCAAATATTGTCAACTTTAAATAACGAATTAGTTTCCTTGAATGTGATGATTCGGTCCAAGAATCTACCATGATTGCCAGGTTATAGTACAGTTAGATTAAAATAATCAATAATAACGATATATACATACTTTTTATCAATATTAATTATATTAAATTTTGTGACAAAACAAAAAGTTCTTTCGCTTATAATATACATTTAGCTCGTATAATATTTTATGATGGCGCTATGATTTCTCCTAACCCGTAATAATAACTTTCCCCTTAGTCCCCTCCACCATTGGTCTCCCCAAAATTAGTCTAATTTGAAACTATGGGTTCTCGGTTTAATTTCAGGTTTCTGGAACCTGTACTAACGGGTCGTTATCCACAAAGTATGATGGATTTTGTTCCTTCGAATAATCTAGCACAATTTTCAGAGGAAGAATCCAAAATGCTCAAAGGATCAATTGATTTTATGGGTTTGAACTATTACACAGCCAATTATGTAGCTCATGATTTCCGCCCTCAAACTGAGCAAGCCTACTATAGAGATCAAAAAGTTGCATTTTATAGTAAGTTTTAGTACAATCTTTTGAAGCCTAATCCTTTTTTTCCAATCAAATAAAATTTCTAAAGATTAATTTTCCTCTTCAAATAAAATGTTATTTTTTCTTTGTTTGTTTTAGCTGAAAGAGATGGCCAGCCTATCGGACCAAGGGTAAGATTCTCCATTCAGTTGCTCATGCATGGCTTTCTTAAAAGTTTACAGAATTTTGAGTGTTGGTACACATAACTGTAATTGTATTAGAATTTAGAGTGCCGAAACTCTATAAGAATCTGTGTCTATGCATATGCATTAAATGATTGTTCAATTTAAATTAATTGATTTGTTCTATCTCCTTTGATTTGTAGGGTGGTTCGACGTGGTTGTACATAGTTCCATCCGGGGTTTACAAGCTCCTAAAACATATAAACAACACATATAAAGACATGCCTCCTATATATATCTCGGAGAATGGTAGCTTTTTAAATAGCTCTATATACGAATGATATTTTGTTAGTTTCATGTATAATTATAAGATTTTATGGAAATATTTTGAATGATTTTGTCTAGGGGTGGATGAGCTGAACGATTTCAAGCTCACAGCTGTTGATGTTTGTGCTGACAAAGTAAGGGTTAAGTATCACCAAGACCATCTTGCCAATATTCTCAAAGCAATGAAGTAAGTTTTCTTTAACCAAACTTCAATGAACTATTAAATAACTACAAAAAAACTTTCATATTTAGTTAAATTGATTAGGGTGATTATTTAGCTAAAAATGGTCTGGTTGTGGCAATTGCAGAGAGAATGTGAATGTAAAGGGATACTTCGTATGGGCATGGTGTGACAATTTTGAATGGTATGAAGGCTACACAGTGAGATTCGGCCTCGTTTACATAGACTTCATGAATAATTTGACAAGAATTCCGAAGAACTCAGCTGTGTGGTTCACCAAGTTCTTACAGAAAAGAAAGCAATCACAGACGAAAAATAGAATTAGTGACAAGACGGTAAATGGTAAAATTAAACTTATTAAAGATTAATTAGTATCTTAAGTTATAATAATTTTGAGTTTGCACAACAATATTTGATGAGAATAAAATATTTGAAGTAGTTTTGTTAGTAAATGGCAACATACTTAAACACGAAGAAAATAAAATTATTCTCATTACATGCATAGTGACGAGAGTGTAAAATAGCTGCAAACTTATCACTACATGTATGTCACCGAAAATTAATAGTGACTATATAATTCCTTTATAAGTCAAATATTAAGATGGTGATCAAAACTACTAATGTGCTACACAAAATTATTGTTACTTAATACATTTAGTGAAGAGTAATTTTGATACTATCATTTAACATCTTGTCACGAATTTTAATTTCTGTTAAATTGTCCCTATTTCAAAGAAGAGACAAGTTATAAATAGCATAGAGAATGAATCAGTGAGATCTCAAAGACAGACGTGTTTAAGAGTAAAATCAATGCTCCTTTCACAAATCTATAATTAATTGAGTAATGTTATATACCACCTTTTATATGCCACCGATTTTTCACCTCCTCTAGTTTTGGTAAGAAATCACTTGCAATTAATTGATTTTAATAGATTTAATATATCCATACTTTCTAAATCAAGGGGAAGTGAAAAATCGATGGTGTAAAAACGGTGGTATATAGCATTTTTCTAATTGTAATATGTTCCATTTTGATGATTTTGTCTTGGTCCTGAAAAACTAATTGTGCTTTATGCATGTTTATTTGGATAATGGAGCCCCTAATTAAAGGGATAGGATATTTCACTTATTTATATACAATTTCCTCCCTTCTTATTCTCACAGAATGTAATTATTTAACTCATCTTTTCATTCCAGAGAAATTTATGAGCTTTTATTCATTAAACGAATCAAATAACAAAAAGTTGAAATAAAAAATTGGGATATTAGAAAAGAAAAACCCAATAAAAAGCGAAGAATTCATAGCAAAATTGTGAGCCAGGTAATTCATAGCTAATGCATGGGCCCAGAAGTGGGCCTCAAGAATGGCCAATGCCGCTAATGCTCCTAGGCCAAGATTCTGTTGACCATTTATTTTATCTGAGGCCCAAATTCGGCAAATTAATAGGTCTCATTGCCTTCAATCTGAATATTCAAGGAAATTTTTTAATTAATGAACCTGAAGAACGACATATAAATTTACTTGTGTGACCCAAGCTTGTTAATTTAGTGGTATCAGCTTCCACTTTTATATGAGAGATCCTTGGTTCAATTCTAGGTCATTACAAGTTGTGACTTTTCTTTTTTTATTTGGAATTTTAAGGTATGTGTGACTCATGATTTAAAAATTATCGGCCCAAATTTATTGGATTAGGATATCTCCTTTCACCTAAATTTTTGAAAAACTTTTTTTGCGTGTGTGTGGGTTTTAGGTGAGGTTCGTCTGAACCTTTTAAACTATTTTTCTAGAATTAACCAATTTAATTGTAAAAAAATTGATATTGAAGCTCCACTTTTATTTATTTTTCTAGGAAAATAGTAATAATACCAATTTATTGATAAAAAATTAGAATGTCCTCGTTTGGTTTGTTTGATAAGGGTTGATAGATTATTTAATCTAACCTATTCATGCGTTTGGTATTATAGATCAAGGCCCATGATTGATTCACGGCCCGGATTTTTATCCTTGATTTAGGTGATAACTTATCCTACCATGGGGGGTGAGCTAATTTAATCCAACTTGTTGGATAGCAAATTAAAAAGTTTGATTTTCAATTTTACCCCTGAAAAGCCTTTTTTCTTTAACTAATTTGTCCTCCAATGTTATGACATGTACTCAAGGTTATATGTGTAAATTCAACCTTGTCATACAAACAATCCAATATTCAAAACATAAGATAGGACTAAATGTAGGATTAACTGAAAATATAATCCTACATACCAAACAACTTGATAGATTGATAAATCCATATGTGAACAGTGCAATCCCAACTTATCTATCTTATCAATTTTATCTCGTCTTTCAAACCAAACGAAAGGGATTAATCCTCCAATTCACATGAACAATGTACTTGTTTGGTATTAGGGATGTGATAGATACGATTAGATATTTGATACGTCATGATTACAACTGTTAATGTGAATTGGGGGGCTTGGTTTGGGGGGGGCGGGGCGGGGGGGGGGAATAATTTATCACTTGTTTGGTATATATGATAGATTATTTTCTTGCCCATGTAAAGCAGATAATCAAGTCACACCTCATGTAGGGTGATTATCAATCAATTGTTTGTCGGATTAGAACCTGGGCCTTGAGACAATACTGTGCTTTTGTCCAACATACCAAACAAGGGTTTTTGTGTTATTATATATATAGTGTATCACCTCTAGTCAACAATACCAAACAAGTGGTTCAAGGAATTTATTAGGGAAAAGAAAATAAAATACAAGGAAAATTATTTTTCATTGTTTGGTTTCTAAAGAAAATGAAAGGAAAAGAAACACATGAGAGAAAACATAATACCAATTTGAGACAATACATTTTCCTTACCATTTGACGAGGAAAAGGGAGGGAAAAGAAAAACTATTTTCTTTGTATCTTCTTTAGCAATTTATTTGGACCAAACAGACCGTGAATTGAACAACATTGAGTCCAATATAAATTACTTCACAGGAGATGAAACTGCTTTACCAAGTCCAAGATTCTTCAATAATTTGATGCAGGCCTCAGTGAGGGTGCCTACTTCAAATTTTTTTTTAATAAATTTTATGTCTTTTTATATATAGCTAGCTTCACTTTGACAGAAACTAAATTCAAAGTTAAACATTTTTTGTGGCACAAATTAATATCGGCCCGCACTTTGTCTAATAATTGTCTCAATGTTGGTAATCATTCGATTTTGGACCAGCTCTTGACTTTTGTCCTTTATCCTTATTTTAATTTAAACCACATCATGTTCCATTTCTTACAGTACATCCCACACTCTTTTGTGTGTTTATTATGTCTCTGGACTCTGCGAAAATTAGCAAACGAATCAACAATATCTTGTTTGTGGACCAATTTTTGCTTTACCATAACACTATTATTATATTGTTTTTGCTTTAGAGTAGGATTGCCATAACACTAGCAACATAGGCTAGCTATGGTTAAATTTCAAACTTTCTATTTCAATTTAACGAGTTCGAATCTCACTGATATTGTAAAATTCATCACTTTACGTGAGAATATTATAGCTAGGCTGGCGAAGGTCCATAATTCAATAGAGACTAGAATTTATTTTCTAATTTGTTGATGGAGTTATGGCGACCTAGTTGAACTATATTTCATAGCAGGATTTGACAAAAAGAAAATTTAATAGAGTTTAGATTGCCTACGTTGGGTTGCCACTATAAATTTCGCCCAACATAACATTTTACTCAAAAATAAATAAAAATTAAGAGTAGGATCCATAGTCACCATATTATATATATAGTATTGGCTAGGTCTGACCACCCTAGTTTTCTATAAGAATTTTTGCAGTGATGAATTATTTGTACTCTTTTTATATTGATGTAGTGAAATTCTTCCGTGCTCGCGAGCACAGCCTAATTTTAAATGAATCAAATTTGCTTTTTCCTTGTGTTCTTGTTCATGGTTTATTTTAAATAACTTCTAAGTGAATAATTAACTACTGTTTTGAAGATTGACTACAAAACCATGGCTGTTGTCACTAAAAATAAAAATAAAAAAATCACTGCTCTTGGAATTTCAAGATTGTCTCAAGATTGCATAAATATCATGTGTTTAAATGTCTAAGGGTTTCTTTATATATTTAATTGAATTTTTTGATATGGGTTTGTCTCAGAATTATTGATGCATCATGCCTTTTTTACTTTGGAATTATTTTTAATTGTACAACTTAAAGGTCAATCAGGCGTTAAAGTAATTTTTTCATCGTGGAACTAGTGTGTCAGATAAAATGAATGTCTTATGTACAACTATAATGATGCCAATAAAAATGTTTGATTGAAGTCTTAAAACGCTAGAGGTCTTTAATTCTAATGGCATCAATGTGTGTTTTCTTCTACTTTCTTAATAGTTATTAGTTGATTATGAATTATTACTAATTATATATTAAATTGTAATTGCTATTAATAATGTATTTATACACATAAACGATTCACTAAAACAACTTTAACAACATATTTGGTTTGGACGTCCTCTAGTCACTAACTTCTCAATCTTTTCTTTTTTGGTTTAAACCGCCTTCATGTCCAAATGGGATATTGTGGTACCTTGACTTTTTATTAATTTCCAAAAAAGACAATACAAGAATTGTTAAGGGAAAAATAATCGAGTACTAGTATCTTACAATCCTAAGCCCTACCATTTCGAAACTATGAAAATTGTAATCTATCCATTCTAAGTAATCCATTAAGTTCTAGAGGTAACTAATTTGATAGATGCACAATCCTTAAATTTCGATCGCATGCAATGTTCGCTAATTCATCCGTTGATTGGTTTTCCTCCTGAAATACATGATTAAACTTTATATCCGTTCAAGCTTTCCATCATTGCAACAATTCTAGACAGCAAGTGCTCAATACTTCAATCACCTTGTCTCAGTTCTCGAAGAAAGACTAATATAATTTTAACATCAACCTCAACCTCCACCCATGGTATATTTCTTTCCACACATAGTTACAGTTCACATACCATCCCATCCAATTCAGCATAAAAGCTCTTCTGTTATCCTAAGGCTGAATAAAATGTAAATTCTACCTCACAATTCCAATCACGTATTACACCACTTAACCCAGTCGATTTTGGATTTCCTCTACTAGGTCCATCGGTGTTAAGCTTGTACCAATTCTGTTCCGGTTTCAACTATTGAACCGGAACAACTTTCTTTGAAATTTGAACTAGCATTTTCAACCAAAAAAAATTCAATAAACTGAGTCTCCTAATAAGGGTAGATTAAACAATTTACGCTTTCATTTTTATTTTTAAATTATTTTGATAAATCATTGAAAGTCAAATTAATTCAGCAGATTAATAACATTCTAAAAGATTAATTCGTATAAATCATCACAGTTCTTGAAGATTTTCAAGAGAGACTTGTATGGTTTCAAATGGATATTGTGTTTGAACATTACATGTAATATTGATGCTACATTTTGAGAATCAATTAAGTGATTGATTGCAATTGCTCATTTGAGGCATTTTGGTTATGCTCGGTTATAACTATTGCCCTCCTCGATCATGCCCCCACTCCTTTCCTATATTTCAAAAGTATTCTAATTTAGGATACTCCACTATTATCATTATCTTAGTACTTATTAATTTTCATCCTCAATTATCTGTTAGATTTATTATATTAGATGTTTTATTAGTTTCCTTATTAGTTTAGGTTTACCTTTATTGTTAGCTTCCTTATTAGTTTAGGTTTACCTTTGTTGTCTTTTGTAAACCTTTATATATACCTTTCATTATTAATGCAAACCTCAAGGGGAATTCATATTATAACATAGTATCAGCTTACTCTCGTTCCTAGGCAAAAATACAAAAATACAAAAAAAAAAACCGCCTGCTTCTATCTTGCCACCGGCGTTCTTTCTCTCCCTCTCAATTTTTCCCTACCTCTAAGTCGTTGTTTCCCCTCAACGCGCTATCACTCCATTATGTTTGCCCTCTCCTTCTTCTCAATCGCCCACTCTCTAGCGCTTTGAAGATTTTCGGTTGGTTTCTCCACATTAGTTCGTGGTTCATCATCAAGGTACAATTCTTGCCGTTATTTCTACCCGATTTCTCTTTTGTCTTGATTTTTTTGTTTTGTTACGTGTTTCGATTCTTTTTCCTCCCATCATGTCTCATGTTGATGATTCTTCTTCCGCCACCGAAACTGACCTCCCTGTCACCAAACCCACCGCCCTTCACCCTTCTCTTGCCGCCGGCAATGTTCAAACATCCTTTGGTTTTAAATTAACCGACTCTGATTCAAATTACAAACTTTGGCGTGGTATGTTTATCGATTTATGTCGTAGTTATTCCGTTTTTAATCATATTTCTGGTCACTCAAAACCCGTCAACGATAAAGATGATGAATGGTTTTCCATTGACTCCACTATAAAGCGTTGGTTTTACTCAACTGTTGATTTAAAACTTCTTAAAAATATCGATTTGGAATATGCCACCTCCCATGACTTATGGTTTGCCATTGAAGAAAACTTTAGAAATAATAAACCCTCTCGCTCCCTTCAAATCTATGAGCATTTTCGTAATCTCCAAAAAGGTTCTATATCAATTTCTCAATATTGTCAAGAGATGAAGTTCTTAGCCGACAATCTCGCTGACCTTGACAGTCCCATTAAAGACCAAGATCTTATTTTACAACTCTTACAGGGTCTTCCCGAGTCATACCTACCCCTCGTCATCATTGTCACCACAATAACTCCCCTTCCTTCTTTCTTGGAAATTCGCAATCTTTTACTAATACATGAAGCTCGTGAAACTCGATTCAACTCTACCAATCCTTCTTCCAACCCTTCAAATTCAGCCTCTGCTCTATATTCCCAAACCCCTTCTCCTTCAAATAATCAAAACATATATCAAAACAATGGTCGAGGTAGTGGTAGAGGTACCGGCCGGTTTCAAGGCCGTGGTCGTGGACAATTTCATGGATCAACCCAATCAGGCTCCAAAAATAATTTTCATAACAATTCTAACGGTCTCTCTTTTCAGCTTGTCCAAACCGGCCCCCAAGGCCAATGCATACTAGCCCACTTTGCCCCCCTACAGTCCAACTCGCCTGCCCCTCTCCAGCAGCCAGCGCAATGGGCTTTTCCTCCTCAGCCCAACACGACAGCCTACCTCCAGCAGCCCCCCAGCGTGCCTCCACCTTCTCCTGGACCCAGCATACTCGGCCCACCTCCTTTTTGGGCTCCTCACCAGGCTTTTTTAGCAGCTTCCTCCAACCCTCAGCCCACAGATATCTCCTCCCTCTTTCAGACCATGAGCCTTACTCAGCCAGATGACCAGTGGTATTTAGATACGGGAGCTAGCTCTCACATGACAGCTAACCAAGGTAAATTATTTAATATCGTACCTAATAATATTTCTAATTCTATTACTGTTGGTAACAGTGTTGTACTTCCTATTACTTCTATTGGATCCTCTTCTTTACATTGTAATTCTAATTCTCTTCATCTCTGTTCGCCAACTTACTCGTGATAATAATTGTTCTATCGAGTTTGACCTCTCCGGTTTTTCTGTAAAGGATCTTAGGACTGGCTCAATTCTTCTCCGAAGTGACAGTGATGGTGATCTCTACCCTCTCCGACTCTCCTCTACCGCTCTCTGCTCATCTCACTCCACTCTCGACCCAACCATCTGGCATCGTCGTCTCGGTCATCCCGGAGTTGCTATCTTCTCTTTTCTTAATAGTAGGAATTTTATTTCATGTGACAAAAATATTTCTCGTTCACTTTGTCATGCCTTTCAGCTAGGCAAACATAAACGTTTACCATTTTTTAGTTCTTCCTCTACTAGCACAGGTTTGTTTGATCTTGTTCACTCGGATCTTTGGACCTCTCCGCTTTCTAGTATTAGTGGTTTTAAATACTATATTTTATTTTTGGATGATTATTCGCATTTTATTTGGATTTTTTCTTTACGTAATAAATCTGATGCATATCACACTTTTACTGATTTTTACTACTATGTCCACACTCAATTTAATAATAAAATAAAATCTTTTCAATGTGACTATGGAGGTGAATTCAATAATAAATCTTTTCACAATTTTTTTAATAAAAATGGTGTCCAATTTCGTTTCTCTTGTCCACACACATCACAACAAAATGGGAAAGTCGAGAGTGCCATTCAAACTGTGAACAATATTATTCGCACTCTTCTCTTTCAAGCTTCTTTACCTCTGTCTTTTTGGGCTGAAGCCTTACACATGGCTGTTCATATCCTCAACATTCTCCCCACCACCACCCTCTCCTATCGCACACTCTTTGAACTTCTCTATCATGTCGCCCCTACCTATGACCACCTTCGAGTTTTCGTCTGTCTTTGTTATCCAAATCTCTCTGCCACATCTCCTCATAAACTCTCGCCTCGTTCCTCTGCCTGTATCTTCATCGGATATCCCTCCAACCACAAAGGCTATCGGTGTCTTGATCTCACCACGAATAAAATTATCCTCTCTAGTCATTTAATTTTTGATGAATCCATATTTCCTTTTTCCTCTTTTTCTCCAAACTCCTCTTCCCCTTCCTATAATTTTCTCTCGTCCGATGATGATCCCCCCACATTCGTTCCTTCTTTCTCATTGTCACATCGCTCTCCTCTCGACCCTCCACCTGGATTCCTGCTTGCCACGTCCGTTGCCCCATCATCCACCACACCTACTTCCACGTCAGCCTCCACGTCACCTACCATGTCACCCGCCAAATCAGCTGCCACGTCACCCTCCAAGTCAGCTGCCACATCATCCCCCCACCCGGATGTCTCTTTTACTCCCTCAATTCATCCTATGATTACTAGCTCCAAATTTGGTATTGTTCAACCGAACACTCTTTTCATACTTTCTGCATCCCCCGATTCTCCTATTTTTCCTCTTCCTCGCACCTATACTCAAGCTCTCCGGATCCTCTCTGGAAAGATGCCATGGATGTTGAGCTCTCTGCTCTTCACCCCAATAGCACTTGGGATCTTGTTCCTCATCCCCTCTAAATTTAACATTGTTGGCTACAAGTGGATATTCCACTATAAATTTCGTTCCAATGGTTCTCTTGAATGTTACAAAGCTCGTCTTGTGGCTCAAGGTTTCACGCAGCAACCTGGTATTGATTATGCCGACACGTTTAGCCTCGTCGTCAAACCCGCTACCATTCGAACTGTCCTTAGTCTCGCTATTTCCCTCTCTTGGCCTCTTCATCAACTTGATGTCAAAAATGCTTTCCTCCATGGTCATCTTTCTAAAACTGTCTACATGAAACAATCGCCGGGCTTCACAAATCCTGCTTTTACTGATCATGTTTGTCTTTTGAAGCGTGCGCTATATGGTCTCAAACAAGCTCCACGTGCTTGGTATCATCGTTTTGCCTCCTATCTCTCTTCCCTTGGATTCACTAGCAGTAAATCTGATGCTTCTCTCTTTATATACCGCAGAGGCTCCTCCATATCTTATCTCTTACTTTATGTTGATGACATAGTCATCACTGCCTCTTCTTCCTCCCTCCTCTCTCATCTTACCACTCTTCTATCTTCTGAATTTTCCATGACTGATCTTAGCCCTCTTCATTATTTTCTAGGTATCTCGATTATTCGCTCTTCCTCAGGCCTCTTTCTCTCTCAAGAAAAGTTTGCCCTTGAAATCCTTGATTGTGCTAACATGACTCAATGCAATCATGCTACTACTCCTGCAGACTCAAAATCTAAGCTCTCTTCTTCCTCTTCTGCACCCTTCTCTGATCCCACTCTCTATCCTAGTCTCGTCGGTGCACTTCAATATCTTACTTTCATCCGTCCCGACCTTTCTTTTGCCTTTCAGCAACTGTGCTTGTTCATGCATGATCCTCGTATTCATCATATGCCTGCCCTCAAACGCGTTCTTCGATATGTTCGTGTTACCATCGCTCATGGTTTATCCCTTCGTCCTTCCTCTTCCACTCAACTTATCGCCTACTCTGATGCTGACTGGGCTGGTTGCCCTGATACACGTCAATCCACTTCCGGCTACCGTGTTTTTTCTCGGCAACAATGTTTTTTCTTGGTCCTCCAAACTTCAACATGTCATCTCTCGTTCTAGTGCCGAGGCTGAATACCATGGGGTCGCCAACGCCATTGCCGAGACCTCATGGCTTCGTAATCTCGTTCTTGAGCTTCACTGTCCTCTTCTCAAATCCACTCTTGTTTTCTGTGATAACATTAGTGCTATTTATCTTTCTTCTAACCCCGTACAGCACCAACGCACTAAACATGTAGAATTAGATTTACATTTTGTACGTGAAAAGGTTTCCTTGGGTGATGTTCGTGTGTTGCATGTTCCATCGTCTCGCCAGTTTGCTGACATCTTCACCAAAGGCTTGCCGACGTCTTTTTTTCTTAATTTTCGTACCAGTCTCAACGTCTGTTCGTCAGCTGTTTCGACTGCGGGGGAGTGTTAGATTTATTATATTAGATGCTTTATTAGTTTCCTTATTAGTTTATGTTTACCTTTATTGTTAGCTTCCTTATTAGTTTAGGTTTACCTTTATTGTCTTTTGCAAACCTTTATATATACCTTTCATTATTAATACAAACTCAAGGGGAATTCATATTATAACATTATCATCATCATAATCACAATCCACCACCACCACCACCATACACTAACTATATCCTGACTCTATGTCCTGATTTTTATTTTGACAGTTATGTCCTGGTATATTTATAAGAGAAAATTACACACAGACCCCCTACTTATTATGTAATTATCAAAACTCTCCCTCACTTATTGAAAATTACCAACACAATCCCCTCATATTAAGAATTTCTTACAATTGCACCTCATGTGCGCTTAACAATTCTTACAAATTTACCCCTATAACCTTACAAATAGACTCCTTGAGGGGTGTGTTGGTAATTTTCAATAAGTAAGGGAGAGCTTTGATAATTACACAATAAACGAGGGGGTTTGTGTGTAATTTTCCCTATTTATAATCATTGTGTATAGTGAATTTCAAACATATCTCATCACATAATTAATGACTAGTTATGAGTGAATCACAATTTTCGTTCTATAATTTTTGTTTTATTCAAATTTGGTCCCTATTTATTACAAATGTCTCAGATTTCTGAATTTCCAAACAATCTTATATATAGTCTTAATTTTCCGTCAAATATTTAGTGATTATCATTAGTGAATAATGCCTGAGCTATTTGGAAATTGATTTGAACGGGAATTTGGGTTAAACTGAGGGAAATCAACATTGGTTTTTTTTTTTTTCCATCTTATAACTTTCTTCTGCACAACAATTAAAGTTGCAAATTAGAACTTTATGTTGTACATCTTCAAAGCCAAGCACCCGAATTCTCCGTAGTCGTCGCGAGAAGGTTGAGAAGAAACACTTACCGTACCTCTAATCTGCCACCGCAGGTCCACCGTGTCAATTTTCGATAAGTTGGAGACTATGAACATTATTCTTTCCCAAAACGATAATATAAAGACAAACCATTTAATACATTTTGTGGTATACAAGTCTTTAGTGCATTAAACGGTGTTTGAAAATGTATTATTGAGGTTAATAAGCCATGATTTTATTGATGTAGTTGAATGCACAAGATGTTAGGAGTTTTGGTTTTTATTTATGATAAATATTTTTTATATTTATTAAAAGTTGTTAGTTGATTGTATACCATTACTCGACAATGTAATGGTCAATATTTATCGATACGAGGAATCAACTTTTTAAGAAAAAAGAATTATTGAGAAATCTATTGGAATATTAGCCTTCAAATTGACCTATTATGATTTTTTACAGACACTTCGTACAAGAAGTTATTGATATTGAATTACGTGATATTAAATTCTTACATTAGACTATTGAAGGACTTAACTTTACATATAATAATTTCAATAAAGCAATAAAATTAACTTAAGTGGATGCAGCACTATAGCTTGACACTTGTCGTATTCACTGTGATAATTGCATAAGATCTCCATGTGATAAGAGAAACATGAGTCAAACTACCCTGTATTACGTTTTTTGCGTAGCGCCCCCTTGTTTTCTATTTTATTCTGTATACTCTCCCTTTATTGATATTTTTTTTTTGGGTATTTTTTCATCATAAATGTTAGTCCGAATGCATTTTTGCCCCTAAATGTTTCTAATAGATAAATAATTTAATTTGGGTTGGATCTAGAACATTTATGATGGAAAAAAACACCAAAAAAAGTAGAAAAGGGAGAGTATGCAGAATAAAATAGAACACAAAGGAGCGCTAAGCAAAAAACATAACACAGGATAGTTTGGCGCAAGTTTCTCTTATCACATGGGGATCTTATGCAATATCCCTAACTCACTACTTTTTTCTTGTTAGGAATCAATGCGCATAAAACGAATAAAAGTAAATAAAAAGCAAGAAAAATTGAGACACAAGATTTATGTGGTTCGGCCAAGAATGCCTACGTCCACGGTCTACACTAGAGTTTTTATTGATTGTATGATGATAGATTACATATTACAAGAGAAGAGTATGTATATATACTCTAGTAGTGTCTTGGAAGACTTGTAATCAGATAAGGAAACAAAATCCAGCCTTAAACAACTCCAAAAACGCGTCTTTTTACGAGTCTTGGTCAATACGCCAGTCAATGCTGCCGGAACGCCGCGGCGTTTGACCCTGAACGCCGCGGTGATGACCACTGCCTTTGAACGCCGCGGCGATGACTACTGCCTTTGAACGCCGCGGCGTTGGAACCTGAACGCCGCGGCGCAATGCCTGTTGTTCCTTCCTTATACTTCAAATCGCTTCCAATCAGTCTATATATCCCTTCATTTCTATGGTGGCATGTTATGAAATGGAAAACACTTCTATACACCGTCTTAGGCTCCACCTGTGCACCTTGTGAATGTGATTAATCCACA
Organism: Buddleja alternifolia; assembly: GCA_019426215.1. Classification (NCBI taxonomy): domain Eukaryota; kingdom Viridiplantae; phylum Streptophyta; class Magnoliopsida; order Lamiales; family Scrophulariaceae; genus Buddleja; species Buddleja alternifolia. Next base: position 31,944,939 of record CM033398.1, read on the forward strand.
TCACTTATTTTGTTTTTTTGAATTAAAAAAAAGTGATGTGAATTAATCACTTCCACAAAGTGCACAGGTGGAGTCCAAGACCCAGTTTATACAAGAATTTTCCTTATGAAACGACATATACGGCACTTAATTCCACCAATAATAAACTTATTGCAAATAGAATAGTGCTCTCTTTGTAACACCTTTTTGAGATACCCAAACTCATGATTGCTCATTAGAGATTGGATGCCTCCCGTGCCCACCTTCAAATTCACCCTATTTTTCCATTGAAAATTATAGGCTAGAATGCGTCCATCAAAATCATTCAAAGATAGAGTGAATAGTATTTATTCGAAATTAACATAAAAAAAAAAATAACATAAACTCAGAGGAGAGTGAATATTTGCAAACGTTAAGTTGAATTCTGGATTTAGAAGAATTCGATTATTAGAATAAAGGGGGAAAAATATAACAATGAAATGCAACTCAGAATGCCTAGCTAGAGAGATAGGGGTCGAAAGCTGTACTCTCTATATATATATATGGAGGCCTCTTTCCAATAGGCGGTAATATATATAAATTAAGAATTTATCTGATCGTCTGGACTATACACATTAGTCCATCCAAGAGGGTCACTTGTGTCATGCATAGTGATTGGGGAGAATATGTATATGGCCTGATTGATCAGTCTGGTCCATCTTAAATCGGGCAAGAATCGAATTCTTTTGTAAAGTCGATTTTGTTGAATCCATCTAATTCATATTTAACCAGGCTTAAGGTCTGATGTTGTGGTGTGGAAATTGAGTTTGGATTAGACTAATCAAATTCTGGCCAAAATATTTCGAGAAACGAGTTAAAGTTGGAATGAGTCCGACCTACAACACTACAAACCAATTCTTTTTTCGACAATGATGATTAGTAGATATTTTAGAATGATTAGATAATCCCTATTGATCGATGATATGATTATTCTAATATTTATAGAGGTGTTTATTGGACCTTGAGCGTCAGTTTTCTTTAAGCTTTGATTTAGTCAATAAAATAAACGAGTCAAGACTTATAATTCATAGTTCATTTATAATAATTCATTTTAAGGTTATAATGATTGAATGGTCTTGAACAAAATTATGGAACATCAAGATTATTTCAATAAATATCAAATATATGATATTTAAACTCATATCAGTTCGATGAAATCGATTCTGGACAAAACATATCCTTCTTTTTAAGTATAAGGAAAGGCCAATCTAGGCAGTCTTTTTAGACACGGTCATAGGTTGGTCCCCATCTGTGAACTACAAGATTGGCCATACATATCCTCACTTTAACAATTTGTTAAACACCCACATTTTTTCCCATTTAATTCTGAGCAATTAAACAAACATTTTTTGGTTTGACATCGATCCCACTGTATTATTAAGACTTGATTGCATATGTGCATTTGTATTGTGATCTTGTTAGGAATGATAGCATCAGAACATTAAAAAATAAACAAGAAAAATATAAAATTAAGTCTAAAAGAATGAACACGATAATTTAACGTGGTTCGGAAAAGTGCATTCATCCACGAATTAATTTAGACTATATTTTTATTTCTCTTGAGTCAATCAAATAATTACAAGTTGGGTTCTACTATTTATAAAAATAGAGAAGGCAAAACCCTAACAAAATTAAGAAAGACAATCCTAGACAACTAGGGAAAAATTCCTATCACAATAGGAAACAATTCAAATCAATATAGGACTCGAATCTGCCAAACTCCGCTCAAAATGTCGCCAACTTGCGCCCAAGCCTTGGATCCGTGCACAGTAGCCACGACTAAAACACCCAGTAGCCGCGGCTAAATAACCGTCGATTCCACTTTAGCCGTGTGATCATCTACCCATTAAAGAGTGTGAAAGTTTGAATTGAGTTTCTGTAGCTAAACCCTCTAGCAGCCGCAACAACCACTACTGCTACTCCATTTCCCCCCCTTTTTGACCCCACTCTACTAAATCTCAACAATTTTTCACTTGGAGACTGATCAAAAAAATCTCGAAACTCAACTTGAACCACCTTTCCCTTTTCACAAGTGAATTTCAATCTAGTTGGCACATCCCCAAACCCAATGGAGATCAAATTCGAGACATTTCCATGCCTCATCAATTCATCTGTCCTCAGTGCCTCCGACTTGATGGAATCTCCCTGTGAACATTGTTCTCCCCTCTTTGAACCCTCGCCACTACCCTATTCTTTAGGTGACCAGTTAACTCCTGAATACTGTGGTATCCCTCTCGGTCCAACTGATCCTCGGATATAGGTTAACCCTAAGAAACCTGGAACATGTCTCACAATCGTAAACCACCTTGGTCAACTCGTCCGCTGGCATCCTTACATCAAGGATTTTTTCAATGGCAATATCAATCCCTCACATATCTACTCTCTGCCTCCTGCATGAGTTGTATCTGGTCTAATCACCAATACTTACGGTTTCTCAATGGCTAACTCGATGCTCCCATTGCACCAGCCCTGTCACACCCATCCGCCAAAAATCACCAACTCCGCGAATTTGGGTAACTGGCTTCCCATCATGTCTCCATGACTTCTGGCTCCATGTTTGCCCTCTGACGTCATGGCTTTGCCTCATGTTTTCTATCTACTTAGATTTGCATCTACAACCCTGCCTTCTGATCTCTCGGCTCCACGGCTCTATCCTCTCGGCTATAGATACGATCACTCTCACCTCTAGCTTGGTGAATTTTCTTTTTGGCACCATAAACTCTGCCCCTCTAGTCTCTGGTAACTCATTCAACCCTCTTTGAAACACAGATCTTCCCTTTGTCATATGGCGCTCCAGATTTGCCACTAGCATTGCAACCGCTTCTATTGACTTCGTGTCTACCGACTTGGCAATACAAATCTACCTATGCTGTGGATCTGCCTATCTACTGGCACTACGATTTTCTAACATTTTCTTGTAAACATTAAATAGGTTTACTTTTTTATGGATGTCGATCTAACTGATCCCATCATCTCTGTCATATTCTCCGACTTCACCACGACCTCAATTCGTGCTTCCAGCAATGGAATTGTCGAGCTTAATTATTCGTTCATCTCCTACCATCGTTCCCATGACAAAATCCATGCTAGCCAAAGTGTTTCCCCATAGATTTAAGTTTAGGAGCTCTCTAAATCTACAACCTATCGCTCTGATACCAGTTGTTAGGAATGATAACTTTAGAGGACGAAGAAATAATCAAGAAAAGATTAAAAAAAATTAAGTCTAAAAAAATGAACACGAGGATTTAATGTGGTTTGGTAAATTGACTACATCCACAAGCCAATCTAAATTACATCTTTATTTCTCTTGATTCAATCAAATAATTACAAGCTGGGTTCTACTATTTATAATAGTGGAGAAGTCAAAACCTTAATAGAATTAGGAAAGATACTCCTAAACAACTAGGGAATAATTCCTATCACAATAGCAAATAATTCCAACTAAAATAGGACTCGAATCCGCCAAAATCCTCCCAAAATCTCGCCAACTTGCGCCTAAGCGGATCCGTGCACAGTACCCGCATCTAAAATTGTTGTCGTGGCTAATCGCAAATTCCACTTTAGCTGCGGTGATCATCTATCCATCAAAGAGTGTGAAAGTCTAAATTGGGTTGTTGCGGCCAAACCCTCTAGTAGCCACGGCTATCGTTGCTGTTGCACCATTTTTCCGACGTTCGTTCCCATTTCTGATCTCAAATTACCTATTCGTAATCTTGTTGGGATTTTAAAACATAAAAATGCAGCTGAAAGAAAAATCTCCCATGTGGCTCATCTCGATTTCACATATTTAAATTGGGTTTCGAATTCAATTACCATTCTTCGCGTATGTTGAATTTTGAACCAACTTTGCAATCCTTTCTTGAATAGCAAATTCGTCGCTGTCTCGAAATTGCCACGCCGGAGTTAAAAGCAAAAAATCCTTCTTTTCTTCTCTTGGAGGACGGCTAGAGAGAGAGAGAGAGGTTGGTGTTTTTGACTTGGAGAGAAAGTTATGACTTAATCACTTGGTTAATTTTTCACTAAATAGTATATTTATACTACAATAGAAAACAATAATCTAGGCTACTAATCCCCTCATGTGGATGCCCACTTTAAGGCTTTTAAAGCCTTCGGGCTTCAGTCCTATTTTGCTATTTAATTAATTAAATAATTAATATTATTTATCCAATAAATTAATTAATTAAATAATCAATTAAATCCATGTTAATTTTATAATTAAACTCCTCTAAGAAATCAATTGATTCATTAACTTAATTAATTAATAAAATTATCTAATAATTAATTAATTAAATAATCATGATATCCAATACCGAAAAATTCTCTCAAGTCTTTTTCATGATTTTTCCTTTTGCACTTCCTTTAATCGCGACTCTTTAGGTTCGTCTCAAAAGGCAATTGGGAGGAAACCAAAAGGATGTGAGTAACACCTAGCCAGTCACGTGGCTCGCATCATATCCCAATTGAGAAAGAATGAATAGGATCATTCCAAACCTTATACGATGTGAATACCGTACGAGTATAAACCTTTTATTATTATATCCCAGTCAAGTGAGAGTCATGGTTTTAGTCAAACTCACATGACTTGACCATATGCTTAGCTCATAATGAATCGAGGTCAATGAGTATACATTCATGTCTAACATGAGTATCTCTTTATGCTTTGGCCAAAGACTTTTAACCTCACTCATTCATGACTGCATAGGTTATTTAGCTCAATCACTTATGAGAGAATAAATCCTATTTCACTAATCAATTAAGAATGTTACTTGCCCATCAAGTCGCACTTCGAGGTCGATCCCACCAAAGGGTGAATTGGATCAAATTACTCTAATGATAGACTTGATGTCACAAGTACATCTTCAACTCGATTCCTCAGGTCTAAGGTTCACGCGTACCTATCACAACTTATCAGTTTCATCATTGATTGTCAGTGAGTGAATACCCATGTGATGAAACCGATGCGAGCCGTGTTCAAATATATCAGTCCAACTGTTATGTCTATGACATAAGTTTCCACTATAATTCCCATAGTGTTCGACTGACACTTTCTCTGTCAAAACTTACATCATACAAGTCTTTGTCCTGTATTGATGTCCAGTCAATACTCTCTTAGACTTGTGAACCCTATTTAGATAATAAGGATCAAACCCTTCTAGTACCATTCTTCCTAACCCATAGGAAGTAGAAGGTTTGGCTCATTATCAAGGATTTTACGTTGTTTATTAACACCTTACAAATGCCTATAAGAAAACAACAAGTTAAAGCCTTATATATATAACGAATCGGTATTGTTTAGTAACAAGTCAATGCCCTATAAATCTATCCTCTTTATGGCATTTGAGGGCATACACTCTAACAAATCTATCGGAATATTTTTAAAGTTTTTAACGCCTGTGAAAAAAGGAAATGGGCAAAAAGGTCAACCTTAAAGAATTAATACGTTGAAATTATTAAAACATATGAAAAACATTGAAATTTAAAATCATTTTAAAGTTGATGGAGGAATATTTATAATCTACAATTTTTTTTAATGACATTGATAAAGCCTGATATACATGATTCAGAAGTGAAAAATGAGTCGAAAGATAATCAGAGTAGAGTCTTGTGGTATCACGAATGATGCGGTTCGAGGCTAAGTATGCCGTAACGCTTGAGGCAAAAGACAGAAAGCGGCAAGGCCAACTAGAGTTGGCAGCGGAAGATGATCGATTTTGCCTAGATTTTTGTAACGCCCGATTCATCTGCCTGCTATGATAATTATGTAAAAAAAAATTCAACCCATATAAATGATTTTAAACAAAGTCCTATACTCGAAATAATTTGGTTTAGAGCATTATAATGGAAAGTACAAGACCACTAGTGAAATAGGACCTGACATTTCATTTCATCTATCTGGTTCTATCTAATTTTTGACTTAGCGGATATTCCATGCTGACTTCCTTGGATCCTGTTGGTAGCTTAAGACCTCTTTACTAAGATGAGTTTGCACTCTAGTTATCCTGAAACATCATTCTCGAAGATCAGCCGCTGCTCCACCTACTCCATCTTATCCTAGGGAGGGGGGGAAACACGAGTGATGAGCTACTAAGCCCAGTGAGCGCCAGTGTGTGCATGTGCGGGGTTATGCATGTACATAATACTATTCTCGTGATGCATGATTCATACAAGGGTGACATCAATAACTGTTAAATAATTCAATCAACAATTATGTTCATACACGAACGAGAAGCTTTTAAAGATCAATTCAAGCGATACGAGTTTGATGACCATATTATAAATAACCAAATGAAGCCTGCAAAGACCAGAACAAGTGAGGGCCGTATCATATAGAATAGGCAGCCTGTGAAGCTCAAATCAAGCGAGAGTCGTATCATATTGAACATATGAAGCCTGTGAATCAAGTGTACCAGGAATAAATCAGAATCAGATCACATAAACCACCTTGTGACTCCCAATCGAAAATTTACTACCTTATCCTCCATTTGCAGGGAGCAACCCCGCGGACCGCATTGAACTGACCATGCCGGCGCCGATCACAACCATAGAAACCTCCATCTCGACCGTGAAAGGACACCTAAGTGGGCACTGAACGACGAAGCCTCTACTGGCAGCCTAATGCTACCCCAGCGTGCCCCGAGAACCGTTTAGCCCCGGGCCCAGACCAAATCAAGACCGCTTTGAAAGAACATATTTAGGACCGCTTCGTAGATCATATCCAAGACCGTTTGGTAGAACACATCCAGGACTGCTTCGTCCAAACCAACCATGAACAATTGGTATAAACGATAGAATAATTTTCATGACCAGATAACCTTTTCCATGATTATTTCAATTGCAAGCAATTTGAACCATAAAATCACATAAGCATGGTCAACAATTTATATGACTCGCATTTTTGATGTGATCAGGTCCACATGAATTACAATGACACTGAATATTGCAGAATGAGATAAACTAATAAATAAAGCACTCACATGAATAATCGCATCTGATATCAATTGAAATACATTCTGAGCTAGTTCTTCATGTTGAACTCTTTAGATAGTGACTATCCATCATCGTACCTAAAACGTGAGTACACGGATCATAGAATTAAACAAAGATTAATTAGCCCATTTATGTCATGGTTGCTTACATCTTCTTATTTACCTTATCCACTTGTCTTTTTATCAGTGATATTAGGGGTGTACGCGGTCGGGTTTGGGCGGTTTTACGGAAAAAATTCAACCCGACCCGATATATGCGGGTTGACAAAATAACAAACCGAAACCGCATAATTATCTTTTCAAACCAAGCGGTTCGGGTCGGTCGGGTTTAACATATTTAGCGGGCGGTTTGGCGGGTTATCAAATTATAATTATGTTACTTTTAGTTTCAACTAGTAAGTAAGAAACTAAATAACATACTTGTACATTTAATTAAAAAAAATTGAGTTGGTGAAAAATACAAAAATAAGTGGTGTTATTAAATAAAAATCATATTTATCATGAATTGTAAATTCTAAAATATTAATAAAATTAAATTATTTTATAAGTTTATCATAATAATATACATCTACATCTTCGTTCAAATCAAGTAAAAACAATGTTCTTGTTTACTCAAATTAAAAATAAAGTGTTTTACATAAATATGAATAAAACTACTCTTATTAGAGTTTATATATATACATATATAGTTTTAAGAGTTTAGGGTTAATCTTTAAATATATATATATACACACACACACACACACTTATGACATATACAACTAGCGGTCGGGTGGCGGGTTACAATTATTAAACCCACCACCCGACCCGAAAGTGGCGGGTTGCAATTTTTTCAACCCACCACATTTTTTTAATAATTTCAAACTGTCGGTTTTCGGGCGGTTCGGGTCGGTTTGAGCGGGTCGGGCGGGTTGTGCGGGTTTATGTACACCCCTAAGTGATATATTGGAAAAAAATAATTTTAGTTTTAACAATTATAAATATATTTTAGGAAAGTCAATTGATTCACATAGGCAGTCTTCATCAATTCAAAGTAGCCTGGATTACCCATCCCAAACACTAAATCCACAAATAATTAATGGATAGACAATTTACTTAGAGTCTTACTTACAACAATTAACTTGAAATTACTCATGTACTGTAAATCAGATGATGAATCATCTTTTAGATAATCTCAAGTAAAAATAATTTCATAGTTCATCCAACCTTTAATTAGTCATGAGCTAATTATTCAGATATTAAATTAGTGGATAATCAAAATACTAATGTATTAAAATACTGTACTCTAGTAAATGAAAGCATTTCTAAACCTTGGTGAACTAATGGATGGATATGCAGATAACAATTAACAAGTGATAACTAATTAAGCAAATAGTTAATTAATTACATTATCAACAATAACTAGTCAACTCTACCAATTAACTTCAACAAAGTACTGAAGCATTATGGAAACCATAACTAGCATACTGCAACATTTGGTACAATTAGATAAACAAAAAATTATGCTCAATAACTTATTAGTTGAACCACTTAAATAGAACATGTTGATCCGACAATTATTCATTAATTAAAAAAATTAGTGAAGAACACTTAACCACATAAAAATTAATTTTACCTCGATTAATAATAGGTTTCAGAAGCTAAACACTCATACAAGTGAACGGACATGGAATGTTCAACAATAATCCAAATTACTAGTGCTTTTGATAAAAGGAAATAAACAACAATTAAACATTGCAATTAGATAAAGAAAAGAGCAGAGAGGCGTACCTTCGTTGAGGAAGAAATGAACATAGTGCATATTTTTATATTTATATATTGCATATGTATATGTATATGTATATGTATAGATATTATGATAGGTGGCACATTTTAAAGAGTAGGATGTTGCTGTGAGTTTGGGAGAAAGACACATACAGCTCTAGCTTCAGCTTCTTCTTTTTCCAGAAATTATAATTTGGTCCTTGAACTTCGTAATACTTGCAGTTAAGACCCAAAATCTATAGAACGTTCTATTCAGCCCCTAAAGAAATGTACAAGTAATATAAAATACATCCATACAACTTTCAATGTGGTCCATCCCCTTTTTATATAATAACTCTGTTTTGATCATTAAAGCTTTAAAGAATTTTCACTTGAAATAAGTTTCAAAGAAGTTGTTACCGAATCATTTTCAAACAATAACAATAAAGATATACAAGCATCGACTATAGTATATATATATATACATATATACATCACATAATCCTCTATCACCTAAGATGATAATAGAATCATAGGTAAAACTTAATCAAACAAGAAGACAATGACGATTAAATGTACTTAATCATTCAAATTTAAATTATCCAAAACATGAATGAATAAATTTACAACTCAAAATTGTGGGTCATTACAATTTTATAGCTCCCCATGTATCAAGTCGTTAACTTTCTATACATGTATGGGCATGCATATAACTCGGGAAAGTTTATTTTTCATGCGCCATAAAGGGGACATTTTTAGTTTTGGTAAAAAAAAAAGGTCAATTTTTGGCAATTTGGTACAATTCATGCCAAAAAATTTGAAATTCGCCGGAAAATGTTGTTTGGTGGGAAAATTGAATTGAATTTGAAGATTTTTGCATTTGGAGGGAAATTATCATTTAATTTGAGGATCTTTGTATATGGAGGGAGAATTGACTTCTAATTTGGAAATTTAACTCAAATACTTTCAATTTCATATATTTTTTGAGCTTATTTAAATTTCTTGGAAATTTTAATTCAATTTTTTTTCTTTTGTTTATTATTAGTATTTCTATAATTAATATATATAATATTAAAATTTGAAAATAATTTAGATTAAAAATTATAATATTATATTCTGGTTTTTACTAGTTTCTCTTTTCATTTTCTAATTTTTCTAATTATTTTCATTTTATTTTCTAATTTTGTTTTCTTTTTCAACTTTTTTTCTAATCTTTTTCTTTCTATTTTTCATTTTTTTACGAGTGTTAAAATTTAAATTTTTTTAATATTTAAACATTTTCTTATTCTATTATGATTTTTCAAAATCTTCCAAAAAATATTTTTAAATTATTATTACATTATTTATTTCTTTATGTTTTTATTTTATTTTTATGAGTTTTAATTTTTTTTTTGTTAATGGAAAGAAGAGTGGGCCTTTAAAAATAATTTTTGAGTTTAAAATTTAATATTTCCTGATTTTTTAAATTTCTTTAATTTTTTAATATTTTTAGATACTTCTGTAATAGTTTTGTAACTATATTCACATTTATCGAAATATTAAAGCATTTTATTTTTTAATAAATTTTTTCTATCTAGAAATAAGTTTGAAATATACAATTTCAATAATTTTTTAATCTGTTTTTGTGATTCTATCTTCACATGGGAGTTGGGAGTAATTTTGACCTTTTCCTTCATTTCCCCCCAATTGTGAGTGTCACATAGGCAATTTTCCATCCAAACACGAAAAATCCCCAAATTTGTGTGTCACGTTGACAATTTTTGGCGGATTTCAAATTTTTAGTTGATTTACACCCAAATTGTCAAAAATTAAAAACGTTTTTTTTTATTGTACCAAACCGACGAGCACTCCCCTACAACGTATTAAAAATGCAAGTTTCCCTATATAACCATTACCATTACTGATTTCTTTAATATTTTGAAAGTGATCTCCTTTTTTTGTTTGGGGGCTTTGTTGCATTTATCAAAGCAATTTACCTTATTTAAATGTTTGCCGTGTCTTTTGCTGCCATAATCTTTTTATGAAAATATCACACAGACCCCTCACTTATTGTGTGATTGTCAAAACTTTCATTTACTTATTAAAAATTATCAACACACCTTTTCATGTTAAGGATATCTTATAATTAAATCCTCTGTGTTTTTAAAAATTCTTACAATTTTACCCCTTTAAATTTTACAAACAGACCATTGAGGGGTGTTTTGGTAATTTTCAATAAGTGATGGGGTCTGAGTGTAATTTTTCCTTTTTTTATTAATGATTTTTTTTTATTCTCCAAATGATAAAAGTCCTTCTTTCTCATTAATTTCTTGCTAAAATTCAAAATTTTGAGATATGATTGGTAGATGCTGGGTTAATTATATATTAGAATAGTTATCTATTTAAAATGACAAATAGTTATAAAGAAAAATCAACAGAAGTTATTTTCGAAGTAATACTTAGGAACTCCTAAGAATGTAATCTTAATTAATTGGTATAATAACGATCATTTTGGGTAAAAATTCCACACACACACACACACACACACACACACATATATATATATATATATATATAGACGCACGCAGCCAAATAAATATAGCATTTTACCATTAATTGGTTAAGTAAAATTCTGAAAAATCCTGAAAACTATACCTTATAAGTTATAACTACCTCAACTGATGTTATATGATATTCTTGGCTTTCTATATATATGTCACAAAATTCTCTCAATTTCAACCATCAGTATACAAAACATTCTCATCTCATTCATCACATGGGCAACTACAAAGGAATTAATGCTCTTTTTGATGACAGTAGGGGTTATATATGGCAGTACTCGTTTTGTAGTTTAAAAGTTCTAAACACGTACTACAACTTAATTTCTTCAATATATTTGTACTTCTTTTCCTTATTTTCAAAGATTTTAATTTTGTAAATTAAAATAAGCAAATTAATATGAAAATCGTTGTGGGGGAAAAAAAGGAGAATATATGCGTGCGTAAAATTGTCAAAGCGATCCCTTAACTTATACTTGCATCCTTTTGATACCATTCGCTAGCTTCCAATTAGTGAATCTGCTTCGGTAGCTTCTTATTTGCTGCTAATTCATTTCGATACTGTTGGGATATAGTGGAATCGGATCAAAAAACAGAAATGAGAGGAGCCAAAAATAAAGACGAGATGGGTCAGAAAGACCCGGGGTTGCGAAAGGGTCGGAAAAGGACGAAAACAGGCCAAAATGGCGTTTCTGGACCGAATGCCGCGGCGTCTCGAGAAAATGAGAGAACGCCGCGGCATTCGTGGAGCAACGCCGCGGCGTTAGTGGAAAAAAATGGGTCGCCGAACACCGTGGCGTTGGGTACCGAGATTGCAGTTTTCTTACGCGTTTTGGACTCTATTTTGGCAGCTTTTGGAGGTTTATTTGTTTCCTATTGTATCTAGACTTGTTCCCTAAGTTTATTAGGAATATGTTTCCTAATTTGATAGGGTGTTTAGATGACTCTAACTATTATAAATAGGAGAACTCTTCTTGTAATTCATTGATTGACTTTGACAAATAAAGATGTAGATCTAGGTTGACTTGTGCATGTAGGCAATTATATTGAACCATGTTAAAATCCTCGTGTTGTTTATTTTCATGTTTAGGCTTAATTTTTTATTATTTCTTAATTAATTTTCGTACCCTGATGCTATCATCCCTAACAGATACTACCTCATATTTGACTGTTAACCTAATCGTTTAGGATGAAATTGACGTCCGCAATGTTTTTCCTTTTCAGAAAACATAAAACCTCTGCGTGCACAAACTTTATAGTGTATATTGTTAAGTAATAGAGAGTACTCCTTTCTGCTACGAGGTATAAATTTGTTCGTGCTTTTGTTCGAATTAGTTCACTTTTTTGGATACTTCACTCGTGCATTCCGAATTTGATCATGAATGGGTGGTAGAAGAATACCGAATAAAATTTTGGAAATAAGCTTAATAAAAAAGTGGGAGTGGGAGTGGGTGTAGGCAGTAATTCGTAGTGGAGTGGATCTTTTACTCTAATTTAATATTTCATCTCATATTTTACGTCACATATAAATATTATGTGAAATATTTCTTGAAATCTGCACATGGATCTTTAATAATTACACTTCATGTGATCTATAAAATATAACACTCGATAAAACACGAATTAGAATCAAAGATTCGAAGCGATCAGTTTATACCTAGGGCAGGAATATGGATATCCATATTTATTGATCGAATTAATTATTTATATGTCGTTATCTCTCAAACAATTTTCAATGAATGCCTATGCTAAACTTGATGGGATATGTAAACTGATTGGAAGAGGATCGGGTTCGGATCGATGTATAAGGAAGAAAACAGGCTGCATTGGCGTCACGGAGCAGTATACCGAACACTGCGGCGTTGGGTCTGGAACGCTGCGGCGTTCACGGCAGTTGGGGCATCACCGCGGCTTTCAGGAGCGAACGCCGAGGCATTCCGGGGGCGTGTTGACCAAATCTTGTCAAAAAAGCCGTGTTTTGAACTGTTTAGGGCTGAGTTATGTTTTCTTACGTGAATATAAGTCTTCCAAGACTCTACAAGAGTATATATACATTCTCTTCTCTTGTACTATGTATCTCTCACCATACAATCAATAATAAACCTCTAGTGTAGACCATGGACGTAGACATTCTTGGCCGAACCACCTAAATCTTGTGTCGTTTATTTTCTTACTTTTTTTATTCACTTTTATTTGTTTATGAGCATTGATTCCTAACAACTAGTATCAGAGCATGGGTTATAGCGATCTGTGTGAATCAATGGCGTCTGAAGAAGGAAAAGTGAACATTGACAAGTTCGATGGAAAGGATTTTGGATTCTAGCAAACACAGATGGAGGATTATTTGTACTAGAAAAAGCTCCATCAACCGTTGTTGGAGAAGAAACCTGAAAAGATGTCAGACGAGGATTGGGAATTATTGGATAGGCAAACCCTAGGTGTTATTCTATTGACGTTATCAAGAAACGTGATGTTTAACATCCTAGATCAAACTACGAAGGCGGGTTTGATGAAGGCGTTATCCAACAGGTATGAGAAGCCATCCGCATCGAATAAAGTCTACCTGATGAGATGTTTATTCAATTTGAGGATGACGGAGGGGGGATCGGTGACCAATCATATCAACGAGTTCAACGTGATCATCACTCAGTTGAGCTCGGTTGATATTAATTTCGAGGATGAGGTAAGGGACTTAATTTTGTTGTCTTCATTGCTGGAAAGTTGGAGTGCGACGGTAACTGCTGTGAGTAATTCGTCTGGCCAAAGGAAGTTGAAACTTCAGGGGATCTGATTTGGAGCGAGGATAATCGCCGGAGAAAATCAGGAGAACTCACTTCAACAACATTGAGTGCGGAAAGCAGAGGAAGCGGTGTTCAACGGGGTAATCAGAAAGGTAGAGGTCGATCCAAGTCCAAGGGACGAGGGAAGTCAAAACCGTGCAAGGATGCTGATTGCTGGGGCTGCGGGAAGAAAGGTCATTACAAGAGAGATTGTCTAGAAAAGGCGGGTCAGAATTAAAATCGGGAACATCAACAAGCAAACGTAGAAGCAGACAATGTCGGAGATGCTTTAGTTTGTTGTGTTGATAGTCCAGTCTATCAATGGGTACTGGACTTAGGTGCGTCGTTCCATGCTACTTCGTGTAAGAATTATCTAACAAACTACATTTCTGGAAAATTTGGAAAGATTTTTCTTGAAGATGACGAACCCTTGGAAATTTTTGGTAAGGGTGATGTCACAGTGGCGATGACACAGGGAATGTAGTTGAAACTGCAGAATGTGAGACATGTTCCAGGGTTGAGAAAGAATTTGATCTCGATGGGTCAAATTAACAGTGATGGTTACACCACGGTGTTTGGTGGTGGTGTATGGAAAATCACCAAAGGAAATCTGGTGGTTGCTCGTGGTAAGAAGTCAGGGACTCTGTATACCACAAAAATTAAAAAGGACTTGTTTGCTGCAGTCGAGGCCATAGAGGATGTTCACTTATGGCATAGGCGACTTGGGCATATGAGTGTGACACGAAAAATCCTTACGTGTTTGCACAGCAAGTGGACTGGTCGTGTGTAGTAATAAAGTGGATTTTTAAGTCCGAATTGTCGATCCCACAGAGACTTGTATTTTAGACTTCTTGAATTTAAAGCAAGCAATAACTAAACTAAAACTAAAGATTTAAAGATTCTAAAAGCAATAAAATAAACTAAAACAAGAATTAACTCAAATATTATGGAAGCAAGATACAAGAAACAAGATGTCGAAATCGAGATAGCTATGGAAGAGAGCAACTAAGACACATGTGCTGGCATAAATTAATTAATTCTTGTTAAAATCACGTTTTCATATTATTAGACTAATGTTGCTTTGGTGGAAACTCCTTAATTAACTACTACCCGATCTCTCGGCTGTAATAATTCTATGACTACGTGACGGTTCTCTAAATATGTCTATCCGAGAATCAAATCATTACCCATGCATTCACGTTTTAGAATTTCCCCGGATGAATCCGACTAACTGCACCCGAAAATCTATACCTATCTCTAGGAGCAATTCCTCATGTTTTTCGGATGATGTGATGATTTCTTTGAACCCTAACTTATATTCTCTCGAATCATAAACTAGGCTAATTAGCAAGCATATGGTGATCAGACATATGATTGGAATTAAAGCACAAAATCAATACACAAAACAACAATAGAATTAATATGAAAAACACAATTTATAACTCAAATATCAAAATTTAGCCTCAACATGGCCTTAGTTCGAAGAATCTAATTCATCATAAAAGATAAAAGATAGAAACTTAAATTAAGATTCATATTCATAGACAAAAATAAATCTAAATCTAAGAAACTCCCTCGTATTTTTGATGGTTGAACTTCGATCTTCATCTCTTCCATGCTTCTTGATTTCTTCACCTTCAAGGGCTTTTGAAAATCTTCATGAATATGTAAAAACGATGTCTAAACCCCATTAGGGCTCTATTCTATGCGTATTTTCGTCCTCTAACCCTAGAGAACTGGTCTACTATATATAAGGGTGGAAGGGGAAGACTCCAACTTGAATTAGAATTGGAAATTTCCAAAAAATCTGCTATTTTTCCCGTCAGAACCAACGTCCGTACGTTGGAAACAGAAACATTTTGCCTTCTGCGCAGTGATCTTGGTTCCTTCATAACGTTCTCCACAGACCTCCGATTTGGGTGATTCAAGTTTTCACGTGATGCTAAGACAGAACTCTACAACTTTGTAGAAGAAACATTTGTCAAATTCCGTCTCTAAATGCTCTAAAAGTCTGAATTGTCGACCAGTTTTCCTCAATTGCAATGATTTCTCACCTTTACTCAATAAGCACACAAATTACAAGCATATGTGGCATAAATCATTGTAAATAACATAAATATGAGGCTTTAAAACATGTAAATCTCACACCTATCAACACCCCCAAACTTAACATTGATCGTCCCCGAGCAATAAAAAGACTTAGATATAAGATCAAGAAGCAACAACCAAAGAGATAAACACAACAACAAAAACAAAAACAAAAGGATAAACTCACTTTCGTGGAGTGAACGATTGCACTTAGCATGTGCAACAAGCCTTTAAACCTCAAAGTTACCAGAGAGGACGAGTATAGTCTCGTGAGGGTTTGCAGATGATTTGCCCACAAAATTATAAAACTCTCAGCCCCACCCAACCAACACAAATCAACTTAACCAACAAGAAAACAATGGCACAAAATCGACCTTTAAGGCTCCACAATTGTATACACATATCACAGACTTGCTCATGTTACACCTTGACTCGAATAAACCTCCAAGGGGTGTAGTGATTGTAAGTCTACGGCCTTATAGTCAAGTGGCACCCTTACCAAATTTCAGATTTTCTCCCATATCTACTAACCTTCAATCAATCCTAAAGTACAAACCTCATAGACAACTTCATAGCCACTTACATTTCACCACTTAACCATTTAAACTTTAACTTCACATGAAACTTCCATTTAAATTCATTAAGGCTAGGTCACGTGCAATGTTCTATTCCCTTAGGCTTTCTATGACACCCATGTATCGAGCTTTGGATCAATGACTCCCAAACTAGATAGTTTTAGGGCATTAAGTGTCCAGACACTCCTTACGGATTTAATCGCTCGAGTGCCAAAGGCCACGAAATAAAACTAGACCTTTCTTTCACTTTCAACTTTAATTGGCTTGAGCAAAGCTCAAATTAGCTTAATAGTACAGTTTATAGGCATGTAGCTTTTCACCTCCAGTACATATCAGCCTGACTTTATAGTCATACCAATTTTCATCAACCTTATTCATTATTCATTAGGCATATGAAGCAACTACTCAACTCATGACCCTAAGAAAAATCTAAGTCAATATTTCCGGGAAAAATTCTTTAAGTGTTTCAGAATGATTATCCACTTAACTCCTCTACCCTCGACTTGTCGTGCATTTGTGATTCATCTAAGGAGAATCTACTCTAATCTAGGGTCCCACGAGCAAAGTAAAGATATGTGCATTTTCCATTAAATTCAAATATAAGTCACGACATTATGCCATCAAATTCAAGTTAATCAGTTTCATTGCAACAATTGGGGACTAAAAAAAAAATAAAAATTTCATGCTCGATTTTCTCAACATAAAAGCATCCAAACATGATAGCATATAAATTTCCCCGAACTTGAGCTAAACTAGGAACACGTGATATGAATGTATTAAAAGCACAAAGTACTACCCACATACACCCCCAAACTTAAACTCAACATTGTCCTCAATGTTGTCTCACATAAAAGCGCAAAATAAGGGTATAAGAGTAGACTCACAACCAAGGATGTTGAAAAACAATCCTTTATCCACAAGTGTGTCTTTCCAGCTCAAATCATCAAAATCAAACATCTCAAACCAAAGTGAAGGGACCCGGATACTAATCAAGCTCAACATACTCAAAACAAACCAAAGCATCAAGCATAAAGGAATACATGCCAAAAGTGCATGTTCAAAGAAAACACCAAAACAGAAAGGAAACCTAAAAACTAAGCAAAACAAGAAACACACAAAAACAAAAGATGAAAGAAAAACTTACAAACTTGGGTTGCCTCCCAAGAAGCGCTCTTTTAAAGTCACTAGCTTGACTTTACAGAGTTGGCTCAAGGAGGTTTACGTATAAGCGCCTTGTTTGTTCTCCAATCCACTCTCGGGTATCGATTCAATCTTTGGCCATTGGTATTGAGGATTGGCCCATTGTGTGTGATAAATACCCTAGGTTGAAACCAAGCAATCATCCACTCACGAATTCTTTTATGGTCCCTCAACACCTCTATTTCCCTTTCTTCCCCATGCTTCGGATGGTGGTGTGGACTCTCTTCCAAGTTAGAGACAATGTCTCGTTGTTCTTCACCCGTCACTTTGACATACTTGAAGTCCACAATGTACGGATGTAGAAGATCATTGGCTCGTTTCTCCTGAAATTGCTCAACACTAAAAGGATCAAAAGCATCAATGTGTAAAGACAAATCAAAATCAAGTGGATGCTCAAAAACCTCATAGCTATCAAAATTAACCATATCATCTCCTACATTCAATGACAACTTACCATCGTCGGCATCAAATACCGATTTACCTGTGGAGAGGGAAGATGGTGGAGAATCTTCAACCGGTTGAGAAGCTGTAGGAGTGGAAGGCTTGGAAGTGGGAATTTCTAGTTCTACACATTCAAACGTGCCATACAGTAATGCTTCTAACTCTGCTACACTTTTGGCCGCTCGTTCGGGTGTAATCTGCTGGGCAGAGATCCGTTCGTTTTCCCATTCATCTTCTCTCATTGTCACGTCAGTGCATTGCCCCTCTACATTGCTCTCAGTGTGACTTGGCCATGACTCTAGTGCTTCTTCAGACATTTTGCTCAATAGTTGCCCGAGTTGATAATTAGTCTCCTTTATTTTCTGAGATACTTCCATCAATGTAAGGCGGAGCTCTCCAATAGTGTTATCGAGTTGTTCCTCCGGAGCAGGAATTCTCACTTGGCAATGTTGTGGAAAAAACCCTTGTGCATAACATACTTGAATGACGTCGAACACCCATTGCCTATTTCTTGGACAATCCAAATCCTCGAGAGTGAGTTGCATAGCCTGAATGAGTCCTAGAAACCATTCTCGTTGCTCCGGGGTCAGAAACGAAAGATTTCCTAATGTCTCGGATGCTTGAATGTTAGGTGTGCGACGCTGAGGTGTTGACACCTTAACAGAAATCCTCTCGTTTTTTATTTCCTCAACGATCATTAGAGCCTCCTTAATCGGTCCTTCATACAAAGCATCAATGGCTTTGCGTACCAATTTCATATTTTCCGGCTGATCCAAATCATCTAGTGTGAGTTGCAAGTCATGTATGAGTTGTCGAACCCATTCTCGTTCTTCCAGAGTCGGGGACAGACGATATCTCGCCATTGGTACCTAAAATTAATAAACATTGACACGAAAAATTCTTACGTGTTTGCACAGCAAGTGGACTGGTCGTGTGTAGTAATAAAGTGGATTTTTAAGTCCGAATTGTCGATCCCACAGAGACTTGTATTTTAGACTTCTTGAATTTAAAGCAAGCAATAATTAAACTAAAACTAAAGATTTAAAGATTTTAAAAGCAATAAAATAAACTAAAACAAGAATTAACTCAAATATTATGGAAGCAAGATACAAGAAACAAGATGTCGAAATCAAGATAGCTATGGAAGAGAGCAACTAAGACACATGTGCTGGCAAATTTAATTAATTTGGTTAAAATCACGTTTTCATATTATTAGACTAATGTTGCTTTGGTGGAAATAACCTTAAATAATTACTACCCGATCTCTTGGCTGTAATAATCCTATGACTACGTGACGGTTCTCTAAATATGTCTATCCGAGAATCAAATCATTAGTCATGCATTCACGTTTTAGAATTTTCCCGGATAAATCCGGCTAACTGCACCCGGAAATCTATACCTATCTCTAGGAGCAATTCCTCATGTTTTTCGGATGATGTGTTAATTCCTTTGAACCCTAATCTATATTCTCTCGAATCATAAATTAGGCTAATTAGCAAGCATATGTTGATCAGGCATACGATTGGAATAAAAGCATAAAATTAACACACAAAGCAACAATAGAATTAATATGAAAAACACAATTTATAACTCAAATATCATAATTTAGCCTCAACATGGCCTTAGTTCGAAGAATCTAATTCACCATAAAAGATAAAAGATAGCAACTTAAATTAAGATTCATATTCATAGACAAAAACAAATCTAAATCTAAGAAACTCCGTCGTATTTTTGATGGTCGAACTTCAATCTTCATCTCTTCCATGCTTCTTGATTTCTTCACCTTCAAGGGCTTTTGAAAATCTTCATAAATATGTAAAAACGATGTCTAAACCCCATTAGGGCTCTATTCTATGTGTATTTTCGTCTCCTAACCCTAGAGAACTGATCTAATATATATAAGGGTGGAAGGGGAAGACTCCAACTTGAATTAGATTTGGGAATTTCCAAAAATCTGCTATTTTTCCCGTCAGAACCAACGTCCGAACGTGAAGTACCCAACGTCCATACGTTGGAAACAGAAACATTTTACCTTCTGCGCAGAGATCTTGTTTCCTTCATAACTTTCTCCACAGACCTCCAACTTGGGTGATTCAAGTTGACACGTGATGTTAAGACAGAGATCTACAACTTTGTAGAAGAAACATTTGTCAAATTCCATCTCTGAATACTCTGAATATCTGCATTTCCTTCCAGTTTTCCTCAATTGCAATGATTTTCCACCTTTACTCAATAAGCACACAAATTACAAGCATATGTGGCATAAATCATTGTAAATAACATAAATATGAGGCTTTAAAACATGTAAATCTCACACCTATCAACTTGACACGAGCATAAATTAGATCTTGTTTACTTCCCCGGCAACGGCGCCAAAAACTTGACACGAAAAATCCTTACGTGTTTGAAACAGCAAGTGGACTGGTCGTGTGCAGTAATAAAGTGGATTTTTCATAAAAGATAAAAGATTGAAACTTAAATTTGACCCCGAGATCGAACGAACATTCCGAGCAAACTTCAGGAATCGAGCTATGGCTGGAAATCTTCCTGACATCAATCTCCCAGAGAACAGGGAATGGTTTCAAAACCTGTATCAAGCTATGCAACCAGCACCTCCGGCACCACCTGCATCAGTTCGCGGTAGCCAACCCCCTCGTGTACACACTACGTCGGGGCCTATTGTGTTCCCCAATTTTTCCACGCCGAACTTCCACATTCCATCTCACATGTTCAGCATGGTTCAGGCCGAACAATTTTATGGTGATCCGAAAGAGTCACCTCATGACCATCTGGAGCAATTCGAGAATGTGTTATCTACCATGCAATTCCACCTGAGAGATTTTGATGCCATCCGCCTCCGATTATTCCATTTTTCGCTTAAGGATAAAGGGACTTTGTGGTACAAGTCGTTGCCCCCACAATCCATTGAAACGTGGGAAGAGTTAGTCGAGGAGTTTCTCAACAAGTTTTTCCCTCCATCAAGGATTAACGATTTAAGAAGCGAGATCAAGGGTTTTAAACAGAAACGGGACGAATCGTTAGCATCAGCATGGGCAAGATACAAGAGCCTGCTTCGAAAGTGCCCCGATCACAACTATTCAGGAGACGAGCGAGTGCTACACTTCTTTAATGAAGTCCGGTCTCGGATTCGTCACAGACTTAATGCAGGAGCCGGTGGTGATCTGTTAGGTCTCGATAGCAGCACAGTGTGGGCTAAACTAGAGCAAATGGCACGGGAGGATGAACTGTACCCTGAAGATGACGATGAGTTTCCTCCACAATCCCGAAGGGTTGCTGTTGCTCAACATGTAGAACAAGATGTGGATCTAGAGGTAGAGCCAGCCATTGATGATGTGAACTATGTCGGAAATTCCAACAAGCCTCGATTAAACTTCCACATACCCGAGAATTTTCCGAAAAAGCCAAATCCGGCACACAATGCACAACAAGGCATCTACCAAGCACCGAGGCCTCCGTTTAACAACAATCAAACTCAAAGGCCTGGAAATTTTAGACCACAAGGTCAAGCTCAGAGACCTCTTACTATCGAAGAAAGATTGGAGGCTCACATGCAAAAATCGGACGAATCATTCGCGGAGCTTCGATTGATGTTCCAGGGTGTTATGACGGGAATGAAAGAGATGCAGCACCAATTTGCACGATTATCGGCTGATGCGGGTGGAATAGCACCCGGGACACTGCCGAGCGATATAGAGAAGAATCCGAAGGAACAGTGTCAGGTCGTTACCCTCCGTAGTGGCAAAGAAGTGAAAAATGCATCTCCCCAGCATCCAACGTCCGAACGTGAAGATTCCAACGTTCGAACGTTGGACAATTTTGAAAAATCGGACACACTGTCTCCAACGTTTGAACGTGACCATCCTGACGTTCGGGCATTAACCGGTCAACGTTCGAACGTTAGGAAGGACAACGTTCGAACGTCAGAGGCAGAAAGGGCCTCTTCTGAAACCTTATCTCCCTCTTCGTCTACACCTGTTGAAATACGTCTCCCCTTCCCCCTAGCACATAAAAAGCATAAAAAAGAAATGGATAAGAGTTTTCTTAGGATTTTAGAAATTCTTCGAGAAGTTCGCATTAACATTCCTTTTATTGATGCGATTTTGCAGATGCCCAACTACATCAAGTTCTTCAAGGATATTCTCTCAAATAAGCAGAAGTGGGAAGGAAATGGAACAGTGTACTTGACTGAAGCATGCTCAGCAGTGGTATTGAACAAGTTGCCAAAGAAACTCAAGGATCCGGGAAGCCTCACAATCCCGTGTACCATCGGGCAACTAAAATTTGACCGAGTGTTATGTGATTCAGGGGCCAGCATAAACCTTCATTCCATACTCGTTGTTTCGGAAATTGGGCTTGGGAAATCCGAAGCCAACCTCGATGAGTCTTCAACTTGCAGATCGATCTATCAAACACCCGAAGGGAATCATAGAGGATGTGATCGTGCAAGTCGACAAATTCTACTTTCCAGTGGATTTCGTGGTCCTAGAAATGGAAGAAGACGTCGAAGTTCCTCTCATCCTAGGAAGACCTTTCCTAGCAGCAGGTAAAGCTATGATTGATGTAGCAAATGGTAAGCTGACTTTAAATGTGGGAGAAGAGAGAGTTACGTTTGATGTATTCAAGGTTTTAAAGCATGTCGGTGATGATGAGTCGTGTTTGCGAATAGATGCTTTTGATCCTTTGATTGTGGAGCATTTTCAGGAAAATGTCTCCGACGATCCACTTGAGACATGCATAATGAAGTCGAAGGTTGCTGAGTCAGCTGATGAGGGACAACTGGCAGCTGTTCACAGTCTGGAGAGGCGTGCACAATGCGCCATCGTGAGGAAATTTGAGATGTTGGATAAGCCACTGTCAAGCAAATCCAAACCATCCACTGAGGAGCCACCGATTCTTGATCTAAAAGCCTTACCTTCGCATCTTAAATATGTTTATCTAAGTGATAATGAAACTTTGCCTCTGATAATTTCTTCATCTCTTATAGAGCAACAAGAAGCAAAGTTGCTGAAGGTACTGAAGGAGCACAAACGGGCCTTTGGATGGAAGATTGCTGACATTAGGGGAATTAGCCCAGCCATTTGCATGCACAAGATTCTGATGGAAGAGAAATCAAAGCCCACCATACAACCACAGCGGAGGTCTAATCCTCAAATTCAAAAAGTGGTGAAAAAAGAGGTAATCAAATTACTCGATGCTGGCATCATCTTTCCTATCTCCGATAGCCCGTGGGTAAGTCCAACTCAGGTAGTGCCAAAGAAGGGAGGTACGACAGTCGTTCTTAATGATAAAAATGAGTTAATCCCATCTAGAATTGTGACTGGTTTTAGGGTTTGCATCGATTATCGCAAATTGAACGAACATACCCGTAAGGACCACTTCCCCATTCCCTTTGTCGACCAAATGTTAGAGAGATTAGCCGAGCATGAGTATTATTGTTTTTTGGATGGGTACTCCGGCTATAACCAAATTGCCATCGCACCTGAGGATCAAGAGAAAACCACTTTCACTTGTCCTTATGGCACTTTTGCTTATAGGCGGATGCCCTTCGGTTTATGTAATGCACCTGCTACTTTTCAAAGATGCATGATGGCTATATTTCATGACATGATCGAACAATTTATTGAAATCTTCATGGATGACTTTTCTGTATTTGGCTCTAGCTATGATAGATGTTTGCACAATCTAACCCTTGTGTTGCAGAGATGTGAGGAGACTGATCTAGTCTTGAATTGGGAAAAGTGCCACTTTATGGTACAAGAAGGCATTGTTTTGGGCCATAAGATATCCAAGAAGGGGATTGAGGTGGATAGAGCGAAAATTGAAGTAATAGCCAATCTTCCTCCACCCACCACGGTCAAAGCCGTGCGGAGTTTTCTGGGGCATGCTGGGTTTTACAAGCGTTTTATTTCTAACTTTTCCAAAATTGCTAAACCTCTGTCTAACTTGACCATGAAAGATGCAATATTTGACTTTAATGATGCATGCATGCAGGCCTTCCTCACTCTGAAGGAAAAGTTGATCTCAGCACCTGTGATGGCTGCCCCCGATTGGAGTTTGCCATTTTAGCTGATGTACGATGCTAGCGACACTGCCATAGGAGTTGTACTTGGTCAAAGGAAGGGTAAAATTTTTCATACTATTTACTATGCTAGTCGTACCTTAAATGAAGCACAACTCAATTATGCTGCGACTGAAAAAGAGCTTTTAGCTGTGATCTTTGCCTTTGACAAATTTCACTCATATCTTGTGCTTAACAAAGTAATAGTATACACTGATCACTCGGCCTTGAAATACTTGCTTGCTAAAAAAGATGCAAAACCTAGACTACTTAGGTGGATCTTACTACTGCAAGAGTTTGACTTAGAAATAAAAGATAAAAAAGGATCTGAGAATTTAGTAGCTGATCACCTTTCTAGGCTAGAGTTAGTGGGTGTGGGAGTGGATGAGATCCCAATAAGAGATGAATTTCCCGATGAGCAACTTTTTGCTCTTTCGTCTATTTCAATCCCTTGGTATGCTGATTTTGCTAACTATTTAGTTGCTGGAATTTTACCCCCGGATCTAACCTTTCACCAAAGAAAGAAGTTTTTACATGATGCTAGGCAATATTTGTGGGAAGAGCCCTACTTGTTTAAAATTGGTGTAGAGGGACTTATCAGGCGATGTATACCTGAGGAGGAAATGGCATCTGTCTTGGCTCACTGTCATGATATGCCCATCGGAGGCCACTTCGGGCCGGCTAAGACTACTGCCAAGGTTCTGCAATCAGGTTTTTTCTGGCCTACTTTATTTAGAGATGCACATGCTTATGTCAAATCCTGTGATCGATGTCAAAGGGTAGGTAATATTTCTAGACGACATGAAATGCCTATGAATACTATGCTTGAATGTGAACTTTTTGATGTGTGGGGTATAGATTTTATGGGACCATTTCCCAGTTCCTGTTCTAATAAGTACATTCTAGTTGCTGTTGATTATGTGTCCAAGTGGGTCGAAGCTGAGGCTTTGCAAACTAATGATGCTAGGGTGGTGCTTAGATTTCTTAAAAAACGGATTTTTACACGTTTTGGAACACCTAGAGCAATTATAAGTGATGGAGGCACACATTTTCGTAACAAGCAATTTGAAAATTTGTTGAGCAAATATGGTGTTAAACATAAAATCTCAACCCCTTATCACCGTCAAACTAGCGGGCAAGTCGAAGTGTCTAATAGGGAAATAAAAAGGATTTTAGAAAAAACGGTAAATAGCCATCGAACTGATTGGTCTCTAAAATTAGACGATGCATTGTGGGCCTACCGTACTGCTTTTAAAACCCCTATTGGCATGTCCCCATATCGTCTTGTGTTTGGAAAGGCTTGTCACTTACCTGTCGAACTTGAGCATCGTGCCTATTGGGCTATCAAATTTCTAAATTTTGATGCAAGTGTTGTAGGTAATAAGAGGCTACTTCAACTGAATGAGCTCGAGGAGTGGATACATGAGGCATACGAGAATGCAAAACTGTACAAGGAACGGACTAAGAAGTGGCATGACAAGCATATTCTGTCACGGGAATTTGAGGAAGGAGAAGTGGTTCTGATGTACAACTCTAGACTCAAACTTTTCCCAGGAAAACTCAAATCTCGTTGGTCGGGGCCATTTCGAGTCACACGAGTGTATTCGTCGGGGGCTGTGGAGCTTATTATGGATGACAGACAAGTATTCATGACCAATGGACATAGGCTGAAACATTACTCGGGGACCGACTGGAATGCAGACACATTGTCTGTCGAGTTCCAAGAGCCATCGACTTAGTCGTTTTTGAACAGTCGAGCTATTGACTATAAACAAGCGCTTCGTGGAAGGCAACCCATGTTTCTTGCTTTTCTTGTTTTCGTTTAGTTTTTAGTTTGTATTTGTTTTCGTGTTTTAATTTTTTCGTTTGTTGTTGTTTTGTTACAGGAAAATGGTCCAAGGGAGGTCAATTTTTCGGCGACTGCATGTCACGTACGTACGTTTGGGGGTCAACGTTCGTACGCTGCTGTTTTAAAATTTTTTGAGCTACTGCATCCAACGTTCGAACGTTGAGCTTGTCACGTTCGAACGTTGGGATTTCGTTAAAAACAAAACAAAAAAAAAAGCGCAAACAATTTTATTTTTTTTAAGTCAGATCTTTGAAGACCACCAACTCGTCTTCTTCTTCTCCCTTCATCCCAGAATAAAACCCCCCACTTAATCCCTAAATCCCTAAATTCAAAAACCCCAAATCCACCCCCTCCAATCTTCATCACCAACCACCACACCACCGCTGTTCCACCGCCCCCCCCCCACTGTCGATTTTAACACCCCCTAACTGAACCCCTTCTAAATCGGGTCTTCAACCACCGCCGTCTCATTTCCACCGGAACCACAACGCCGCTGCACTTCCGTCACCACTGCGCGGGTTCAGCCCCGAGTTAGCCAACGTTCGAACGTTGGCTCGCTGACGTTCGGACGTCAGGTTCAGAGCCTGAATTTTTTTCGAAATTTGACATTTCGACTCGGTAAGTGATTGACTTGACTCCTCTTCGTCAATTCGTTGATTTTGAAGCCATGTGGGGCTTGTGATCTTTTCTATTCGATTATTGATTGCTGGTGCGAATTGACGTTGTGAATAAGTTTGGGGGTCCGAATTTATTGTTGCCGTTTGAAGGGCTGTTTTGTGTATTTGGTGCTGTTGGGGTTTGTTGTTTGTGGATTGTTGCTGTGACTGTTGCCTTTCAGTTGTTGGTGGATTGTGTGTGCGGGTAGTGCTGTCGATTGTCAGTCGGGCTTAGTGTGGCCGTTGACATGGCTAGAACAAAAGGTAACAAGGCAGGCGAGGGGTCGTCAAAAGGGAAAGAGCCAGTGGTTGAGCCTGAGATATCTGATAGTGATGAGGACGACAATGTCGCCCTTGATCCTCGATTTGATGATTTGGAGGTTCAAGCCATTTTTAGGGGGTTTGGTGTACGGGCGATACACAAGGAAAGGCCCATATTGATTCGGATACCTACGGGAAAGGCCCTGCTTCGGTTCCACAAGTGGCAATCGTTCCTCGAGGAGCCCCTCAAGATAAACCCGTTCTGGGTACAGGAATTCTATGCTTCAGCCGTCGTCTGTCAGAGAATTAAGCAACGCACGGGTGGCTATGGGGGTCCCTCTGCCACAACTGTACGAGGGTGAACTGTTGAATATGATGAGCATGCCATCCGAAAGTGCCTTGGTCTCGCACCTAGGCCACTTATTTTTGCTTATAATGAGTTAGTACGGAATCACTACCGGGCTGTAGATTTGGCGGTTGTTCTTCAGGAATTGGCAGAGGAGGGTACCGTATGGGTGAACAATACAATTTTTAAGACCTCTGGACTCTGGACTGAAGAATGAAGCAAAATTTTGGTATGAATTTGTCCGACACTGTATCATGCCAAGCATGAATAAGTTTGAGGTGCCCAAAGATCGCGTTGTCCTTGTCTATGCCATATTGCAGCAGAAGGAGATTGACACTGTTCAGATTATCTCGTCCGCTTTACAGACTCAGATTAAGCATTTATGTGCAGAGTTATCCGGAGATAACTCCACTGCTCCATCCAAGAAGAAGACACCATTTATTTTCCCACCACTTATCAGCAGTCTGTGTGAGAGCGCTTCAGTGGAACAATACCAGGGTGAAGAGTTAGATGCCCCGGGGATTCTTTTGGAGTTCACGGGGACGGTTCGCAAGGCTCAGGGAAACAAGCGAGCTCCCCCTGCCCCGACTCGTGGTGAGGGATCGAGTAGGCAGCCTCAGGGGCCGGTTCCCCCACCGTCAGCTTCAGAGGCCGCCATAGCACCCGAGATGTCTCAGCTCTAAATAGGCCAGTCAGTTATGATGGCTAACAAGCAGATGCTAGCTCAGTACCAGAGGCAGTTGATGATTGCATCTGACATTTCAGCCGGGCGACCAGCTTTTGACTACCCTGCCGTTCCTGATTTTATTCCTCTCCCGACTGCGCTTGTTGACGAGCCGAGGTTTGACCCGGCTGATCTTGATGAGGATGGCGATGCTGAGGATGATGTTGCTGCTGCTGCAGGGGATGATGTGGATATGTAGTGATGAGCTTCACCGTTTTGGGACCCTTTTAGCTATTTTCCTGTTTTTCTTTCGTTTTCGTTTCTCGTGTTTTATTTCCGTTTTTGTTTTGTTTTTTTTTTTTTTTGCTTTTCTGTTATTTGGGTATGTACTAATTCGACTAATCCCTATATCTATCTGTACTGCCTTTCTTATGTTTTCTGTCTTAGCCTGTGCCTATATGAAATTTGTCTACTTCGCTGAGCTAACGGAAAGCGTGAGTAGGAGAGTTCTGATGAGTGTTGAGCATTTTTATAGGATCGCCTCGATTTTAGGCTCAACCAACTACTCCTATGTTTGCTTTTTAAGCTTTCCCGTTCTGTAAGTGCTTCTTTTACTCCTTTTCACGGTTTGAGTTTCGATGTAACATTGAGGGCAATGTTAGGTTTAAGTTTGGGGGTGTTAGGTAGTGCTTAGTATTTTCATGTTTTGTACTTATAATGAGAAATTCAAGAAAAATCAAGCATGAAATTTTTTATCCCCAATTGTTGCAATGAAACTGATTAACATGAATTTGATGGCATAATGCCGTGACTTATATTTGAATTTAATGGAAAATACACATATCTTTACTTTGCTCGTGGGACCCTAGATTAGAGTAGATTCTCCTTAGATGAATCACAAATGCACAACAAGTCGAGGGTAGAGGAGTTAAGTGGATAATCATTCTGAAACACTTAAGGAATTTCTCCCGGAAATATTGACTTAGATTCTTCTTAAGGTCTTGAGTTGAGTAGTTGCTTCATATGCCGAATAATTAATGAATAAGGTTGATAATTGGAATGACTATAAAGTCAGGCTAATATGTACTGAAGGTGAAAAGTTACATGCCTTTAAACTGTACTGTTATGCTAATTTGAGCTTTGCTCAAGCCAATTAAAGTTGAAAGTGAATGAAAGGTCTAGTTTTATTTCGTGGCCTTTGGCACTCGAGCGATTAAATCCGTAAGGAGTGTCTGGACACTTAATGCCCTAAAACTATCTAGTTTGGGAGTCATTGATCCAAAGCTCGATACATGGGTGTCATAGAAAGCCTAAGGGAATAGAACATTGCACATGATCTAGCCTTAATGAATTTAAATGGAAGTTTCATGTGAAGTTAAAGTTTAAATGGTTAAGTGGTGAGATGTAAGTGGTTATGAAGTTGTCTATGAGGCTTGTACTTTAGGATTGATCGAAGGTTAGTAGATATGGGAGAAAATCTGAAATTTGGTAAAGGTGCCACTTGACTATAATGCCGTAGACTTACAATCACTACACCCTTTGGATGGTTTATTTGAGTCAAGGTGTAACATGAGCAAGTCATTGATATGTGTATACAATTTTTGAGCGTTAAAGGTCGATTTTATGCCATTGTTTTCTTATTGATTAAGTTGATTTGTGTTGGTTGGGTGGGACTGAAATTTTGTTGGATTTTGTGGGTATATCTTCTGCAAACCCTCACGAGACGAAACTCGTCCTCTTTTGGAAAAATTGAGGTTTAACGGCTTGTTGCATACGCTAAATGCAATCGTGCTCTCTACGAAAGTGAGCTATCTTTTGTTTTTGTTTTATCCCTTATCTTGGTGTTGTTTTAGTCGTAGTTTTCTTTTGTTTAATTGCTCGGGGACGATCAATGTTAAGTTTGGGGGTGTTGATAAGCTTGAGTTTTACGTGTTTTAGGGCCCGATAATTGGTTGGTTTAGAGTCGATTATGAGTGATCTTTACCACTTGTGGCTTTGATTTGTGTGTTAAATGAGTACAGGGGTAAAATCATCACAATCAAGCGAAAAGGGCGGAAAAACATTATTTTGGCCACAGACTGCATGTCACGTACGTACGTGGAGATATCAACGTTCGGGCGTGGCCACGCCATCAACGTTCGAACGTGAGGCATGTAACGCTCGAACGTTGGCCCAGTCAGCTCCCAGTCAACAACTTATGCCACCTCATCACGTTCGAACGTGAGGGGGCAACGTACGGACGTGAGAGGCGGCGGACGAATTTTGGCAAGTTGTTATTCCTAATGCAACTAGGAGACTTGGGGGATCCTCTTCTATAAATACCTTCTCTTCCAACATCATTAGGGTTCGAAATTTTGGAGCATTGGAAGAGATTTTGGAGCCAAGAAACGAGCAAGACAAAGAGAACGAAGATTCTACATCAATTCTTCAACTCATAATAGAGAGACTTTTAATTCTAGATTTTTGTCTATGAATAATTCTATATTTTTAGTTGTTTTTGCAATTATGAGTATGAACTAATTTACTTTAACTAAGGCCATGTGAATGCCAATGTTATGAGTTAATATATATGAATTGATTGTTCGTCTTAATTCTATTATTGCTTTAAAACATGTAAATCTTAATTCAAGAAGGGAATAAGAATCATGGCATCCAAGGGGAAGCTACCAATCTCGAAGGCAGTTGAATTGGGTCTTTGCGAAGACTGTGTGCTTGGGAAGCAGAAAAAGGTGAGTTTTTCCAAGACGGGAAGAGAACCGAAGGCAGAGAAGTTGGAGCTTGTGCATACTGACGTATGGGGTCGGGTACCCACATAGTCGCTTGGAGGATCAAGATACTACGTCACCTTCATAGATGATTCCACTCGAAAGGTATGGGTTTATTTTCTGAAAAATAAGTCTGATGTGTTTAGTATCTTTAAGAAGTGGAAGGCGAAAGTTGAGAATCAGACAGTTTTGAGACTGGAAAGTTTGAGGTCCGATAATGGCGAGGAGTATGACAACCAAGATTTCAAAGATTATTGTGCAGAGAATGGGATCAAGAGGATCAAGAGTATTGATTTTGTGCTTTAATTCCAATCATATGTCTGATCACCACATGCTTGCTAATTAGCCTAGTTTATGATTCGAGAGAATATAAGTTAGGGTTCAAAGAAATCATCACATCATCCGAAAAACATGAGGAATTGCTCCTAGAGATAGGTATAGATTTTCGGGTGCAGTTAGCCGGATTTATCCGGGGAAATTCTAAAACGTGAATGCATGGCTAATGATTTGATTCTGGGATAGACATATTTAGAGAACCGTCACGTAGTCATAGGATTATTACAGTCGAGAGATCGGGTAGTAATTAATTAAGGAGTTTCCACCAAAGCAACATTAGTCTAATAATATGAAAACGTGATTTTAACCAGAATTAATTAATTTATGCCAGTGCATGTGTCTTAGTTGCTCTCTTCCATAGCTATCTTGATTTCGGCATCTTGTTTCTTGTATCTTGCTTCCATAATATTTGAGTTAATTCTTGTTTTAGTTTATTTTATTGCTTTTAAAATCTTTAAATCTTTAGTTTTAGTTTAATTCTTGCTTGCTTTAAATTCAAGAAGTCTAAAATACAAGTCCCTGTGGGATCGACAATCCGGACTTATTGTCCACTTTATTACTACACACGACCAGTCCACTTGCTGTGCAAACACGTGAGGATTTCTCGTGTCAAGTTTTTGGCGCCGTTGCTGTGGACTTGTTTTTTTAGTTTTTGTTTTTATTGCAAGTATTTAGTTTTGGTTTTTTTTCTTTTTTTCTTTCTTTATTTTTGTTTTAATTTTAATTTTTTTTGTTTATTAATTTTTGGTACCAATGGCGAGATATCGTCTGTCCCCGACTCTGGAAGAACGAGAATGGGTTCGACAACTCATACACGACTTACAACTCACACTAGATGATTTGGATCAGCCGGAAAATATGAAATTGGTACACAAAGCCATTGATGCTTTGTATGAAGGACCGATTAAGGAGGCTCTAATGATCGTTGAGGAAATAAAAAACGAGAGGATTTCTGTTAAGGTGTCAACACCTCAGCGTCGCACACCTAATCATCTGCAAAAATAAATCTAAATCCTTACGTGTTTGATCACACCTATCAACGGCCACAAGAATTCCAATCATATGTCTGATCACCATATGCTTGCTAATTAGCCTAGTTTATGATTCGAGAGAATATAAGTTAGGGTTCAAAGAAATCATCACATCATCCGAAAAACATGAGGAATTGCTCCTAGAGATAGGTATAGATTTCCGGGTGCAGTTAGCCGGATTCATCCGGGGAAATTCTAAAATGTGAATGCATGGCTAATGATTTGATTCTCGGATAGACATATTTAGAGAACCGTCACGTAGTCATAGGATTATTACAACCGAGAGATCGGGTAGTGGTTAATTAAGGAGTTTCCACCAAAGCAACATTAGTCTAATAATATGAAAACGTGATTTTAACAAGAATTAATTAATTTATGCCAACACATGTGTCTTAGTTGCTCTCTTCCATAGCTATCTCGATTTTGACATCTTGTTTCTTGTATCTTGCTTCCATAATATTTGAGTTAATTCTTGTTTTAGTTTATTTTATTGCTTTTAAAATCTTTAGTTTTAGTTTAGTTATTGCTTGCTTTAAATTCAAGAAGTCTAAAATACAAGTCTCTGTGGGATCGACAATTCGGACTTAAAAATCAACTTTATTACTACACATGACCAGTCCACTTGCTGTGCAAACACGTAAGGATTTTTCGTGTCAAGTTTTTGGCGCCGTTGCTGGGGACTTGTTTTTTTAGTTTTTGTTTTTATTGCAAGTATTTAGTTCAGAACTTGGGTCATAGTTCATGGGTCATGGTCCATGAGCAACCATTTTAATTTTTTTTTTAAAGTGTAAACAACAATTATATTGATAGTTATGGAGACAAAAAATGTACCTTGTCATAATTATGTAGCTCGAGTATCCTATGCTATTGATTAAGTTCGGATTCGTAAGTGCTGATCTTGAGTTGAATCCTTATTTCGCAGGGTCTCACTTGCTTTTGGTTCATGGATCGAGATTTTGGTTGGAGTTCTTCATTAAAATTTTTTTGCCTCTTTTAGAAGCGGATTTCTTTGCTTCTAGGTCGAACTTAGAGGATGAAACTCATTATCAACCTCATGGGTCGAGCTACATTTTTTTTTTTTTTAGAAAAAGATTTTGCAGGTAAATGACCTTGATCATTTCCACAAGTGTAGTCGATTGATGGGTTAGGTTCGTTTGTACCTTTTATAGAGTTCACTCTCCATAATGGTGAAGAGTTGCTTGATGTATGATCCTTTTTGCTATGACAATCCTCGGGTGGAGTTCCATCCAAATGTTTCTTTAAATCATCCATCCAGCTTGGTTCAACCTCTATTATTACCACTTCAGGTTGATCCTTTCCAGATCTGATTTTCGAGCCTTTAGAGACCATCATTGTAACTTGCTTGCTTTCACTACCTATGAATTTAACTAATTTTTTGCTTCTTCCAATTGAGAAATGGGATGTTGTACCTTGTTCAGGTATATCGTCATGCTTCTCTCCTTCAGTTCACAAAAACCATCAACCTAGTTTGCAATGAGCTGAGGGTCGGTATATATGTCGACACTTTTTCCACTTAGTTGCAAATGTCATCGTGAGTCATGTAATTAGTGCTTCATATTTTGCCTCATTATTGGCGATTCCAAACTCGAGCTTGATTGCATACTTCAAATGACCCTTATGGATCCTAGAGCTAAACTTCTATCCCTTCTCTTTGGGTCGTTGATGAACCATTTACATAAGGCATCCATGCTTCTCATGTTTTGCTCTTCTTGGATCGATGTGACCTTGATCACAAAGTTAGCAATGACTTGATTTTGATGAACCACGACTGTGATAGTCCACATCAAACACCTGTAGCTCGACTACCCACTTTACCAATTTATCCAAAACTCATGGTTTGGCTAGAACCTGATGTAGTGGTTGTGTTACGAGCATTATGATTCGGCATGATTGGAAGTAAGGTCGGAGTTCTCGCAGAACTATAACCAAAGCTAATGCCCATTTGTCCATTTCAGAATAACTATTCTCTGGTTCTTTTAGAATCTTGCTTGCGCAATAGATCGGCCTATGGCCGGTCCCGATCTCTCAAGTTAGTATAGTATTGATAGCACCGTAAAAAATTGCTAAGTGCAGAATTAAAGGTTCATTGAGGATCGACCTCATGAGCCATGGTAGCGAAGTAAGATAACCTTTAAGCTCATTCAAAGTTATTTTAAAGAGATGCAAACCATCGAGGTTGTCATTCCCGCTAGTGAGTTTTTGCACATCTTTTACAGATCGCGGTGGTTCCGCATCAAGCATCGCTTGAATCTTTTCTGGATTCTCTGGGAGCTCTGACAGTTTCATCCTTACCTTTTATCTTTCTTTTGATGGGAGCTTCGAGCTCATTAAGAGCATTATTTTGCTCTGCTGATCCTCCCTGTGATCTGGATCGAGTTCGCATGTTATCTTTTCTCTTTTTCAGGGAAATGGTATAATACTCTCTCACCATCTTTTGGTCACATCAGACCTCTCTTAAACTCGTCAATGGGGTGCTGACCCTTTGAATAGAGAAATTGGCTACATCCATAGTGATCATCACGGGATCATCCTGAGATCCTACCAAAACACCCCCATCGCCATCACAGAAAATGATCCTCCTCTGTGGCATTAACTGTTAAGATTGACTTATTTTTAAACATTGGCCTATATGACCTTAACTTCCGTATATGTTTTCTTGCATTCACTGAATCTTCATTTGATGGCCTTTCTGCTATCAAATTGATTACCCCGAACCTAGATTTTTTTATTTTTTTTGGTTCAGGATCATTTTACCTGGCCTATTTGTGCCTATTTCCTTTGCGTCCATGTCGAGGTTGATGTTTTTTGGTGTTGATCATTTCTTGCATGATCATTTATTTGCCTTCCTCGTTCCCTGGATTGACCTCTTTTACACGATCGAGGCTCTTCGCGTTGTTGATCCTCGAGGGTTCTATTAATGAATTCTCTCAGGTAACCTTGCTTTATTAGCCTTTCTATCTCATCTTTCAACTGTGAAGCTTCTTCGGTATCATGATCCTTATCCTTACTAAAATTGCAGTACTTGGAATTCATTTTATTTGGAGTTAACCTCATTTTTCTAGGCCATTAGAGCATATCTCGATGCTCGATAGTAAAATTTAAAGTGATATACTTCTCGTACCTTAGAGCCTTTGATGGGTCGTTCATGATCTTTAAAATCGGCTCTATTATCCTTCTTGTTTGCACCCTCCACTGATCCTTAAAATTTCTTTGATCTCTAGTAATGTTCCCATAGACGGCGCCAACTAATTTGGGTCTAAAATGAACTCGACCCTCTTCAGTGAAGCTCAGCTCGAACACGATCGCGAAGCTCCTAAACTGGAATTACCTGAAATCAAAGGACCCTCGTTAAGGTCGAGCTGGGGCTGACCCCAGCGTAGACCCTCCGACGATCAAGTCAGTATAGACTAAAGGATCGAGGTCGCTATAGTAAATGTGGAATAGTAAAAGACTTACCCCCTAAGTGAGAAATGGAGTGGGGTATTTATAGAAAAGATCACCCTGTACGGATAGGGATAGGACACGCATCATGATCTCTAAGATCCACGTCTTACCAATCTACGGCTGAGGTTCTGGGTCTGTCGGATTGGACGGGTCTGGTCATACTGAACCCGAACTAAAACGCGTAGATCTTGGCCTGTTTGGGGAATAAAGCTAACTTTGGAGGGTAATTTTGTCAAAGTGGGTTTTTACCCATATCAATGTGATTTATCTTCATTTCTCGTTTCTTAAATTATGTTGGAAATCATTAAAGGAATATTTTTTATAAAATTTGAATGTTCTTATCTAACATTTGGATGACATTTTATCATTGGATTAATTCTCCAACACGTATAGTTAAGACAAACGAGATTTTCCTATCCTATTATCCTATTGTGTTATATCTGATGGGTGTCGAATCCACACAAAAATATTTCCTACTCCTAAATTTGCAGAAAGTGGTGAGCAGGGTCGAATCCACAGGGATTGGTTCAGATTTAATTCTCAATAAACGAATAAATAAAAGGGGGGATTTTTAATACTCGATTAAACTAAACTTAAAATAAATAACAAAAATTGTTAAAATCAAGAGATGCAAAATTAAACAAGTAGAAGAAATCAATTTATGGTGAGATTCTAGCCTAAGGAGTTATCTCCGTTTTGATTCCAAGAGTCGATCCTTGATGCAAAGATACTTCAATCTTCATGAATAAATTGGCTATAGTTATTAACAAACTCTAACAACCTAGTTTTTCCTTAATTTATTGATAACCAAAACAAGCTCTTTGATTACTTCTCTTATGGATTAAACAACCCTAAATAAGCTCTTAGGATTTAATTTATCAATAGCATTAAGAAATAGAGAAACATCAATTCTAACCAACAAACTCGCAAGTTCGGTTCATTTAGATTGAATCACATATTCCCATAACAACAATCAAAAACTTGTCCATAATCAACATTATTAACTACCACAAATATTAGAATTGACCAAACAATTACGGATTTGGGATTCTAAATGGCTATATACTATTCCGACAATCAAATAACGGGCCCTTATTATTTAATTAATCAAAATAATAATTTCAACAAACACATAAAATATGCAAATACTCAAGAACATAGAAGGAATAAACATAAATTAGATCTCACAACTTTTGTAGAATCAAAACTTCAATAATCCTTAGCTAGAAATTAAATCTTTAGCAATACATCTTGAAAGAAAGAAAAAACGTAGGAATTCTTCTATTCTCCATGAAAATAACGTGTGTTGTCAAAATGTGTGAAGGAGAGAATAAAATTCCAGCAATTCTAATTATATATGCCTAGCCAAAAGACTCCTACCTAAATAAAACTCTAATTCTAATGGAATAAGGAAATTAATTCCTTAATAGAATAAAATACTAATAAGACTCCTAAAAGAAATAGGAAAGATCCTAAAAATTAGGAAGACTCCTACAAAATAGGACTTTCTCTTCCTCATCACACTAAAATATCATGTCTTCATCCTTTTCTTCTTTTTCTCCATCTTTTTCTTCATTTTCTTCTTCTTTGAAATTTCACCTATCAAAATTAAAAATCATAATAAATATCTATAATTTAAACTTAAATACTAATAAAAGAATAATGGAATTATATGAAAAATATGCATAAAATGCATACTAACAATATCATTTTTCAAGGATTAATACATGGAGTAAATTGTGGAGTATAATAGATAATTTCCAAGCTTATGTTATTTCCTTTTTTTATGTTATTGCGTGAAGTAGGGAAGTTAAGACACATATGGAATAAGATCATGCTCTTACATTACATTATTTTTAATTATGGAGTAAATGGAAGGTCACAAATAAAAAGGTCACAAATGGAAGGTCACAAATGACATTGAAATGGAAGGTCACAAATAAAAAGGTAAAAATCTAGACCTCACTAATATTGTTATTCCTTAAATAGCATAAATTGATTTATGTAGAAAGATATGGTTTGCTCTTATATTTATGGAGTGTGTATAGATCAACGACAAATCTAGGTGTTGCGATCCAGGTAAGCAAGTGTAACCGGGCATACCTGAAGCAGAGGTAGGTAATAGCTAGAGTGGCCAAGGCTGCCCAACAAAGAACGGTAATAGCTAGAGTGGCCAAGACTGTGCGCCCAACAAAGGAGGGTAATAACTGGAGTGGCCAAGGCTGCCTAGCAAAGGACGGTAATACCTGGAGTGGCCAAGGCTGTCCAACAAAGGACGAAAAAAATGGCCATAGCTGAGGCAGGTCATGCTGCCCAGCAAAAGTGGAAAAAATATGCAATAGATGAGGCAGGTCATGCTGCCCAGCAAAGGTGGGAAAAAGTAGCAATAGCTAAGGGAGCTCAACCTGCTCAGCAAAGGTCGAAAAAATCGGCACTAGCTAGAGCAGCCCTGACCTGCCTAGCAAAGGTGGGAAAAAGTGGCAATAGCTGAGGTAGCTCAACCTGCCCAGCAAAGGTCGAAAAAAGTGCCAATAGCTGGAGCAGCCCTGACCTGCCCAGCAAAGGTGGGAAAAAGTGGCAATAGCTGAGGCAGCTTAACCTGCCTAGCAAAGGTCGGAAAAATCGGCACTAGCTGGAGCAGCCCTGATCTGCCCAGCAAAAGTGGTAAAGCTGGGGCAGCTCAACCTACCCAGCAAAGGTCGAAAAAATCGGCACTAGCTGTAGCAGCCCTGACCTGCCCAGCAAAGGTGCGAAAAAGTGGTAATAGCTGAGGCAGCTCAACCTGCCCAGCAAAGGTCGAAAAAATCGGTACTAGATGAAGCAGCCCTGACCTGCCCAACAAAGGTGGGATAAAGTGGCAATAGTTGGAGCAGCTCATGCTGCCCAGCAAAGGTGGGAAAAATCGATCATAGGTGAGGCAGATGATGCTGCCCAGCAAAAGTGGGAAAAATCGGCAATAGCTGAGGCAGCTCATGCTGCTCAACAAAGGTGGGTAATAGCTGAAGCGACTTAGGCTGCTCAGCAAAGGACGGTAATAGCTAAGGCAGCTCGTGCTGCTCAGCAAGTGCCGAAATCCAGGTTAGGTCTTTGCAGAATCGAAAGGAAACGTAAAAAGTTCCCTAACAAATCTCTTCCTTGGACATCATTCAAGTATTATGAGCATAGCATTGCGTGTGCATCATACTCATGGTCAGGCATCATCTACGCATCATGTGCATAGCTATTTATCAACATCGTAAACTAAGTTGTAATATTATTCAATTAGTATTAAAGAGGTATACTTACTGAGAGTTCCACAAGCGTTTTTGCAGGACTTACAATTTTCACTAACATTTGTCTTCGTGAATTTATGATTTTTTATCTTTTCAAGAAAGTTACTAGCTAGAGGAGCGTACAAGGGAAAACAACTCCCTCGCCCATGGAACATGCAAAACCTAAAGAAGTTCTACGTGTAACCGCGAGAATTGTACTTTTTATTTTATCATCTTATGTTTTTTACCATTTGAAAAACTCATGCGTTGCTAATAATCTTTATTGGAAGGTTATTATTGTCATGATTTTCATGTAAGGCCTAGAGATTGTAAGAGCCTTCTTTGCAGGGTCACATGCAAAGCTCCAATAATTTAGTAAGTTTTTATCTTTGAGATTGAGTTATGTATATAATTATGAAGATATGAATGATGAATTGTGAAGTAAAGGGGAGTTGGTGAAGTGGAGGTAGTCAGAAGTTAAGACTATACCATCTGAGTGGTTGGCCCGACCCACCCAGATCTGTCTAGGTAGGGATAATTCGCCTACAGATCAAACGGTCCCCAGGCCAGGGAGAAATAAGGAGGGGTAGGTCCTTGGGAACATTTATGGGCCTACCCTAAGGAAGATAGGGGTTTGGAGCGATAAGGAGGAACGAGCAGCCATAAGGATGGAGGTGAAACAAGGAGGGAAATTCGGAGAATGTGGGACATAAGGAAGGATGCCGACGGTATGGGCTGGCCACCCTAGCCCGTCTAGGAAAATTTTGATACAGTGGGAGAACAAAGGAAAATAAGGCAGGTGGTAAATGCAAGTCCCCACGATTGCATAGTTGCGGTGCAAGTCTCCACAATTATATGCGCCTAATGACGGGTGTTCGATCCATTGTGCAAGTCTCCACGATTGTACAGAGGTGGTACAAATCCCCACGATTGTATGCACCTGGAGAAGGATGTTTGATCCCAATGCAAGTCCCCACGATTGCATAAGAGAAAATACCAATGCAAGTCCCCACAATCGCATAAGAGAAAACACGAATGCAAGTCCCCACGATTGCATGAGAGAAGAAAAGTGAGTGCAAGTCCCCATGATTGTATATGTCAAGCAAGTTACTAAGAATTGGCGGGTGTGGAAAGGCAAGTCCCCACAATTGCAAAAATGTGGACCACCTGACCCAACTGTAGCTATAGTCAGTGCAGGTCTGGTAGGTACCACTTGGAAACTAATAAATTTCATTTAATTTTTTGTGAGGAATATTAGATGACGGATTCCATAAGAAATTTTAAGGAAATGTTCGAAATGGCAGGATGAAGGTATGGTCACGATTTTGTGACAATTTTATGGGCACAATATTTTATAGCAATTTGATTCACTATTTATCCTATTAAATTTATCTTGTGATAAAGTAACACTAAGGCTAACCTACTCATCTGAGAAGGTAGAGCAAGTTCAGTTGTATTTTTGATTTGGTGAAACAAGGCAGATAAGGCAAAGGCAAAGTTGAGCAGTACTGTTGGTCCCAAGTGGTATACGAAAGGGTCTAGAAGGGGGGGGGGGTTGAATAGACCCTGAAGTCTTTTTCGACTTCTAAAAAGTCGTATCACTTTGAGGTATTTGAACGCTCAGAAAGCTTTAAGCGCTGGATGTGGCGCTTGAGAAACGTTAACTTAGACTCGGTGATTTCAACGCTTACCAAAGTAGGGTAGAGTTTAGTCACTAAATCAGGGTTAGCACAGCGGAAGTATTTTATAGCTTAGCGTTCGGTTTGTTAATCGAAAGTAGTCGCTTAGTTGTTTTAAAACTTTATCAAAATGTATGCAATACGAATAGTAAAGCAGTAAAACAATGAATGCTTAAAGAGGTAAATGACACAAGATATTTGTAAGGTTCACTGGGTGATGTAATCCCAGCTACGTCTTTCTTCTCCTTTTATCAGGGAGGTTTTCCACTATGATGATTATCGAAGAGTCACACAGAGACTTCTACAAGATAGAGGGAAATTGGATATGATCTCGGAACTCCTTGGTCACACAGATTTCAGCTCCACTAAAGACCTTCTATCCCCTTGCTTCTTTCACTCAGAAATGGTGCAAGTTACCTTTGATCTCGGAACTCCTTGGTCACACAGATTTCAGCTCCAATAGAGATCAACTTCAACAAGCTTCTTTTACACAAAAATATTGCTTGTAAGTCAACTAGCTTTCTCACTCAGATGAAAGGTGTTGATGGTTTTGGTCACGGGTTTGTTTGTTTTTGGAAAGTTCAAACAACTTGGAGATATCTCAATGGTAGTGTAGGTTCTTCTTAAAAAGAGATTTGAGATATGGGTGACTATCTAGGAATGTATTTGAGAAAGCTTAAAAAGATTTCGGCTCTGGAGTGTATAAGCTCTTTTTAAAACAATTCAGCAACGTTTTGGACCCTTTTTTTTTTATTTTTACGTCCAGATGTTTTTCTATATCTATCCCTGTTGTCCCTTTTGCTGAAAAGGTTATTTATAGATTGTTATGAGATTTTGTCCGTTGGACACGGTTGGAGTCTCATTTCCCTAAACATTCCATGAATTCTGACAATCCTAACTTTGGGTATATTTACTTGGTTAGGCATGGTCTTGGTTTCATAAATCTGACAGTCTAGGTCAAAGATATGGTTTGCCCATAAGTTGTTGTGCTTATATTTTAATAGCACTTATCCGACTTTTGATGCATCTTGTTTTATTTCCGTTTGGGAATAATTTCTGTTGATTCATGCATCTTTGATAACTTGGGTTTGAATCTTCAGGTTACGCTTAGAGAATTAGGCGTTTGAGCCTTTGGAGTTTTAGGCTTCTTGAAAGTAGTCTTCTTTGTTAATCAGACGCTTGAAGAGGTCACAATCTTTGCCCGATCTTTTAGACGCTTGTCCTTTCACTTTATCTTTGATAGACTCACTCAGAATTCTATCATTGACTTAGTGTTAAGTACTTGGTCTAAGGTCCATAACAAATCTTGAGCGCTGAGTTCGTAACCCGGGATAGTCGTTTAGCGTTTGATGGACGCTTGAGACTAATCTTTATCTTTACTGTTTCTTCAGACGCTTGATCTTCAACTTCATCACTTGGTAGACTCACGCAGAATTCTTCTAGTAATTTAGTATCACATTCTTAGTCTAAACTCTATAAAAATACAAGTCTAGTGAAAAAACACGAGCTTTCAGGCGCTTACATATTTGTTCTATGAAAGCTTTTATACTTTACATTTCTTAGGGTCTAACATGAAGTCCTATTTGTCATCATCAAAACATCTAACATGAAATTCCTAACAATTTCCCCCTTTTTGATGATGGCAATACCTATTTAGTTCAAGCGTTAGATACCTAAAGTATGAGTTAGCGTAGGTTAGTAAGTTAGTTTGAGCTTCAACGAGATGTTTCAGCTGTAAAATGCATTTTATATATATCTTTCATAGTACAAGCATTTTACAACTGAAGTGAAAGAATCATAAGTAAACAAAATCAAGATCGTGATTTGATCTTGTATCTCTTAGTCATTTCAGCAGGGATTGCTTCAGTTATCTGATCTTCTAGCGTCATCATCGCTGCACGATCTTTACTGATTATATGTTTGTTTTCTTTTACTTGTCGTGCCTTGAAGGTAATGAGCTGCTTATCCCATTCCTCTGGACTGATGCCTATGTATCGTAAGCAAATTCTAAAGGTTTGGTCAAAGTCAGACATTTTTCGCTCTAAGGCTAAGACTGCTGGATCAGATGGTTCTGGAATTGACGCTCTGAGAAGAGGAATATCAAATTGTTCAAGCAGTGCTCTTGAAGGTAATGGAATGGATAGAGCACTCCTGGGGTTTCCTTTTTATTGGACGCTCCCACCGAGGGAGGTACCCAAGAAGGATAGGGATACCTTGGCTCTGTACTTAGTGTGAGGGAAGTATTAATATGTTGACGCTTGGATGGTGGAGGAGGATCTTCTTGATCTTTAGATGTTGAAGATTTCCTCTTTTCTCCCTTCTTTTCCCCCTTATTGCCATCATCAGTCTGTATGAAATGCTGAGTAAGAAGACTGGCTTGAGTAGCAATCTGAGCGACAGAGGCTTCAAGAGTGGTCAGACGCTGGTCGAAGTGTTCTTTCATGACCAGTAGTTGAGCGTGATTAGTGTCTGCAAGAGAGGTCTTAAGAGCCGTGAAACGGTGGTTTAGATCATTTGTTAAAGCCACATGACTTGCCTGAGTAGCTGTAGATAGTTGCTGTATTTGAGTGAGGCATTCAGTCATGGACGTTTGAGCGTCGGGAACCGCAGTGCTAACGTGAGGCTTAAAACGGGATGTGTGTTTGAGAGATTCAATAGGTACTTGATAATTAGGATCAAATACTGTTCCTCGAAGCACTGGGGCACTGTTGGACTCGGTGGATGCAGTAGAGTCGGATTCAGTTGGACTGGGGGAATTAGGCGCTTGAGGTAATTCTAATAAGCGCTCAGGAGCAAGTAACGTGTCAGCTGGTGCTGCAGTAAATTCTGATTCTATACGGCTAAAGTCCGTAAACCGAAAGTCCAAGCTGGCAAACAGCTCATCTGCATATGGATATGTAGCAGTCTGTAGAAGTTCATTCAAATGTAGAGTGGGGAGTTAAGTACCTTGAATGAACGTTCTGATAGGACTATCCAGGGCCCTGATATACATTGGCCCGAGGATATCCAGCACATGAGTGGGAAAGATTTTGGAGGGCGCTTGGCAGATGGAGAATAAGGCATCTGGGCAATAGTGTTGTGAGAAGCCAATTAGCCGATCTGTTGGGAGAGTCTTCGGTTTCCGAGAGTCGGGAACGTAGAGCCTGTAATACTCTTCCAAGTATGGGTAGATGGCTGAAGCAAGCGCTTGAGTTCTTTCCAGCAGCGACAAAACAAAATCATAGTGACTTAAGACTTCTTGTCGAATAGACGGAAGAAGTGGATATCCTCTGAAAGGATTGATCCGGGAGCCATTCCACTGTCGCAGATTTTCTGTGAAGATTTTGTCGAATAGGGAGACTGGAGGCATA
The DNA here is from genome assembly GCA_019426215.1 of Buddleja alternifolia. Lineage (NCBI taxonomy): Eukaryota > Viridiplantae > Streptophyta > Magnoliopsida > Lamiales > Scrophulariaceae > Buddleja > Buddleja alternifolia. The sequence continues at coordinate 31,989,039 of CM033398.1, forward strand.
ATTGTCATCATGAAAGAAAATTTGTCTTCACAGTGGCTAGGGGTGAAGTTCAGACAGGACAGGGGAGAAGAACTGCTGGTGGACGCTTGATCAGCAAAGAGTAGAGAAGAGTTAGCCAGTTTGTGCAACGCTTGTCTTAAACGGTGTTCAGGTTGGTGGCGGATCAGAGGCAGCTTCAGAACTGGTCCAAGTCTATGTTGGCGCTGCTTTAGCATGTATCGTGCAAATTTGCTCTTTTTATCATGGATCCCTATTCTGAACAGATGGGGAGCGCTATCCAACTCTTCAAATTTATACTTGTCACCCATATAAGCTTCAGCCCATTTCACCTCAGTCATGCAATACTCAGTTCCTGCATTAAGTATGGCACGAAATCCGTGGTGATGAATATCACAGATGGATTCAAAACGATACCTGTCTGGTTGGTAGTTAGCGTTCCAGACGCATTCAAAATATGCATCGGCTTCAATTTAAATCATCTCGGTCAGTGAGGCTGGACGCTCACCGGCATGTACTCCTTTATTCTTCCACAAGAGGAGAGGATTAGCTGAGCGCTTGTTTTCCATGCTATTTACCAGTGTTGGGGAGTGAGAATAGCCTTCTCTGTTTAGTAGCCTTTCCGTTGGGTTCACAAGCTTATCCTGACGCTCATAGACTCTGATGTTGTAGTCTCTGAGAGCGAAGCCAGTGGGTTTGCTTGTCCCACAGTCCAGATAATAAGCTAAATCAACATCAGCTCTGGGAGTCTTGCCTCCTTGCCTCTGCGCTTGGAGAGTCACGGAAGCCGGGATGTGTTTGGGAGTCTTCCTGAGTTCAAGGGCTGTGTAATAAGCTTTATCAGCTGGGGTCAATGCTGTGTTAAATAGAGTGTTGCGTACAGCCAGATCAAACTTTATGAGCTTGGCGATATCATTCTCAGCATTGATATGACTTTCTTCATTATATCCTGTAGGTATGAAGGTTTCTGCGGGCGCTGGAGGGAAATAATCGACGGAGTGATCGATGGTCTTTAAGGGATCCAGCTTGAAGAAATGTCGATGAATCACAACGTCGTTAGCATCGCTCTGACCTTCTGAGCGTGCCTCTGTTGTACTTGGTAATGCAAGCAATGGTTGAACCCCTGGGATTTCAGGTTCATCAGGCTCGAGATTTGTAGATTCGATGGCAGCTTCATGTGTGATGGCCACAATGTGGGCCATATCAACATCCAGATGGACATCAACTGGTGGTTCAAAGGATGATATCGGAATAGCAGCTATGGCTTGGTCGCTTAGTGTCGTGTGTGTAGCCTCAGAAGAAATGGCAGCAGTTGGACGCTTACGTCTCTTGAAGATACGCTTCACATTTACCCCTTCGGCTGGGGACGCTTGAGTCTGTGGAACTGCTGGTTCCCCAAAGTCGATATTTTTGAGGACCTTTTCCAGATCCTTCCGACTAATGAGGGGTATAGAGTCCTCGTCTTCTTCATCACTTTTGATAGGTTGAGCCTTGGGCTTTCGAGGAGCCCGTTTCTTTGTGACAGTGGGACGCTTCATATTACGTTTAGCCTTCTCCTGATCTGGGCGCTCAGCCTCCTCATCTGATGCTGCACGTACACCTTGGCGCTCAGAGAGAGGTCTAGCAGCACCTCCAACTTTGGGTGGATTGAAGAGATTGTTGATGATTCTTGGCCCATAGAACTTATGCTTGGCCACGGTGACTCCTGCTGAAGAGGTGCACTTTGCTCGGAAAATTAGATCACTCAAAACTAGGCCATAAGGTCTGTTTGGAGTGCGTAGACTGTCTCTGAATCTGCTGAATATGTAGGCGCTCCAGTTGATTTTTATCTTGAGCAAGATAGCAGTCATCATCTGGAACTGGGTTGGGTTGATTTTGTCAAAGGTTCCCACTCTGCATTCAATGTTTTTACTACAGAAGTCAGCTAGGACTCGATACCTGTTCACTATATCTTTCTTCTCAAAGTACGGTTTGTATGGAACACCATCGTAGGCGCTAATCTGAGTCCAGACTTCTTGAATTTGTTCCTCAGTGATAGTGTCTAAAGTCGCTCCATCATTAGGTAGAGAGAAATTCTGGGCAATAGAGGCCGCAGAGAGAGTGAACGTCTTTGATTCCGTCTTGGGGACGGGAAACAAACAGGTGATAGTAGTCTCATCGTCAGACAATTTAGCATTTCGCCAGAAAAATTCTAGTTCTTCAGGAAACATGTACGAGTGTTTGGTGAGAAATTTCTGAAGCCCAGCCTCTGCTACAGAGTCCATCACTTCCGTTAAATCAATTTGGGGGTTTTCATAGAGAAACTTCCAATCGATTATAAGGCCTTCACTGACCTTAACAACAACTTCAGTGGTTCCAGCAGTAGCTTTCTTGGGTGCCATTAGTGAGAAGTAGACAGAGATTAAGAATGAAAATTTTGTTTTTGAGAGAGAGAGATTTTTCTTGTACGAATGAAAGAGAGTATAAGAGAGATTATGTTCTGCAGAGAGTGTGTTTTGAAATCCTACAATTTGATTTTTTTTTATTTTTTTTTTTGAAGGTTGAGATGTTGACACGTGGAGGAGTATAAATCTCAGCCATTAAAAATACGACTGTGGACGTGAATTTAGATTTAATAAGCACGGTTACTTTTAGTAACAACCACATATACTATTTTGACGTCCGATCAAAAGTTTGAAACAGTGACTTTTGATATACTGAGAGTGATACGTGTGCCCATGAAAAGCGGACACGTATTTTATGAAAACTGTTCGGGAACCATAATTTTGAACAACTATTCAAATACCCGCCAAAAAATTTGTTAAAGCGTCCGGACCTATTCAGAAGAGAATGACGCTTGAAACAATTCAGTGTTATGTTGACGCTTGAGAATCTTGAGGTTCTCTTTCAAGTAACATTTTGTGCTTTAGCGGTCATCGTAACATATAGAATTATTCTTTTCAGGGTGTGTATGAGGACACAGTTTCCCAGTACTTATCATTATGTCTTGGTAGTAGTGTTTTACTTTTGGTTTAAAATATTCAGCGCTGGTTGTATTCGTCTAAGATACATGGTAATTGTACTGACGCGTGTACATGTGCTGAACCATCTTTGAAAAACGTGATGAGTACCCATGGGTTTTCTTGAGCGAAAGGTGAGGAATGTCAAGTCAGCATTAATTGCATTGATTGACTAATCCACTTTCTCGTTTTAGCGTAGGGTAATGTACGCTTGCTTTTAAAGGATCTTTTTACTAAGCGCTTTAGCTGGGAATAAAGCTAAGCGTTTAGTTTATTTTGAAAAAAGTGCAGACGCTAAGAAAGATTTGTGTAATAAGCGTCAAAATGATTTAAGTGTATGGTGCTAAGTGCGTATGACCGATGCAAGGGAAAACATTTTTGGTCATATTCACTTAAGTATAGTTAGCTCTTTTAAGGTTCCCCCTATGTAGGTTCCCCATAAATTACATAAAATAAAGTGAATTCCCCCTAAATTTCATGCCTAACAAAAGTATGATGTTTCGAATGATTAAGCATTTAGATCAATCATACCTAGTTCACTTCTTAAAGTGAGAAAACGTTGTTCGTTAAGCGCTTTGGTGAAGATATCTGCCAGTTGCTTTTCTGTACCAATGAAGTGCATGGAGATATCTTTCTTTTGAACGTGGTCACGTAGAAAGTGATAGCGAATGTCAAAGTGTTTGGTTTTAGAGTGAAGAACTGGATTTTGAGTCATTGCTAAGGCGCTTTGATTGTCACAATGGATAGGAGTTGGATCTAGGATTATTCCATAATCTCTAAGTTGTTGCCTCATCCAAAGGATCTGTGCACAACAGCTTCCAGCGGCTACATACTCAGCTTCAGCGGTGGAAGTAGCGATGGACTGTTGCTTCTTACTATGCCATGAAATTAGTCTATCACCTAGAAATTGACATGTTCCACTAGTACTTTTTCTATCTATTTTGCATCCTGCAAAATCTGCATCTGAATAACCAATTAGTTCAAAAGGAGAATCCCTAGGATACCATAAGCCCACATTTTGTGTGCCTTTTAGGTACTTAAGGATCCTTTTAGCAGCAATTAAGTGTGATTCTCTAGGATCAGCTTGAAATCGTGCACACATGCATACTGAGAACATAATATCAGGTCTACTAGCTGTAAGATAAAGAAGTGATCCAATAATACCTCTATAGTTAGTGATATCAATTTTCTTTCCATTATCATCTCTATCTAGCTTAAGCGTTTGGCTCATTGGAATTTTTGAAGGTGATGCATTTTCCATACCAAATTTTTTGATCATATCTCTAGTATATTTAGTTTGGTTTATGAATATGCCATTAGGGAGTTGTTTAACTTGTAATCCTAGGAAGAAAGTTAATTCACCCATCATGCTCATTTCAAATTGATCTTGCATCATCTTCGAAAATTTCTCACATAGACGCTTATTGGTAGATCCAAATATAATATCATCAACATAAATTTGAACTAGGAGAATATCTCCATTATGGGTAATTTTGAATAACGTTGTGTCAACGCTGCCTTTTGAAAAGCCTTTACCTATAAGGAAGATAGAAAGAGTGTCATACCATGCTCTTGGTGCTTGTTTAAGACCATAAAGTGCCTTGTCCAATTTGTAAACCATGCTTTTCCCATGGTTGTTGATGAATCCTGGTGGTTGCTCCACATATACTTCTTCTTGGAGTTTACCATTCAGAAATGCACTCTTTACGTCCATTTGATACACTGTAAATTTGTTAAATGCTGCAAACGCTAGAAACATGCGGATTGCTTCAAGACGGGCAACTGCAGCGTATGTTTCATCAAAGTCGATGCCCTCTTCTTGACAGTATCCCTGAGCTACGAGTCTGGCTTTGTTTCTAATCACAATCCCATTCTCATCCATTTTGTTTCTATAGACCCATCTAGTTCCAATGACCCCTTGGTGGGTTGGTCTTGGTACTAGCGTCCATACCTCATTTCTTTCAAATTGATTTAGCTCTTCTTGCATGGCTTCTATCCAACTTGGATCGTTAAGCGCTTCATCCACTTTCAGTGGTTCCATTTGAGAAGGAAGCTTGCAAACATGGCCTCATTTATTGTAGCGGCTCTTGTTCTAACAGGTGCTCCAATATCTCCAATAATCAGTTCTGGTGGATGGTCTCTGAGCCATTTTCTGTCTGGTTGGAACGGGTTAAGTGATTGATCTAACGTTTGATTAAACTGTGCAGGCGCTTGACCAATTCCTTGCGTAGGCGCTTCAGTGTTTATAGTTTGAGTTTGCTCTTGATGAACATTCCCTTCATGATCATCAGCGTTTCTTGCAATGTCATCGTTGATGTCTTTACGAGTAGTCTTAGGATTAGGTACAATGATTTCATTATCTTCATCAATATCACTATCATCACACAGATTGATTTGTGACGCTTGTTGAGATAAATCTTCAATTCCTGCATCATTAATATTAACCTTACTCGGTTCTTAGTTAGCATCATCAAACACAACATGAATGGATTCTTCAACCTTCGATTTGATCTTATTTAAGATGCGAAAGCTCTTTCCATTTTTGGCGTAACCTAGAAAGATTCCTTCATCTGCTTTAGGATCAAATGTCTTTAGGCTTTGGGAACCATTGTTATGAATGAAACATTTTGAACCAAATACATGAAAGTATGAAACATTCGGCTTACGTCCCTTCCATAACTCATATGGAGTCTTTTCATGTTGCTTGTTGATCATACACCGGTTCTGAGTGTAGCAAGCAGTGTTGATAGCTTCGGCCCAAAACCTTTGAGGCAGCTTAAACTCGGCTAACATAGTCCTAGCGGCTTCTTTAAGCGTTCTGTTCCGTCGTTCAGCAACTCCATTTTGTTGAGGTGTTCTAGGTGCTGAATACTCATGAAGTATTCCAAAGTCTTTACAAAATTTCTCAACAATATGGTTAGTAAATTCAGTTCCTCTATCACTTCTAATTCTTGTCACTTTTAGATCTTTTGAGTTTTGTAGTTCACGAATTAGAGAGGTGAGCTTGGCACTAGTTTCATCTTTAGATGCTAAAAATTCTACCCATGTATAGCGTGAGAAATCATCAATTATTACTAGTGAATACTTTTTACCACTAACGCTCATGATTTGAATAGGACCAAACAAATCTAAATGTAGTAATTCAAGTATTCGAGAGGTCGATAGATGAAGCTTCTTCTTAAAAGATGATTTAACTTGTTTACCCATTTGACAAGCATCACATAAGCGATCTTTATTAAAGGAACCTTTAGGTAATCCCTCTACGAGATTTAGAGATATTAATTGAGAGATTATCTTGAAATTGAGGTGATTCATTTTTCTGTGCCATAACCAACCTAATTCGTTTTGATTCTTAGCTACGAAACATGTAGGGTTGTTATCTAATGTTGAATCCCAATCTACTAAGTATACATTGTTTGTTCTTCTTCCTTTTAATTTAGTAGATCCTGTCTTATCATCGATTATCTCGCACAAGTCACTAGAAAATTTAATTTCAAAGCCTTTATCACAGAATTGACTTATGCTTAGGAGATTATGTTTAAGACCCTCAACATAGTATACATCATTGATCATGATGTTCCCCCTATGCATGATACCTATACCTTTAGTTTTACCTTTAGAATTATCACCGAATATAACTTGAGGACCATTGGTTGCACGATAGTTGATCAAGAGATCCTTTGTTCCAGTCATGTGTCTCGACGACCCACTATCTATGTACCAAATTGAGGTATCGGTGTTGGCTCTAGGTACCTGCATTCAAAGGGCAGTTCTAGTTCTTTTTAGGTACCCATTTTGTTTTGGGTCCTTCTTTGTTAGTAACGTTAGTCTGAATTAGAATCTTCGGAACCCACATTTGCCTTGTCTTCATTTTGGGAAGATTAGCCTTTTTGGGTTTCGGTTTGTGTTGTGTGTGCTCTTTAGGTGTATGGTAATATCCTTGATAATAGCAATAATTACAGTCATAATCATGGTTATCATAGTATCGATAATATGATCTAGATCTTTGCGGATATTGACATTGATATTTCCTTGACATTGGCTTAGGATGCACTTTTGGTGCTAGACGCTTAGCGTTTGATTTACTTGTAGAAGGTTTTTCCTTAGCCCTTCGAGCGCTTGGATATACTTTCTTTTGTAAATCATTTACTTTGGTCTTTCTTTTGACTGAGCCAGTGTTAGCTTTTTCATTTGGTCTAATACCAATATTCTGAGTCTCATTCAGCGTTTGTCTGTTTGAGCTTTCTCCAACAAAGGTTACACCTTTTCCTCTGTTGGTTGATATAACCGCAGACGCTTTGATTTTGTGACCAGATTTATCACAACCTAAACCGGTCTTTTCACCAAATGCTCTGGTTATTTTAGTCACATTATCTAGCGTTCTAGAAGCTTTTGATAATGATGAGATAAGCTGCTCTGATTTAGCAAGTTTAGCGATCAATTCAGCTTCTCTCTTGACTATTATATCAATATCACCTTTTAATTGAATAATTTCACTCTCAAGCGCTTGGTTTTTCTCAATGCACTGTTGCTGAATTTGCAATTCTGCTTTGAGCGTCACTTTGTCGCTTTTGAGTGCTGAGATGATGTAAAGGTGATTTTGAAATATTTTTGCGGCTTCTTGACAATCATTATAATATTCTTTCACTTTGTCAAGTAATTCATCATAAGAAAGAGGATGATGCAGATCAGTGGTTACCTCAGATGGTAAGTCGTTAGATGCTTCATTATCTCTTGCCATGAGACAAATGAATGCTGAATCCTTTGATGGTTCATCATCGCTGCTTTCATCTGATGATTCCAAGTCCTCTTCAGGAGTATAGAGAGGTTCTGATTCTGCTAGCAAGCCTTGTTGTCTTAGATTGCTCCTGAATTGATTTCTATCCGTGTGATCTTGCTTTGTAGGTTTAGACACATTTGGATATGGGCAATTAACTTGGAAGTGCCCTGGTCTCCTGCAGTTGTAACAGAGATTGGTCTTCATCTTTTGTTCGTTTGTTAATCTTGTGGATCGCTGGTTTAACGCTGCAGGCATTGAGAGATCTTGCTGAGAGGGAGTTTGATATTGAATTAGCACTCGGGAGGGAGACGCAGGATAGTGAGGCGCTTGATGTTGTGGTTGTATTTGGGGAGACGCTTGATGTGAATTTTGTCCTGGGTGCTTAGGACTGTTTCCCTTTTTTTCATATTTCAGGAATTTCCTGAATCTGTGTAGAAGCGCCAGTTCTTCTTCCTCACTTATATCCGAGCCCTTTTCTTTGATAGATTTTCCTTTGATTGATGCCATTAGCGCTCCAGATTCGATCACTGGATTACTTACTGCATCACTGGCCGAATTCAGCTCAAACTCAAATGCTTTGAGTTCTGAAAAAGCATCTTCTGGAGTTAGGCTGTCCAGATTGTTTGATTCTCTCATTGCAGTTGTTTTCATCAGGAATCTGCTTGGGAGACTTCTAAAGATTTTGACCACTGTTTCTCGATTTTGTAGCTCCATACCCAGAGATGTTAGTTCAGTGACAAGAGTTGTAAACCTCATGTCTAATTGCTCTAGCGTCTCATTAGGTAGCATCTTGAAGCCGTTGAATTTTTCTTTGGCAATTGATAATTTGTTTTCCTTTATTTGTGCTGAGCCACCACAAATAGTAGCCAACTTATCCCAAATTTCTTTAGTTGTATTGCATGATTTGACTTTGTTGAATAAGTTGTCATTGTCACCAATGGCTGTGTATAATGCATTCCGACCGACGTTGTCTAGATTGGCTCGTCGACGCTCATCGGTGGACCATTCTTGTTTGGGCTTCTCCACATAACCGTCAGGTGTTTCTTCTGTGGCTTCGGGCGCTCTGGTGATAACTTTGTATATTTTGATTGGCCCATCTGAAATGATATCACACATTTCATCATCACATGAACACAAATAAGTAAACGCTTTGACCTTCCAAGAGTCATAATTTGACTCGGTCAACTTGGGAACTTTAGAGAATGCCATGAAGAATTTAAAGTAATTTTAAAGCGACTATATATATAAAAAAATGGATCTGAACAAGCAGTTACGCTTGGAAACGCTTAGGTTTCAACTTCAACCGCTCTGATACCACTTGTTGGTCCCAAGTGGTATACGAAAGGGTCTAGAAGGGGGAGGGGTTGAATAGATCCTTAAGTCTTTTTCGACTTCTAAAAATTCGTATCACTTTGAGGTATTTGAACGCTCGGAAAGCTTTAAGCGCTGGATGTGGCGCTTGAGAAACGTTAACTTAGACTCGGTGATTTCAACGCTTACCAAAGTAGGGTAGAGTTTAGTCACTAAATCAGGGTTAGCACAGCGGAAGTATTTTATAGCTTAGCGTTCGGTTTGTTAATCGAAAGTAGTCGCTTAGTTGTTTTAAAACTTTATCAGAATGTATGCAATATGAATAGTAAAGCAGTAAAACAATGAATGCTTAAAGAGGTAAATGACACAAGATATTTGTAAGGTTCACTGGGTGATGTAATCCCAGCTACGTCCTTCTTCTCCTTTTATCAGGGAGGTTTTCCACTATGATGATTATCGAAGAGTCACACAGAGACTTCTACAAGATAGAGGGAGATTGGATATGATCTCGGAACTCCTTGGTCACACAGATTTCAGCTCCAATAGAGATCAACTTCAATAAGCTTCTTTTACACAAAAATATTGCTTGTAAGTCAACCAGCTTTCTCACTCAGATGAAAGGTGTTGATGGTTTTGGTCACGGGTTTGTTTGTTTTTGGAAAGTTCAAACAACTTGGAGATATCTCAATGGTAGTGTAGGTTCTTCTTAAAAAGAGATTTGAGATATGGGTGACTATCTAGGAATGTATTTGAGAAAGCTTAAAAAGATTTCGGCTCTGGAGTGTATAAGCTCTTTTTAAAACAATTCAGCAACATTTTGGACCCTTTTTTTTTTATTTTTACGTCCAGATGTTTTTCTATATCTATCCCTGTTGTCCCTTTTGCTGAAAAGGTTATTTATAGATTGTTATGAGATTTTGTCCGTTGGACACGGTTGGAGTCTCGTTTCCCTAAACATTCCATGAATCCTGACAATCCTAACTTTGGGTATATTTAATTGGTTAGGCATGGTCTTGGTTTCATAAATCTGACAGTCTAGGTCAAAGATATGGTTTGCCCATAAGTTGTTGTGCTTATATTTTAATAGCACTTATCCGACTTTTGATGCATCTTGTTTTATTTCCGTTTGGGAATAATTTCCGTTGATTCATGCATCTTTGATAACTTGGGTTTGAATCTTCAGGTTACGCTTAGAGAACTAGGCGTTTGAGCCTTTGGAGTTTTAGGCTTCTTGAAAGTAGTCTTCTTTGTTAATCAGACGCTTGAAGAGGTCACAATCTTTGCCCGATCTTTTAGACGCTTGTCCTTTCACTTTATCTTTGATAGACTCACTCAGAATTCTATCATTGACTTAGTGTTAAGTACTTGGTCTAAGGTCCATAACAAATCTTGAGCGCTGAGTTCGTAACCCGGGATAGTCGTTTAGCGTTTGATGGACGCTTGAGACTAATCTTTATCTTTACTGTTTCTTCAGACGCTTGATCTTCAACTTCATCACTTGGTAGACTCACGCAGAATTCTTCTAGTGATTTAGTATCACATTCTTAGTCTAAACTCTATAAAAATACAAGTCTAGTGAAAAAACACGAGCTTTCAGGCGCTTACATATTTGTTCTATGAAAGCTTTTATACTTTACATTTCTTAGGGTCTAACATGAAGTCCTATTTGTCATCATCAAAACATCTAACATGAAATTCCTAACAAGTACATGTCTCAAATACGAAACAAACCCCAAGCTGGGGAAAGACCGCGGATATCCCTGGCCTAACCTAGGCAGGTCAGTCAAGACGAGAAGAGTATACCAATAGCAAATTCATAAAGCCTTAGCAGGGAGGAGAACATGGAGGTGCCTGCCCTAACTTGGGCAGGTACGAAAATAACAAAAAACGAAAGAAATGAAATTATTTTACATATGCCCATTCAAAACCAGCGTTCTTGAGAAAAGAAATCTACTATGCAGGTCCTATCCCGACAGCAATAAAAGGAGTAATGTTAGCACCATCTGGAGGTAGATTTACCACAGCTGCAGGTTGGTTAGCCATAGCTACCACAGGCTGATCAACTACAGATAGAGCAACTGGACCTAGAGAAGGAAGATTCTTTAGCAGAACTGGAGGACCTATACCTGGTGTCACAAACAACATCAGCAATTCAAGCAAGCAAGCCAAACGGCCGGAGTATCAAGAATAGAAAAGAGACAAGGCGTCTTGGAAAAAAGTACTTAGTTATTGAGGGACGTCACGTGCGATCTGGACGATGGAGACAATCTGGAGGTTGGACACCCTAACCTGGGCGGGTGAAGAGAAGGAGAAAGCAGGAGAGATAAGTACACACGCTTGTTCAAAAGCACAATTATGAAGGAAAATTACTTTGCAAGCAAAAGAAATGAATAACATTAGCTAAATTGGGAATGGTAGCTTCAGCAACAAGCTGCCCAGGTGAGGCAACATCATGCTGGTCAACTACAAGGAGGACAGCCGAACCTGCGGATGTTCTTAGGCGTAGCTGGAGAGATCACACCCGTGATCGTAATGATAAAAGTAACTTTGTAATGTCGGCACTCAAAGAAAAAAATTTCTCCGCAACATACACCAAATTGATCATGGATCAACTAAAAAGGATCGTGGACATGACTACTCAAGCTGTGTAAGTCTGGAGGGTTCAAAGAAAGAACGTAAAGACTTGATGTACCCATCCCTACACATCCAAAGTTGGATAAGATGAGGCCAGAAGTGGTCAGGAGATCAATTCAAAAAAATAAACTACCTAGAAGCTACACGACCTGGACAAGCAGGAGGAGTAACTATAGGCTGCACCACTTGTAGTGGCAGACCTGTAGGAGGACCAACATGAAGAAAGGGGAGGATTCACCTCTAGGATAGTAAGTGGATCTGATGCTATGGCGACTAGCGAACCATCACCACGACTAATCAAACATATCGTCTGAAGTTTCATTAAAGAAGGGAGTATTAAACACCCCAGGAAGAGACGAAGTACAAAAAGCTAATCAATGGTTACGATTTCTTAGATCTATCTGGAGAGGAAGGTTCGTCTTAGCTCTATAGCTCAAGTAGCTATGTAGCCGAGGCAGCTTAGCGATTTCGTCAGCTTGGCCCACCACACTTGTTTCTTTTCAACTCTTACAGCTTGACTACGTCAAACTTTAGAGTTGGGGGGACTTATTGATGTGAGTGGGAAATAGTCTTAAGGCCAATCTAACTAAATCAATACTTTATGGGCCTAAGGCCAATGGCATCACGGGCTCGGATTCTTCTAGAGGACCTTACATTCAAAACTGTCTAGCTGGAGGTTCGGTCGGCCCTGACCTGCAAATGTAGAACAACCCCGACCTGCACAGGTAGAGCATTCTATATAAGGCAAGCCTAGAGACAAGAATTAATCAATCAAGATACTTTCCATATACGGACCTGCGGAGGTCAAGCCAGCAGATTACCTTTTGTTTACCAAATATACATGATTAGATCTTGACCAAAATAAAGGGACCATGATTTATTTTTATTACCTTATGTATTTTAGGCATAGTTGACTTACCATTTTAGCATACCCATCAATTACTTGTATAAATACCCCCTATGAGGATGAATAAACCAAGCAACCAATTTACACCCGTGGACGTAGGTCTTCATTAGATCGAACCACATAAATCTCTTGTGTTCTTTACACTTAAACTCGTGCTTTATACTATATTTTCATATATTATATTGCATATTATTAGTGGTGTGAAACCCACACACATCAATATTAATATTAATGTATCTTATCTATAAAGAAAGTGACAGAGAAGAACAATGCACATTCATTGTTCAAAACCATATGCATGCTTGGAATATCATATGTTCATATGCCTTTTCCGATGCTCTTTAAGAAAAAAATTCAAAGTTTTTAGAACTTGCACTTTTTCATATGTTCTCAGTTCTATTTTAAAATCTCCAGGCATTGCCTCAAAGAATGCATCTCAAAGAACTCTCACATCAGTAGGCGCACAGTAAAGTAAAATGATTACAAATAATCTCTGTAGTTCATGTGGCATTTGGAAAGTCACCCCCCTTTGATCAAATTCTAGCAATGTTGGCAAACCTCCGTAGTTCAGCAGCGACAAAGTTCATTTACTGTTGGCAAATCTTGGAAATATGTCAACCATTTGACATGGTTCAAGAGCAATCTAGGATAATATCTTTTTAAGATTTTCTCCAATACGGCCAATCACAAATATCTTCTTTATTTCTTTCAACCATTACTTTGCTTATCCCATACATAATGCTCGGGAAATTCTCTATAAAGATAACTCCTCGCCTTTTCATTTTACAGCGCATAGTAAAATGCTCTGTGAGTATTATTTTGGAGACATGATCTCATCGCAAAAGTATTTTCTAAATTCAATAGGTCAGACATAGCTTATTTAGAAGATGAATCTACAAAATGACAATTGTTGGGCATGCGAAAAGCCTCTTTTCTAAAATCCAATTACATCCACATGTGCAGCGAGCTTTCCAAAAATTTATTTCTTAAATAGCTGATCTTTTTAATACTGAAGTTTTTGCTCTAAAAACTCTTAAGGTCAATTTGGTCAATCTTGAGGTCATTGACCATCATACAATTGTATATATGAAGATATCTTAATATATTATTGGAGTTATTACTCATTGAATGAGGATAAAAGTAAGGCAAGAGTGAATGTTCATTTTAGTGCGTACATATGTTCTTGATTTTGGAGAAAAAACGTTATCGGTAGAAGATAAAGGTAGTGTGATCAGATAATTATTTTAGTATGAATTATAATTTAGAAAACAATATAAATATTATATCAAAATATACTTAATTACTTAAAAGAAAAAGATAATGAAAAGAGAATTAATAAGCAAATTGAAATGGATATAGTATAAAAGAAGGGGACCTAAAAAATTATTGTTCATACGTGTTCCATACATTCATGGCATATTTTGTAATTGAGAAATATCACCATCTTCGTTATAAGAGCTCGGTGGAGTATAATCAGTATTGGAATTTGGATTGTTTGCTAGAAAATATATACTATTTATGAAGATTATAGTGTTACATAAAAATTGTGCATACTTAATAAAGAAGCAAAAAAAAATAAAAAATTATTGGCATTTATTGTCACGCCCCCAAATTCAGTCCCTAAAGGGCCTAAATCTGATATCGTGAATCTATCAACAATAGTTCAATCCAAAAATGTCCAAACAACTTAACAACTTCTAGTGAGTTTCCAACCCTAACACCGTCAACTAGATAAAGTAAACTTACTATCCATGTGTTAATCTACAATGGTCACATTTAGGATTGTCCGTGTCTACACTCATAATCCTTTGAGCTAGTCCCACTGCTCAAGTCACCTTTAACTGGAAGGAAGAAGTGAACTACGTAAGCGAAGGCTTAGTGAGCGCCATCATTCGTGTGAAAGATGCTTAAAATAGTTTTTAGACCTAAAAATGATATATTAATGGGGTGAAAACAAAAATAGTTTTATTTTACAAAGGATCATTGAAAACGCAAGTTAAAATGACATTTGCATGCATAAAAACAATAAGCAATAAATGATATGACTCCAAAACCTTTGTGTACGCATGATAAAGTTTTGTTCAAAGATAATTGAAAGCATGAGTGAAAATCGAATTTTCATTCACATGAACAGTTGAACAATGAGTGACATGATATAGAAGTTTCATTATATGCATTTAAGCAGTATGCAGTTTAATACAAGTAACATGTTCATGGCACACTTAAGTAGGAGGGGGTCATGTTAGCAATATCATAGCGTCCAATGACTTACTCATGACTCTTTGGGTCCCCGTATCTTCTTATCACCCCTAAACACGTGGCTTAAAAGCCAACATCTTATACCTCCCCACGCAGGCTCGCGATGCCTGATTGGTCATATCCCGAATATACGTCGCACGTCCTATGATCCACTCAAGCTCAGAACACTCCGTCTTTAGGTGTTGGGATTTGGCCGTGGATAGCGGGAACCGTTTAAGGCCACAAGCTCATGCTTGACAGACTGAACCCTGCCCTATCCACGCCCGACACTTGTGTCCGACACGTAATCATTATAATGTGGAATCACGTATGTCACGATTGATGAAAAAGTAGCATTTTGGCTCACAACAGAATATTCATTCAATCAATTAGTTTTCCAAAAATTTAGCAAGGAAATATTTTCATTGAAATCATTTTCACAAAATATGCCTGAAAAATTATTCTCGCAAAATATGTCTTTGAAAACAGTCATGCAGTTAACAATTGGTAACATGAAATGGTTAGTTTAAAATGAGTTCATGATTTGATTTTTAAAGTATTGAACTCGTTTTCATGTGAAGTATTCAAGGCATGATGCAAGTATATATATAGACAACGTGATGAAAATTCCTTCCAGTTTTGAAAGACATATAACTATAATTTTGAGAGGCAACTCACCTTATACAATCGAATACCAAGCCTCAAGTCCTGAATTTTTGTGGCGCTCCACATGTCTTGTAAGTGCAAGAACCTATTCCAAATAACAGTATACTCATTAATACACTCAAGATGTCCAACCATTCTATATTCACCAATTCTTAACACAATTCGATTAATCACATGAAGTACCAAGTTTAACGCTAGGCTATCTTTCCCAAACTTACCTAGATTCAAGATGACATCTAACTTGAGTACAATAAACTTGAATCTCCATTGTTCATCCGTGAAAAAAGATCAATCCCGATGGCTCCACAGTGCCTCCGTCAATCATCGTGAGTCTCCGCCTTATTTCCTTGTTTCATCCTTTAAACTAATGACCATCAACTAAACCTAATATCCATATATTTCAAATGAATTTAGTTTCCTTAAATCCATATTCAATCTCAGTAATGCGACCAGAAAAGGGTAAATCGGCCTTCAAAATCAACATCTCAAAACTGCCACATTAAGCTACCTCCTGCCACATTGTAATAAAATTACCTTTTCAACCCCATTACACAATGCATTTTGAAAAATAATACAAATATTAACATCTACACAAGCAGGGCTCTCCAATAGAAGTCTTGAATGCACAATTGAGCCATGATACGGGTGATTTCAAAGCAAAGAAATGTAAATCACATTTTCTGAAAACCAAAACAGCACATAGACAAGGGTTCTTTGATCGCCATTTCTCAAATCCTTTTTCAAAAAACTTTACCATAAAACATATATACACTTGATAAGAATTCTGAAGGTGGTTTTACCATAAAACATAAAAAAGGGGTTTTTGGGTAATTGAATATGGAACACAGATTTTGGAACTGAAATCGGATTACTGACAGTGATGCTTTGAATGAAAATCTTAAATGTTTCCCACAGATGGTCTTTCATGTATGATCAAACCAATGGAAGAGTTGTTTCTTATCCAAAAAAATAGAACACGGTTCTGAAAATTAAAAATCTGGACAGCTTAGCACACAGTTTGAAGCGATTCTGAAACTTTAGGAAGCAAATTCGATAGATCCAATTCCATAATGTTGATGTTTATCCTCTTGGAAAATTTTCGAGCTAAAGAACGCCCAATTTGGACATCATTTGGTCCCTCAAATCATAAAAATAAAAATTGCTAGTGATGGAATTTCTCAGGGAAATTGCTTGAAGTTTAGTGTCGGTTGATCTCTTCTCTTGATGTAAGTCATTTGAAAGGTTTGTAGAGAGTAAAAGTGTTAATGGATGGAAGATAAGATTTGGAATAAGATTGGAGAGTGAAGGGGTATATAAGCTAAAAAATGGTTTTGAAGGGAGAATGAAAACCACTAGGGGTATATATAATGTTACCATGAGGGCTAGTTTGCAAATTCTCTCTCTTTTTTCTTTTCTTTCATAGCCCTTACAACATATTATATTATCTCATACTCCTAACATATACACATGAAATAAAACTTGGCCCTTTTGTGAAAATTATTAGTATTAAGAAACCTCGGGTATCACATTTATCTAAATTTAAAACTTTTTGATATATATAACCAATTAAAAATAACTTATTCGTGTTTAGCATTGCTTGATTAAATTCTATCACTAACACGAGTTGAAGGAGAGGAGGCAAATGTTTGAATATTCTGATCTTTAGGGAAAAGAATTAGATACCGCAACAGGTCATAACATTTGTAATAATGCTTTATGATGTGTCTGTGACCTGAATAAGCATGGGCTACAATGTCTCATTTGAATGACGTATTAGCATTATTTGCTGCAATCCATATAGCTACAACTTGATCAGTTCATGGGAAATTATACACTCGTTGATCTAATTTCACATCTTTTCGGAATATGAAGTTGAACATCTTTCATTGAAGGATAATCTTTTAATATTTTGAAAATTTGCATCGAAACATTTTATTAACTTATTCACATGTGATGTGTGTGGGAAGCAGACCAATGATTAATATGCGATATATGATATGAAAATATGATATAAAGCACGGATTGTAAGTAAAGAACACGAGATATTTACGTGGTTCGGCCAATATTATGACCTACGTCCACGGGGTAAAAGAGTCGATCCTTTATTAGTGTTTGGAGTTGATATATATACAATTTTATGATGGGGTGACCAATAAGGTAAGTCAACTATTCTAAATATACAATGGAAGGTAGAATAAATCATAATCCTTCCAACTTGAGCCATCTCCTTTATGGTATAATTGGCAGGTCGGTTAGAGTGATCTCCGCAGGTCCGGATATGGTAAGTGCATCCCTAATTGATCTTTGTTTGCTCCTTGTCTCCAGGCCTGCCTTATATAGAATGTTGCACCTGGTATAGGACGAACCTCCGGAAGGTCGGACCTGACTATAATGTCTTCTAAAGGAGTTGTAGCCTGTTACGTTGTTGGGCTTGGGCCCTTAATTGTGTTGGGATGACAGCTTGGCCCAAGAGCCTATTTTGACTCACATCAATAGTCCCTCCCAACTCCGCAGTTTGACGTAGTCAAGCTGCGTGAGTTGAGAAAGGATAGTTCTTTGGGCCGAGCTGCATGAATTTTTCGGACTGCTTGGAAAGAAAAGGCTGCGTGGGGATTCTTCTCAGATATGGACTTTATTCTCAGGTGCGGTTCCTATTTCAGGTGCGTCTCTGGGTGACATCCTGTTCCTGACGCGACGGTTACATTTTCCCATGCTTGCAGTTATGAAGGTAACTCCTGGAAAATCGCGCCACTCATTGCCTTTGTCAGTTTTGGCCGCCATCTTCCTATCCTGGCAACCGTTGATCTTGTCACACGTGTACGGCCCAGGTTAGAGCCCGCTCTTTCCTTATTTATTTTTGGTTTATTTTCGAAAATTAAAATTCAAAAAGGTAACTTTCCAAAACTTTGATATTTCATTTCCTTCCATCCTCTGTGTGTTAATTATTAAATTCAGAGTTTTCTTCCATCCTTCCCCCATTGTTTCCCGCGCTCTCCGTCCCTTCTTTAGGTACTACTTTTTCACCTTTTTCTCTCTTATTTGTTTATCTTGTGTTGTTCTTTGTTGTTTTCTGTGCTTGCTGCTGTTTTTCTGTTTGTTGTCTCTGTTCCCCTTCCCCTTTTTTACGAAAAAATGTCGAGCGACTCGGGCTCAGACTCTCAAAATCGAAAAGATCCCCTGGGTTTGTTAGAGCATGACTCGGTGGGGGATACCTCTTCTTTTGTGTCGAGATTTGTATGATGAATCTCCTGCTTTGGGTGGTCGGGATTTTGTAGAATTATCCTCGTCGGATACCGAATCCGACGGCCGGGATGCTGCTCCTGTACCTCCGTTGTCGAGTGTTGGGGCTGGGGCTGGGGCTTCTTCAGGGGGTGATGGTTCACACCCCTCTGATTTTGAATTAGGGGAGGGAGAAGAGCCGAACCCTAATTATTGGGACGAGACTCCCTCTTCCTTCAACCTGAAAAAATTGAGAAACCTTCGTCGTACATACGGCATTCCTGATGACTACTCGATAATAGTTCCCTCTCCCCAGGATAGTCATCGTCCTCCTCCACAGCACACTTGTTTTCACGTGGCCCTCCTGAGAGCAGGTCTTAGGTTCCCCATTCCACCTTTCTTTGTTTCCGAAGCCAATAGGTATGGCATTCCGCTGAATCAGTTCGCACCTAACGCTATTCGGATGATAGCTGGTTTTGCCGTTCTTCTTAGTTATCACAATATCGAGCCCACAGCCGAGTTCTTTTATACTCTCTTCCATCCCCGTTCTAGTGTTGCGGATAGTGGGGTTTTTTACTTGACCTCCCGAGCTCCTGCTATTTTTCTTTTTGGTCGCCCTGGGGACAAGCAATGGAAGAATAACTTTTTCTACATTGCCCCACCCCCAAGTGTGGTATGGGGCTTTCGCCGAGCGTTTTCGGAGAGGTTAGAGGAACACCATCCTACCCCTCGTCAGTTATCTGAATACCACCGTCAGGTGGTGCATTTTTTGAATTTCTCTCCCCGCCTTATGAACAAGCTTGTTGACAATCGCCTGTTACACCATTTTGGCTATAGCCCTGTGGGGGCTGACCTGAGAGGTGCCACCATAGGTAGTGCTTTCGGCTTGTTCTTTCTTGCTTGACTCACTTCGTTTCTTCATATCTTATGCTGACCCTTGTTTTATTTGGTCGTGTTAGTAGAAAAATTGATGGATCTTGCACGTGCCTGGGAGTTTGTAAGCCGCAGGAGGCAGCGCCCTCCTTCAGAAGAACCAGCTTTGCCTCCTCCACCCCAGTCGACGCCTCAGGATACTCCATCTTTAACTTCTCTTCCTTCAGGTCAGGGTGGTTCTTCCAAGTCACGCACCAACCAGGAGAAGGTCCTTAGCAAAAGACCCATGGCTATCGAGACTCCCTCCAGTGCACGTCCTCCCAAACATGGCGGCTCGGGTATAGCCATCTGTGAGATGATACCGGACCTGCCCCTCAAGACTTCAGATCCGTCGGCTTCTCGAACCAGGTCCAGGGTTTCCGATCCTCCTACTTCTGCTCTCTCCAGCAACGAACTTTTAGTTATGGTAGAATTCTTGCAGAGGCTTCCCAATTCCACGGACCGCCACTAACTGGAGAACATGTCTCCCCGAAAGAGGTCTGAAGTCGCGGCACTGATTTTCCCCAAGATAATACGATTCCTTTCGTGCGTGGCTTGATTATGTGTTTTCATGTTTGTTGGTTATGACTCGTTGTATAAAAATGTACTGTAGTGTATGCTGCTGGCGGGTCAAGTTTTGCTGGATGCCTACAAGGGCACGGAGGTGGAGGATCTGCAGAAGAGGCTAAACCGAGCCCAGGAACAACTCCA
The DNA here is from genome assembly GCA_019426215.1 of Buddleja alternifolia. Lineage (NCBI taxonomy): Eukaryota > Viridiplantae > Streptophyta > Magnoliopsida > Lamiales > Scrophulariaceae > Buddleja > Buddleja alternifolia. Next base: position 32,009,413 of record CM033398.1, read on the forward strand.
AAAGGTCCAGGATCATTGCTCTAGCAAGGACAGGGAGCTGAAGGCTCTTCAAAAGGACTTTAACAAGCTTCTTGCCGAGAAGGTGGATTTGGAGGCGACCCTTTCAGACATGGAGATTGCTCATGACGCTGCCATGAAAAACACTCTACTTAAGGCGCATGAGACCTGGATCGCCGAGTTACCTTCATCTGAAGAGGGCCAAGCCTTGGTTGCCAAGTTTAAGGCTGACTTTCTGGCTTCTAAAGAATTCGAGCGCCTCACTAACGACAAAATCTTCGGGTTCTTTGTCAAAGGTTTTGAAGGATGTGTTGCTCAATTCAAGGCGAAGGGCTTTCCTCCAGAAGGGGTCTCCGCGGATTTCCTAGATTGTGACGCAGCTCTTCTTGATGCCATGGCTGCTTTAAATCAGGCTTCTTCGGGTCCGTCCCCTCCTCCAGCCGCAGATCAACCAGTTGTCGAGTCGCCCGATCTACCGGCAGGTGGTGCCAAGGCTCCAGCTGAGGCCGATGTTCCAGGTGGTGCAAGAGTTGATGCCTAGGCTGCTCCCCCCGTGAAGCCTTGAAAAATTTGATGCTTTCCTTTTTAAGACTTAGTTTTTGACGGGCATATGTAGCCCTAGTATTTCAAAACACCTTTTTGTTTTTGCTGTTGTGATGGGCCTGTGTTGCCTTTGGACAAATTCTTGCTCGTTTTGCTATCCCTGCCCAGGTTTGGGCTGTTGACATCTTTTTATTATGCATGTTAGGTTAGACTCGTATTTCTTGCTTTGTTACCTGCATTTTGACATTTTGGTGTGCATTATTTTGCTTTATGTGTCGAACATGTTTACTTACATTGTTTTGGGATGTGTGATGTCCATCTTACATATGGTGTACCTGCTATGTCTTATAAAAGAAAAGTTTAAGAGTAATTGTTTGCACAAATTCAACCAAGGAATGATCTAACCTTACTGTTGAAAAGCCACGAGATAATCACTAGGACAAATAACGAATTAAGTTATCACAACCGTACCTCGACTGAGGGGCACCTCTATGAAAATATTACAATCGTACCTTCCTTCTTGGTAACACAAACATGTCCTCAGAGAATCTGGGTAGGACCTTTTATCTACCATTCCTCACAGGAAAATAAAAACAAAAATGCATTAGTTCTCAGGTGGTACCCACCAGACCTACACTGAGCTATAGCCCCAGCTGGGTCAGGTGGTCCATAAATTGTTGCAATTGTGGGGACTTGCATCATCACCTCCGTCAACTTCTTAGTAATTTCCTAACACGTACAATCGTGGGGACTTGTACTGTCACTATGCAATCATGGGGACTTGCATTTCTCTTATTCTTATGCAATCGTGGGGACTTGCATCGGGATCAAACACCCTTTTCCAGGTGCGTACAATCGTGGGGACTTGTACCACCTCTGTGCAATCGTGGAGACTTGCACACGGGATTGAACACCCGTCACTAGGCGCGTACAATCGTGGGGACTTGCACCGCAACTATGCAATCGTGGGGACTTGCATTTACCTCCTGCCTTATATCCCCCTTTTTCCTCCCTCCGTCCAAAAATATTCCTTAACGGGCTAGAGTGGCCAGCCCATACCGAAGGTATCCTTCCTTATATCCCACATTCTCCATGTCTTCCCTCCTTATTCCTTCTCCGACCTTATGACTGCCCCTTTCTCCTTGTCGCTCCAAACCCCGGTCTTCCTTAGGGTAGCCCCGTAAATGTTCCCGAGGATCTACCCCTCCTTATTTCTCCCTGGCCTAGAGACCGTCTGATCTGTAGGCGAATTATCCCTGCCTAGACAGATCCGGGTCCCCACCCAGATGGTACAGTCCTAACCTCCGACTACCTCCATTGCACCAGCAACCCTTTACTCCACAATTTATCATACATACTTTACATATAGGTATAATTCAACCTTGCACTTTTGAAAATAAAATCTTACTTCATTGGGAGCTTTGCATGTGGCCCTGCAAAGAAGGCTTGACAATTCTCGTACCTGAAAGTCACAACGATCACCACTTCCAAAAAGGCTTATTAGGAAAACTTAAGTTTTTCTTACGACACAAAAACAATTCAAAAGTTAAAAATGGGAATAAAAGGAATAGTGCAACCCTCGCGGCTACACGTAAAACTTCTTTAGGTTCTGCATATTCCACGGGCGAGGGAGTGGCCTACCCTCCCAGTCTTCCAGCTCGTAAGCTCCTCCAGCTAACGCCTTGGTAACCTTGTAGGGGCCCTCCCAGTTAAGGTCCAATTTCTTCACTGTTCGTACCGCATCTACCCTCTTCAGCACCAGGTCCCCCACCTGGACAGATCTGGCCTTCACTTTTGTTCCTTGAGCTTTCATGATACGCTGCTTGTATTGCTCGATCCTTAAGTATGCCTTGTCTCTGACTTCGTCAATTAATTTCAGCTCCTCCCTTAGCCTCTCTTCGTTTTGCTCCGGCTCAAAGTATCTTACCCGATGGGACGGCACTCTGATCTCCGTGGGTATGATGGCTTCAGCTCCGTACACTAAATGAAATGGGTTTTCCCCTGTAGTGGACTTTGGGGTAGTACGATATAACCATAGTACTTGTAATAATTCTTCTACCCAATTCCCACCCGCTCCCTCCAGTCTTTGGGACCGAGGTTTGGGTAATCACGCGAACTTATCAGAAAAATGAGTTGTAGAAATAAAAAAATTGACTAAGACAAGAATGTGAAGAAAGAAAATGCAATGGCTTTTAAAGATGGTTGGTGGACATACCTGGTCTTTAGACCTTGGACTATTATTCTATTGGTTACCTCAACCTGGCCATTTGTTTGAGGGTGGGCAACGGCACTGAATCGCTGCTGGATTCCTAATTCTTCGCACCACCTCCTTAGCTTGGTCCCGCTGAATTGTCTTCCGTTATCTGCCACGATTTCCCTTGGTATGCCGAACCTGCAGATAATGTTTTTCCAAAGAAAACGGATGACCTCTGCCTCGGTGATCTGGGCTAAGGCTTCAGCTTCTACCCATTTGCTGAAGTAGTCAACTAGTACCAGTAAGAATTTCTTTTGGCCTTTTGCTATGGGAAATGGGCCTACAATATCCATCCCCCACCTGGCGAAGGGACATGGAACACTCATGGAACGCATTGCTTCCGCCGGCTGATGAATGAGACTGGCATGTTTCTGACATTGCTCACATTTTTTTACCAGGTTGGATGCATCTTCCTTCAAGGTTGGCCAAAAGTAACCGGCCCATACTGTTTTCCCAGCTAGGGCTGCTCCTCCTATATGGCTACCGCAATCCCCTTCATGTATTTCCCTTAATATATAATCTCCTTCTTCTTTCGAAGTACACCTCAGGTGGGGGTGTACGAATGATTTCTTGTATAGCATAGCATCAATCATGACGAACCTGGCAGCACGAGTCTCTAACTGTTGTCGCTTCTTCCTTTCCTCAGGTAGGGTTCCCTTTGTGAGATACTGAATTATCTCTGTTCTCCAATCTTTGCCTTCCTCTATCTGCAAGATTCTCTGCTCGGTGCTAGGTTTGGTTAGAGCTTGGATGGTAATACTCTGGGTTTGACAATCAGCGACTGAGCTGCTCAGTTTGGACAAGTAGTCAGCTTTGGTATTTTCAGCTCGGGGTATTTGATAAATTTCTAACTTGTGGAAGTGTCCTCGCAGTACCTCTATGGTTTTCAGGTACTTGATCATCCTCTCTTCCTTGACTTCATAGGCTCCTTTGATTTGTTTGGTAACCAGTGGCGAATCTGAGTACACTATTAAGCTCTTGGCACCTCCCTTGATTGCCATTTTCAGCCCCATGTTGAATGCTTCATATTCGGCTTCATTGTTGCTTGCTTTGAATTCAAATTTGACGGCGTATTCCAACTGATCTCCCTCAGGTGTGGTAAGTACTATGCCTGCCCCACTCCAATTCTGCGTAGATGATCTGTCCACGTGTAAGAGCCATACTTTTTCGTCTTCTTTCTTCTCTTGCTCAGGTCGGGTCATTTCTGTAACAAAGTCGGCCAAGACCTGGGCCTTAATCGTAGCTCGGGATGTGTATTCTATCTCAAATTCCCCAAGCTCCACGGCCCATTTGACGAGTCGACCTAATGCTCCAGCCTTTCCCAGCACGGTCTTAAGTGGCTGGCTGGTTTTTACAATGATCTTGTAAGTTAAGAAGTAAGGCTTGAGTCTCCTCGCGGTGACGACCAGTGCCAATGCTATTTTCTCCACATCCGGATATCGTGACTCAACGTCCGTGAGGACTTTGCTGACATAATATACAAGCTTCTCTGTCTTATCCTCCTCTCGAACTAGGACTGTGCTGACAGCTCGATCAGCCACAGCTACGTAAACTACCAGGGGCTGACCCTGCACAGGTTTAGTCAATAGTGGTACCTTACTTAGGTACGTCTTGAGGTCCTCGAAGGCTTGCTGGCATTCAGCAGTCCAGCTGAAGTTATCAACTTTCCGTAGGACCTTAAAAAATGGTAAGCTTTTCTCTGCGGACTTGGATATGAAGCGACTTAAAGCCGTTATTCTCCCGTTCAGCCTTTGTACTTCGTTCATATTCCTAGGTGCTACCATATCTTGAATAGCTTTGATCTTTGCGAGGTTAGCCTCTATGCCTCTCTTTGTCACCATGTACCCTAGGAATTTTCCTCCTTTGATTCCAAATGCACATTTGGCCGGGTTCAGCTTCATCCCGTATCTTTGAAGTGTCTCAAAGGTCTCTCGCAAGTCCTGCACATGGGTTCTAGCGATGCGACTTTTGACCACCATATCGTCTACGTATACTTCAATATTTCTCCCCCTTTGTTCTTGGAACATTAGGTCCACCAGCCTTTGGTATGTGGCCCCGGCATTCTTCAAGCCAAAGGGCATGACTATGTAGCAGAAGGTACCGAAGGAGGTGATGAAGCTGACCTTTCTCTGGTCTTTCTCAGCCAAGGGTATTTGATGATACCCGCTCTGCGCATCCATAGTTCTTAGTAATTCATACCCGGCTGTAGCATCTACCAATTGATCGATCCTGGGTAGGGGATAGTGATCCTTAGGGCAAGCATTCTTCAAGTCACGAAAATCGATGCACATTCTCCACTTTTGCCCCGCTTTTGGTACTAAAACTACGTTGGATATCCATTCCGGGAACTGTATTTCCGCAATGTGCTTAGCTTTGAGTAGTTTATCGATTTCGGCTTTGATGATGGCGTCTTTTTCCGGGCCGAAGTGTCTTTTCTTTTGAGTGATCGGTCTTGCACCTGGATCTACATTTAGGTGATGTTGTATGACAGTCGGAGCAATTCCCAACAAGTCATTAGCGGACCAAGAGAAGACATCCGTGTGTTACCTCAGCATGGTTACCAGCTCTTCTCTCAGGTCGGGACTCAAGTGCGAACCTATCTGGATTATCTTCTCTTTGTCTCCAGGTATGAGTTCTATGCTCAAAAGCTCGCCTACTGGCTCCACGTGTGATGATACTACTTTCTTCGCATTCTCATTATCTTCTAATTCCATAGGTTCGGGCTTGCGCTTCTTTTCTTCATTGGGCGTCTCTCCCTGCTTGATGGAGGCCAAGTAGCATTTCTTAGATTGATGCTGGTTGCCACAAACTTCCCCCACTCCATTGAGTGCTGGGAATTTGATCTTCATATGCGGTATTGAGACTACCGCCTCAAATAGAACTAGTGTCGGCCTTCCTAGTATCACATTGTAGGCCGAGGGAGTGTCCACGACCAAGAATTTGGTCAATTTTGTCACTTTGTTAGATCCTTCACCTAAAGAGAGGGGTAACGAGACAATACCCATAGGTTTCACTACTTCCCCTGAGAATCCAAATAATGCAGTGTGCACGGCTTCCAATTTGCCAATTCCCAAATCCATTTGCTCGAATGCTTGGTAAAAAAGGATGTCCACTGAGCTGCCGGTGTCGACAAAGATCCTTTGTACATCATAGTTTGCTATGACAGCAATTATTACCAATGCGTCATAGTGGGGTGTCTGTATGGCTTGGGCATCTTCAGGTCCGAACTGTATTTCCTTCCTAGGTCGGGTCCGGCTGACATTCATAAAGAATGCTGGTTGGGTTTCTATATCTCTTGTCTGGCGTTTTAGATTCCGCTTTGATTCGCCTGTTGCTAGGCCTCCCGATATAATATGAATAGTTGCTCGATTGAGGTTGTCGACCTTCCTAGGTGCAATCTCTTGGGTAGGTGCCTTATTGATTTGCTGAGGAAAATTTCCTCTGCCTCCAGGTCCGGCTCTTCTACCTCGCCATCCTCTACCTTGACCTCTCCAGGTGTGACCCCCTCGCGCTGGGGTCGCGCTTCCTGTGTTGCGGTTGTCTATCACGTATTCCTTCAAGTAGCCCATGTTTTCTAGACGCTGGATTTCATCAATCAGCTGTGGACATTCATCAGTATCATGACCGTACTCGCGGTGGTACCTGCAGAAAAGTGTACTGGGAGGGTTTTTGGGCTCCTGGTCTGCACCTTCGGGCCATTGGATCAGGTTTTTGACTTCCACAGCCATCAAATGGTCACTCCAATTTCCCCTCATGGGTATGCGACTAGATCTAGGCGTATTTGGAGCAGGTGGTGCCACTCGAGCTGTGTTGGGGATCCATCCACTTCTTTCGTCTTTTTGAGATCTGTTTCTGTTGCCATCATCTTGCTTTTCTTTCTTTTGCTCAGCTCTCCTCATCATGTGGGCATCTTCCAGGTTGACGTACTTTTCAGCTCGGGTCAACAACTCATCAAAGCTCAGGGCGGGCCTTTTGGTCAATGAGTTGAATAGATCGCCCTCCTTCAGGCCCGTCGTGAATGCACTTGCCTTCAAGTCCGATATTGCCGCTGGCGTCTCAAGTGTTGCTGTGTTGAAACGTTTGACATACGCACGCAGGGTTTCGTCATCCCTTTGCTTGATGCTGAATAAGCTTAAAGGAGTTTTCTCGTGCCGCTTGCTGCTGGCGAATTGGTGCAGAAACTTCGAGCTAAACTCCGAGAAATATCCAATGGACCTAGCCGGGAGTTGATTGAACCACTGTTGCGCGGCTTTGGCCAGGGTACATGATAAGAGGTGTTTTTACGTGTTTTTAAGACCGTAATTCTTATGATTTGGATTCACTTATTGCTTAAATCATGTCACATTTGCATTTAATAGGTGTGTTAAGTGAATACAGGTAATAAATGAGAATACATGAAGAAAAGGGAAGAAAAACGATGTACAAAACAAGTTCAAGCATGTTTTTCAACACCGAGGCGGTTTATACATCTCCTACCACATTCGAGCGATAATTCCGTACATTTCGAGACCGACTTAGACAAAGTTTCCTTCTACAAAGTTTTAGATGTATGTCTTAGCTTCAAATGAGAATTTGAAACATCCAAATCGGAGGTCTATAGAGATAATTGTGAAGGAAATACGATTGTTGCGCCGAACAGAGAAGTACATGTGCCAGGATACGCCCCAGCGCCCTCCTAGTCATGCCTAGGCATGGATAGTCCGAATGTTACTCCTTTTTCAGCCTAAATTCCAGCCTTATATGATGGGTAAGAATCACTTTTGGCCATAATTCAGCACATGTGTTGAGGGGTTGTCATAAGTGTGTTTCTTGGTAGATTTACTTTATGGGCGCCAAATCAGAAACAACCTCCATGTTGAAACGTAATTTAGGTATACTTAGAGACCGAATTGGACAAACTGTCCTTCTTCAAAGTTGTAGATCTATGTGTTATCTGAACATGGGGACTTGAATCATCCAATGTGGAGATCTGTGGAGAAGTTTATGAGGAAAATATTAAGACTGCGCTGGAAAGCAAGAAAATGGCAGCATGCATGTGTTTTGTTGAAGTTTTCACATGGTTATGCTTGGTGGAATTCTTAATGGCCGAAAGTTCAGCATTTTTTAGCTGGTTGGAATCTTAAAAGCCAAACTTTAAGCATCACCTTAGGTGAAATTCTCATTGGGGAACTTTAATGGGAATTCTTAATGCATACTTTAGTGGAATTTTGGCTATAAAAGGAGGGGGAACCCATACTCTTCATCATTCACTATCAATTTCAGATTCTTAGAGGAGAGGGGGGCAGCCCCTAATCTGATTTCTCCACCATTCATCACCATTCTTCATCACTCTTGGAGGGGAAAACTAGAGGAAGGAAAAGAGCTTGGGGATTGAAGGCTCAACTTCAAGATCCATCATTATTCACTTTTGAGGGAGTTTTTATAGCTTTTCATTTCAATTATGTCTATGAACATGTGTATTAATTCATTTATGTTTTTCATATTATCCATTATGAACTAAATTCATAAGACTAGGGTCATGTAAGGCCAAATTGTGATATATGCTTATAATAGATGATTGTTGAGGTTGTTCTTATATTGTTATGTGATGTGAATTTGTGTTTTTGCCTATCTTGCATATACTTGATCACTATATGTTAGAATCTTATGCCTAGGTTAATATTTCGGGAGAAAATTGACTTAGGGTGCAAGAAATTCACATCATGACCCGTAACTAATGAGGAATTGCCCTAGACATAGGTAAAGATTCCCGGGTGAAGTTGTTCGATTCAAATCGAGTGAACTCTAGTACGTTAATGCATGTTTAGTGGTTAGATTTCCGGATAGGAATATTTGGGAAATCACGATCTAAGCATAGGAGTTTATACGCGAGACATCGGTTATTCTCTACCCTCGGAGTTCTCACCATAACAATATAAGCGTAATCCTTCAACTAGAATCTTTATAAGTATAATTGATCAATTTGAACCTAGCATGTGCCTTAGTCTCCCTTTATACTTTGTGTAAAATCAATTGTGTAATCTTGTTCTTATTGTATGCATTTTACCTATAATTTACTTTAATTATATTTGTTTTTTTTCCGTTAAAATCATAAACTAAAATTCAAGTCTCCGTGGTTCGACAATCCGGACTTTTAATCCACTTATTACTACACACGACTAGTGCACTTGCTATCATAGCACGTTGGCTTTTAGCGTGTCAGTACACAAGAACACCCTGCACTTGATGGAATCGGAGTACCTGTGAAGCAAAGCATAATTACGAAAAGTATATAGGTGGTCCTCCGGATCCGTCGTTCCATCATACAACGCAATGGTTTGGACCCTGAAGTCCCTTTGTAGTTCCTCATTTGCGATGAAATCTGTGAATGGAATGCCCCTCTCTGCTGAGGTCCAGCCTCCTATAGCTTTACGCTCCAGGTCCTCCATCCGTCTTACCATCTCTTCCATTTGTTCCAACTTGCCCTTTGCTTTTTCTTTCACGTCGTGGCCTACCCATCCAGATCGAGCAGAGACGAAACTATTGGCGTCATCCTCGAGTTCTTTGTTGTGTTTGGTGCAGATCCATACATGTTGTTTGTGCAGGTCTTCCTTTTCCAGGGTGTTGCTATGTGAACGATGCACCTAGACATGTGACTTGTTCTCGTACGGCTATTTTCTGTGCAAATTGGGTTGGGGGGCCCATCCTTCCAGATCTTCTCCTCCCAGGTCTAGGCGACGCATGTAGCGCCCTTCTGGTGCTAAGAACTTTTTTGGTGGCACGTCGGCATCCTTTCTGCCGCTTTGTTTGAGGTCTTCCGGTCGTTCTACTCTCTTGCCTGTATTGCCATCGGGGATAACGCTACCATTACCCCCCATCTCCGCGTTTCCTACCTTGGGTGTACCCCTCGGGAGGAGTGGAGTCACATCATCTTTCTGCATCAGATCTGGCATGCCTGCAAGTTTAGAACTTACTACCTTATTGACAACTTTGGCAACGACACCTTCGATTCTTCCCATGAATTGCTCCAGATCGAGTACATTTTGAGGAGAGGCATCATTCCCGCTTGTTTGCTCTCCTGGAGTGTTGTCTCCTACTTGGTGTTGCAGGTCATCCTCCAATCGCCTCACCAGGTTGGCCAGAGTTGCAGGTGTGGCCTGGTTAACCCCAGATGGGGAAAACATCATCTTCTTCCCATCTTTGTCATTTTCGATCAGATTCTCCATCACTAACATATCTTCCGCTGCCATTGCAAGATGTTAACGTTAAAGGAAAAAAATTTTGCGAAAAATAGATTTACCTCACGTCCTACTTTGCTCAGAATTTCCCCAGACGGCGCCAATTGATATGTGTGGGAAGCACACCAATGATTAATATGTGATATATGATATGAAAATATGATATAAAGCATGGATTGTAAGTAAAGAACACGAGATATTTACGTGGTTCAGCCAATATTATGGCCTACGTCCACGGGGTAAAAGACTTAATCCTTTATTAGTGTTTGCAGTTGATATATATACAATTTTATGATGGGGTGACCAATAAGGTAAGTCAACTATTCTAAATATACAATGGAAGGTAGAACAAATCATAATCCTTCCAACTTGAGCCATCTCCTTTATGGTATAATTGGCAAGTCGGTTAGAGTGATCTCCGCAGGTCCGGATATGGTAAGTGCATCCCTAATTGATCTTTGTTTGCTCCTTGTCTCCAGGTCTGCCTTATATAGAATGTTGCACCTGGTATAGGACGAACCTCCGGAAGGTCGGACCTGACTATAATGTCTTCTAAAGGAGTTGTAGCCTGTTACGTTGTTGGGCTTGAGCCCTTAATTGTGTTGGGCTGACAGCTTGGCCCAAGAGCCTATTTCGACTCACATCAACATGCATTATCTTCATTTTATTCTCAATCTCATTTTCAGTTTCAACAAAATAAAACTGTAAAAAGTTAGGACAATCTTCTCTTGGAAGTAAACCTGGCAGGTTGTAAAAACACATTTCCATGTGTTCAAAAAATGTAAACTCATCACTTTAAAGATGCAAGCTCTTTTTTTAATTTTACACCCAACAATGTATAAGAAAATATGGAATTGAAAGCACGTGTTCGTGTTAGATGACGGCAAGCCAATGGCTGCCAAACTTTTATATTATCAAATAAAAAGATATTTCATTATCATATATTCAGTCTATGATGTATGATAAAGTCTTTTGGGACTATACAGAACTACGGAACTTGTTTATTAATTTAATTGTGTTTGTTAGGAATCAATGCGCATGAACGAAATTGAAAGTAAAAGAAAGCAAGAAAAACGAGACAACGATTTTATGTGGTTCGGCAAATTGCCTACGTCCACGGACCTATGCTAGAGAGATTTTATTAATCTTGTGAGAGAGAGATACATTACAATGAGGGGGATTTGATCTACTTATGTATCCTAAGCTTGGAAGCAAAGATACAAAGACCTAATCACAATAGGTAACTCAAAACTTGCCAAAAAAGATGAAAACCGCGTCTAACAGATGCCTACAGTTCGCTACGCGCGCCTAGGCGCCGATACTGCCACGCCTAGGCGCTGAAAACTGCTAACTCTCCCAACCTTTCTGCATCCCGCGCCTGGGCGCCATCCAGGCCGCGCCTGGGCGCCTGTCTGTCCGCGCCTGGCCGCCATTTTAGTCGCGCCTGGGCGCGGTCGACAGTCTTGATTCGGCTCTTTTTCTTCTTCCTTGACTCTTTGATTTGTCTCCACACTTTAGACCCATCAATCTCCCACTTGGAGACTAAACTCAAAGTAGAAACACCCCTCTTCATCAAAACTCCATGACTCTTCATTCTCCAAATGAAAGCACTCTCTCTCTAGCATAAGTCGGCCTCCTCATCACATAAGTTCGAGGCCAACTAAGGCCATGCATAACCTCAGTTTCTCGGTGGTAACTCCCTTAGTTAATATATCTGCCGAATTATTCGCACCAAGCACCTTCTTCAACTCTAAAGTCCCATCATCTATCATCTCTCGGATATGATGATATTTCAATTGAATGTGCTTCGTCCTCGAGTGAAACACCGGATTCTTTGCCAAACAAATGACACTTTGACTATCACTATAAAGTGCACAATCTCGTTGCTCCTTGTCAATTTTCCTCAGAAAATTCTTCAACCAAACCATCTCCTTCCCAGCTTCTGAAATAGCTATGTACTCGGCTTCGGTTGTAGAAAGTGCTACACACTTTTGTAGCCTTGACATCCAACTAATTGCTGTGCCACCCAAAGTGTAAATATAGCCCGAGGTGCTCTTCCGACCATCTTGATCACCACCTAAATCCACATCCACGAAGCCCTCCAAAGTCACACTACTGCTCAAAAAACACAAGTACATATCCGATGTGCCTTTCAAATACCTTAGTAGCCACTTCACTGCTTCCCAATGCTGTAAACACGGATTAGCCATAAATCTACTCACGACTCCCACTGCATGAGCTATATCCGGCCTTGTACACACCATTGCGTACATCAAACTTCCAATGGCAGAGGCATAAGAAACCTTTGCCATCTTTTCTCGTTCCTCATCAGATTTAGGTGATTGCTCCGTACTTAGTTTAAATTGACTCCCCAAAGGAGTGCTTCTAGACTTTGCATCAGAAATAGCAAATCTATCAAGCACCTTATGAATATACCTTTCTTGAGTCAGCTTGAGGCTCCCACTCGACCTATCTCGAATAATTCTCATCCCGAGAATTGTATTTGCAGCCCCCAAGTCCTTCATTTCAAACTCACTTGACAATTGTTGTTTCAGCCTTTTGATTTCCCCCATATTAGACCTAACAACTAACATGTCATCGACATACAACAACAAAATTATGTAGCAATCCTTAAACCTCTTAAAATAGCAACAGTGATCCATTTGACATCTAATAAATCCATTTCCATCCATAAAGGTGTCAAATCTCTTGTACCACTATCTCGGAGCTTGTTTTAATCCGTACAGACTTTTCTGTAGTTTGCATACAAGGTTTTCCTTTCCATTCTCCAAAAAACCCTACGGTTGAACCATATAAATGTCTTCCTCCAAATCCCCATGAAGGAACGCCGTTTTTACATCCAACTGCTCAAGATGTAAATCCTCTGCAGCAACAATACTCACAACCATCCTTATAGTAGTCAATTTGACAACCGGCGAAAAAATCTCAGTGTAGTCAATCCCTTCCTTCTGTTGGAACCCTTTGACTACCAACCTCGCCTTGTACCTTTTACTACCATCTGGCTCATCTTTAACCCGGAATACCCACTTGTTCTGCAAAGCTCGTTTTCCCTCCGGTAATTTAGTCAACCTCCAAGTCTTATTTCTCTCAAGCGAGCTCATCTCATCTTTCATAGCTAGCTCCCACTTGAGAGAATCCCCCACACTCATTGCCTCCTTGTACGGCTCCGGCTCACCCGAATCCGTCAAAAGTAAATAGTGTAAGGAAGGAGAATACCTTACGTTTGGTTTGGGGGTTCTGCTCGACCTCCTCAAGGTAGGTTGCGGAGTCTCCAGATTTTCCTCCATCCTATTCTCAGCTCCATTTCCTGCAACCTCATCCACAGTGATCTCTTCCAATATCGCCTTTGGTTTATCATTATCCTCAGTCTCTGCCCCAAGTCTATCCTTGTAAAGCACCTTCTCATTGAACGTAACATCTTTATGCCTTATGATCTTGTTGTTTTAGTAATCCCAGAATCGATAGCCAAAACTCTCTCCACCATAACCAATAAAGAAGCACTTCTGTGCTTTTGGATCCAACTTATCCCTGTCATCAGAACTACGCAAGATATAAGATAAACAACCGAAAATTTTTAAATGCGATAAATTTACCTCCTTTCCAGACCAAACCTCATCCGGAATTTTGAAGTCTAACGGTACAGAAGGTCCCCGGTTGATGAGGTAAGCCGTCGTGCTCACTGCATCAACCCAAAATGTCTTTGGCAACCCAGAGTAAAGCCTCATGCTCCTAGCTCGTTCGTTCAAGGTTCTATTCATCCGCTCTGCAATCCCATTCTGCTGCGGAGTCCCCGAAATGGTCTTGATCATCTTGATCCCATTCTCTGCACAATAGTCTTTGAACTCTTGGCTATCATACTCCCCACCATTATCCGACCTTAGACACTTCAATCACATTCCCGTTTCATTCTCGACTTCTGCCTTCCACTTCCTAAAGGTGTTATACACATCCGACTTATTTTTCAGAAAATAGACCCATACCTTTCGAGTGGAATCATCTATGAAGGTGACATAGTATCTCGACCCTCTAAGCGACTGTATGGGAGTCGGTCCCCATACATCAGTATGCATAAGCTCCAACTTCTCTGCCTTTGGTTCTCTACCCGTCTTGGAAAAACTCACCTTTTTCTGCTTCCCAAGCACACAGTCTTCGCAAAGACCCAAATCAACCGACTTTGAGATTGGTAGCTTCCCCTTGGATGCCATGATTCTCATTCCCTTCTCACTCATATGCCCAAGTCGCCTATGCCATAAGTGAACATCCTCTATAGCCTCGACTGCAGCAAACGAGTCCTTCTTTATTTCTGTGGTATACAGAGTCCCCGACTTCTTACCACGAGCCACCACCAGATTACCTTTGGTGATTTTCCAAACACCACCACCAAACACCGTGGTGTACCCATCACTGTCAATTTGAGCCATTGAGATCAAATTCTTCCTCAATCCCGGAACATGTCTCACATTATGCAGTTTCAACTGCATTCCCTGTGCCGTCGTTATAGTGACATCACCCTTACCAACAATATCCAAGGGTTCGTCATCTGCAAGAAAAACCTTTCCAAATATTCCAGAAACATAATTTGTTAGATACTTCTTACATGAAGTAGCATGAAACGACGCACCTGAGTCCAGTACCCATTAGTCAACTGGACTGTCAATACAGCAAACCAGAGCATCCCCGACATTGTCTGCTGCTGCGTTTGCTTGTTGATGTTCCCTGTTTTGATTCTGACCCGCCTTTTCTGGACAATCCCTCTTGTAATGGCCTTTCTTACCGCAACCCCAACAATCAGCTTCTTTACGCAGTTTTGACTTCCCTCGCCCCTTAGACTTGGATCGACCTCTACCTTTCTGACCACCCCGTTGAACACCTTTCCCTCTGCTTTTCGCACTCAATGCAGCAGATGTGAGTTCTCCTGATTCTCTCCGGTAAATATCCTCGCTCAAAATCAGATCCCGAATCTCCTGAAGCTTCAACTTCCTTTGGCCAGACGAACTACTCACAGCAGTTACCGTTGCACTCTAACTTTCCAGCAAAGAAGACAATAGAACTAAAGCCTTTACCTGGTCCTCGAAGTTGATATCAACCGAACTCAACTGAGTGATGATCACGTTGAATTCGTTGATATGATTTGTCACGGATCCTCCCTCCATCATCCTCAAATTGAATAAACGTGTCATCAGATAGACTTTATTCGATGCGGATGGCTTTTCATACATGTTGGATAGCGCCTTCATCAAACCCGCAGTGGTTTTCTCTTCCAAGATGTTAAACGCTACGTTTCTTGATAACGTCAGCCGAATAACCCCCAAAGTTTGCCTATCCAACAACTCCCAATCTATATCTGTCATCTTTTCAGGCTTCTTCCCCGACAACGGTTCATGGAGTTTCTTCTGGTATAGATAATCCTCCATCTGCATCCGCCAGAATCCGAAATCCTTTCCATCGAACATGTCAATTTTTACTTTTCCATCTTCAGACGCCATTGATTCGCACAGGATGCTATAACCTTGCTCTTGATACCAGTTGTTAGGAATCAATGCGCATGAACGAAATTGAAAGTAAAAGAAAGCAAGAAAAATGAGACAACGATTTTACGTGGTTCGGCAAATTGCCTACGTCCACGGACCTATGCTAGAGAGATTTTATTAATCTTGTGAGAGAGAGATACATTACAATGAGGGGGATTTCATCTACTTATGTATCCTAAGCTTGAAGGCAAAGATACAAAGACCTAATCACAATAGGTAACTTAAAACTTGCCAAAAAAGATGAAAACCGCGTCTAACAGATGCCTACAGTTCGCTACGCACGCCTAGGCGCTGAAAATTGCTAACTCTCCCAACCTTTCTGCATCCCGCGCCTGGGCGCCATCTAGGCCGCGCCTGGGCGTCTGTCTGTCCGCGCCTGGGCGCCATTTGGGTCGCGCCTGGGCGCAATCGGCAGTCTTGATTCGGCTCCTTTTCTTCTTCCTTGACTCTTTGATTTGTCTCCACACTTTAGACCCATCAGTGTTGAGCTATGTAGTTATATAGCTGGATACAAATTGGAAATCCATGCAGAAGGTTGGGCAATTGAAATGGATGGTGAGGATGCCATGCAGATTGGCAGCTGAATTGAACGGCCAAGATCAAACCAATCAGAAAAAGGAAGAGGGATATTGTTGTAACTAACTTTTCAGTTAGGAAGCAAGTTGAGCTAGAAGATTGGTTGTTAGTTATAACCATGTATATAGGCAGTTATGTGTATATATGTGTAGAGTAGTTCTATGCACTTATATATAGAACGTAGCTGGGAAAAATCAATTGTACTTGTAACTCAATTTTCTCCTGAAATTAGTGAAGTTCTTGGTGTGTGCCAAAATGGATGTAGAACATCAAATTGATGATTCGAACCACTATAAATTCTTGTGAAATTTTCTCTCTGTTTACTCTCATAGCTTGAGCATTGGCTTGAGCATCTGTTTGAGCGCTTGGGGGTTTGTGTGAGCATCTAAATTCAACAATTGGTGCGGTGAGCGTGGATCAAGAAGCTATGGGATCATCCAAGTTTGAGGTGGAAAGATTCACTGGATTAAACGATTTTGGTCTACGGAGATTGAAAATGAAAGCACTCTTGGTTCAACGAGGGTTAGCTAGAGCCATAGACGGGGAAAGAGGACTCTCTAAAGATTTGTCTGATCAAGACAAAAAAAGCATTCTAGAGAAAGCACACAGTGCAATAATTCTGAGTTTAGGAGATAAAGTGTCTAGGAAAGTGTCTAAGGAAAAGATTGTTTCTGTAATATGGTCAAAATTGGAAACTCTCTACATGAGTAAATCCCTGGTAAACAGATTGTATCTAAAACAAGCTTTACATTCATTCAAAATGCAAGAAGATAAATCTATAAATGAGCAGATGGATAAATTCAATAAATTGATTCTAGATTTGGAAAACATTGAAGTTCTGATTGGTGATGAAGATCAGGCTTTGCTGTTGTTAAGCTCTTTACCTAAAAGTTATTCAAACTTCAAGGATACATTACTCTATGGTAGAGAATCCTTAACTTTAGATATGGTTCAAGCTGCTTTAAATTCGAAGGAGTTGAATAGTAAGAATAAAGAAAAAAATTCTTCACAAGCTGAGGGTTTGAGTGTTAGAGGGAGATCAGAGACAAGAGAACCCCATAAGAAACAGAAGGGGAGATCAAAATCAAGAACAAAAATCAAGTGTTATCATTGCCATAAGGAAAGACATATCAAGAGACTATGTCCAGAAAAGCATAGACCAAGTTCAGATTTCAAGAAAGAACAAAGAGAGCAGCTTGACATAGCAGTTGCAAGTGATGGATATGAATCAGTAGACATGTTGATGGTTTCAAATGTAAACTCTGAAAGAGAGTGGATACTTGATTCAGGTTGCACTTTCCACATGACTCCCAATAGGGCTTAGTTTGAAAAATTTTATCAAATAGATGGGGGAACAGTTCTTTTGGGAAACAATAAACCATGTAAAGTGCAGGGTATTGGTTCAATTAGAATCAAGATGCATAATGGTGAAGAGATGATACTCAAGAATGTAAGATTTATTCCAGAATTGAAGAGAAATTTAATATCTCTTGGAGTGCTTGATGAATTGGGATATTCAATCAAAGTTGAAACTGGAATATTGAAGATCTTGAAGGGCTCTTTTGTATTGATGAAAGGAGTAAGGAAAAATGGTATTTACTCTCTACTTGGAAACACAGTGATTGGATCAGTGTCTATTGTGACAGAAAATTCAATGGAGAAAGGTACTATATTGCATCAAAGGCTTGGCCATGTTAGTGAGAAAGGATTAATTGAGTTGTCTAAACAAGGACTTATATCTGGTGATAACATCAAAAACATTGAATTTTGTGAGACATGCATATATGGTAAAGCATGTAAGGTGAAATTTGGTATTGGCCAGAGAAACACAAAGGGTGCACTGGATTACATTCACTCAGATTTGTGGGGCCCTCAAAGACTGCATCTCATGCTGGAAGCTGGTATTTTCTATCCATAAATCGCACCAAATCCCCAAATTTTTTTGTGAAAAAAACTAACGGTGGTATGAAAAATGAGAAAAAATGGCGAAGTTTGTATGAGAAGTGAGATTTTTAAAATGTTAATCTGGTATCAAAAGTGTATAAGTGGTCAATTACGGTATGAAAAATGCGATTTTCCCACCTTTATAAGGAGGAAGATTAGTTGTTGTCGGAACTGAACCTTGAGTATGTGGAGAAGGACTTAGGTTACATGTTAAGAGGTTATTTGTGAATTTGGGTGTTGGAGGTGAAACTTTACTAGGTGGAAATGTGCATAGGACATATCCACTTACACTATAGGTCCATGGCTCGTTTAGTGTCATCCAATATTTTACACGGTCACCAAATTCCCAAAAACATAATTCTGCATACTCACGAAAATCATCCTTGCAGGTTAACATGATCCAAGAAGAAAGATGTTATTTTGTAAACTCATAAAAGTGAACAAAATCTAAACAAAGAAAATATTACATATTCGACTTGGCTTTGAATGAATATTGAAGGGAAAAGTTTTGAGAAACTCACACTATTCTTTTATTTAAAAATCCATCATACTCTTTCTCCAAGCAACCAGGAAGATCCCAATGAAAGAGCGTCACATAGGACTCGATCCCTGATGGGTATTAAGTGTGGAGACAAATCAAATGGATCAAAAGAAGAAGAAGCGGTGGAAACGGGCTGATTTCAGATTCTGGAAAAGCATGCTGTGGCACAGGACCGCGGCATCAGAAGAGTGCCGCGGCGCCGTGCCGCGGCATCAAGACTTGGACCGCGGCACAAAACGTCAGAATGGCCTGGATGCGTTTTCGACACCTATGCACGAGTCTTTGATGACTCGACGCGTTATGGACGCGTTTTGGACTTCTTCTTTGCCTATATATATCTCCCATGTTGCTATGTAATTAGTGTGTAAGAGCGGTGTACAAAAGGAATTGATATATACGCTCTCTACCCCTTGTAATTGCATCTCATACAAAGAAATAAACCTCTCTAGCATAGGTCCGTGGACGTAGGCATTATTGGCCGAACCACGTAAATCGTTGTCTCGTATTTTTCTCGCTTTCATTCTTACTTTAAAGTTCGTTTATGCGCGTTGATTCCTAACAACTGGTATCAGAGCATGGGTTACAGCGATCCGTGGGCGAATCAATGGCATATGAAGATGGTAAAGTAAGAATTGACAAGTTCGATGGAAAGGATTTCGGATTCTGGCGGATGCAGATCGAGGATTATCTGTACCAGAAGAAACTCCATGAACCGTTGTCAGGGAGAAAGCCTGAAAAGATGACGGAGGCAGACTGGGAGTTGTTGGATAGGCAAGCTCTTGGGGTTATTCGGCTGGCGTTGGCGAGAAACGTAGCGTTTAACATCCTAGAAGAGAAAACCACGGCGGGTTTGATGAAGGCGCTGTCCAACATGTATGAGAAGCCATCCGCGTCAAATAAAGTCTACTTGATGAGACGTTTATTCAATCTGAGGATGCCGGAGGGAGGATCGGTGGCCAATCATATCAACGAATTCAACGTGATCATCACTCAGTTGAGCTCGGTTGATATCAATTTCGAGGACGAGGTAAGGGCCTTAATTTTATTGTCTTCTTTGCCAGAAAGTTGGAGTGCGACGATAACTGCTGTGAGTAGTTCGTCTGGCCAAAGCAAGTTGAAACTTCAAGAGATTCGGGATCTGATTCTGAGCGAGGATATTCGCCGGAGGGAATCTGGAAAATCCACATCTGCTGCATTGAATGCGGAAAGCAGAGGGAGAGGTTTTCAACGAGGTGGTCAGAGAGGCAGTGGTCGATCCAAATCAAAGGGGCAAGGGAAGTTAAAATCGGGCAAAGATGCTGGATGCTGGGGCTGCGGTAAGGAAGGTCATTACAAGAGGGATTGTCCAGAAAAGGCAGGTCACAGTCATAACCGGGAACATCAAGCAAACGCAGCCATAGATGATGTCGGAGATGCACTGGTTAGTTGTGTTGATAGTCCAGTTGACCGATGGGTACTGGATTCAGGTGCGTCGTTCCATGCTACGTCGTGTAAGAATTATCTAACAAATTATACCTGTGAAAAATTTGGAAAGATATTTCTTGCAGATGACGAACCCTTGGAAATCGTTGGTAAGGGTGAGGTCACGATAACGACGGCACAGGGAATTCAGTTGAAACTGGAGGATGTCAGACATGTCCCGGGGTTGAGGAAGAATTTGATCTCGATGGGTCAAATTGATCGTGATGGTTTTACCACAGTGTTTGGTGGTGGTGCTTGGCAGATCACCAAAGGAAATCTGGTGGTGGCTCGTGGTAAGAAGTCGGGGACTTTGTATACTACGAGGAAAATCGTGGTGCCAGATGCAGCAGTGAGAGCAGGTTTATGTTGCCGGGTTAGGTAGACATGAAACCAGTGGGAGCTGTAGTGCCAGGGGTAGAACCGTATAGCCAGAGGTCAAGTGGGCAGACTCGTGTTGTCAAAAGAGCGGAAGAACGAGTGTTGGTCCCAAGTGGCATACGAAAGGGTCTAGAGGGGGGGGGGGTTGAATAGACCCTGAAGTCTTTTTTGACTTCTAAAATTTTCGTATCACTTTGAAGTATTTGAACGCTTAACAAGTTTAAGCGCTGGATGTGGCGCTTGACAAGTGTTGATTTAAGCGCTAGTTTTGGGCGCTTGAGAAACATTAACTTAGACTCGGTGATTTCAACGCTTACCAAAGTAGGGTAGGTTTAGTCACTAAATCAGAGTTAGTACAGCGGAAATGATTTTATAGCTTAGCGTTCGTTTTAACCAATTAGTTGCTTATTAGTTTTAAATGCCTTTTCAAGATATAATATGACAGATTAATGTAAGGCAATAAAACAGTAAATGACACAAAATATTTGTAAGGTTCACTGGGTGATGTAATCCCAGCTACGTCCTTCTTCTCCTTTTATCAGGGAGGATTTCAACTATGATGATTATCGAAGAGTCACACAGAGACTTCTACAAAATAGAGAGAGATTGGATATAGATCTCGGAACTCCTTGGTCACACAGATTTCAGCTCCAATAAAGATCCTCTATCCCCTTGTTTCTTTCACCCAGAAATAATGCAAGTTACAACCGATCTCGGAACTCCTTGGTCACACAGATTTCAGCTCCAATAGAGATCAACTTCAACAAGCTTCTCTTACACAAAAATACTTCTTGTGAATCAACAAACTTTCTCACTCAGATGAAAGATGTTGAGAATTTTTGTAACGGTTTTGTTTGGTTTTGGGAAGTTCAAACAACTTGGAATATCTCAGTAATAGTGTAGGGTTCTTCTAAAAAGATGTTTGAGATATTGGTGACTGTTTTTGGAATGTATTTGAGAGGCTTGAAGGACTTCGGCTATGAAGTTTCTAAGCTTTTTCTCTCAAATAATATCAGCAAAGTTTGGACCTTTTTCAGTGTATATGAGCGTGTGATCTCGGTCTCTTTTCAATAGTGTCACGCTTGTCACCACCTTTTGTTTTTGCTGAAAGAGTACTATTTAAGTGTTTCTTGGAATTTTGTCCGTTTGACACAATTAGGAGCACGGTTCCCTAAACATTCCTTGTCTCCAACATTCCTGACATTTGGCTATATTAAATAGCCAGACATGTTCTTGGTTTTTGGAATCTAATAGTCTTGGTAAAAAAGGTAGCTTGCCCATGTGATAGTCCTCATACTTTAATGCACTTTATCCATCTTTTAATGCATCTTGTCTTTATTTCCGTTGGAAATAATTGCTTGAATAGTAGCACTATTAACAAGACGCCGAAACTGTTCACATGAATAGTAGAACTATTCAGCTGGCGCTTGAATAGTAAAACTATTCGGGTGGCGTTTGAAAATAATGTTCATCTGAATAGTAACGCTTGAAGCTTTGAGCGCTTGAACACTGTACATCCGAATAGTAACTCTTGGAACTTTGAGCGCTTGAACACTGTTCACTTGAATAGTGACGCTTGAAACTCCGAGCGCTTGAATACTGTTCACTTGAATAGTGACGTTTGAAAACTCTGAGCGCTTGAATACTGTTCACTTGAATAGTGACGCTTGAAACTCCGAGCGCTTGAATACTTGAGTCGCTGGACGCTTGAGCGCATGAATAGTAATGCGTTACGTTTGAGCACTTGAATAGTTACGCGTGAATAGTAACGCTTGAATAGTGAGCGCTTGAATAGTAACGCGTGAATAGTATGCGTGAATACTGAGCGCTTGACGGACGCTTGGAATAAATCTTCATCTTCTTTTGATTTCAGGTGCTGATCTTCAACTTCATCACTTAATAGACTCACACAGAACTCTATTAGTGATTTGGTATCACATAGTCTAAAATCTATAAAGACAAAAATTACAAGCCTAACCAAATAAGTAAACTTTCAAACGCTTATACAATATTTCTATGAAAACATAAACTTACATTCTTTTGGGGTCTAACATGAAATCCTATCTTGTCATCATCAAAACATCTAACATGAAATTCCTAACAACGAGCAAGCCAGGGACCGGGGAGGCGGAATTACGGAGGCGTGACCACGTGGGCAATCCATGAAGGTAGAAAACGGGGCCAAGAGGTGGTTGACCGTGGAGCCGAAAGTCATGGGGCAAGATGCGGAGCCGGGTTAGGCCTTCGCTGAGCAGGGGCAAGATGCGAAGCCGAGTTAGGCAGATTCGCTGAGCTGGGGCAAGATGCGAGAAGCCGAGTTAGGCAGATTCGCTGAGCTGGGGTAAGATGCGAGAAGCCGGGTTAGGCAGATTCGCTGAGTCGAGGCAAGATGCGGAGCCGAGGAGGCAGATTCGCGGAGCCGGGGTTTTGTTGGCAGTTGGATCGGACATAGCTTGTGCAGTGGGAGCATTAAGTAGATATGTGGGGGATCCGAGTTGCCATTGAAAAGCCAAAAGTATTGGCGGGAGGATCAAGACATAGCTCATGCAGTTGGCAGGGAACAGATATGTGGGAAGATCCGAGATAGTCAATGAAGGTCTTTGGTGTAAGGATGTCGTAAGACAAGTTGACCAAAGCAGAAAAGTCCTTGGTGTAAGGATGTCGAGAGATGGGTTGACCAAGGTGGTTATCCTCTAGTGAGGAGGATGGCAACGAAAGTTGCGGGGTTGTGAGACATGTTCCGGGTCTTGGGAGTAACCTATATCCGAGGTCAGTTGGACCGAGATGGATAAGTCACGCTATTCAGGAGTTGGCTGATCACCAAAAGAATAGGGTAGTGGCGGAGGTTCAAAGATGGGGAACATCGTTCACAATGTGAGTCTGTCAAGTGGGAGCACTAGGGACGGATTTGATCTCCAATGGGATTGGGGATGTGACGACTAGATTGAGGTTCACTTGGGAAAAGTGAAGGGACGAATGGAAGATATATTGAATGATCGTGATGAAGGGATTGTGTTTTCAACTTTGAGTTTGGTCTCCAAGTGGGAGATTGATGGGTATTAAGTGTGGAGACAAATCAAATAGATCAAAAGAAGAAGAAGACGGTGGAAACGGGCTGATTTCGGATTCTGGAAAAGCATGCCGCGGCATAGGACCGCGGCATCAGAGGAGTGCCGCGGCGCCGTGCCGAGGCATCAAGACTTGGACCGCGGCACAAAACGGCAGAATGGCCTGGACGCGTTTTCGACACCTATGCACGCGTCTTTGATGACTCGACGCGTTATGGACGCGTTTTGGACTTCTTCTTTGCCTATATATATCTCCCATGTTGCTATGTAATTAGTGTGTGAGAGCGGTGTACAAAAGGAATTGATATATACGCTCTCTACCCCTTGTAATTGCATCTCATACAAAGAAATAAACCTCTCTAACATAGGTCCGTGGACGTAGGCATTATTGGCCAAACCACGTAAATCGTTGTCTCGTATTTTTCTCGCTTTCATTCTTACTTTAAAGTTCGTTTATGCGCGTTGATTCCTAACAATCCCTACATTGAATGGATGCATCAATATAATATAACATCATTATGATATTTATGGGTGCATAATTCAAAATGTTTCGAATAAATGGAATAAATCCCTTTCATTATATTGTCATTAAACAAGTACTGATGCATCAAAGCTAAATACGTATAATGCATCGAAAATATAAAAAAATTGTTGGACCAGGTACAAAATACGGACTACATTATAGTAAGCCTAACCACGGGCAAGAAGGGTGTTGATAAGATCATTATAATAATCGATTCCTTCTCTATTGATACCAGCGCTACATCTTCCACCTTATAATTATACATATACAAAACAAAAGTTAGTTCAAACATATATTGACATCTAAACACAATAAATATTTATTAATTTACAAGTTTGCAATGAGTAGTAGGTAGTTTGAAACATCTAGACATACATACGTTTGCTCGAACATAATTACATGATTAAATTATGTTCTTTCCGTAACCTTGCAAAATTCTTGGCCATGATATCGAAAATCTATAGGCATCGAAACCATGGTTCAAAGTCGCGGTATCGGTGATAATATTTGAGGGTGCTGTTTCATATCGGTCGCGGCGTATC
This sequence comes from Buddleja alternifolia, assembly GCA_019426215.1. Classification (NCBI taxonomy): domain Eukaryota; kingdom Viridiplantae; phylum Streptophyta; class Magnoliopsida; order Lamiales; family Scrophulariaceae; genus Buddleja; species Buddleja alternifolia. Next base: position 32,034,009 of record CM033398.1, read on the forward strand.
GGGATATTATCGGGCGATGATACAAAAGCATTATACGATGCTCCAAAAATTCTAAAAAAATTAGTAAAATTGGAGACAAATATAAATGACACAAATTGCTACTTTTTAATACATCTTAAAAATATTTGCTATATTAACCATCAATACCCATTGTGTATTAAGCCCAAGCATACTTAAACAATATTTAATCAAGCCCATTGTGTATTAAGCCCAAGCCCATCTTTTATCTTTATACCCTAATCTTTCGTAGTTTGTACTATATAGATAGCACACTTGCAGCCACACACATAATATAGATACAACAATATATACATATACACATTTCATCTTCTTCTCTCTAAATTCTTCTCCCCAAACATACTAACACTTTCAGTTTCTCTCCACTTCTCTCACCTTACCTCACCGCCACTCACCTCACCTTTCTCATCGCCGATAGCTTCCATCACCGCTGCAACCCACCTCTGCCGCCGCCGAACGCTCCTTCTCCCTCTCTCACAGTCTCAACTCTCACAAGCTCAACCCACCTGAAGCTCCGCCGCCGCCGGATACCCCGATATAGTCGCTACTCGGCCGATAATATCGGCGATACGCCGATATTATTGTGAAATCGCCGATATTATCGGCCGATATCCGATAATATCGGCGATACCATGCATTCCCCGTATCGAAGCGTATTGCCGGATTTTATCGGATCGGACCCCTCCGATCAGGTTATGTATCGGCCCATATCATCGGATATCGGCCGATACTTTGAACCATGATCGAAACCCATACTCCTCATCATCTTAACATCCTCCTGCAATATTGGGAAAAAAAAATGAAACCTATTTTGGAAATTGAAAAATGGATAAAATAATATAGTTGATTAATTATCTAATCACCTCTTAATTAATCTTTTAGCTACTCATTTATATTCCCACAATTTAATTCAAGTGCCGTAAATATATATACTGTATTAATTACCTTGTATCTATGATACATATCAGCAGCTATATTTCCATTAGATCCATCGGCAATTCTTCCTGTTATTCAAAATCAATCAAACCATCAGCCTTGAACAATTAGTAACTTGGCTGCAAGTCATGTATAGACTGAATAATTGATCAAAATTCATTTTTCCCGAGTATATTAATTAGTATTTGGATGGGCACTTTGCTTATAGATGTATTAAAATAGGCGATAGTAGATATATCTTCAATTTCTCTGCCTATATATCATGTTATCCCAATCTTCATCTTGTTGTGTCGTGTATTGTTAAGCCTAGTAAAATTTTACTAGCTATAAAATGTTTTGATTTTGTTGAGGATGATCTTCTCAAATATTGTCAGTTATATAAGAATAAAAATGGTGAAAATCGATCATAAACAAATATTTGAAACAGGAACTATTGCTGTTCCGAATGGTTATGTAGTTTCTAGTCTATGAAACAAAATTAGATCAAATTTTAAATATTATCCAAAAAAAGTTAACCGGGGAGTAAATATTTGGCCCCTCAATTTTAAAAGGATTAGTCCTTGTTACATCATGCACACACACATATGAGAGAGACAGAGATAGACCATTGTGAAAGTATCCCATACGCTGAGGCCTTTACCACCTTTTGCATGAGCATCTTCAACCTAAAAAGAAAACATATATAAATAAATTTTAAAAAATGATGATTTTGTAAATTATTCTCTCAAATAAGTTTAAGTGATCTAAATTTGATTTTCAAGAGGTGAGTATATATCTGTTAAGAAGTACTTATTTTTATGATGCAGCAAGTTGTTTTTGCAACCTTTTAACTTATTCATCAGGAAACTGCAAAATAACCAAACATATTCCCAATAACGAAACAAAAATACTAATTTAGCTGGGAAAAATTAAAGAAAAGGTGAAGTACACAAACCTGAAATGCAGATGTGGCAGTTCCAAATATAAAATAGCTCGGAAAATGATTACGAGTTATTTTAATTTGCTGTTGTCATCGGCAACCCATTTTGCTGTAGGACCGTTTTGCTTCTTCATTATATTATTGATTATAGATTAATAAAATTGGACAGTATTTTTCTTTTTAAATTTCTCGAGTAATTTAGGCTTGTAATAAAAGAAAGAGTGAATTCCACTATTTATAAGTGTCAAAACGTACGAAAAACAATAAAATTAATTTTTTATTTTATTTTTTATCTTTGTCTAGTAACGCTTATTATTGGCTAAACGATTTTCTGTTTTCAAACAGTTAAAGGATTCGTAGGAATACCTTAATTAGGGTAAGTAATGGTGAGATAGAAATAGATGAGGTTGAAGGGTGACTCCATTTTGTCGCATAAAAGGGATCTGAATTTCAACACTCCGCGTTTTATCAGGAACGATCAAACTAAATAATAGTATAATACCAATGGCAAAATTGCAGTATTAGTCTTATGTAATTTGTTCTATTGCAATTTCAGTTTTATTGTTTACAAACTTGTAAAATTAATCTTATATCACATAGTTTTTCGTACACGTGACCATTATTTACGCCATAAAACCCTCTAAGGCGGGTGCATACTGTTAGATTAGAGAAAACCCCGTAGGGAAACTTGTATTGATGAATAACGTATATATAGATACAAGAGACAAAAAACCCTAAGCTATAAATAAGGTAAAAGATTAACATGGAAAAGATACAAAGATATCCTAAATCTATACAAAGATATTTAATATATTTAACACTCCCCCGCAGTCGAAACGTGAGAGTCTTGAATGTTGAAACTGGACCAAAAATCCAAAAAAAAAATTGAGACGGAAGTCCTTTGGTAGAGAATTGCTCATACTTTGCTCCGAAAATGCCGCCATCAATGAAAGAGAGGAGTCAGCAGGCAACGAAAGATGAGGGAGATGAGATGGCAGCGTGTATTAAGACTACTTAGAGATTTGAGAAAAGCAAAATAAAATCAAGCAAACAAAATAAATAAATAAACAAGCAGATCTGCGGCTGGTGTTGGATACCAATCTCCTTTTTTTTTTCCAACCACAAGGCGGAGGTGGAAGGTTAGAAAACAAAAAATAGCAGAACCTAAATCTAGGAAATACTTAAAAACAAAAAATATATATGCAACAAAAGAGAAAATAAAAATTGCAGAAAAAGGAGGAGGAGAGCAAAGAGATATTCAGAGAGTGGGAGAAAGCTATTGTCAGCCGAGTTGTGAGAGAGAGAAGGATATGAGTGCGCCGAATTGGCATACGAGTTGTTGAATCACGTACAACATTGAGGAAAAGCCATCAACTCTTGTATGGCAGCCATGTTTGGCATGTGAGAAGATTTTAGGAATCTTTTTTTTTTTTTCGGCGGAGTAACAGCCAGAAATCTTTAAAAAAGAACAAAAAAAAATTCGAAATTGATTTTTTTGATATATTAAATTAAATCTGTAACACCAAAAATGAGCAGAATCTTGAAAAATCTGAAGAAGAAGAAGAAGAAGGAGAAGACAATAAAGAAGCAGAATAACAGATCTAAAGAGAGGAAAGAAAAGAGAAGAAGAGGAGCCGGACGGGGAACGGCGGGTGGCGGAAGCTAAGGATCGAGATACCATGGCTCGAAGCCATGGCTCTGATACCATGTTAGATTAGAGAAAACCCCGTAGGGAAACTTGTATTGATTAATAACGTATATATAGATACAAGAGACAAAAAACCCTAAACTATAAATAAGGTAAAAAATTAACATGAAAAAGATACAAAGATATCCTAAATCTATACAAAGATATTTAATATATTTAACACATACCACATACAATATTCTATTCATTTTTTAACGGCTAGGTTCAGAATTGCAAAATGGGAAAAAAAAAACTGCAAGTCTGAAAATCATGAGACTAAGATTGTAATTAGCCCGATCTTAATTCGGGAATCAAATTTGCAATTTTCCAGAAAAGTAATTAACTGTGTTAAGTATACAGAGAACTTGGACTGATGTAGTACATGTATTACGTTACAATAGAAACAATGTGAGGCAGGAAAAACAAGAAATAAATGGACTAAATTCAAGATATATCTTATCTATATCTATATCTATATCTATACTACACTAAAAGTGGGAATAATTTAATTGTTTCTTCCAATTGTGAATTCTCTTTTCTACCCTTATTACTAATAATTACAATTAGAATTAATGAATAATATATATCTTTCTATGCTCTGTACTATACTACAAGTGTGAATAATTTAGTTGTTTCTTCTAATTGTGAATTCTCTTTTCTACCCTTATTACTAATAATTACAATTAGAATTAATGAATACTGGAATAAACGCACCTCCCAATAATATTAAAGTCCTCAACCTTTATATATAATATATAAAGGTTGAGGATTTTTATTGTCCAGTAATATTATTGGAAGGTGCATTTATTCCCTTATTCATTAATTTTAATTGTAATTATTATAATAAGGGTAGAAAAGAGAATTCATAATTGGAAGAAAATTTGGTTGTTTCTTCCAATTGTGAATTCTCTTTTCTACCCTTATTACTAATAATTACAATTACAATTAACGAATAATGGAATAAACGCACCTCCCAATAATATTATTGAACAATAAAAGTCCTCAACCTTTATACTATATTATATATAAAGGTTGAGGACTTTTATTGTCCAATAATATTATTGAAAGGTGCGTTTATTCTATTATTCGTTAATTCTAATTGTAATTATTATGATAAGGGTAGAAAAGAGAAGTCATAATTGGAAGAAACAACTAAATTATCCACGTATAAAGGTTGAGGACTTTTATTGTCCAATAATATTATTGGAAGGTGTGTTTATTCCATTATTCATTAATTCCAATTGTATTATTAGTAATAAGTGTAGAAAAGAGAATTCACAATTGGAAGAAACAACTAAATTATCCACACTTTTAGTATAGTATAGAGCATAGATAGATATAGATTATTCATTAATTCTAATTGTAATTATTAGTAATAAGGGTAGAAAAGAGAATTCACAATTGGAAGAAACAACTAAATTATCCACACTTTTAGTATAGTATATATATATATATAAAAAATTTTAGGTTAGTGGGATAAATATGGGCTAATTTGTACTCATGTATAGTATAGATTTTCAACACATATAGTTGAGGGTAGAAGTACAAAATCACAATTAGAACAAACACTATGATATCCACACTTTTAGTATAGTACAGTTATAGCATAGTGTGTATATATCTCTATATATATATATTATATTTATATATATATATATATATATATTATATATATACACTAAAAGTGTGGATAAATTAGTTGTTTCTTCCAATTACGAATTCTCTTTTCTACCCTTATTACTAATAATTACAATTAGAATTAATGAATAATGGAATAAACGCACCTTCTAATAATATTATTGGACAATGAAAGTCCTCAATCTTTATAATACTTTTAATTCAAAAATTGCACCTTTTTAACTTCCCACTAGGTGCATAATTTTTTTTTTCACCTTTTCAAAACGTATTTTGAACTTTGAACATATTTGATAGCAAATTTATTCTTTCAACTTCCACCCTTATTATATTATATTGTATTATATTATATTATATTATATTATATTATTATACTAGAAGTGTGAATAATTTAGTTGTTTCTTCCAATTGTGAATTCTTTTTTCTATCCTTATTACTAATAATTATAATTAGAATTAATGAATAATGAAATAAACGCACCTTCCAATAATATTATTGGACAATGAAAGTCCTCAATCCTTTATAATACTTTTAATTCAAAAATTGCACCTTTTAACTTCGCACCAAGTGCAGAATTTTTTTCACCTTTTCAAAACCTATATTGAACTCTGAACATATTTGATTCTTTCAACTTCCACCATGTGGATTGACTCTTCCACTTGGTCTTGAAATGATTGCAATAATTGCATATTATTGCATACCTCTTCAGTTCATAAGAAAGAGAAGGGCTATAGACATGAATCAGCACATCCACACGTTCTACAGTCGATTAATTAGAATTCAAGGATGGGTTATTTCTTAACTGAGCATTAATATTCGTATAACTAAGGACTAGAAAAAGTCACTGACAACTTTCAAGTACCTCACAATTCTTATGCCAAACCATTCTGGTTAATTAGCTCTTGGGCATGATAATATACAGATATTAGAGGGCCTTTTCATCTTTCTCATAACATGAATAAAACTTGATCCCTACTAAGTCCGATACCCATGTTCTTTTAGAAGGCTTGAAAATGCGAAGCCAGTCGAGGAGGGTCCAAGAAGGTAACATTTACATATCTATAATTTGTTAAACATAAAATAATTTCGAATTAAAAGGGATTCTATTCTACTAGAAAATAAAAACAAGAAGTCTTAGGTTCTCCCAAATTTTCGTTCTTTTACTTGATCAGTAACAGAATTAAAATTTGGTTTATTTCAATTATGCTAGGTATACTTAATTTCTTACAGCATGTATGCTTAATTAGGTCCAAGCATACATACACTGGAGAAACATTTAAACATGCACGATTAAGAGAAGCTACAAATATCACGAGAGAGGATGAATTTCTTATTGGAGATGGCATCTACATTCCATGAGTGTGAAGGTATGAATCCATTGAAATACTAAATGTGGATACACTATTTCCATTCTAATTGAAGAATTATTATTAAATGATTTTATGGGCACTTATTTACCATGATTTATCATCATCATATACAATGCTATATCTAACACACTAAAATTTTTAGAAGTTAAATAGTTTCATATTTTCTACTGAAAAATGTTGTATCATCCTACATTCACTCCATCTATTCTATATAATTCATGTCAATTTTATATTTATATATAAAAAAAATTGTGCATGTCGTGAAGTGAAATACATGATGGAACACCAGTTTCCAAGAGAATGTCCAAACTTTAACTATTATTATTTTAATTATACTCTAAGAATATATATATATTAATTTTTTTCCTTTATCCAAGTTTATAAAATTATTAATTGCGCATGTCGTGAAGTGAAATATGTGATGGAACACCAGTTTCCAAGAGAATGTCCAAACTTTAACTATTATCATTTTAATTATACTTTAAGAATATATATATTAATTTTTTTCCTTTATCCAAGTTTATAAAATTATTACATGCATTTTACTAGTACTTAAAGTTTTGGGACCGAAGTTGAGGCTAGATACCTTCATGGAATAGAGACCCGAGATATATATATATATATATATATATATATAACCGTTGATGCGCCTTAAAAACTTGAACCATGACGGGGCAAAATCCAGCTATAATAATTGATAAAAGATCAAAGTGTCCTTAAAATTTATTAACAGAAAAATTAAAGGATCCGCGTCTTTTTAATAGTTCAGGTTGGATCAACCCATAATGCGACCCTACGACTTGGATGATCATGACATGGTTATTATTGGATACATGGCACAATCACTGTATCAATACTTGGAACAATGATTCTATTCAACCCATTTAATCAATACGTATTACAAAGAATATATAGAAGAGAGTCCAACCCTATAGAGTTAACCTAAATACAACTGGTAACTAAGAATGAGAGAATCCATACAGTAGATACATATCAAGAGTTCTACGAGTGCTAAATGACTAATGACTAATGACTAATACACCCCCTCAAGCTCAAGGTGGATGGGAGGAGACACTGAGCTTGTCTCAGAGAAACTCAAACCGTACTGGTAAAGCCTTGGTGAAAATATCATCAGTTTGTTCATCAGTGGATACAAAACGAACACGAAGATCATCATTAGCAACTTTTTTGCGAACGAAGTGGTAATCGATTTCAACATGCTTTGTTCGAGCATGAAAAACCGGGTTTTTAGACAAATAAGCTGCACCGATGTTGTCACACCAAAGGACGGGAAAACTGCTGGGACGAATATGAAGCTCGCAAAGAAGGGATTGAAGCCAAGTTAGCTCAGCAGTCGTATCAGCCAGGGATTTGTACTCGGCTTCAGTAGATGAACGAGCAACGATTTTCTATTTTCGGGAACTCCAAGAAATGGGATTTGGGCTAAAAAATATAGCATAACCACCTGTTGATTTTCTATCATCCACATTGCCGGCCCAATCAGCATCCGAATAAGAAACAAGATTAACGGAAGACGAACGCTGAAATCGAAGACCAAGAGCAGTGGTGTGTTTCAGATAACATAAGATACATTTAGCTGTTGTCCAATGAACCTCAGAAGGAGTGTGCAATTATTGACAAAATTTATTGACAGCGAATGGAATGTCAGGCCGAGTCAATGTTAAATATTGCAATGCGCCAACAATCTCATGAAACTTAGTCGGATCCAAGAACTGGATACCATCTTCTTTGGAGAGTTTACTGCTTGGACAAAGGGGAGTACCATGGGCTTGGAGGACTGCATACCAGCTCGGTTAAGCAAGTTTTGAATATAGCTCCTTTGAGAAAGGACAATACCATCAGTGGTGTTAACAACTTCAAGACCAAGGAAATAATTTATACCGCCAAGATCCTGAAGAGAAAATTTGCAACCTAAAGAAGAGATGAAATCTGCAACAGCGCTAGAATGGTTACCCGTGACAAGTATGTCATCAACATATATAAGAATGTAAATAATAGTGCTACCAACTGAAAAAATAAAAAGCGAAGAATCATTTTGTGAAGCAATGAAAGACGGATTTCAGTAAAAATTCCTTTAACCGATGGAACCATACACGGGGAGCTTGCTTGAGCCCATATAGAAATTTGTGCAATTAACACACATGGTAAGGTTTATTAGAATCCACAAAGTCCTGCGGTTGTGCCATAAAAACAGTTTCATGAGGATACCGTTTAGAAATGCATTTTGGACGTCCAATTGACCTAGTGACCAGCCATTAGGGATGTCCAGTGAGAGAATTAGATGAATGGTCGTCGGTTTGATGACGGGACTAAAGGTATCAGTGAATTTAACACCTTCTTGTTGGTGGAATCCTTTAGCTACTAGTCGGCTTTGAAACGTTCAATGGAGCCGTCAGGTTTGTGTTTTATTTTATATACCCATTTGCTTCCAATAACGTTCATTTCTGAGTGAAAGGGAACCAAAGCCCAAGTCTTGTTATGAATTATAGCACCTATTTCTTCCGCCACGGCTTTATGCCAACGCGGATCTTTATTGGCTAAGGAGGAACACAAGGGTTCATAAATATCAGGAGCATATGGTAGAGTGGTGTCAGTACAAAAGTGTTTAAGTGGTTTAGGCGGGTGAGAACGTAGTTGCATCGGGTGATCCGAGACTGAAGAGGCGCGGGGTGCGCTGGTAAGCGGATTCGAGGAAGATGGAAGATTATAAGCAGTGAGGCCGACACAGAGGGGCATGGGAGTCGGAGAGGTAGTATTTGCTGAAGGAGAGTATAAGTTTTGTTCGGGAGATCGAGGAGCTTGGTGAAGAGGTGATTGCCGAGGTGTGTGAGAAGATGGTAATGTGGATGAGTGACGGGTAGTATGAGCTGGAGATAGGTGAAGGAAAGTAAGCCAAGTACCAGAAGTGGAATTCCCACAAGAGGGTGGTGCATCGAGAACTGATTGATCACGAAACGGAAAAGAGAGTTCATCGAACTGGACATGCCGAGCAATATAGAGGCGTGTAGACTCACGATCGTAGCATCGATACCCGTGATGAGAAGGACTGTACCCTAAAAACACACAAGGTTTTGACCTAAAGTCGATTTTGTGATGATTGTAAGGGTGAAGAAACGAAAAACATAGACAACTGAACACTTTTAAAAAATTATAATCCGGATTAGTTTTATGAAGAAGTGTGTGCTAGTGATAGTAGATGGCAATCGATTGATTAAAAATACAGCGGTTTCAAAAGCAAAATGCCAAAACCGATGAGGTACGGCAGAAGTGGCAAGTAAGTAAGGCTCCTTTCGACAATGTGGTGATGGCGACGCTCAACACTACCATTTTGTGTATGCGTATGTGGGCACGTAATACGATGACTAATTCCTTAAGAATTAAAATATGAGTGTAGTTTTTGATATTCACCACCACTATCCGTTTGAACAGATTTAATTTTAGTATTAAATTGATTTTCCACTAACTTTTGAAACATTAGAAATCTAGAAAAGACATCAGATTCGTTAAATAAAGGATAAAATCAAATACACTTCGAATAGTCATCAATGAAAATTATAAAATATTCACTACTACCAAAATGGCCTATTACAGTGCACCTATTACAGCGGTTTTTCGAAAACCGCTGAACAGAGGGGCCTATTATAGCGGTTCATGGGTGAACCGCTGTAACAGGCTTGACGGGGAACCTATTACAGCGGTTCTCTTTCGAACCGCTGTAATAACCCTATTACAGCGTTTCGTTTTCGAACCGCTGTAATAGGGGTAACGACAATTAAAGAAAAATAAAAAAATAAAAAGCCGGCCTATTACAGCGGTTCGGACAGAACCGCTATAATAGGCAGCGGATATTTAAAATAAAAACTTAATAATAAAAATGAAACTACCTATTACAGTGGTTCTTATGTGAACCGCTGTAATAGGCAGAGGATATTTTTAAAAAATTAATAAAAAAAATGAAAATACCTATTACAGCGGTTCTTATGTGAACCGCTGTAATAGGCCGAAACCAAAAATTCAAAATCATCTTCCTGCTTCTCTTTGTACTCCCTATTACAGCGGTTCACATAAGAACCGCTGTAATAGGCCGAAACCAAAAATTTAAAATCATATTCCCGCTTTTCTTTCTCTCTTTGTTTCTCTCTCTCTATTCTCTCTCTCTCTCTCATAGCACCGCCGCCGCCGCCGCCACCACCACCATTAGCACCACTGTCATCGCCCTCACCACCATTAGCACCACCGCCGCCGCCACCACCACCATTAGCACCCCAATTGCCGCCACCACCACCACTACCACCGCCGCCGCCTCCACCACAACACCACCGTATGTGTGGGTGTATGTATATTTGTGTATGTGTGGGTGGGTGTATGTATGTATATTTGTGTATATGTGGTTGTATGTATATTTGTGTATTTGCGAACATACGGGTTGTGATTTTACTGTGTCGGAATGACACGAAATTCGTACGGTCATAGCGAAACGGCGTGCTGACCAAGACGCATTATTTACAATGCGGTCTTGTGATTTTAGCCATTTGAGATCATTTAAGGCCTCAAATTTTCAGCATGCCATTTCGCTATGATTGTGCGAATTTCATGTCATTCCGACACAATAAAATTACAACCCGTATTTGTGAAATAAAAAATAAAAAAAACCTATCCTATTACAGCGGTTATTACTATAACCACTGTAATAGGGGTGAAATAAAAAAAAACCGCCTTATTACAAAGGTTTTTAACCACTGTAATAGGCCAAAACTCTATTATAGCGGTAAAAAACAGCTGTAATACGTAAAAAAAAACCGATGTAATAGGCGTTTTTTGTAGTAGTGATTTGTGTCCCTTAGACCACAAGTAGGGCGAGGGACCTCAGGCATCAGTAAAAATAAGTTGTAAAACATAACTACTTTTAGAGGAAGCTGGGAGAAGATGTAACCTAGACGACTTGCCAAGAGGACAGGCTTGACAAAAAGACTCTTTTAAAGTAGATGAACACGGCACACTATGTTGAGAGAGAAGTTGACCAAGAATACGAGAGTGTGGATGTCCTAAGCGTTGGTGCCATATAGTAGCGGGAGCATGAACAGCAAGAGAGACAGAGGGAGTCGGGTGATGGCTAGAAAAAAGTGAGTATAGACCCTCAATGCTCGGTTTGGTAAGAAGAACTCTCTTGGAAGTCCGATTCTTCACAAGAAAAAAAGAAGCATGAAATTCAAAAAATACATCAATATCAGCACAAAAATTTTGTACAGAAAGAAGACTTTTGGAGATATCAGGGACATGAAGAATATTGTTAAGTTTAAGAGAGACAGGGTTAGTATTAATAGAAGAAGAACATGTGTGTTGAATAGGTAAACTGTTACCATTACCAACAAGAAGTTGGTCAGTGCCGTGATATGGAATGGATGAGTGAAATGATGATGTGTCGGGAGCAACATGATGTGTAGCACCGGTATCAGGGTACCAATTTAGCGAATAAGATGAGGACGAATAAGTGTAGTTAGCTGATGGGTGAGTCATAGGTTGGGAAAGATCCGGCTGAACAGGTTGAGGAGAAGGTGATGGAAGAGAAGGATAATGTGGTGGAGAAGGCGGATAGGGGTGGTTATTTGAGTATACATGGGAAGGTGGATACGATGGATATTGGTGGTAAAAGTTAGAAAACGGGCGTCCACCACCACGACCTCCGTGGCCACGGCCCCGATATCCGGAGTTGTTGTTACCACCTCGAGGGTTGTGAGGTTGTGTTCATTGTACATAGTTGGCAGAGGGATCAGGTTTAGACGAATTAGATTAGGGTTTATTTTTAGAGTGGACATATAATCTTCTTGAAAAAATTCCTGTGTGAGAAGAAAACTAAGATCCGAATAGCGGATTTGCACAGGCAGTTAAAGTGGTGATAGAATCATGGAATTGGGAGCGAAGGCCTTTGAAAATATAAAGGTTAAAGTCGGTTGGATCAAGGGGTTGGCCGGCAGAGGCTAATTCATCAAAGATTAATTTGGCTTGTTGAAGGTAAACTTGTATGGAGGAATCACCTTGTTTAAGGTTTTAATTGGCACCGAAACTGCATAATACGTGCCTGGGACGGGGAGGCAAACGCACGCTCGAGTGTCATCCAGATTTGATGGGAAGTAGAGGCGCTAATCACTAATCGAACAACATCTTCGGTAAGTGAGTTAATAAGGGCGCTCATGAGCAGATTGTCTTGTTGTTCCCATTGAGCAAAAAAAGGATTAGAAATGAGGGTATTGGTGGTGGAGTCAAGATGATGAGAGGGAGGTGGAGTGTGAGAGCCATCAACAAAGACATAGAGGCGGTGACCCTTAATCAAAGGAAGTATTTGGGTTCTCTAGAGAAGGAAGTTTGTATGAGTAAGTTTGATAGATAAAAAAATGGTGAATTTGTGTAAGGGGGTTGGGACTGGGGGTTGCTACCGGCGGAGGTGGAGTTATGGTGGTGGCAGAATCGGCGATTTCCACAACGAATGAAAGAGCTGGCTCTGATGCCATATCAATAGTTGGAACAAAACCCATTTAATCAATATGTATTACAATGAATATATAGAAGAGAGTCCAAGCCTATAGAGTTAACCTAAATACAACTGGTAACTAAGAATGAGAGAATCCATATAGTAGATACATATCAAGAGTTCTACGAGTGCTAAATGACTAATGACTAATGACTAATACACTGAAAATCATTCGTCACATGAACAGTGCCAATTATCCAATATAAATCAAATTGAAATCTCATTATTGGTACCATAAATAACCACATGTACACTTTTGGTACCAAACATTTTTAAAATTTTAATTTTGGCACAAACTATGTCTATTTGTATCACTTTTGGTACTGGCGTTAACTATTTGAAGGAAAATGCCACTTGAGACGCATGTGGCCATTAAATTCACACGTGTCGTCAAAAATTGAGATAATAGTTGTACCAAAAATAAGATAAATGAGCAAGGTTTGGTACCAAAAATGAGGTTTTCCCGTTTATCTTTTCAAACACTTGAAAACCTAACGTCCACGTGCATGTCACATGTTTTTTCCATCAACTAGATAACGGCAATATCAAAATGTTACAAATGGGCAGAGTTTGTACCAAAAGCGTACACGTGATCATTTATGTTATACAAAAAATCAGATTTTACCTAAATCAAATGAGATTTTACCTCTAATTATTCATTTCGTAGTTATGGTGAAGTAAAGGTTACTATCAAATAGAAAAACCTAATTTTATTGAACTATGCCTGATTTGATTCTAATTGACTAGTTGTGTACGTAGACACTTTGACTAAGCTCAAGTCTAATCTATAATCTCAATTTATATAGATATAGGTTTGACCACTTTAATCATTCACTTAGTCAAATAATCCAACAAAATTTGAGCCAAATCAAACCAATTGGTTCAAATTTTTGGCTACTCACGAACCTTTGAAGAACATAATAAGTTTTTATTAACGAGGAGGAAAAGAAAGAAAAAGTGCGAAAAGGGCACACATCATATAATTGAAGGATATTGACAGACTGCAAGAGAACAATAATACATGTTCGGCTTCTCAACTCCTCAAGAGCCCATTCCTCTTTTTCTTTGTTCTTTTGTTGAAATAAAAAAAAGGACATGAAAGTATCAAATTTTTTCTCGACGTGATTATATATTTATACTTATGGGCAAACGAGTTGAGTCAAGTTTCAGCTGAACTTGCTCAAATCGCTAAAATTTCCGAGATCGAGCACGAAGAGACATAATAAGAGAGCTCAAGTTCGAGCTTGAAGAGTCGGGCCAGCTCGAGCTCAAAAATTAAAGAAAAACACACACACACACACACACACACATATATACTTATTTATTAAATATGAATTTAAATATATATATATATATATGTATTATAATACTAATTGAAAATATATTTTTTTATACATTTAAGACTGACGGGCCCTAAATAGGTATAACCCAACTCGAGCTTGGCTCGTTAGGATCGGGTAGAGCTCAAACCAAATCGAGCCAGTTTGCGAGCACGATGATGAGATCCCCTGCCGAGGTTTAACCCGTTTGATTTATAATTACTGTTGTTAATCGAGTTCATCACCTCATTCCAATAGTATGCATATAAGTATTCCGATCCCCATTCAGAACTACTCATAGTCAACTCTACTACTCAAAATGAATTATTCTATGTTAATCAAAGATAGTCGAACCCGTAATAACATATAGAAGGAATATAAACCCCTACATTGAGCCAAAACCCATCAAGTCACAAGTTCCCAATTCATTATTGCAATTATACAAAAAATATATACTTAGAGGGTGTTTGGCTAAACTTATAAGCTCCTCTAAATATCTTATAAGATGTTTTAGAGTTTATATGCTCTATAAATTGGTTTGGTAAATTTTTTTTAAAAACAGCTTATAAGACTAAAAAATAAGCTGTTTGGATCTTATAAGCTGTTTTTAAAAAAGTAACTTACCCCACATTTTTTTAAATATCTTATAAGATGTTACATCTTATAAACTTTTAAAACATCTTATAAGATATAAAAGCTTATAAGATGTTTTGAATAACCTTAGCCAAACACCCTCTTAATTATTCTTCTAATTTTCTTTTCATATTGGACCATTCCATTCCAACACCCTTTTGAATTATTTCTCTCCTTTTCTGTAGTCGATACTATATTCTATTCCCACTCTTTCAGAATTAAAGCATATATTATTTCATTGTCAAAAAAAAAAGCATATATTATTTCAACCATTGGATCCCACACTTTTATTGGTCACTTATACGAGCTAGGCCCCACCCTAGTTGTTTAGACAAAATTTAAAAGTCGGATTGTCCATATTTGGCAAATTTCGCTTGTTCTCGATATGGCATGAGAATCTCAATGATTTCGTAACATAACTGTACGCAATCATGCATGCCCAAAATTTCCTCTTTTAGAAAGTTGACCTCTAACGAATATTTAGAGCCCATACCGTTGCCATATATCATCTTTTTATTTATTTATTTTCCATTATTAAATCTCGTTTCTCTGCCTATATAAACGATCAAATGTTTGTTTGAATTGAATGTGAAATACTAAGAGAAGTATACATATTTATACACACATTTTGTCGTATGTACGTCTTTTGAAGTCTTGCATGAAGAGGTGGAGAGTAGATTGTAGCCAAGGATGACTTGCCGGCGAGGCTTCGTTGTTGCGCCCAATGCACATTGCTCCACGGGTTGGGTTCGATTTGCCCGGCAAGTTGTTCTTGGCTACAACTTGCTCTCATCTTCTCATGTCAGGCTCCATAGATAATTTGTAAGTTGATGTATTTACGAATTTTCTATTATAATTTGTTTCTCATCTTATATTTCAAATTATATACTTCACGTTATATGTTCATACAAAATATAATGTATTCCTTTATATATAATTAATGTGCATAATATACATATCCCAAGCATATGTAAAGTATGGATATAAGACTAAATAGAAATACAAGATCGAAACTGATCTTCGAGCCACAATCTACACTAGATTGTGTCCTAGTATTGGATTTGACGCTATGCAATTATTTTGATTAGAGCAATAATTATAGTCTTAAACTTATTTTATCTCTAATTTTTTTTTTTCATTTTATCATACATTAGCTCAAACGCGTATTGAATGCATAATATAGTACTTGTTGGAAAAATATTAATATCCGTGAGCCTACTCGGGTTTAGTATCTTCAAGAACAATTTCAAAGTCGAAGCAAGTGTTCTACACTTTATCTTTGAAACGAAATTGCCCCGCTCACGGTGCTTACGGGATTTGGCAATCGTTTCCCAAGATTCAACGACTTAGTAAAGAAGTAGTAGCACTACAAACTTCTTTACTCTACGAACAAACTTTATTCCAAACTCTCTCGATGGACTATGATGAATTAAATGCATATCTAGACATTTAATATGCAAGACTATTCTCCAAATATTAAATTAATATTTAGGAATATCCAAAGAATTCTCAAAATACCCAAAATAGTATCTAAGTGAAGAAAGGAGAAAGATAATATGATTATGGTGCATTTAATCTCAAAATATGGGGGTCTATTTATAGAGAATGAAGAGTTTTGGGTCAAAAGTTGCAACTTTTCGTACATTGCAGAAGGGCCCAAACGGTGTGACTTTTGGACGAAAAGCCCCCTGAAGCAGCTTTTCATTTTGGCCCCAACAGTTGCACCTTTAGTGAAAAGCCCCCTGGCACGAGCTGCGATTCAGTGTGGGCGGGTGTACCGTACACCCGCTGACAGCCAATCAGCTCCCTGTCAGCATGGGAGATTATCCGGTGCGGACGGTTGCACCAATTTCTGTGCAATTCAGCCCCTAACTTTCTAGAACTTTCAAATTGACCCCAAAACTTTGAATCTTGATCAAATAGATCCTTTCAAATTGGTCCCTCAATTTTTCGATTTTAACATTTTAGTCCTCAAACTAAATGAACCATATTCCATACGATCGCGGCCTTCGATCGTATGAATTTAATCATTTAATCATATATGTTCATATCGATCCATTTATTCCAATTAAAACCACATTTTAAGTGACATATTTTGTTAATTAATTTCTTATTCACCCTAAATCGGAATTGAGTAATTAAATACTCGAAATTTATCTACTCGAAATATAGATTAATTTGAGCCAAATACATTCCACTTTCAACATGTGGAATTCACTTAAATCTCTAATAAAATCATGCTAAAACACGATTTACTCAATCAAGATTTCCAACAATACCCACCATGAATTAAATTAATGCAAGTGCAGACTATGCAGATGCTGAGAGAGTTTGGGCGAAAAGCTATTGCATCAGGAGAGGTATTTTTTTTGCTTTGAACCTTCCTTAGTGTAATACCATCGGATTTACTTGCTGGGCAGTGAACGTGATGTCTTGAGCTGGTCAGCGTTTTGTGTAAACCAAGACAATGATACACACACCATAACTTCTCTAACAAAGTTATTTGTTCTCACTGTTGTGTCCGTTTTAGCCATGGAACACATCTTGGATTCATAAATGTTTATTGTTAATGTCTAACATTTGAAGCGGCCCTCACTTCACACTTATATAGGTGACACTCCTATCAAGAGTACCCTGCCATACTCCACTTTGTTAAGTCTCATCACCCTTTGAGACAGTATAGGAATCATTAAAAGCTTTTAGCTTAACCTTACCTACGCTCTACAGGTTTTGCACTTGTTCTATCCTAGGAATGAGTAGGAGATTATTTAAAACTCCTCAAGTGCGACACTGAATCTTCATAACTTAGTTGTCCCTTTTGAACCAAGATCTTGGAATCTCCAGTCAACATGGTTGGGTTACCACTATGTCAATTCTTAAGATGTAGGATTTAATCCCATTCCCCTCGATAGGCAGTATATTTAATCTTTTTAGGCATACATTTGGATCCATAAGTTCTCAATTGATTTTACTTAATCAATAGAGACAATGCCACTAAAGATCAACTGCTTAATGGTTTTATGTCTTCGATGTATATGTTGAGACTAGGGGTGGGCGTTCGTTTCGGGTTGTTCGGACCCCGAACCGACCCGATCGGGTTCGGCTTATTCGGGTAAAAGTCGGGTTTGGGTTTATACCGAACCCGAACTCCATAATTCGGTTCGGTGTCGGGATGGATTTTTTATTTTGTTCGGGGAATTCGGGTCCCCGAACAAGCCGAATTAGAATTAAACAAAAACAAAAAAAAACAATTAGTCAAAACCTCACTCATCTCTCTCACCTCACTCGCGCCTCTCTACCTCAACACCTCACTCACCTCTTTGCCTCACCACTCACCACCGCAGCCACCAGTCACCGCCGAGACTCCGATCGCCACCGCACACTGTCACGCCGGAGCCGGAGGTTTGTCCTAATTTTTCTTAATCTTTCGATTTTTCCCAATCTAATTTGATGGAGTTGTTGTGAAAATCTTGGTAAACTCTCTAATTGTTATGAATTATGATATTAGTTTGGTCAAGATGCATGATTTGAGAGATGATTTATAAATTTCTGGGTAATGCAATCTACCAAAAATGCCTCTGTTTTTATGCTTCTGGGTAAGCTGAAAAACAGAGGCTTAAACAGAGGCAAAATGCCTCTGTTTTTCAGCCATTTGGGCCTCTAAAAATAGAGGCCCAAACAATTCATTAAAAAGTTTTTGGGCCCCTATTTTTAGAGGCCCAAAAATTTGTTCCAAAAAATTTGAATTTTGAACCCATAAAATTATGTTCGGACCCCCGAACCCTGAACCCGATCAACCCGAACCCGAATAAACCCCGAACCCGATTAAACCGACTAATTCGGTTCGGTTTCGGGTAGCACAATTTCCAAACCCGAACCCGAATAACCCGAACCCGACAAACCGAACCGAACGCCCACCCCTAGTTGAGACTATCATTTTACATGCTATTTTGTGCCCTTCCGACTATCGACTATCGACTATCTTGTACAATGTATCGGAATAGGTGGCACATAATCTAGCCAATAAAGAATATCTATTTTTCTCAGTACATTCTATAGATACACTCGGATATATCGTATAAAGTAATCACGGTTCATAGCATATTTCAGATGTCTACAAACTCTAGTCAATGCCTTCAAAAGGTCATTACGTAGATTACTCGTGATATTCAATACTTTTGCCTTTCCAGCTCGGATGTATGTGTAGTACCGGTGTTGACCCACCATTTGCTTAGTTACCTCTCACTACAGTCGAGAGCGTAAGGTCCGACCACCTACCATTTGCCTAGCTTGGTTTTAGTGATTTAATCACCCACCATTTACCTAGTTTGGTTTGTCACATTTTGTGTGGTTCAGATCGTCTTACGAACACCCACCATTTATATGGTTCGATTTGTCCTCGATGGTCACCCACCATTTACATGATCTGGATTATTTATGATTAACCACTATCAACGTGGTTTGGCTTACCACTTTTGTGGTTGTCCACTCGGAACAATTTTTCTGTATCCTTATTTCGACTATTGTCAATACACCAGCTATAATTTGGTTTTACCAAATTATCTAAGGCCTTAAGGTCATTTTCTCGGATTTAATTTCAGACGTTTAATCGACTTTCACGATCTTACTCCGATAATTAACATCCTTTATTCTTGACCAAGTTGTGTACTTTGTATAATGTGTCGTCCACATTTCTCTCTTCCGAGAGCACGTTTTATAATATGAAACAATTGGAAAAATTCTCACTTAAAACCTTACAGGTTTAAAGTGGCGGCGTTTCACATTGTCTATTTTAATTTCTTAAAATTAGACTCGATTTTCTTTCGCTTAAATGAAACCACAACTAGTTTAGCCTCAACAACTATTTCACTTTTGCGGTGAAAATTGTAGGCTACAACTCTAAATAATGCAATAACTATTCTTAACACAAAATTGACTTCTTTAAATAAACGTCACTATCGTGTAAAAAGAACACGCAATCAATTTAAATCAACTATTTAAATGATGCATTTTTTCATTCATTGTGATCAGGCTTTATTCTAAAGAATATCAAATGCAGTGAAGAGTCACACTTATTGCACTTTTCATAAGCCGAAAGAAACTCCTAAACAATTACTTCAAATATGCGTACCAAAATAAAGTAATTTTAAACATGCACAATTATTTATGCCTAAACATGGACCATTAAGTTCTAAGAACAAAATTTCACCACATCAGTGTGGACGTCCAGTACATTTATCAATTTGCATATGGTGTATCATAGTTCTTTAACAATAAATATTGCTTTGAACACGTATGTATTTCCAATATAGCATGCCTAATGTAAAAATTCTTGTAAATTGTAACAAATACGATTACTCATTAATCAATCTTCAGCATGTGAATGAGAGGCAGAGTTTATAGTTTTCTACCCACAAGAATATTGATCAATATATATATAGATCCATGCAAAATATAGATTTTATCACATATTCATTCACATAAGTGCTTTTATATAGACAGAATCAAACTTATTCTCGTATGCTTAAATTCCTCTAACATGATTACATCATTCATTTTTAAATATTAAATCACATTTAATATTATTCAACACAATATGTAATCAAATGAACCAATTATAAATTTGATAATTCACAATATGAACTTATCTCATTATTGGTTTCTTGCCTTCAATTGCTTTCATGTATTAGATTAATTTCCTTGACACCATGGAAGTTCGAATCTTCCTTCGTGCAATTTGAATTTTACTACAAAAAATAAATTCAAACTTGAATTAGTCATAAAATTAATTAAATTATAATATATGACAATAAACCAAAATAAAATTCTATCTTTATTTCCATAGGACACTAGACACGTCTTTGTCAGATTAGACGCGTTGTTGGATTATTGCTCATGCAAGTCACTTGATAGCATCTACGTAACAGTATGTTTCCTTCATAGGAAATATACAATATGTAAGTCAAAAACCATTTAAGTATTTAAAACAAGAAAAATGGAAATTGACTTCCCTGTTGGGTATAATGACAGCATGTTCTTTCCGCAAATGGTCTACAAGACTACAACCATGAGTCCTACTACTGTCCCTCCATGTAGATTCTGGCGGAAGATGAATTTATCCACAAATAGATTTGATGAATTTTGGAGAAAATCATCCTATATTCTTGATTTCATAATATTTCCATCGGATATTCCATCTTCAAAAATCACACTAATATTGTCTAAAGATGTTGGGTGATGAACTCAACATTCTTCAAGATACTTAAAAAAAAAATTCGTTTCAAAACTGTTGGAAAAATATCCGTGAGCCTACTCGGGCTTAGTATCTTCAAGAACGATTTCAAAGTCGAGACAAGTGTTCTACACTTTCTCTTTGAAACGAAATTGCCCCGCTCACGGTGCTTACGGGATTTGGCAATCGTTTCCCAAGATTCAACGGCTTAGTAAAGAAGTAGTAGTACTACAAACTTCTTTACTCTACGAACAAACTTTGTTCCAAACTCTCTCGATGGACTATGATGAATTAAATGCATATCTAGACATTTAATATGCAAGACTATTCTCCAAATATTAAATTAATATTTAGGAATATCCAAAGAATTCTCAAAATACTCAAAATAGTATCTAAGTGAAGAAGGGAGAAGATAATATGTTTATGGTGTATTTAATCTCAAAATATGGGGGTCTATTTATAGAGAATGAAGAGTTTTTGGTCAAAAGTTGTAATTTTTCGTACATTGCAGAAGGGCCCAAAAGGTGTGACTTTTGGAAGAAAAGCCCCCTGAAGCAGCTTTTCATTTTGGCCCCAACAGTTGCAACTTTAGTGAAAAGCCCCCTGGCACGAGCTGCGATTCAGTGTAGACGGGTGTACCGTGAACCCGCTGACAGCCAATCAGCTCCCTGTCAGCATGGGAGATTATCCGGTGCGGGCGGTTGCACGAATTTCTGTGCAATTCAGCCCCTAACTTTCTAGAACTTTCAAATTGACCCCAAAACTTTGAATCTTGATCAAATAGATCCTTTCAAATTGGTCCCTCAATTTTTCGATTTTAACATTTTAGTCCTCAAACTAAATGAACCATTTTCCATACTATCGCGGCCGTCGATCGTATGAATTTGATCATTTAATCATGTATGTTCATATCGATCCATTGATTCCAATTAAAACCACATTTTAAGTGACATATTTTGTTAATTAATTTCTCATTCACCCTAAATCGGAATTGAGTAATTAAATAATCGAAATTTATCTACTCGAAATGTAGATTAATTTGAGCCAAATACATTTCACTTTCAACATGTGGAATTCACTTAAATCTCTAATAAAATCATGCTAAAATACGATTTACTCAATCAAGATTTCCAACAGTACTATTGGATCTCTTTCTGGCCTTTCAACCAATTACACCCTGTCTTTAAAATATATATTATTTTTCGATGTGGGTTCTACTAATTGAGGGAGATTTTGCTGCTGGGAATTGGCAACTTCTTGTGATTTCAAGATTAGATGCTATATAATGATACAATTTTTTTAGGAAATCAGTACCTTTTTGGATAAGATAATTGCTAGAACTCTTTGGGCCTCTATATTACCGAAGATCGTAGTTTTCTTCCATCTATAAGGGTATATTTGTGGCACGCAAAAAACTTAGTAAGTGTACTAGATTGTGGAAGTAATATAGTGAATTTTTAAGTTTGGATTATCGAACCCAAGGGACAACGTATTTTAGTATTAAAACTGTTGTATAACCTAATTCTAAGTTAAATCAATTATTAACGGTGGATATGTGTAACTAAACTATTATAAACTAAATTAAGAAAGCAATTAACTAGAAACAATATCAGATGAGAGAATTTGTAATAGAAGTTGTGTGTAGTGCATCTGAAAGATTCTGGGTAATGCATGGCCATCCCCAAACATATTTGAAACCTACCAAAAAAAAAGGAGCAACCAATTAAAACTTAAAAAGGGAGAAAAGGAGACTCAATAACAAAAAGAAAAGAAAACGGACACGAAAAAAAGTAAACTAACTAAAGCAAAAGCAAAAGGCAAGCAAAAAGAAAAATAAAAAGCTTGGGATGCTACCCAAGAAGCGCTTGTTTTAAGTCATTAGCCCGACTCACTTGCACTACTCATGGTAGATCATAGGGAGCAATGTCAACTTTGTATGAACGTGCCTTTTTGTGTTTTCTCCAGTTATGTAGAGGCTTCTCCCCTCCCAACATAAATCCTGAAACAATAAAATGAGCTCAAATTATATTTAACAAATGATTGAAATGCAAAGTACAAAGAATGAGATTTAGAGGTGAAGGATCTTTGATTGATGGATGCAACCCGTATGTGGCTGTCCTAAACTCCCCTAGCTTTGGTTGTGACAACTCTAATGATGACCTGTCCTAGTGATTTTTATATCATCTATCTACTTATTCTCAACCGTAGTATCACTTGGGTTTCTAGTGTATGGCTCGATCGGGTTGCTAGAGTTGTAAACCTTGGTTTCAACCTCCTCCGCTCTATCTCTCTAATAATTGATGCACTTTTTTAAGAAACTGAGAGATATGATAGTAGGTGGTGTTGGGTTCGTGAAGATGTCTAATGTCATTTCGTAGCCATGTGATGGAGTGGATATTGGAGTCTCTATGCTGAACTATGGGTGCTCTAGTGATGTTGTCTCTGCTTCACCACACATAGATCCCAGAGGAAGTGCTAGTGTAGCAATTGGGTAAATAAACTGTGGTGCCAAATTAAAAGCTTGTTCAACTTCGATATCTGGAGCCTCATCATTATCCTTCGTGCTACTCTACGTAGTGTCTGATGATCTCTCTACCAATAAGTTGGAAATTTGGTTGAGTTGTGTTTGCAATTCCATCGAGATGTTTCGATATTCTGAGACCGTTCATCAAGTCTTGATATAACGATATCATTTTTCTTCATCCATTGGATTATAAGCTCTACAAAACTTGGGACCATATCATGTTGCTGATAATACTATTGGCTCCAAAAGTTAATCAATTAAGATTCTCCTTGCATTAGAAAGGGGGGACTATCCTGCAGCAAATATGCCGGCGAAGCTTTCATATCATAATAACTCAATGGAAAGTCTTGATAAATCCTCCCCCCGTGTTGGCAGTAGTCGCTATGACGAACATCTCCACAATACGAACACAAATCTTGCAGTGACTCCCATAGGCTTCTACACTCTATCCTTTTTGTGACCAATAAAAGTTATAGTTACTCATCTATTCAAGAATTTAAATAAATAACTTAAGCTTAGAACAGATAAGAGAATCTCAAAATTTAATAAAAGAATTGTCCCCGACAATGGTGCCAAAAGCTTGGCATGCAAAAATCTAGCAAGTGCACTAGATCGTGCAAGTAATATAGTGAAATCTTAAGCCCGAATTATCGTACCTAAAGGACAACGCATTTAAATATTGAAACTATTGTATTACCTAATTCTAGGTTAAATCAATTATTAAAGATGTGATTGTTTAAATAAACTAGAGTCAATTAAGGTATAGCCAAGACGAGAAATAACCAAGGCATGCGATTCACCCAAATTACTCGTTATCAATTATGAAGTGTGTTGTTCAATTATTAGACTTGTATGCTATGGTAGAAACTCCTAAAATATACAATATCCAATCATTAATGATTCCCTATATCCCTATATGAGAATTAGATTAATAAACATGCATTATTTGATTTATGAGATTTTTCCATTACCAGAAGGCTACACAAAGGAATCGAATCTATTCCCAGACAATTTTACGGTGTTATGTTCAATTGCCAATCTTTCATAGCCCATATCCTCCCTAAATCTACGCTAAGCAATTTATCAAACAAGTGGTGATCAAGCACTCATAAGCATTAAATACAACAAATTGAGCACATAGCATGCCAAGAATTAATCAAAAACACAACTTCATAAATAATAACTCAGAATTTGGTCTTCACACGGCCTTAAAAATTTAGTTCGTGCTTGAAAGTAAGGAGCAATTAAAATCCCTAAAAGACATAACCAAAGAACTAATCTCAAAAAGATAGTAAAAAAAACTCCCTATTACAATCTTCAATTCGCTCCTAGTTGCTTGAATTCTCCGCTTTCTCGACAAAGTTGGATTACCCAAGCTTTTTCTTTCTTTTCCCTATTTTTTTATCTGAAACAAGTTGCACTAATGTGTCTAACTCCTCCGTATGACCTAAAAATGAGTGTATTAATAGTGTTGTTCGCGGACGTGATGCTGCGACATCACTTAATTTGTTGAGGCAAAAGAAATGTTCATTGATGTTGCGGCATCAAAGTATGAATGCTTCAACATCCACTTTATGTACATGTTTTCTTGGCTTTTCTCCCATCTTTTTAATCAAATAGCTATTTTAACCTAAAACACATAACAAACACACATCAAGTCATAATGTAGAATCAAAATCACTCGAAAACGTATCAAAGTCAAGAAAAGAGGCGCCTAAAAAGGAGTAGAATACGAGCTTATCAATTTGGATGGAGGAATTTGGATTTAGGAAGTGGATTCTAAGGAAGAATTTCAAATGACTCTAGAGTGAAGTCATTTGAAATCCACCATAATAATTGAGCAAATAACTCAAAATGAGTATTAAAGGATTTGAAATTTATTACAACTTGAAATCAACCAAACAAACTCCACGGATTTGTTAATGAATTTGAAATACATGACTTTCAAATCCCTCCGTCCAAAAGCACCCTAAGAGAAATATAAATTACTCATTACCTCTTCACACATACAACACGTACACACAAACACATTAATAATTTTTAAAGTATTGGTTTACGTGGTATATAGCTGATGTGCCATAATTATGATTAAGGATAATTTAGTAATTTATACTTATATTTAGGGATAATTGAATAAAACCCCCTGTGTTATTTCAAAAATGCTAAAAAAAACCCCTATGTTAACGAAATAGGCTAATCATCCCTCTGTGTTCCTAAAAAGTGTCCAAAACAGCCAAACTTTGTTGAAATAATAGAAGAAAATATGTGGTTTTGGGTGAATTAACACTATCTTCCTTTTATAAAATATGAAGAGTATATAAATGACAAATAAACATGTCAATAAAGCTGAAAAAAATGAGAAACGCGCTCGTTTTTTAATGAAATTTAGCTTTTTTGCACATTTTTTAAGAACACAGGGGGGTGATTAGCCTATTTCATTAACACAAGGGTTTTTTTAGCATTTTCGAAATAACACAAGGGGGTTTTATGCAATTACCCCCTTATATTTATAATATACATATGGATTAATAATTATGAATTAATATCAATTCGAGAAGGCATTATCCCTATGAGTCAATTAAGGGGCTAATAAATTATGAGGCCCATGGCCCATTAGACACTCCTATACATAGTGAGAAATTAGATTAGTTGAGGGATTATTTGTGGGGTTTCGTGAAAAATCTAATAAACGCAGCGGAAGGTTTCAAAAATTTAATTTGAAACCCAAAGTTAAAATTCTATGATTGCATATTCAAATCGATTAATTTGCATAACGAATAACAACTTACCTGTTGAAGCGAAGTGATAGGAGAATCCGATTCCTCCTCTAAATTTTGAATTGATAAAGTTTCGATTTCTTCAATCCTCGTGTAATCTTCTTTTGATGAAATCGTTGAGTCTTCTTGAATTTGACCCGAACAACAAAAACACGTCGTCTCTAAATTATCACGCACAGATTGATTGACGAAAAATTCCCACTATTTCTCTAAGGTAGGAGATGGCTAGTGTATAGAGAGAGGGAGGAGATTTTCTTCTTTTCTTCTTAGGAGAGTTATAATTGTGTGTGTCTTGTTTTAGGTCAAAAAACCCTTTTATATCCTCTTGACTTATTGACTAAGACAAACAAAAGTGACCTTTGTTGTTGGGCATCCTTATGGACGCCCATCATGTGCTCGGGGCTTCTTTTATTTTAATTAATTATCTGTTTAGTTAATAATTTATTATATCCAATAAATAATTAATTAATTAATCAAATTAATTAGATAAATTAGTTCATTAATTTATTTTCGTAGAAAATTAATTAATAATTAATCTCATCTTTATAATTAATTATTTCATCTAATGAATAATTAATTATTTAATTTATCCAATAAATAAAAACTCCTAGAAGAAAAATAGAAACTCCTGTTTTTCATTTTTCTTTATCAATCCTTTAGCGCGACTCTTTAGATTCATTTCATTTGGCAATGAGAGGAAACCAAAGGAAGTTGGTAACACCTAGCCAGTCACGTGGCCCACTTCGTAACCCAAACGAAATCGAATGATTGGATCATTCCACAACCTTCCAATCGTAAATACCGTATAAGTATTAACTCTTTGTTCACGTGCCCCAGTTAAGTGAGAGTCATGGTTATGTCAAACTCACTGGACTTGACCATATGTATTTTTTATAATAATACGAGATCATTGAGATTGATTTACTATCTCGCACAATCGTCTCTTTTTGCTTTGGCCAAAAACTTTGATCTCTATTTATCTATAATCTCATAGGGTACTTTCTCATTCTATTATGAGAGAACAAATCTCATATTAGATATCAGCTAAGACTATTACTTGCCCATTAAGCCGCACTTCAAGGTCGACTCCATATACGGGTGAATTGGGTCTAACTACTCTAGTGAAATACTTGACGTCACAAGTGCATCTTCAGCCTGATACTTCAGGTCAAATGTTCACTTATACCTATTACGCATAATCAGTTCTGTCATTGACAGTCACAGAATGGAAACCCATGTAGCAGAACCGATGCGAGTCATGTTTGAGCATATCAGTTCCATTGATGTGCCTACAATCTTAAGCTCCAACCATCACATGGTGCTCCACTGGCACTCCCATGTCAGAGCTAAGATTGTATAAGTGTTCTAAGTCTTTATTTGCCCATTAAAGACTCCATATTACTTGCGAACTAGTTTAAGTAATCAAGATTAATCTCTCTAGTGCCAATCTTCCTATCCCATAGGAAGTAGAAAGATTGCACTGAAAACATGAACAAAATGTTCTATACAACTTATAGATGCAGATAAGATTTAAGTGAAAACTAAATAATGCATTTTATTATAAATATCAAATAAGTTCATTTCAAGAAAGATGCCCTATCATTCTATCCTCTATGGCATCTGAGGGCATAATCTAATAATCTCCCACTTGCACTCAATGACATTCATTGTGGTATCTTATACCCATCCTTTCCAAGTGTCGGTCCAGAACAGACTGTTGTAGTGGTTTGGTGAACAGGTCTGCTACATTCTCAGCTGAGTCTATTTTTTGCACTGCTATCTCTTCTCTGCCAACGATCTCTCTGATGATGTGAAATCTTCTCTCAATGTGTTTAGACTTGTGATGAGACATTGGTTCCTTGGCTTGCGCTATTGCTCCATTGTTATCACAATAAAGTGGCAACGAGAGATGTGAACTAGGAACCACTACAAGTTCTCCAAGAAACTTTCTCATCCAAACAGCTTCTTTGGCTGCCTCTGAGGCTTCCATGTATTCTGCTTCAGTGGTGGAATCAACGATTATGCTTTCCTTGGAACTTTTCCAAGACACCGGCCCACCATTAAGCGTGAAAACAAACCCTAAAGTGGATTTTTTGTCATCAGCGTCAGACTGAAAGTCTGAGTCAGTGTAACCTTCCATCTTCAGGTCTCCACCTCTATAGATGAGAATCATATCCATAGTCCTTTTAAGATACTATAGGATATTTTTCACAGCTATCCAATGTTCCTTTCCCGGGTTTGCCTGAAATCGACTGACCACGCTTACAGCATAGGCAATGTCAGGTCTACTACACAGCATTGCATACATCAGGCTACCAACTGCAGAAACGTAGGGTACATTGCTCATCTCCTTTTTATCTTCCTTACTTTGAGGATGCATAGATTTGGATAAGTGTACCCCATGCCTCATGGGAAGAAACTCTTTCTAGAATTGTCCATTCTAAATCTCTTTAGGACCTTTTCTAAGTAAAGGGCTTGGGAAAGACCTATCATTCTATTCGTTCTATCTCTATAGATACGAATTCCTAGAATGTATGTCGCTTCTCCTAAGTCTTTCATGGAAAAAGTACTCGAGATCCATTTCTTGACAGTGGTGAGCATTCCCACGTCATTTCCTATAAGTAGAATGTCATCCACATATGGTACTAAGAATAAGATCTTGCTCCCACTAGTCTTCTTGTAGACACAGGGTTCATCTTCATTCTTGATGAAACTATATCCCTTTACTACTTCATCAAAACGAAGATTCCAGTTTCTAGATGCCTGCTTGAGACCATATATGGACCTCTCAAGTTTACATACTTTACGGATATCGGTCTCGGATATAAAACCTTTTGGCTATTCCATATAGATGTTCTCTTTGAGGAATCCATTTTGAAAAGCTGTTTTGACATCCATCTGCCATTTCTCATAATCTAAGTATGCAGTTATGGATAACAGTATTTAGATGGACTTTATCATGGCCACTGGCGAAAAGTTTTCTTGATAGTCAATTCTTTCTCTTTGACTATAGCCTTTTTCTACGAGCCTAGGTTTAAAGGTGCAAACCTTGCCATTGCTACCTATCTTTCTTTTGTAGATCCACTTACATTCTATAGGTTTGATACCTTCTGGACGATCTACCAAAGTCCAAACTTGGCTCAATTACATAGAGTCCATCTCTATTTCCATTGTTTCTCACCATCTTGAAGCGTCGACATCCACCATCGCTTGATCATAGGTACAAGGATCATCTTTATGACCTTCTTGTACTATAGTGTGAAGCTCTGGCTCCCTCTACAGTAGATATTCATACCTCTCAAGTTCATGTGGTATTCTACCAGATCTACATGGTGGTTGTGCTATTATTAGGTCAGGCCTTAGTTCTTAGACAGATGTCTCAGAGGGAGTTTTATTTTGTTCTTTTAGAACAATCTTTCTACTTTGCCCCCTTCCAAGATGAATTCATCTTCAAGGAAGTAGGCTTGAAGACCACAATGATTCTCTGATCATCATGTAGGTAAAAGAAGAATCCCATAGAATCTTCAAGATAACCAATGAAACGTCCCATGAGGGATCTTGTCTCCAATTTCTCCACTTTAGTCTTCTTGACATAAACATGACACCCCTAAATCTTAATGTGATTGAGACTTGGTTTCCTATTATTCCACATCTCATGTGGAGTTTTAGGAACAAATTTAGAGGGACATCTGTTCAATATATAAGCAGCAGTAAGGAGCGCATGTCTCCACAACAAAATGGGTAAATTAGTGTAACTAAGCATGGAGCGAACCATGTCCAACAGTGTTCGGTTCCTTCGCTAGGTACTCTATTTAGTTGAGGAGTTGCTGGTGGTGTTAGTTATAGCATTATTCCTTGTTCTCGGATGAATTCATCAAACTTGGTGTATTCTCTTCCATGATCCGATTGTAGAGTTTTTAAATTTTGCCCAGTTTGATTCTCTACTAAAGTTTCGAATTCTTTAAACCTTTCAAAGGATTCAAATTTTTGCTTCATCAGATACACTCGACCATATCTTGAATGATCGTCTGTGAAAATGATGAAGTAGTAGAAACCTCTACTAGCTATTTCTCCAAATGGTCAGCAAACGTCGGTATGCACTAATCCTAAGACTTGAGCATCTCTTTCAAAAGTCCTTGTGAAGCGTGATCTAGCTATTTTGCCTAAGAGACATGATTCACATGTTGGATAGGGATCTGACCCTAGTGAGCTTAAAAGCCCATCTTTTTCCATTTTGTGGATATTGTGCTCTCCAGCATGGCCTGGTCTAAGATGACACTTGAGTCTTAAGTTAGCTTCTTGCCTACCACATTTATGAGTTACAACATTCATATCAAATGAATTACGGAAATTTAAATAATACAAATCATTAACTAAAGAAGCATTGCCAACTAATTTATTTCTATAATAAATGTCGCAATTCAATTTAGAAAAACGGAATGTATAACCAATCTTAACTAATATAGGAATGGAAACAATGTTCTTAAGCCCCTTGGGCAAAACAAAAACATCATTTAAAAATAATAAATGTCCAGAATTCAAAAACAAAGAAGTAAAACAAATCCTAGTAGCTACGGCGCTTTCCCTGCTGCCTACTTTGATCATCACTTCTTCTCGGCACAACTTTCTACTTCTCCGCAGATCTTGTTCCAAACAACACACATGGGCACTTGCCCTTAGGGTTGTTCAAAAAAACCGAAAATTCGGTTAACCGACCGAACCGGACCGAAAACCAAAATTTCGGTTCGAACTGAAACCGAACTGAAAACTTCAGTTCGGTTTTCGGTTTGTTTTTTTTTT
Organism: Buddleja alternifolia; assembly: GCA_019426215.1. Taxonomy (NCBI): domain Eukaryota; kingdom Viridiplantae; phylum Streptophyta; class Magnoliopsida; order Lamiales; family Scrophulariaceae; genus Buddleja; species Buddleja alternifolia. The sequence goes on from CM033398.1 coordinate 32,065,409, forward strand.
TTTTTGGAAATTTGGTTTTCAGTTCGATTTTGATTTTTGGGTTCGGTTAACCGAACCGAACCGAAAAGCGATTTTTTTTAATATATGTTATTAGTTATTATTTATGTTATATAGTATATACTAATTACCAAGTAAACAACGCTTTACATAACAAAAAACCAAACAAAGCTTTTGACTAACATAACAGAAAACACAGAGAACTAATCTGAATCTGAAATCCCCAAATCTGATACAGAGAAGAGAGAACTAACGCGTATCTTCTTCCCCAATCTGAAAATCCCTCTTCCCGAATCCCCCGTCGACGCCGATTCCTTCCAGCTCGCCGCCAACGAACAAAGATTCCAGTTCTCAACACTCGGCTTCGCTCTCTTACCGATTCCGGTTCTCCATGAGCCACAACTCTTTCCTCTTCCAAGGTTAATTGCAACTATTTAAATAGAATTTGGATAATGGGTGAATAATTGTTGAAATGTTGTTTCATTAGCCACATTCCATCTTAATTTTGACCATCTTATCATATTCTAAACATGTGATCTTCAGCACAAATTTGAAAAGTACGAATTTTAAAACCGAAAATAAAAAAAAACCCAATTTTCTTTTTTTTTTAATTTTTAAATAAATTCGGTTAACCAAAAACCGAACCGAAAAAGTTCGGTTTTAACTGAACCAAACCGAATTTTTTCAGTTCGGTTTTCGGTTCTCTTTCTCGGTAAACCGAATTTTCGATTAACTGATTTTTCTGTTCGATTTTGGACCGAATCGAACCGATGAACAGCTCTACTTGCCCTTGAGTTCAGAATCCATGAAGTAGAAAAATGGTAATAGAACAATTAGTTTCAAAAATGAAAAGTTCCATACCTTTTGTGCCTTTGCCTAATTTAGGACAGTTCCTCTTCCAATGGCCAAGCTCACCGTACTCTAAATATCTGTCCGTCTTCTTAGGCCCTTTGCTCTTATAAAACCCTTGAGCCTTTTCCTTACCCTTTTGAACACCCCCTATAGCTCCTAGCTCGCCAGCCTGCTTCTTGTTCTTCTTCTTCTTAGACTTAGACTTTTTAGGTCCAGAAGAGATGACCAAGGAAGTTTTCTTTCCTTTTGGTTTGATTTGATATTGTGCAGTAACCAACTTGTTCATTAGCCCAGCTAAATTGCACTCTATCTCATTGTAGTTAAAGTTAACCACAAATTGGGAGAAGGAATCAGGAAGAGACTGCAAGATTAAGTCAGTTTGAAGGTTCGAGATAGGCCCGAACCTAGAAGCCCTATTTTCGGTACCCCTATTACAGCGGTTCAGAAATGAACCGCTGAATAGGTCCGAACCGAGAAGCCCTATTGCAACGGTTTTTACAAAACCGCTGTAATAGGTACCTCCGTACAGCGGTTTCACCAAAACCGCTGTAATAGGTGCGCTGTAATAGTGTATTTTTTTAGTAGTGAAAGCTTCCAATTTCTCAATCCTTGATATCATTTTGAGGACATGATCACCAACCTTCTCACTTTCTTTTATCTTGGCTCCAAAGAGCTCTTTTGTTATCTCATATTGTGCGGTTCGACTATGCTCACCATAGAGCTCTACCAGGTGAACTAGGATAGTTCTTGCGGTGGGGCATCTTATCATGTGACCTTTGAAGTTCATTGATCATAGATCCCAGCATGTATTCTCTCACTCGGATGTTGTCCTTGACCCATTTTTCATGGGCTTGGACCTCTTCCTCACTAGCACGTGTTCTGGCTGGAGCTGCTGGGATATCAGCCTCCAAGACATATCCCAGAGATTCCATATTGAGGACAATCCTAAAATTTCTTAGCCAGTCCACATAATTGTGTCGAATAAGGGTATTTTTTTCGAGTAGAGTTGAAAGTGAATTTGTCATGTTTGTGACAAATAAACGAGAAAATAATTACAGAAATAAATCAGATTAATTAGATTACTTGTACTTGACTTAACCAAGAAAAATTAAGGACTTAAAATTTATCTTGGCTCCCACTGCATTTTTCGAATCCCGCACTCCCATGTGAAAATCGCGAATCATCATTGGCATCGATTCCACAGCGGGTATTGAGGTTCTCAATTAATTATATAGGTTGCAACCTAACCGATTCTTGACCCATTAATTATTTGAAGTGATGTCTAACATCAATTTATCCAATAAATATTTCAATACCTTTCCCCATAGTTCACCAAGCCGCAACCTAACCAATTTCTAAGCTCGTGAACTACCCGAGTTCATTCCCACTAACTCCTTTAATCTAACATTTGAATTTCACTTTGCAACCTAACTGACTTCTGGGGTGAAATATGCTTCGATTAAGGCATTCCATGCACTTAATAACATTTCAAATTACTTCCAAATGCATAACCCCCATAACTGGGAAGCATTACATATTTCTTGTAATTTTAATAAGTTTAGTGGAGGGTGAGGATATTACACATCTTTTACTAACTCAGTATTATTTATTTGGGAGAATTTAAATTGTCAAATGTTTGGTCTCACTTTGCAAATTAATCAATTTATATAGCGCAATTATCACATATTGAACATGCACAATATATACTACTAATAATCATGCCTATCAATATAAACATGGAATTTAAATAAATAAATTCACTACACTCGATCATAGGCTTTTCCTAGAGGGCCCGAGCCAATGGGTCATCACAAAGAAAGGTAAAGCGAAAAACTAAACTGTATGGGTTTCAAAAAATTTTAAATTATTTTACTACAACAACTCATAAAAAGAAAAGGTAAATCGAATATAACCTAAGTCAATGATCGGTGTTTTCATCACATAAGACATACTCGCAACATTTAATACATGCTCGCTATATCAAAACACTTATGTTGATTATTTAAAATTTTAGTCCAACTAAAAAGTCCTTTATTAAAATTCCCAACTTTTATATATTGTTTATTTCAATTAAAATCATTCTAGTCCTACTAGATGACTTAGATATACAAAATTATAAATTAAGTATATCTTCCTTTAATTAAAATAATATTAGTCCAACTAAAATAAATACATAAAATATGGAATCCTATTTTATTATGATTTAAAACAATCATTAATTGGAAAAACTTTTATTTGATTAAAGAATTAATTATGAATCATCCAAGAAAAATAATTTATATTCGTTATTCAAATATTCAAGTAATTTCCAAATTAAAGAAAAATTAATAATATTTTATCCATAAATTAGTTATTAATATCCAAGAAAAATAATTAATTATTCTAATTAAATATTTTTATTCCAATTAATCTTATTGGACTCGATTTCATCAAACCCAAGTTACCATCATTTTGGTCTACTTGGATTTAATTTAATTGGGCTCAAATTAATTAATTAGAAAAATATGCACGCATTATTAATTTCTATTGGGCTAGTATTAACTTAAATCCAAATCACCAACCCATTGGCCCATTTGGAATTAATTAAATTAAGCCCAAACTAATTAATAAATCGAAATTGAGTAATTTTTCAATTTGACTTAATTTAAATTATACCGAGTCATCATCCTTTTGACCCACCCAGATAATTAAAATTTACCCAAAATCCAAATACCAATTTCGACCCCATAGATAGCCCGTTTTTCCGATCCGAATTCAAGATCCTGTTCAGCACGACACACGACCCGTCAGGCCGTGTGGCCGGGTGGTGAGGTGTGTGTATTGACACGGCGCCAGGCGTCGTGTTATGTTGACATGACACGTTGCCACCAGCGCCATGCGTTGTTCCGTCGAGGCCTTCGGGCCCCTTTTTTCTCATTTTTGATTTTTTTTTCTCATATCACAAAATATCCATATTTACAATAAACACAAAAAATCAAAATCCATGCTAAAAATCATGAAAACGCAGATTTAAGAACACATAATTGCATGCTTCAAAAACACATAATGTGCATATCAAAAATCACATAAACATGATCAAATATGCAAATCAGAGATTGACTCTGATACCACTGTTAGGTTTCGCAAAAAATCTAATAAACGCAAAGGAAGGTTTGAAAAATTTAATTTAAAACCCAAAGTTAAAATTCTTTGATTGCATATTCCAATAGATTAATTGGCATAACAAATAACAAATTACCCATTGAAGCGAAGTGGTAGGAGAATCCGATTCCTCCTCTAAATTTGAATTGATGAAATTTCGATTTCTTCAATCCTTGTGTAATATTCTTTTGATGAATTTGTTGAGCTTTTTTGAATCTGATCTGAACAACGAAAACACATCATCTCTAAATTATCACGCACGGATTGATTGACGAAAAATTTCCACTATTTCTCTAAGGTAGGCAACAGCTAGTGTATAGAGAGAGGGAGGTGATTTTCTTCTTTTCTTTCTAGGAGAGTTATGAATGTGTGTGTCTTGTTTTATGTCAAAAAATCCTTTTATATCCTCTTGACTTATTGACCAAGGCAAACAACACAGACCTTTGTTGTTGGGCATCCTTATGGACGCCCAACTAGCCTTAATAGGAGTCCTCATAGACACTCATCATGTGCTTGGGGCTTCTTTTGTTTTAATTAATTATCTATTTAATTAATAATTTATCATATCCAAAAAATAAATTAATTAATAATTTATTATATCCAAAAAATAAATTAATTAATTAAATAACCAAATTAATTAAATAAATTGATTCATTAATTTATTTTCATAGGAAATTAATTAGTAATTAATCTCATCTTTATAATTAATTATTTTATTTAATGAATAATTAATTATTTAATTTATCCAATAAATTAAAACTCTTAGAAGAAAACTAGAAACTCTTTTTTCATTTTTCTTTATCAATCCTTTAGCGTGACTCTTTAGGTTCATTTCGTTTGGCCATGAGAGGAAATCAAACGAAGTGGCTAACACCTAGCTAGTCACGTGGCCAACTTCGTAGCCCAAACGAAATCGAATGATTGGATCATTCCACAACTTTCCAATCGTAAATACCATATAAGTATAAACTGTTTGTTCATGTGCCCCAGTCAAGTGAGATTCATGGTTTTGTCAATAATACGAGATCATTGGGATCGATTTAGTGCCTCGCACAATCGTCTCTTTTTGCTTTGGCCAAAGACTTTGATATCTATTTATCTATAATCATATAGAGTACTTTCTCATTCACTTATGAGAGAACAAATCACATATTAGATATCAGCTAAGACTACCACTTGCCCATCAAGCTGCATTTCGAGGTCGACCCCACCTACGGGTGAATTGGGTCTAACTACTCTAGTGAAATACTTGACGTCACAAGTGCATCTTCAACCTGATACTTCAGGTCAAAGGTTCACTTATATCTATTACGCACAATCAGTTCTGTCATTGACAGTCATAGAGTGAAAACCCATGTGACAGAACTGATGCGAGTCTTGTTCAAGCATATTAGTTCCATTGATGTGCCTACAATCTTAAGCTCCCACCATCACATGGTGCTCGACTGGCACTCCCATGTCACAGCTAAGATTGTACAAGTGTTCTAAGTCTTTATTTGTCCATTAAAGACTTCATATTACTTGCGAACTAGTTTAAGTAATCAAAATCAATCTCTCTAGTGTCAATCTTCCTATCCCATAGGAAGTAGAAAGATTGCACTGAAAACATGAACAAAATGTTCTATACAACTTATAGATGCAGATAAGATTTAAGTGAAAACTAAATAATGTCTTTTATTATAAAGGGATAATTGCAAAAAAAAAAAAACCCTGTGTTAATGTGAAATTGCAAAAAAACACATATGTTAACGAAATAACCTAAACACCAGCATGTGTTATTTAAAAGTCTGCAAAAAGTCACTTTTTGTTAAAAAGATAGAAAAAAATATGTGTTTTTTGGGTGAAATAACACTATTTTACATTTTATTTTGTTTGGAGAGTGTATAAATGATAAAGAAGCATGTCATTGGTGAAAAACATGAAAAGCATGCTCAGTTTTTTTCAAAATGTGACTTTTTGCAAACTTTTGAATAACACATGGTGTTGTTTAGCCTATTTCATTAACACAGGTGTTTTTTTGCAATTTCGCATTAACATAGGGGTATTTTTTGCAATTATCCCTTTTATAAATATCAAATAAGTTCATTACAAAAAAGATGTCCTATCATTCTATTCTCTATGGCATCTGAGGGCATAATCCTAATATTATTGTCTAATTTCTCTAAAACCTCTACTTGTCATTATAATCGAGAAGTATAAAAGAACTAGCCTGTCGTGTTGTAGGTCAGACCAGTCTAACCTTGATTCATTTCCCGAGATACTTAGACCGGAGTTTGACCACTTGCACTGATTCTAAATAAAGTTAGAAGAGATGAAAAATGTAAAACTAACACGAAAATAACGTATCATTGCAAGTTTCAATAAGATAACCAGGAAAAAGTAACTAAACTAGAAATGGAACATATCACGGGCTGATATTTTATCATTCTTCTTTTCCAACCTTCCTATATGACGGTTATTATTGTTTTAAATTCATTCAAATGTAACAGTTATATATAAAAATTTAATAGTAAATTTAGAAAGGTATAGAAAGGCGAAAGTTAATAATATGTAAGATCTATAAAGTTAAAGTAATCCTTCAAATCTTTTTAATCTGTCAACAAAAAAGGTTAAATACATATGATACCCTGTGAATATCAAATTATTCAAAATCCTCTTTATGAAATAATTTTTATCAAAACACCCCCTCACGATTTCAAAAATGCAGCTCACAGCCTCCCCCAATAATTTTTGCCAGCAAACTTTTCTGTGAAGACAAACATGCTTTTATATATAAATATATTTGCATTATATTTTATCCTTTTTATCTTATATTTTCTAAATTATTGTGAACTTCTTTATTTTTCTTTTTTCTTTCTCTTCCACCTTCTTCCCCAACCCATGTTCTCCCTCAAAACTTCAACATTAACCTGTTGGAACTAGATTTACCGGTGAATACCTTCACCAAAACCAAGAACATTCATGTTCAATCATAAAGAATCAAAGAACATAAAGCGGAAGCTACCTGAATCAGTCATATCAGATTGATTCTTGATCTTTGCGGTTAGTCTCCCAAATCGATACGTAGTCCTTTAAGTTTATCTTGAAGTCTCTCAAATTCTCTTTGAAGATGAGCAATCAGAAGAATAGAACGATACATATGATTTGGTGGCGTCAACTCCATATATAAGTTAATTGTTGTTAACTTTCTATTATTTTCAATTTACCCATCATAAGAAAGAAAATACAAATATGATTTCTACACATAAAATCTCATATTTTCCTCAATTGCTTTAGAGCCCACAATAATCATATATTTTAATTGATCACATGACTAGACTCAATTTAATATGATGATATTTAATACATGACTTTCACATATTGTCCATACATTGGATTATAAATCCTACATAACCTACCTTTTCCCTCAACTCACCACCAAAGCCCAAGCTCAGCCCCATAATCCATCTCATCCAACTTCCATCCATCGTCCACCAACCCCACCACCATCTCTCGATCTGACAATCGCGCCACAACCACGACCATCCCTCTATAAATCAAACGCCGCTTCCTCCTCCACCACCCTCTGCATTAAAAGTCGTCGCCTCATACATCCTCTACATCAAATGTTGCCTCCTCTTTATCCGCCATCTACAAATCCCCCGCCACCAAAGCGAGGCACCACTGTCGGCCAACTCTAATCCCCTCCCGCTGCTCGTCACTTGCTACTGTCTCTGGCCAATTTGCAAAGGGGGAGGCAACGTTGGTCGAGATCTGCAAGGGGGAGGTGGTGGGCATGAGTGGAGGTGACTGTAAAGAGAGAAAAAAAACGAGCGATGGTGGGATGGCGATGGTGGAAGAAGAACGGCGGTGGTGTGGTTACTGGATTTGCATATATATATATATATATATATATATAGGTTTAAGATCTAATACACACCCTACATTAGATAAGATATAAGACCCAATCTACACCATTGGATCCATTAAATCCAACAGTAAAAAAATGAAACAAAAAACAGGCGGGAAAATAGGCATCAATTGGATCAGGGGTATAATAGTCAACTGAGGTCATTATACATCATCTACATACCCAAAAAAAGGCTCCAGATTCTCCCTAAAATCTTTGAAATTGAAACGCAAGAAATCTCCCCTACAATCTCTCAACTTGTTGCCAAAATTAACTCAATCAAATTATAGAAACATACTGTATAATTGAGAGCTTTGTCCTATTTGGTTTCAATTAATTGAGAGGTTGATTTTAATCCGTCAATTATCATGTATCAAGGAATCAGATAGATGATATATGAAGTTACAAGAACTCTTGTACCTCGAGAATTCTAGAAAAAAAGAAGAAGGAAGAAACGTGAGTTGCAGAGATGCCAAATGAAGAAGAAGACTTGGAGAAGTTTATGCTGTGCATAGACCATGACCTTAAGTTTTGTGGGCCTTGATTCCCTAGATTGTAAATGTATGATGTACACACACACACTGTATAATTGGTTATAAGATACTGTATAATGTGTTATAATATACTGTATAGTAGTTTATAAGATACTGTATAATGGTTTGAAATCACTAATTGTATGTCACTAATCACACACTGTATATCACAATTGTATTTACTGTATATTTATTTATTAGCTATTGTATAATGGATTAATTAGCTATTGTATAATATTTATTAGCTATTGTATTCACTGTATAATGGGTTATATGATACTGTATATTGGTTTATATGATACTGTATACTGGATTATAAGATACTGTATAATGGTTTATAAGATTGTAATTGTATGATGTTTAAACACACACTGTATAATGGGTTATTGGATACTGTATAATGTGTTATAATATACTGTATAGTGGTTTATAAGATACTGTATAATAGTTTTGAAATCACTAATTGTATGTCACTAATCACACACTGTATATCACCTTTGTATTTACTGTATAATGGTTTATAAGCTGTTGTATAATGGTTTATAAGCTAATGTATAATGGTTTGTTAATTAATGCATTCATTCTAGAATTTTATTCTTCATGGGTTGAGGAAAAACTGAAGTTGTGATTAATTAATGCGTCTACCTGCAACAGCTAGCTTTGACATTTTAATTAATTTGCTAACATTCTCCATTCAACTGACTGTGAGGATTGCATTTAATTCCACACTGTATAACCCAATTATATGAACTATATAATGTAATATATTATACTGTATAATGGTGATTAATTTACTGTGTAATCGTAACTTTTTAGGAGCTGAAATTGGAAGGAATAATTAAAAAGGGAAGAGGAATCTGTTATTGCGTATAATAAGGGATTTGATTTTGATCCTACATGTTATTTGCATGGATTTGTTAGACATATTGACTAAAATGCCCCTATCATCACTAAATTAAAGATTAAAACCAAAATAATGGCTTTAATTATGGACCTTGGGATCAAATGGTTTAAATGGTCTAGATCGAGTCTTATATCTTATCTAAATTATAGGGATGTATTTGATCCATACTCTATATATATATATATATATATATATAATTCTAAAAATATAAAAATATGTATTTTATATAAATAAAAGATATTTAATATGAATCATTGATCTCTTTCAAGATAATTTGAATCTAATAAAGATATATGTGTTTAATATGAACGGTTGATTTCACGACATTGATCCAATAGTTGTTAGATCAAGAGCAAAATTGTCCAAAATGATCAAAAAATACTATAACCACTCGCACAAAGTGCGAGTGTGGCGCGCGTGTCAGGGCGCGTGATGCATGTCATTACAAAAAAATAATACGTTAATGACAAAATATCAAGTGACAATATAAAAATTATCACTAATTGTAAGTTTTAGGGGCAAGATTTTTTGTTTTGTTACAAGAATAGGTTTTACATGTTTAATAGTGACAAGATTTCTATAAAAGTTGTAATTTTTGATACTTAGTGAGAAGAAATTTGTTGTCACTATTAACAATTAGTAATATACACCTTTAGTGATAACTTAGTGACAACAATTATAGTTGTCACTCTATTTGTGTTGTTACTATACATGTGTCACTAATTGTCAATAGTGATAAATTTGAAGAAACTCTTGTCACTAATTTTTTTTTTTTTGACAAAACAAAAATTATAGTCACTCGTTATATCTATCTAGTGACAACTTTAGCTTTGTCACTAATTTTGTCACTAATATTACTTTTTATTGTAGTGTGTGGGGAGAGAAATTGCTTCTTTATTTTTATTTTTTTTAGGTGTAAAGTATTGCTTCTTTATTTTTATTTTTTTTTAGGTGTAAAGTAATGCTTCTTTATTTTTTTCTCAGGAAGGTTATTTGACAATTTATTTTTTACAGAGTCGCTTTTGAATAATTTGATGTATCACATGGGGTTCATATGGATTTAACCCCGGCCTCCACATAAACGCTAAAAGAAATTCTTCAAATGTCTCCCATCGCAAAAAAGCACTCCGTTAAATCCTCTAGTCTTCTCTAGCCTAGTCCCACTTACTCTGTATTTTACCTGACGTTTAGATTGGTTGGGTGGTGGCAATAATGTGATGTCTTTTCTGTCCTCCATCACCATTATATTCCCCGACGAGACAATGCATCTCGGCAAATATAGTGACTTCACTAATGTATCTAAAGCCGACAATGTCAATCTTTTTATTTTACCAAACTTTAATTAGTTGCAATTTGATGTGTAGTTTCTTCCCTTTATGAGAATTCAAATCATGGTTTTAATTTTATTTTTTTCCTCCGAAACGTCCAAATTTTTTTTCTTTTTCAGCTTACGGAAACGAAACCGTGAAAGAGTTTCAAAATTATATTGTTTTCTACGAAACTCTTAATGTTTCCATGATTTTCACAAAAACTCTCAATATTTCCATTGTTTCCACCGAATTATTGAAAACATTGAGAGTTTTGTAGTTTCTTTAGGAAAAGAATTGTTGTTCTATTGCTCAAGATAAGAAAGCTCTCAAATATATGAATTTAAAAATAAAAATAAAAAAGAGTAATAAATATAACAATATATCAAATTAAGTCCTAGAGAGAATCAAACAAGTCCATTAAATAATTAACAAAATCATATGAGAACTTTGTTGATTTTTAAATACGTACACAATAAACAAGAAAGATTTAAGGATATTGGATGCGATAATTTTCCTTATGATATTGGAGATGAGTGATTATTATTTGAACAAAGAAAAGAATGTGGTGAATGAAGATCATGGAGACTCTTCACAATTAAAAAATCAAGATCGATCCAGTCAACCAGACCTTTATTTAACAGATGTGGGATTGTTTTACCATGCGACTTGATATGAAGATCATGGTAGTCGTAGATCAAAATGTTAATGTCACTCTTTTTTTATATAATTTGCGGACGTGTTTGAAACCATAGTATCATTGATATATATTAACTCCTTTTTTGGACAATAATACTTAGAATTTTATATTTCACAATGTAAGTTACTAGACATTTGTCGATTAGATGATCTATGAATGCAAAATTTGAATCCAAAATTACTACTTATTTCTTAGGAAAATTTGATCGATTATTGGTGTTGTTGTGGAACTCAGAGTCATATTCCACCAAATATAGAAATAGCGAGTGAAATATTGTACTAGAAAACCACACTAGATTTAATTCCCAGGAAAGATTGGAGGCGTCACAACGGTCGCGCTTAAAACCCAATCTCCTCGACAGAATTAACTAGACGTATTTAATAGCACAATATAATACTACAACTATAACTAACAATGGCTACTTGAAGAATAACACAAAATAAAGAACACCAAATATAACGAGGTTCGGCTAATTTAGTCTACGTCCTCGGACCCCACCAAAATATTTCACTAAACAAAAGAAAGGACCAAAAGTGAAATATACAAAACTATAGAGGAGAAAAGAAGAATAGCCAAAGATGAGAGGCTAAGGGATATCAAACAACTAAAGGGTGGATCCCCTTTTATAGGAAAATGGATGGCCCTTTACAACATTCTTCCTATGTGGGACAAATTGTTCTTCATTATCAAAGGGAAATGAGTCATTTCTTCACCACAATTCAACAAATCTCCACCTTGGCGAATTTCCAAAATCTTCAATCTCCTCGTCAAACGGGGTCACAAAAAACCAATCTTCAAATTTTCCAATGTTCCTTTCCAGGATCATGCATATACCTGCTCACAACCCCCACTGCTTGGGAAATATCAGGCCTCGTACACACCATAGCATACATCAAGCTACCAACAACATTTGCATACGGTACTTTTGACATGTATTCCCGTTCTGCATCAGATTTCTATGACAAAGCGGCGCTAAGCTTAAAATGAGGAGCAAACGGAGTACTAACTGGTTTTGACTTTTCATCACTGCCAAAACGCCTCAACATCCTACTCAGATATTGTTTTTGAGTCAAACAAAGCCTCCTCAATTTTCTATCTCTGAAAATCTCCATGCCGAGAATTTTCTTCGCCTCACCTAGATCCTTCATCTCAAACTCCCTTTTCAAATGAGTCTTCAACTTCTCGATTTCTATTAGACTCGGGGAGGCAATCAACATATCATCAACATACAGAAGAAGATATATGAAGGATCCATCTTGTAGCTTATGCAAATACACACAATGATCGTATGTGCTTCTTGTGTACCCAATTCCCATCATAAACTTGTCAAATCGCTTGTACCACTGCCTCCGAGATTGCTTCAATCCATACAACGATTTTTGAAGTTTACAAACCAAATTTTCATTTTCAGCAACTTTGAATCCCTCTGGCTGAGTCATATAGATTTCCTTTTCCAAGTCTCCATGTAAAAATGCAGTTTTACATCCAACTGAACTAGTTCAAAATCCAACTGTGCTACCAAAGCCAACAAAATCCTAATGGAGGAGTGTTTTACAACTGGAGAAAACACCTCATTATAATCAATGCCCTCCTTTTGAGCGTAACCTTTGGCCACCAATCTGGCTTTGTAGCGAACATCACCTTGGATAGGAAATCCATCTTTCTTTGCAAATACCCATTTACATCCAATTGCCTTCTTTCCCTTCGGGAGACTGGCCAGTTCCCATGTTTGATTCTTATGAAGGGAATACATTTCTTCACTCATGGCAATCCTCCACTTATCTTTCTCTGGTCCTTTGAATGCTTCAATATAAGTGGTAGGAACATCATCAGCGGCAATTGCAGATGCACAAGCCACCATATCATCAAAGCGAGCAGGCTTTCTGATTGTCCTCTTTGGCTTGCTAGTTGCAATTGATTCAAGTTGATGTGGAAGTTCTTGGGGTTGAACTTCCTCTTCTTCAAAATCTCCTTCTACCGTAGGAGAATGATCAAGAGTTTCTTGATCTGCTGGGACAACAAACTTTTCAAACTCCACCTGTTTGGGAGTACCATCCTGCTGTTCTGCATTCACCTTTTCCAACACGGTAGATTCATCAAAGGTGACCTCCCTGCTAAAGATTATTTTCTTTATTTCTGGACACCAAAGGTGATAGCCTTTTATACCAGAGATGATCCCCATGAACACAGCTTTCTTTGCTCTAGGATCCAACTTTGATTCCTTAACATGATAATATGCAGCGGAACCAAACACATGTAAGGAATCATAATCAGCAGCAGGCTTTCCAAACCATTTTTCAAATGGTGTTTTTCCATCAATAGCAGTAGATGGTAGACGATTAACGAGATGGCACGCATACGTCACAGCCTCAGCCCAAAATTCTTTACCCAACCCAGCATTAGATAACAAACACCGAACTTTCTCCAGCAAAGTCCGATTCATGCGTTCTGCCACTCCGTTCTGTTGTGGTGTATGTCTGACAGTGAAGTGTCTGACAATGCTTTCATCCTCACAAAATTTCTGAAATGGACCACTCCTAAATTCTCCACCATTGTCTGTACGGAGACGTTTGACCTTTTTATCAGTCTGAGTTTCCAACATCTTTTTCCAATTGAGGAATACCTCAAACACTTCATCCTTTGTCTTCATCGTATACACCCAAACTCTCCGGGAAAAATCATCAACAAAGGTTACAAAATAGTGCTTCGCTCCCAAAGAACTCGTTTTTGAGGGACCCCATATATCCGAATGAACATAATCCAAGATACCCTCAGTACTATGGATTGCTGTTCCAAATTTAACCCTTGTCTGTTTCCCACGAACACAAAGTTCACAAAACTCCAATTTGGGGTATTTCACTCCTTTTGTTTTGTGAACGACCTCTGATGAACAAAACATCTGCATCTCCGCCTGAACAAACTTGCTTGTCCTTCTTTCTCAGTTCATAACTGTATAGGGCAGCACAAACTTCGCTAAGAGATACAGCAGCAGCCTTCCCGTGAAGTAGAGTGGTTTCAAGAAACTCAAACTCCTCAGGAAGGGATCCCAGCAACATCAGAGCCAAATCCTTCTCATCCAAACTTCCATTTTTTTTCCTCTATATCATTTGGTTTCTTTTCTTCAATAGCTAAGTATAGACCTTGTTGAAAGAGTGCGTCTACAACTTCGCTTTGCCACATACCAAAATGGCCTGTGCCATCAAAAGACTCCACTGCCAATTGTGTATTCGCCACAGTGGTTTTCGCCCAAATGGACGACGACAATGCTTTTGAGGTAACTTCCATTTTTGGTTACAAATTATTCTTCAATAGCCCGAGAAAACTTTTCTGATGTGGAAGATCAGATTAAACTGCGACCACAGAGCATACTCAGAATACCCGAGCTCTGATACCACTTGTTGTGGAACTCAGAGTCATATTCCACCAAATATAGAAATAGCGAGAGAAATATTGTACTAGAAAACCACACTAGATTTAATTACCAGGAAAGATTGGAGGCGTCACAACGGTCGCGCTTAAAACTCAATCTCCTCGACAGAATTAACTAGACGTATTTAATAGCACAATATAACACTACAACTATAACTAACAATGGCTACTTGAAGAATAACACAAAATAAAGAACACCAAATATAACGAGGTTCGGCTAATTTAACCTACGTCCTCGGACCCCACCAAAATATTTCACTAAACAAAAGAAAGGACCAAAAGTGAAATATACAAAACTATAGAGGAGAAAAGAAGAATAGCCAAAGATGAGAGGCTAAGGAATATCAAACAACTAAAGGGTGGATCCCCTTTTATAGGAAAATGGATGGCCCTTTACAAAATTCTTCCTATGTGGGACAAATTGTTCTTCATTATCAAAGGGAAATGAGTCATTTCTTCACCACAATTCAACAAATCTCCACCTTGGCGAATTTCCAAAATCTTCAATCTCCTCGTCAAACGGGGTCACAAAAAACCAATCTTCAAATTTTCCAATGTTCCTTTCCAGGATCATGCATATACCTGCTCACAACCCCCACTGCTTGGGAAATATCAGGCCTCGTACACACCATAGCATACATCAAGCTACCAACAACATTTGCATACGGTACTTTTGACATGTATTCCCGTTCTGCATCAGATTTCTATGACAAAGCGGCGCTAAGCTTAAAATGAGGAGCAAACGGAGTACTAACTGGTTTTGACTTTTCATCACTGCCAAAACGCCTCAACATCCTACTCAGATATTGTTTCTGAGTCAAACAAAGCCTCCTCAATTTTCTATCTCTGAAAATCTCCATGCCGAGAATTTTCTTCGCCTCACCTAGATCCTTCATCTCAAACTCCCTTTTCAAATGAGTCTTCAACTTCTCAATTTCTATTAGACTCGGGGAGGCAATCAACATATCATCAACATACAGAAGAAGATATATGAAGGATCCATCTTGTAGCTTATGCAAATACACACAATGATCGTATGTGCTTCTTGTGTACCCAATTCCCATCATAAACTTGTCAAATCGCTTGTACCACTGCCTCCGAGATTGCTTCAATCCATACAACGATTTTTGAAGTTTACAAACCAAATTTTCATTTTCAGCAACTTTGAATCCCTCTGGCTGAGTCATATAGATTTTCTTTTCCAAGTCTCCATGTAAAAATGCAGTTTTACATCCAACTGAACTAGTTCAAAATCCAACTGTGCTACCAAAGCCAACAAAATCCTAATGGAAGAGTGTTTTACAACTGGAGAAAACACCTCATTATAATCAATGCCCTCCTTTTGAGCGTAACCTTTGGCCACCAATCTGGCTTTGTAGCGAACATCACCTTGGATAGGAAATCCATCTTTCTTTGCAAATACCCATTTACATCCAATTGCCTTCTTTCCCTTCGGGAGACTGGCCAGTTCCCATGTTTGATTCTTATGAAGGGAATACATTTCTTCACTCATGGCAATCCTCCACTTATCTTTCTCTGGTCCTTTGAATGCTTCAATATAAGTGGTAGGAACATCATCAGCGGCAATTGCAGATGCACAAGCCACCATATCATCAAAGCGAGCAGGCTTTCTGATTGTCCTCTTTGGCTTGCTAGTTGCAATTGATTCAAGTTGATGTGGAAGTTCTTGGGGTTGAACTTCCTCTTCTTCAAAATCTCCTTCTACCGTAGGAGAATGATCAAGAGTTTCTTGATCTGCTGGGACAACAAACTTTTCAAACTCCACCTGTTTGGGAGTACCATCCTGCTGTTCTGCATTCACCTTTTCCAACACGGTAGATTCATCAAAGGTGACATCCCAGCTAAAGATTATTTTCTTTATTTCTGGACACCAAAGGCGATAGCCTTTTATACCAGAGGTGATCCCCATGAACACAGCTTTCTTTACTCTAGGATCCAACTTTGATTCCTTAACATGATAATATGCAGCGGAACCAAACACATGTAAGGAATCATAATCAGCAGCAGGCTTTCCAAACCATTTTTCAAATGGTGTTTTTCCATCAATAGCAGTAGATGGTAGACGATTAACGAGATGGCACGCATACGTCACAGCCTCAGCCCAAAATTCTTTACCCAACCCAGCATTGGATAACAAACACCGAACTTTCTCCAGCAAAGTCCGATTCATGCGTTCTGCCACTCCGTTCTGTTGTGGTGTATGTCTGACTGTGAAGTGTCTGACAATGTCTTCATCCTCACAAAATTTCTGAAATGGACCACTCCTAAATTCTTCACCATTGTCTGTACGGAGACGTTTGACCTTTTTATCAGTCTGAGTTTCCAACATCTTTTTCCAATTGAGGAATACCTCAAACACTTCATCCTTTGTCTTCATCGTATACACCCAAACTCTCCGGGAAAAATCATCAACAAAGGTTACAAAATAGTGCTTCCCTCCCAAAGAACTCGTTTTTGAGGGACCCCATATATCCGAATGAACATAATCCAAGATACCCTCAGTATTATGGATTGTTGTTCCAAATTTAACCCTTGTTTGTTTCCCACGAACACAAAGTTCACAAAACTCCAATTTGGAGTATTTCACTCCTTTTGTTTTGTGAACGACCTCTGATGAACAAAACTTCTGCATCTCCGCCTGAACAAACTTGCTTGTCCTTCTTTCTCAGTTCATAACTGTATAGGGCAGCACAAACTTCGCTAAGAGATACAGCAGCAGCCTTCCCGTGAAGTAGAGTGGTTTCAAGAAACTCAAACTCCTCAGGAAGGGATCCCAGCAACATCAGAGCCAAATCCTTCTCATCCAAACTTCCGTTCTTTTTCCTCTATATCATTTGGTTTCTTTTCTTCAATAGCTAAGTATAGACCTTGTTGAAAGAGTGCGTCTACAACTTCGCTTTGCCACATACCAAAATGGCCTGTGTCATCAAAAGACTCCACTGCCAATCGTGTATTCGCCACAGTGATTTTCGCCCAAATGGACGACGACAATGCTTTTGAGGTAACTTCCATTTTTGGTTACAAATTATTCTTCAATAGCCCTCCAAATGCGGAAACCAAATAGCCCGAGAAAACTTTTCTGATGTGGAAGATCAGATTAAACTGCGACCACAGAGCATACTCAGAATACCCGAGCTCTGATACCACTTGTTGTGGAACTCAGAGTCATATTCCACCAAATATAGAAATAGCGAGAGAAATATTGTACTAGAAAACCACACTAGATTTAATTCCCAAGAAAGATTGGAGGCGTCACAACGGTCGCGCTTAAAACCCAATCTCCTCGACAGAATTAACTAGACGTATTTAATAACACAATATAACACTACAACTATAACTAACAATGGCTACTTGAAGAATAACACAAAATAAAGAACACCAAATATAACGAGGTTCGGCTAATTTAGCCTACGTCCTCGGACCCCACCAAAATATTTCACTAAACAAAAGAAAGGACCAAAAGTGAAATATACAAAACTATAGAGGAGAAAAGAAGAATAGCCAAAGATGAGAGGTTAAGGGATATCAAACAACTAAAGGGTGGATCCCCTTTTATAGGAAAAGGGATGACCCTTTACAAAATTCTTCCTATGTGGGACAAATTGTTCTTCATTATCAAAGGGAAATGAGTCATTTCTTCACCACAATTCAACAGGTGTGGTTGTATAAAGTGTGATGCAAAACATTGACTTTATGCTAATGAAAAGAGGGAGCAATTATCGTTAATTTACTTTATTTTTCTCTTTTCCTATCTTGTTTTTAGTATTTTGCCAATTTTTTATGGCATTTTCGATACGCTTCTTATATTTAACAACTCGAAACTTATATATTGTCGAACTTAAATTTTAATCCTTGATTGTAATATCTCAATTGAGAGTTTTAGGCCCAATTTGATGATATGCTATTTTTTATATTTCCATTTTCGGAGATACTTTCATCGAAATTGCATTTATTGGCAAATGCTATTTTTCCAAAAAACATGTGGCCTCGTTTTAACAAACTCGTGGGGTATGAAATCTAGAGCAAATGTAATTAAGGAGGGTTGTACATAGGAATTTGAACTGAAAACAGGAAACGTGGACAATTAGTTTGGGATGCAATAATCAATGACTTGGTTTTTAGTGCATGTTGAAAAACTGATTATTTAATTCAAAGGACAGCCGATGGATAGCGCAGTGAATTATTTAATAAATGTTTATTTAACTATTCTGGATTTACTGGCCTTACTTGAATTCTATGTCGGCTGAGATTTAAAGCCAAATAATCCCTCTGCAGTACGTCTGAACCCCACCCCTCACCGCCCAAGCGAAATAATCACCTAAAACCGAAATATATATATATATATATATATATATATATAATTAATTAATTAATTAAAAGCTCAAGTCCTTTTTCCTTTTAATTTAATTTAATGAGAAACTATTGGAAAATATATTAATGCTAATAATTAGGTTAAATTGCCGTGGTGTGTAATTCAAGGATCTGTAATCAATGAAGAACAACACATCTGGATTCCATTCAGAATAAGCTCTTGGTTTTGCTTTTTTTGGGATAGTTTTGATACACACGCCTTTAAAGGCGCACCTACTAAACTAGTACAAATGTCATTATTGATGCATGTGAATTTGAACTTTTTAAAAGGTTGTAGCTGGATAAATTCTTGGTAGGCTGAGTTCGTTTGTGTCGGTTCATCAATTGTCCCGATTGCAAACTTGTAACATTAAAAATGATCACTCCTCATAATCCAATAATGTATGATGAAACAATTTCAATAAACATAATTCATCATAAAAATACTTCTTGTAGGTGATGCATTTGTCGGATTTCATACAAGCGCGAAATTATAAAAATAATACCTAGAGGATATGATTATCAAAGTTCATGTATTGTATTATCAATGGTAAAGTAGTTATTTCACAGATTTAATTACTGTTCAATTATGAAATGATGTTGGTTACATGGAAAACTATTGTGCTACTAAGGTTACATTAAGACGGATCTCACGAGGATTAACGTCTGCACATCTTGAGAGCCATAAGATTAATAACTTCTCTTAATGAATATAACATCCACCTAAGATGAAATGTGTCACGCCCAGGGCTCACGAGCTCGTTGGACCAGAGAAATCCCATCGAACCCACTGAGCGTAACCTTGAGTTGGGCATTTGAACTACGGCCCAAAATGAATATTCATTGTTACACTTGAATCCTATGTTTCTCTTTATAAATTATTTCATTTTCCTCTTTTTCCCGATGTGGGATCATTACAATCACCCCCCTTCGAGGAGCGACGCCCTCGTCGCGGCGTGACTCAGTCCAAGATCCATCGTCAGGCGTCGGGACTCTCTAGGCTACCACCGGATTTGCCTCGGATTATTCTTCATAGATGATTCGAGAACCTGGGGCTACTTTATAACGGATACCGAAATTTCACGTTGTAGCACCGAACTCCCAATTCCGGTTGACGAGCGGCTCTGATACCATTTGTCATGCCCCAGGCTCACGAGCCCGTTGGACCAGAGAAATTCCATCGAACTCACTGAGGGTAACCTTGAGTTGGGCTTGAACTACGACCCAAAATAAATATTCATTGTTACACTTGAATCCTAAGATTTTCTTTATAAATTATTTTATTTTTTTCTTTTTTCCAATGTGGGATCATTACAAAATGTGTACTCTCTAAATTCTCTTTAATACTTATGTTTATAAATTTTATTTTTTGCTCTATAATTATTTACTGACTCAAGCGTCAGAAGGGAAACGGGAAAAAAATAGTGCGTGGGAGTTTTATATATTAGAAAATTGATAAGCAATCCTTGGTATCTCGATTGATGATTGAGATCTGTTTCATCATTGCGTACAGAATGCATTGTCTGGCTATTTTGGTCAACAAAATCGGTCGAACAAGTTGTCCACAGCTTTTCCTCACTCGGATTGATTTAACATATTCCACTAGCCTCGAACCTTAAAAAGCCAAAAAAAAAAAATCGGTTTTCACTCCTCAGGAATGTCAACTTGAAAACATAAAAATTATATTTAATGGTTTCATATACTGAGCCATAATTATAAGGTATGTACAACTTCATTGTTTTAATACACCAAGATGTTACTTATACCAATGAAATCCATCCAATATGTAAGATGTTAGCTTTACTTTCTTTTTTTTTTAAGAAAAATCGATCTTATATGTTATTCAATCGAAAGTTTACAACGTTTGGAACAATACAATTCATATCAATTTAAACGATGCAGTAAAAATATCTGAAAGACAAACTATCAAGTTTTTTTAAGATACAAATCTTAAAAACCCACAAACAAATACAAAAAAATTCTTGTGCAACTTTTATTCAAGGAGAGACGAAACTCTCATTCGAGAGAGAAAGTATACTCTCTGTTTACACCATAAAATAATTTGGGCTTTCGAAATACAGAGCCCAAATAGCCCAAACTGTAGAATTCCGAAAAAAAGGATTGACAGCTCGAGTCAAGTGCTCGAGCATTTCAGTGGAATTAGCCTGCTCGAGCAAGTTGAAGACGGTTGGAAGCGGTTCCCGAAGAACAGGAACGTGGGTTCCTCAAAGACCCATATATATACGAGCCGCGGAGAAAAGAAAGACGAGATCACAAGATCATCAGACTTCTACATTTTCGTTCTCTTAGGAGTAGTTTCTAGCGTAATGTAGGAGTAGATCGTAGCGTAACTTAGGAGTAGCTGTAGTGTAGACTCGATGACATTTGCCTTCAAGGCTTGTATCGGCATTCGCTTGCCTGTAATGTTTTGGAATTGAAGACTTTCATGGAGGTATAAATTGTCGTTTATTCAGATTTAAGTATCGAATAGATAGTTTATGCACTGGACTTTGAGTTTTCAATCGTCACCTTTGAACTCGAAAACATTAAGTTATAAAGGCTCGAACCACCGTTTAGCGAATCGAACGCAAGGGGTGAGAAATAATACATTCGATCGAGAGATTCTCACGTAGGTATAAGATTATCTTTTGTCAGATTTAAGTATCTGAGAGATAATTTTTATCTGGACTTGATTCTTTCCTTCACTGTATTATTGTTTCATTCAAAGACAATAACTCGAACCCCCGTTTAGCGAATCGAACGCCGAGGGTGAGAAATAATACATTCGATCGAGAGATTTTCACGTAGGTATAAGATTATCTTGTGTCAGATTTAAGTATCAGAGAGATAGTTTTTACCTGTACTTGAATTTTTCTTTTATGTATTATCGTGTCATTCGAAGACAATACATATTTTAGTTAATTGCGGTCCGAATAATTAGTTTAAACAACACACCGAAGTGTTCAAGTCTGAACCACCGTCTAGCGCATCGAATTCGAGCGTGGGGGTTGAAAGATAATCTCAAGATATAGATTATCGCGGGGCTGGGAACGCGTAGTTGGATCCACCCTAATCTAGTTTGTTTTTTTTAACGAAACACTCACATATGAGAGAGAAAATAAAATGCTAAACAAAAAATCTAAAACGCTATATAAAAAATTATATATCACCCATCTTCATCTCGTCAGATCTGTCTCTGTCTCGTTAGATCCACATCCGTTTCATCAGATTTGAAGATGCGATGTACAACTTGAAGAAAGGTGCTCCAACCCAATTCGCTGATGATGGTGATGGTAATAGTGGTGAAGTGGACGACTGCATCACCAAGCCATTATAGAAAAAAGAAGATTAGAGTTTAGATAAACATAAAAAAATATCAAAAGTTGCTCGTTCCCCATGTTAGTTTTACTATTGAAATCCATCCAATATAAGTATGGCTGGTCACAAACTACTGCAACAAACGAATTCAATCCCGTGACAAAAGTTAATGAGTTAAGCACTTAAGCCACAGCTAAACTATGCGTGGCACAAAGTTGTCATTTATGAACAATAGCATCATATAACTAAGATTTCCTGACGCAATTAGATATCATCAAAAAAATGGGCAAATAAAAAGATGTGGTGGCCAACTTATTTTCTTCATTGATAAAGAGATGGTTTCCTCCTGATTCAGATTCTTTATTTTAATTTAGCAATTTATATTATATTTCAATATGATAAATGCACTATATATATATATATATAAATGTGAAATATCTCTTCGAGTATATAGTCATTCATATATATTCAAGTATATAGTCGACGTGAATTATGTACATTTGATATGGGGACAATGTGATGTGGCGATCTGTTCACAAAAAAGATTTTATAAAAGTAAAACAAAAATAAATCTGCCAAAAATAACATCAAGTTGCTTTGAAGCATTTAAAGTTTTAGACCAATATCTGGCCTTTTGTCCCCCATAAATAGCAAGTGGGCCCAACTTTCAGCCAATAAAGATTTCACCCTTGAGATAAAAATAGACATTTCACAAATGCATTTGCTCATAGCTCAGCCACAAACAAGCACTACTCTCATCACCTTCTCAATTCTCTGTGCTCTTTACACACACACACACACACACACTTGAATTTATATATTGGCATTTTCGTCTGAGTAGGCTAACTTGGATACGCAGAGAGCAGATTGCAGCCAAGGATGACTTGCCGGTAATTAATTTGCACAGAAGTATATACATATACATACATACATACATATATATATATATATATATATCTGTGTATATATGGTCAACTGGCAAGTCGTTTTTGGCTACAGTTTGCTCTCTTCTTTTCATGTAAGCCTCGAGAGATCCGTGTGCTCCGTTGTAGGTTAACAATATCAAATAAATTCGTTTCTTTTTGTTTTTATAATGTTTGATTTCATGTTTATGTCATTTTCTTTTTCAGGCATTGGAGTTGATGGGGCTGCATTTTTATTTGAAAAATTATTTCTAACACATTGACCTTGTTGTGGTATGTAATGAAATGTTAGGTAAAGAAGCATTTTTTGCTGATGATAGAAAAGCCATCGAGACAAGTAATAGATTTTTATAATCTCTTTATACATCTTCCAAATATAATAAATTAAACTAATTCCTCCTCATCATAAACATAGCTTCATTTGAATGGACCATGTAAATCTTACGTAATTGTATCTCGATTTATTGTAACAGAACTCGTGCATTTGTTATGCTCACTATGTTGCCATTTTTTAAAAAGAAAAGTTAAAATAAGAAAAGATTTATTTTAAAGTTGAAAAGTTGAGATTTGAATTATAAGTAGGTCACTAATTATGGCACGTGTAAGATTATTTTTTAATATGAAAAGTACAGATTAGAAACTATGTAATATTTCCTTCCCAAAAATATGCGTAAATTAAATTATTTATTATTGATTGTCAAATAATCAGGATGTGCATGCATATCCTGCACCGACTCCAATAATTTTATGTCAACATTAGCATAGTTTCAAATGTGTTCTATTACTATTATTTAGGGATAATTAAACTTATATTCCCTACTAATACGTATATAGGGTTAATTACACTTACTATCCTTCTTTTTGTAATTACAGTTCAGGATACTTATGGTTAACACATAACAAACACCTCCCTGTTATTATAAAACCTTATATTGACCCCCCTCTGACTTAACAGCCGTTAGCCAAGCGTGACAGAAAGTATGAAATATTAATATTACCCCCGATTTTAAAAAAATAAAAAATAATTAATTACATTAATCCCCTCCTTTAGTGTAATTACAATGCAGTCTGCTCTTTTGGATCAATATAACAGACATCTCCACAATATAATTATAATAAAACCTTATATTCAACTCCCTACGAATACTTTTCTTAATTTTTTTTCCTTTTCATATATTTTTCCACGATATATATATTTTTTATTATAACCTTTTATATATATATATTTGTTTACTTTCAACTTATTTTAATTTACTAATCGGTTTGATATTTTTGACAACTTAATAATTTAGATTTATTTGTATTGAATTATAGTATTGCTCCTGAAATAAATCGAATCTCGGTATTTATTTCTATTTTCTAAAAAATATCCAAATTGGCGAACATTCGAATTTGCACTTCATTGTCAAGATTTTAACACGTTTTTTAACAAAATGTTTACTTAAAACTAAATTGAAAGTTACATTTACATCCTTTTTAATATGAAAAAATTATCACTCCCTCAAGGGTATATAGGAATTTTTTAAAATATTTTGTGATGATATAAACAAATTCCATAAGTTTTCTAACGGAAGGGGGGCGATTGTAAAGTTTTATTATAAAATGAGTTATTTGTTACGTGCTCAAAATAAGCAGACTGGACCGCAACTACCCTAAATAAGGGGGGTAATTAGTGTAATTATCCCATGTATAATAAGTCTTATTATCAAAATTATCAGTATTTTCTTGTCTAGTTACACTAAAATTATATCCCAACAGATTGATTTCGTAACCAAATAAAAACATACGTAAGTAGCCTCTACTTATGCAAGTTTCAATATCACTCTACAAAGAACTCAATTAGAGATAAAAACACTTGTTGATAGTTAACAAACATTGAAACTACAACAAAATGCGCCTCAAGCGCTTATTAGGAAGGATTCAAACTACAGCACGATATCTTAACTCACACAAACGTAAATCAACAAGACTGTAACACGCTTTATTCATTAAAAGGGGTGAGCTTGAAGTAAAAGAGGAAAGTGTTTCCTTCTATCTACGCTTTACCACATTTCACCCTTTTCACGGTGTCACCTTCTTCAACTTCTTCAACTTGTCTCTTCGAACGTGGAAGGGACTTTCTATTTAGGAAATTCATGTACCATATAGCTGAGTTTTTCGGATATCTGGTCAAACCATTCACATAATCCACGTAAAATATTCCGAATCGAACTGTATATCCTTCCGCCCATTCGTAGTTGTCAAACAGTGACCATAAGAAATATCCCTTAACTTTCACACCGTAGCTACAAAAACATACAAAATCAAGCTCATCAGCTGACTAATTAGTTGTTAATTTCTTTTTTTCAATGTGATATATATATATATATATACACTTTTAAAAGGTAATACTTACTCAATAGCTTGTTTCACGTAGTAGAGATGGTCCTGATGAAACTTAACTCTATACTCATCCCTAATAGCTCCGGAAATTGGTAGTTCCTTATTGTTGACTTCGTCCACTCCTACATGCAAAAGTGGAAAATGTTAACTACATAATAAAGGTTGAAATAAATAAATAATTTATTATACAGGTCAATGGAAAAATATTTTTTGATGATCATAGTACTAGAAAAAGGTTGTAAAACATGACGTAATGTATATATTACCATTCTCCGTAATGTAAATGAGAGGATCATTATATTTATCCTTTGTGTGAGCTAGAAGCTTGTATATTCCATATGGAACAATGAACAACCAATCGGAACCAGCCTGACAATAATTAAGAAAAATGATGATATTCTTAAGTTATGATAAAAAATATATAAACCAGTTTATTAGTAGATTTATTTCTCTAAACCCATTTTATTTTACCTTTTCACCAATTGGAACTTTATCTCTTGCAGCTGAAATAAAAAATAAAAAGGAAAATAGATTAATGAGTTACGATCGAGCTAATTATATAGAAGTTATCAATGAAATATTGATAAAAAGTTGATAGTTGGCCCTAATAAAAGGTATATATATATGTACTTACGTAAGGTCTCAACTTCCTGATCAGTGTTATAAGTTGGATTTGTAGAGGGCGGGGTAGGATTATTGGCTGCATAAAGACTTGTGTAATAATTCATCCCAATAAAATCAAATGATCCTTTAACCAATTTTGCTTGCTCGGGCGAAAATCTGGGTAGACGATTTCCTACTAGTTTTCTCATAATAGGAGGATAATCGCCGGTCACAATAGGTGCTACAAACCTGAAATTCAATAATATAATTTAATTAAAAAAATAAAAAATAAAGATACTCTTGCAGTACGAGAAAAATAATAAAATTTAGTAAAAAACAAAAACAAAAAAAACTTGGAATTGAACACGGAAAGAAATACTTGAAAATTTCTTTTTTTTTCATTAGAGATTATAATTGAGTTTCTTACAAAAAATGGTTTAAAGTAATTGTATACGAGATCATAATATCGGTAGGAATTGTTATATATTGATCGCGGCATATTACGATGTTATTGAAACCATACAAAATACACATGCCTGGCAGAATGTTCAATAAGAATTAAAATTTATTAAAATTATAGAAAAAATACAAATATTGGACGGAGCTAGGATTTTTCACTTGAGGGGGCGAGATTGGGTCTTAAGATGTAAACATTTTACAATGTACTTTTCAATGCTTAAGATAATTTTTTTGTTGTGGTCTTTTTTCTTCAAATCAATAAGTTATAAATTTTCAAATTATGGTATCGGCGATATCATCCAATATTATGGATAAAATATCTGGATGATAATTGATATTATTGTATTCTCGGATCGACAATGACCGACCAAGATAGATATTGATTAATATTATCGGTTATCAACAAATATTAAAGCTGTAATGGACGATATTCCTAGGTGAAAATAACTATTTACCTTATATCACAATCAACGATATATAATATTTATATATAGGGTATATATGTAGAGGAAATTAAGAGGTTACCATCCCCACATAAAGTCAATAGCTCTTGAGGCAGCGGCGATATCTTCTTCAGTGTTGTGGAGAGGCTCAAACCATGTCGTCATATTGGTGACGCCAATCTTGCCTCCTTGAACTGCTTGAAATTTTTTCCTATACACATCAACTGTTGCTGCATGAGCAAGAATCAAATTGTGTGCCACGATATATGGTTCAGTCGCGGGATCCCCAGCATGACAAGTTAGATCAACTCCACGGGAGCCTCTATGCTTTGAATGGGCTGAATTGTTTTGAAGTTGTGTAGTCGTTGAACCATGACCGGGAGGGAAACCCCCGGTTATGTACCCGTTGTGGGTGAATGTCCATGGCTCGTTCTCTGTGATCCAATATTTTACTCTATCACCGAATTCAAAGAAGCACACTTCTGCGAGCTCAACGAAATCAGGCCTGCGGTATTCAGGTTTTAATATGATCACTCTTGGAATTGGGATATGCAAAATGGTTTATTCTTTATTAATTAATTACACTAATTAGTACTCCTCTTATTTATGTAATTACAATCTAATATATCCGCTATTGTAAATTTCTTTATATGAGCCAAAATAAATGGGTAGGTATGTAATTAGGTAAGTAACTCTTAGTTAAAATATTTACTTTTACTTACACAATTCTTTCGCTTAAGAAGCCACCATATTCATCCTCCAAACATTGGGGAACATCAAAGTGGAAAATAGTTACAAAGGGCTCAATTCCTGGACGAAAATAATTAATAAAAATGAGGTCATAATATGTTGTATTGTGTACTATACATATGGAGATATATATATGTGTATATATATATATATATATATATATATATATCAAAATCTAAAAAAATAGAGTCCGTAGTAACCTTGAGCGAGTAAAGAGTCGATGAGATCATTGTAGTACTTGATACCTTCACGGTTGATGCCCCCGCTCAATCTTCCACCTAATTTATCAAAATAAATAACTCAAGATATTAAGATTAACGAGATGATTAATCAAATAAATCTTTTAGAAAGTATAAATTATTGTACCTGGCAATATTCTATTCCATGAAATTGAAAATCTGTAAGAATCCAGGCCTAATTTTTTCATCAGCTTCACATCATCCTGCGAAGCTAACATATTCTTTATATAAAGAAAAAACAGATTAACATATATTTTCTTCTTTACTGCAAAAATAATTACATAACTGCCTTAGTTTTGTACAAGCTGTGCAAAATTCGTGCCACAGTCCAATATGTCTTAATGATAAGATTATAACTTTTGAATGTTCCAGCTTGTAAAAATATAGGGAAAAAATTGCAAATTTAGTCCTATAACTATAAGGAGTTGGCAAAATTGGTCCCATATATTGTCACAAGTAATTTAGGGACAATAACTATTGAAAACTCACAAATTTAGTCCAATTTAGCTGGAAAATGCTGACATGGAAATTTTAATTTGGGGATTTTTAATTTTCACATCAACTTAGCTTGCATGGACTAAAAATTTTGCTGAATGGGATTACGAATGCCACCATTACTCCACATAGATTCCTACTACACAATAAATATAGAAAAATCCATATTAAATATTTTAAAATCTTATTAAAACATCAAGCTTTCTTTTTTTGTTTTTCTAGCTCTCATTGTTCCAATTTGAGTGTTCCTTATCGTTGATCTATATTCTTGGCCCAGATTTGGATCTAAATTTTTTTACTCCATGGATATGGGTTTGAAGGTGTGTTAGCTCTGTGGAACTGAGCAGGATGTGAGGTTTTGGGGGGGTCGGGGGGCAAGGAGCATCTTGTGGTAGCGGTGTCCGATGCGTCGATGGCGGGGCTTACAGGATGGCGAGACGGAGTGAGCAGGGGGTTTGGTGTGGTGTGGAGGAGGGGGCTTGGGGAAGAAGACAGGCCGGTCTCTCTCTTCTTCGTCTTAGTTTTTCAGATTTTCTTGCTTTTTTAAAAAAAATAAAAAAGGTTCTAATTAGAGGGAAATAATATTTTGCTATTTTATTTTATTTTCT
This sequence comes from Buddleja alternifolia, assembly GCA_019426215.1. Lineage (NCBI taxonomy): Eukaryota > Viridiplantae > Streptophyta > Magnoliopsida > Lamiales > Scrophulariaceae > Buddleja > Buddleja alternifolia. The sequence goes on from CM033398.1 coordinate 32,094,752, forward strand.
TGTTTTTAAATATAAATTTTTTCACATTTATTGAGTTTATTCTAATTATTAATTTATTCAAGCTTTTACCAATATAAGTTTATAAAAATATAAAGATCGATGAAAATTCTTATCTAAGAAATTATGATTGATATATAATTCAAAACATTAATTGACTATAATAACAGTAAATGTATAATATTTATTATTTTATATGCAGCTTTTTACTTGGCATTTTTCTACATTTGTCTTTTTGAATTAATAATTTAATCATTTATTTGAATTTATTGTGATAGTTTAAATTTTAAATTGTTCTAAGTTTTCGATAATAAATAATTCTGTCAAATTTAAAATTAATTTTAAAAATATACGATTTAGAAAATATTTTCGGAGATTTTTTAAAGTGTTTACACTTTCAATATATTTTAATTTTTTTTAAGATATTTTTTTCATGTGGCTATTTAAAATTTAATGGAATTTTCTAAAAAAATCCCATTTAAACACATTTCCCTCCAAAACAATGTCCATGTCGCACATTTATCCTATGTGGCATGCTCATTAAAGTCCACATAAGCGAAATTGACCGGAAAATAAAAAATTTCCAAATTAAACACTCCATGTTAGCATTTTCCGGCCAAATTAGAATTTTCCAGTCACATTTGGACTAAATTCGCAAGTTTTCAATAGTTAGTGTCCATAAATTGCCAGTGTAATAATATAGGGGACCAATTTTGCTACGTTACTATAATTAGGGGACTAATTTTGAAATTTTCTTTAAAAAAGTATATGTATGTATAAATATATGGAAAATGTTGTATTAGGGGGCTAATTACTCTTCACCGGTTTATCACCAGCACTTGATATGGTAAGATATTATTTTGTTATGATAAACATTAATCACGTACAAAACCAATCAGTTACATTTATTGTATCTATATTCCTTACCAAAATTGAAAAAGTGATAAGCAGGTTAGAGTTATATATAATTTTTCAGTTAATTACCTTGAACTTATTAAAGTGATCAATAGCAATGCAGCCGTTGCTGCCATCCTTAATTTTTCCTGTCATTTCAATTATATACGTACATATATAATCAGCAATAATTGTAGCACAAACATCATACATTCAATAGTAATTATATGTGTGTGCACGCGTGAATAATCAATCAATATGCATCATGTATTGATGAAAGGTGAAAACAATAGACCAGGTCTTCTTAGGCTGAAAACATCCCAATTACTCAAGGATCTGCCATTGTCTGCATAGCCACCTTCGATCTGTATCATTTTCGCAAGTTATTATAATTAACAACATAATTTCTAAAGATTTTCTCACTCTATTATTTAATATTTTGTCACTAATATTATATTCTTTTACAGAACTGTGTTAGAATATATAATAGTTTATTTTATATATAGGTACGCCAATTAATATCTTGACAGACAATCAACAATTAAATTAGCAAGAACCTGATAAGCGGAAGTAGCAGCACCGAAGCTAAAATCTTTGGGGAAGTCGTGGCGAGTGATCTTGCTGGCGATGTGCCTCGGCACCTGAGCATCGGGGTTGCAGTACTGGTTGTAGGCCATTTATGGTAGAGCTGAAAATTGAAGGAGAGCTACCTCAACAGAGTTTGGTGATTGTAATGTGGAGAACCAAAGTCTATTATTTATAGGCCAAAATTGGTACGACTGCATGGATGCTAACATGCATGAATTCTGTGATAGTAGTAGTTGAGGCATACTCAATGCATGCGTAAACAATTAATTTTGATAAAATGTTAAAGTTAAAAATAAAATTAATTGAGTTTAAGTAAAAAGGGTGAGAAGAGAAGAAAAGGGAAAATTGCACTTTTAGTCCCACAAAATAACTACGTGCGCACTAATGGTCTCAAACTTTACGAGACTTGCACATTGAGTCCCACGGGATGAAAGTTCGTTCTTGATCATTAAAAAAATGACAGAAAATACTGGTCAACTTCTGAAAATTGCATAAGACCCCGCAAAATTATGTAAAACTTGCAAACTTCCCCCACTCCTTGGTTTTATATGTTTTTTCCTATTCTTCTTTTTTTTTCTTTGTTTTTTTTCTCTTACTTATTCTTTCCCCTTTTCTTTCCCTAGACTTAACAGATCAACTCCCGGACCAGTGACCACTAAGTAACCCACCTCCACCTTTTTTTAAGATAATTTTATATTTCTTAAAAAAAAATATTTTTTTTACTTTCTTTCTGATTTGTTTATTTTGTTTCAGATTCTTTAAATGATTTTTTTTTTATTGTTCTTGTTTATTATGGAGTTTTTTTATTCTTAAAGCTTTTGAGTTTGTCTTTTTCTTATTTTTCTAAAAAGAAGCTGACTTTTTCTCATTTTTGATAGAATCTTTTGATTTTTTTGAAATTCCAAAGTTTTTTCTTCTTTTTGATTTTTTTTTCTTAGAAATGTTTTTTTTTAAAAAAAAACTCAATTATTTTTTGAGAAATTGATAAAAAAATATTAAACAATAAGAAAAATGAAAACAAAAGCAGAAAAAAATCATAAACAAAATAATTAAAATTCTAAAAAATAAAAAAATATGGAAAACATAATCATAAAACAAATCAAAGAAATAGGAACAAAAAGTTTGAGAAGCCAGAAAAGTTGTGAAATATAAGAAAAAATGGAAAACAAATCTGAAAAATAAAATCATCAGAAAAACCCCAGCAAAAATCAAAGAAAATACATAAAAAGGTGGAAGCGTGGCGATGTTAGGTGGAGACATGATATAGGTGGACAATTGGTGGTCAAACGATTTGTCGCAATTTGGCATGGAGAAATTTGGGTGAAATTTTGTGATGGTGATGTTGGGCCCGATCGAAGTTGTATGTGCAACGGGTGTTGGTGTCAGGGATGGGACGACAGTGGTAGAGCAGCATCGGTGGAGACAGGTTAGTCCGTTGAAGCTTAGGGGAAGAAGAGGAAAAAAGAGAAAGAAGAAAGAAAAAACAAGAGGAAAAACATATTTAAAACTGGGGCGAGTTTGTAAGTTTTACATAATTTTGGGAAAGAAGAAAGAAAAAAGAAAAATAAAAGAATAGGAAAAAATATATTTAAAACCAGGGGGAGTTTGTCAATTTTACATAATTTTGGGGGGTCTTATGCAATTTTGAGAAGTTGACTAACGGTTTTCGTCAATTTCTTAACAGCTGAACTGAATGACAAAATTACATCTAATGGGACTAAATGTGCAAATCCCGTAAAATTTGGGACCAATAATGCGCGTATAGCTATTTTTTGGGATTAAAAGTGCAGTTTTCGTAGAAGAAAACATAACATGTAGAGATTAGAAAAGGAAGAATAAAATTTTATGTGATTAAAAGATTTTAGGAGAATATATTCCTTATATATAGAAAAGTTCTAGTCCCCTCCCGACTCGACTACACCCAAGAGTATTTCATTGTTTTCATCATTTGAATTTTTTTTTTAATTCTAGATAAAGGAGATACGCTGACCCGACAAATTCGGGCCAATATTTTTTAATCATGGGTCACGTAAACCCTATAAGACTCTAAATAAGGAGAGAAGAGTCACAATTCACAACTTGTGACAACCTGAAATTGAACCCATGACGTCCCACATGAACTTGAAAGTTAATAACGCTAGGCTAACAAGTAACAAGCCTTGGGTATTAGCTGAATCCTTAAATCCAGATTTTGCATAATTATTTATTTCATCTAATCTTTTTTTTTTCTTTTTAAATTCAAAATAAAGGGGATACCCTAAATATCTAGTTGACAAATTCGGGCCGATAATCATAATCCTGATCTATAATGACTTTATCTAGTTCCAAAAAGGAGGGGAGAGTCATAACTTGTAGCAAGACATGTATTGGATTCTACACTTTTCTTTTCTTTTTTCGTTACACGCCTGTGTCTATACTAATTTTGGACTTTTGAAAGTGGATATGGGCTGTCAGTCGTTCTTGGCTTGATTGGTATGCATAAATGGAATTGAATGGGAATAAAATGAATTGGGGAATTGAATGAAGTTGGGAATGGAATGATATTGGTATAATATTTCTTATGATTGGTATGTTTAAGAAAGAAAAAAAGAATGGAATGATCATTTCTCAGTTCATTCCAATAACATAATTAGTAAATAGGAATTAATTAGGAAATGGTATGAAATATTTTTTAAAAACCAAACTACCTTTCAGTTGAACTTTTTTTTTTTTTTTTTTAAAAAAACTATTGTTTTTCAAACATATGTTGCTTTTGTATGCGACCATGTAAATTATTGACCCTCTAAATCATGTGTTGTGCATCAAAACTCCGTCTGCAAACAACACATTTTGATCTATTACAATGATAATAAACATCCCAAGAAACTTAAATGAAGATGAAAGATATTTGACAGGACCACATCAACCTATGCCCAGACTATTGTAGCCTCTCAGAAAGTCGAGAAATGCAAAGTTAATGGAGAAGGAGCTTGATTTTTTTTTTCTCCTTCGTTTTCACTTCTTGGTTCTCAGCATTTTAAACTATCTTTCTCAATCATTCATTACTAACTGAAATAGTATTAAACTCGATAAGAAATCTAAATAGGTCTTTTCCAGATTTTGATAAAGAATTTTCGAATCCGAAAATGGGATTAATAAATTCGCACGCAACAAAGGGCTGAAATTGAATATTAAAGTATTTTTAGGAATATGGATTCATAGTGGAATTGGGATTTCTAATATACAATTATACCAAGTATGTGGGAAAATTCTAACCCAGAGTCGGTTTGGTCGAACGCAAGTATAATGCACTAGAAGAGTGAATTACACTTGTCATATGATTGGTCACAGATTAATTATAATACTCTTGGATTCGAATTCGATCCGGGCTAGGATTTTCCCAAGTATGTGTTTTGGAATGGACTTGAGAATGACTATTCCATTCCTAGTTCATTCCTGCATACCAATCAATCCCCAAAGAGGTGTTCTATTTCTTTGTCCACATAAATAGTGTATATTCTTTGACATGCTAGAACCTCATGTATTTGCACAGCAAGTGGACTGGTCGTATGTAGTAATAAAGTGGACAATTAAGTCCGGATGTCGAACCACAGAGACTTGTATTTTAGTTTCAAACTTTGTAAATAAACGCTTAAAGTAAATGTTGAAATGAAATGAACGTGCAAAGAACAAAAGTGAGAATAAACGATTGATTGAAACTTCAAGTGTTAAAGACGACTAAGGCGCATGTTAGGGCTCAATTTGATACAATATCTTTATAACGTGAGTTGTCGAATTATTAGACCTATATTACTATGGCGGAAAAACCATTTTATAATTACTACCCGATGTCTCGTCAATAATAATCCTATGATTAATTGACGGTCCCCAAAATATCTCTATCCGATAATCTAACCATCAATCATGCATTCAAGCTCTAGAATTTTCCCAGATTAATCCAGCAAATTGCATCCGGGAATCTCTACTGTTTGTCACTTAACGGGCAATTCCTCATTATTTACGGATTATGTTGTGAATCTCATGCACCCTAGATCAATTTTCTCTCGAAACATTCACCTAGCAATTTATCGAACACATGGTGATCAAGCACATGTAAGTAGAACAAATACAAATTCACAACACATAGCAACGCATGAATTGATTCAAACAAACAAATATTATATAGATACTTCACAAATAGGCCTTCACATGGCCTTAGTTTTATAGATCTAGTTCATAATCAATGGTACAAGAAAATCTAAAGCAAACATGTATATATTCATAGACAAAAATATAATGAAAGCAATGAAAACTCTCGGGTTAAATGCAAAAAAAACCCCTGTGATATAACTTTTTGCTAAAAACCCCCTGTGATCACGAAATAACCTAAAAAACCCCGTGTTCTTAAAAGTCTGTAAAAAGTCACTTTTTGTAAAAAAACGAGCATGTTTTTCACCTTTTTGACATGCTTATTTGTCATTTATACACTATCCAAACAATATAAAAGGCAAAATAGTATTATTTCACCCAAAAAACACATATTTCTTTCTATTTTTTTTTTTAACAAAAAGTGACTTTTTGTAGACTTTTAAAGAACACGGGGGGTTTTTAGGCTATTTCGTGATCACAGGGGATTTTTAGCAAAAACATTAGATCACAGAGGTTTTTTTTGCATTTAACCCAAATCTCTCTAATACAATTAGTTGATGATGAAATCAAGTTGGAAGCTTCAATTCCTTGCCCTTCCTCCTTCTTGTCCTCTAAAATATGATGTATATGGTTAGTTTTAGTCCCAAAAGGGCCTAAAAACCGAACCCCAAAGCTTTTTTCTCATTCCCCTTGAATTTGTATTTATAAGGCTAAAAAACAGGGGTTTCGACGCCCAAGCGTGCATCAATCCATGCACAGGCGTGGATCAATCCACGCACAGGCGTGGATGAAGTGGCGCTTGGGCGCCACAGTCAGAACTCAGTTGTTTTCTTGTATTTCAGCGCAACAATTGTGTTTACTTTATAACTTTCTCCACGGACCTCCTATTTGGATGATTCAAGTTGTCAAGTGAAGCTAACACAGAGATCTACAATTTTGTTGAAAAAAACTTCCTCAAATTCGGCCTCTAAATATACAGAAATTCTGTGTTTTCGTGCATTATTCCTCGATTCCAGTGATTTTCCACCTTTACTTAATAAGCACACAAATTAAACGCATATGTGGTATAAATCATGCATAAACCAATATCAATCACATAAATATGAGGCTCTAAAACATATAAATTTGCACCCTATAAATACCCTCAAACTTACCCATTGATCGTCCCCGAGCAATGATAAAGCATAGATATATGATCAATAAACATCAACCAAAGAGGGACAATTGCAAAAAAAAAAAAAAAAATGAAAAAGAATAACATCACTTTCGTGGAGTAAATGATTGCACTTAGCATGTGCAATAAGCCTTTAAACCTTTGAGTTACCTCAAAGGACGAGTTTTAGTCTCGTGACGGTTTGCATGCGATATACCCACAAAATCGAAGAATTTTCAACTCCGACTAACCAACACAAATCAATATGATTAATAATAAAGCAATGGCATGAATTCATCCTTTAAAGCTCAATATTAAATGTACACACATCAAACACTTGCTCATGTTACGCCTTAAACTTGAAATGACCATCCGAAGGGTGTAGTGATAATAAGTCTAAGGTATTATAGTCAAGTGGCATTCTTACCACTTTTCAGACATTAGTCCCATATCTATCAACTTTTGATTAGTCACAAGGCAAGAGAATCAAAGAAAACCTCATAGCCATTTCAATTTCATCACTTTATCCAATTTAGACTTTAAATTCATGAATCTTTCGACTAAATTCACTAGAGGCTAGACCATGTGCAATGTTTGGTTCCCTTAGCTTTCTATGACACCCTTGTAGCAAGCTTTAGGCCAATAACTCCCAATCTAGATGACTCTAGGGTATTAAGTGTAGAGATACTTCTACGGGCTTAATCATTCGAGTGTCAAAGGCCACAAAACAAAACTAGGTCCTTATTTCATTTTAACTTTAATTGGCTTGAGCTTAGCTCAAATTAGCATAATAGTACAGTCTATAGGCATGTTGCTTTTTACCCCCAATACATATTAGCCTGACTTTTTAAGTCATGCCAATTTTTCAACTTCATTCATTATTGTTAAGCATACAAAGTCAACTTCTCAACTCATAACACTTGTAAAAAATCGAGGTTAACATTTTCGGGAAAAAGTCTTTCAGTGTTTCAAAATGGTTATCCACTCAACTCCTCTACCCTCGACTCATTTGCGATTGTGAATCATCTAAGGACAATCTAATCTCATCTAGGGTCCCACGAGCAAGGTAAAGATATGTATAATCCATTAAAGTAACCTCATTTTCCAACTCCTCGTTATCCCTCACATTCACCTCCATGCATTGCTCCTCCAAAATCCCATAGGCGACACTCGATGTTAATAGCTCTAATTGATGCCCAGTCTCCTTTAACGCCTTAAGCATGTCATTCATTTCAAGGCGAAGCTTTCCAATGGTGTTGTCGAGTTGTTCCTCCGGGGTAGGAATTCTCTCTTGGCAATGTTGTGGAAAGAACCCTTGTGCATAACATGCTTCAATGACGCTTTGCAGCCACAATTGATTCTCCGGAATGGTCATACCTGGGAAATTGCAAGCCATTGCTAACTAGTCCTAAAATGAAAGACAAAAATAAAGTAAAAGTAGAAACTTGCAATAAAATCAAAAACTAAAATAAAATTTTCCCCGGCAACGGCGCCAAAAACTTGACACGCTAGAACCTCATGTGTTTGCACAGCAAGTGGACTGGTTGTGTGTAGTAATAAAGTGGACAATTAAGTCCGGATGTCGAACCACAGGGACTTGTATTTTAGTTTTAGAATTTGTAAATAAATGCTTAAAGTAAAGGTTGAAATGGAATGAACGTGCAAAGAACAAAAGTGAGAATAAACGATTGATTGAAACTTCAAGTGTTAAAGATGACTAAGGCGCATGTTAGGGCTCAATTTGATACAATATCTTTATAACGCGAGTTTTCGAATCATTAGACCTATATTACTATGGTGGAAAAACCCTTTTATAATTACTACCCGAGGTCTCGGCAATAATAATCCCATTATTAATTGACGGTCCCCAAAATATCTCTATTCGAGAATCTAACCAACAATCATGCATTCAAGCTCTAGAATTTCCCCAGATTAATCCATCTAACTGCATCCAGGAATCTTTATAGTTTGTCATTTAACGGGCAATTCCTCATTGTTTACGGATTATGTTGTCAATCTCATGCACCCTAGATCAATTTTCTCTCGAAATATTCACCTAGGCAATTTATCGAACACATGGTGATCAAGCACATGTAAGTAGAACAAATACAAATTCACAACACATAGCAACGCATGAATTGATTCAAACAAACAAATATTATATAGATACTTCACAAATAGGCCTTCACATGGCCTTAGTCTTATAGATCTAGTTCATAATCAATGGTACAAGAAAATCTAAAGCAACCATGTATATATTCATAGACAAATATATAATGAAAGCAATGAAAAACTCCCTAATACAATTGCTTAGTGATGAAATCAAGTTGGAAGCTTCAATTCCTTGCCCTTCCTCCTTCTTGTCCTCCAAAATATGATGTATATGGCTAGTTTTAGTCCCAAAAGGGCCTAAAAACAGAACCCAAAGCTTTTTTCTCATTCCCCTTGAATTTGCATTTATAAGGCTAAAAAACAGGGGTTCCGACGCCCAGGCGTGTGGATTGATCCATGCACAAGCGTGAATCAATCCACGCACAGGCGCGGATGAAGTGGCGCTGGGGCGCCACAGTCAGAACTCAGCCATTTTCTTGTATTTCAGTGCAGCAATTTTGTTTTCTTTATAAGTTTCTCCACGGACCTCTGATTTGGATGGTTCATGTTGCCAAGTGAAGCTAACATAGAGATCTACAACATTATTGAGGGAAACTTCCTCAAATTTGGCCTCTAAATATACAAAAATTTTGTGTTTTCCTGCGTTATTCCTCGATTGCAGTGATTTTCCACCTTTACTCAATAAACACACAAATTAAATGTATATGTGGTATAAATCATGCATAAACCAATATAAATTACATAAATATGAGGCTCTAAAACATATAAATTCGCACCCTATCATTCTTCAACCAGGGACGGATCCAAGAATGAACTCTTGGGTGGGGCGAATTACCATTAATGTAATTATTTTTGTCAATATTTATGAGTAAATCTTCAAACTTGTTTTAGTTCTAATAGATAAGTAAAAACAAGTAATACATGTAAAAAATATTAACTTTCAAATAAATTTATAGTAGCTTTAAAAAAGATTATCGATATTGTACACGGCGTCCACGCATGCTATAAAATTCATCTATAATTCATTTATTAACAATAAAATATTCTTTCAGTATTTTTCATTCTACTTGATTCTATCTCCTTTTAATTGGTTTCAGTATTTAGTTTTCCTTCTCAAAAATCCTTCTCATAAATGTAGAATAGATTTTTTTTAATGAAACGTAAAATGAATTATTTACAATCGGAGATGGTGGAGAAGATGCAATTGGGGCTGCTGGTGGCGATGGGTGCAGTGGTGATTTGGAAGATGGGCGGTGATGTGTCGAAGAAGATGAAGTTGCTGGGCCTTTTTCTTTTTTTATTTTTGATTTTTTTCTTATTTCTTATTCTTAATTCTTTTTTAACATAATTTGTTTTTTCTTTTTAGTGTAGCAAATTACAAGGGGGTGTGAGCAATTAAAAAAGGTAGGGGTAAATTTGTAATTAGGTCTAACTACAGGGAGTGAGGGCGTAATTTTTCGTAAGTATTTTGAATAATAATTGATGCATAAAATGATATAAATAATTACATGTATTTGTTGTATTTACGAAGGTTCATATCTAAGAATATACATAGGTCTAATAACAAATTATGTTAGATATAATGTTTTTTTGGAAAAATTATATAGATAAATTATATATTAGAATATTCATTTATCTTACAATTTATCAACTAAAATGTATTATTAATAATAATTTATACATACATACATATATATATATATATATTGCATCTTGTAGAAACTCATTAAATACAAAAATATATTTGTTTTGAAATGTTTATATGTATTTGTAATTTTAATATATTTATTAAAAAATTGTTAAAGTTATGTATTTATGTCAAAAAGAAAATCATTTTGGGGAAGAATATTGATAAGTCATAGACTGAAATGTTGGGAAATATACGTATATATAGCCTGACCAAGCACAGCGAAAAATCAAAATTTTAGTTTCTAGGATTTAAACATTCGAGTTTATTAATCCTACGGGTAAGCTTATCACGTATCATAGGCTTGCGCATCTCTACACTAGTTATTTAAAACTTAAATAAAGAAGATCGTACCTTATTCGATTTTTCGTAAAAATCGAAGAGTTTCTTCTTCCTTAACGTAATCTCCCTAGCTTGCTCCTTGTTGCTTGAATCAACCGACTCCTTCTTTTCTTTGATAAAGATTGTGAATTCCTTTACCAAAATCCACCCTTTGATCGGATTCTTGATTCACTTCAGAGACCCAAGTGTTTCTCCTTTAAAGTTGATCCATACCTCGGATACCCACTGGTTGATAATCTTTAGCTAGGTTGATTTATAAACGTTTATTCTAACTCTAAGGAACAGTGTATGGGATTAAGTTGAAAGTAGAAATTACTTCTCGAAGTATTTTTGGAAGAATCCTTGAATTCAAGATCTTGATGAATAATAAAAAACTCAAGAACTTGTATGTGGAGAGAGATAAATGATTTTCTATGCTAGAGGAACGAAAATTTTGGCTTGTGAAGCTATGAAAATTTCTTTCTCTACATGTCATATATATAGGACTAGGTTCTTGCAATTCTTTCCCATGTAGAACTCTTCTATATATTAAATCTTTTTCATGTAGGAATAGAAGACTAATTAATTCTCAAATATAGCTCTTCTATTTTAATTAGTTTTCTTTCTCTCTAAGAAATCTTATTTCCTTCTGGAAGAAAATTAATTAAACTCTTTAATTATTTTCCTCCACCAAGTTTTTGACCAAGGCTTAATAAAATAATCTTTTAATAATTAATCCAACATACTAGATTAATTAAAAGTCACTTCCAATTAATTAAATAATTTCTAGACTTTTACCAAACATCATTTGGAATTAACTAAATATTCATCCAACTATTGAATAAATGAAAAGTCTTCATTAATTAATCTAAACAATAAATATATTAACTCAACTACTTTGAATTAAATTTTCTTAGCAAAGAAATGGATTTGTCCGAGTATTGTGTGTGACCCTTTAGGTTCACCAACATACTAGTAATGGGTTCATAACCTTTATGATTTAATTTGGACAATTAAATTGTCTCGATTAATTAAACACTTTTAATTAACCATCTTATTATTTAATCTACATTAAATATAAGATACCCATAAATCAAAAAAAAGTTTCTAGCTACTTATCTTGAAGAATTAGATGTAGGCGATTCAAAGTGAGCCTTTCCAATCGCGGATTCCATGCAATAGAGGTTCTTCCATCAACTAATTTCCCAATTGAATTAAGAATTGAGGAATCTTATTGGTCCAGATCCTTGTAAATTCAATCTTAATAATTCAAATGTGTTTGACTAGTGATTAATTAATTCAAGAAATTCATTTCTTAATTAATTACTTACTTGCCTTGGCCAAGGACTAACTCAGTCTAACCACTTTGAATATTATAGAAAATTCACTTGTTCATCTAGACAAGTGATGGATCCTTTATTGTCAACACCAACCTCCATATACGAGCCACTGCACCCAATCACCAATCCATACGTGTCCTTGTAAAAGAACTGACACAGGAGTCAAAGTGCAGTGAGTCAATATACAAGATTACTGTGATGACTCAAGTCAAAGAATTAATCTTGCACTATTGTGACTAAGAAACTCCTAATTCGACATATATAGAAATAATTCCAATTTAGGAAGTTTCAGTTAGGGTAATCAGTGAACTTGTTCTCAACAAGCACCCGCATATGTGCATTTATGTTAACTACACTAATGTCTATAAAACGAGACATTCTCTAATTAAGAGTGTGCATCATAGGCACAAGTCTATCCGAATTATCAATATCATATCTTGACAATTCTATGACTATGACAATATTTAGAATCACAGCCTTAGAGACGTTTTTTATGATATCCATCCAATGAGATATCAAGCCCTATAGCTATGTGTGAATTCTAGGGACTTCATCATAAAATTATAAAAATATAAAGATAAGATAAATAAATGTGTTTTATTAATATAATGTGAAACAAAATTGTTTATTATAAGAATAGATAAAGAAAGCTTATTGTGGATTGGCTCATAGGGCACTATTCGAACAATCTCCCACTTGCACTAGAGCCAATCTCCTTGGTATCTAACCCATCTACTCAAGTTCCCTTCTAATACTTTACGAGACAAGGGCTTGGTTAGTGGATCCGCTATGTTCTCCGTTGTGTCGACTCTTTTTGTGCATACGTCACCTCTACCAACAATCTCTCGGATCAGATGGTATCGCCTCTCTATGTGTTTGGATCTTTGATGAGACCTTGGCTCCTTTGCTTGAGCATTGGCACCATTATTGTCACAATACAGAGGTACTGGATCGACAATGCTAGCGACTGCACCCAACCCTTGGATGAAGTTCCTAATCCAAACAGCTTCCTTTGTTGCATCACATGCAGCTATGTATTCAGCCTCAGTTGTTGAATCCGCATTAGTTTTCTGTTTGGAACTCTTCCAACTTACTGCTCCACCATTGAGGGTGAATACAAACCCCGACATTGATTTCAAATCATCCACCTCAGATTAGAAATTAGAGTTAGTGAACCCTTCTAGTTTCAATTCTCCATTGCCGTATATCAAAAACAAATCCTTAGTCCTTCTCAAGTACTTGAGGATTATTTTCACGGCTACCCAGTGCAACTCACCTGGGTCGGACTGAAAATGACTCACTACACTTAATTCATGAGCCACATCAGGCCTTGTACATAACATTGCATACATAATACTTCTTATAGCAGAAGCATATGGTTTACGAGCCATCCTATCTTGTTCTTGGGATGTCGAAGGACACCTGGATTGAGAATACCGGATCCCATGACTCATAGGCAAGAATCATTTCTTTGATTCCTCCATGCTAAACCTCTTTAGCATTTTGTCTAAGTACATTAACTGAGACAAACCTATCATCTTTCTTGATCTATCTCCATAATTTTGATTCCTAAGATGTATGACGCATCTCCTAAGTCTTTCATGGAGAATTTGGTGGATAACCACACTTTAGTCGATTGCATCATTCCTACATCAATATAGAGTACTAAGAATATCACTGCACTCCTACTGATTTTCTTGTACACACATGGTTCATCTTCATTTTTAATAAAACCTTACATCCTTATAGTTTCATCAAAACATATGTTCCAACTTCGGGATGCTTGCTTTAGTCCATAAATGGACTTTTGGAGTTTGCAAGCCTTTTGCTCACTTCCACTAGATATGAAACCTTTTGGTTATTTCATATAAATCTTTTCCTCTATATTTCCATTGAGGAAGGCGGTTTTCACATCCATCTCCCATATTTCATAATCATAATGAGCAGATATTGCAAGCAGAATCCTAATGGATTTAAGCATTGCTACTGGCGAAAAGGTTTCTTCATAGTCAATACCCTCTCTTTAAGTGTATCCTTTTGCCACTAGACTAGCTTTTATAGGTCACTACCTCTCCGTTTGCTCCAAGCTTTTGCTTATAGATCCACTTACAACCAATTGGTACTATACCCTCTGGTGGATCTACCAAGGTCCATACCTTGTTGGAGTACATGGAGTCCATTTCAAATTCCATAGCACTTTGCCACTTCCCCGAATCAATATCACATATTGCTTCTTTGTAGCTTCTTGGATCTTCATCCACTTGAAGCTCCTCTTTATTACTTTCTAGTAATAGACCATACCTCTCAGGTGGCCCTTGGATCCTTTCGAATCTTCTCGGAGGTTGTGTGTTAGATATTTTAGTGTTTTCTTATGTTTGTGTTTTCAAAGTTTGTGAGATAATTTGCGGTTCTTAAACTTCTTCAAGTTCTAGGATCTCACCCTTTGTATCTAATAGAAACTCCTTCTCTAAGAAGATGGCATTCCTTGAAACAAACACCTTTTGTTCTGATGGATCATAGAAGTAGTACCCCGCAGTTTCTTTAGGGTACCCCACAAATTTACATAAGCTAGACTTAGACTCTAACTTATCTCCCACTAGCCTTTTGACATAGGCTGAACAACCCCATACTCGAAGATGTTTATATGAGGCCGGTTTACCACGCCATAACTCATAAGGCGTTTTGGGCACTGATTTGGAAGACAATCTATTTAATAGATAAGTCGCAGTTTCTAAGGCATAACCCCAGAAAGATGGAGAAATTTCAGTGAAACTCATCATAGAATGGACCATATTCAATAAAGTCCTATTTTTTTGCTCAGACACCCCATTCAATTGTGGTGTTCTAGGCAGAGTCCACTGAGAGAGAATCTCATTCTCTTTAAGATAACTAAGGAATTCATCACTTAAATATTCTCCTCCCCGATTAGATCGAAGAGTCTTAATACTATGACTTAGTTATTTTTCTACTCCATTCCTAAACTCTGTGAACTTTTCAAAAGCTTCAAATTTGTGTTTCATAAGGTATACATATCCGTACCATGAATAATCATATGTAAAAGTACTGAAATAAGTATACCTTCCTTTAGTACTTATACTAAAAAGACCACAAACATCCGAGTGGATCAAATTCAAAGGGTGGGTGGCACGTTCTACTTGTACTACAAAAGGTGACTTGGGTCATTTTTCCTTTAAGCCAAGATTCAAAAGTAGGCATGGTTTCCTCTTCCTTAAGGTCGAGTACACCTTTCTTTGCTAATTTGTGCATTATTTCTTTGGAAATATGTCCTAGTCTAGCATGCCACATTAGTATACCATTTAAGTTATCTTGTTTTCTTTTGTTAAAATGTTGAATGTGAAAGACATAATTAATTGGTTGAACAGTGTATAAACAATTCATCAAAGTACTAGTAAAAAGTAAAGAACAATTTTTAATAATGGAATACTTTACATCTTTTATTAAAAACTCAAAACCCTCTCCATCTAAAACAGGAATGGAGATGATGTTCCTTATTATACTAGAAACGTAAAGACAATTATTTAAAACTATTCTAATGTCGTCGCCTAATGCCAGGTTGACCGTCCCTATCGCTGTGGCAGCAACTTTTGCTCTACTGCCAAGTTTCAGAACGATCTCATCCTTTCCTAGCGTCCTACTTCTTGTCATCGCCTGCAAATTATTGCAAAGATGTGATGCACAACCGATATCTAATACCCAAGAAATATCGTTAACAGACAAGTTAACTTCAATATAAAACATACCCTTGGTCGAACCTAGGGTCGGAAGGTACTCCTTGCAGTTCCTCTTCCTATGCTCTGGTTTACAGCAGTGGAAACACTTACCCTTATCCATATCCGCTTTAACTTTCTTGACCCCACCTTTAGCTTTTAGCTTCTTATTCTTTTGGGAACTCTTTCCTTTCCCTTTCTTTGGCTTCTTAGCTTTAGAATGGGCAGAACTCACAAGTAAGACTGGTTTATCCTTCTTGATGGTGGCTTCTGCAGTCCTTAACATGCTTAACAAGTTAGGCAAGGTCGCTTCCAGACTGTTCATGTTAAAGTTGACCACAAAATCAAATGAGCTTGGCAAGGTTGAAGTACTAAGTCCACTGAGAGTTCATTGTCTAGAAAAATGTCAAGACTTGCGAGCTTCTCAATGAGCTCAATCATCTTAAGCACGTGTTCTTGGACATTTGACCCCTCAGCCATACGAGCTCTAAAAAGCTCTTTAGACACTATGTACCTTTCCCTCCTGGACTTTTCACCATACAACTCTTGTAAGTGTTTGAAAATATCAGCAGCACTTGCCATATTTTCGTGTTGCTTTTGTAACTCATTCGACATTGATGCAAGCATCGTTCACTTTGCTTGGAGGTCATCGTTTATCCATTTCTTATGGGTTTCGATTTCCTCCTCCTCAGCACCCTCGCGCAGAGTCGAGAGGGGTGCATCAGTCAAGACATAGGCTCTATTCTCAGAGTTGAGCACTATCTTAAGGTTTCTAAGCCAATCAGAATAGTTGGGTCCAGAGAGTTTGTTTGTGTCGAGAATTGTGGAAAGCGGGTTCTTAGCCATTTTAGATATCTAGTTATCAACAAATTAAAGCAAAGCGAAGATTAAGAAGATGTTTAATCCATTATGTGTAGATATGATTTTAAGGTCTTTTAATCATAAACTACCTCCCACTATTTAATTCAAATTCAATAACCCTCATTAAAGAATTCGAGAAAAATAATTTTTCTTAGTGAGTTTGAAGTCCAATTTAATTATTACATACTCCAATTTTATGGACACATACATAATAATTAAATAGGTAAACAACACTTGTCAATTACATCTCTATGTAACCCTCAATTATTTTACCACATGTTTCACATGAACCTCAATTTTATGCGCCCCCATGTTACTCCTATGTTAAGTTAGACCCATCAAACCTACATGTAAATAATCCACCCAAAAAGTTCCACTTGCTATGGTCAACTTAGAGGATAAATTACCCATGTACATCTCTATGCTTAGTAATAATCACGGCTTTCTCATTATAAAGAGTCCCACTTGCAATGGTCGACTAATCTACATAAGTAGCACCGACATGCTATTACTTTTGATGGTAGGCATGGAATATTAAACTCCGTTTAATTTTATCCCATATTAACTTAAAATTAAAATCAGTAGGATTTTATAAACTTATCAATAAGTAAGGAATTTTTAGTATATTATGAAAGGGTCTCATCGTTTCGATTATCATATCTAAGTCTCTATCCTAACCCTGCCCAACAACACAAGAAAAGGATATAAAAGATAAGCATAATCTTATACAAACATGCATCTTATACATAGAATCGTGCATCTCATACATAAATCATGCATATCCTAAAATCAGGCATCACATACATAAAATCATGCATCTCATACATAAAATAACATTGATATTTTGGGTCATATCTAAATTGATCCTATCTAGAGCCATCAAGGATCGAATGCCGGCAAGGCAAATAAAATAAATAAATAAAAAATGGAAAGTAAACATGCTTTTACAATCTTAATGGCCTTAAAATTCCATCATGCATATCAACTTACGAAAGCATATGTAAATTTTTCATTTACCCTATATTCCTCATAAATTAAATTAATTCGGAATTTCTCAATAAAATTTGATTTTTTCAAAAATAAATAATTTAAAACACCTTCTAAATAAAATAAAATTTTAAAAAAATTTGACACATGAAAATGGGTCGGTGACTCGTTACTTTACACGATCATGTATAGATTCCAAAGCTATTCTCCTATCGCATAAAAAAACACTGCTGCCTCAAATCATCACCTTTCGGTCAAACCCTTCAATTAATGCATTGACCGGAAAAAAAAAGGTTTCAAAACCATTCTGCTGCACACCAAATAATGAAACAGAATCCTATTCTAATTCTTCTTACATGATGCTGATAGGTTTTCAACCATCCAATGGAAAAAAAACCCATCTATTGAAATACAATAATTATGTGTATGTTTCATGCACGAATTGAATGATTGATTGGCTGCCATGCAATTCAAAATTACACAGCCAACGATATTTCTATCACTCTCCATATGTCACAAGTGCACACACACATGTACTTGATTGTGCTACATGGATGGGTTACCTACACTTTCAATTCCAAATTGCAAAGGAATTTCCCATGCACGTGCACGCACAAGCCATTAAAAATTGGAAATAAAAAGTTTTTATGAAAATCCCCAAACCAATTAAATTCATGAATTTAATAATTTTAAACGTGGATCACATGTAACGACTAAAATTAAATGGATCATGCATAATGATGCGCGAACCTTAGGCTCTGATACCACGTTGGGAAATATACGTATATATAGCACGACTAAGCACAACCAAAAATTAAAATTTTAGTTTCTAAGATTTAAACATGCGAGTTTATTAATCCTACGGGCTTATCACGTATCATAGACTTGCACATCTCTACACTAGTTATTTAAAACTTAAATAAAGAAGATCTTACCTTATTCGATTTTTCGTAAAAATCGAAGAGCTTCTTCTTCCTTAACAAGCTCCCAAGCTTGCTCCTTGTTGCTTGAATCAACCGACTCCTTCTTTTCTTTGATGAAGATTGCAAATTCCTCCACCAAAATTCACCCTTTGATCGGATTCTTGATTCACTTCAGAGACCCAAGTGTTTCTCCTCTAATGTTGATCCACACCTCGGATACCCACTCGTTTATAATCTTTAGTTAGGTTGATTTATAAACATTTATTCTAACTCTAAGAAACAATGTATGGGATTAAGGTGAAAGTAGAAATTATTTCTCTAAGTATTTTTGGAAGAATTCTTGAATTCAAGATCTTGTATGTGGAGAGAGATAAACGATTTTCTATGCTAGAGGAACGAAATTTTTTGGCTTGTGAAGCTATGAAAATTTCGTTCTCTACATGTCCCATATATAGGACTAGGTTCTTGCAATTCTTTCCCATGTAGAATTCTTCTACATTAAATCTTTTTCATGTGGGAATAGAATACTAATTAATTCCCAAATAGAATTCTTCTATTTTAATTAGTTTTCTTTCTCTCTAAGAAATCTTATTTCCTTCTAGAAGAAAATTAATTAAACTCTTTAATTGTTTCCCTCCACCAAATTTTTGACCAAGGCTTAATAAAATAGTCTTTTAATAATTAATCCACCATACTAGATTAATTAAAAGTCACTTCCA
Organism: Buddleja alternifolia; assembly: GCA_019426215.1. NCBI lineage: Eukaryota > Viridiplantae > Streptophyta > Magnoliopsida > Lamiales > Scrophulariaceae > Buddleja > Buddleja alternifolia. The sequence continues at coordinate 32,114,190 of CM033398.1, forward strand.
ATTAATTAAATGCTTTCTAGACTTTTACCAAACATCATTTGGACTTAATTAAATATTCATCCAACTATTGAATAAATAAAAAGTCTTAATTAATTAATATATTAACTCAACTACTTTGAATTAAATTTCCTTAGCTAATTAAATAGATTTGTCCGAGTATTATGTGTGATCCTTTAGGTTCACCAACATACTAGTAATGGATTCATAACCTTCATGATTTAATTTGGACAATTAAATTATCTCAATTAATTAAACATTTTTAATTAACCATCTTATTATTTAATCTCCATTAAATATAAGATACCCATAAATCAAAGAAAAATTTCTAGCTACTTATCTTGAAGACCTAGATGTGGGCGATTCAAAGTGAACCTTTCCAATCGCGCATTCCATGCAAGTGAGATTCTTCCATCAACTAATTTTCCAATTGAATTAAGGATCGAGGAATCTTATTGGTCGAGATCCTTGTAAATTCAATCTTAATAATTCAAATGTATTTGACTAGTGATTAATTAATTCAAGAAACTCATTTCTTAATTAATTACTTACTTGCCTTGGCCAAGGACTAACTCAGTCTAACCACTTTGAATATTATAGGAAATTCACTTGTTTATCTAGACAAATGATGGATCTTTGTTGTCAACACCAACCTCCATATACGAGCCACTACACCCAATTACCAATCCATATGTGTCCTTGTACAAGAATTGACACATGAGTCAAAGTGCAGTGAGTCAATATACAAGATTATTTTGATGACTCAAGTCAAAGAATTAATCTTGCACTATCGTGATTAAGAAACTCCTAATTCGACATATACAGAAATAATTCCAATTTAGAAAATTTCAGTTAGGGTAATCACCCTTGTATGTGCATTTATGTCAACTACACTAGTGTTTATAAAATGAGACATTCTCTAATTAAGAGTGTGTATCATAGGCACAAGTCTATCCGAATTATCAATATCTCATCTTGACAATTCTAGGACTTGGACAATATTTAGAAATCGCAACCTTAGAGACTTGCTTTATGATATTCATCCAATGAGATATCACGCCCCATAGCTAAGTGTGAATTTTAGGGATTTCATCATACAGTTATAACAATATAAACATAAGATGAAGAAATGCATTTTATTAATATAATGCAAAACGAAATTGTTTATTACAAGAATAGATAAAGAAAGTCTATCTAGGATTGACTCGCAGGGTACTATTCTAACATGAAATACTCTTATAAGTAACTAAACTAAACTAAACCTAATCAAAACAAGTTATGGGATTTGTTGCAGCAATGGAAGTGCTAAATTTTAGCTCAAAGTCATGAGTTAAAAGCTTCTCAATAGCAAAATTTTTTAACTTTGTCCAATTGGCTGCCATGTCATTAATTTATTGTCTAGTTGGAAGCCACATTATCCATTTACTCTCCAAATCTGAAAAAACTCCAAATTTTGGTGTCACATTGATAAGTGTTTTATATGTCTAGCAATCCGTCTAACTCTTATGTTTTTATTTGATTTTTAATGATAATTGCTCGTCTAAAGTCTCAATTTTGTCTTTTAAGATATTTGGAGATGTTGTCGAGAAAAGTTATGAAATTGGATGAGATTGAGATGACCAAATGAAGTTGAGAAGTTTGAGAGCAACCAACAAGGTGTCGCGAGTCACGAGTAAGCATCGTAGCATGTGCCGGCACCTTGTCGTCGCATCGCAACCTCAAATGACTCGCAAGCATCGTAGCATGTGCCGGCACCTTGTCGTCGCATCGCCGCCTCAATTTTTTGAGGCTGCAACATGGTTTCGGGGTCTAGTCCTATAAATGGGTTTTAGACCTGTTTTAGGTCATGGTTTTTAGCGAATTTTATTCTCTTTTGAATGTTTACACCATTTGAGAATAATTTAGCTTTGAAGATGTGTTTTAGAGGCTAAATCCCTCGATCGGGCAATTGTAATTCAAAATCATCATCTTTTGTGAGATTATTATTCTTAATCTACTTTTTTAATTTAGTATGCGATTTCTTGTTTACATTGTTAGTGTTTGATGAAATGCTTGACTTAGATGTAAACTTAGTTCTGGTAATCCCATTGATCTATGTCTAGTTAAGGTAAAATGACTATTAATTAGGGCCCTAATTAGTAGAAATTGGAGATTAATTTTGGTGATTCTATGATATTAGGTACTTAGGGGAAAATCAATATCATTAGGTTTTATTCTGTTACACTAGTACAGAAAAGGCCTGTTACAGCGGTTTTTTTTTGCCAATTACAGCGGTTTTTAACCGCTGTAATTGGTTCAGGCCAATTACAGCGGTTAAAAACCGCTATAATAGATACATATTACAGCGGTTATTTTTATAACCGCTGTAATAGGTATACCCTATTACAGCGGTTATACAAATAACCGCTATAAAAAAAAAAAAAAAAAAAAAAAATTTAAGGGGCCTATTACAGCGGTTTAGGAAAAAACCGCTGTAATAGTGTAGCCTATTACAGCGGTTGTTTCCAAAACCGCTGTAATAGTGCCCTGAAATTAAAAAAAAAAAATTTTTTTGACCGTGTTGGAATGACACGAAATTCGCACGGTCATTGCGAAACGGCATTCCGAACAAAACGCAAGACAAAGTCTTGCGATCTCTTGATTTTAGCCATCCGAGATCGTTTAAGGCCTCAAATACGCATTTTATTATAAAAATACGTATTTTTGTAATAACACGCATATTTGAGGCCTTAAACGATCTCGGATGGCTAAAATCACGAGAGCGCAAGACAAAGCTTGCGTTTCGTTCGGAATGTCGTTTCGCTATGATCGTACGAATTTCGTGTCATTCCGACATGGTCAAATTATAAACGAAAAATATTTTCGTAAATACACAAATATACATACACATACACAAATATACATATGCACCCACATATACACAAAATAAATATACTCACACATACACAAATATACATACACCCATATATATAGGTGGTGTCGGCGGCGTTGATGGAGGTGGTAGTGTCGACGACGTTAGTGAGAGAGAAAGAGAGAGGAGGGAGAGAGGAGAGAGAGAGAGAGAGGAGTGAGAGATAAAGAGGAAATGAAGAAGATGAAATTTGAAATTTTAAATGAAGAAGAGAAAGAGGAGTGAGAGATATAAAGAGGATTTTTATTTTCGGTCAAAGCCTATTATAGCGGTTCTTTGAATAACCGCTGTAATAGGTCCGGAAAGTTTTGGGCGGGAAAAATGGGGGGGAATTTTTTTTAAATATTTTGACCTATTACAGCGGTTCTTCAAAAAACCGCTGTAATAGGTCTTTGATTTTATTTTTTTAGGTCCGAAAAATTTTGGGCGGGAAAATTGGGGGGGAATTTTTTTTTAAATTTTTTGACCTGTTACAGCGGTTCGGTAGAGAACCGCTGTAACAGGGAACCGGTTACAGCGGTTCGCTATTGAACCGCTGTAACGGGTTCCCTGTTACAGCGGTTCGCTACCGAACCGCTGTAACAGGTCAAAAATTTAAAACAAAATTCCCCCCCAATATTCCCGCCCAAAATTTTTCGGAGTAAAAAAAAAAACTTTTTATAGCGGTTCGGAACCGAACCACTATAACTGGGCTAAAAAGTTTTTTTTTTTACTCCGAAAATTTTTGGGCGGGAAAATTTGGGGGGAATTTTTTTAAATTTTTTTTTTTTTTTTGAAAATATACCTATTACAGCGGTTCTGAAAGTAATAGGTCGGATGCTATTACCGCGGTTCTGAAAAGAACCGCTGTAATAAGTATATTTTCAAAAAAAAAAAAAAATTTAAATTTTTTTTTTTACTATTACAGCGGTTCACGTAAGAACCGCTGTAAAAGGTTCCTCCGTTCAGCGGTTTTCAAAAAACCGCTGTAATAGGTGCGCTGTAATAGACCATTTTTGTAGTAGTGTTACTTGGATTAACACTTGATGTCAAGTCTTTTTTAGCTATATATTAATGTTTTTCCTTTGGTTAATCCCTATCTCGAGATGAGTTTTAGTAGTTAAGATTTGACAATTTATACACTTAAGGAAAGAGCAAGAGATCCATATGCTATCATTGGGTATTTTAGTTGGCTACTCTATTAGGGTTAATCTTGTGTATCAATAATCAAATTGAGAAGATGATGGTAATTACATTTGACCGGGTTTTTACTCTTATCGTTTAATTCCTCAGATAATTATTTTTCTCATTTTCGATTGCATTTAGTTATCATATAATTGCAACCAACCCTTATTTTTAAAATTGCATTTTGCCCCCTGAACTATACAAAATGTGTTAACCACCCCCTAAATATTATTTCACTTAATATTCCAGGTGGTAAGTGCTCATTAATATTTGTTTAGGGGGGTTTTTAAAACATCTTGTATAGTTCAGGAGGCAAAATGCAATTTTAAAAATGCAAAATAAGGTATGGGATTAATGTTGCTTAAAAATAGGACTAACATTACCAACTTTTTCAATTTTTTGGGATGTTTTTTAAAATTTCGTAAAGTGTGGGACTAAAACTAGAATGACGAGATCCTATAGGACTAAAATTAGAATTTTGCCTTTAGGTGTACGACGACACACAACACACATGCATTGCACTTGACAATTTCTGATCAATTTTATATTTGGAGCCAAATTTGTACTCAATGTGCATTTTTTGTATCATTATTATATTCAAATGTCCATCCATATATTAAAGTACAAAATGATGAACATGCAAAGTTATGGTACCAATAATGCAATTTTGACCTCCATTGTCAATAGTCACACTAAAATTTGATGCAGATGGCTGGAAAAGCGGGAGAATATCAGATTGGCAAACCTTTTTTTTCTTTTTATATCTACATAATAAAATAATATATGAGTTAAATAACCACCATTACAAAAAATGGATACAAGAATAAACTATTCCCCTGCATATTTTCAGCGTTTCTAATAAATGCCGGTTGAGTATGTGAGGTAGAAGAGCTAGTGTAAGGCTTCCACGGCATAATAATATATGAAATATGATAATAAAATTAATGAAAGTAAAAAGAAAAGAAAAACCATCTCCACTGAAGTTTCTTCACCATTTGCTCTTGGAATCTGTAATGCTAAGTTGCATTAAAAGATGATTTAACATGTTTACCCATTTGGCATGCATCACATAAGCGATTTTTCTGAAAGGAATTCTTAGATAATCCCTCTACAAGATTTAGTGATATTAATTTAGAAATTGCCTTAAAGTTGAGGTGATTCATTTTTCTATACCATAACCAACCCAATTCATTTTGACTTTTAGCGACAAAACATGTACGATTGTTATCGATTGTTGAACCCCAATCTACCAAATAAACATTATGTGTTCTTTTTTCTTTTAATTTAGTAGATTCAGGCTTTGCGTCGTTAATATAGCAATAGTCACTAGAAAATTTAACTTCAAAGCCTTTATCACAAAATTGACTAATGCTCAATAAATTATGCTTAAGACCCTCAACATATAGTATACGTCACTTATCATGACGTTCCCCCTATGCATGATACCTATACCTTTGGTTTTACCTTTGGAGTTGTCACCGTATATGACTTGAGGACCATTGGTTGCACGATAATTGATCAAAAGATCCTTTGAGCTTGTTATGTGCCTTGACGATCCACTATCGATGTACCAAATTGATGTATCGGAGCTGGCTCTAGGTACCTGCATTCAAAGGGCAATTCTAATTCTTATTAGGTACTCATTGTGACTCGGGTCCTTTAACATAAGTAGCATTAGTCTGAATTAAAATTTTGAAACCCATATTTGCCTAGTCTTCATTGTGGGAAGATCGTCCTTTTTGGGTTTCGGTTTGTGTTGTGTGTGCTTTTTAGGTGTATAGTAATATCCTTGATCATATTTATAATCATAATTGTAATCATAATCAACATAATACAGATAATATGACCTTGATCTTTGTGGATATTGACGCTGGTATTTTCTTGGCACTGGCTTAGGGTGCACCTTAGGCACTTGACGCTTAGCGTTTGATTTACACTTGCAAGGTTTCTCCTTAGCCTTTTGAGCGTTTGGATAAACCTTCTTATGTGAATCATTCACTTTCTTCTTTCCCTTGCTTGAGTCAGCTTTAGCTTTCTCATTTGACCTCGTACCATTGTCCTTTCGTTCATTCAACGTTTGGATGTTTGAACTTTTCTCAACAAAGGCTACACCTTATCCTTTGTTGGTTGTCGTAACCTTAGACATTTTTTATTTATTACCAAATTTATCACAACCTAAACCGTTCTATTCACCAAAAAGTCTGGTTACCTTAGTCACATTGTCTAGCTTTCTTGAAGCTTATGACAATGATGAGACGAGTTGCTCTGATTTAGCAAGTATAGCGATCAGCTCAGCTTCTCTCTTGACTACCATATCGAGATCACTTTCCAACTGAGCGATCTTAGTTTCAAGCGATTGGTTCTTCTCAATACATTGTTGCTGAACTAGAAACTCGGATTTGAGCGTCACATTTTCACTTTAATTGCTGAGATTCCATCACTGTATTCTTGATATAGTCTGGCGGTACCTTGGCAATCTTTATAATATTCATTGACTTTGTCAAGTAATTCTTCATAAGAAAGGGATGAGATAGTTCAGTGGATACCTCAGGTAGTGAGTCTTCAGACGCTTCTTCGTCTATCGCCATTAGACAAATTAGCCTTGAGTCACTAGAAGGCTCATCATCACTGCTTTCTTCAGAAGATTCCAGATCCTCTTCAGGTGTGGAGAATGGTTCATATTCCGCTAGCAAACCTTGTTGATGAAGGTTGCTCCTGAATTGGTTCTATCCATATGATCTTGCGTTGGGGGCTTAGATACATTTGGATAAGGGTAATTTACCTGGTAGTGCCCTGGTTACCTGCAATTATAATAAAGGTTAGTTCTCATTTTTTGTTCAGTTATTAACCTTTTGCAAATCACTGGCGCTGAGAGATTCTGATTTTGATTTGGAGACGGAGGCGCTTGATATGGAATTGGTGCTCGAGGTTGTGGTGCATAATACACTGGCACTTGATACTGAGGCATTTGTGCAGGGGAAGGGGTTTGAAATGAAGTTTGTCCGTTTGAATTTCTCTTGTCATATCTCAAAATTTTCTTAAATTTCTTAACCAGTAAAGCCATTTCCTTTTCCTCATTTGATTCAAGTGCTTTAACCTCACTTGTAGCTTTATCCTTACTCTTAGTAGTTTCAATTAAAGCTCCGGATTCAATCGTTGAAGTCGATGTATCGCTGACTTCTCCCAATTCAAACTCGAAAGCCCTTAGCTCCGAAATGGAAACTCTAGAATCATAATACCCAACATCTGAGATTCTCTCATCGCAACAGTCTTCATCAGATATTTTCTTGGAAGACTTTTTAAAAATCTTGTTGACCATTTCCTTATTGGTCAACTCCTTGTTCAATGATGCTAACTCTGTAATAAGCAATGTGATCCTCACATCTATCATCTCGCTGGGCTGCATCTTAAAATGCTTAAATTTCTACATGCCATGGAGAGCTTGTTCTCTCTCATCTATGCAGATCCTTCACACACAGTGGCCAATTTTTCCCATATTTCTTTTGAAGTTTTGCAAAGCTTGATTTTGTTGAACAATCCCTCATTATCTATCAACATTGAGTAGAGAGGGCTTGTCCAACATTATCCAGATTCACTCTTCTTCGATCATCTGGCATCCATTCTGCTTTCGACTTCTCGACATAACCATCCGGAGTCGCTTCAGTCGCTCCAGGGGGTCGAGTTACAACTTTCATAATCTGAATGGAGCCATCAGTAATAACATCACACATTTCGTTATCACATGAGCATAAATATGTAAATACTATAAGTTTCCATGAATTATAGTTTGACTAAATCAACTTCAGCATCTTAGTGAAAGCCATGATATGTGATTTCTCAAATAAAAAATGACTAAGTTTTGAAAAATGGATTTAAACAAGCAGTTATGCTCGGAGATACTTCGGTTTCTACTTCAACCGCTCTGATGCCACTTGGTGGTCCCAAGTGACATACAAAGGGGTCTAGAAGGAGGGGGGTTAAATAGACCTTGGAGTCTTTTTTTTATATATACTTCAAAAATTTATACCACTTTAAAGATTTGAACGCTTAGAAAACAAAGCACTAGGTCAAGTGCTAGAGATAAGATAACTTAGAATTAGCATTCTGTTTAGCCAATTAGTCGCTTACTGATTTTAATGCCTTTGAAGATATAATGCAAATGATAAAGTAAAGAACTAAAACAGTAATGTAAATCACTCGGAGGAAATTCTCTAAAATGATTATTGAAGAATCACATAGAGACTTCTACAAAGTAGAGGATGAAAGGAAGTTAATCTTGAGCTCCTTGATCACACAGACTTCTGCTCCACTTAAAATCTTCTTCAACAAACTTCTCTCACTCAGAAGTAAGGCTTGCTAATATCAACAACTTTCTCACACAGATGAAAGAGGTTGAGGGTTTCTCACAGGGTTTGTTTGATTTTGAGAAGTTCAAACAACTTGAGATATCTCAATAATAGTGTAGGGTTCTTCTTTGAAGACGTTTGAGATATCAGTGACTTCTTTGGAATATTTGAAAAGCTTGGAGGATTTTTAGATATGGAGTTTTGCAAGCTTTTCTTGTGTATGATTTCAGCAAAGTTTTTGACCTATTTCTTGTGTATGTGCGTATGTATTTAAGGTTTGCTGAAGGGCACTATTTATAGACATTTCTTAGGATTTGTCGGTTGGACACATGTAGGCGAGTATCTTTCACAATATAGCGAGTGAGTAGTCCTTTTTTCTGACATTCCTGAAATTCTACTGCACCGATTAGATGTGGCAAGTTTGAACTCTGAAACACTGACAATCTTAGCCAATAGGGTTGCTTGTTCCTTATGCAATTCGTCCTTATCATATTTAATGCTCTTATCAAACATTTAATACATTTGAATTTATTTTCCGTTGGAAATAAATGCCCGTTGATGATTGCATTTAAGTCCTTAATGACTTCAAAATTTATTTCAGGTGAATCTGATCATTTGATCGCTTGATTCATAACTCCTGAAATGTCCTTAGCGATTGGCAGTCGCTTAAGACAAAACCTTCATCTTCGCTTTGCTTCAGACGCTAATCTTTAACTTCATCTCTGATAGATTCACCTACAATTCCACCAGCGACTTAGTATTCAATTTCTAGTCTAAAATCTACAAAGCTTAAAATTACAAGCCTAATCGAAAAATTACAACTCGATAACTTTGTTAAACGCTGAAACATATTCTAATATATATAAACTTACATAATGTTTGGGGTCTAACATGAATCCCATCTTGTCATCATCAAAACATCTAACATGAAATTTTCTATCAGAGTGAGACTTTACCTCAGCAATAGGAGAAGTCGATTGGCTTTTAGCTTCCTTGAGAGAGATGAACGGGATGAAATTTTCAGAGAGAATGGAGCAAGTTGGAGAGTAAAGGAATAAGGGAATTATCAGAATTTGCGCCTCTTTTTGTGACAAAAATTTTCAGTTGATTCTAATACTTTCAATCCGGCTCGAAACTCGCAAGCTCGATTTGAAAATTTTCAAACTTGATCTGAAGGTTAGGGCTTCAATCAAATTCAAGCTGATCGTAAGCGGAGCTAGGCTTGGTTTAAATTGAGCTCGGGCTCGTAAAAATAAACAATATGTATACACACATATATGCGTGTATGTAATTTTTATACATTCAAATAATAAAAATATATACTAACATGTAATATTATAGAAATATCTCTCATAATTCATAAACAAAAATTCATAATTTCAAAAATAATATGGATTGTTCTAATTAGAAAAAATAAGTCAACTGCATTTTAATTCTAAATATTCTTCAATATAAAAATAATATGTAGAAATAACTAATGTTTTGAATATTTTAAGAATAAAATAATATGTAGAAATAACTAATGTTTTGAATATTTTAAGTCAAGTTAATAGAATTTCAGAGCGAGTATTACTTGATTGTGACCATTTCAAAGTGTTTTAAACGCAAAGATATTGAGATTCTAAATTCAGGCCACCTTGAAGCTCTTTAAGTCAAGTGCTAGCTCGAGCCTTGAGTATAAAAGCTCGTATCAAGTCAGACGTTAGCGTAAGCAAACTCGACTCGCTCAGCTTGAATGACAATCCTAATTACTTCGAGAATATCTTGATAAGAAATACTCAGATTCTTCTTAAGGTGAAATTGTCAATTTTAAATCTTGTTATATCAAGTAATATATATATATATATATATATATTGCAAAATAGAAAAACAATTTAGTATAATGTAGTTATCTCTAATTATTTCAATCATATTTAAAGCAGAATAAAATTCTGAATCACTCTATGATTGAATTATTAGGAGCAAATTTGCCAGAGAGAACTTTGCAAAGATATATACGGGTCCGTAGCGTCTTATAAAAAAATTGAGTTTTATTCGTGTTATCATCAATAGTTTGAGATTTTTGTTACTGTGACCTTAATTAGTTTTTTTGTAATGGGACACAATTTAAGAAGTGTCCTAATAACTTGTTAATTGTTATTGAGGCATGTATGGAAAAGCATCTCAAAAAAACTGTTATATAATGTTTATTTTGTTGTAGTGCTAATTGTCAATTTATCGAGAGTCATCACATTTAGTTTCTTAAAAAAAGATTATATTATATTGTAAGGAATTGTAATTGTTACTAAGGAACTCAATGTAGCAATTCCAAATATTGTTACCAGAAGATGAAAAAGTTGTCACTGTTCACTTAGTTTGCAATGAATTTTTTACTCTGCGTAAGGATAACTAACTTTACATAACAATTTATTTTCTTCGTTACTAAATAATAATCTCTTATGACAAGATTTTATTTTGTGTAACGAACAAACGCATTTGTTACAAAAAATTAACTTTTTGGTAACAATTAATATAATTTGTTACCAGAAGCTAGTTCTTAAGACAAATAATTCTTCATTACCATTTCTTTTGTCATAAGATATACTTTTTCTTGTAGTGTTGGAAGCATGAAAGAGTTCATTGTACATGTGGACATGCCTACTCCATTCCATCTTGCATTGTTCCCACTACCTTTTGGTGTTCCTCTACCCCTTCTTGTAACAACAACAAATGCTTGATTTGGAGCAGCTTGTAAGGGAGGTTGAATTGGCTCGGTTAAACTGCCCCTACCTCCACCTCTTGATCTTCATCTTCCTCTACCTCTCTTCATAACTTCTTCCCTTCCATGAATTTCAGATGTCGCAGCCTGACTAGGTGCTTCATTTTGAGCGACTTGTGTAGTTTGAGAAGATGGATCAGTAGCAGCCTGCAAATCAAATTGATTAGTAGATAAAAATACTGTGAAAATTGAAGTTAAGTAATTAGAAATTAGAAATCACTTGTTTTTTTATTTTTCTTCTTTCCTTTTTTCTTTTATGTGTTGGGCTTCTTTCATCTTGTTATGTCTTGAGTTGTCTCTCCATAGTTTGAGCAAGATTGAATGTTATCCTTCCTATTTACGTTCTCATTCACATTTATGTCATCTATTCACTTTTTCTTTTTGGTGGCCTGCCAGGTTGTTTTCTATAAGGTAGAAACATTGGCTTTGTTTGGATGTGTTTTTATTTTATTTTCAACCGTCATTTTTTAAAATGTATGGGAGAACGTGTTTTTTGATTTTCGTGTGAGAAAAGTGAAAAAAGTAGGTGTGTTTGAATGTGTTTTTTAAAATGGATGAAATTTGTGAGTGTAATATGTGAAATGATTAAAAAGTAATGATTAAATGAATAGTACTGGATTAAATGTTGAATATTGATAAGAGAGAGAGAGAGAGAGAGAGGAGAGCGAGGATGGTGATGGGTGGATGAGAGAGAAGAGAGAGAGAATGGTGATGGGTAGATGAGAGAGAAAATGTGAAATAAGTGATGTGAAATGTAATTTTAAATAAATGATCAAAATTTCTTGGGAAAGTAAAAGCAAGAATGAAAATAAGAATATTTTCTATTAAAAACAGTGTAAAGTGTGTATTTTCATTTTCAACCTTCGTTTGCACATATATAGCAACACTGTAATTAATAAGGACTGACTGACATAGTCCTCTAAATCATTCTGTTGATTAAGGATGACACAAACTGAATGCAAATAGGGGAACCCAGTGCGATATCATTCCCTACAACTGCAACACTCTTTTCTCAAGTTCACCACCCATGAATGTGAGCCTAAAATAACCTCCCACAGCCCCTCAGCAGCCCGCAAAAGTTCAAAATCCATAGCCTTTAACTTAATTCTTTCTAGTTTTTCTCTAATCATAGGAATAGTCTTTCCAATATTTTTATCAATCCATGTTGCCTCTTCCTTTGGAATCTGCACATAAATTGTCTCCTCAAGCACACCATCATTGTCAAAATAGGTATTTCTCTAGCCTCTTTTATGTAACTAGTAAAAAGCACACCATCATTGTCAAAATAGGTATTTCTCTAGCCTCTTTAATGTAACAAGTAAAAAGCACGTGCGTTGCACGTGAAGATATATTATGCATAAAGTGATTATGGACACAACTTATCCTAAATTATTGGAATATCAAGGAGAACATTTTGTAATTTGTTTGTTACGTAAATGTAAAAAGAATAAATAAATAATTGATTACTGAATAACAAAGTGATAATGAAATAGCACAAATCTAATATATTATAAGGTTTGGAAATAAATAAAAATGAATAATATCTCATATGTTTGCTTTTTATCCCTTTTCCTTTCGCTCGTTTAAATTATTGATTTTCCCTTAATGAGATAGTCATGTTGTTGTTGCATGTCTTGAACAGTTAGCTAACATATCCAACATCATCAATCAATTGAGCATCTATTCGCCAAAAATGGAAAATCAAAATCTAAGATATTGTTTGTTCCGCCTGGTTATGTTTTTAAAAATAACTTTAAAGAATGCCTTGGAAGATGTCTAGGAAATATTCTATTGGTTTTGTTCGAGAACTAAATGTGTTTAGAAGCAAGCTTCCTAGCATCGTTTTGAAATGTTCTATTTTACTGCAAAGTATACCTTGAAAAACGTTTAGACTTCAAGTGTGCGTACAAATTTATTTTTATGTTTTTTCATTAAGAAAATAATTTTCTCTAGATCACATACACTTCGCAACTACGTACTACTTTTAATCATAATTCTAAGTAAGCCAAAGTAAAAGAAATATATATGTCAAGAAAATATAAACAGTTTCTTTTCATTTATAGAAGTAGAAATGTTATCTTAAACTATTTCTCTACATAAATTGGTAAAGTAATCTATCTTAATTGCAGCAAGTGAATTCAGCTTAAGATGCTTTACAATACTTTAATCAATGGTAGATTGTGGGAGAAATTTAATCTTTATAATAAAATCTATAATAAATACAGAATTTGCATGCTTTAATTTGTCGTCATCTTGAATATCTATATACATATGGGTTTTTTCACCGCTACAAATTAAATAATATACATCTGCTCATTATCTATATTAAATATATTATAACATTTGTATAAATAAAGAAAAATATAAAAATGATCACCTATTAATTTTCCACCCTTAAATGTCACATAATTGCCACCCTCCAACTCCCACTCCATATTGTCCAACTCATTTTTACTTTCAGCGCATCTGTACTGCTCGTTCACTTTCTCATTTGTTTGTACTTTTATAACACAAAATGATTTTCTCTATAATGATCTGCGGGAAGTAGATGCAAATGTAATAAATACATGATAGGAATCATAAATCGATTTTCATTGTCAATTGTTCATTTTTTTTTATTCAAGATGAAGGGGATACCCTGATGGGTATTAAGTATGGAGACAAATCAGATGGATCAAAAGGAAGAAGAAAGAAAATTTCAGCACTGGAAAAGGGTGCCGCGGCACAAATCAAGATTGTGCCCCGGCACAGTGCCGCGGCGCAAAAACGCAGATTGTCCCAGACACGGCTCTTGACACTTGTGATGATGATTCAACGCGTTTTTGATGGCTCCACACGGTTTGGACGCGTTTGTAATCATGGTTGGACACATTTTTGGTTCTTCTTTGCCTATATATATCTTCATGGTGTTATGTATTGATTAGTGTAAGAATTGTATAAGAAAAGACTAGAATTATACATACACTATCCTCTTGTAATTGCATTTCATACAAAGAAATAATATCTCTCTAGCATAGGTCCGTGGACGTAGGCATTATTGGCCGAACCACGTAAATCGTTGTCTCGTTTTCTTGCTTTATATTTCGCTTTTAATTCCGTTTATGCGTATTGATTCCTAACAACTGGTATCAGAGCACGGGTTACAGCGATCCGTGCGAATCAATGGCGTCTGAAGATAAAAAAGTGAATATAGACAAGTTCGATGGAAAAGATTTCAGATTCTGGAAAACACAGATAGTGGACTATCTGTACCAGAAGAAACTCCATCAACCGTTGTCGGAGAAAAAGCCTGAAAAGATGTCAGACGAGGACTGGGAATTATTGGATAGGCAAACTCTAGGTGTTATTCGATTAACGTTAACAAGAAACGTGATGTTTAACATCCTAGATCAAACCACGACGGCGGGTTTGATGAAGGCGTTATCCAATATGTATGAGAAGCCATCCGCATCAAATAAAGTCCACTTGATGAGACGTTTATTCAATTTGAAGATGACGGAAGGAGGATCGATGACCTTTCATATCAACGAGTTCAACGTAATCATCACACAGTTGAGCTCGGTTGATATCACTTTCGAGGATGAGGTAAGGGCCTTAATTTTATTGTCTTCTTTACCTGATAGTTGGAATGCGACGGTAACTGCTGTGAGTAGTTCGTCTGGCCAAAAGAAGTTGAAACTTGAAGAGATTCGGGATCTGATTCTGAGCGAAGATATTCGCCGGAAGGAATCAGGAGAACTCACATCTGCTGCATTAAGTGCGGAAAACAGAGGAAGAGGTGTTCAACGAGGTGGTCAGAAGGGTAAAGGTCGATCCAAGTCAAAAGGGCGAGGGAAGTCAAAACCGCGCAAGGAGGCTGATTGCTGGGGCTGCGGGAAGATAGGCCATTACAAGAGAGATTGTCCAGAAAAGGCGGGTCAGAGTCACAACCGGGAACATCAACAAGCAAACGCAGCAGCAGACAACGTCGGAGATGCTTTGGTTTGCTGTGTTGACAGTCTAGTCGACCAATGGGTACTAGACTCAGGTTCGTCGTTCCATGCTACTTCATGTAAGAATTATCTAACAAATTACATTTCTGGAAAATTTGGAAAAGTTTTTCTTGCAGATGATGAACCTTTGGAAATTGTTGGTAAAGGTGATGTTGTCATAACAACAGCACAAGGGATGCAGTTAAAACTGCAAAATGTTAGGCATATTCCGGAGTTGAGAAAAAATTTGATCTCGATGGGTCAAATTGACGGTAAAGGGTTCACCACGGTGTTCGGTGGTGGTGCATGGAAAATCACCAAAGGAAATTTGGTGGTAGCTCGTGGTAAGAAGTCAGGGACTTTGTACACCATGGAGATTAACAAGGACTCGTTAGCTGCAGTCGATGCCACAGAGGATATACATCTATGGCATAGGCGACTTGGGCATATGAGTGAAAAAGGGATGAGGATAATGGCATCCAAGGGAAAGTTGCCAATTTCAAAGTCGGTTGAATTGGGTCTTTGCGAAGACTGTGTACTTGGAAAGCAGAAAAAAGTGAGCTTCTCCAAGACGGGAAGAAAACCGAAGGCAGAAAAATTGGAACTTGTGCATACCGATGTATGGGGACCGGCACCTGTACAGTCGCTTGGAGGGTCGAGATACTACGTCACCTTCATTGATGATTCCACAAGAAAGGTATGGGTTTATTTTCTGAAAAATAAATCTGATGTATTTAATATCTTTAAAAGGTGGAAAGCGGAAGTCGAGAATGAGACGGGTCTGAAACTGAAGAGTCTAAGGTCGGATAATGGCGGAGAGTGTGAAAGCCATCAATTCAAAGATTATTGTGCAGAGAATGGGATTAAGATGATTAAGACCATTCCGGGGACTCCGCAGCAAAATGGAATTGCAGAGCGGATGAATAGAACTTTGAATGAACGAGCTAGGAGCATGAGGCTCTACTCCGGGTTGCCAAAGATTTTTTGGGCTGATGCAATAAGCACGGCGGCTTATCTCATCAACCGGGGACCTTCAGTACCGTTAGACTTCAAAATACCGGAAGAAGTTTGGTCTGGAAAGGAGGTAAATTTATCGCACTTAAAAATTTTCGGTTGTTTATCTTATGTCTTGCAAAGTTCTGATGACAGAGATAAGTTGGATTCAAAAGCACAGAAGTGCATCTTTATTGGTTATGGTGGAGAAAGTTTTGGCTATCGATTCTGGGATTACCAAAACAACAAAATCATAAGGCATAAGGATGTCACGTTCAACGAGAAAGTGCGTTACAAGGATCGACTTGGTGTAGAGACTGAGGATAATGAAGAACCAAGGCGATATTTGAAGAAATCATTCTAGACGAGGTTACGGAGAATGACACTGAAAATAGGATTGAAGAAGATCCGGAGACTCCGCAACCTATCTTGAGGAGATCAAGTAGAACTCCCAAACCAAACATAAGGTATTCCCCTTCCTTACACTATTTACTTTTGTCGGATTCAGGTGAACCAGAATCGTACAAAGAGGCGATGAGTGTAGGAGATTCTCTCAAGTGGGAGCAAGCCATGAAAGATGAGATGAGCTCTCTTGAGAGAAATAAAACTTGGAGGTTGACTAAGTTACCAGAGGGGAAACGAGCATTGCAGAACAAGTGGGTATTCCGGGTTAAGGATGAGCCAGATGGTAGTAAAAGATACAAGGCGAGAATGGTAGTTAAAGGGTTCCAACAAAAGGAAGGCATTGACTACAATGAGATATTTTCACCGGTTGTCAAGTTAACTACTATTAGGATGATTCTAAGTATTGTTGCTGCAGAGAATTTGCATCTTGAGCAATTAGATGTAAAAACGGCGTTCCTTCATGGAGATTTGGAGGAGGACATTTTCATGGTTCAACCGGAAGGTTTTCTGGAAAATAAAAAAGAAAACCTTGTATGCAAGCTAAAGAAAAGCTTGTATGGACTTAAGCAAGCTCCAAGACAATGGTATAAGAAGTTTGACACTTTCATGGCTAGTACTGGATATACTAGGTGTCAAATGGATCATTGTTGCTATTTTAAAAAAATTAGGGATTGTTATATTATACTGTTGCTTTATGTGGACGATATGTTAGTAGTTGGGTCTAACATGGTAGAGATTGATAAGCTGAAAAAGCAACTGTCTACTGAATTTGAAATGAAGGACTTGGGAGTTGCAAATACAATTCTCGGAATGAGGATCATTCGAAATAGGTCGAGTGGGAGTCTCAAGTTGACTTAAGAGAAGTACATTGAAAAGGTACTTGCTAGATTTGCAATCACAAATGCAAAGTCTAGAAGTACCCCATTGGGGAGTCATTTCAAATTGAGTAGGGAACAATCACCTAAGACTAAGGAGGAGCAAGATCAAATGGCAAAGGTACCTTATGCCTCTGCCATTGGGAGTTTAATGTACGCAATGGTGTGTACAAGACCGGATATAGCTCATGCAGTGGGAGTTGTGAGCAGATATATGGCTAATCCGGGGTTAAAGCATTGGGAAGCGGTAAAGTGGCTACTAAGGTATTTAAGGGGTACATCAAGGATGTGTTTGTGTTTTTTGCAAAGTAGTATCACTTTAGAGGGCTTCGTAGATGCAGATTTAGGTGGTGATCAAGATGGTCGTAAAAGTACATCAGGGTACATTTACACTTTGGGAGGCACTGCTATAAGTTGGACTTCAAGGCTACAAAGATGTGTAGCACTCTCCACAACCGAAGCCGAATACATTGCTATTTCAGAAGCAGGTAAAGAGATGGTTTGGTTGAAGAATTTTCTAAGGGAGATTGACAAGGAGCAACGAGACTGTGCACTTCACAGTGATAGTCAAAGTGCCATTTGTTTGGCAAAGAATCCGGTGTTTCATTCAAGAACAAAGCATATTCAATTGAAGTATCATCATATCCGAGAGATGATTGATGATCGGACTCTGGAGTTGAAGAAGGTGCTTGGTACGAAGAATCCGGCGGATATGTTGACGAAGGGGGTAACCACCGAGAAACTGAGGTTTTGCATGACCTCAGTAGGCCTCGAATTTATGTGATGAGGAGGCCGACTTTTGCTAGAGAGAGAAAGTGGATTCACTTAATGAAGTTATGAACGGGATATCGGGATTGTGTCTTCAATTTTGAGATTGGTCTCCAAGTGGGAGATTGATGGGTATTAAGTATGGAGACAAATCAGATGGGTCAAAAGGAAGAAGAAAGAAAATTTCAGCACTGGAAAAGGGTGCCGCGGCACAAATCAAGACCATGCCGCGGCACAGCGCCGCGGCACAAATCAAGATTGTGCCCCGGCGCAAAAACGCAGATTGTCCCAGACACGGCTCTTGACACTTGTGATGATGATTCAACGCGTTTTTGATGACTCCACACGGTTTGGACGCGTTTGTAATCATGGTTGGACACATTTTTGGTTCTTCTTTGCCTATATATATCTTCATGGTGTTATGTATTGATTAGTGTAAGAATTGTATAAGAAAAGACTAGAATTATACATACACTATCCTCTTGTAATTGCATTTCATACAAAGAAATAATATCTCTCTAGCATAGGTCCGTGGACGTAGGCATTATTGGCCGAACCACGTAAATCGTTGTCTCGTTTTCTTACTTTATATTTCGCTTTTAATTCCGTTTATGCGTATTGATTTCTAACATACCCTACATATCTAGCACAACAAACTCTGATTGATAGTTATACTTCTGAGCTATAAAGACAATCTAGCTCCATAAAGGAGGGGAAAGCCACAACTTGTGGCAGCCTGAATTCGAACCCAAGACCTCTCACATAAGGTGGGAGGTGAATATCATTAGACCAACAGGTCTTCGTAATTGTTCATTGTAATATCATCAAGCACATCTAATTTATAAATTGTTACAGATTTAGCTTCCAACATGAGTGTCTTTGAGGGATGAGCCTTTTATTATTAGTTTAATCAAGAAGAAGCACTTTGGGACACTGTATTTACATTCATCGCGCGCGAGTATAGCAGCCTATACGATGATTTTGTTGTAATTTGTTACTATTAGGCTTAAACACTTCAATTAGAACATTTCTATGATAGTTCAAACATATTTCCTTCAAATATTATCACATGAGAAGCTCAAAATTTTCTTCATCACCTTTTCCAAATATTCTCAAATATATTTAAGTTTTGTAATTTTAATTTCTAAATTTTCACCTAGAATTAACTAATTTACATGTTTATTTTCTGCTTTCTATTTGTAGCTATGATATAAAAATTTGAAACACGTCCAATATATTGCTAGAAAATATTAAGAATAAGTTTTGCTCATAAATTAGTTTATCTAATATTTTATTACTTATTTCTAATCCATGAAATACTTCAATAAATATTTGGTAAGTTACTTTGTCAAGGCCAAAAAGTTCGACTTGAAAATATGATACATGGCAGTTAAATATATTCTTAACATGTACGAATAAGTTAAATGTTCAAGAGAAGTAGTGTAAAATTTGTAATGCCAAAAGTATCAAAATAACAAATAAATATATTTTTAACCTATATATGTAAATAGAAAAAAATTGTATAACAAAAATTTGTGCTACATACTATGTGATCCCCTAGGGTGTCAAAGATCTTATTCACCCTCGTGGTTGCGCAACCTAAATTGTTGGTGACAAGAGGAAGTTGAGTACACATTCTTCAATTTGTTTCCTATTCTTCTTGATACATTAGTGAGCAATTTTTCTGGATATGCATGAGCACCACAAGTTGCCTAAGATTAGCCATGAGAATCTTTTAAATTATTTCTCATGTGACCCATATTGTCAAGCAGCCCCTTGAATTTTTTACAGATCCGAGATTAAAAGCCTCAAGTCTACACCAATTTAATTGTGGACCAAAATAGATAGAAATAGAGATCATTTTTGCAGTCTCTTGAATTTCGTGGACTTTTTCTTGATAATGTTCTTATGAAGTAGAGACCACCTTTAACACTCACCTTGGGTAAGATGGAATTGTATGCTCAATTATTTATACATAGAAACTTTTGAATTTACATTTGGAAGGTGAGGGGTTGGATTATTAAGTATATATATTAATAATGTTGAGAATGTGGAAAGTGTTGAATTTGGACTTTTATTGTGTGTGTTGAAAGGCTGAAAGTAAGTTACAAAATAACATTATTATAACTAGAATCATAATAAACATGGGAAATTGAAAAGATGGGAAAGATGGAAGTTTTGTACTTTGAACATTTATAGGAGGCCGAAAGTTGCTTCAAGTCAATGGGGTTGGCTATTTAATTGACAGCTACATATATATGGGAAAATTAAATTAATAATATAAAAATAAAAGAAAAATCAAAAAATATTGGAAAAAGGGGCCAATCAAATAATAGTACATTACGATATAGTGAAGAGACGACATACACTATGTCATCTCTTGGTATTGTTTTATTTTTTTTTTAAATTAAGTGAGAGACGACATAGTATCTGAAAATCTGTCACTTATTATTATTTTTTTAATATAATTTCAGGCTGCAAAGTTTCTTTTTCTTTTTTTTTTTCTTGTTTGGTTTTCGTTTTACCTTCCCCCCCCCCCCTCCTCCCCCTTTGCCTTCATTTACACAGAATTTTCCCCTCTCTTTCTCTTTCTCTTCTTCCATCAGTTTTTACAAAGTTTTTTTCTTCATTTTCAAAACGAAATTTCTCCATCATCAACCAAAAAATTAAGGTAATTTTTTTTATTCATATGTACTTTTAAATTTGTTATATATAGAGTTTGTATATATGTTTTTTTTGTAATGGTATTGTAATTTAGGCGTAATGTATATATGTATAAATTGATATTACAATACCCTGAAATATTAATGTATATATGTGAAATTGTAACTTTTAGGTGTAATGTCAATTTTTAGTTATATTTTTGAATTATTTGGTACAATGTTGGAATTGGTTGGTATAATTTTCTAAATGTTCGGTATAATTTGAATTTGTAGTGTTTAATTTTGAATTTGTTAGGTTTGATTTCGAGTTGTTAGGTTTAATTTTGAATTGTTTGGTTTATTTTGGAATTAATAGGCTTAATTTCGAATAGTTAGATTTTTTTTTGAATAGGTTGGTATATTTTTGCAATTTTTTGGTTTAATGTTGGAATGAATAAGTATAATTTTGGAGTTGTTCGGTATAACTTGAATTTATAGGTTTAATTTCGAATTGTTAGGTATGATTTCTAGTTGTTAGGTTTAATTTTGAATTGTTCGATATAAGTTAAAATTTATTGGGCTTAATTTCAAGTAGCTTTAATTTTGAATTGGTTGCTATATTTTTGGAAATGTTTGGTATAATGTTCGAATTAATTGGTATAATTTGAATTTATAGGTTTAATTTCGAATTGTTTGGTTTGTTTTCGAGTTGTTAGGTTTAATTTCGAATTGGATGGAAGAGTTTTCTAAACGTTCGAATTAATAGATTTAATTTGGAGTAGTTAGGTGTAGATTCGATTAGTAGTTTAAATTAGTATGTTTAAATTCGATTTTTTAAATTCAATTTTTTTTTTCATTTCTAAAGTGTAATCTCCAATTTTTAGGTGTAATCTCTAATTAGTATATTTAAATTCCTTTTTTTTAGGTATATTTTTCGAATTCTTAGGTATAATCTCTAAATTTTAATTTGTATGCATAATCATTATTGATTAGGTATAATTTATAATTAGTGGGTTTAATTTTGAATTAATAAATACAATTTAATTTACTAAATATTAAGTGTAATTTATATCGTAGAATGTAAATTAACATTGTTGTGGGTATGTAAATGCAGGATGGCTGAGCGTAATGTATATGGCCCGGTTGATGGGAGCGTATTGTATGATCAGGATAATCATGTATTTGAGGCAGTTGCTGATCATCCAGACTTCACTTATCGTGTTCGGCGAGCTGACTCTGCATATTTTCCAGTTGCCTATGAATTTCATTTGCATAACCACGTCAAGTTAAAGCTTGATGAGATTGGGTTTTATAGGGTATACCAGTTATCTCAATTTAAAAACGACCTGGGCCTTGTCAAAGCCCTAAGTGAGAGATGGCACCCAGAGACGAACTCATTTCATTTTAGGACCGGAGAGACTATGATAACTCTCCAAGATATTGCAACTTTATATGGTCTACCAGTTGATGGTAGAGTTGTAGTTGCATATCGGCACTTCGAATCAGATGATGAGTATGCCTTATATGTTTTTGGACAATTAGGACTGTACTTATTGCCTACAGATTTCAGGCACGGTCATAGAATACCTGTTCGAAAACTTGTTATCCATGTTCTAAGTCAGCCTCAACAAATAAATGATGATTTTGAAGAATTTGTAGTTGATCAAGTAGCCCGTTGTTGAGCCCTTTTGTTGCTCGGGAGTGTGATCTGTGCCGACACCACAAGAGATGTTATTCCTGTAGTGTGGTTAAGTCTGTTTGAAGATATAAACTTAGTATGCACATACAATTGGGGGAGTGCAGTATTGGCTCATTTGTACCGAGAATTATCAAATGGTTCCCGAGTAGAAAGAAACGATGTTACAGGTTTCATGCCATTATTACAGGTGAGAAAAATTATTATTTAGACGTTATTATTTCTGATGAAATAATTCATGATTATTTAATTAATATATTTCTCCTTTAACAGATATGGGCGTGGAGTAGAATTTTGATTGTAAGGCCTGATGGAGTACCTAGACTGATGGCGGGAGTTGACATGAATGACATTGCCCGAAAACCTTATGCTTCACGGTAATTGACCATTTGAATATTATGTTTAATTAAGAAACGTTTAATTTTTTTTAATTATTTTCAATGATTGTTGTTTGAAGGTGGTATCGACCTACTATAATTACTGCTTCAGTCAGTCACAAGGTCCGAGCAATTGGAGATGGTCTAGACCAGATGGCGGTTGGACATGTGAGTCGGGAATTATTTTTTTAAAATTATTATGAAGCTATATCTATCTCCTACTAATATGTTGTAAATCAATATTTTTCGTATTTCAGTTTGTTTGGACACCGTACAATTTCAATGATGCAGACATTGCAGAGTTGCCACCTCAATGTTTGAATGATAACGTTTGGCGAGCATCAGTTTCAATGATATTCTTTGCCATCGTAGAGTATCATCGTCTTGAGCGTGTTCTTCGACAGTTCGGAATACGCCAATTTATTCCACGCACACCTGGACGTGTTCAGAGGGTTAGCCGAAAGGGTAGGTCCACCATTAATTGGGTAGCCAGACACGCTCGGCAAATTGCAATATGGAATGATCGTCAATTGTATGCTATGATTGGATACTATATTGAGGATGGGGGAGACCAGATGGCATCCATTTTCGCATTCTACACCATACACTGTAGAATTACTAATTGTCACCTTAAACTCACGCCGTGCATGTTGCACGTGGTAGTTTTTTACCGCTGCTTGCAAGCTGAGTTTGTTGTCAAAAACTTGGCCCAAACGAAGATTACCTTTTGCATGATCATAAATTATTCTCCGGCTCAAATCTGAACTTTCTCGATGTAGTGAATCTCCTTCTACTTCTGGGTATGTGCTGGAATAGAATGGGATCACTTCATGAAGTCTTTCTCCGTGACTTGTGGGAGGGACATCTTCATTCATCAGTACATTAGTCTCAGCATCTTCATCCTCATCCATCATTGCATTGTCCAAGTTTTCTTCCAACTCGCGGTCTGAAAGATGATGGATCGAACAGTCAGTATCACTTTGATTGTCACTCCCAATATCATCATTCTGAACGTTTGCAAAATCACTAGACCCAAAATTGGGATGCTTAAAGTCATGACGACTTTGTCTAGACGGGCTTGCAATTAATATGATGACAGTATAAAAAAATAAGAATAACAAGTCATGAATCAAAGGAATACAACAATTATGAAATTTATTAAAAAAATTCATAATTACCTGCTCCCACGTCAGGAATTACAAAATTCCTCAAACAAGAATTTTCCAAAGGGGAATTTTGCGTGGACGGACCTACAATTAAAAATAAATATGATGATAGTATGTAAAAACAAGAATAACAAGTAATGACTAAAACAAATACAACAATTGAAGAAACTTATTTGAAGATTCATAATACCTGCTTGCATGTCAGGAATAAAAGGGGAATTTTGTACATTTTGAAAACGCCCAAACAAATGACCAGTTGTAGAAGCACCTAAAAATGCAAATCACAAAAGGTTAACTTATTTTACAATTCCGCGAAGAAAAGAAAATTATCTACACAAATATGAAATTTAAAAATAAACTACACAATGTAAAAATAAGAATAAACTACCTTGATGCACATCGTGAACTGTGGAACTCCCCAAACCACTTGAAAAAAAATCGTGATACTCACGAGTTCCCAACATATTTGATTGCGTCTGCGTATTTAAATCCGATACTGTGGGTTGAGTAAAATACGACATGAATTGGGATTGTGACTGCATATTCAAATCGGGAACTGTGGGCTATGTGAAATACTACATGAATTGAGGTGGCGTTAACGACGTCACTTGGGTTAACAACGAGTTGTCTTGACCCTGATGTTGGATTGGTTCTTTCTCGATATAAAGCTCGATCGTGTCCTGAACAATGTTAGGATCCAAGAAAAACCCTAAAGTCTCATCATCTTTGATCTCCATTGTGCTCTCCCTCATCACATTTCTCTTTTCAAATTCAAACTTTATAATTACTTTTAATGAAAAATGATTCTGATCAGTTCTTGTTATCGCATATAACTTCTCCAACAATTCAGCGTATGTGATTGTACGACGTATCCTCATGTTAGTGTTTGGACGAGTGCTATATCTAACTGAATTTGAGTCTTCTATAATTTGACCATCCGTGTATACTAAATTATCAACTGTGTTCGCCCTTGACATTTTCTATATAATATGAAAATTCAAACCATAAATAAACACTAAATTTAAAATTATAGTCAAAAAATAAAATTATACCTACAAATTATACATAAAATTAAAAATTATATACCTACAAAATTAAAATTTATATATGCAAATTATACTTATATATTACAAATTAAACCTAAAAATTATAACTACTCATTCAAAATTATACATACTATGTAAGCTTAAACATTTGAAATTTCATTTGCGACTTATATGGAAATTTAAACCCTAACAATAAATTTGAAATTATACATATGAAATTATACTTAAATTTCTACATAATAACAAACTAACACTTACATCAAAGTTCAAACCATATATAAAACACTAAACATTGACATTAAGGCCAAAATTAAACCTATTAATTCAATAATTACACCAACATATTCAAGAATTATACCAAATAACTCAAAAATTATACATAACAAATCGAATTTATGCCTAAAAATTCAAGTTTTCAACCCACATTAATATTTCAGGGTATTGTAATATCAATTTTTACATATATACATTACACCTAAATTACAATACCATTACAAAAAAAAAACATATATATAAACTCTACATATAACAAATTTAAAAGTACAATTGAATGAAAAAAAGAAATTTACCTTAATTTTTTGGTTGATGATGGAGAAACTTCGTTTTGAAAATGAAGAAAAAAACTTTGTAAAAACTGATGGATGAAGAGAAAGAGAAAGAGAGGAGAAAATTTTGTGTAAATGAAGGCAAATGGGGAGGGAGGGGGGAGGTAAAACGAAAATCAAAAAACAAAAAAAAAAAAAACTTTGCAGCCGACAAAGGCTGCAAATTTGCAGCCAGAAATTATATAAAAAAAATAATAAGTGAGAGACGAGATATACTATGTCGTCTCTCACTTAATTTTAAAAAAAAAAAACAATGCCAAGAGACGACATACACTATGTCGTAATGTACTATTATCTGATTGGACCCCTTTTTTCAATATTTTCTTATTTTTCTTTTATTTTTATATTATTAATTTAATTTTCCCCTACATATATAATATAAGACTTCAATCTTTTTTATTATTATTTTATTTTAGCCATCATTTGATTGTATATTATTGATATCATTTATTATCAATATTAGTGGTATTATATAAGGGCATAAATATAAATTTACAATTGGAAGAAACAACTTTGAGATCTACACGTTTAGTATAATATAAATATAATATAATATAATATAATAATATAGACTAGTAAAGTGTACGTGTGTTGCACATAGAATACATATTTATACGCTAAATAATTCTTATATTCAAATACTATATTTGGAAATATAATAAAAATCTAATACAATCTTGTACTTGTTTATATGAAACATTTTGATATAAAATGTATTCAACTATAGTATAAAACTGAAAAAAAAAAAAGATAAATTTATCGCCTAAATTGCACGAGAGTTGACCACTATCAAAATTATAATTATAGTAATCTTGGAATGGTTTTGGAAAGTTGGAGAGGGGGCATTTTTATTATTTGAATATGAAAAGTTGCTATCATTAATAAGGTAAATATGAATTCTTTACTATCATGATTGGTTTGTATGGTTCCATACATTTTGGGTAGTTGGGATGGGTAGTTGGGAAGGTGGACTTTTTCTAATTATTAATAACAGACAATTATATATATTAATCAGAGATAATTGCAGATACCCCCTCACATATGGGGGTCATTGCACTTTACCCCCTCACTTATTAAAATGTGCACTTTACCCCCCCCCCCCACTTATCATAAAATGTGCACTTACTCCCTTTGGGCAGTTTGGGGCAAAAAAATACAAAGGAAAATTCAAATCCGAGCAGCAACGTACGGAAAATTCCTTTGTATTTTTTCTGCCCGAAGGGGGTAAATGCACATTTTATGATAATTGAGGTAAAGTGCACATTTCAAAAAGTGAGGGAGTGAAGTGCAATGACCCCCATATTTGAGGGGGGTGTCTGCAATTATCCCTATTAATCATAATTAGTAACAAACATATATAATATATAATAACTAAGTTATAAGAAAGTTATTTAAGTAAAGGCCAATAATGTATTTTCACAATTGGAAGAAATACTATTCAAAATTCATGCTTAGCCAAACACCCTCGTAGATTATTGAAAAACTCACATCTATCGTTGCTTAGCATATCAAACAAAAAAACTTTTGAAAAAATGTCCATAAATTGCACAACTCCTCAATGATTTACTTTCTTACAATAAATCCCACACAGCCACCAAACTTGCAGCATTATCTCAAAATTAAACCTGAAATTCATTAAATAACTAAAACTATAAATACTAACAGTTTTAAATAATATGAAAGTGCCATAATAAACCTGACCTCAGTCCAAATACCCTAACCCTAGCCTTCTTCCCTCGCGCTCCCAACGGCTTCAAACACTAGAATTCCTTTTCAATTCCGCACTAGAATTCCTTCCAAACTCTTCAAATGAACACTTAATTAAGTAATTTGAAGTCCTAGGCTGATTTTTTGAGGGGTTGGAGGATGAGATTTAGGGGTTTTATTTTTGAGCATTTTTTACCGGATACTTGAGGATTTTTTGTTAATCGTTAAGGCTTCGTATGGTTGTGTTTTCGAAAATGAATTCTGAGTTTTTTCGGGAGAATGTGTATTATAGAAATTCGTGTGAAAATATTAACTTTATTTATATGTTTGGATGCATTTTTAGAAAATAATTGAAAGTAGAGGAGATGTGATATAAAATTGAGTTTTATTAGGATTTGACATATGATATGATTGAGTTATTTATGAATGTAATGATAATAGTAAAAAATAGTGAGATAGGGTAATTAATGATGATAGTGGTAAAAATGAATATGAATTTTTATCATATAAAAGATGATAAAGTTAGAAAGAGAATGAGTTGGATATTGAGGTAATTAATTAATGATGAAAGATTGGAAGTGATTGAAAGGATGAAATGATTGATTGTTTTGTAGGAGAATGTCTAATAGAATTTAAAATTTGAGTTTATTCTATAAGATTTAGTTTGGAGTGTATGGCCTCGATTGGATGAGATGTTGTTTCCCATTTCTTGATTTCTCAGAGATTTTTTTCATCAAAAATACACATGTTTGACATCTCCCAAAAATATCTCAAAGAAATACTACACACAATTTCTCAGAAAAAAATCTCAAATTTCTTTGAGAAATGGATTTACTTGACATTTCTCTCAAAGTTTTCTCAGAAAGTCAAAATTTTACTATTCATGATTAGACAGTTCACCCAATAATTAAAGTACTTTATCCGCCACTATCTTGATATAATCATCAAAATAATCACATATCTTTATTTGAAATGACGTAAGCTACGAAATAAGATCCACTTTGCATATTTTTAGATGTCTTAATTGATGAGTTTAGCTTAAATATATTAAAAATTCTTCCAACAACAAAACCCATCCATACCAATTTTCCACAAAAGAAGATTTTTTCTTACAAAAAAAATATTTCACATCACAATTAATCATTACAACTTTTTCTATCAAAAAAACTCATCCAAACACACTTCCTCTTTCATATCTCTATTTCCTTAAAAATAATTTCTATTACTTTATCTATGAAAAATGAGATATTGAAAATAGACGTTCATCCAATCGGGCCCTATATTTTCATTTTTTGGTGATTCAAAAAATAAAAATGTGCTTCAGAGAACATAAACATACAGAGCCTTAAGTGATTGTTCAACTGACGTTTTGTCCCTTTCTTTTCTTTTCAACATACTAGAAACGTCATCTTTTTTTTCTTCTCTTATGAACTGAACACAAAGCCCGACTTTGTTGGCAACAATCTTTTTCCCACCCCACTAAAGGGTATTTTAGGGATATCATCTATGTATTTGACATGTTCGGACACAAACAACTCAACCTTATGTGTCATGGGCATAATGGTAAAAATCACATAAAATTTAACGTTTGATGGTTAACGTGAAGGACCAATTTGGTCCGTTTTGGAGTTGAGAGACGTGTTTACAATAGTTAGCACAATACATGGGTACTAATTGTATTTTACCCAATAATAAAATTACAACTGGCGCTCCAAGGCGCTTATTCGAGTACAAAACAAAAAACTTCTCCTAAATCACATATATAAAAACAGACAATGGCAAAATCATGCCTTATTCACACGAAACTATCACTTCCACACTCCATCACGAGCTAATTACGCTTTACCACTTCTTTTCCTTTTCCCTGAGTTGACTTCTGCAACTTGTTCGACTTCTCTCTTGGGACCTGGAAGATTTTTGTTCAAGAAATTCATGTACCATATAGCTGAGTTCTTCGGATATCTGGTAAAACCATTGACGTAGTCGACATGAACCATGCCAAATCTAACTGTGTATCCTTCTGCCCATTCGTAATTGTCAAATAATGACCACAAAAAGTATCCCTTCAGCCTCACACCCTCACTGCACATAGAAATAATTAAAAAAACATTAATTAAACAATTAATCATTTTATTAATTTCGTAAGATTATATACATATATATATATATATATATGTATGGGATTAATGCTTACTCTATGGCTTTCTTCATGTAGGTGAAATGATCTAGATGAGCCTTGATTCTAGAGTCATCCTTAAGAGCTTCTTGGAGCGGTATCCTTGTATTTTGTTCATCGATACCTACGCGAAAATTTGTTTAATTTTCCCATCAAGCCACGAACACATGATTTCTTGCTATAAAGAGTGTAGAAAGCATGATTATTACCATTTTCTGTGATGTAAATGAGGGGATCATTGTATACATTTTTTGTGTGAGATAGAAGGTTGTATATTCCAACTGGAACAATGTACAACCAATTTGAACCAGCCTGAAATTCAAGAAGAAACAATGCTATTTCAGCAACCTTTAGAAAATTATGGATTTTTGAAAATTTAACCACTTAATTAGTTTACCTGTGGACCAATTGGAACCCCATCTCGATCAACTAGAACAAAAAAAGAAAGGAAAGGAAAAACATTATCAAGTTAGAAGACTACAATTGATTATACAATAAAAGTTATTAGGGATAAATACACAAACTCCCCCTCACTTAAAAACCCTCCACTTTTAGTAAATTATCATAACTCCCCTATCAGTAAAAGATTACATTTTCACCCCTATCACATTAAAATTTCATCACCTGTCAGTAAAAATAAATTACAATTTCAACCTGACAGGGTTGTGTCAGGAGGCTTTTGGTAATTACAAAATAAGCGAAGAGGTGTGAGCGCAGTATCCCAAGTTATAATTGCAACCTCTAAGAAATTAAGAATACTTACATGAAAGTTTAACTTGTTGGTCTGCAGCGTAACCTGGTGCCTCGGTTGTGTTAGGGTCATCAGAGGCGTAGTTAGTGGTGTAATAATTCATACCAATAAAGTCATATGATCCTTTTACTAATCTCTTTTGTTCAGCGGAAAATCTTGGTAGCCTGTCCCCTACGTATTGTCTCATTGTTGGAGGATAATCGCCTGTTGCGATAGGCGCGACAAACCTGAAAACAAAGAATGAAATTGAGAATTATAAATATATATATATATATATGTGTGTATATATATATATTATTTTTTCTAACTATTCATATTTCATTAGTGAATAGTCAACAGTTATATTCTTTTTATATAGGTAATGTTTCAAATAAATTAAGTTATATTCGTATTGTCTCATTGTTGGAGGATAATCGCCTGTTGCGATAGGTGCTACAAACCTGGAAACGAAGAATGAAATTGAGAATCATATATTTTTCTTTTTTAAAATTATTCATATTTCACTAGACAAATAATAGTATCATAATTTTTTTATGTATGTATTAATTAATGTTTTAAATTAATAAACTAAGTTTTAGTGATTAATTTGATTAATATTACCATCCCCACATAAAGTCGACAGCTCTTGCAGCCGCAGCAACATCTTTGGGGTCCTGTGGGTTTTGAGGTTCAAACCATGTCGACATATTCACGATACTTATCTTGCCTCCTTGAACTGCCTGTACGTACAACAAAATAATAATCTCAAAAAAGTACTCAATACAATTATCTTTTGTACCCTTTTTTATTCAAAAATAATTACGTGAATGCCCGCTCATTTATTGAGTAATTGCAAAAAGGCACTTGAAGTTTTGAAAATAATCAAGACAACCCCATCCACCCCTTATTAGATCCCAACATCTCGAAAAACAGAGGGTAAAATTGTAATATATTTTTACTAATGGTGCGAGTGAAATTATAATCCATTTTTGCTGATATAATGTAAGTTTTTTTTAATTATGATCTCATGTTTGGGGATATATTATGCAATCTACCCTGAATGTTATTCCAAATTTCGATCCAAAAACAAACCTGATAATTTCTTCTGTATACATCAACGGCTGCTGCATGAGCAAGAATCAAATTGTGTGCCACAATGTATGGTTCGGTGGTGGGATCCCCGGTATGGCAAGTTTGATCAACTCCAAGAACACATCTATGCTTTATATGGGAGGAAGCATTAAGTGGTGTTGCAGGTGTAGTCGTCGAACCATGACCGGGCGGGAAACCACCGGATACATATCCATGGTGGGTGAATGTCCATGCTTCATTAATTGTGAACCAATATTTCACCCGATCACCGAATTCAAAGAAGCACACGTTCGCATAGTCGACGAAATCCGGTCTGTCATATCGCACATAGAAATTATCAAGGATAATTATATATACATTCCCAGAGACAGTGAGACAATTTTTGGTTGGGGCGAATACAAAACGACTGAGGCAAAACTTGATATTTTTAATATCTTTGGGGGCAAAAGCTGGAATTCTAAAAACTTATAACATTTTAAGTTGGAGGGAGGGGGTGTTGCCACCACCAGCCCCCGACTCCGTATTTGCACACTCCCTAATTTATTGGGCAGTTACACGAGCCCCAAAAGTTTTGTAAAATATTATGTTTTGACTTTTCAGAACATAGGAATATAATTTGCAATAAATTGTTTCGAGAAAAAAAATTACTTACATAATTTGTTCACTTAAGAAGCCACCATAATCCTCTTCCAAACTTAGAGGAATATCGAAGTGGAAGAGAGTTACATAGGGCTCGATTCCTGCATACTTAAAACAAATTAAGAAAATATGATCGAGGTAATTAACTAAATATTAATTGATGTTGTTAAGGGTTTTAATTGTTGACCTTCAGAGAGCAACAAGTCAATGAGATCATTGTAGAACTTGACGCCATCCCTGTTCACACCGCCACTCAATTTTCCACCTAATTAAGAATTATTATGATAAGATACTTAATTAACCAATAAATTTTTGTATTATTAATATAATGTAGTATATATGATAATACCTGGTAATATTCTGGACCATGCAATTGATAACCTGTAAGCATCTATGCCTATTTTCTTCATTAACTTCACATCATCCTGCACCCATATAACATTTGAAAATTAGTAATGACTTGATTTACTTGTGAAAATAATAATAAATATATATATATATATATATATATATATTACTAATTCTATTAATGAACTATGAAGTGCTATATTACCTTATATCTATTATAGTGATCAATAGCAAAGCTGCCGTTGGTACCGTCAGTAATTTTCGCTGTCATTCCACCAATATGTTATCAGCGATTGAGCAATATTATTAATGCAAACAAGATCAACATATATACTTCATATATATGTGCACGTGTGTATATATGTATATGTACATATACATATATTACAAGTTGCAAGAAATAAGAGGGATGATATGGATAATATTTAAAGTTAAATTAAAGATCATTTAGAATTCCTATTTTCTTTGCATAAAGATGTCATTCTTTATTTTTCTTCTATTCTCTGAGGATTTTTCGTTTTATATGTATTAATTCCTTTTTCTTGAGTTCTCAAACATTAAATGAAAGTTTCATGCACTAATTTATATATTTCTATTTTAAACTTATATCAAGATGTGACAACTTGGGTTCTTAGGCTATGCGAGAAAAAGTAATCGACTAATAAGTATGATTACAATTTAGCCAAATAACATACGAGATCTATTGACAATTTTTGTTATCATTACTGAATATGAATAGATAATTTTAGACAATATGACATTAATCACCAATAGTAGTGATGAATTTTACATTATTCTTTCCAAAATCATTAAAAATCATAATTGTGATCAAATAGAATATCATTATCACCATATACATAATTAGCAACAATTTTTACTTTACCATTGGATCGTATTATCACTGAAGCTCACTTGACTTGCAGTGATGGATGATCTTATTAATTTATGAAATGAGCAAGTTGAAGCCCACATCAACCCAAATGATCATTATTCCCCTATCTTTAGAAATTATATGTCTATACAGACAAGATCATATATATATATATATATATATATATATATAGGGATGGATTTAGTGGGGCCGGGGCCGAGAATTCATATATATATATATATATATATATATATATATATAGGGATGGATTTAGTGGGGCCGGGGCCTAGAATTCAAATTTTTCTTGTTGGGTATATATGATTTTATTGTATGGCCCCCTCCAAAAATATAAATTTAATCTGGTAAGTCAGAGTACATGACAGTTGTAGCGGAGTTAGTGAGCTTTTTATTATTATTATTATTATTATTTGGACTATTCTTGCTAGTTGCATCTAATAAAAGTAATTCTCAAGAAATATAAAAGGGAAAGAGAACAAGCAATTACCACAAGAAAAGTATAGCTAAATTGTTAACAACTCCAAATTTCTTTATTAAAATTGAAAGAACTTTTCCTAAAATCTATAAAAAATAAATTTTTAAAAGAAAACATTATATAAAATTAATAAGTATTTGTCTTAAAACCTATCAAAAAAAAAATTGTCGATAAGGAAAAAATACAAGAAATCGACTAATTTAAAGACAAAAAATAGTTTATCACAATCAATTATTTAAAATTTATCACCAACACACACACACACACACACACATATATATATATATAATGATGTAGTAATTTTGATAGTTTTTATTTTATATTTTTTCAAATAAATAATATTATAAAATAGTTGAAATCTATCTTGTCCTTTTAATTTCATTTGATGTTATTTTCTTGATTACGTACACTTAATTGTACATTGATTTATGATGACCAAAGCATTATTATTTTTTAACTAGTTGCTTGCATCTAATAATAAAATACACAAAACCACTGACTCCAAATAAAATGAGACACAAAATCAAGTATAGGATGAAGAATCTTGGGAAAAAATTACTTACTTAATTAAATATTATTTAATCATGATAGTTATATTCTCGATAATACTATCAATACAATAAATATTCATATGAGCAATTAAGTTCAAAATTAGAGCTTAATGTATTTTTATGTGTATTCTTTAAAGAATATTGAGTACAAATTTCGATAATTTTCTTAAAAATTGTTTATATATTTCAAAAACTACTAATTTTTATTGAAAGTCATTTTTTATTTTACACATGATAATTGTTATTTTACTGATCTATTAAAATATAAATAAAATAATATATATAAATATTGTCATAAAATTGTTTTAATGGTAACTCGGCCCCAGCAAGTATTATTAAATATCCGTCCCTCTATATATATAGACTTATGAAAGGAAGAGGGAGGGAGAGAGAGAGAGATAGAGAGACCAGGTTGTTTGGCAAGGAAACTATCCCAGTTACTGAGTCCTCTCCCATCCTGTGCATAAGCACCCTCGACCTGAACCACAAATTAATTATCATTAGCAAAATTAACCCAATTAAAATAAGAGATAATTACATCCAGACCGCTCACGAATAGTTTAATTACAAACACACCTGATAAGCAGAAGTAGCAGCGCCAAAGACAAAACCCTCAGGGAAGTCTCTACGGCCGGTGAGCTGGTGAGCCATCACGAGAGAGAGAGAGAGAGAGAGAGAGAGAGAGAGAGAGAGAGTAATTGAAGAAGCTTAGTTGGAGTACTAATTAAGCAAATAGATAGTTGAATATTGATGCCAATGGACATAACAAAATCTCATTTTTATAGGCCAAATTATGGATGCATGCATAAATTTCAAATTTGGGAAAAGTATAACATCCGTCAAGCGGGCAATGATCACATGCTTAAATTTCAATTTTTTTATTATTATATTGCAAAGGTTTACCTATTCAAACTAATGTTTACTTTTCAATTTTTTATCTGGTATATAGAGTATCTAGTATTTCATGTTTAGACTATTATTTTCAAGCGTACAAGTTATTGACTATTTTGATCAAAACCAAAAAACAAGTTATTGACTAGAAACCTTAGCTAACTAGGTCTCCAACCACTGATCCAATGAATGCATTCCAGATCATAACTAGAATTAATGATTAAATTACCACAGATGTTAATGTAATTTCCGATTTTGAGCATGATCGTATATAGTTCTATATGTTAATCATAGCAACTTCATTAAATTTTAAGTAATTTTCCACGATAAAAGTGATCGATTCACATGTTTCATATTTAAGAGCGTCTGAACACTTTTTTTTTTTATGATACTATATTATACACTACAGAAAATTCTAACCCACAACCAATAAAAACGGTTTAGATATGCATAATGACACATGAATTTTGTCTCCAAAAGATCCATTACTTGGGATGTAGTGTAAAAACATAAAAAAAAAAAAGTGATATATATAATTTAATCATATTATTTAATCCACCATTAGTAACGAAAATGGTCCTATTAGAGTTGTCAAAGATAAAGGTCAAAAAAAGTCGGGGAAATTAATATTTTAGCTTACATTAATTAGTATCCGCATCTTTTTTTGAAAGCCGAATGGAATTTGCTGTTTTTCACGAATTAGGCGATCTCTCAATTTTTAAAATAAGCTAGAGCCAATAGAGCGACAGCTCATAAATCATAATAATTCAGGTTCCGGTTAATATAATTAATCCTATATACTAAATGTAATTAATTGCACGATTCCGAGTGTTTGTTAATTAATGGTGCATTGTTATTACTATACTTACGTTTAAGTGTTGAAGTGTTTTCTTTTAAAGGGTTGTCGTATTCAGGTTGATCATATAAATTTAAAGAAATTGCGATCGTTTATTGTCCTTGCTCCTGAAATTGGGCCATAATAGGATAACTGCTCCGTTTGCATCCAGGAAACAAAATATATATAATAACGCATCACTAGAAGAAAATTAAATATTGACAAAAAAAATATATGTTATGATTTGAAATCGTAATCTATAGCAATCTAAATGCACTGCTAATTTGGCCATGATGGATGTTTCATATTGTCTTGCTAACATCAGTCGTGGCGAAAAATAATGATAACTATTTTAAGCTCCAACAAGTCGGGGTGGAAGAAATGATAATCTACCACTTTTTTACAGGTGGTCGAAAAGCAATGGTCTTTGTAATGAACTAAATATAGACAATCTCTATAAGTCATGGGTAATATTTTAGTCATGCTTGTAGATCCCACGGCTAATCAGGCAAAACCGTGGTCAATTAATTTTGACCAGGCAAAAAGGCTTTTAATCATGGCCAAGTGATATGGGCAAATTTAAAATCAAAATTTTTAGTGCATGGAATCTGAAAATTATTTCATGAAATAAATTTCCAGAATTTTTTTGTCTTAGAAATTTCAATATACTTGCGTGTTCATCATATATTCTATTTCGTCTCAATCAAGTGATTATTTCTCCTTTTACCATTTAGATGACCAATTATATAAGATAAAGAAGAGGACAAATGTAGAAAGTGACGAAAAAGAAGACAAATGTAGAAAGTGACGAAAACATAGACCACAAAACGAAAATTTTAAGGTGGATCGGAAGTGTTGCTCGCGATCTATTTTTCACCACACATTCAAAATAAGTGGGGTAATTTTTACACTCACCTACCCTGTGTAAACCAGCTCACCCCAAATATTTATGTAGTGAAAAATGGATCGGGAGCAATAGTTCCGATCCACCATAGAATTACCCACGGCTTAGATTATTATGGTTAATGAGTAAGACACGTGTCACAACATATATAAGATAGACATGCATAGTATTCAACTGCAACCAAAAAAAAAAAAAATACGCTTTTCAAAATGAAAATGTGGTCAAAACTCAAAAGGGCGTACAAGATGGCTTGACAGAATGTTCGATACATGTTCCTGTTATGTCTACATTCGCTGGATAAAAAATTAATTTTATATTAAAAATAAAAAGATAATAATAATATTTCTTTTAAACTATTACTATCAAAAAATTTACTCGAAAATTTGAGATTTATAATAAATTATAATTAAAAAAATTTGGTAATATAGATATGAAAAACTTGTACAATTTAGAGTACAGAAGATACAAGGCAAATCGTGGATAGATTCAGTTTACTTTTTATTATTAAATTGTGATAAATTGTCAAAATTGTTTTTTTTTATTATTATTATTGCACCCATCTAGTATGAATTTACATTGAAGTATGGTTTTGGTATCCCAATCCAACTACATGGATGACATTGGATTCTTGGGCAAATTTGGTTTTGGTAGATTTATTTTTTAGTGTGTATAGGTGCATGCAATTGAACATGCAATTGAATCTCACATCAAGTGCACCCAATAATTTTTCAATGAGGAGTAATCTTATTCTAATTTATTTATTTATTTTTGTTACAAAATGTTAATCTAAATGCTTTTGAGCTTAGAAAGTTGTTGTAATTATGCTCCATAAGTACACGTACCAACTTGAGAAATTGAAATAGTCAAACATTATTTTCCATTTTTCTTTATTTAATTAACTTTTCAGTTTTTAAAGGGTATTACCTATTTTTCCCTTCCCTTTTAGCATATAATTTGCCTAGTATTTTATATGTACATATTTGATTATATGTATATATATATATATATATATATATATATTTCTTCCTTTCTTTTCTTTTTTTGTTTAGCTCAACGCTCAAGCTCGAGCATAAAGAATTTCATCAAACTTGACTCACGTGCACTCTAAGTATTTGGTAAAAGAATGATCATACATGTAGCTGTTATGTGGTGAATTGGCAATATATGATATACACAAAATCTCTACAAATAAAGCTTTGTCGACCTTCATTTCTAGACAATGAAAAATACAAATTACTTAGGTACGTACCCATGGTTTTAGAATTTAAGTAAAGGTGAACTTGAATCGTGTCCATATCAAAGATTATAAGCCTGATTTTCTCAACACTCAGAGAATAAATATTGTTATCTTCGTCTACTTCCATTGCTTATTAAATAATTGACACAAAAAGTAAATTAGGTGGAATCTAAAAAAAAAATATTGAAGTTTCTACCCGTTTATCTTTTTACTCATAAAGTTCAAAACGTACAAGCGACGGCTCTGAGATCCAATTTTTTCGTGGGCGATTTCAAAAACCCTATGTTGTACGAATATGTCCGACGCCTTCTCCGGCCAATCGCCACCGGGGGTGACCGTAAACGAGAGATCCATAAAGAAGTTTAAGCGCGGTGGGAGATGCAAGGGAATACGACCCGTTGTCACAAACTCAGGATGGAGATGAAACAATGGATACGAATGATGGCACATCTGATACGGCACCATCAAATCAGTGGGCTTCAAACTGACTGAAGGAGTCATGGAAAACTACCAAACCACAGTGCCCATATTATGTTGGCAAAGGAGAAACTGATGAGGACAACCCCAACCCTACACTTGATATTCCGCTGGTGGTCAACCCAGATAAGGAAAATGATTTACCATGGCCAAATCTGAATGTCCCTGTCGAGGATTGGCAGAAGTACGCCAAACCTTTTATGCGAGCGATCATGATTAAAGTTCTGGGACGAACGGTGAGTTACACTGCATTGAAACAACGTATCAAGAACCTCTGGCAAGTCAAATATGAATTGGATCTGGTGGATCTGGGCAACGAGTTCTGCATGCTTCGGTTCTACTCGAAAGAGGACTATGAAAGGGTGTTGATAAGAGGACCATGGATTGTCTTGGGTCATTACCTCAAAGTGAGAAAATGGAAACCTGGTTTTCAGCCCGAAACAGCCCGAATATCATCAACGGTGGATTGGGTTCGTTTTCCAAATCTGCCAATTGAGTTGTTTCATCCAGAAGTCTTGTACAAATTGGGTTCATTGATTGGCAAGGTCATTACGGTGGATAAGAATACGGAATACTCAACTCGGGGTAAATTCACCCGTGTGGGAATAGAAATTGACCTAGTCAAGCCACTTCTTCCATTTGTTTGCACTAATGGACGCCCACAAGTTGTCAAATATGAAGGACTTCATTTGGTTTGCTTTGATTGTAGCGAGTACGGACACTGAAAGGAAACGTGTGATAAAGGACAAGACCACACCACTAAGGAGAAAGCACAAGCTGAACAATCTTCACCATCCAACCACGTGCAACAGCCTGCTGACTTAGCCTATGGACCGTGGATGTTGGCACCACCTCGCGAAAGGAGCCAGAACCGTAATACGAGCCAAGGAATGGACATGCAACATAAAATAAACACAACTCGGATGACATTTACAGTGAAGGACAATCGCGAGAATGCAAATGCTGGCAAGTTCACTTCTTGGGAGACACAAATGAGAGGAAATCCAAATGCAACTTGGACATGGAAAAATAGTGGACAAAATTCCAAAGCGAGAGAAAATAATAGGGGATCACAGTTTACGGTCTTGATAGATAAGGATGCATACGGAAGGGGCTATCCGAATTCAACATTTTGACAAGTTTCATATTGGATCAATGAGCAGAACAAAACAGAAAACTAAAGCTACAAGCTCGAAGGGTAACCACGAGACGATCCCGTTGTCGAGGGACAAGGAAAACCATAACCTTAATGTCGAGATTAATATTAACCAGGTCCCTCCCATCTCTAAAGGTACAACATACTCTATTCAGAATAATTCCATCACTCCAAACCCTATTAGCAACCTAAATACCCCTACACCACATACATAACACCTCGCCCATCCCGTTTCGGGATCGGTTCACATTTTCCCTCCCCATGTTGATTCTTTTCGGGTGGACTAGTCACCTCATCATACAGTAATATCGCTATCTCCAACTCCAGACGTGAATAGGGGACCGGGGATACAAATAAGGGAGCAAGGAAGTGAGCAGGTTATTGTTGATGATCTCCAAGCATTTACACATGGGGAACGTGCGCTGCATGGCGCTAACTCACAACCCTCGAATCCTAAGATGGCTAATATAGGACAAAGGGGTTGATGATGCTGAGATGACCGATGATGCGGTCTATGTTAATTTGGCGGATTTTATATCCCCTCGTAGTTAGATTATTTGTCTAGGCGTCTCCTTACAGTGTTCTTTTTTAATGAAGTCAATTTTTTGGAATTGCAGGGGAGTTGGTAGCCGCAGCTTTGTCAGTACTCTATTGGATATGTTTCGGGTTTATAACCCATTTATTCTGGTTCTTACAGAAACTCGAAATCAAAGTAATAAAGCGGATGTGATTCTTCGTCGTAGTCGTCTAGACATGCTTGAGAAAATTGAGGCTCAGGGCTTCTCGGGTGAGATTTGGGTACTTTGGAACTCAAGTGAGATGTCTCTAGAGTTTCTGGAGGCTAATGAACTGTGTATTATAGTGATAGTTCATCAAGTCGGGACTAAGGATTGGATTCTCTCTGCGGTTTATAGCAGCTTTAAAGTTGAGATTAGAGATTGCCTATGGTCCCATATTGAGCAGTTGGCTGAAGAGATTCGTGGGTTGTTGTTAGTGGCTAGAGA
Source organism: Buddleja alternifolia (assembly GCA_019426215.1). Taxonomy (NCBI): domain Eukaryota; kingdom Viridiplantae; phylum Streptophyta; class Magnoliopsida; order Lamiales; family Scrophulariaceae; genus Buddleja; species Buddleja alternifolia. Next base: position 32,155,021 of record CM033398.1, read on the forward strand.
CATGAATGTGGTGATGCATAATTCAAAAAATTTCGGAGGCGCACCTATTGACTTTAGCAAGTGTAGGAAGTTTGTTGAATGTATGAATAATGTCGGGTTCATTGATCTTAAGTTCTCCGGCTGCCCTTATACATGGGCGAAAGGGGCAAATTCGGAGTTACAGAAGAGACTAGATAGTTCTTTCTGTAATAGTGATTAGAGGATTGCTTTTCCTGATGCCACTGCAACTCATCTTACCCGGATTTCTTCCGATCACTCCCCACTGTTAGTGGATTTAACAAGGAACCCGAGTCGGGTAGTTCATAAACGGGTCTTCAGATTGCAAGTGGCCTGGTTTCTTGACAAGCGGTTCCAAACCTTAGTGCATGATACTTGGCAGGAGAACCTCAGTCAGGGAATTTACGACCAGCTTAGTGACATTAGAACTAATGGGGATAGCTGGAACAAGGTGGTGTTTGCCAACATTTTTTAGAAGAATAAAGAGCTAGTGGCGCGGATCAGTGGCATTGAAAGGGCTCAAGGAGTTCAGTTTAACCGGTATCTCCACAGGTCGAGTTCTTGAACTAGATATGAAGTTAGTGGATTCCAAAATAGTAAATAAATATTTTAACAGAAAATTGAGTGAAGTGACGCAGGAGAATATTATTATGAAATTGTCTGAGTTAGTGTCTAGGAATTCCAAGGCATATATAGAAGATTTTGTTAGGATGTAAGTTCGTTTTGTCTGTAAAACTATTTTATTTACATGCAATCGTCGTACTCCTGAATTTTTGCTTGCTTATGTGGATGATTTGAAATACTGCTGGGAGAAGGGTTGGGGCACGCAGTTCACTCATTCTTGATGTAGCAAATCTACGAGTATGCTGCAAAACTGAGGAAAATAAAATACATCAATGGATATACAATTGGGCTTATGGTCAGTTGTATTAGTTCTGCATATGCAGTATTGTTTTTAGTTAAATAAAGTATATTTTCTAGGAAACCGCCGTATTAAATTGCACAAATTGTAGTACTCATTGTTATTTACTCCATTGTAGGCTTAGGTTAATGAGCATGTGCCCTATATAGTGAAGCATCGCTTGGTGCGCTCCATCCCACAACTTTTTAAGTGAGTGAGGACCATCATCTACAATGACATTGATGCTGTCGAGCGAGAATTTAGAGGACTTAGTCCAGATGAGGTAATTGGTGTGTATATAACATTTAATCTCCCTTTGAAATTCATTATAAGTCTGAAATAATTTTGTTCTTACAAGGTTATTGAGATGTATCCTTTCATTAATGAGAAAAAAGTTTGTAAAGCCAATTGAAGCATTAGTAGTTAATGTTGATCATATTCCAGCTTTGAAACAAGAGGCAAGAGAAAAGGACAATGTAATTAAATGAGTGAGCAAAATGATTATTTTACATGAGGCAAGAAATTCATGGCTGGTGTGGTAAAAGATAATGACTTAGATGATGATGCCTTTGTCACGACCCTAAATTTGGGTTGTGTGATGGCCATGTCTCCAAGCACGAAGGACTTAAAGACACGAAGCCCAAAGCTCAAAGCATTAGAAAATATAGGATTCTGAAACGTTATCTTTATTGAAAACAAAACAATGTTTAACAGAATCTAAAGCAAGGTCTACGATAACAAGGAAAACTTAAGAAACATTAACTACTAAAACACTACGCTGCTTCCAACAATCCTCACCACTCCCAATAGGGTTCGTTGTTTTCCTCCTTTTCAACTAAACCTTCTGCAATGATTTTTAAAGTGTGGTATGAGCGAGTAAGTCACCCAATAAGTAATTCTCACACTCCTACCCGTCTAGAGCATGTTAAATACATATACGTCTGTAAACCAATTTCAAAGTAAAAGTGACTTGATTGAATCGAAGTCTACTTTTAAAACAAAAGTTGCAATAATATATAAAACACGTGATCAATTTATTAAACCAAGTCATATAACAACTTCCAAATAAAACATTTTAATCAGATGTACTTTTGAATGCTCATAAACTTCTTAGAACCTAGTCAGTCTAACTTGATCAAGTCCTAGTTGTTTATCCCGTTAGGTAGACCAGAACAGATATTTAGCCACAAGGGTTCAGAGATTCCTAGCTGTTTATCCCGCTAAGTAGGCCTGAACAGAACAGTGCATATTTAAAGCCCTACAGGAGGCTTGGAACTAGTTCCTACAGACAAATTCTAATAATTTCAGAGCATACAAATCCATTCATAATTTCAAAAGAAAAAAAAACTTTTAACATAGGAGAACTTTATGAATTTCACAAAACATAGATCACATGGTCACATTTATATACGAAAATTTAAACTAGCATGCTCAAGACCTATTTTATATTAAAAATAGCTTTACAGAAAATAATCATGGATTTTGAATAATTTTGTTTGAAGAAAAAAAAATAGAAGGGAAGAACCACTTACTACTTTGAAACCCGACTTAGCTATATGTCTGTGGGGGTTTTCGGATCCTACAACATAGGATTTCAAGAGTAAGACCTAATTGTTATCATAAAATACTAGAGAGAAAAACTAGGGTTTTCAAAATATCTACCTCACCGTCAGCCCGAGCTTTGAACAACAACAGCCTCCTCAGATTCTTCTAATGAACTTCCTAAGCCTAGATGAAATTTGAGGGAGAAATATGAATAAGAGATGCAATTTTCGTATGCATAGGTGGGGGCTATTTATAGGGGAGTCTGGGGTTCAGTTGGAAGAGTTTGAGTAGGTTTCTAAGTCCCAAAGGGGATAGATATGATGAGATAAGCTTAAATCCACTAGATTTGGTAGATTTGAGGTAATATGCTCATCCAAAATATTTGTTAAATATTAAATCCGAAAATTAGATTTTTTAATTAGAAAATATACCTACATGTATATATATATATATATATATATATATATATATATATATATACTAGGTAATCCAAACACCGCGCAAAGCGTGGTGCAAAATTGCCCAGAACGATTGTTTTGATATGGCACTGGAATAAATGAATGTTTAAGCGACAATATCATGGATTACTGTTAAAGTGTCATTTGTGATTCAACCAATAGCATAAAGTACTTCATTGCTTTGCATGCAAAGTCGGTGCATAAGAAGGAAAAATTTCCTGATTTTTTCAGCAAGATAAGAGTGATTAGGCGGTGGAATGAACTCTATTTTATAGAGTTGTAATTATTCAATATAGTCATGTAAATTTTTCAATGCATAATAAATTTCCTAATTATTAATCTATTTCACCTAAACGAGACGAACACATCTTATATGGGAAATTTTAGTCCGCTCTCTGCTCGGTCAAATTCTTTTGTAATCTATTGTTCGGGGAGGCACTATCATTGTCTCTGGTGGATTGTTAGTTGGACATTCTGTGTAAGAATGTCATTTCAGCGAATGTTGGCAACTGTGTCTTCTATTCTCCCTCTTTTGTTTAGGTATCAATGTAGAAGAACCTAAAAAAATAATCTTACATGTTATTTTGTTAAATGGTAAATACTAACACATTAAAACATGATAGTTTGAAGTCCCTCTGTAACTTCGCGAATTAAACACGTCTGTTCCTCAAGATCAATATCTAGGTGTTGCTGAAAAATCGATTGGACATTCAGCCAAATCTATGTAGAAGTTGACACTTGACATCATGAACACGTGGCGATATATCATGATCCCAATTATCGACGAATTTCATTGGACGCTCCTAGTTGTTGATACAAAGGAGAAAAAATTCATACACATGAATTTTGTCTGGACTACGAAAAAATCAGCAGCGGCAAAACTCATTGTGAGTTCGTTTACATTTTATTTTAAATGAGAGTATTAAATAAAAAATGTGAAATACCTTTTTGCAGGTTAAGTTTTCTTGAGTTTTCTGAAAACTAAGTTAGCTTATGATATTAGCGAGGCAACTGTGGAAAAAAAAAGGTTTGCAGCCAACAAGAGGGGGGGTTAATTGTGGGATTTTTGTGTGCATGTAGGAAGAGTGTTTTGCCATAGATAGTGAGAGGCATTTTGGTCGGATTAAGAGAGCATTGGATTGAATTATTTCCATACACGTATGGCCGCAGTCATTCTGAAATAAAGTCATGGGCATAGTTGACTACGGGATTGATTGTCATTCATGATTAAACAATTTATATATTTTCTGATGTTAATGGTGTACTGTTTGATTTGCATATTAAATTTAATTATATAAATTTAACGCATGCATAAAGCATGTGACTTCATAATACCATCGTCTAATGCCATTTCAGTGAAGAAAGACAACAAAAATAAACAATAAATCATTTTCATTGTGACCATACGTCGTTTAATATGTAATAATACATCATTTTACATGTACTCATACGTCATTTTTGATAATAAGTTTATGGTATTATAGTCGTGTGTCATCCTTACCAAATTTTAGACATTAATCACATATCTATCAACCTTCGATCAATCATAAGGTACAAGAATCATAGAAAACCTCATTGCAAGTTAAAATTTTATTAACTCTAAACCAAATTAAACATTCAACTCATATGAAGTCTCCAATTAAATTCATTAAAGACTAGACCATGTCCAATGTCCTATTACATTAGGCTTTTTACAGCACCCATATAGCAAGTTTTAGGCCAACAACTCCCAAACCAGATGGTTTTAGGATATTAAGTGTATAGACACTCCTAAGCTCGAGTGTCAAAGGCCACGAAATATAACTAGGTCATTAAACAAATTAAAATTTTAATTGGCTGGAGCAAAGCTTAAATTAGCATGATAGTACAGTACGTAGGCATGTTACTTTTCACCACCAGTACAAATCAGCCTTACTTCTCAAGTCATACCAATCATCAACCTTGTTAATTCATTATTAAGCATATAAATCACTAATCAACTTATAACACTTATGAAAAATCTAAGTTCTTCCAAGAAAGATGTTTGAGATATTGGTGACTATCTATGGTATTAAAGAAAAGCTTTAAGGATATGAATAAGAAGATGAGCTTTTCTTGGAAGTATTTGGACTTGAATAATTTATGCAAAGGCTTTTGCAATTTTGGCTTGAATGGATATTCACATATGTATTCTTTGTTTAGGGTTTGCTGGGTAGTCCTATTTGTAGACAACTTTGGGTAAAGTGTCTGTTGGACACATGTGCAGATGCGTATCTTTCACTCGAGCTAGTTGAACTACTTCCATTCTGAAATCTCTGAATTTCTCTTTTTTGGAAAGATCAGTTTTACTAAAATAAAAGGGATTACGATAAAAGTGCACAAGGTACTACCTTGCCACTACCAACTAGAATCAACACTAGGCCAACACATGATCATCGATCCCACCAGCTATAAATTTTTTGTATTTGGAATAAGTACCACAAAGAATAGAGCCTTGTAATCCGTGTGATGAATATACAATAAAGCAACTAAGTTACCCATTAACAAGCTTTCAACCAATGACTCTCAAACCAGATGGTTTTAGGGGATTAGGTGTTAAGACACCCCTAAGGATGTAATCACTCTGGTAACATAGGCCTCAAAATAATACTTAAGTCATTATGCTCCCTTCATGGTTATAATTTCCGAACACAAAACTATAACATTGGTGGTTATACACGATTATCAATTTCCCTTCACAATATGAAAACCATTTCATTGACATCCTAATGAAGTATGTCAAGAGATTGCACACTATAATCAAACAAAAACTTTCAGGAAGATTTTGAAAATCATAATGAGCATCTTCGTTTCATGCACGTGAGAGATTGCATGGCTTAAGTATCCATATAGACCCATGCTATTCTCCATACTCTACGGAGACCTACAACTGCAATAGAATCTCTATTGTGAGAGATACAAGACGGTCTTTTACAATTCGTAAAGATTTGTGAGCTACAGTATTTGGAGATCCTGACTTTCCATGAAACAATCGCGAATTTCTTTCCTGCCATATCATATAAACAATAGAAGCTAACAAAATATGATTAGCGACATAATCTTTTGTTTTCCATGCCATTTAGAAGATGCTCGAACCACGCCTACTTGTCATGAATTACAGGGCCATATAAAGTTAACTTGTTGCTTAAGAACATGAAGACAATTTTGTGAATAAGAACAATTAAAAAAAAGATGATTATGAGATTCAATTTTATCAGAATCACAAAGCACACAATACGTGTTACTCGTACTCATCCATATCTTATTTCGAGTAGATAATTGTTCACGTATTGCTAGCCATAAAATAAAATTATGTTTAGGAATCTTGCTTAGGCCAGTGAAAAATTGATACCATGCCTTCTTAGTCTCATGAACTCGCAATTCATCCCTTGCTGAAGCCATAGAAAAATGCCTTGAATTTGTGAGCTTCCATTTAACAACATCATTACTATTCCGGTGTATTGGTGGCAATTATCACAAATCTCTGAATTTCTGCTGCAAGGATTGGATGCGGCACACTTAAACTCTGACACTCGAGACAAAGTAGCTTGTCCATATGTCAATAGTCCTTATCACATTTAATGCTCGTATCAAGCATTAAATACATTAGAATTAAATTTCCGTTGGAAATAAATACCCGTAATTGATTGCATTTAAATTCCTCTTTACTTCGGATATTTATTTCAGGTAAATCTTGTCGCTTGGACGCTGATTCAAAAGTTATGAAATATCTTCAGCACTTGATGGACGCTTAAGACAATAATCATCTTCTTGTGACTTCAGAAACTGATCTTCAACTTTCTCTTTGATAGACTCACCTAGAATTCTATCAACGACTGAGTTTTCAACACATAGTTTAAAATCTAAAAAGATAAAAATCAAGCCTAGCAAAAATAATAAACTTTCAACGCTAATACAGATGTTCTATGAAAGTATAAACTTTCATTCTTATGGGGTCTAACATAAAATCCTATCTTGTCATTATCAAAACTTCTAACGTGAAATTTCCTAACAATTTTTCCTTTTTTTGAAGATGTCAAGACTTTAACCCTTTTATAGTTCAAGAGTTAGACAAAAGCCAAAAGATATTAAGTTAGCACTTGAAAGTTAGTTGAGTTAGCTAAAAGTTAGTACAATTAGCTTCAACAAGATGTTTCAGCAATAACTCGTCCATTTTATATAAAAACATTTAAGGTACAAAATGAGTTATACTAAAATATAAAGCATTTGAAAGCTTGCATTAAATGCAACAAGATACAAATAAACTTAAGCTCACCGTTTTATCTTAGAAGGAGGTTTGTTTACTTCTTTTCTATCTTGTTCTTCTTGCTTAGCGAGCATTGTAGCAAACTCTCATAGAGTGTTATTTGCTTTCACCATTTTCTGGTGAGTTTTGGTGGCATACTTGATATTGTTCATTTTCTCTGCCATATCTTCAAAACTTAACACTCGCTTGTTCCACATGAAAAGGTGGATACCCAAGATACGCATAAGCTCGCCAAAGATAGCATGAGCCCTTGTAGCATGAGTTCTTGCAGTTGGTAGCGCTGGAACATAATCAGCAAAAAGAGGTAATCCTAGCTCCTCAAGAAGTTGAATGCCAATGTTAGGGATAAGATGTCCTCTATAGAAAAGTGGTTCACATTTCCTTAGGACCGCTTGCTGAATGAGAGAGACGGCTTTTTGAATCTCATCAAGTCACTAATTCTTCGAGCTTTTGCCTATGCTCTTGGACTTGTTTTAACCCTTCTTAGAATCATCGGCCAAGGTTGAGCAAATCGCTGCTAGGTGTTCATTCATCACCTTAAATTCTTTAACTAGTGATGCAATTTGATTTGCTAAGACGGAGTTTGTAATGTCTGAGCGAAGATGTCGCTCAGCATCTGTGACGGCGTTCTCTACATGCAATTGGTTGAAAGAGGAGGGCAATCCTTTGATCAAAGGAACAAAACCATCAAGCACAGTTGCAGTGCGTTTCAGCACAGTATTCGAGATGTCCTGATGCCTTGTCTTAGTAAACAACTTGAGATGTTCATTAGCTTGATCAAGAACATGAAAGCATGAACCTTGAATCTGTGTAAGAGAGTTCATGATCACTTTCTGAAAGTCTCTTTCTTCTTGATCACTTTCCTCTAAGTCTGATGAACTGGAAGAGGAATGAGCGCAAGATGCAACTAAACCATATGATAAAGAGGTATCGGCTTTGCCTTTTGTTGGATCTCAAAGTAAGGGTTTACGCTCTTGCTCCTCTAAATCATCTGCAACCTCTTAAATCACTAAGTCCATATTATCTGGTGCAGTGAGTGATTCTTCTACGTGAGCGCTTGGAGTAGGAAGAGTGAGCTCAGTGACAGATGGAACAATGTCAATTTCTATTTCTGTGATTTCCACATATGAGGATGGTTTCTGAACAAAAATGACCAGAGTGGGCCAAACGTTTCAATCACGTGCCTTAGACTGAGGCGGTGAGTTCTTGAATAAAGAATAAAGCATCTTCACGCTTTTTCGATATGAACCCTAAGTCGGCTTCTTCGGGAATATTCACTCCTCAGATATAGTTGTTGGAAAAGTCCATCAGGGTAGGCCAGATTGAAACAGGTCGCACTGCATCCACTAGAGGCATCATTGAAAGCAACCATGCCAAGTGGTAGCATTGCTCAAGAACAAAACTTGGCATTAAGTTGTTGCCTCTGAACTCGTTCACACCAAAGTGTTCGTCGAAAGTGATATCCAGCAAGTGGGCGTTCTCAACTAGCGCTTGGCGATCTCTGTGAAACTCAGAGTAACTATCCACATGGTCATGATTTGCCCAAGGGTTCTTACCAAGGTCGCGTTCTGCTGGAGGAAGCGTCTTTAGAGTAGTCAACAAATCTTCCCATGGTGATCTATTGAAAAGCGTTCTTAATGTGGCGTTCAAAGCCTTGGCAGTAGTATGGCAAGTCACTGACATTTCCAACCAGTTCTTGGTGCTTAGTGAGTAAGAAGGTGGCAAAATCGCATTGCCGGTACTCTCAGCCAAAATCAAATAAGAAAGGGTACCGCACGATTTTGTCAATTGTATAACGATGCAGCACAAATTCTTCAACCCATTTGGATGCCTCAGCGATCCATTTGAATCCCACCTTAGACGCTTTGCATCTGTCTTTCTTGGCCTCAACAAGGTTGTTAAATTTTTCATACTCTTCATTGAATTCATCAGCCCAGACTATGGCAAGGTATTCACGGGCTTCTTCCTCAATCCATTTGTTGATAGGGTTGGGTCCTTCACCGTACATAAGACCTTTTCCCTTCAATAAATACAGGGGTTTCGGAGAGAGGGTGTTTTTGGGAGAATAAACCACCTTAACAACGCTGAGTAACCCATTGAATTTAGCATCAATTCATTGGGGTTTTTGCGTCTGCTTGGAATGTTTGGGTTTCGAAAACTGACATGAGAGCGGTGGTATGGGAAATTGAGCTCTACACTTTTGCCAATCTTCTCAAAACGCTTTCTGTCAAACTCAATTAAAATGTTTAAATTGGTGAAAATTGTCAAATTGGCATTAAATGAAACAAAACCAAATAATAAAACTCCTAAAATGAAGAAATTAATTTCTAGAAATAACCTTAAACTCTTTAACTTTAAATTTTAAAAAAAATCTTTTGTAACTTAATGACTAATCATAATGATCAATTTGTTGATGTGCAATTTTAATTTTTGGTATCGCTTTTGTCCCTATGGCAATATTCGATCAATTTATTTAGTACATTTTTTTCAAATTGTATTTGATATAATTTCTTATTTAGAATTGAGGATGTAGGTGGTACTTTGAGTATTTATTTTCTTACAATCAAGCCTAATTCATTATATATATATATATATTTGTGTTATATATATTTATATATATGTTCGCTACTTTTTAAGTTTTGTTATATTTTACTCTAGGGAAAAATCCTATCTCACAGTCCTTAAGTTTCCCAAACCTTACACACAACTCAAACCACAAATTTTGGCAACTAGCTAACCGACAACTTGCATAGCAAGTAGCCGGGTGTTATGTGAAATGAAATGTAGCTAGATCTCCACGTAACTTAATTATTTTAATTAACCCACATTATTTAGATATCGTAATTTCTTTTCCCAAATTACCATTTTGATGAACTTCTTTATATATTTGTCCCAAGTCCCAATTACAACTGCATTATTTATCGGCTGGTTCTCGTAAAAGACGTATGTGGGCATAACTATAATTATAAATATCGTGTAGCAAAGATTGTATACTACTCATTTAGTCATTTTCATGAATGAAAAATAGTTTTCTATATTTATAGAAAAATAGACAACTAATATCTCATTATACTACACACAAAATTTTATTAGTGAAAAGATGTCAACCAAAATATCGGAGTTGTCACTAATTAAATATATTGACTAACAAGAATTTTTATCTTGTCACAAAAATAATTTCCAAAATTTAAATAGTAATAAAAGTTTCAAAATGTATATCCATTAATAAAAGTTTCTTAGGTAAAAGAAAAAAAAAACACAAGTAGAGGTGAAAATTAATTTCCAATTGAATGACATTGAATATTAAAACTACAGCCGGCGCTGCAAGGGCGCTTATCCGAGTACAAAACATAAAACTTCTCCTAAATCACATAAAAACAGACAATGGCAAAATATGCCTTATTCCGAATAAGGATTCAAACAAAGCACGAAACTATCACTTCCACACTCAACCACGAGCTAATTACGCTTTAGCACTTCTTTTCCTTTTCACTGAGCTGACTTCTTCAACTTCTTCGACTTCTCTCTTTGGAACTGGAAGATTTTTGTTCAAGAAGTTCATGTACCATATAGCTGAGTTCTTCGGATATCTGGTAAAACCATTGACGTAGTCGACATAAACCATGCCAAATCTAACTGTGTAGCCTTCTGCCCATTCGTAATTGTCAAATAATGACCACAAGAAGTAGCCCTTGAGCTTCACACCGTCGACACTACACAATCAAAATTTTAAAAAAACAATTAAGGAATTAAACAATCATTCTTTTATTAATTTTATAACATAGCATATATATATATATATATGTAAGTATGATTTTAATGCTTACTCTATGGCTAGCTTCATTTGGGCGAAATGATCTAGATGAGCCTGAATTCTATAGTCATCCTTAAGAGCATCTTGGAGTGTTTTCCTCTCATTTTTTTCATCCACACCTACACGAAAAAATGTTGAATTATATCCTCAAACACATTTTTCTTGCTGTTATAAAGAGGATAGCTAGGAAGCATGATTAGTAGTACCATTCTCTGTGATGTAAATGATGGGATCGTTGTATACAGTCTTTGTGTGAGTTAGAAGATTTCGTATTCCATATGGAACAATGTACAACCAACTTGAACCAGCCTGATATTCAAGAAGAAACAACGCAATTTCAGCGATCTTTATTTAAAAAAATATGGATTTTTTCTAAAATTTAACCACTTAATATATTTACCTGTGGACCAATTGGAACCCCATCTCGATCATCTAGAGAGAAAAAAGAAAAAACATTGGCATATGTGTTATCAAGTTAGAAGACAAGGATTGATTGTAACCTTAAAGAAACTAAAAATACTTACAGAGGAATTTAACTTGTTGGTCTGCAGCGTAACCTGGTGGCTCGGTTGTGTCAGGGTCATTGGTGGCATAATAAGTTGTGTAATAATTCATACCAATAAAGTCATATGATCCTTGTACTAATCTCTTTTGTTCACCGGAAAATGTTGGTAGCCTGTCCCCTACGTACTCTCTCATTGTTGGGGGGTAATCACCGGTTACAATAGGTGCGACAAACCTGAAAACAAAAAATGAAATTGAGAATCATAAATATATATATATATATATATATATATACTTTTTTCTGAATATTCATATTTCATTAGACAATAGTCACTAGTTCTATTCTTTTTTAATAGGTAATGTTTCAAATAAGTTAAGTTTTAGTGATTAATTTGAATTAATATTACCATCCCCACATAAAGTCGACAGCTCTTGCAGCAGCAGCAACATCCTCGGGATTCGCTGGGTCGTGAGGTTCAAACCATGACGACATATTCACGATACTTATCTTCCCTCCTTGAACTGCCTGTACAAGTTCTTTATTCTTTTAAAAATTTAATAACAAAATGTAAAAAAATTATAAAACAATCTCGACAAGTACTTAATACAATTATCTTTTGTTCTTTTTTTCTTTATTCATAAATATTAGGAATTATTACATGCACATCCCTCATTTATTGAGTAATTACCACAAGCCCCTTGAGGTTTTGAAATTATAATATGCTGACATGTAATTTACCCTGTATGTTATTGTACATTTCGATCTAAAAACAAAAACAAAAACAAACCTGATAGAGTCTTCTGTATACATCAACAGCTGCAGCATGAGCAAGAATCAAATTGTGTCCGACAATGTACGGTTCGGTGGTGGGATCCCCAGCATGACAAGTTAGATCAACTCCAACAGGACATCTATGCCTTGTAAGGGAGGAAGAGCTAAGTTGTGATACAGACGTAGTTGTTGAACCATGACCGGGCGGGAAACCTCCGGATACATATCCGTGGTGGGCGAATGTCCATGATTCATTAATCGTGAACCAATATTTCACCCGATCACCGAATTCAAAGAAGCACACGCTCGCATAATCAACGAAATCTGGTCTGTCATCATATCACACATAAAATTTCTTAATTATGAGGATATCCTAACCATGTTCAAATCTACAAGGGCTGGAGGGGAATTCAAAGAAGAACACTCTCGCATAATCAATGAAATTTGGTTTGTCGTCATATCACACATAAAATTTCTTAATTATGATGATACCCTCATCTTGTTCAAATCTACAAGGGTTGGAGGGCCCGGCCCCTGAGACTTCAAATTTTATCATAGATATTGGTACATGTATCTTCAAAAATAATAACTACATGCACACCTCTTTACTCTCGAAAAACAGGGGTGAAATTGCGATCTGATTTTATGGGTGAAATTGAAATATGTTTTTAGTGAACAAGGAAGTTATGTAATTTTCAATAAATTGAAGTGTTTTTCATAATCGAGGTCTCACATAGGAATTGTGTAATTTACCAGTGTTGTTATGATATAAAATTTGAAATATGAACTAACATAATTTGAATATCAATTATCAAAAAAAAGAAAGAAAAATCGAATATCCACGTACAATCTTGTTGAAAATTTTGCAATAATTGTATTTCGGCTCTCTGAATTATTCATTCCAAGATCCGAGACCTGATCTTGTTCCAATATTAAATTGTTCAAACATAATTAGTTTCGAGAAATAGAAACACTTACATAATTTGTTCACTTAAGAAGCCACCATAATCCTGTTCCAAACTTAAAGGAACATCAAAGTGGAAGAGAGTTACATAGGGCTCAATTCCTGAATACAAAACAAATTAAGAAAATACAATGAGGTAATTAACTAGACATTAATTGATCTTAAAGCTTTTAATTAGTGAAAAGCAAATAAAAAATAGAGTTGTTTACCTTCAGAGAGCAACAAGTCAATGAGATCATTATAGAACTTGACACCATCCCTGTTCACACCGCCACTCAATTTTCCACCTAATTAAGGATTATTATGATAAGATACTTAATTTACCAATAACTTTTTGTCATATTAATGTAATATTTATGATAACACCTGGCAATATTCTGGACCATCCAATTGAAAACCTGTAAGCATCTATCCCTAATTTTTTCATCATCTTCACATCATCCTGCAATTCATATAACAAGTTAATTGTGAAAATAATATATATATATATATATATATATATATATTATTAATCTATTACTGAATTATGAAGTGCTATATTACCTTAAATCTATTATAGTGATCAATGGAAAAGGAGCCGTTGGTACCGTCGGTAATTTTCGCTGTCAATTCCACCATATATATTTCATCAGCAATATTTAAAACGGAAACAAGATAAACATATATACTTTCAAGGGATTGATATTAGCACTCCTTAAATTGATAGTTGCACTCCAAATCCACTTTTTGTGCTGAACAATTGACTAAAATACCCTCAATTTTAAAATAATATTTGACCTATATTTTAAACAAATATGAGCTAGATTTATTATTCACCTATTTGACACGAGACACATTCTCTTTCATAATAATCAGATGTTTGCAAGTTACTCGGTTACTTGCACTCTAAATTTTTAAAATTTGATGAAGTAAAAATAGAAAAGAGAATGAATGAGTTGGGGTTTATTCATGTGATCGCATATGCTAGAATTGAATTGACTCGATTCGTTTATTTTTATTGATTTAGTATCTAGAGGAAGCATTAGCAAAGGAACTTTAATTTAGCATATTAAGATTAGTTTGTGATGATGCATATTCTTGGTGATTTTAATTTTCTTAGATTTCACAAACTTGTCATGGGAATATGGTTTTAAAAACCAATGCTCGAAGAAAACTATCAAATCTAATTACAATGTCTTTTTATACCTTATGTCATTTGTATTATTTTACTACAACTATTTGTGAGATTAAAATATATGCAATTTAATATGACCAAATAATTAGGAATTACGGTTTACTTGCGTCTCTATAAAAATGTTGACTTAATAATTTTTATATTTGTTGATTGAATATAAAAGTGCTTAATAATAAAGCTAATAGGTTGACGCAAATTATGTAATAACTCAATATTGACTAATATTTTTGAGGACATTTTCTGTTTGTTAACATTTAAATAATGTTAAAAGTGCAAGCAAATCAAGTTCAATAAATCGAAAGCCTGAGCTTGAATATATTTATATTAAACTACCAAGTCGCATTAAAAAAACCCTTGATTTTAAACTAAAATTTGAAAGAAAACTCATATCAAATAGGTGAATAATGAATGGGGCTCATATATCTCTAAAAAGTCAAATATTGTTTCAAAAAAATTGGGTACTTCAGTCAATTGCTCAACATAAAAAGTGGATTTGGAGTGCAACTATCAATTTGAGGAGTGCTAATATCGATTCTCATATTTTCATAAATATATATATATATATATATATGCACACTATATGTATATATGCACACTATATGTACATATACACACACGTGCACGCGCACACACACACTATATATATATATATATATATATATATATATATATATATATATATATTACAAGCTACAAGAAATAAGAGAGATGATGGAATATATATTTCAAGTTACAAAGATTTAGATCAAATACCCATTTTCTTTGCGTCAAGATGTCATTCTTTATTTTTATTTTTCTATTCTTTGAAGATATTTCGCTATATAGATATATATATATATATATATATATATATATATATATGTACGTATGTACACACACACACACATACATATATATATATATATATATTAATTTCTTTTTCTTGAGTTTCTCAAATATTAAATAAAAGTTTAAAATCCTGTTTACTCCTAATTAGGACAAATTATGTATTTTCTATTTTAAAAATGTATCAAAGATGTAACTACTTTGGTTCTTGTATCACTACAAGAAAAAGTAATAGATTGATAAGAAAATGATAAGGTGTAGTATTAAAGTTGTCACTCATTCAATGGCAATTTTTTTTATTATTGAGTACCACTAAACATGAATTGTGATAATTTTAGACAATTCATTATGCCACTAGTTACCAATAATAATGATGATTTTTACACAATTCTTATTAAAATCTTTCAAAATCATGACTGTAATCAAATAAAATATCATTGTCACTGCATCTACTTAAATAGTAACACATATCAGTGAAATTCACTTGATTTTTAGTGATAGGATAGTTTTATTAATTTATGAAATGGGCAAGTCACGTTGAGGCCCACATCAACCCGGAATCATTAATTTCAATAAAAGTTCAATATGCCTATATATATAGATATATATATATATATATATATAAAAGACCATATATATAATATGAGAGAGAGAGAGAGAGAGACCAGGCATATTGGCAACGAAACTATCCCAGTTACACAGTCCTCTCCCATCCTGTGCATAAGCACCCTCGACCTGAACCACATATTAATTATCATTAGTAAAATTAACCCAATGAAGACAAGGGATAATTACATTCAAACCCCTCACGAATGGTCTAATTACAAACACACCTGATAAGCAGAAGTAGCAGCACCAAAGACAAAACCGTCCGGGAAGTCTCTACGGCCGGTGAGCTGGTTGCCGACGTACCTCGCCACCTGACCGCCGGTGGCAGCGCCATTTTTGTTGTTGGCCATGAGAGAGAGAGAGACTAATTAAAGAAGTTAATTAGATGGAGTAATAAGCTAATAGATAGTAGTGGAATATTGGTGCCTATGGACAAACCAAAATCTCATATTTATAGGCCAAAAAAGGGGTCTATGCATGCCGCTAATGAATTAAGGATCACAATTCACATGCATACATAAATTTTCAGTTTTGTTATTATTATATTGCAAGTGTTCATCTATTCAAACTAATGTTTACTTTTCAAATTTTTAATAGGTATGTACAGTATTTAGTATTTCATGTTTAGATTATTATTTTCAAGACGTACAAATTATTAATAAGATACCTAGCTAACTAGCTAGGTCCCCTCCCCCTGATTCAATGAATGCAACTAGGTAATGTACAGCATGGTCATATATATATATATATATATATATATATATATTGATAACCTTTTTGTCTTATTATTGATAACCCACAATCAATAAAAACGTTTTAGATATTAATTGACACATTAATTTTTTTTCTTCTGTTGAGGAAGGGTGGGGTTCTCTTGTCATGTTAGAAATTCAATCAAATTCGTGTATTTTATTTAGTTGAAATAAAAACAGAAATACTCCTATTATTCGCATATATTCATAATGAAAAATGAAATTTTGTGCCCCAAAGATTCGTTACTTGGGATCTCGTGTCCTGAAACTGAAGAAAATAAAGAAATAGATATAATTATTACGACTAATCATAAAATTTAATCCTCTATTAGTAAAGAATGGTCCTATTAGAGTTTGTTAAAGTAAAGATAATGGTCTAAAAAATTCGGAGAGATTAATATTTTAGCTTACATTAATTAGCACCCGCATCTTTTATGGTACAATTTGCAAGCTGAATAGTTTGCTGTTTTTCACGAATTAGGAGATCTCTCAATTGTTAAAATAAGCTAGAGCCAAGAGAACGACAGCTCATAATTAAAGCATAATAATTCAGGTTTTAGTTAATATAATTAATACTATATACTTAGTAGAATTAATTGCACGATTCCGAGTGTTTTGTCTGTTGTGTTAATTAATGGTGCTTCATTATTACTAAGCTTATGTACCAGTGCAGGGATGGATCCAAGATTGACGCCTTAGGGGGCCCAAAGCATTAAAGTAAAAAAATTTGATAATATTTATGATTATATATTTAAATTTATTTTACTTTTAATAGATAAAAAAATAAAAAATTATCATGTTATTTGATTTTAAAAAAAACTACTTAATAAACTAATACATTCATTTATAAATAATTAATATAAACCAAAAAGCAAACTAAAAACATGTAATTCTCCACACCAAAAAATAAAATTATTATTTACTAAAATTCGTTTAAAATTATAAAATAATGTATCGCGATTAGTTCACACCTTATGGAGGATAAACTGTGAATAATCGAATGATGATCGACCTTTTCTTGTCCTTAAATGTGTTGATGTTTTGTATATTTTTCCTGCTCAACGATCCCTTTTTATAGATTTTGGGGAAAGTTTTTATTAATTCTAATTCTAATATGTGTAGAAGAGAGGTTTAAAAGAAAAAGTTTTTATCAATTCTAGTCCTAATATGTATAGAATTGAATTTCGAAAAAAAGAAAATTAAAGTTATTGCCAATTCAATTCGTTTTTTTATGGTAATTACCAGAATACATTATATGTTGTGTCTTGTATGTCAAGTGAGTGGAACCGTCCACTTTCAATTGAGAGAGAGAGAGTTTAAAAAATTAAAATAACAAAAACAGTCACTTTCAATTGAGAGAGAGAGTTTAAAAATTAAAAGAGAAAAAAGAGAAACAAAGGCAACACATATTCAAACCATGCACCTCTAGGAATTTCGATGGGAGTAACTTATTGCCTAGAAGCTCACCAACTCGGCCAGGCCTGTTCTTGTGTAATGTATAGAACCCAAAATATATATTGTTGGAGGGCCGTATTATAAGATTCTATATACCCTATAAAAAAAAATTAAAGTCTCCCCACCCCCGCCCCTAAATCCGTCCCTGTATCAGTGTTTAAGTGTTTTCTTTTAAAGGTTGTCGTTTTCACGTTGATCATATAATTAATGTAATATAATTAATTTAAAGAAATTGCTAACGTTTATTGCCCTTTCTCCTGAAATTAGGCCATAATATAGGATATCTGCACTGCTCCGTTTGCATCCAGGAAACAAAATATATAATAACGCATGGAATGTGGGAATTTTATTTTCTTGAAATACAATAATTTCCAGAATTTTTTTTTTATTACAAAATATAGAACTAGCGTGATTCATCATATAGTTATATATATAATCTATTTTGTCTCAATCAAGTAAAAAGGATTAGACAGTGTGAAAACACTGATGGCTAATTAGATTATGGTTAATGGGTGAGACCCGTATCACAACATATATATATATACATATATAAATATAATAAAATATGTATTTTTATTTGGAGGAAACCCATATGCATACATACTTAGCTTTTCAAAATAAAAACGTGGTCAAATCTCAAAAGGGACTATAAGATGACTTAAAAGAAAGTTCGTTACATGTTGTGCCTATGTTATGTCTACCTTGGCTGGATTCAAATTAAATTCTATATGAAAATGAAAAGATAATAGTATTATGTCTTTTAAACTATTACTATAAAAAGTAGTCATCCAAAGTTATCATTGTTCGAATATTGATTTTAATTTTAAGTTAGACTGCATGGTTTACATTTTAACAAATGAAGTCATATCTTACAATGCTTCAAAAAACTATAGGAGCAATAATTTATAACAAAATTAGAATTAACAATTTTTTGTAATGTATAAATAGAGAGCATGTGTACAATTTAGAGCACAGATATAAAGCAGTCGTAGATAAATTCAGTGTACTTTGCTCATTAAATCGTGATAATTAAAATTGTCAAAATTGAATTGTTTTTATTGCACCCATCTACTATGAATTGATATTGAAGTATGGTTTTGATATCTCAATACACTTACATGGAATGAGCCGCCATGATATTGGATTCTTGTGCAGATTTTATTTTGGTATATAAAACAATAAAATGGGATACATAATGGGTAGATAGGTTGGGGAGAGAGAAAGACTCTCAAGTGTCAATAATAATGAGTAGTGAATGCTAATCTAAATTTTTTTTGGTTACAAAATGTTAATCTAAATGCTCTAGAGCTTAGAAAGTTGTTATATTGCTCCATCAATGTACGTACTATATGGAATATAGAAATGGTCAAAATTTATTTTTACTGGTTTTTCTTTAAGTTTCCAATTATTAAATTTATATATATATATATATATATATATATATATATTTGGCTCAGCACTCAAACTCGAGCACAAACAGTTTTATTAAACTTGACTCGCGTGCACCAAACACAATTAAACTTGACTCCCGTACACCTTTGTATTTGGTATATAAAGGATCATACATGTAGCTCTTATATATGTGGTTACTTGATAATATATATATATATATATATATATATATATATGCATGGTATATACAAACATCTCTATAGAAAAATGAGAAAATAATTCCAATAAACGAAACCAAATTAAGCTTTGACTTGATTTATAGACAACGGAAAATCCCGATTAATTAGGTCGCCATGATCTATAATCGATTCTCCCATAGCAGTCATCATCTTGCCTGAAATGAATATTGAATGAACCATGTGTGAATATTATAAAATAGTCTTAATTAATGGGAGTAGATCTGTAATCACTATTTACAGATCAATGTGAATATTTTAGAATTTAGTTAAAGGTGAACTTGAATCTTGTCCAAAATCCCAAAGATTATAAGCCTGATTATCTCTACACTCGAGAATAAATATTGTTATCTTCATCCACTTGCATTACTTTATTTGTTTCAATAATTGACACAAAAGTTAGGTGGAATTTAATTAAATTGAAGTTCCTACGCGTTTATATATTTTTTAGTTTTTTTTTTCTTTTTCATGCATAAAATTCAAAAAGTTCAAATCAGACTGCCAACTAATAATCAATAAAAAAAATTCGATTTGAAAGTGTTAATCATTTTCTTCCTGAAGGAAATATAATTAATTGTTACATAAAAGAAAGTAAGAGCATTTGACAATGAATACTTTTTCTCAAATTGTGAACATGCAAAATGAAGATTTTAAAACAAAATTATTGTATTATGATTGATCTACATGATTTAGGAGATTAGTTAATTACAACTTGGGAGACAAGTGCTATCTATCATTCATACTTAACATGTGATTAACTATATTTGCCAAATCCAATATTCAAACAAAAAAAATTCATTACCAACTCATCTTTATTATAGCCATTCTATTCCAATACAAAAAATGAGAGAATATGACCAAAATATGTTGGTCTAGTGGTATCCACCTCTCATTTTATGAGAGATGTTGGCTTCGAATCCAGACTGTCATAAGTTGTAGTTCTCCCTTCTTTTATAGAGCTAGATAGAGTCTTTATGGCTCAATATTATGATAATTAGTCCGAACTTGTCGGGTTAGATATATTTAGGGTATCCCTTGATCTTGAATTTAAAAAAAAAAAAGAGAGAGAGAATATTAGTGTAAGACAAAATAAGTGTCAATGTTGTCCCTAATTATATATATTAAATTAACAAGAATTTTTATTTTGTGATAATAATAATTTTCATATTTAATATCGATAAGGATTATGTTTCGTCACTATCATGTGTTCCTAATTGTTAATAAAGACAACTTAGGTATAGTTCTCGTCAGTTTAAGTTTGGAAAAATCATTACTTTGGCAAAGAAAAATTATTCTTACTAAATATCTATTTTTATCACAATTTCGACATTGTCACTTATATATCATTTTATCATTTATACGTTATATATATATATATATATATATATAGTGTCTGTCAAGGGACAACTCCTGTTGTTTTTAGCTCTGAAGAGCATTGTGGAGGCCTCCAGAGCACATCACCATTTTGAGGTGATCGCTAACATCCACCGTGTGCAAGCACGAGACTGGGATGTCTCCTTTCAGTACATTTGGCGCGAAGGGAATCAAGTAGCTGATGCTTTAGCTAAGAGGGGCATTAACATCCCTATGCACCACATGGATGCACCTATTTCACATATCTATCAACTTCTAGAGAACGATAGAAATGGCCTCACTTGGCCCCGTTTTGTGACTATTAACCGGGGTTTGTCGGGCTAAGACATTTTGTACTTGGGTAACCCCCATCATTTATTCAAAAAAAAAAAACTCCTGTTGTTTTTGTCTTTTAAAATAATGCATGATATTATCTACTGTGCTCCTTTAATTAATTAACAAAACAAGTTTGATACTTTTTTATCTCAAATATCTGCTAATACGATGCCATCAAACACATTACCCTAACAATGTTGATAATGATGCAATTATAACATCGAATTTCATCATAAAATTGGCTGTGTCTCTAACGTGGGGGGAGATATTTTCCAACTCATCGTTGATTTCCCTAATAATTGACTATAATGTGAATTCATTTTTATAATCTTATGGACGTACATATATGATATGATTATACCGTATATCGTGCATGATGGGAATCTAATTCCATTTTCATCGAATGATAAAGAAACAACATGTAATCAAATCTATAAACATAATTATAGTCATTTTTCTATTCTAATTTCATGTTTAGATAGTCCTGAATTTTTAATAAATGAATGTTGGATGCTGGCAGGCAATCCACGTTTAAGTATTTATTTTGTATATTTGACATGCTTATATAATACAAAATATAAGATAATAGGGAAAATTGTAATTTTGGCCCTATAGGGGTGCCAACTGCCAACTTTGGGACAATATCTTTTCTAACTTACAATTAAGTCTTTTATCTTTTAATTTTGTGGCAATTTTAGTCCTCATTGTGACAATTTCGGTCCTTCGAACCAATTTTTTTTAAATATTTGGGATTTTACATCCAATTTGGGGGTTTTTCGAATGTTGAAGGGAAAATTAGAGTTTTTGCTGATTTTAATTGTTAACAATTATTGTGCATCCATTTGAGATACACAATAAAAATAATTTTTTTAAAATAAAAGTATACTAAAATATATTTACATACATACATATAAAATAATAATAAAATAATAAACAATCACTAAATAATGTCGAAAACTATTTTTTTTCATACTTTAACATGTATCAATTTTTTCTTTACTCACTAATACTCACATTTTTAAACTATCATGAACAATAAAAATATATACATAATAAAAATACAATTTTGCACATCACCCATAGTAAAAATATATTTAATTAATTTATAGCTTCATATAAATCGCATGTTCTTATTTATTTATGGATTGTTATACTTTAATTGAATTTTATATAAAAAATTTAAGTATGAGAATCAAAATATTTTCTAAATGATTCAGATATTTTATTAAAAAAAATAACTTTCCATATCTCTGATATACTCATTGGAGATGGACAGGAAGGATATGTATTGAATATAGTCATGGACTATCTCGAGATTTAAAGAAAAAAAATTAGATACAACATTATATGCTCCTGGAGGTGTAACCGACATGTTACATACACATGAGTACTTCATATTATTTAATAAAAGTTTCCGGTCAAATTTAAAAGACTAAATAGAAAAAGAATTATTTAATTAATGAAAAATTGTTTTTTGAATATGGGAAGTAATTTTTATAAAATTCTTTATAATATATCAAATTCATATTGTAATAAATATATATATATATATATATAGGGATAATACATTGGGGGTCGTGAGGTATTGCGAAATTACAAAAAATATCTCATAGTTCAATAAATTACATCTAACATCCAACCCGTTTATTCCGTCTAACATTTGGCACCTTCCGTTAGGGTTTCAGTACGACGCTGTTAAATTTTTTGGTGAACTTCTGAAAATAACCCCCGACTTTTTCTGGACCTGGGAACCCAACTTTTCTCGGACAATTATACTCTTTTGATGTTATTTGTAATATTTTGTTAAACTATAGGTGTTATATGTAATGTTGTGTATGTAAAGTATACAAATAATTATTTATTATTTTCAAGAAAATTAAAAAAATATAAATTATAAAATAAAAGATAAAAGAATTATGTGTAAAATATCATTTTAATCTTTTAATTAAATTAATATTTAATAGTTTATATAATAGTTTAGATTATATAATATAACTTATGAAATTTTTAAATAAATTTAAAAATTATATTTTAATAAACTTAATTTCTAAAATAAATTATTTATTAATATATTATATTATAAATCAAATAAAAAGGAAAAGGAAAAAGAAAAAGAAAAGGGGGGGGGGAACAATGTCGTCTTCTCCAAACTTTTATGAGATTTTATAATTTATCTGAGAGGAGTACTCGATATTTTATGGGAACAGGAGAGTACTTCATAATTTTTTTAAAATTTAAAATTATATATATATATAGATAGAGATAGATATACACATAAAATATATACAACTATTGATATTCAATAATCATATTAATTTATATTATTTTAAGATACTTTGAGATTATGAGCCTCAATTGATAAAAAAAAAATAGATATACAACTATGAAAAATGAAAAAAATTGCTAAGTTTAATATTAATAATTGTATATTATTATTTGAATATTGTTGTTGTGAGTGTGTGTGTGTTGTGTGTTTATATAACTATATATATAATACAATATTAGCAAAAGCCCCAATTTACCTCCCAAAATCATTAAAAGCTCCAATTATCTCTCCAAAATCCATAAAATTCCCAAATTAAATGAAAATTCCCAATTTTTAGAATTTTTTGGCTCGGAGGACCAAAATTGTCACTCGAGGACCGAAAGTGACACAAAATTGAAAGTTAAATGTTTCTTAATTACAAATTGGAAAAGACAATGTCTTAATGTTACTAGTCCCCAATATACATGACCAAAATTGTAATTTTACCTAGGGTAAATAGTCTCCAATTCGAAAATTATTATGAAGGTCCACTTAAAGAGAACATTAATGGAGCAGAAGAGTAATTTATTCTCATCTTACATGGCCATTTAGTTCATACCTGCTGGTCAATGCATATGTCACGTGTATATATAGTACTGGCGTGGTAATTAAATTAAGGAGTTTTCCTATATTTTCATATGAAAAATGAATAAAATACAAGGAAGAGAGTTACTTGTGGATCTCAGATTTGTATAAACTATAAATATTTAAAATTGAACTGCCTCTGATTGGATTTTCCTTTTGATCTGGGACTGGATGCTCATAAAATAACCTAAATAAATAAAAAGCTAGCAAAACGAGGGGACTTTTGTTTTTTCGCTTAAAGCTTCGTCTCTCAATGAATAGAGACCTTAATGTCAATGGGTGGTAAATTGGGTGATTATATGGTAGATCGAAAGTGTTGCTCTCGATCTATTTTTCACCACACAAATATTTGGGGTAGGATAGTTCACACAGAGTAGGTGGGTGTGAAAATCACCCACTCATTTTGAAATATATGGTGTAAAATAAAGCGAAAAGAACACTCTCGATCCACCTTATAATTTTTCGTGATAAATCCATGGAGTATAATGACTCATTGATTGGTAAGTCAATGAGTTATTATACTCAGCGGATTAATATTAAGGGATAATTGTAGACACCCCCTCACATAAGGGGATCATTGCACTTCACTGTCTCACTTATTGAAATGTGCATTTTAATTCCTCACTTATCATAAAATGTGCACTTACCACCTTCGGGCAACTCGGGTAAAAAAATAAAAAAGAATTTTTCGTACGTTGCTGCTCGAATTTGAATTTTTCTTTGTATATTTTTGACCCAAATTACTCAAAAAGCGTAAGTGTATATTTTATGATAAGTGAAAAAATAAAGTGCACATTTCAATAAATGTGGAGTGAAATGCAATGACCTGATAATGTGGGGTGTCTGCAATTATCCTAATACTAACGTGAAAGAAGGGCGGATTTTGTGGATTTCCACATCCCCACTACCACCACCAAAGAGGAAAGGACCCCACATCAAAAGTGGGCTTTGAAAGACAACGCGCCTAGTGGAATTAGTAGTACGGCATATAATTGGCAATATTCATTGGCCTGTCCATTAACTTTCACATGGCCCCCCACTTTAAAATTTAGTGTTTAAGTAGGAAGATAATTTTCATTATTAAAAAAATAGCAAAGATAATTCATACAGCAATAGTTGCAGGACTAGTCATTAGTATATTAAAATTATTATCGTTATATATATATATATAGGAAGTTTTGGAACATGACACTTGAGCTCAAGACACTAAATACACGTTGTTTATTTACGGAGAAAATTGCAAATTTAGTCTCGTAACAATAGGGGGTGGCATTTTTAGTCCCATTTTTTATGACACTAACAATTTAGGGATAGTAACTACGTAAAACTCGCGGATTTAGTCCTTTTCTCATCGAAAAATTTCAATTTGATCGAAAAAAGGTCATGTGTCGCGCACGTGGACCCCCAATTTGGGGATTTTTTTTAATTTTCCAGCAATTGCGCCTAGGTGGACCTCCAACTTGATAATTCTGCCAAGTGGTTAAATGACTAAATAACAAGTATAAAAAGAATGCCAGGTAAGAAAAAAATAAAAAAAGATAAAAAGATAAACATAAGAATAAAAGAAATCATTTTTTATAATATTAATATATCAAACAAATTTAATAAGTAAAAAAATTGAAAAAAACAAAAACAAAAATCATGAACACCCATCTTCTTCTTCACCAATCCAGCTCCCCCCTGTTAGCATTTGTGTTATGTTAGACTAGTATTTGTGTTATGTTAGTATTTGTAAATTGTTCCACATAGGAAAACCATCTCTATTCCCTTGTATTAGACCTTATATAAAGGGACCAAGCTACTTGTTTTTAACTCACCAATTCACTATCAAATAATATTCACATTCTCTCTTCTTTGCTCTTATTATTGCTTTGTAAGGATTCATGAATTGTATGAATTCTAACATGGCATCAGAGCCCAAGTTAACATTTTTCTGCTGGCTTGTTCGTGTTTGTTGGCTTCGCTTCTCTGATTGGAGAGTTCGTGATCATTCTTAATTTGGATTCTTGTTCCACCACTTCCGCATTTCTTTGGTGAGATCTGCCCTAACTCTGGATTTCTTTGTTGATGTTGCATAACTAGTTTCTTATTGGACTTGTTGGGATTCTTGCTTGTTATTTTGTTGCTTGGGATTGTTGCTTGTTATTTGGGATTTTTTCTGTTTAAGTTGCTTTCGATGGCTGGAGGTGACGATTCATTACAATCTATTGGTGTTCGTTTAGATGGAAAGAATTATTCGTATTGGAGCTATGTGATGATAAATTTTTTAAAGGGGAAGGGACTTTGGGACTATGTTTCTGGAAAAGCCAAATGTCCTAAAATTGGAGATGAAAAATTTGAAGAATTGTTTCGTGTTTGGGAGACCAATAATTCAAAAATTCACTTGGATCAACAACTCTGTTGAACAAAGAATTGGAGTACAATTGGCCAAGTTCAAGAATGCTAAAGAGATTTGGGATTATTTGTCAAGACTATTTGTGCAAAATAATTTTGCTGTTAAATATCAATTACAATCTGAAATTCGTGCACTAGTACAAAATGATTTGGGTATTCAGGATTTTTTCTGTGCAATGACTACTCTTTGGGATCAGTTAGCTTTGACAGAATCTGTTGAATTACAAGCATGTGCTGCTTACATTAAATGTAGAGATGAAGACCGTCTTGTTCAGCTACTGATGGGTCTTCGCCCAGAATTTGAAAATTGTCGTTCAGGCCTTTTGCACCGCAAATCCTTACCATCTGTTGAAGACGTGGTAAATGAACTTATGGCCGAAGAAACTTGTTTGAAGAGTCTAAAGGGGGTGCATACTGCTTCTACTTCGATTTTGGCAGCTTCTTCGTCTGCACCGGTCTTTGCAGCCCCTACACACCAGTATAAAACATCTGTCATAGGCAATTGTAATTATTGCAAGGAACCAGGGCACTGGAAGGCTCAATGTCCTGAGCTACGTAAGGCGTCAGGTTGGAAGCCTCCACAGTCAGGGCAAGGTTGGAAGCCTCCACAGTCAAGGTCACAAGGACGGAAGCCTGCGCAACAACATCATGTCGGACAACAGAAGCCATATTCTGGGGGTCAGTCCCAGAACTTTTATCCACCTACTCAGGCTGCCTTTGTGCCCTCCAGATCACTCAGTTTTAGGAACTTCTGTGAGTCCCAATATTGATTCCGTAGCTGACCAATTTCAGAAGTTCCTCGCCTTCCAGCAGTTTCAAAGTAATCCTCAGTCTTATGCTCCTTCTGCTTCTTCCGATTTATCACCATCTATTGGCCCAGGTATCAATTCGTCTTCTTGGATTTTGGACTCTGGAGCTAGAAATCATATGTCTCCTGATTCTTCTGCTTTTATATCCATATCTTCTGACCCCCACTCCACTTCTGTTGTGATTGCTGATGGAACACCTATGTCATTAACAGGCATTGGTATCATTCATACATCTACTATATCTTTACCTGATGTTTATTGCATTCCAAAATTACATATGAATCTTGCTTCAGCTGGTCAAATATGTGACTCTGGATGTTTTGTTGGCCTTTTCCCAAATTCTTGTTATGTGCAGGATCTAAAATCCAAGAGAGTGATTGGGACAGGGCGTAGAAAGAGGAAAGGTCTTTATGTTTTGGATGAGCTGCATCTTCCTTCACATGCAGTAGCTATGCGTGTTAATTTGTCTTATTTTCATTTGACACCTTCTTCCTCGAAATTTTATTTGTGGCACTTTAGACTCGGTCATGTATCAGGCTCTCGCCTACGTTTTATGTGTACTACTGGTATTCTTGGTGATTTACCTTCCGGTGATATTTCTGATTGTAGTGGATGTAAACTTGGAAAATTTTCTGCTTTGCCTTTTAATTTGAGTACTTCTACTTCTTCTACACCATTTGATCTAGTTCATTCTGATATTTGGGGGCCGACACCTATCTCCACTAAGGGAGGCTCTAGATATTATGTTTCTTTTATTGATGATTACACTCGTTATTGTTGGGTTTATTTGCTGAAACGACGTTCTAATCTTGTTCATACTTATACTGAATTTCAAGCCTATGTGAAAACTCAACATTCTGCCACTATTAAATGTTCTCGGGCTGATTTAGGGGGTGAGTATACTAGTGGAGATCTTTCTGGTATTTTCAAACCTGATGGTACAATACATCAATCTTCTTGTACTGATATCCCACAACAGAATGGGGTAGCCGAGAGAAAGCATAGACATATTGTTGAGACAGCCCGATCTATGCTTTTGTCCGCTAGTGTCCCTAGCGAATTTTGGGAAGAAGCTGTCCTTACATCTGTTTATCTTATTAATAGGATCCCTACCTCTCATAATTCTTGGATTTCTCCGTATGCTAGACTATTTGGTTACACCCCATTGTATTCCCATTTGAGAGTTTTTGGCTCTACATGTTTTGTCTTACGTCCGCATGCAGAGCGCACTAAGTTATCATCTCGTGTCGCTATTTGTGTTTTTCTTGGATATGGGGATGGACAAAAAGGTTATCGTTGTCATGATCCAGTTTTTGGAAAATTGTATGTTTCTCGTAATGTTTCCTTTATTGAGCATATTCCTTTCTTCTCCATCCCATCTACTTCACATGGCATGTCAAAATCTGACCTTGTTGAGATTGATCCTTTCACTACAGATTACACATCTGATTCTACACCTATATCATCTGTTACTTCCCAGTCTTCTGGTAGGTCCCATGATATTGATACTCGACCCCCTCCTACGACTGTTCCAGAACCTCTTGTAATTGCGGATCCTGTTCCACCTCGCTATCCTAAACGCATTCCTCAATCTACCCAGGTATCTGATTATGATTATTCTTGCTATTCTCCATCATTCGTCTCCTTTTTAGTTTCTATTAATTCTATCTGTGAGCCTACCTCTTACTCTGAGGCAGCTCGTGATCCTCTCTGGCAAGAGGCTATGAGTGAGGAACTGTCTGCTTTAGACAGAACTGGTACTTGGGATTTGGTTTCTTTACCATCTGGAAAGAAAATTATTGGTTCTCGATGGGTGTACAAGATTAAAACCAAGTCTGATGGTTCTATTGAGCGATATAAAGCTCGTTTGGTTGCAAAAGGCTTTGCTCAGGAGTATGGTATGGATTATGAGGAGACTTTTGCACCAGTTGCAAAAATCATATGTCCGGGTTCTTATTGCAGTAGCCTCTGTTCGTCATTGGCATATTTCACAAATGGATGTTAAAAATGCTTTTTTGAATGGGGATCTTTAGGAGGAAGTCTACATGGTCCCTCCACTTGGTGTTTCTCATAGTCCAGGGCAGGTGTGCAGGCTTAAGAAGGCCTTGTATGGTCTCAAACAAGCCCCACGAGCTTGGTTCGACAAGTTCTCCACTGTAGTATCTTCTCTTGGCTTTATTTCCAGTTTTCATGATTCGGCATTATTTGTTAAATCATCTCATGCAGGTCGTATTTTGCTCTAGTAGTATGTTGATGATATGATCATTACAGGTGATGATATTGATGGTATCACAAACCTAAAATCTACTTTGTCTCGTCGCTTTGAGATGAAAGATTTAGGTCATCTACGTTACTTTTTAGGCATTGAGGTAGCTTATTCTGAGAAGGGATATCTTTTCTCTCAGTCTAAGTACACTGCGGATATTCTTGAGCGGGCTCGTCTCACAGATACTCGTATGGTTGACTCTCCTCTTGAGGTCAATGATCGTTATACTCTTACTGACGGGGATCCTCTTCCTAATTCCACTTTGTATCGTTCAATTGTGGGTAGCCTGGTGTACCTCACCATTACTCGTCCTGACATTGCATATGTTGTTCACATTGTCAATCAGTTTTTTTGTGCTCCTACATCTGTACATTGGACTGCGGTTATGCGTATTCTTCGTTATCTTCGAGGAACAATTTATCAAAGTCTCTTATTTCCATCGACCTCATCCTTGGAGCTCCGTGCTTTTTCTGATGCAGATTGGGCTAGTGACCCAACTGATCGAAAATCCACTACTGGTTATTGTGTATGTTTAGGAGATTCTCTCATTTCATGGAAAAGTAAGAAACAAGATGTTGTTTCTCGCTCTTCAACCGAGGCAGAGTATCGTGCTATGGCTTCTACTACGTGTGAGATTGTATGGTTACGTTGGTTATTGGCTGATATGGATGTCTCTCTTACCTCACCGACACCGATGTACTGCGATAATAAGAGTTCTATGCAAATTGCGCACAACACAGTCTTTCATGAACGTACCAAACACATTGAAATTGATTGTCATCTTATTCGGTATCATCTTCAACAAGGCACTCTATCCTTGCCATTTGTCTCATCTTCGATGCAACTTGCAGATTTCTTCACAAAGGCGCATACCTTACAGCGTCACCGTTTCTTTCTTGGCAAACTCTAGATGCTTCTCTCTACACCATGGCGAGCTTGAGAGGGGATGTTAGCATTTGTGTTATGTTAGATTAGTAATTGTGTTATGTTAGTATTTGTAAAATGTCCCACATAGGAAAACCATCTCTATTCCCTTGTATTAGACCTTATATAAAGGGACCAAGCTACTTGTTTTTAACTCACCAATTCACTATCAAATAATATTCATATTCTCTTTTCTTTGCTCTTGTTATTGCTTTGTAAGGATTCATGAATTGTATGAATTCTAACACCCCCCTCCCCACCCCAAAAAAAACAAAAAACAAAAAACCCCAGATCTCAAGCCCCAGTCCCACCCCAACTCAAGCCTCCCTCTTTCCTTGTGCTTGTATCACCCTTCCCTTCTAATTGCACCACACTTTGTGCGGTTTGTAGTGTGTGTGTGTGCGGTTTGTAGTGTGTGTGTTCTTCTAGGGGTCTTCATCGATGGAGGTCAACGTGGGGACGGTAACTGGTTTGGCGAAAATCAGCGCGGGGTATCTGATTTGGCGAAGATGGGGGTTGGGGGAAGGGAGATTCCGAGACGGGATGGGTAGGTTTGGTGTGGAAGATGAACAATTTTCTTTTTTCTGTTCTTTTTCCTGAAATATTATTATTAGAAACATAATTTTTCATTGATGTTGAATCTACTTCCTGATTTTTAATTTTTGTCTTCGTTTATCAAATTTATTGCAAGTAATGAAGATGTTAAAATTAAACAGTAAAAATAATTTTATTAGAATATAAGAATTGAAAATATTTTGTTAGAAATATTGATATTAATTTCAATATATTTAGTTATAGTGGTTTTGAATATAAGAAATTTGTGATTTTCTATAATTTACATCACATTTTTTCTTCACTTTTGTCTTTAACTACAACAATTTTGACATTTATTCAAATAAATTGAATATAAAATTATTATATTTTACCAATAAAAAATAATATCATATAAATTTAAGTTAAAATATATGTTGTGACATTTTTATAAGCTTTTTTCTGTTTACATTTTTAATGTTTTTCTAATTTTAGATACTGTTACAGTTTTAATTATTATTTTTTTGGCATTTTTTATTTTTTTATTCTTTAGATATTCTTTTAACATTTTGAATAAAATATTAGATACTTTTCTAATGTGGCATTTCATAATTTTATAAAATTTAAAAAGATATACACCTAGGCATATTTATCTCCAACATAGTGTCTATATGGCACAATTATCATATGTGGCATATTCCTTAGGGCCACATAAGCAGCAATGGCTGGAGAATTCAAAAAATCCCCAAATTGGGGGCCATGTGCGCGACACGTCGCCTTTTTTGGCCAAATTGAAATTTTTTCTGATGAAAAAAGGACTAAATCCGTGAGTTTTATGTAGTTACTGTCCCTAAATTGCTAGTGTCATAAAAAACGGGACTAAAAATGCCACACCTCCTATTGTTATGGGACTAAATTTGCAATTTTCTCTTATTTACGAGAGAGAATGGATTTTCCTCAGGACAAATAGACATTTCCTTGACCTACCAAACATTCAGGCATGTAAGAAACATGGCGAATATAATAAGAATAGCATTCGTCACTCTTTCTAGGAAAATTCATCTTATGAACGAAAGTAGGTACCTTTTTTTTTTTTAGTCTTCATTAGGAACATTTATTTACATGATTGAATAATTTGATTATGTCTAATTAAGTATTGAAATATTGTCAATGATATTTTGATTTAATGATAAGATTGGTACCACAAAAATTTATAACTTGAGTTTTACCCATATTTATGTGTGGGTACTTTTTCTACTTGAATTATAACTTTTTTTCAATTGATTGTTTCTTTGAATAATTATTCGATCAACTAGTTAATGGATCTTGAGATTCTTATAATTTGATTTGGTTTTGACATATTGATTCTCTCAATTCATTAATTAATTATATTTTTTGAATTTACTATAGTTCCTTATTCTTTTCACAATGGGGGACACTTCTTTGCTTGAATTGCTTTGTTCAATCACGAAAAAAGTATTTTTCTCTCATCTATGAATAATAGTTGGATAGGAGCCAAACTATGAACAATCAATATCGGAACAAAACAAATTTGAACTTCTCATTATAAAACCATTGAAATGGCAAATTAATACTCGAATTAGCTTGCAAGTATACTGAAATTAGAAGTATTGAACTATAAGAAGTAAGAAGCATATAGATTAAAATGTCATGTTTTCGAATGTGTTATTCTCAAATCTCAACTACCAAGACAATGTTTCATGTTATAACCGATTATTGGGCTATCAATTATTTCTCTATGAATATTTATAATTTTTTAATGAAACACCTCTGTTTCCCATCAAAAGGTTGGAATTTAAGAGAGGCATTCATACTGTTAGTTTTGTCATATCCAAAACAAAATTATATTTAATATTGAGAATAAGTATTTAATTAAAAGGTAAATCATTTAGACACGTAATTTCTTTGTCAGGACATCTCCAATGTGTAACACAAAAATGGTGCAATTTTTGCACCATTTTTGTGCAGCTACAGTAATAACACTCCAATATACTGCACCATTTTTCACACAAAAAGTATATTCCCTAGAATATTTCTTTTTACACCTCATTTATATCAATTCTCTTATTTTACAAATAAAACCCAATTTTAAGTTTTCTGTTACGTATTCATCCAAGTAAATATATTGTGTTGTTTTATGATATTACAATTTATTATATTTTCATAATTTAATAATAATAAATAACATTTTAATAATAAATTATTAAAATTTAATTTGAATTTATTTTGATATTTTGTAAATTAAATAAAAAATTTACACAATATATAAAGGTCGGATTTCCTAATTTTGGTGGAGATGTAACTAATTTACCACCATATTAAAATGTTGTTGTCTATCTAATGTTAAACCCACTGAGATGAATGTTAAAGGATCCATGTGCGAAGATGGGGACTTGAATTAAATATAATTTGAAGTGGGAGTAGATCTACTAGAAATTAATATTAAATTAAGGATTAATCTGAATGTTAGACTATATTTAAACCTAAAAGTGCAATCTTTTCTGAAACTCAAGAAATTATAAGCGTGATTGTCTCGAGGATAAAATTGACACAAAAAGTTTAGGTGGAGTTTAAACAATTGAATTCTCCCTTTGCATCTTTATTTTTTATTTTAGTACTCATTTTTTTGTCCCAGAAAAATTGCTAGAATATTGCAAAGGCATGAATTTAAATTTTGAACAAACTCATTATTGATGCTAGCACACTAAATATACAATTTGTATAACCTTCATACCTACTGTGTAGGTGGTAAATAAGGGCCGAATCCAAAGGAACGTAGATCAATTACAATTGTTAACTATTCATGATACTTAAATATAAAGGGGGGGGGGGCGGGGGGATTTGGTTGCAATTATATGACAACGTAAGCAAAAGTAAAGCAAGCAATTAAACACAAGATTTAGACAATAAAGGAAAGCCCAGTCAATTATATTTACCTATCATCTTTCTCGATTTGATCATAGATACGAAAGATTAATTCTATCCAAGTAGCTAACTAAGAAAATAATAATACCATATGAATCTCGTGCTCTTTTCGTAAGTGTCATTTACTAACGGAAAGTCAATCGATAAATCCTATCATCTAGAGATTGGGCTTTCAATTCATTTAAGGAGAAACATTAATCACGAAAAGAGAGTTGACATCAAGAGTCAATCATCCTAGCAATCTAATGACATTGATTTTTCCCTAAGGACCCAATATCAATTATTCATAAATAATAATCCCTAGTTGCTAGTAAGTAAGACCCCAGTTGATAGCAATCGAACTTTAACTAGCAATGGATCAATGAAACATAAGAACAAAGTATACACCTAAGTCAAGCATTTCATCAAACATTAAGCATGCATTCAAGAAAATCAAATACTCAAAATAGAAATTATATTAAGAACAATTATCTCACAAATTCAAATGATGATTTCGAGTACCAATGACTCTGATGAGGTTTTTAGGCTTTAAATGTCATCTTCAAAGCTAAAATATCTCACAAGATGCAAAAATACAAAGAGATAACAATACTTGGGGGAAAATATACCCAAAAATATTGCAGTTGTCGCCGCCTGGTTCCCTTCCCACATTTGACGCTGTCGTCGCCTGCCCTACCCCCATCCATCTTCGTCGTCCCTTGCCCTATCCCAGCCATCTTCGCCGTCATCCGCCCTATCCCCAACTATCTTCGTCGTCGCCATCTGGTTCCTTCCGTTATAGTATTATATACATACATATATATATATATAGAATAAGTTTAATTACAATTTTTAAATTATAAAAAATATATTAATTATGAAAATTAAAAAAATATACACACACATATATATATATATATGTCTATATTATAAATATATATAAGAGGATAGATTTGGACCGTTGATTTCTATTAAAATGAATGGTTGATATTAATTTGATTAAATAAGATATTTGTATTTAATCTCAACCATTCATCTTTGTCAATTAGATCTAATGGTTATCAGATAGGGGCAAAATGATCTTATTAAGGCAAAAATGTCATAACCACTCTCAAAATACGCGAGTGGTGCGCATAAGGAGTTAAATTGCTTCATTATATTTTACATAAGGAGTTAAATTGCCAATTTTTGTTTCACTGGGATTTTTGTTCACTTACGAGATTTCACAAGAGCTAAACAGAAATTACCCCAATTTTAAGTAAAAGTGTTTGCTTGTGAATTGTTTTGCAAAAAGTTTTTGAAAAGTTCATTGTTTGTGAATTTTTTTTTGCGGCCCCCTCCCCCCCCCCCAAAAAAAACAAAAAAACAAAATCAAGTTACACATATCATTCACTTGGAAGCTCCAACCTCGAGAATTTTTGAAATATGGGCAAAAGTGAATGCTCCAACCTCGAGAATTTTTCAAATATGGGCAACATGAATCTATAATGAAGTTGAGAATTTAAGTTTGTTTTGCCATGACACCATCAAAGTCACCCGACAAATGCTTGTTTAGATGAAATGAGTGAGAAAGCATTTGAATAAAACTAGTGTCACTTCAGTGAAATGGTATGGAGGATATTAAGATTTGGCATATTCTTTTCAGATTGTAATAGGTTTAAGAGATTGAAAATCTTTTCTCCGAAAAATTGATTTAGTAATCGAATGGAGAAATTTGTATTCTGAACTCATATACTTCTCTTCGAAGTATATATATTTTGAACCCACATATTCTTTTCCTAAGTTGAAGTTTTACAATTTATTATTCTTCTCAAGAAATTTATATCGGATAGTGGAGTGCCGATAATATATATGGAGTGCGAATATCACTTTACTATCAATCTATAACGGGAAAAATTATTTTTTTTAATCCGTTAAGTTGGCCTCCTTTGCGTTTTAGTCCGTTAACTTGACACCTTATAAAATTAGTCCGTTATCTTAGCATTTGTTTTAATTTTGGTCATTTCAGCTGATTTGGGGGTAAATTGCATCTGAATTTGGGGATAATTGCAAATGGAGGAAAAATTGGGGGGAAAGTGCTGATTTGGGTGAAAATTGGGGGGAAATTCATAAAAAATAGAAAAAATTCATTAAAAATTGAAAAAAATTCATTAAAAAATTGAAAACAAATCATTAAAAAATTGATATCCGAAAAAAAAATTGAATTTTTTTGGGATTTCAATTTTTTCGGATTTCAATTTTTTTTAACAAAATCCGAAAACATTTAAATAAAAATTAAATATTGTCGTGTTTCAATTTTTTCTTTTTTTTTCATTTTAATGGATTTTGTTTGCTTTTTCTAGTAATTTTCTAGTTTCTCAAAAATTAAATAAAAAATAATTAGAAAAATGACGAGAAACTAGAAAATTACTTTAAAAAAAGCTGAAAAAATTCATTAAAATGAAAAGAAGAAAAAAAAACTGAAACACGACAATATTTAATGAATTTTTCTTTAAATGTTTGATTTTTTTGAAAAGAATTGAACAAATTGAAATCCGAAAAATATCCGACTTTTTTTTCGGATTTCAATTTTTAAATTTTTTAATAATTTTTTTAAATTTTTAATGATTGTTTACATTTTTTTAATAATTTTTTTTCTGTCTTTTCAATTTTTACTGATTTTTTTCAATTTTTAAAATTTTTTAATGAATTTTTTTAAATTTTTAATGAATTTTTTCAATTTTTAAATGAATTCCCCCCCCCCCCCCCTCCCCCAACCAATTTTCAACCAAATCAGCAATTTCCCCCCAATTTTCCGCCTATTTGCAATTTATCCCCAAATTAAGATGCAATTTACCCCCCAATCAGCTGAAAGGACCAAAATTAAAACAAATGCCAAGATAAAGAACTAATTTTGTAAGGTGTCAAGTTAACGGAATAAAACGCAATT
Source organism: Buddleja alternifolia (assembly GCA_019426215.1). Lineage (NCBI taxonomy): Eukaryota > Viridiplantae > Streptophyta > Magnoliopsida > Lamiales > Scrophulariaceae > Buddleja > Buddleja alternifolia. The sequence continues at coordinate 32,192,061 of CM033398.1, forward strand.
TTGTTTCGGAGATGACATACAATAAGAAGTTTTTATGTTTCGTTTTAATAATTTTACTATTTAATTTGGAACAAATATAGGTAAATTCATATAGATATATTTATGTAACCAGTTAACATTTATAATCTGAAAACATTATCTTGAGAATTGAGAATGACACGTTTGAAAATATGATATTGTAACCTATGCTTCTGAAAACATTATAGGAATTTTGAATCCCCATTTGGTTCGGATAATGATTGTTCATAATTCTGGCGAAGGGAGAAGGACTGGACATAGTAATTAATTCAAGCAAAGAAAAGTCACCATCCGTAGAAAGTAATAGGAGCTTAATCAATTGGATCCATAAATATCAAATAAAATTATAGAAATTTGAAGACAACCTCACCAATTGACTTGCCCCCGCGTGCTCACGAGTCCTATTTGTCTGATCTTGATCTTTTGCAGTAATAATATACCGTTTTTTTCCATCAAAAAAAGAAAGAAAGAAAAAAACCTCACCAAGAACAAGCTAAGGCAATACCGAATACGCAAATAGTTGTTTGTTATAAAATTTGATTTAGGGTGAATTTGGTCCAATCCTTTTATAATTAATTTTGAAATAATTGATTCTTGTAGGATAGATATATTGTGACGAAAGTTTGCATTTGCAACTTAGTCAAACTATGATCTTCTAATCCAAAAAATTTCAAATAAGAATAAACAAAAATGACATACACTTATAGAAAGAGTAAATTACATCCAACCCCCTTATGATCGAACTTATTATCACTCCGCCCCCCCTGTGATAAAAAAAATTAACTAGAAACCTCCTTGTAATTTTTAAAATATATTTACGGCCTCCCTCTGGTATTTTTGCTTATAAAATTTTATTAAAAGACCATAATACCCTTGTCCTTTTTAGATATTTACACAATATAATTTTTATTTTATTTTATTTTATTAATTTAATATTTTAACTATTTTCTATTTTATTTTTTTTATTTTTTTTCTTCATCTTCTTCCCTTCCACCACCATCATCATATTATACTAATATATATATATATATATATATATATGTACATGAATCTTCAAATCTGCAAATTTTGCAGATTTGAATTCCGTCAAATATGCAAAATTTGCAGATTTGAAGCATCCTTTTTTTTTTTGTTGAAAGGAAGCGATAAGATATATTACTTAGAAAGCAAGGAATCAGACAAAAGAAGGTCGAGAGTTTGGGCCGGTAACTCAAGAACAGGCTCTTGAATTACCACCGCTGCTCTAGCAAGAGAATGCGCAACTACATTACCTAAGCGCTTAACGAAGGAAAAAGAAAGCGAAGAAAAAGACAATGCAAAAGAACGAGCCTCTTGGCAGATAGCCCCAAGAGGCGAAAGGTCTCTATCCGAGCTGCGAAGTTTGTTAATGATATTAAGGCAGTCCCCTTCCACAACAACTTTGTCCCACCCTTCTCTACGAGCTAACTGGATAGCTTCAACCGCAGCCAAAGCCTCGACATGATCCGGAGATGTAACAAAAGCCAACCGACGACAACTCCAAGCCACACAAGAACCCGATGAATCTCTGCCAACCGCCCCAACACCCATACAACCAAAAGTTTCTGAAAAGGCTCCATCAAAATTAACTTTAAAACAACCATCTCTCGGCGCAGCCCAAGATCCAGCAGAAACAGAGCACACAATCGAAGGATTCGGGACTAAAGCTTCCTGGAAAGAGTGCAGAAAGGTCTTAGCTGAACAAACTAAACCATCTGGGTCAAGAGAACAGTTATCCATGAGTAACGTATTACGGTTGTACCACAAGTACCAACAAATAACCAAGAAGAAATGATAATGATCTGGTTCCAATGCTAAATGCAACTCTCGAAACCAAGATAAGATATCACCTCCCCACACAGCTAAGGCAGACCACGGAATACTAGATAAGGCCCAAACTTGACGAGAAAATGGACAAGAGAAAAGAGTATGGCCAATATCCTCACAATCTAGTTGGCAAAACGGACAAGAGCCAGGGACATCAATTTTTCGTTTCAGTAAATTAGAACCTGTAGGCAGCGCATTAAGACAGGCTTTCCAACCAAATTTTTTTTACCTTAGGTGGGATCTTAGCACGCCAAATGAAGTCCCACGCTTTCGGATTAGCAGCAATGTATGGTTGGGTCGAAGAAGTCGGGGCAAAACGCATTCTAAAATCCCGAGCTAGACGGTAGGCGCTGCGCACAGCAAATTGACCATTCTTAGTGTAGTGCCAAACAATGCAGTCCTCGGAATTAGGCGGGCCTAGAGGGATCCGACGAATAATTTGAGCATCATCCGGCTCAAAAATTTCATCTAACAGGTTGTTATCCCACCAGCCTGTGTTCGGGTCAATTAATTGTCTCACTTTAGCATCAATAGGCAGAGTGTTCTGGATGGTGTGAACGCAAAAGTCCCCTGGTCTAGGCAGCCACCGGGAAGTCCAAATTCTGAGTTTGTTGCCGTTACCTACTCGCCATCTAACCCTCTCAAACAAAAGCTCTTGAGCCGACATAATGTTTCTCCAAGTAAACGACGGATTGGAACTCAAATCTGCCTCAAAAAAAGAAGTTCCATAAAAATATTTTGCTCGGAAGACTCTAGCCATCAGACACTCCGGGTTTTGGATAATCCTCCAACCTTGTTTAGCCAACATCGCAGTATTGAAATCCCTAAGAGCTCGAAACCCCACACCTCCCTCACATTTATCCCGACAAAGTCTATCCCAAGCGATCCAATGGGTCTTTCTTGTGTCCTTGTGGTGCCACCAAAAGTTAGCCATACTGGATTCAATCTCGCTCAGAAGAGTTTCAGGTAGTTTGAAACATGACATAGCATAAGTGGGTATTGCCTGGACAACTGCTTTGAGAAGGACTTCTTTACCCGCCTGGGACAGAAACTTAGCATTCCAAGACTGAAATCTCGCAATCACCCTATCCCGAATAGAAGCAAAAACCTCGCGTTTTGACTTGCCCACCACAGAAGGTAACCCGAGATATTTATCATGTTTCTCGACTACCTCGACACCCAAAAATCCCGCCAACGAATCCCTAACATCCATCGGTGTATTCTTGCTGAAGACCATAGAAGACTTATCCAAATTAATCTGTTGACCCGAGGCCGACTCAAACTTCTGAAGGATATCTTGAATGCAATGGAAAGCCGCCTCCGTCGCCTGCATATAAATAACAGTATCATCCGCGAAGAGAAGATGTGAGATTCTTGGCGCATGTCTAGAAATTGCCACCCCTCTAATAACACCTCTCCGTTCTTCAGCCTGCACCACACAACTCAAGATCTCTGCTACAAAAAGAAACAGGTAAGGCGATAAGGGGTCTCCTTGACGGATTCCCCTTTGAGGTAGCAAGTAACCAAATTGAGTTCTTGTAAGCATCACTGAGTATGAGACAGAAGTAATACAAATCATGATAAGATCAATAATATCCCGGTGAAACCCTAACCTCACAAGAACCTTTTCGATGAAGACCCACTCGACCCTATCATAGGCCTTGCTCATATCAAGCTTAATCGCAACATAGTCGTCATGACCCGAAGTTTTATTTTTCAGAAAGTGATTAATCTCGTATGACACTAAGATGTTGTCAGAAATCAGACGACCCGGGACAAAAGCTGATTGGGTCTCTGAGATGATATTGTTCAAAAAAGGCTTAATCCTATTAGCAATAGTTTTGGAGGCCAATTTGTAGACGACATTACATAAACTAATAGGACGAAAATGAGCCACAGTCTCGGGTTGTTCACACTTAGGGATCAAAACAATATGGGTAAAATTCATCTTAGGCATAAAGATTTTAGCATTAAGAAGTTTGAGAACACATCGCGTGATATCATGGCCAACAATATGCCAAAATTTTTGGTAAAAAACGGGGGACATTCCATCAGGGCCAGGGGATTTGAGGGGATGCATAAGAGAAAGGGAGAAAGCTACCTCGTTTGCAGTATACTCACGGCACATGGCAGAGTTCATCTCCTCGGTAACTTTGGAATTCACATCTCGTAACACCTCTTCAAGATCATTATCAGTGGGCTGCACAGAGGTAAAGATCGCACGAAAGTATCTCAGAATAATGTTCTGAACCTCACCCTCCCTATCCTGCCAATTTCCCACCTCATCTTTGAGTTTAAGAATTGAATTTCGTCGCCTCCTTTCTGTCGCACATGAGTGAAAGAATTGGGTATTTCTGTCGCCGTCTTTCATCCACAAGGCTCTGCTCCGTTGCATCCATTGAGTTTCCTCTTGTGCTCTAAGTTCTTCAAGCTCATTTTTCATAAGGGCCTCAGAATGCTTCGTTGTTGCCGTGATCACACCCTTTCTAATTGCAACTAACTGCTCTTCCAACTCATTGATGCGCTTCTTTTTGTCACCAACTCCCATTCGGTTCCAGTTTAGTAACCCGAGCCTACAATTTTTTATATTGTTCCAAGCAAGATTAGTTTCATCAAGAGTAGAATCTGATTTCCAAGCATCTCTAATGACTCTCTCGCACTCGCTTGACCGTCTCTTCTTTTTTGGTTGGGTAGGAAGTTTCGGTGGAACAAGCTGAATATGAAGTACACAATGGTCTGAAGAACTCGTAGGGAGATGTGAAACCTTCATATCAGGGTAAGAATTCACCCAAGCAGAGTTACCACAAGCCCTATCAATTCTCAATCAAACCGTGTTCGGGGCCTCCCAATTATTACTCCATGTGAGTTTATCCCCGTGGAAGCCGAGGTCATGTAAATCTGCCCTATCCAGCGCTTCCCTGAAGTTCCTCATCTGCCATAATGGGCGGGGTCGACAACCATCCTTTTCATCCGAGGAGATAATTTCATTAAAATCCCCTGCAATTAACCATCTAGAATTACCCTGTCTGCTTAAATGTTCCATCAGACGCCAAGATTCTTTCCGAAGCCTTGTAACCGGATTACCGTAAAACCCCGTAAATCTCCAGAATTGTGCATCATCACTCAAATAAACCTTAGAATCAATATGAGACGAAGACATAGATTGGAGGACCACATCACACCGTTTATCCCACAGTAATGCTAACCCGCCACCGATACCCACTGAATCGATATTAACTCCATTCATATTAAGTCTGCTCTTCAATCTTTCATTGTACTTTTTCTGACATTTGGTTTCCGAAAGGAAAACCAACGAGGGGTTGTGGAAACGAATGAGTTCCACCAAAAAATGAGCTGCCCCGGCATCCCCCAAGCCTTGACAGTTCCAAACAAGGAGACTCATTGATCCCGGCGGGGCTGCGAACCATCTTCAACCATACTATCAGGACAAGTGGTTTTCGAAACAATGTTATAATCTTCCACCGGAATTTCAGTCAATTTCAACATTTTCCTATTAAGCTTCACCGGGGACAATTTACGCTTAGCTTTAGAGATCTTACGTCTAGTAGGAGGATGTTTACTTTTTCGAGTCGGAGAGGATGAGATATGGAGAGGGATGTTGATCAAAATAGGGTTGATCACTGACGGTGAGCCGGGGGGAATGAGGGTAGGTTGAGGTGGCTGGACTGTAGGTGAAGTGACATTAAGCAGTGAGTTTTGGGTAAGGAGTACAGGAGGGGAGGTGAGCATGTAAGTGGTTGGGGTGCTGGAAGTGGTATTATTTTTATGCAGATTCAATTGTGAACCAATGGCCAATTGTAATGGGGGTGATTTGGGATTTTGCAAGGGGGGCATAGCCACGGGAAATTGGTTCTCAATCAAATTTGTGGTAGCCACAATCTCAGGTTCATACATAATAGGTGCACGGGATTGGACTGATTCAGAATCTCCATCTGACTCGACAATGTTAGGTTGAGGTAATGCCGGGCAGAGGGGAGGTGAATTGGATAATCAGAGGGAAGGTGGACGATAGGGTGATGTTGAGTGGGGTAGGTCTTTTGTGCGATCAGTAGCATGAGGGTCCGGTTGTTTATGTTCTTGTGGTGGGTTTTTTGGTCGATTACTGCCCCAAATTGCTGAGCCTCTCGACTGATTATTCTCTCGCGAGCTGAGATTACCACTGGATGTAGAGTATGCATTATAGCTATGTGAAGGAGTTTTGCGAAAAGTCGCCCGCATCCAATCCCCATATGGAAGCTTTAAACCCGGATTAACAAAGGAGTCCGAGTATCGCACTTCACAACGATCATGAATATGGCCAAGCACCCCACAGAGATAACAGAAGGTAGGCAGTTTTTCATAAGCGAAAGATAAGTTGATTTCATCCCCCGTGGGGCTGCTAAGTGTCAGGAAGCGGGGTAGGGGCTTGGTGATATTAATGCTGACTCTAATGCGTAAAGTTGACCCCCAAAGAATTCCACTTCGACTTTCATCCATAGAAACAAAAATCCCAATACTATTCCCGATAATAGACCCAAATTCCTCTGTCATTTTGCCTATGGGTAGGCCTTGCACTCGGACAAACATATCCGACCAATCTAAATTAGCTGAAATTGGATCTTCATTCTCATTTAACTCTTTAAGAACCAACATCTCATTTTCATAATTCCAAGGTCTTTCTTCCAGAACTCTGTCCATATCCAGGCTATGATTAAAGACAAACAAAAATCGATCACTCTCAATGCGTTGGATTTCCATTCCACGCACCGGCTTAAACGAGTGAATTAAGGTGTCTTTGAAAGCTGCCATATTCAATCTGCGTTTGCCCAACAATCTACCTATTAAAACTAGTTCCTTTACCTTAAGTCCTTTCTACCAAATATCTGGAGAAATAACAACTTTCTTAGCCTCCCTGTCCGTAAGAGCGAGCCCCTTTTCCATTCGACGAATCGCTGCCTCCATGCCTCTCACTGAAATGTTCGAGAGCAAAAATCTGAGTATTCCAAAGTTACCGGGGCGAGAAATCAGCTAGAGCCTGGATTAGCCTGCAAACAAGAGAAACCCGAGACAAAACACCAACAAAGAAAGGAAATCGAAAAGAGGGAAGAGTTTAAGAGAAAGACAAGCAAAAAAGTTCAAAGAAAAACAGGGGACAACGAGTTGCAAACAATCTTGAGTCAAGAAATCATCCCTTCATTGTTAATAAGACGACAAGTGCTAACCAAACTATATCGCGGCAGCTCCATTGAGCAAGACCTTGAAGAGTATCGTGGAAATCCAATCAGAAAGGTTTAAAAACTCTCGTGTGTACACTCCAGATTAGCCCCAATTTTGCTGAGAAGAGAAGAACCCTAGAACCCAGGTGAGAGACTCCCAATCAGAGAGAGAGAAACGCCCAAGCAGAGAGAGAGAATTAGATTTGAAGCATCCTTCAAACCTGCACAAATTTTTCCAGATTTGAAGGAATCTTCAAATCTGCAAAATTGCAGATTTGAAGACTCCTTCAAATCTGCAAATCATCATCATCATAATATATATATATATATATATATAATCATCATCAATCCTTCAAATCTGCTCAAATTTTGCAGATCATCATCATCATCAACATCAACCACCAACAACAACAACCGCCGCCGCAACCACCACCACCACCATCATCATAATCATAATATATATATATATATAGTCATCATACTATATATATATATATATATATATAATCATCATCAATCCTTCAAATCTGGACAAATTTTGCAGATTTGAAGGAATCTGCAAATCATCATCATCATCATCACCACCAACCGCCGCCGCCGCCGCAGCCGCAACCACCACCACCATCATCATCATAATATATATATATAACAGATTTGAACAGATTTGCAAATCTGCAAATGCTTTGCAGATTTGAATAGATTTGAAGGCTTCAAATCTGCAAATTTTGCAGATTTGAAGATTCAATCATTTAAAATTTGAAGATTCATATCGGCGGCGGCGGTTCGTCGGCGACGAAGCTGGTGACGGAGATATATATCTATATACATACTTATATATATATATATATTTATATATATTTTATTATTATATATTTTTTAGATATCTTTTATAATTTTAAAATTTAAAAAAATATATTTATTATAAAAATAAGATGCTTATTATCAACCATTAATCTTTATAAAGATCTATGGTTGTAATAAATTGAATTTAATAAACTATAAGAAATTCATTTTGACCATTGATATTTAGAATATCAGATCCAATGGTCAGTAATTCAAGGGCAAAATTGTTTTTAACTGATGAAAATCAGATCACCACTCTCATGACAGGCGAGTGAAACTCGTAGGGAGTTAAATTGCTTTTTTAATTTATTCACCGGGGGTAAGTTGATAATTTTTTTATCACAGGGGAGCGGAGTGATAATAAAGTCGATCACAGGGGGGTTTGGTATAATTTACCCCTTATAGAAATCCTGTTTGCAATTTAAATATAAATTTTGAACTTTTTCAATTAGAAATCATGAAACGCCTAATAATTAAGTACATTCGCATGAAAAAATATTTGTATAAATTGGGTGTTTAATATCAAATCGTTCAGATCAAGTCATATTGGTATCCACTGTTATGAATAGGTAATGTAGTTTAATCTTAATCGTTTGATGTGTGAAGATCAGGCGCATGTAAGCATGTTTCCCCTTGGAAGAATCTTCATGTTTATTACGTGTATGTGTTGAATGTTTGGTAGGTGAACAACGTTGACTAGAACAAACTACAAGACAAAATAAATTGTGGGTTTTGAGCAAGAAAATAATTTCTTGTTGATGGCAATAATTGAGAAGGTGCTCCAACTTGTTGTTTTCTTGTTGATGGCAATAATTGAGAAGGTGCTCCAACTTGTGATGTTGATGGCAATAGTTGAGATTAATGTTCTCCAATTTAATTTATCCGTTTGAGTGTGGAGTACATAATTACCCAAGAGAAAGGCACCACTCCAATTTAACGTCATGTTTTTTGAGGGTGATATGAATTTCTCAAAAAAAAAACAGCAACCAGTTGCTAATTAATTTGATGAATATGATGGAAGGGGCTGTATTGGTGGACATTGGCCTATGTTTCCCTTTTTTTATAATAAGATAAAAGTTAAATTTGATGTAAATACAGTCGAATTTGATCATCACAGTGTTACTAACATTAGGAAATAAATCATGACATTCACTGAAATTAAGTATTATAGATCAATCATCACAAAAAGTACTAAACTCGTACAAACTGACAACCTATACATTTTCGTTGAGATTCAAATTTGTAGCGTTCAAATGTAAAGTTAGCTCTGCTGTATACTAATAATTCATGTTGATAGACACAGAAGTTTTGCCTGATTTTTATAAAAGAAATGAATGAAGAAAACCTCGAAAGAGACGTGTTGCCTTTTCGATCCAACATTTTACACGGAGTAAATGGGAAAATTATTTTTTAATCCGTTAACTTGACGTTCCGTGCGTTTTAGTCCTTTAAGTTGACGCGTTGCAAAATTGGTTCGTTATCTTCTGGCTTTTTGTAATTTTAGTCCTTTTGTGCCTAAAAAAATGGTAAATTTAGTCAGAAAATAATGGACCAATTTTGCAACACGTCAACTTAAAAGACTAAAACGCAAGGGAGGCCAAGTTAATGAACTTAAAAAATAATTTTCTCCTGATTAAATGATCGATTACTACTTTTTGTTAGCATTCACCTTCTATCATAGAAACTCATAATTTATTCAAAACGAGGGGCTCCATCAGGTGTCCCTCTTCTTGTCCAAATATTACAGACTATGTTGGTTCTTGGATATTTCTATGGTGGATCGATCATAAATTTACAAGTGGTAGAGTGATTTTTACAGGGTGGGTGGATGATGTAAATACACACCATGCAAACAGACACGTGTAGGGATCATATAAATACACACTTGGAAGGGTAGACAACATCCACTGATCTAAAGTCTAAAGACATGTCAAGAATCATCCCTTACATAGCAAAATAGTCATGTTGTAATTAATGTAGTAGAATTTTGGATTTATAATTACTATCTCAAATATTAAAATGGGTTGCGTTGAAAAACTGGATCAATAACGTATTATTATGATATTATACTTGGGGCTCACGTTCTTAGGCCGAACGGAGAAAAGGCATATACGGACTTATATATTGGATTAAGTTGGATACTCAGATCAATGACGATCGTGATTATATCCACGCTCGCCTTCTTGAGTCGGGCCGATCAAAAGAGCAACAACTTGAGACTAGTATGCAGCTATGATCAAAAGATCAAAGGGATAATTACACTGATTTCTCCTAATGAATGGGCTAAATCACCCCTCCGCTCAACTATGCATAAGCATAAATACTTCCCCTGCCATCAACCTACATCTTACAATTTCCCCCCTCCGTAAACTTTTTTAACAGAAAAGGCTAACAGCGTTGCTATTTTTTTGTTTCAAAAATCTTATTATACCCTTTTTTTGACTTTTGACTATCTTACTAGACTTTCCTACCTTTGCATATGAGGGGGTAATATTATAAAATGAATAAAATGGGTATGATTGGGGTATATGTAATAAAATGAATAAGATGAGTTTGATTGTAACGTATCTGTAATTGCTAATAAAAAATTATTTAATTTAATCAAAAATGAAATTTAAAAATATTGAAATTTGATTTACTTAAGAGAAATTAGTTTAATTAAAATAATTATTAAGTTAAAAACCATTGATATTGTAAGTTACTTGAATCAAATGATTTAATCTACTTTTATTAAATAAATAAGTAAAAACCTATAATTCACTTTATTAAACAATTAACTTAAAAGCTATATAAATTATCATTTACTTAAGTAGATTGATTTAATTAAAACAACTAAGTTAAAACTAAGCTTTCTAAACTCTGATAAACAATTATAAACTAATTAGTAAATATATAAAATATTAATTCTATTACATAAAACAGAAAATAATTTCCAATATGTATGGATCCTTTTCAATTTTTTAAGAAAATAAAATAAATTTAAAATTCCCCAAAAAACAAAAGAAAAAAGAACGCAGATTGAAGATGAAATCTGCTCATCCTCAACCTCTAACTTAAACTAGACATAGAGCCCGTCCTCCCGACTCCACCAAGCCCCATCAATCATCATTCCCAAATCCGCCGAAACAGCCCACCCAATTACCCTTCAAAAAGTGGCGGCGAACCGGGAGGGGATGTTAGAACTTGAAAGAAAGAGAAATTGATATTTCTGACTGAATGAATCTCACATGGAGAGTAATTACAGAAGATTACTTGACAAAATAGAAATTAACAGCTATTTTAAACTAATTACAATGGCTAACTCTAAGAAAGGCTAATTACTAAATTACCCCTGAACTAACTTACGTTGACCAGAGTCAATCGTTCTATCTTGACACTCTCCCTCAAGCTTGGTGTGGGAAAAGAGATTAAACACACCTAGCTTGTCAATAAGAAATTCAAACTGAGATTTCCACAAAGGCTTTGTAAGGACATCAGCAAGTTGTTGATCGGAGCTTACAAAGCTTGTAACAATACTTTTATCTTGAATCTTCTCTCTAATGAAATGACAATCAATGTCAATATGCTTTGTTCTTTCATGGAATACAGGATTGGAAGAAATGTAGAGAGCTACCTTGCTGTCACAATGTAGAACAGTTGGTTTTAGACATGTAACTCCTAGATCTTCAAAGACTCTCTGAATCCAAACAATTTCACATGTTGTTGAGGCCATTGCCCTGTACTCTGCCTCTGCACTACTTCTAGAGATGGTGTTTTGTTTCTTTGTTTTCCAGGAGATCAAAGAATCTCCTAATTTTATCCCAAATCCAGTAAGACTCTTCCTGCTCATGGGACAACTAGCCCAATCAGAGTCACTCCATGCTTTAAGCTTAAGTTTGTTGTTGGATGATAGAAGAATACCATAACATGCAGTCCCTTTAATATACCTGAAAACGTTTTTTACAGCTTCAAGATGAGATACCTTAGGACAATGTATAAACTGACTAAGGTTTTGAACAACATAGCACAAATCAAGTCTAGTAGAGCTTAAGTAAATCAGCTTTCCTACTAATCTTTGATACACAGAAATATCCTTAAGAACAGGATCAAGATTATTAGATGTATTTTCAGAAGTTCTATCAAACTCAACACTAGTTAACTTTGTGCTTGGTTTAATAAGAACAGTGGAAGGTTTACACCCTGTCATTCCTAGCTCTTTTAACATATCCAGAGCATACTTTCTTTGACTTAGAACAATACCTTGAGATGACCTTGCCACTTCAATTCCAAGAAAATACCTTAACTTTCCTAAATCTTTAATATAGAACTTATTTTGAAGAAATTTCTTTAATTCAGAGATCATTTGAACATTATTTCCTATGATAAGAATGTCATGAACATATACAAGCAAAATAACAATATCACTGTCACATTTCTTTGTGAAAAGAGAATAATCATTAATAGACTGAATATAACCAGCTTGTTTCATGGCATTAGTGAACTTCAAGTTCCATTGTCTGGGGGCTTGTTTCTGCCCATATAAGCTTTTTTGCAATCTGCACACTTGAGTCTTCCTCTGATTGCAAAAACCTGGTGGAGGAGACATATGACCTCTTCATGGAGGTCTCCTTGAAGAAAGGCATTGGTAACATCAAGTTGACCAATATGCCAATTTTTTATGGCTGCAAGAGCAATTACAGCCCTTACTGTAACCATTTTAGCTACATGAGAGAAAGTTTCAGAATAGTCCAAGCCCTCTCTTTGAGTATATCCTTTGGCTACTAATCTAGCCTTATATTTATTAACAGATCCATCAGGGTTATACTTAATCCTGTATACCCATCTACAACCAATTGGGTTTTTTCCAAGAGGTAAGTCTACCATGGTCCAAGTTTTGTTGAGATGCAAGGCTTGCATCTCTTGGTCCATGGCAGTTTTACATTTATCATGAACTATAGCTTGTTCAAAAGAAGAGGGCTCAGTTTCAAGAGAAAAAGCAGAAAGAAAAGCCTTATATTCAGGAGATATATCATCATAGTTGACTGATTTATTAATAGGATGAGTTGTAGAGAAAATACAACCTGTAATAGAAGGACAAACATAATCTTTTGTCCAGGTTGGAGGATGAGAATCCCTGGTGGACCTTCTCAATCCTGCAGAATTATTAGAAGAGTCTCCAAGAATGTGCAGAAATGTCTAGATCATTGTCAGATGCATGTAACTCATGTAACATATCATTATTTTCAGTACTATCAGTGTGCTAATCCACAAAAAGATTAGAATTTAGCTTAGAAGGAGTAGGATTTGTCACATAGAAAGGAAACACATGTTCATGAAACACTACATCTCTATAATAGAGAAATTCACTAGTACTGATTTCCAGTAACTTGTAAGCCTTTTGACAACTAGAGTAGCCCATAAACACACAACTTCTAGACCTATGCATGAATTTATCAGTTTGAGGAATTATTTTAGCATAAGCAAGACATCCAAACACTTGTAAATGGAGTAAAGATGGATTCCTTTTAAAAAGCAAAAAGAAAGGAGTTTTTCCATTTATAACTGGGGATGGAGTCCTATTAATAAGATAAATAGCAGTTAGAATACACTCACCCAAAACTTGATGGGAATACGTGACTGAAACATAATAGCTCTAGCTACATTCAAAAGATGCCTATGCTTTCTTTCCACAGTGCCATTTTGCTGTGGAGAATATGCCACAGAAGTTTGATGAACAATACCTAGACTTTTGAACAAATTACTAGCTTTATGACTTAAAAATTTTGGACCTCTATCTGATCTTATGATTTTAACACAAACATTAAACTGGCTTGTAACATATTGCAGAAAGGATTGCAAATGAGATAACATTTCAGATTTCAATTGCAATAAAAATGTCCAAGTAGCCCTAGAAAAATCATCTACAAGAGTTAAGAAATATCTTTCATTTTTATAAGTAGAAGACTTATACGGCCCCCATATATCAGCATGAACAAGCTCAAAAATATGAGAAGTAGTAGTACTTCTCTCAGAAGGGAAAGAAGTTCTAGCATGTTTTGCCATAGGACAAACAGGGCAATGAACATGCTTATTGTGTAAAGATTTACCAATATGAGGCAGTAAGGTAAGCTTATTGAAAGACAAATGACCTAACCTCAAATGCCAAAGATGAGAGTCAGAAATGCTTTTATTGCTCACAAAAGTATCTTTGCTTACAACTTAATTAGAAGAAGAAATATGAAAATCATTACAGAAATTGTATAAAGCATGTTTATCAGACTTAGTACTAGAAACAAGATAGTATAAACCATTTTCTTCTCTACCAGTCCCCTTTATCTTGCCAGTCACACAATCCTGAAAAACATACAAATTAGGATAGAAACTTGCAATACATCCATTATCAGTTGTAGACTTAGACACAGACAGTAAGTTGAATTTGAATTCTGGAATGTAAAGAACCCTTTTTAAGGTTAAATCAGGACTTAGACTAATCTCTCCTATTTTTGTAACAGCTGTAAGATTTCCATTAGGTAATCTAACAGAGGCATCTGCAGAATTGTGAGAGCAAAAAAGACTAAAATTACAAGTCATACGCTCATTAGCTCCACTGTCAATAATCCAAGTATTTGAAGTAGTGGAAGCAAGAAAGGAGAAAGGGTTCATAATTTTACCTGAGTTACCTGTGACTGTAGTGGAATGATTTGCACTGGCCTAAGTATTTCCACCAGCATAATCTGCTAGTATTGAGCATGAGTAAACACAGGAATTGTTGATGAACCTTGATCAACAATGCCAAAAGAACTAAGTCCTTGATCTTCTTGATGAGGAGAATCCTTGTTCTGATCATAGGAGACATTGTATGCAGTTGTACCCCCCCTGTTGCTATTAAAACCTTCTCTATTATTAGGTCTTTTTCCTCTAGATCCACCTCTAGAAATGTAGTTAGGAGGAAATCCTATCAGTTTGTAACACTGATCTATAGTATGATTAGTCAAGTGACAGTGATCACACTTTAGATTAGAATTTGTCCTTGCAGTTTGAGGAGTAAAGCCACCCCTAACACTAGTATTTTGATTTCTTGAAACTTGGCCTTGAGTATAAAGGGCTATAGATGATTTAGTGTTAGATATAGAGGCTTGAACACCTCTTTGTTTTTCTTCATTTTGAATCATAGAGTAAGCTTGAGTATAAGTAGGAAGAGGCACCATCATAAGAATCTGAGATCTTAGAGCACTATAGGATTCATTGAGGCCCATTAAAAACTGCATCATCTTCAACTGCTGAGTATACTCACTATATTGTTTTGAAAAAATAGTAGTAGTATATCGAATGAGAGATTCATACTCATCCCAAAGTGTTTTGAGCCTAGTATAGTAGCTATTCACAGAGTTTGTACCCTGTGAAATAGTGCTGATTTGCCTTAAAAGACCAAATAACTCTACACCACTGATCTCATCAAACCTTTCTTTAAGATCTTTCCAAATTGAGGAAGCCAAATCACAGTAAACAACCCCACTTAACAACTCACTACTGATAACATTGTGAATCCATGAAAGCACCAGTGCATTACACCTCTTCCATTGTGAATATAGAGGATCTTTGGAATCAGGTTGAGGATACGTACCGATGAAGACTAATTTGTTTTTGCTTCCAATGCAATTATAATTTGCCTACTCCATACCTTATAGTTTTTTGTTCCCTTTAGGGCTTCAGAAACTAAGGCTATGTGTGGTGAATCAGAAGGATGCAGAAACAAAGGACTTTGCGGACTGATAATAGTATCTGCACTCTCAGTTTTTTGAGCCGCCATTGATCCAGTACAGAGAGATTAAGAGATCAATAGAACAGCACAATTCTTGCCAAAGAATCGATCAAGAAGAATTAATTGATGCGGAAGATGGAAACGCCCAAAAAACACAAAATAGAAATCAATTGAAAGACAATTGATCAAAATTGATTACGTACAAATCCTAAAAGGAGAAGAAGATCGATAATATCGATAGAAGAAAATGAAGCTAAAAACAATCAATCAACAGATTTTCATATCAATCTTGAGTAATCGATCGAATATTGAATGATAATCGATCGAACAACACAAAATACGCAAAGAAAAAACCTAAGAATTACGAAGATGGCTCTAGTGCCATGTTAGAACTTGAAAGAAAAAGAAATTATTATTTCTGAATGAATGAATCTCACATGGAGAGTAATTACAGAAGATTACTTGACAAAACAAAAATTAACAGCTATTTTAAACTAATTACAATGGCTAACTCTAAGAAAGGCTAATTACTAAATTACCCCTGAACTGACTTACTTTGAAAAGAGTCAATCTTTCTATCTTGACAAGGGAGCTTGGTGATGGACGGTGCGGCGATGAGACAAGCTTGCTGTTGGGCAGTGGGGGTATGGTGGTGGGACGATACTAAAAGGAAGGGTACTGAAGGGGATGAAGATGTTTATCAATTTCATTTTCTTTTTCTTTCAAATATTTTTTTTCTTATAATAGATGAGGCAACGAGGGTTACTTTTGTCTTTTCAAACTTTTTATGTTTGGATTTTTGGTTAAAGATCTTAATCAATGGCAAAAATGTCATTTCATTGGTTCTATTGGGATTTTGAGGATCCGTTACCTCAAGGGGAGGTGTTTGTAATTACGCATAGTTGAGGAGAAGGGACATAATTAGCATACTCATTTAGGGAGGTCAGTGTAATTATCCCAAGATCAAAAGAGCACTTTTGGTCAAAAGAGCTATGGTCCAAGCTCAATAAATTTACAACATTTAGGATTTCTTATGCTCCATCTTTTGAAAAATATAAGTAACCTTCTCACCAGGGTTAAAGGCAAGTTCTACATTATTAATCAATTATGCCCAGTTTTATGTAGTCTCTCTTATGAAAAATCATCATATGACTTAAGCATGGGAAGTGAAACATTAGGCAAATATTCAATAGTTTTATTCCATTTCAGATTGCTTGAGAACTTGGAGCAGGCAAGATTCTTAGGGTCCATTTGTTTGCCAGGGAATGGAATCAAAATTGAGAATCTGATTTCTGGACATCACATTACAGTGTTTGGTAACACTGCTTAAATTATGGGAAGGAATCAGATTCCTCAAAATAGGGAATTCTGCACCCCAAAATAAGGAATCTAAATTTCTATGTCTTTGAGGGTTTCTTATTCCCTTTTTCAGGGGAATTTTCAAATAAAACTTGGTAGACATTTTTATTATCCATATTATGTCATTTTCTATCAATAAAAATATTATATATATATATATTTCATCATATAAGGAAATATATCATATAAATTAATATATATGTATATTTGTATATATACAATTTATATATATAGCTTTTATATTCAAATATATATTTATATATGTGTTTGTGTGTGTGTATATAAAGGGATACTACACTGGGGGTCCTGAGATATTACCTAATTACAAAAAACATCCCCTAATTTAATAAATTATATCTAACATCCAAGATTTTCATGTATTGATGTAAAAATGGATGGAAAGTGACAAAAGACCTAGATGCCCTTACAGAATATTTAAAAAAAGAAAAAGAAAAAAAGCTGAATTACCAAATTGCCCCTTTACATATCTAGATTTACTTCCAATACCAATTTTAAAATAAAAAAATTAAATTTAAAAGAAAAGTATTTATATATATATATATATGTGTGTGTGTGTGTGTATGTATATATCTTATCTTAGAAATTGCTTGTGTGTGTGTGTGTGTGTGTGTTTTGAGTGGGTAATTGTGTATGTGTGTAACAGTGTGTGTGTGTGACTGTGTGCATGTGTGTAATTGTGTGTGTGTATGTGTATTGTCGTGTATGTATGTGTGTGAGGGTGGAGTGGGCGTTGCGTGGCGATGGGGGGGTGGGGTAGCGATGGGGATGGGGATGTGGAGAAGACGACACTGTTCCCCACCCCCCTTTTCTTTTTTCTTTTCTTTTTATTTAATTTATAAAATAATATATTAATAAGTAATTTATTTTAAAATTATTAAAATTACAATTTTTAAATTTATTTGTAAATTTCATAAATTAATGTAAACTATAAAATTTTTTAATTATATAAACTATTATATATTAATTTAATTAAAAGATTAAAATGATATTACACATTTTTTTATTTTATAATTTTAATAATTTATATTCTTTTGTATTTTGTTAAAAGTAATTTTTAATTATAAATAATTATTTGTATGTTTTACATACACAACATTACATATAACATTTATACTTTTACAAAACATTACAAATAACACCAAAGGGTATAATTGTCCTAGAAAAGTTGGGTTTCAAGGTCCAAAAAAAGTCAGGGGCATTTTCGGAAGTTTACCAAAAAATTTAACGGCGCCGTATTGAAATCCTAACGGATGGTGCTCAATGTTAGACAGAATAAACGAAATGGATGTTAGATGTAATTTATTGAATTAGGTGATATTTTTTTGTAATTTAGCAATATGTTAGGAATTTCATGTTAGATGTTTTGATGATGACAATGAGGATTATTTGTTAGACCGCAAAATATGTAAGTTTAAGCTTATTTAAGAAACTTATATAAGTTTCAAGCGTTAAATTTTTAATAGGCTATATGGGCTTTGTTTTGTTTTTATTCTAGATTTTTAGGCTAAGTAATCTAAGACTAAGCGTCTGATTTATTCTGAGTGAGTTCATCAGAAGTAAGGTCTGAAGACTCAAACGTCTCAAGTCTGAATGAAGATGAAGATTCCTAAGCGTCTAGATTGTTCAAGCTACATCAAGCGTTAATCTATGGACAAAGTAATTCAAGGTTGATTGAGCGTCTATTTAAGACTGATTTCACCTGAATTTATTTCTAAATCCAGAAGGAGTTTAATGCAATTATTCTCAGAGCATTAAGTGTCAACGGGCATTTATTTCAAAATGCATTAAATGTTGATAAGAGCATTAAATGTGATAAGCACATTAGGATGTACGGAGAAGCCACCCTACTTGACTGTCAACTTTTCAAGACTGCAGCACCAACTTTTGTGCAAGCAGGTTTTCAAGTAAAAGGACAAAAATTGTTCACTCGCGGAAGTAAGAGACACACGCTCGTGCATAGGTCAAATGGACACTTTTTTCAAGTATGCTTATAAATAATATTTCAACAACATACCAAAATACACAGAGAACATTTTATCAAGCCAAATTGCTATTGCATTAAAGTCTCATTTTCTTACAATCTCAGAAAAATCAAAAGATTCAATGAAAACATTCTTTTTGTTTTTCTTCAAACTCCTGAGACAGTCAAACAATATCTCAAACATTCTATTAAAAGAAACCTACACTACTACTGAGATATTCCCAAGTTGTTTGAACTTCATCAAAATCAAACAAACCTCTAGACAAACCCCTATCCTAGCGTCGCGATCTGTGTGAAGTCGAAGTAGGATACTTGCAATATTTTTGGGTGAAAGAAGCAAGGGATTGAAGTGATTTGTGGTAGAAATCTGTGTGATCAAGGAACTCAAGTCATTAACATCCATCTCTCCCTAATTTGTAGAAGATTATGTGTGATTCTTTGAGAATCATCTTAGTGGATTGCCTCCAAGTGTTCAATGAGAAGAAGGACATAGTTGGGATTACATCACCCAACGAACCTTACAAATTTTGTGTCATTTACTTTACAGTCAATTTTCTTTTATCATTTCATTACATAAACTGATTAAGTAAAACACAATCAAAAGCTAAACAACTAAGTACTGTTCAAGTGACGCTAACACCTTTTTAAAAAAGAAGACTATAAAATCAATTTCGCTGTGCTAACACTGATTAACAAGAAGTGAACGTTTAAATCTACTTGGTTATAGTATTCAATTCTTGAAGTCTAAGTTAACTTTCTAAAAATTAAGTCTTTAATCAAACGCTTCACCAAGCGCCTAAATTTTGAAGTGAACGCTTAAGTCAAGCGTCCAAATACACCTTTTCAATACGAAACTTTTTAAAGTCGAAAAAGATTTCAGGGTATATTCAACCCCCCTTCTAGACCCTTTTGTATGCCACTTGGGGCTAACAAGTGGTATCAGAGCGGTTAAAATTGAAATTTTAAAATTTCCAAGCGTAGCTGCTTGTTTAGATCCTCTTTCAAAACCTAATTGCTTTAAATTTTAAATATGACATTTGCTAAAGTTCCCAAGCTGACCGAATCAAATTTTGACACATGAAAATTCAAATCATTTACATATCTATGTTCATGTGATGATGACATGTGTGATATTATTTCAGATGGGCCAATCAAAATATACAAAGTTATCACTAGAGCGCCTAGAGCGGCGGAAGAAACTCCAGATGGTTACGTTGAAAAATCAAAACAAGAATGGTCTCCAAATGAGCGTCGAAGAGCAAATTTGGATAATGTTGGTCGTAACACTCTATATACAGCTATTGGTGATAATGACAATCTTTTCAACAAAATTAAGTCGTGAAAAACCACTAAAAAATATGGGATAAATTGGCTACAATTTGTGGTGGTTCAACACAGATTAAGGAAAACAAGATTTCCATTGCCAAAGAAAAGTTTAATGAATTCAAGATGTTGCCAAATGAAACCTTAGAGCAATTGGACATCAGGTTCACAGCTTTGGTTACAGAACTCACATCGTTGGGAATGGATTTACAAAATCGGGAAATGAGAGTAAAAATCTTCAGAAGCTTACCAAGTAAATTCTTGATGAAGACAACTACCATGAGAGAATCAAATATGTTAGATCTCCTAACTCCAGAACATGCCTTTTCAGAGCTCAAAGCATTTGAATTTGAGTTGAATTCAGCCAGTGATGTTGTGAGTAGTCCGGTGATTGAATCAGGAGCACTTATCACATCAATCAAGGGTAAATCGGGTAATAAAGGAAAGACTTCAGAAATCAATGAGGAAGAGGAGTTGGCCTTGTTAAGTAAGTTCAGAAAATTCTTAAAATACGAAAAGAAATGAAAAGGTTTCAATAACCATGAACAAAGTTCATATCAAGCGCCTTCTCCAGTGCAACAACAGTTTCAAGCGCCTCAATATACCGTTCCTTTACCCCAAGCATTTGTTCAGTACTAAGCGTCCAATCAAAATCTCACGGCTCCAGTGGTGTCAAAACCGCACAATGCAAGGTTAACAAATGAACAAAAGATGAAAACTAATCTTTGTTATAATTGCAGGAAACTAGGGCACTATCAGGTAAATTGCCCTTATCCAAACGTATCCAAACCCACAAGGCAGGATTACGTGGATAGAAACTAATTTAGTAGCAACCTTTGTCAACAAGGTTTGCTAGCGGAATAAGAATCAGTCTCCGCACCTGAAGAT
This sequence comes from Buddleja alternifolia, assembly GCA_019426215.1. NCBI lineage: Eukaryota > Viridiplantae > Streptophyta > Magnoliopsida > Lamiales > Scrophulariaceae > Buddleja > Buddleja alternifolia. Next base: position 32,213,296 of record CM033398.1, read on the forward strand.
CTGGAATCATCAGAAGAGAGTAGTGATGATGATGAACCCATAAATGACTCAGTGCTCATTTGTCTCATGGCCAGAGATGATGAAGCATCCCCTGAGGTAATCAACAAATTATCTACTCCTCTCTCTTATGATGAATTACTTGACAAAGTCAAAGAATATTATAATGAATGTCAAGAGTCTGCCAAAATATATCAAAATCACTTCAATATTATTTCATCACTCAAAAGTGATAAAGTAACGCTCAAAGCAGAATTGCAAGTTCAGCAATAATGCATTGAGAAGAACCAATCGCTTGAGAGTGAAATTATTCAATTGACAAGTGATCTTGATATAATAGTCAAGAGAGAAGCTGATTTGATCGCTAGACTTGCTAAATCAGAGCAGCCCGCCTCATCATTATCAAAAGCGTCTAGAAAGCTGGATAATGTGACTGAAGTAACTAGATTATTTGATGAAATGACTGGTTTAGGATGAAATAAATTCGGTAAACAACCTAATAAATCTAACGTTATGGCAAACAACAAAGTAAAGGGTGTTATCTTTGTTGAGAAAAGTTCAAATAGTCAAAAGCTAAATGAACCGAACGACAATGGTACGAGGAACGACAATGGTACGAGGCCAAATGAGAAAGTCAAGATTGACTCAGGCAAGGGTAAGGGTAAGGCCAAGGCAAACGATTCAAAAAGACGGGCTCATCCAAACTCTCAAAAGGCTAAAGATAAGTCTGATCACTGTGAATCAAGCGCCAAGCGTCCAGCACCAAAAGTGCAACCTAAGCCATCGCCAAGGAAATACAAGCGTCAATATCCAAGACAGTCAAGATCATATTATCAATACAATAATAATTATGATTATGACTATGATTATGATTACTACCATAATCAAGGATATCACTACACACCCAAAAAGCACACACAACACAATGTGAAATCCAAGAAGGCCAGTATTCCTAAAATGAAGACTAGGCAAATATGAGTTCCTAAAGTTTTAGTTCAAACTAACAATGCTGCTAATGAGAAATGACCCAAGCCACAATGGGTACCTAAACAGAAATAGAACTTCCATTTTGACTGCAGGTACCTAGAGCTAAAGCCAATACATCTGTTTGGTATTTCGATAGTAGATCGTAAAGGCACATGACGGTTTCCAAAGACCTTCTAGTCAACTATTGAGCTACCAATGGTCCTCAGGTTGTATTTGGTGACAATTCCAAAGGTAAAACCAAAGGTATAGGTACTGTACATAGGGAGAACATCATGATAAGTGATGTTTATTATGTTGAAGGTCTAAAACATAATTTATTAAGCATAAATCAATTCTGTGATAAAGGCTTTGAAGTCATGTTCTCAAGTGACCGTTGCTATATAAATGACGGTAAGACTAAGTCTACTAAATTGAAAGGTAAAAGAACAAATAACGTATATTTAGTAGATTGGGGTTCAACAATTGATAACAACCCAACATGTTTTGTTGCTAAAAATGAATCTAAAACGGATTGGTTATGGCATAGAAAAATGAATCACCTCAACTTCAAAACAATCTCTCAGCTTATAAGTTAAAATCTTGTAGAGGGATTACAAAATGGACCTTTTCATAAGGATCGCCTTTGTGATGCTTGTCAAATGGGTAAGCAAGTAAAATCATATTTCAAGAGAAAACCTCACCTATATACATCTAAAATACTTGAACTACTTCACATGGATTTGTTTGGACCCGTTCAAACAGTCAGTGTGAGCGGTAAAAAGTATACGTTGGTAATAGTAGATGATTTCTCTCGATTTACTTGGGTGGAATTTCTTTTATCCAAAGATGAAACATATGACAAGATGACAACGCTTATTCGGCAACTTCAAACTTTGAAAAATTTTAAGGTTGCAAGAATAAGAAGTGATCGCGGAACTGAGTGTACTAACAATATTGTTGAGAAGTTTTGTGCAGAGAATGGAATACATCATGAGTATTCAGCTCCCAGAACTCCCCAACAAAATGGTGTTGCTGAGCGCCGGAACCGAACGCTCAAGGAAGCTGCCAGGATGATGTTAGCAGAGTCCAAGCTTGCTCCTCATTTTTGGGCCGAAGTGATCAACACTGCATACCACACTCAGAATCGCTGCATGATCAACAAACAACATGGAAAAACTCCATATGAACTATGGAAGGGACGTAAGCCAAATGTTTCATATTTTCACGTCTTTGGTTCAAAATGCGTTATCCATAATAATGGATCCCAAAGCCTAAAGACATTTGATCCTAAAGCAGATGAGGGAATTTTTCTAGGCTATGCCAAGAATGGAAAGAGCTTTCGAATCCTAAATAAGATCAAGTCAAAGGTTGAGGAATCCATTTATGTCATTTTTGATGATGCTAACCAAGAACCGAGTAAGGTTAATGTGAATGATGTAGGAGTTGAAGATCTATGTCATCAAGCATCTAAAATTATCATTGATGAAGATACTGATGACGATGATGAGGTCTCAGTGCCGCCTCCTAAGACTACTCGTAAAGATTCTCTAGATAACATTGCAAGATATGTTGATGATCATGAAGAGAATGATCATCAAGAGCAAACAAGGAACTATGAATTTGAAGTGCCTACGCAAGAGGATATTCAAGCGTCTGATAGCCAAGCGCCTGTTAAACCTCTTAACCCTTTCCAACCAGACCGATTATGGCTACGGAATCATCCACCTGAGCAGATCATTGGAGATATTGAAGCGTCTGTCAGGACTAGAGCCGCTACATTTAATGCGGCCATGTTTGCTAGCTTTTTATCTCAAGTGGAACCTAAGAAAGTGGATGAAGCGCTAAGCAACCCAAGTTGGATTGAAGCCATGCAAGAAGAGCTAAATCAATTTGAAAGAAATAAAGTTTGGACACTAGTACCAAGGCCAACTCATCAAGGAGTTATTGGGACTAGATGGGTTTACAGAAACAAAATGGATGAAAATGGCATTGTAATAAGGAACAAGGCCAGACTCGTAGCTCAAGGATACTGCCAAGAGGAGGGTATTGACTTCGATGAAACATACGCTCCTGTCGCACGTCTGGAAGCGATTCAGATGTTTTTAGCATTTTCTGCGTTCAACAAATTCGTGGTATATCAAATGGACGTGAAGAGTGCTTTTCTAAATGGTAAACTCAAGAAGAAGTGTATGTGGAGCAACCACCAGGATTCATCAACAACCATGGTAAGGGTATGTTTTATAAGCTAGACAAAGCACTTTATGGGCTTAAGCAAGCACCCCGAACCTGGTATGACACTCTCTCTATCTTCCTTATTGGTAAAGGCTTTTCAAAAGGCAGTTTTGATACAACATTATTTAAAATTACCAGTGACAAAGATACTCCCTTAGTCCAAATTTATGTTGATGATATTATATTGGGTTCTACTAATAAGCATTTATGTGAGAGATTTTCGAAAATGATGTAAGAACAATTTGAAATGAGCATGATGGGTGAATTAACTTTCTTCTTAGGATTACAAGTTAAACAACTCCCTAGTGGCATATTTATAAACCAAGCTAAATATACACAGAATATGATAAAGAAATTTGGTATGGAAAATGCATTATCTTCAAAAATTCCAATGAGCCAAACGCTTAAGTTAGATAAAGATGAAAGTGGGAAGAAGGTTGATATCACTAATTATAGAGGTATCATTAGATCACTACTTTATCTTACTGCTAGTAGATCCGATATTATATTTTCAATATGCATGTGTGCACGATTTCAAGCTGATCCAAAAGAATCACACTTAATTGCTACCAAAAGGATCCTTAAATACCTAAAAGACACACAACACGTGGGCTTGTGGTATCCAAGGGACTCTCCTTTTGAACTAATTGGTTACTCAGATGCAGATTTTGCAGGTTGTAAAATAGATCGTAAGAGTACTAGTGGTACATATCAATTTCTAGGTGATAGATTAGTTTCATAGCATAGTAAGAAACAACAGTCCATAGCTACCTCCACAGCCGAAGCTGAGTATGTAGCTGTAGGAAGTTGTTGTGCACAAGTGTTATGGATGAGGCAACAACTTAGAGATTATGGAATAATCCTAGGTCCAACCCCAATTCATTGTGATAACCAAAGCGCCCTTGCCATGACTCAAAACCCTGTTCTTCATTCCAGAACCAAGCATATTGACATTATATACCATTTTCTTCGTGACCATGTTCAAAAGAAAGATATCTCCATGCATTTTATTGGAACTGACAAACAATTAGCAGATATCTTTACCAAAGCGCTAAATGAACAACGTTTTCTCACTTTGAGAAATGAATTAGGTATGATCGATTTAAATGCTTAGTCACTACGCATCATATTTTATTAGACATATAATTTAGGGGGAATCCACCTCATTTATGTCAAAATAATTTTGAAATTGTTACAAGTTAACTGATTTAGGGGGAACCTCAAAAGTACACTTGAAATCAATATGCAAGCATCAATGATCAAAATTTTCTCATATGCATGATCATCAACACTTAGCATTATTTATGCATAAATTATTGGACGCTCAAACATAAGAAGACTTTAAATTCCAAGCGTCTCATTCTCCAAAAAGGTCAAAATGATTTTATAATATCAAGCGTTATACGTGTTAAGCATTGAACCAATTCCATTCAATACTTTAACATTAAAACCTTTATAAAATTTATGTATAAATTTTACACGCTTCTTGAGAAAGTAGATAGACTCAATAGTCTATATTGTACTCTATCTGCACATCCCTATCACATCAAACTGGCGGGTAATCAAAAACTTTTCAAAATGACAGTTTAGAAAGAGCACGTGTCTTTGAAAGTGTTAATGTATCACAAGGCGCGTGTACTACCCTCTGAAAATCCCAAACGTTCTTAATTTTTTTTACTCGGATGTCAAATTTTATATATGGCAGTTACCTCATGTAACTTCCCTCTTTTACTTAAAATTTGCGTCCGTATTTCAATCTGTAGCTGAGATTAAAATAACTTTACACGTGTCTAAATCTTGAAGAGAAGAGAGAACATAATTTTCAAAATTCCTTTACTGATTCAGTTAAAATTCTTTTTCCATACGAAGTTATTCACCATTACTCAAAAAACCTTCTGCAACTTTTACTCTCTCTCTCTCAAAGCAAAGGAAAATCTCAGTTCATTCCTCTAAATCTCAAATGGCACCAAAGAAAGCTACATCTTCTACCGTTAAGGCAGTCGTCAAGGTCACTGAGGGCCTTATTGTTGATTGGAAATTCTTGTACGAGCAGCCCCAGATTAACTTGCATGATATGATGGATATGGTTACTGCGGCTGGGCTCAAGACTTTCTTGACTAAGTATTCATATTATTTTACCACAAAGGTTGATACCTTTTGGAGAACAGCAAAACTCTCCGAAGACCAAAAGTCTATTTTTTGCCTGATCCCTTTGTCCAAGAAACAGCTAGCAAAGGAGTTCGTGTTATCTGCTGAATCCATTGCTCAGAACTTCAGTCTTCCCAATGAAGGTTACTCACTGGATAGTGTCACTCTGGCACAAATCAAAGAAGCATGGTCAGTCATGTGGGCTTATGATGGAGTATCCTACACTCAGTATTTCGAAAAGAAAGATCTGGTATCTCGGTATCGGTTATTGGCTGATTTCTGCAGTAAGATTGTTGAATGCAGAGTGGGAACGTTTGACAAGGTCAACCCAACCCAATTTCAGATGATGACCGCTACACTCTTCTCCATCAAGATCAACTGGAGTGAATATATTTTTGGGAGATTTAGGGATTGTTTGACCACTCACTCCTAACAAGCCCTATGGACTCGTCTTGAGTGACCTTCTGTACAGATCAGAATGTGTCCACTCCTCTGGTCTTCCCCTGAATAAGACCAAGTTTCTGGGAAAAAGGATTTTAACAAACCTTTTCAACCCTCCCAAAGTTGGTGGTGCTGCAAAACCACTGTCTGACCGTCAGATTGTACGTGAAGCGTCTGTTGAAGAGGCGGAGCGTCCAATTGAACAGGAAGCCGTGAAGCGTCCGGCTACAACAAAGAAGAGGGCTCCAAGAAAGCCGAAAGTCAAAGCTGCTCCTGCTCCTGCTCCTCAGTTAGATGGTGAGGAAACTGATGAGGATGCTCTGGACAAGTTACCATTGAAGCGGAGGAAGCTGGAAGGGATCATTAAACAGATAGATTTTGATGAGCCAGCTACTGCTCCTCCTGCTCAAGCGCCTAAACTCGTTGAAGGAGACAACGTGAAAAAGATTTTCAAATGTACCAGCACACGCAAACATCAAGTTGTCCCTGTTCCTGAAGAGGCTGAGACAGTTGAGTCAAGCGCTCAAGTTGTTGTTGAGCCAACCGCTCAAGATTCTACTGTTGAGATAAGTTTTCAGGGTAAGTTTATTTCTTCCCACATCGTTTCTTTTCCTACATCTGTAGAAGATCCTGCTTTTATAGAGGATATTCTCGTGTTACAGCTTTAGTTCCAGTTGCTGCTGAAGCATCATCAGACATCCACCTGGATGTAGATCTAGAAACAATGCTGGCCATTGCCAAAGATGTTGCAACAAGCGTTGCATTAGATGCCGAGAAACCTATATCGGAAGGGGTCCCGCTACCATCTATGTCTAAAAGTCAAATAGAGGCTATAATAGAGCCACACTCAGAAGGTCAGAGCGTTGCTGAAGACGTTTCACAGCCAAGGCAATTCTTTACGGTAGATCCTCTAAAGACGATTGATCACTCAATCAATTATATGCCCCCAGCTCTTCAAGAAGATTATATTCCAGCAGGCTACAACGAAGATATATATGTTGCTGCTGAGCAAGAGATTGCCACACTCATTGAAGTTGACACTCATATTAAAAACACAATCTTTAGCAGTGAGTTGTCAAAGATTGAGAGACAGTATTACCTTGTTGTTCAGCATGGCCGCACTCCTGATCAGATACCCTTAAACCTCTTTCTTTAGCAAAACCGTCAAGGAGGAAGAACTCCCGATGTGATGTAGAGCTAGGCTATTTCTTAGATCACGACCATTGCAAGTCTACTAGTTTTGCTCTGAGGGACTAGAACATTCGTGTGTATGAGCCTCATCGCCCAAGCTTTCTAAATCCTACAGAGGCTATCTTGAACAGAGAAGGCTACACACATTTCCCTTATATTGCCCATAGTCATGAAAATCTAAGTTTATACAATCCACTCCGTCTATGGAAGAACAAAGTAGTTCATGCCGGTGAGCATCTAGCATCTCTAACAGACATGATCCAGACAGAAGATAATGCGTATTTTGATAGCGTCTGGAATGATAAAATTAATTGTTTGGCTGAAAGATTCATTTTTTCATTTACCTCAAAGGGTACTTATATAGGATACACAAAACCTAATCTAAGAAAGTCAACTATACAATTAATTCTGCAGATTTTAAGGCACTAAATCCTATCTAAATAAGGAATACAATCATAAATAATATTACACAGCTGTACATTCTAACTCTCCCCCTCAAGTTGGTGCATAGATATCACACATGCCCAACTTGGATAGTGCTAGACTGAATGGACCACTAGGAACAGCATGAGTCATCATATCTACTAGCTGATCAGCCCCTTTTAATGTAAGGAACTTTTATCTTCCCAGATTTTAGATTATCTTTGATGTAATTCCTGTCCAACTCAACATGCTTAGTCCGGTCGTGTTGCCCTGGATTATTGGAGATCTCTATAGCTGTCGTGTTATCACAAAAAAGTGTCATAGGTTGTTTTAAACCAAAACCAAGTTCACTTAGGAGAATGTTCAGCCAGGTAAGCTCTGTAGTTGCATGATGAAGAGCACGCTATTCAGCTTCTGCACTAGACAATGACACCACATTCTGTTTCTTGCTTCTCCAAGACACTAGATTGCCCCCAACAAATGACACATAACCTGATGTAGACTTCCTATCCAATTTGGATCCGGCAAAATCTGAATCTGTATAACCCACAATGTCCAAATGACCATGTTTGGAAAACATTACACCTTTACCTGGAGAAGACTTAAGGTAGGCTAAAATACGATTTAATGCACTCATGTGTTGGTCACTCGGATTGTGCATGAACTGACTCACGACACTGACTGCATATGATAAGTCAGGTCTAGTGTGAGTTAGATAGATCAATTTCCCCACCAACTTCTGGTATCTCTCTTTGTTTGTTGGAGTCTGATTCGGATAAATACTTATGCCATGATACATTTCAATAGGTGTATCAACAAGTTGACAAGCTGACTTACCAGTTTCAGACAATAAATCTAACACATACTTTCGTTGAGAAAGGAAGAGTCCATGCTTAGACCGAGATACTTCAATGCCCAAGAAGTATTTTAGAGCTCCCAAGTCCTTCATTTCGAATTCCTTGGACAAGTAACCACGAAGTTTCTCTATTTCATTGAGGTTACTACCTGTTACTATCATGTCATCAACATAAACAATAAGCAAAGTAATGTCCTTCCCATCTCTCTTGTAAAATAGAGTGTGATCTGCCATAGCTTGCTTGAAACCATACTCTTTCATAGAGTAGCTCAATTTTCCAAACCATGCCCTTGGCGACTGTTTCAATCCATATAGAGCTTTCTTCAACTTGCATACTTCACCCCCTTTTAATGTAAACCCCGGAGGAGGATCCATATACACTTCTTCCAAAAGATCGCCATGGAGAAAAGCGTTCTTCACATCAAATTGCCTTAATCGCCAATCTAGATTAATTGCGAGAGATAATATGACTCGAACAGTATTCATTTTGGCCACGGGTGCAAAAGTTTCTTGGTAGTCAATTCCATAAGTCTGGGTGTATCCCTTGGCAACCAATCTAGCTTTGTACCTGTCAATTGTTCCATCTGACTTGTACTTTATTGAAAATACCCACTTACAGCCTACTGTCTTCTTATCCTTAGGAAGTTCGACCATCTCCCAAGTAGAATTTTCCTGGAGAGCCTTCATTTCTTCCATCATAGCCTTTCTCCACTTGGGATCTTCAAGGGCTTCCTGAAAATGACTAGGAATAGGCACAGAGGATAACTGAAGGGCAAAGGCAAGATGAGTTTTGGATAAACGATGATATGACAAAAAATCAGACATAGGATAGATAATATTAGAGATTGGTTTCGAGAAACTAAACCTATCAGGTACTTTTCTTTCACGAATAGGGTATCTCCTACCTTGGTTTTCAACCTGTGTGTTCAAGATAGGAGTTTTCTGAATTAAAGAAGGTGAAGAAGAATGTACCTCAGGATTTGTCTCGGAAGAGTCATCCGATGGCATGGTATTATCATTGAGAGGAGCTATGGAGCTTGGGGATATGACAATAGCTTCTTTGTTCCTCCTTTTATAAACCTGTTTGAAAAACATATCATCCGGTCTCCCTATTTTTTCTTTGGGTCTAGGCTGAGCCTCTATAAATTCAAGGTTACTAAGAGATTCTCTCTCACCCTCGATGGAGTCCTCCCCTTCACCCTCGATTGAGTCCTCCCCCTCACCCTCGATTGAGTCCTCCCCCTCACCCTCAATTGAGTCCTTCCCTTGACTTTCTGAAATCCAAAATCTCTTTTCTTCAAGCCATAATTTTTCCTCTTCCTTACTTTTTATCTCCCCCTGAAGTGGAATCAGAGGCACATCCCCAGAAAAATAAGACTCACACTCACAGAACTGGATATCCATGGAGACATAATATTTCCCGGTGGGAGGATGATAGCACTTATAGCCCTTTTGAGAGGTAGAGTACCCAAGAAAGACACATTTGAGGGCACGAGGATCAAGCTTGTCCCTTTGGTGAGAGTGAACATGAACATAACAGACACAACCAAAAATCTTAGGACAAAGATTTAAGGCGGAAGCGATAGAGTGAAACTGAGATAACATACGCAAAGGAGTTTGATAGTTAATGACACTGGCAGGCATACGATTGATAAGAAAAACAGCTGTCAGAACAGCATCAGCCCAAAAACTTTTTGGAACACGCATGGTAAAGCATAAAGCTCTTGCCACTTCAAGAATATGTCGATTTTTGCGCTCTACTGTGCCGTTCTGTTGGGGGGTGTACGTACAGGTTGTTTGGTGGAGAATTCCATTTTCTTAAAACCATTTAGTAAGGGATTGATTAACAAACTCTCGACCATTGTCAGAATGAAAAACCTTAACTTGAGTGTTAAATTGTGTGAAAATCATTTTTGAAAATTAGGGAATGATTCTTGTTACTTCGTCCTTAGATTTCATCAAGTATACCCAACTCACTCGAATGCAATCATCAATAAAAGACACAAAATATCGATGACCTAAAGTAGACGAAGTAGAAAAGGGACCCCAAACATCAGTAAAAACACGAGTAAAAGGAATAGGACTTTTATTGAGACTTATCTTAAAAGTTACACGATGATTCTTAGCATAAATGCATTGTTCGCACCGTAAACTAGAAACTGAAACATCTCTAAAAAAATGAGGAAATAAACGTTCCAAATAAGAGAAAGATGGGTGACCTAACCTACAATGCCATAGAAGAATTTTTTTCTTTACTATATATCTCCCTTCTTACGTGGAGAACACAGTCTGACTCAGATTGTAACTCCCTTTTCCCCTCCAAATAGTAGAGACCCCCTCTCTCCTTACCAGTGCCAATCGTCATCTTCGTAAGATTGTCCTAAAATACGCAATGAGTAGAATGGAAGATTACAAAACAATTAAGGTGTTTAGTAATTTTTCTAATAGAAAGAAGATTATTAGAAAGACTAGGTGCAAGTAAGACAGATGACATGGAGAGTGTAGGAGAAAAAGAGATGTTCCCAGCCCCTGAGACAGGCATAGGAGCTCCATTAGCGACCTGGACAGACTTAACAATGGAATGCATAACACTGTCAAGTAAGAAAGAATTACTAGTCATATGATCAGTGGCCCCTGAGTCAATAATCCAAGTGTTAGGTATGGCGGAAACAAAGGCTGAGCCAGAATTACCTGCTTGAGGAGATAAACGAGAAACCTGAGATGCAGAAGCAGTAGTAGATGAAGGAGTGTTATTAAGAACAACCTGGGCTGACTTCTTATTTTTCTTTTCAGCCTGTTTTAGTTTGAACCATTCCGGATAGCCATGCTTCTTCCAACAAACATCTACCGTGTGTTTGGTGCTATTGCAGTGAGTGCAACCGACTGCTGGTTGAGTATTATGCTTCTGGACAGCCATAGCCGAGGCCTCATGATGACCTTCTAACCCCATGGTCGCCTGCCTTTGTGCCTCCCTACGGACTTGTGAATATGTTTCCTCAAGACTTGGTATAGGAGAGGTAGCAAGGACTCTGGCACTTACTTGATCCAAATTGTGATCGAGACTCGCAAGGCATATATAAACCCGATCCTCACCAGTACGTTTCCTCAGTTTCTCAATATCAGTAGCACACTCCATATCATTACGCCTGCGATAATCAAGTTCCAAGAATATGGAGTTCAACTCATTGTAATATTCATCAAGTGGACGACCTCCTTGACGTGATTGGAATGATTTCTTCATCAATTCGTACACCTGAGAAGAATCTGAGACATCAAGATAGCTCCTCTTGACTGCATCCCAGACGTCTTTAGCCGTTCCATATTGCACAAAATGTGCCATCAGCTTTTCTGTCATGGAATTGATGAGCCAAGACTTGACCAATGTATCTTCAGCTTCCCAATCATCATAACTTGGGTCTTTTTCTGCAGGTGCAGCCTTCCTTCCTGTTATATATCCTTTCTTCCTTCTGCCAGCAATATGCATCTCCATGATTTGAGACCAAACACGATAGTTAGTACCATCCAACTTAACAGAAATTGTTGGAAAGGAAGTATCGTGAACAGTCACAGTGGATTTATTCTTGGTGTCAGAAATTTCAGCATCTGTTTTCGCAGCCATGATGTAGAAAGAAAAAGAAAATTGAAGAAGGTGGCGGCTAGGGTTTCAGCCAAGAGAATAATAGCAGCGGAATTATTTTAACCTAGGCTTCTGGTACCAAATTAATTGTTTGGCTGAAAGATTCATTTTTTCATTTACCTCAAAGGGTACTTATATAGGATACACAAAATCTAATCTAAGAAAGTCAACTATACAATTAATTCTGCAAATTTTAAAGCACTAAATCCTATCTAAATAAGGAATACAATCATAAATAATATTACACAGCTGTACATTCTAACTAATAATTATCAAACTGATAGATACCGATTCGAGTCTATCAGAGACATTTATCATGAAGGCATTAGAGAGATTGTAAACGCTGGCACAGCCTACTGCATGAATGAAGTCAATTGGGTTAAAGCGTATGTTGGAAACAAGTATACCTTCACAGAGTTAAGTCAAGCTCCTCATCTGTTTGGCATAGGCATGCATGACAAGAAGCGTCAGTTCGCCAAGTATTTCCTGCAGAAGCGTCAACAGAGAGTTGGACCTGTTCTCAAGCTCCCCATTATTCGTCACCAGATTAAACAGTGTCTGCGTCAAGATCTTCACAGATTATCCAGATCATCTCTCTTGTTCAACGCTCAAGCGTCCACCAGTGGCAGTTCAATCATTACAAGTTTGAACTTTGTTCCTAGCCACTGTGAAGACAATTTTAATTTGATGGTGAAGATTATGACTCCTCTACAACATTTTGACCGAATCTTCACTACAAATCTCAGAACTTTGCTCCCTTCTATCCGTAGAGAGGTACTCAGCCATTATGACTATGTCCTCTCTTTGCTTGAAAGGAATCAAGGAATAGCTCAAGCTATATATCCTTATTTAGAAGACTACTACACTGCTTATGTGTCTGAAGCTCATCGTACAAAGACTCTTCCGACTGACTGCTTGATAGGATTTTCAAGACAATACACTTCGGACTCTATCTTCTCCATTTGTCAAGCGCCTTCCAAGGTCTTTCCAAATCATGTGCTTGATATTCTTAGTCCAATGCACATCATGGCCATTGATAGTCCCCTCCGCACATTCATCTCTAGTACCTGTCTTTCAAGATCCAGATTGACAGAGCTTCTGGAAGCGTCGACCACCTCCCTTGCAGAATTAGCTTCTTGGAACTTCCAATTTGATGACTTTCGCCAAACAGAGTCAACACTTGAGGAAGCACCTGCTAAAATAATTAAAGCGTCTACTTCCGAAGTCCCCAGTGTTCCAGAGTCTGCTGAAGAACAAGTTCAAGCGTCTCCACCAGAGGATATTCCTGACGCTCAATAACCTATTGCTTTGGATCTCTCATATCAACCTCCCCTCGACTCTCTCAAACATACATCTCGATTCAAGCGACCGGCTCCTCAAGCGGTTCCTTCTAATGAGAGTCAGTCTTTCATCCCTTTGCTCAAATCCGTTTTGGAGGATATTAGTGGTCATACAGCTCAAAATGAAGAATCCCTCCATTGGATTAAAGAATATTTGGCAAAGATTGAGTCGCATGTTATGAGCGCCCAAATTGTTCATATACGCAGCTCGGCTCAAGCAGTTGGTGAGTGCCGACAGGCTTTTCAAGATATGCATGATGCAACTCACGCAAACCAACTGGCCATGATGGATGAATTAGACAAGCGCCTCGAGAGCCTAGAGACATCTGTCAATGATTCTACCAGCGCCAAGCTACTTGCACTACAGGAACGCTTTGATAAGCGTCTAGATGATCTTACAGACTCAATGTCTCAAATTGCTCATCAGGTAAGTTTACTTACAGATCATTTCTTAAATTCTGATGATGGCAATAAGGGGGAAGAGAAGAACAAGGAAGGACAGAACCAAGGCGAAAAGAGGAAAGAGTCTAGTTCAAGAGCTCAAGAATTCCCTCCTCCGCCTAAGCGTCAAGAGTTAACGCCTGCTCCTTCTGCACTTCGTCTCCCATCTTGGATACCTACCTCTGGAGAAAGCTACCCTGTTGGAGCGTCTAGTAGAACGCTAAGGGAAAATCCAAGAGCGTTATACAAGAGCAAGGTTAGAGCAGTTCGACATACCTCTACAAAGAGCTTCAATTCTAGAACCAACTGATCCACGAGTTCTAGCTGACGAGAGGAAAATGTCTGACTTCAATCGTTCGCTCAGAATCTGCTTAAGGTTTATGGGTATTGATCCGCCTGAATGGGACAGACATTTCACAGTCTTCAAGAAGAGACAAATGGAAGGGAATAAGTTCGTGATCAACAGTGATCATGAAGCAATGATGACATTGGAAGACAATTTAACTGAAGCGATTCATGCTGAAATGGCAAGCCGATACACAATCAGACCAAGTCATTAAAGCATCATGATTTGCATTATCTATATTCTTGTCTCTCACAATATTTTTATTTTGGTTGTAAAAAAAAATGCTTGTAATTTTCTTGATATATATAAAATGCATTTTTTTCCCAGCTGAAACATCTCGTTGAAGCGTAACTGTTTATCTAGCTAAACTAACTTTTATCTTGGCTGTCTAACTCTTGAACTATAAAAGAGTAAGTATTGTCATCATCAAAAAGGGGGTAATTGTTAGGAATTTCATGTTAGATATTTTGATGATGACAATGAGGATTATTTGTTAGACCCAAAATATGTAAGTTTAAGCTTATTTAAGAATTGTATAAATTTTAAGCGTTAAATTTGTAATAGGCTATATAGGCTTTGCTTTATTTTTATTCTAAATTTTTAGGCTAAGTAATCTTAGACTAAGCGTCTAATTTATTCTGAGTGAGTTCATTAGAAGCAAGGTCTGAAGACTCAAGCATCTCAAGTCTGAATGAAGATGAAGATTCCTAAGCGTCCAGATTGTTCAAACTACATCAAGCGTTAATCTATGGACAAGAGTAATTCAAGGTTGATTGAGCGTCTACTTATGACTGATTTCACCTGAATTTATTTCTAAGTCCATAAGGAGTTTAATGCAATTATTCTCATAGCATTAAGTGCCAACAGGCATTTATTTCAAAATGCATTAAATGTTGATAAGAGCATTAAATGTGATAAGCACTTTCGGATGTACGAAGAACCCACCCTACTTGACTGTCAACTTTTCAAGACTGCAGCACCAACTTTTGTGCAAGCAGATTTTTAGGAAAAAGGACAAAAGTTGTTCACTCGCGGAAGTAAGAGACACGCGCTCGTGCATAGGTCAAATAGACACTTTTTCCAAGTATGCCTATAAATAAGATTTCAACAAGATACCAAAATACATAGAGAACATTTTATCGAGTCAAATTGCTGTTGCATTGAAGTCTCATTTTCTTACAATTTCAGAAAAACCAGAAGATTTAAAGAAAACATTCCTTTTGTTTTTCTTCAAACTCCTGAGACAGTCAAACAATATCTCAAACATTCTTTTCAAAGAAACCTACACTACTACTGAGATATTCCCAAGTTGTTTGAACTTCATCAAAATCAAACAAACCTCTAGACAAACCCCTATCCTAGCCTCGCAATCTGTGTGAAGTCGAAGTAGGATACTTACAATATTTCTGGATGAAAGAAGCAAGGGATTAAAGTGATTTGTGGCAGAAATCTGTGTGATCAAGGAGCTCAAGTCATTAACATCCATCTCTCCCTAATTTGTAGAAGATTCTGTGTGATTCTTTGAAAATCATCTTAGTGGATTGCCTCCAAGTGTTCAAGGAGAACAAGGACGTAGTTGGGATTATATCACCCAACTAACTTTACAAATTTTGTGTCATTTAGTTTACAGTCAATTTCCTTTTATCATCTCATTGCATAAACTGATTAAGTAAAACACAATCAAAAGCTAAGCAACTAAGTACTGTTCAAGTGACGCTAACACTTTTTTAAAAAAGAAGACTATAAAATCAATTTCGCTGTGCTAACATTGATTAACAAGAAGTGAACGCTTAAACCTACTTGGTTATAGTATTCAAGTCTTGAAGTCTAAGTTAAATTTCTAAACATTAAGTCTTTAATCAAACGCTTCACCAAGCGCCTAAGTTTTGAAGTGAACGCTTAAGTCAAGCGTCAGACACTTCAAGCGTCCAAATACACCTTTTCAATATGAAACTTTCTGAAGTCGAAAAAAATTTCTGGGTCTATTCAACCCCCCCCCCCCCCCCCTTCTTCTAGACTCTTTCATATGTCATTTGGGACCAACACAATACCTTAGGGATACCCAGTGTAATTATATATATATATATATATATATATTTATAGACACATAGTATACACACACACATATATTATGTATGTGTGTGTGTATATATATATATATATATTTCAGTATAATGTATATATGTGTGTGTGTGTGTGTGTGTGTGTATATATATATTCAGTAATCTATTGTTCGTACTTTACATTTTGGACCCATTAATTATTTTGACGTGTCATAGTCAAATTAATATATTGTTTTAATAGTTAGTATTTAAATATTAATTATGCATACAATATTACAATTAGTATCAAAATATATTAACTTTTTTAATATAAAAATTTCACAAGTTTAGGTGACACAATATATACAAATAAATTAACTTAAAAATAAGGTTAATAATGAAAGTTTTCAAATGTGAATTTCATTTCTTGTGAAATGTGTATGAATTAAGCTTACTTCTTCCAAATATATATATATATATGCATGAACTAAAAATTAAGAAGATCTTTATTTTATTTTATTTTATAAACACAACCAAACACTATTATGGAATCAGATAACTGGAACTGATTATCAGATATCTGATTCCCAATTTGAATTTCATTCCCTGACAAACAAACGGAGCCTTAGTGTTGTTCCAGTATGTAGCAGGGTCTTACAATAAAAGGAAAGGAATAATCCTCCGATCTCTTAATACTATTACTAAGACCTTAGAGAAACTACCTTGATCTGCATTTATATTTGTTTAGTATATGAAATCTTAAATCCCGTAAAAGGTTGTCCAATGTTCATTTCTCTCATTTGTTTCGACTCTTTATGACATTAATATGTTGTCATTGACCACCAAAACGGTAGTCCAGTGTGATTAAGTTTCTAGATTTTAATTTCATATTTAAATCATGTCACGAGTTTGAATCTCATTGAAAATATAGAGTTCATGACTTTTGTCTTGATCCAGCATAAACTAGTATTTATTTTCCTAATGCGTTGGTCCGCTGCAATCATCAGTTTGGATCTTAACAATCTTTCACGGAAAGCACATTCGTAGGTAATTAAATTGTCTTTATTGAAATAAGGGACTATATATTTCACGGGACCTAGCTAGCTAGTTTTTATCATATATACGTTGTTGTATAGCTTGTGTTCTGAGTTTGGATCACGAGCATGCATGGTTGGATTTGTGTATTTGTCAAGATCGATCAGCCTGATCTGGATATAATTCTCCAAGCTAGCTAGGTCTGTATCATCTGTGTATTTGCCAAGATTGATCAACCTGATCTGGATATAATTCTCCAAGCTAGCTAGGTCTGTATCATCAGGTGGTATACGAAAAGATTTTTTCTTTGGATTCACTTAACTTTCATGTGTTACAAGCAAAATGCACAATGAAATGTGCCCAAAAATCTTTCAGAGTTATGTTACCATTTACCAATCAATGCACAATATTTGGTATCTTGATTATTATGTTTACATTGAACTTATGGACATTAAGGTAAAGGCCATCTACTAAACTTATTGGGCCCATTTTTTATTAACATTATTAGTTTGGGAAACTGAGAATAATATGCTATATATCAACTCATCGTTCCAACCCAACCCAACTAATTTTGGAAAAATTCTGGTTGGGCTGGTTACTTGGATTCTTTTTTCTTGAATTGGTTCTACCTTTAGTTTTTTTTTCTTTTTTTTTTCTAAAAAAAAAAATACCTTGGTTTAGAACTGTTCCGTTGGTTCCAACCCAATCTTTAAACAAAACTATAACTAATTTTAATTGTCATCTTGTTAATGAATTTATACTTGCACCCAATTAAAAAATTAAGTGACTATATATTCTATATTTAATTGTAGGGTAAATTACACCCAATCCTCATGTGACCGACCTTATTATCACTGCACCTCCTTGTGATAAAAAAAAAATCAACTTACCCCATGTGAATAAACTAAAGAAGCAATTTAACTCTCCACACACTTCACTCGCCTGCCATGCGACTGGTTATCAAATTTTCATCAGTTAAAGATTATTTTGCCCTTGAATTACTGACCATTGGATCTGATCTCCTAAATATCAATGGTCAGGATTAATTTGTTATATTTTATCAAATAACTCGGAATCTGATTATTAAATATAGCTTGTATTCTGAGATTTGGATCACGAGCATGCATGGTTGGATCTGTGTATTTGCCAAGATCGATCAGCCTGATCTAATATAATTCTCCAAGCTAGCTAGGTCTGTATCATCAGGTGGTATACGAAAAGATTCTTTCTTTGGATTCACTTAACTTTCATGTATTACGGGCAAAATGCACAATGAAATGCGACCAAGAATCTTTCGGAATGATGTTACCATTTACCAATCAATGCACAATATTTGTTATATCACTAAGAATTATATATATATATATATATATATATCGACTAATTGGCCAATTCAATATGGGTTGGGCCAGTATCTTGATTATTATGTTTTCATTGAACTTATGGACATTAAGGTAAAGGCCTTCTACTAAACTTATTGGGCCCATTTTTTATTAACATTATTAGTTTAGGAAACTGAGAATATATATCAACCCATCGTTCCAACCCAACTAATTTTGGGAAAATTCTGGTTGGGCTGGTTACTGGGATTCTTTTTTCTTGGATTGTTTTTTAATGAGTTTTATTGGATTGGTTCTACCTTCGTTTTTTTTTTTTTTAAGAATACCTTGGTTTAGAACTGGGTCCGTTGGTTTCAACCCAATCTTTAAACAAAATTATAATTAATTTTAATTGTCATCTTGTTAATGAATTTATACTTGCACCCAATTAAAAATTTTAAGTGACAATATATTCTATATTTAATTGTATTTATTCATTGAATGTTGATGCGAGAAGATTCAGTTTTATAAGGCCGCTGATTATGGAACTTGTGATATATGTATATATGTGTGCGTGAGTGTGACAGAATTAATTGCTTCTCAATTATGAGGATCTTAGTGTGTATACAGAGAGAGTTCCCAGACCTCTCAATTCGCTCTTCTTTGGTTTTATTTTGGTCCTATCTTGGATCCTTTTCGAGTCCATCTTAGTTCCTTGTGTCAGTCCCAATTGAACCCGATTGAGTGCAACTCATATTGAATCCATGCATTTCAAATCCATCCTGGACCCGGCCTGTTCTGGAACTGGTTCAATTGAACCTGAGCTGACATGACCATTTGCCACCTCTACAACAAGAGTCCATTTGGAAAAATTCTAGCCAAGGCCCGGATTGGCCGCACCCAAGTGTATTTCAGAAGTAGAGTGTATTACACTTGTCATATAATTAGTAAGTTATTTTATAAAAATACACATGGGTTTGGCCGAGCCGAGAGTGGGCTAGAATTTCCCGTCCAGTTAATCCCACATTTCAAATTCCGTCAACTTATGTCACAAAATGAAAGTTATTCGGATAAATTTTACTAAATTATGATATATAATAAATTAATAAATAAGACAAAAGGAGGAATAAAGTTAGAGTTACATTCCCTTATGCTCTCTCGGCATAAATATAAATACAAATATAATTACAATTACCACAAATGAAAAAAGAAAATGCATAACATTATATTATAAAGAAAATAAGTATCAAATCATCAATATGTATGTATATATATCACTCAACTCTGCAGGAAGCTTTAATTTGATCACCTGGAAACAAATTATAATTAACCTACTAAGACTTCGACAGAGCCCGGCCCGACGCCCAGGTATAACCCTCGGAGCCCAAAGTACCACCATTACCAAACAAATTCTGCACTGGATTAATCCCATACATGACCTGATCACAAACCTGATCAACATGGTGGCGCTGCCTATTCAGCTGTTGGCCGTGATTCGCCGCCGCCGCCACAATCTCATCATCATCAACATCATCCAACGGCAGACGATCAAACGTAGCGTTCATGAAAGTGGCCGCCATGATCACCACAGGGCCCGAAGCGATCAGCGCCCCCACCACACTCCCGCCCACAACCTGACCCTGAGCTCCCGCCAAATATATCGTCAATCCAGCCACTCCCGGCGGTGCCGGAGGAGGCAGAATCGACCCGAGCAGCGACAGGATCTCGAACCGGCCGTGTAGCGTCACGATCGACCCCGACGACGAAGGCTGCCGGAGCGTGACGTTGGTGACGTGGCCGGTGGCGCTCAGTACGCATATTCCACGTTGTTTTCTCCGGGCGAAGCTGAGGAGGCTGTCGTTGACGTCGCAGCCGGAGGTTACTTCCATGGCGTGTGCTTTTAGGGAGTTGGCGCTGTCCCTGGTGATGATGATTGGGGGTTTGGGTTTGTTCTTGGAGCCCGCGGGCCTGCCCCGGGGCCTGCGGATGGATAGGGCTCTCGGGTCGGGTCGTGGGCCGTGGTTGGTCGGAGTCATGTGGAGTTCGGGGCTGTGGTCGGATGCGGGTTTGGTTGACGGAGGGAGTGTGAGATGATGATCTGCTGCTCCTCCAGCCATATTGTTTTGTTGAATGTATAGGATTAGGGTTTTGTTGAAGAATGTGAAAGTGGAAATATGAGTGTGTGGTTTAAGTAGGGAAAATTTGAGGGATAAAATATATGTGAGAGACAAATAAAATGATTGTAGATTAGGATACGGTTAAGTAAGATTAATTATTATAGTAATAGATCATTGCTTTCCTAACTTTTAACTGATTTTTTGCTTCATGTCAATTGTCTTTCCCAACAATATATATCAACTATATGTGTCTCTCCATTTGTTTAATGGATTTGCAGGTGATCATATATATGAAAACAGATTTAGCAGCTCGAGCTTCCAAGTTCGATTCGAAAAATTTTAAGTTTGAGTGGAAGGTTAGCTTTTAAATCAAATTCAAATCAAGCATGAACAAACATAGACTCGATCATATAAATAAACAAAATATATACATATAATGTTATATATATATATACACAAATATTAACTAACATATATATAAAAATATACAAATAATACACATAATTCATCAACAACAAACAAAATATATACATATAATGTTATATATATATATACACAAATATTAACTAACATATATATAAAAATATACAAATAATACACATAATTCATCAACAACAATCTATACTTTCAAGGAGGGAAAAATGCATTTTAGCTCATAACTTAGGGCCTGTGTAATTTTGGTCCCAATATTATGGATCTCACCAATTTACATCCTTTATCTAAAAAAATTGTACAATTTTAGTTTCACGCCCCAATTCCACTAAATATGTGACGGATTCCATTAATTGGGGTTTTGTCTGAATATTAATTACAAAAATTTCAAATTTCAGCTAACAAAATAAGGGAAAAACCGCCGAAAAAGCCACCCCTCTATGTTTGTTATTAATACATGAAATAAAATGTATGAAGGGGATGCAAATCTCCCCAACTAGTCATACTTGATGCTCTAATTCTTGTGTTCAACCGATTTTCTTGTGATTGCAGTTGGTTATTGCTCTCCTTGCTCCACAATCGTAGGGAAGAAAATTTGCAGGGTTATGGCACTACAAAAAAAATCTGCATTTTACTACAACAAGAAATTCATAGCAAAAAAGTAATAAACGTGGTAAAAAGGTCAAACGCTACGCCTGTGCTACGTTTTTACCACCGTGGGCATTGTAGGCGAGGTAAATGCTTTACTACGCCTTTTTTGCGACGTAAAAAATTTTTGCCACAAAAAATATTGTGATTTACCACAAGTATTTTGTGTGGTAAAAAGCTACTCAAACACAACACTTCATATACCACAATTGAAAATTGTGGTAAAAATTCAGCAACCACTACGTTAATGAATGTGGCAATTATCAAATTATGTCCTACAAATCTGTACGTGGCATAAAAAGATCTAATACTGCAATTGAAACATTGCAAAATAATTTATTTTTTATTTTCAATTTTTTTTATTTTTTCACAGCAATTATTTGATAATCATGTTAAAAATACTCATTTACTAGTTTGCCTTCACAATTGTTTTCCTTATTCAAACTATTCATCATTTAAATAGTGTAAATGTATACGACTCCATAATTTTTTAGCTATAAGAGGATTATTCCACTATGACCCGAATAATAAAATAAAAAATATAGTTTACAATAAAGGTTCAATTCCATTTGATACAATAAATTAAGACAAATAGAAATATCAAAGTGTCAGTTAAATGGCCTTCCTCATATCACCTACTATAAAACTATGACTAATTGCAATGTGTTTCCAATTGTAAACAAGAAAATGATAAAGGAGATGTCGTCCAATTATTATGCACATCGGTCAGAGCATCATGGCATGTGTCCCAAAGTCACGTTTGACCTAATAATAACAACAAAATAAATTAATGAAAATGCACTTTATTGACACAAATTGAAAATCTAGAAGCTAAAGATAAGGAATGGATCACACAAGTATGTTGCTTACGTTGAGAAACTACTTCTGAAAATCAATTGAAACAAGTGAAAATGTCATTCAAACTTCTTTCTTTAATATTTCATTACAAATTTTGGTGCCTATAAGAGTCTCACGCTATCTTCTAACATTGGTAACTCGTCTCCTCCATCTCAACCAAAAAGTACACTGAAGAAAGATACCTTCTTTATCATTCAATAACTGGTGAAAGGACCTCCTCCTTTATGCTAAATGAAGTATCAAGTGCAAAACCAATTACGCATTGCCAACAAAGTACATTTAATTCAAATACGAACTTTATACTACCAGAATTGATGTAGAGATAATTTCCATGAACTAAGTCGTGATATATGAATCTGAAGCTAGGGTAAATGAGCTTACTTGTTAGGATAGGTTCAAACTTGAGACATACAAAAAATTCTTGTAACTCTTCAAGAGCGTCATAATCACCTGAACTGGATAAAAGGCGAGAAACATGTTAAATATTTGGAACAACTAAACAAAATCACTTATTTTAGAAAAAAACAATTTCAAGTTGAAATGATTTGAACATCTTGCCAAAGCATCTCAGCTTTCCTCTTGTGTACATCTCATTAATACAACTCATACTTGTTCGATAGTGTAGTGTTATCTGTTTCAGCAAATCTCAAATGTTATGAATCAAGACATATGTTAGATGATAATGTTTTGAAAACTACAATTTTATAACAAGCAGAATTTGAAGAATAGAACTTTCAGCGGTTTCTCTCTCTTCCATCTCTGCTCTCGGCGCACGTTAGAAAAACGTGGTCGCGACCATGGCCAGGAGAAAACGGGGAGCTGCAACGCTGAACAAGGAGATCTCTGTCACACCACAACAACAAGTATCTGCTGGAGTTGTTGAGCCAGAAAGCCCTCGACAGATTGAAATCGAGCAGCAGCGTACTCGGGTTCCAAGTAATTTGGGAGAAATTGAATCTTTGCTTCAACAAGCACAAAATCAAACCCAAGATGGTACAATCAACTCAGCTATATGTGAATGCATCCAGAAAATTCAAGCTACAAGTCCACAAGAGATGATACACACTGGTCTTCAAGAAAGTGTAAAAGGGGAAAGTGCGTAGCCTACGGTTCCTCCTCAATCCATTTGGGAGAAATTTGATGTTAATAAGCTACGTAACCCTGGGTGTAAGCTTCAATTTGTGGAGCCTATCTCTCTTCAAGGGCAAGTTGTAGGAAGAATTGGTGTTGAAGATGTGCAACAGGAGATAGAGTTTTGGAAAAATACCGTCGTCTGCTATATCTTAGGAGCGAACCCTCCCTACCCAGTGGTGAATGGATTTGTCAGGCGAATGTGGGGAAAACTTGGGATTGACAAAGTTCTGCTGAAACAAAATGGTATGTATCTCATTCGTTTCACTACTGCTGAGGCCAGAGATACTGTTTTAAATTCTGGAATTGTGCACTTTGATCATAAACCTATGATTGTTGCTCCCTGGACTGAGAACTTTGATTATAAACGTAATCCTATTGATAGAGTTCCTGTTTGGGTGAGATTGGAGGAGTTGGATCTTAAATATTGGGGGAGCCAATCCTTGAGCAAAATTGCAAGTTTAATTGGGACACCTATTATGGCAGATCAGTTAACAATGAACAAGGAGAGGATACAATATGCCCGAATTTTGGTAGAAGTGGAAACAAAGAATATGCCAGATAGAGTGCTATTTGAAAATGAGAAAGGGATTGTCATGGAGCAGCAAGTCTCATATGAGTGGAAACTAGTCCAATGTACCCAATGTAAGGGCTATGGTCGTGAAGCGATCGCTTGTAGAAAGCAAAAGGGTAAGCAAATCTGGGTACCGAAACAACCATCCAGAGATAAACAGCAGCCTGGGGTTACAAGCGGACAGAATGATGGCATTCAAAGAACAGAAATGGTCAATCGAGGTCAATCAGTGGTTAGCACAGGGCAAACAGTGGAGGGGCAAAGGGTAAATGAATGGTGTACTGTTAACAGATCGGGGAAGCAACTACAAGTCCCCCATCACACATTGGTGGATATTCCAACTAGAAGTGGACAAATGCAACAGTTGGAGGTTAAACAGGGAAGGGTGACAGTCATTGTCCCTGACCATGACTAATATCGGGGCTTGGAATGTAAGGGGGCTAAATAGCCCAGAGAGGCAGAGGGAAGTTAGAGTCCTCTGCCAAAAACAAAATATTGGGTTATTTGGGTTGTTGGAACACAAAATAAAGAAACAAAACTATGATAAAGTCTACAATAATACGAGTCAAGGATGGGGGAGCCATACTAACCTGGATAGTCACCCGGGTGGAAGGTTATGGGTCTTATGGAGAAAAGACCAGTATCATGTTAGAGTGGTAAAGACCATTGGGCAATTGATACATTGTTCTGTGATTCAGCTAGCTACACAAAAACAATTTTTCGTGTCATTCATTTACGCCTTTAATCATCAGAGTGATAGGCAGAGTCTCTGGAGTGACTTAAAGGAGTTGATGGGCACTATTATTGGTGCTTGGCTGCTACTAGGAGACTTTAATAATGTTCTTCATATGTCGGATAGAATTGGAGGTGGTTCTATGACAGTAGCAGAGATAGAGGATTTTCAAACATGTTTAAACTTCTGTGAATTAGAGGATCTGAGATGGAAGGGTCATAGATATACGTGGAATAACTGTCATGATCCAGGTGTGAGGATCTATTCTAAGATATATCGGGTTTTGGAGAATTTACAATGGTGTGTGGAATTCTCTCTCATAGAAGCTCAGTTTCTACCAGAGGGGGTCTCAGGCCATAGCCCTATGGTAGTGAAGTTCAAAGTACCACTCCTATGTGGAAAAAAATACTTCAAATACTTTAATATGTGGGAAGATGCCCCCCAATTCAAGAATGTGGTGGCTGAAATATGGAGTCAGCCAATTCAAGGAAATTTAATGTATCAAACAACCCAGAAGCTAAAAGCCCTTAAAGGTCCTCTGAAGCAGTTAAACAGGGCACATTTCCCTGATATTGAAAAACAGACTGATCAGGCTAGAGTTAAACTTAGTGAAGTCCAGAACCAACTTCAACAAGACCCTGTTTGTGCGACTTTGATCCAAAAAGAGACAGAGTTGAAGGAAAACTTTAGAGCTAAAAGTGAAGCACTTGGCAAATACATGAAGCAAAAAAGCTAAGGAGGATTGGATACATATGGGAGACTAGAACACAAAGTTCTTCCATATGTGTCTGAAAAAGAGACAATTTAGATCGAGGATTGTTAGCACTGATGATGGTACTGGCAGGTTATTGACTAACTATAAAGATGTTACAGAGCATTTCACTCAATTCTATCAGCAATTATTGGGTACTGAAATAGACAGGAGAGTCTCAAAGGAATGTGTGTTTGCCTCTGGACCTAGACTTAATATAGAGCAACAGATGGAACTCATAAACCGTTTACTAGAGAGGATGTGAAAAGGGCCATTTTCAGCATAAATAGCACCAAGAGCCCAATCCCTGATGGTTATGGAAGTGGCTTTTTCAAGGCGACTTAGAGTATAGTGGGGGATGATGTTACTAATGCAATACTAGATTTCTTTCATCATGGTAAAATGCTCAACCAAGTGAATGCTACTCTGATAGCACTAGTGCCTAAAGTGGAAAACCCGACACTTGCTAGTGAATTTAGACCGATTGCTTGTTGCAATTCAATCTACAAGTGTATCTCAAAAATGATGACTATGAGACTTGCTCAGGTGTTACCTATTTTGGTAAATGAAAATCAGGGGGCTTTTGTGCAAAACAGATCCATAGTGGATAATGTTCTGATAAGTCAGGAACTCATAAGCTTGTATAATCGAAAGCATGCTTCCCCTAGATGTCTCATGAAAATAGACCTTAAGAAAGCCTATGACACAGTGGACTGATCTTTCTTACGGGAAATGCTTGAGGGGTACAGATTTTCACAAATGTTCAGCAAATGGGTCATAGGGTGTGTACAAAAGGGTCCTTTCTCCTTAGTCCTCAATGGTGAGCTTCATTGATATTTTCAGGGGAGAAGGGGGATTAGACAGGGGGATCCTATCTCTCATTTGTTATTTGTTTTGGTGATGGAGTATCTTACAAGGAGTTTGACGCTAGCTACTAGAGAATCTGCTTTCAGATACCACCCTGCATGTAAGTCACTTCAACTCACCAACATTTGCTTTGCAGATGATCTTATGATCTTCTACAAAGCAAATTCGGCTTCTATAAAAATTGTTTGGGAAAATTTTGCTGATTTTTCGAGCACTACTGGTCTTTATGCTAATCCAAATAAGTCTAATATTTTTGTCAGAGGTGTTAGTGATGGGGTGAAACAGGATATTTTAAATATTACTGGTTTTAGGGAAGGTAGATTTCCTGTCAGATACCTAGGGGTGCCCTTTTCTCCAACTAAGTGGTCTAAAAATGAGTGTCATACACTAGTAGATAAGATATCAGCTCGACTTGCAGGATGGGCTTCGAGACATTTATCTTACGCAGGAAGATGCCAACTTATCAATTCTGTTCTTTTTTCCCTTCACGTATACTGGTGTGCTATATTCATTCTTCCACAGTCGGTGATAAAATTGGTGGAACAAAAGTGTCGAAATTTTTTGTGGGGTGGAAATGATAATCAAAGGAAAATCCCTCTGATTAACTGGGAGAAAGTGTGTTCCAAGAAGAGATATGGGGGTTTGGATATCAAAATATGCAAATTATGGAATATTGCGGCTGTGGGTAAGCAAGTTTGGGCAATTGCGAAGAAAAAAGATTCGCTATGGGTTAAATGGGTGTCCACTGTGTATTTAAAAAAAAGCAACTTCTGGGACTACAATCCGCCGCAGGATTGTAGCTGGGCTTGGAGGAAAATAGACAAGGTTAAAAACAGATTGAGAGGGGGTTTTGTTCAAGATAGATGGATGCCAAACCAGTCTGGAAAATATACAGTCCAAAGTGGTTACGAATGGCTCCAAAATCTGCCAAATGAATTTAGAGGTGCCTGAGTGGTGTGGAACAGATTGAGCGTTCCTAAACATTCCTTTGTGTTCTGGTTAGCTATGATGGGTAGACTCCAGACAAAAGATAGAGTGAGCAGATATGTGCCTAATGTTGACTGTGTTTGTGTTTTGTGTGGTGATGAGCAGGAACAATCCAAACACCTATTTTTTTATTGTGAGTGGACAAAAGGTTTAATAAATAGTATAATGCAGTGGCTGCAGGTTAATCAATTCCCTGTGCAATCTGGACGGTGGTTTCGGTGGTTGGCTTATGCTTTAAAGGGTTGGAAATTAAAAGAAAAGGTGGTCATAGCAGGGGTTGCAGGCTGTCTGTATAAGAGCTGGGAGGAGAGCAATCAGCGCATCTTTACACAACTTCATAAGAGTTGGGAGCAGGTTGCTGAGAGTTTGAAAATGGAGCTTAGAATTAGAATGATTAGATATATTTCTAACATACACAGGGATAGAGATAGACAATACCTTGATTCAATTTTATAGTGTTTTGCTGATATCGATATGATTTCTCTTGTATAGGTGAGCTTTCCTGAACATCCTGTTTGTTTGGGTGTTTTGTTTCAAGTGTAAACATTTGGTTTGTGGGAATAAAATTATTACTTTACACCTAAAAAAAATTTTTTGAAGAACTATTGTTTAAGGTCATCATATAGAACTTAATATAGTAAAGGAAACCAAAAAAAGCAACACATCTTGGACTGAATTTTCACTTACTCCGAAAATCGTATAATTTCCTCATAGAGGTCTCAAGCAAATGAAATACATTGTCTCATAATCTACAAAGCAAAATAGGGCAGCCACTCTTGACATAACCTATCACAATGTTAGGTTCTAGACTTCTAGTACAAGTTGAATAATATAGATAATAGAAGTAAAACATTTTACTAATAAACACATAAGTTCATTACTCAAGTAAAAGAACACCATCCGCTAAAATTGTGTAATTTAAAATAAGGTGAGTAGTAAACTGTGAAAAATAAAATCATGGTGCTTCACCAAGTTCCAACTCACAACCAGAAGATTTTAACTTTATCAATCGCAAATGAATTTCTAACTTAATGATTACACAAAGCTACCAATACATGCTATAAAACTTTGATATTATTATAAGATATTGTATAATTAACAAACCTCACCTATTACTATGATGTGAATGTAAGATTTTCCCCTCACATTTTCAGTACCTACCTGCATCATTAAGGTATAAAGGTCGATTTAGAAAAAATAAAAAGGTGAAAGAAACCGTCAATATTCAAATTAAATATTGCACTGACTTTTAGTTTCTAGTTTGATGACAAATTTAGGGAGCTCTAAACATGGAAAACAAACAAGCAAGTAGCAAAAGATGATTTATATTAACAATCAAAAGAAAATAAGGAGAAGGTTTATATTCAAATCCAATAACGAAGCATATAAAATACTTATGGTCGGGAGGTTCTTGGGGAAATAAACCAGTAGCACATTCATGTATTACTCATACTAATACATAATTTTAATAAATCCTAAATAAATTGAAGAGATTAGTCTCCAAAGTTCTATAAATATTATATAAAAAAAATTAAAAAAATAATTGTTGCGTAGGTCTTACTAGACTTTTGAACAGAGTTTGTCCTATGAAGTTTAGTCCAGGTAAGAATTTCTTGCTCCAAGACAAGAAAGAGTTCACACAAAGACATTTTCTAACTTGTCTTCTATTGGACCTAAATTACAGAATTCTATATTTTATCTTTCTCTGAAAGAAAGTTGTGTTACTTTACTGGACTAAAAATTTGGAACTTGATTTTTAATAGCTCTTGAAATGGGTTCCAATATCGTTGTTTCTCAAAAATAATTGTATGCCGTCTTACTTTAGAACTACAAATTTGATGGAAAGGATTTCAAACTTATGTTTTCTTACCTATGAACCAGAGTAATGAACCCTTGTAAATGTTCTATTCTACAAATAAAGATGAAAAATATAGCCATTAATTAACATGGAATCAATTTTCCATTCTTCGTTAACCCATGCAGATGAAAACCAATAGTTTTTGTCTCATTGTTTATAAACTTGCAGAATTAGTCTCATATGATGCATATTTTTTCAATTTTAGTCTCAACCGTTCAAAAATGAACGAACACCATTAGATTGGTCGCGTGTCTTGCACGTCATCGATAATGAAATCAACGGCGAGTGCATTACACACACGAAATTTCGTCCAACTTTTAATGAGGGGACAAAATTGAAACAAAATGTATCCTACGAAACTAATTTTGCAAAATTATAAATAGTAGGACTAAAATTGCAACAAGACCTATTATATGTTTTCTACTTCCGAAACATCGTGAAAACAAGTATTCCTGCATGCCTCTTTTCTTCCCTGAAATAGAATATCTTGGTTGTTTGCAAAACAACTTTGAAAAATAATGACCACTATAGCATATCTATAGTAGCTCTGAACGAAAATGGTTGTGAGGTCTATGTTAATTGGAAAGAAGACACTTATATACACATGTTCATTGTATGAAGGCTGACGGAAATTATATGAAAGAGAATAGAAGCTAAATATAGTGGTGAAGTTTGGATACAATGCAGAAAAACAAACTTAGATTTGTAGAACATCAAAGATATAATTAGCAGTACCAAGTTGCATATTCTGTAAGTGGCAATTGAACTCATGAATCAGAAGCATTCAATTCATATTCCAGGAAACCACAAAAGACGTTCTTTGTAGTTATATATCCTAATCATACACTACTAAATTCCATATCTCAAGAAGCTTGCAGTTTTACATGGGATACTTACTAGTTACTACCACAGATTGGATACACAAGATTCTTCTATTTGTCATGTATATCAATCTTTGATAGCAAAAAAATCTGACAAAAGAACATACCAAAAATACATCTAATACCTCATATTATTACGAATTTGCAGGTATTATTTGTGTCTATTGAGTTTCCAAACATTGTTCCATGTCAATGGTATTGGAGCAACTGTAGCATAAAGAATCTTGTATTTTAACTTAAAATTCACAATTACCCAATCAACCTTTGATTTCACGCATACAACTTAAAAAATCTAAACCTAGATTCCAATCCAAATGAACGCACAAACAGGCAATAGTACATCCACACAAAGGGGGAAACAATACAGGCATGGATAGGGGAATAGGTTACTCATAATTCATGGAAAAAGGAGAATAATTACCAGATAATCGAAATTTCTCAAATATCAATGAGCAGTATTTAAAGAAATAGTTGCAACTTTGAAAATTGCAGCTATACGGAGGAAGGGTCTTCGTTCTCCTGTACATTTTCTTTCTCGTTTGACAACCTACAGGTCGAAATTGCATCTATTATATGCCTGAGAGAAAAAGAATTAAGAAGTTAGGAGAGTGCATCTGTTGGGGGGGAAGTTTTAGAACGATGAACTCTGGATTTCTTTTTATTTAATTTTTCTTCTTACTTTTCATTTTCTATCAAATGGGCTTTTTTAGAGTTCAAAAAACCCAATTCTTCAAAAATATTTTGGAGGGATAGTGGAATTAGACTTTGCCGCTATTTTTTTTTCATTCCACCCGTTTCTTCTATTTTACGGGGATACTGTGTGGTAACTATATAAACTTTTACCACAAAATATAACACAGTGTAGCAATTTTATTTTTTTATATGCCACACAAGAAATTCATAGCATATAAATATATCTTTTGCTTCAAAAGTATGTCATCGTAGTGTTTACCTGTGTGATTTTGAATTTTTTACCACCATTAGAAATTCATAGTAAATGATCCCTTTTTGCTACAAGTTTCTCCGCGTAGTTAAAAATTTTGTAGTGAAAGGACTTTTTTCTAGTAGTGTGCGGCTTGGGTTTTGGGAGAATGAAATTTGGGGTTTCTTATTAGACTCTTCAAATAAATGGAAAAATTATTTTTTTAGTCCGTTAACTTAGCCTCTTATGCATTTTAGTCCGTTAACTTGACACCTTATAAAATTAGTCCGTTATCTTGGCATTTTTTTAAATTTGGTCCTTTTCCGTTGATTTGGGGATAAATTACATCTTAATTTGGGGATAAATTGCAAATGGAAGAAAAATTAGGGGGAAATTGCTGATTTGGGGGTAATTGGGGGGGGGGGGGGGGATTCATTAAAGAATTGAAAAAAAAAATTAAAAATGAAAAAATTCATAAAATTCATTAAAAATTTGAAAAAACCGAAAACATTCATTAAAAATTGAAAAAATGCAGTAAAAAATTGAAATCCGAAAACATTTAAAGAAAAAATTCATTAAATATTGTCGGGGAAAATTATTTTTCTTTAAATTTCATTTAAAGAAAAAATTCGAAAAAATCATTAAAATAATTTTCCACGACAATATTTAATGAATTTTTTCAGATTTTTTTGATCAAATTGAAATCCGAAAAAATTCGAATTTTGTTTTTTCGGATTTCAATTTTCTCAATTTTTAATGAATTTTTTCGGTTTTTTCTTTTTTTCGGCCAAGTTAACGGACTAAAAAAATAATTTTTTCCTCAAATGAATTGTTAATATTTAGACGAAACTCCAATTTAACGGAGCACGTGAGGGGCACATGCATTTTTCGTCAAATATTTAACGAAAATGGGGCATGGGGCTAAAATTGTGCCTTTTTTTTATATAGATAAAGGATGTAAATTGGTGAGGTCCATAATATTTGTACCAAAACTGCACATGGCCTAAGTTATGGAACCAAAATTGCAATTTCCCCCTTTCAAGGACAATATGGATTGTTCAAATTAGAAAAAAATAAGTCCATGATTTTAATTTTAATTAATATTCTCCAATACAAAAATAATATATAGAAATAGTTGATGTTTTCAATTTCTGAAATCAAGTTTGAGAAATTTTAGTACGAGTATTTGTGATGATTTTGAAGGCTATGTTTGTTTGTGTTGTTTTAATCATATTTTCACTTTCACATTCTCTAGTAACTACTTTTTACTTTACCAATTCACACTCAATTTTTCCTTCTCTCACATCTCCTTCTAAAAATTCATTTTTTTGGCAACAATTGTAGTATAATGGAATAAAATGTTAGGAAGGAAAAATTGCAACATTCATAAATTATGTTGGCGTGCACGTTTCTTTAGTACTTTAAGTTGGCATACTGGCAATTTGGGTATATTAACTTACAAAAATCGGGAATTTTGGTACAAATTGCACTAGAAAATTGAATTTGGCCAGAAAATTTGGGAATTTTGACTGAAATTGGGGATTTTGACTGAAATTTGGAGATTTTGACTGAAATTGAGAATTTTGACTGATTTGGAGTTATTTTTTTACCAAATTACCCTCAAAATAGTATTTTTATTAACATAATTATTTTAATTAAAATAGTTATTTTAATAATTATTTTTATTAAAAATAGTATTTTAATAAACTTAATTTTATAAATTAAAATAAAAAAGAAAAGGAAAAAGAAAAAGAAAAAAAAAGGGTGGGGAACAGTGTCACCCACCCCACCGACACACACAGTCCACACACACAAACACACACACAATTACACACACATATATATATACACACAAACACACAGAGTCACATATATACATATATACACACAAGCATATATACACACACACACAGTCACATATATGTAAACACACACGCATATATATACACCAGTGCTTTAAAAGGCAAAGGCGCGGGACGGGGCGTTTTATGTCCTACAAGGCGGGGCGTAAGCCCTGAGGCACGGGGCGCATGCCCAGCGAATTTTGCTTTTTTAGTATTAAAAAAATATAATATAATGTTAAGAATTAATTTAAATTAACAAAAAATTATAAAATTGAAGGATAAAATAAAATAAAAAAATAAGATAGAGAAAGTTAAAAATAATAATATATTCAATCATGCAAACAAAAAGTCCAAGCTCAACTCTTGCAAAAAACAATCAAGATAGACAAATAATTGTTTCAAATTCTAGCGTTACGCAAAATAATAATTAACGAGCACTAATTTCCTTAATCACTATCAAAAGTCTCATCATTAAGATCATTATCTTCATCTTCGACTCTCAATACTCGAGCATTAAGATGTATTGCTCTTGCAGCTTATTTTTTTTAATGTTTGATTTAATTGAATAAGTGGGTCATGGGTTTTTACTAAAAAAATAAAATATGTAAAAAGTTTAAGTGGGTTTTAGATTGGAAATCGAAAAAAAAAATTAATTTAGGCCTAAAATCATATCGTATGGACATGAAATACATTGGGCGTACGCCCAAGGACTGGGCGCGTTTTCGCACGGGGCGTATGCCCCAATTGATCGGGCGTACGCCCATGAGGGGTTACGCCCCCCTCCTATTGCCCCGGGCGTATGCCCCGAGCGCGCCCCGAGATTGCCTTTTAAAACACTGATATACACACACATATATATACACACACACACACACATATATATATATATATATACACATATATTTATATATATATATATATATACACACGCATATATATATACACACACGAACACACACAAAAAAGTGATGCAAGGGGTTTTTTTTTGCCGGGGGGGGGGGTTGAAACGTGATGCAGGGGTTGGGGGTGGGGTGGGTTTTTTTTTAATGAAAAAATAATTTTTTTTTAGTTTATATTTAAATAAAAAATCTAAATTTAAGTCAAAATCAATCAAAATCTCCAATTTCAGTCAAAATTCCCCTAATTAAAGTCAAAATCAGTCAAAATCCCCAAATTTTAGTCAAAATCCCCAATTTCAGTCAAAATCCCCAAATTTTTCGGACAAATTCAATTTTCCGGTGCAATTTGTACCAAAATTGCCGATTTTTGCGAGTTAATGTTCTCAAATTACCAGTAGGCCAACTTAAAGTATTAAAAAAATGTGCACACCAACATTGTATATGAATGTTACAATTTTTCCAATGTTAGGAATATACCCTCGAATGCTAGGAGGATAGAATGAAATTGGGCATTAAATTAACAATGTAATCATATTTAAATAAAACCTACAAACAAAAGGCAACTTTAGTTATTGCAAAATTTATTGCATTCGTATAAATATGTAAGCAATTGAAGGCCCATGTATGCAAGAGTAGACTTTCCATTTTCTTATGTGATAATGGAAACAACACTAAAAGAGTTAATTACTTGCATCCCAAATTGGTTTGCAAGTTATGTAAACTCAATAGGGCATTGAGACTTATTTATGACTTGTGTGGTCAGAACTCAATAGGCGATGAGTGTTGATCGTAGTGGGAGTTGATACCATGGACATTAAGAAAGAATCAATGTACTTGAACATAGCTCGCATTAATTTCGCCACGTGGGTTTTTCACTCATCGACAGTCAATAGTGAAATTGATAAAGATGTAAGGTGTGATGAACCTTCGACTTGAGAGATTGAGTTGGAGATGTACTTGCGACATTAGGTATGTCATTAGAGTAGTTAGATTCAGAACACCCTTGGGTGGGGTCGACCTCGAACTGCTATCTATGCACAAGTAGCAGTCTCAACTAATTATCAAGATAGAGTTTATTCTCTCGTAAGTGAACGAGTAATTATCATTTGTTCATTTATGAGCAAGTAAGATCTAAAACCTTTGATCAAAGTATTGAGTGTTTCTCTAGAAGGAAACTCTAGCGGATCTCGACTTACTATAAATGGAAAGGATAAGATGAGATAAAGATTTGACATCTAACCATGGTCTGATCTCATCCGTGGTAAAAGATTAAAGGGTTTGCGATCACACAATATTCACATTGGAAATGGTTGATAGAATGATCCATATCATTCGTTCTCATTTGAGTTACAGTGTAGGTCGCGAGGTTGGCAACGGGGACCCACATCCTTTGAATTCCTCCCATTGCCGAATAAGCCGAACCTAAAAGAGTCATGCTTGAAAAGGAAACGATGAAGGAAAATGAAGGAGTTTTTCTGTAGTAAAATATTAATTATTAGATACTTAATATTTTTAGTATTTATTTATTGGATAAATAAATAAATTCGTTAGAATAATGAGTTAATAAATATTAATAGAGAAATAATATTTTATTATTTACTTTTTATTAGTTATTTATTTTATTTTATTTTATTAAATTAAATTAAAGGAATAAATAAACAATTAAAAGAGCAGGGTGCACCCGAAGGTGCATCATAGGGGCCGGCCGATTTTGGCCTTGGGATTCGAGCCCATGTGGGCTTGAGAAGCCCACGTCTTCTGTTCAGCTAATATAAATATATCGTGGTTGTATTTTGTTCATTAATGATATTAGTTAATGTGCTGAACAAAAACCCTAGAACTCTTATACAACAGGAAAAAGAAAAAGAAGAAAATTCTCTCCTTTTCTCTCTCCCATAGCCGCGGCCACCATTGGTTGGAAGTAGGAAGATTTTTCTTCTATTGTTTCCGGCGTACAATTTAGAGGTAGTACATCCTTGCCACTCGGATCAAGATTGACCACTCGATTCATGATTTTGTAGATAGTACTACTCAACCTCTACGAATCAAACTTGTAAGTTCTTGATCTCTCTCTTCGTATACGTGGGCATTAATCACTAGAGACCCCGGGATCACTGGTTTGGGAATTATTTTTCGTTGTACACATTTTCGATGTTTTGCTCCTAACAATTCCCAACAGAAAATATATAGTATATTAATCTTCACATTCCTGTACACATTTTAAGATCCATTTTGAGTATTTTTAGTGATTTTTTTGGACTAATTTTTATTATTTTTACTTACAGTTATATTTAAACAATATAATATTATCTATTATTTTATCTTATACTATATACATAATCATTACTTTTAACTAATTCAATCATTTTACACATCATCAAATCATCAGTTCCAACTATTTTCGAAAATACAACCAAACATGTTGTCATTTTCACACATAAATAAAAAAACTCATTTTCCTGTAACGTTTTAGAAAATGACGGTTGAAAATGAAATGAAAACACATCCAAACAGAGGCAAAGTGTTTTCAATTTGTTCGTTTTTTCCTTCCATTAGATTTCTCTTATTAATCATCTAATTGTACTTTCAAACTAAAAGTATTGAATATTCAAATTCAAGCTGGCTCGGACTCGGCTTGAAGGTCATCAAGCCAAACCCAAGTTTTGAGTGTAAAAGTTCGTTTATCTTATTAACATAAAAGTATGATTAAAATACTATAGATAGCAGAAACAATAAACTCTAAATGATCTCGTATAAATTCAGAAGACTATCATTCTATGTTTTTCCTTTCTTTTTTTTTTTTGTAGTTTTTTTCGGTGCGCCAAGCCATGCTAAGGCGACGCTCGAGGGCCCTGATAGCAAGCTATCCCGATGGACTCTCCCCTAAAACGAATATTATAGATCTCTTCTCTTTTTTACTTGCAATTGGTTAATATACACTTGGAAGAACTTTTTTGTCATTTGTGCTTTCTAGGTTGCACTTTCATAAGTAAATTAATAATTATATTACACATCTAAATTATTAACTTAATATATATTGAACTATGATTTCGCACTTTATTCACATTAGTTCAAGGGCATTCTTGTTGATCAATGTTGTATAGGAGTAGTTGAAGTTTTATTAATACAGATGTAACCGATACCACATATGCAATACAGGGGGCAAAGTCAGTTTAACCCATTTATAAATCATAATGAACTAGTCGCGTTGGCACACTCGATGCGTGTGCTGAGTAAATAAAAAATTTATTAATATATCAGCATTTTATGTGAGGTATTGTATATAAATAAAAATGAGTTGAACAAAGTATTAAAAAATTTGGGTGAAAAAAGAAAAGAAAATATGACATAGGAGAGAGAGTGGGTGAGAGAGGGAATGTAGGAGAATTTGAGGATACGTGATATAAGAGAGAGAAGATTGAAAAATAATTATCTAAAAAATACTTTTAAAATTGGGGGTAATTTAGTCATGACACTCCAAAACACACCAAAAGTAGTTACTATAGGGGGTTGGTGCATTATAAAAGAGTATAGATATAAGAAAACTATATAAATCATATATAAAAACAGAGATTGAAAATTATATAAGAAAACTATAACATACAAAAATTAAAAGTTCAATTCAAATTTGATGATTATCATTAAAAATTTTATTTATATGAGTATTAAATCATATATTTTAGTTTAAGAAATAATAATATTTGATCGATAAACTGAATAAAACGAATATTAAAAAATAAAATTATTGATAAATATCATTAATAAGAAAAAAAATATAGAAAAGTTAGTTTTTTATTTGAATTTAAATTATATTGGTAACTACTTTATTTTGAATTTCAAATTTTTGAATGTTTTAGATAAAGATTAATAATTATATTTATATAAATCAAATAAAATAAATATAATTTAAATTATTTATGTTGCAAAATTGACTTCAATTAGACCCATCCACATGTGCGCTTACTTGGATGACCTCAAATGTTGTATTTTATTATATATAGATTAGTAGATCTTCTTGGTCAGATATATATTTCCCTCGGTCATATTCAAGAATATGGGTCATCCAACACTTAAACGTTCCTGACTATAATCTAGATTCATCTTGAAATTACAAATATGCTTTCGGTAAATTCATATATCATATATACTTATATATATAGAGTTAATATATTAATCACCATTATGTAATACCCTCTTTTCAAAATATGATATATGATTTCTTATTTGCTCAAATATACTTGTGCTGTATTATAGTATGTATTTACCAAATATGTCACGAATTACCAATCTAGAAGTTGAAACTAAATTAACTTTGATAAAACACGATGCTGTTGCACATAAAAATATATTTATTGGTGGATAGAAACCAATAGATAAAAATTGATATATACGCATATGTTAAAGTTCAATAGTTTATGTTATCCTTTTAATTATTCTTATCATAAATATTTTTCTTATTATGAAATTAACCTTTTTGTTAATTAAAAAAATTGTTCTTTTTTGAACAAATTATTTTCCAGTGAAATTTAGTGATGATTTGGCAAAAAAAAAAAAGATTGACTTTTTTTAGTTCTTAGAAAAAGAATATGATGTTTTTGTGGAAAAGAAAGAATGCAATTTATAGTTTTTAACTTAAAGACTTAAAAAGTATGTTGTTAGATTTTTTTTTTTTTCAATGTCGTATAACTAATAATTTAATATTACAAATTTAAAACAATAAAGTAAGTTGTGCTCGAAAGACTTATCATTTTATAGTCATGAATTTGTTCTCTTCTATAAATAGATTGTTTAGACAGATCTTAGCGTACATTATGCAAGCGTCTTCTTAGGCAGTAGTATATATTATAAGGAGGTTTTTTTTCTGCTTGCTTTAATTGGTTTCTTAGTTTTAAAATTACCTTTCGTCTTTTTTAAATCAGTTATTTTGATACTTTAGTATTGTGTAACTTTATAGAACAACAAACCTTTGGTACAATTAGTTTGAATCATGTCTTTTCATTAATAATGTTTTAAACTTGATTCACCAAAAAAAAATAATTTAAAACTTGTACACATTGGAGCTATCTTTTCTTGTAATAAGTAATAAATTTTCAAGTCATATTTTTCTTAATTCAATTATGTTTTACTATGTAAAATCTATCAAATATAATCATAGATAGAAACATAATACATATACTATATGTGAAGCTTTAAATAATACAAATGAAATTCAACACTTAATAAACAAACAAAGTATAGAAGGAAAATAAAAAGAGTATCAAACAAAGTATAGAAGGAAAATAAAAAGAGTATTAACACTTAAAATCACCTTTCGTCTTTTTTTTTAACAAAAAAAATTGGTTATTTTGATACTTTAGTATTGTGTAACTTCACTACTTCAGAGAACAACAAACCTTTGGTACACTTAGTTTGAATCATGTCTTTTAATTAATAATATTTTAAACTTGTACATGTTGGAGCTATCTTTTTTTTTGTAATAAGTAATGCATTTCAATTCATATTTTTCATAATTCAATTTTGTTTTACTATATAAAATCTATAAAATATAAATGAAATTTAACACTCAATAAACATCTAAAGTATACAAGGAAAATAAAAGGACTATCAAACCGCAACCCCCCCCCCCCCACCCCAACCCAAATGGACCGCAAAGTGCGGTTTTGGTGTTTGTCGGGTTGGACTTGGATTAAAGACTTCAATATCACAAAATATTGGGTCGGGCCGAAAAAATAAAAAGAACCGCACCGCGTACACCCCTACTTAATGATCATATTATAGCAGTATAATATATAGGAAGGGGTATCTAGATCATATTATAGTAGTATAATATATATGAAGGGGTATCTAGTTTTATTGTTCTTAAAAATTAAATTGAGAAAATCTCATTATAGATTTATAGCAATAAGATTAAAAAAAGCCCATAATTACATTCACAAGTTGAGGGGGTAAAATAGTAAAACAATGTAAATGTTCTCTATTTCTAAATGAATTCCCAATTCACATACGAACTCCCCTCTGTCCTTTCCTCACTTCAACGGTTCAACCTTCGGTTATGGCGTCCCGAAACCAGTTCCTCTTTGTTTCATTTTTATTGCCCTTAATTTTCGTAAAATTTACACTAGCAGACCTTGCGTCGCAAGACGCTGTCGTTTTGGAAGACCAGAACGACGCCGAATCGCTAGCAAAGACTGCAGAACTCAAACTCCACCAACTCAAGTTAAAGATTTCTTCTTTAGGTACTTCCTTGATTGTTGTATGTATCAATGTATGTATATATAATTTTGAGAGTTTATTTTGTACTTGACTATTAGGAATACAGTGTGAATATCATAACTTTTTCCATAAAATTCGACTTTCCAATTTAGATTATTTTGTTAAAATTTCTGTTTAACTTTCACTTGGAATTTTGTATAAGCAACTAAAAGTTTTCTCTAATAATTTATTCGAAGAAATGGTATACTATTTTTCCGGCTGTCACTCATTGGGTAGCAGCCATTCCAATGTGTTGTTCATTTTATGATCGTGTATTGAAATCAGAATATGATTTTTATTATTGAATAAATATGTCATAGCTAATTCTGGTCTATGAATGTGATTAAAGAAACCAGCATTGAGGGCCAAACGGGTGAATTGGAACGAAAGGATGGTAGTATCCAGCAATTGGAGAAAGTTATTGAAGATAAATCAAATAGCTTGGCTTCACTGCAGAGTGCGGTAAGATCGCTTCAGGTGAAAATTTGTTGGCCTTAATATCGAAGATTCTGATTTAATTTTTCTAGTACTGTGATTGAGTATTTTCCTCTTCTCTTTTCCGATTATACTAGGAGAAAGGATCACTAGATGTGCAGGAAAAGATACGAGATGTTAATGCACGTGTTAATGAACTCGAGAAACAGGTCTCTTCAAACTCGAGGAGAATTTCAAACTATGATTATTATATAAATCTTTATTTATTTTTCTATTGTGCTTCTCGTATTGTGCCATTTGATAGATTGTTACCCTTAAAAAGGAAATAGAAGCACAGAGCAGGAAAAAGGACAAGCTGGAAGCTCAAGCAAATGTAGCAGAGAAAAAGATTGAGGGGCTAAACTTGAAGTTTGAAAATGTATGTTCATATTGTATATGCTTATTTTTCATTATCATTGGACTACCACTAGCATTCCTGCTTGTGATCGTTTTATTGCAACAATTTGATTGTTTTTTATTTTACTATAATTTATTGTTGATCTTAGATTGTCATCGTCTATTTTTATTCTCTATGAGGACCCCTTGTCATCGTATTTACTGATTCTTTATTACAAATGATGTAATCAGTTTATGAACTGCCTTCTTGTGGTAACAAGCCATGAAGCCTTTGATTTTCTTTGCTTGATTGACAGCTACGAAAGATAAATGACGAACAAAAATTGATAATTCGTAATGCTCAACGTGCTCTCCGAGTGGCAGAGGTTTTATCAATCCCTAGACTCTTTTCATCCTATAGTAGTATATGGTGTCCGTTTTACTGCATGAAGGGATGATTTTGAGGTGTTACAGGAAGAAATGCTGAAAGCTAAATTGGAGGCTTCTTCAGTGACCAAGAAACTCAAAGAGGTAACGTCAATTTCCTCTTTCTTCAATTTACACTTTTGCTTGTCTTTGGATATGGCCCGTTACTTCCTCATACTAGGTTCTTCACTGTCAGATTGACTTGCTTATATATTATTTTTTTATGTGAATCATCAATTTTTATGCCCTTTTGCCATATTACTCGAATTCTCAAATTTTAGGTTATCATCGTAAAGTCATGTGCCAGCTTAAGACAAAAAGTTTATTTTAAATTATAAGTCCTCATGAAATGTTCAAGGGAATACACCTTGTAATAGACGAAAGATAGAGGCTGATTGTCTTGTTGCTTTAGAATCCGAACAGTTAAGTATTTTGAATAACATCATTCATTCAGCTTTCTAGTTGTACAATTTTTACCTGAAAAATGAAATATGGTATTGAGGAAGCATACAGTGGGAGATGTCTATAGTCCAATTTATTCAATTGTGGACTTGAACATGATTTATCATCGTTTTATGTTTTATCTTCTGCCTTTAATTGATTCTGCTGTGATCAGAATTCGTATATCATTTTTTGTACTAATAATAAATTTTGTTAACTATTTGTTCTCATCAGATAGAAGTATGATTACTTTGACTTCCAATTACTTTCAATTTCGCAGTGGCAAAACAGTAATGAGCCATGAAATTAGGAATACGAAGTAGGGCTAGAAGAATGGGAAGGATTGCATCCCCTAATTTATTTAGAAGTCAAGGAGCTGCCTTAGACCTTTTGAATTAGGCTATCCACATTTATGTCAAGCAATCAGTCTTATCCTTCGTATCAATCCACATTCAAAACTTGACTAAACCTGCAACTGAAAGCATGACCTCCTGTCCAACTATGTATGATGTTCGCATAATGACTTAAGAACTCCAAAACATCATAGAGGAACATAGAAGAATGATTAAGAGTGGATATGTTAAATAAACATTAGGTCTCAATTTGGTGATATCTTATGGACTTCATCTCTTAAGTGGATTTATCTCACTCTTCAGCTTGTGTGTTTCTCAAATTAGACATTGGTTATGTGCATGCATGTTCCTCTTATTTCCATATGAATGGATAAATAAAATGGGATATCTAGTTTTATTTTTCTTCTTACCTGTAAGAGAGACGTCCTTGGAGATCTATATAGACTTAGATATCTGATAGTTACACCCCCTGTTGACTTTATTCTCAAACTGGAGCTGGGTAGCAGTGTGTTGGTAGAAAAATGACGAGGATTTGGTGCACGTGCTGATGAAAGGGCACTTTCACTAGAAGACATGGTTTTTTT
Organism: Buddleja alternifolia; assembly: GCA_019426215.1. Lineage (NCBI taxonomy): Eukaryota > Viridiplantae > Streptophyta > Magnoliopsida > Lamiales > Scrophulariaceae > Buddleja > Buddleja alternifolia. The sequence goes on from CM033398.1 coordinate 32,256,078, forward strand.
TATTTTATTTTTTACCAAAAAGGAAAAAGCTTTTCAAGGGACTAGATGGGGAAAAGGAAACTACTACGCTAATGGATGTAATTCTTTTCTTACTGTGGATTATTGATCTTGTGCAGGCTGATAGTTGACTAACTTTAGTATATCTGATAATAAATAGGTTCGTCAAGGATGGTTGCCACCTTGGATTTCTGCTCATTTAGTTCATTTTCAGGTAATATACTTTTCTCACAAGGAAATTCTACAGATTTACCTGTTTCCTCTTACTGGTTATCTTAAACATGTAGTCATTTTTCATAACTCAATGGAACGAGCATGGGAGACCAACCTTGGATCTGACAATTCTAAAGGTGTCGTTTCTTTCATATCAAGTATTTATTTATTTGTACATCTTCTCCAGCAAGCTTGATGTGTTGCATTACGTCCAAAGGACTCTCTGTATTTCACATTATAATTTGAACCATTCTAATGATTATAATTGTTCAGGTTCTTAATAAGAAATCTGAAGTTGAAAAGTTGGTGCAGCCTCACTTGGAGACGTTGAGAACAGTAAGTCATAACAATTTCTTTTTCTTTTTAATTCCGCTTTTCGGTTTCTTGAAATATACATTGACATGGCTTGTAAGTTACAAATTTGACAAAAACGGGTGAATGTAATCACTTTTTATATGGCAGAACTACTATGCATAGAAAAGAAGATAAGTGCTCCTATCACTCTTGTTTTGGTGCATATAATTTATTTATTTATTTGGTTTTTTTTTTTTTTTATTGTTGTGAAACTAATCATCTCCATTGCCATTTTTCATTTTCACATACTCTGGTTCAAGTATTTGCTTTATCCTTTAAACTAATGACAAAGTTGAAACCTCAATACTTTTGGTCCTAGATTTTATATTTTCTCCATAGATTTATGGTACTAAAATTCTTCTAACATTTGGCTATTTTCTGGTTTTCTATGCTCTTGTGTTAATTATCAATTACATAATAACTTTTGTATTCCATGTTTCCAGAAATGGTTCCCAACTATCAAAGAACATTGTAAGGCCTTTGTGGATGATTTTCATCCACTTGTACAATCAGTTTCTACTCAAGCAATTGATTATTATCATGTGGTTCACAGCACCATTAAACCACATGTAATAAAGATACACGAGGTCGTGGATCCATACTTTCAGGTATAATTATGAAAAACCCACTTGATGATAATGATCTCAAACTCAACTCTAGTGACATCTATCATGTATTGAACATATTGGCAGGAAACAAAAATGGTGATGAAGCCATATATTGATCAAGTTTCAGATACCGCTAAACCTTATCTTGATAAAGCTCTTTTGTTCTTGAGGCCCTACACAAAGAAAGTGTTTCGCTATCATAGAATTGTCACTAAGAATGTTCAGATATATCATTCTCGGGTATGAACTTTCTTATACATCTTACCATTTATATTGATCCTTCTCCTTCTATACCTCTCGGTTACTCTATCCCTCTCTGCATGTTTTTTTAACAAACGCCATTTTAATATTCAACAATCTCAACAAGGAATTTTCATTCATTCTTGTTTCTAAGATGGATATTTTCTCTAGTTTTGTCCCCTCAAAGCTATTAACATTTTTATCTTCTGAAGGTCCAAGCAAATCTACATAAAACGCTAAAAAATTACGAGTTGACAAGACCTCTTGCAACAGAACGGTTGGTTTGGTTTATGGTATGTCTGCCACAGATCTTAATATTTTTGCAGAATTTGAGCTAATAATACTTATGAAAATTTTGTTTTCGATATGTATTTTGTTCTACTAAACCTTTATCTCCTGCAATCATTGCAGGCTTCTGGTTTAATGGTACTGCCCATGATTGTTCTTTTCAGAATACTTCTCTGGTAAGCTTTTGTGACTTTTTTAAGTGTCCAACCATTCTTACATTAAAATTGTCAAATATCTTTCCAATTTTCATGCCGTTTGCATCCCCTCCGTCTATCAGAAATCCGAATGTAGATTTCACACAAAATGTATTTGTTGATGATTGACATGAATGGGGCTATATAGATAATTGAGAAATGAAGTGCTTTTCTTTACCTAAGTGATGGAATTCAATTGAACTTGACAGGAAAGAGCCAAAGAAACGTCCCCGTAGCACCAATAGGAGCCATGCTCGGCGGAGGGCTAAACGGGTGCATCTACAAGAAAAATTAACTTCATAGATCAATATGCATATAGGCTTTTGAGTTGAACTTGTAATACTTGTAACCTAGATGGTGATGACTGATGAAGAATAAGACCAGATATAGCTTTTGTGGTTCTAGCACAGCAAAAATTGTTTTGATGCATGTTTACAAGCATTAAAAGTTTTAATTACGCCATCTCCCCTATTACTATGGTAATTATAATTTATTAAATTATACCCCCCACCCCCACAAAAAAAAAATTGATTTCAAAATTACAAATAACTTGTCTTAGTATGTGTTTGACTAAGGTTATTTAAAATATCTTGTAAGCTCTTACTACATTTGTTGGAGCTTATAAGATGTTAGATCTTATTTACGAAATAATCTCTCTGAGTGTTTGGATAGAATAAAGTCATAAAACTTATAAGATGTTGGTAATAATATTTTTGTAATTAAGATGACAAAAATAAAGAGGTTTTTAAGAGTTTATAACTAAGTTAGGATCCCTATTTTTAAGGAGTTTATATCTTGTTTTGGGAGTTTGTAAGTTTTTCTATGAAAAGTTATTCAAATATTTTTGTGGAGCTTATTAAGGTCTTAAAACATCACACAAAAGGGTTTTGATGATGTCATTATCCAAAAGTTTATAAGATGCCATAATTTGATGAGGTTGACCTAACTATTGTATTTCTGTTGACCAACGCTTTTCCGAGGGATATATGCATGAAATCTAGTGCATTGTAGTTGCTAGTCAATTTTAACTTACAATATTTTAATCATAGAAAATATTTATCATTTTACTTCTTTCCGGCTATTCTTCATTTTTCTCTGAAATCAATTAATATTATTTTTCTGAAATTTTACCTACAATAAGCTAAAATAATTGGATTTAAAAAAAAAACAGATATACTAAATATTATACTAAAAGTTATTTTGTATAATAATAATAACAACTATTATTATTATTATTATTATTATTATTATTAATGGGGTTAATTGCATAAAATCCCCTTGTGTTATATTGCAAATGCAAGAACCCCCCCCCCCCCCCCCCCCCCCCCCCCCGCGTGTTAACGAAATAGCCTAGTCAACCCCTTATATTCTTAAAAATTGTGTCAAAAAGCCAAATTTTGTTAAAAAGATAGAAGAAAATATGTATTTTTTGTTAAAATAACACTATCTACCCTTTATATTGTACAGAGATTGTATAAATGACAAATGAGCATATCAATAAAGGTGAAAAACATGCTCATTTTCTAATGGAATTTGGCTTTTTCGCAAATTTTTTAATAACACATGGGGTGATTAGGTTATTTCGTTAACACGGGGTTTCTTGCATTGTTATATACACAGGGGATTTTATGCAATTAACCCTTACTATTGTAACCCAAGTTGAAATTAACGTACCAAATATTGGTGTTCATACCTGCAGGCTGCAGTCAACCCAATATTATATAGTCCAAATGCAGGCTAATTGGTTTTAATTAGCATCTTAATACAATGAAGTTGACATAACTTAGTCTACCACATTATATTATTTTTTTCTACATTATTGGATTTTTTTTTTTTTGTTTTTTGAAGGGAGCGATAACATCATCGTATTACATCAATTGTAAGAGAATATCTATTACAAGTAAGCATCATTAACAAATTCTATAATAAACTATTACTATTACAAGATACCATATAGATAGAGAAAGCAACTCATAAACACTAATGGGAGTCGAATCCACAATCTCTTGACTATGAGGCTTCATCCTTGACCAATTAGACCAGGCCCCATTGGCCATTATTGGACCTTAACTACCACACCTTTTTTTTTTGTTTAAAACTACCACACTTTTCAACAATAGGAACGCTCCGTATGAAGAAGACTTGGATCAAATTTTATTTCCACAAAATTGCAAGAAACATATATATCTATTAATTTATTTGTTTTTCAATTCTGTTGATACGATTATTACGAGGAAAGACAACGACCAACTTTGTTTAATGCATGAAACAATCAAGCCGTGCCCAAACATACATATATGACCATGTCTTATTTAATGTCTACTTCATTTGGTATACTCTTTTGGACCCAGTCAAATTTTATTGCAAAGTGGATTATTCAGTTCTTGATTTTAATGTATTTTAAATTTGTTTTTATATTTATATTTTACTTTTGTTTAGAGGTAGGGTTGATTGCGGTGCAGTTTCGATTTTTTTCCAGCTATTCTCATACTGAATTGCCAAATGCTTGTATTGCCAAATAATAATTTCAAAATTCAAACATTAAGTTTTTCGGGAAACCCCCTATCCTGCTCCTGAGTGACGCTTTTGCCCTTAATAGTGTCATGTGCACATGCGCTGGAAAAATGATAAATATTTCTCAATATTCCACCATTGGAGCTTGGTGCACCCGACACCAAAAGTCAGGGTGTCAGGTGCACATGTGACATGTCAATTGAATAGGGGGTAAAATGCTCAACCCTATAGATTGGGGGTGTTTGTTATTAGCTCTTATAATTAACTTAGCATAGCATACTTGAATTTGTCAAAGAACTCTGGACCATGAATTTGATGGATTAAATCACCATCATAAAGATCATATTGTACTAAGTACTAACTCAATGTATTATGTGTTCGATTATTGACAACTAGATTAGTTCCAAACATAAACTATCAAGTATTATAATAATAGAAAATATAATAATTAAATTGTAATATTTGATATATATAAATGTATATATTAAATTCTTATATATATAGGGAAAATTACACTGGGTACCCTTGAGGTATTGCCTAATTACGGTTTACACCCCCTAGTTCAAAATATTACATTTAACATCCTGTAGTTTAATATATTGATGTAAGGTTGGGCAAAATCCTCTAATGTTCATGAATTAATAAGATTTCTCAGTTAATCCTCATATTACACCATAAATGCTCATATTACACCAAATAGAAACACAAATGCAAGAAATTCAGTAAGTTCAAGAATTTCTAAACCTAACAAATAACACCATAATTATACTAATCCTAACATATACACTCATACTGTTTACCATGCATAACAAATAACACCCATAATTATACTAATCCGTACAACCTTACATCAATATATAAAACTACAGGATGTTAGATGTAATATTTTAAACTAGGGGGTGTAAACCGTAATTAGGCAATACCTCAAGGGTACCCAGTGTAATTTTCCCTATATATATATATAGGCGGTGCGGTGCTAAGTAAAATTAAAATTAAATTGTATATTACGGTGCGATTTTCATTTAATTATAAAATCGGAAGTTTGTATAAAAATTTGGTAAAATCGGTGTTATGCGGTTCGGTCGTTTTGGGCGATTTTTAAATTCTTTGGATCACCCTGAGGCGAGGGTAATGGGTAAATTTTATCCTTGGAAAGGAAGAAATTATTCTAATGATGTAAATTTCCGTGTATTGAACATTATAATAAGCTAATGATAATTTTATGGAATTTGGAAGCGGATTAATTATTATATAATTATTGAACCAGCTGAGTAAGCATATGATGGTATGGAACAAAGTCACGTTGTGCTGATCCCATAGACCTGGCAACTGGTTTTTATTAAATGAATTAAATCTGGATCACAATAATATAGGTAGCAATTTGCACCTCAAATTACACAAGTGGACTTGACAGTTTAGTCAACTCTTATGTACGGGTGGTTGAGTGATTCCGAACTTATTCTCGAGTTTCATAAGTTCATCACAAATTCGAATTTCTTATGTGCATTTGTTAGTCATATGTTCTTCTAGTTGTGCGGAGACAGTCCCTAGCTTCTGAGGACTATATATATTAGGTATTTGGTGGTGTTGTGCGGACAAGATCAGTGCTTATGCTAGTTATTCAAATAAGTCTGATATGTTTGCAAGAGGAATTGACAATGTGACCACTATTGCTACCGTCTTTTGAACTATTAGACAAAGATTTGATAAATCAGTCAATAGTTCTTTATCTAACAAATTTTAGTCGGAATTAGTTGTGGTCAAACTTAATTAACATGACAGTTTGATTCTATCTTTTATCATGTGATAGAAGTATACTTAGTTGTAACTCAATTCAAAGCAATATACGTAAATAAAATTAGTCGGATTTGATCAAAATTACATTTAAACAAGTATTCGTTTCTAAGCTCCGTAATATTTTATAAGCTTATCTAAGAAGTAAGAACCCTCTTTAGTTAGGTTTCATAAGGGCAATGAAGAAACCAAAAGCGTGTTGTTTAAGGTGCAACTTGTGGTGTATTAGGAAGTGTCGGGAAGGTGAGTTGGCACATATTCATCAATGGATAATTAAGGAATTAACCCATTCCATAAGTTGTTGGTCCATATTTTGGTGGATGACTTCTTTTATAAGTGAAACACACGCCCAAATCACTTTATAAAAGAAGAAAGGCAAATACCAACAAACACACACACACACATATAGTGTGTGGATTACCTGAATAAAAATCGTACCACTAATGTTTGGATTGGAACACTTCCGCTTATTGTGGATTTTACATTCTTGGCTCAGTCAACAGTATGAAAATATGTAAATACAAGAAAATTTTACGTACAAAATGTAAGAATCCGTACACATTCTCTTATTTTTTCACTAAATAGAAAACTCTAATTTGTCTTTGTCACAGCGATCGGCCTGATTCTTCCATTGGGGATTAGCCTCCTCGTTTATCTCTTCCCTTGCGTCCTCTTTTATTTTCTCTCCCTTCTCCCCCCTCCTCCATCGACTTCCTTCCCCTATACTTCTTGGACTTTTTTGCCAAGTTTTCTAAATTGCTAGTGCCGATAGTCCTTGTTTTATGCTATCTTGGCTTGATTACTAACGAACTTATCTCGGGTTTGATGGTGATAGTTATGAAGATCACGATGGTGATGCCGGCCAACATTAGAAGAATTTCTCAGTATAGTTTTTTGTTGTTAATTATTATATGTTTTTTCTCTCAAATGAAAATTTAGGTCACTAAAGTCTTTTTTCCCTCTTGCTTAACATCTCGGGCATATGTTTCAATAGCTTTTTCACTGTTTTGTAATCTATTACTATATTAAATTTTCCTCCGTATTACAAATTTTTCGCCTTGGATGAATTAAATAATATGGTTGATTTAAAGCCATCCCCAAATCACAGTCCATTTTGTGTTGTATTACCTCAATATGGCTCAACTCCCTCTATGAATTTATAGGCCGCCTAAATTTTCCCTTCTTCAAAATAAATTTTCAAAGTCATAATATGATTGTTCTTGTGATGAATTTAAACACAGGTCAAATGTCTAGAAACCCCCCATCTCAATTCGCTTGCCCCTAGTCATTATTGGCTGCTAATTGATAATGACAGGTTAATTAACTCCTATCCACATCAATCTTTTTCCTAGTTTCCCACCTTTTCTGTGAATTAAAAATTTTCCTAATCATTTGAAATTTTTATCCCTAAAATTTTATTGTTTAACAAATTTTCCCTGAAAACCAAACAACCAAACTGTTTTCATTAACATTTTTTTCTATTTTCCTCACCAAATTTATTAGGGATAATTACCAAAAGACCCCCACTTTTAGTAAATTAGAAGATTGAAACAATTTCACCAAATGTCAATATAAGTATATTACCCCTGACAAGGGACTGTTGGTACTGTTTAAAATCTCAGGAAATTTTTATTAAGGATTTTGTGCCCCTAAAATGGCTTAAATAGGCACTTTCCACCCCCAAGAAAGAAAAACATTTTGCACCCTCAAAACCTATTTGTAGTTGCACTATACACCCCACCTCTTTCTTTATTTCTTTCTTTCTCTCTCTCTCTCTCTCTATATATATATATATATATATATATTCATATTTAATAATATACATTGTTGTTAAATATGGATGCATATATATATATATATATATATATATATATAATATTAAAAATATTAGAATCACAACCCTCCCGAGAGGGATGGCCCAGCTTCCTTCTTCTTGCTTTGGTTTTCTACCACTAATGGAAATCGACCAGTGGACGATAGGTCTCGGACAGGGCTTGAGCATATCTCCATTCTTCTTCTTTTCCGGCTCCTCTTGTGATTCTTCCCAGCCACATCTACCTTTTTCTCTAATCTTCCGGGGGTGAAGGAAAATGATTGTTGACTTGGAAAAACGGGAAAAACCCTTTGAAAAGCCATGTGGAATCCATATGTAGGCTGAGTCGACCTTCTTCGCCTGGAAGTAGCTTTCTGGTGAAGACAATGTTAACCTTAAGAAAGAGCAGCATTTCCAATTTTGAAAGAATTTGCTAGTATGTTTGCAATCGAATCCGCAATTCTCTTTTCTCATAGGGTAGAATAATAGGCGAAGGGATCTGCAGCAATTAAATCACAAGCTATTGATGCTAGAATGGAAGAATCAAATCCCCTAGGACGGAAGAATGACTCCGATGCTCTAGAACCCGATCAACAGTTACTATACAATATTTTGTTGATGCGACAAAAAAAAATCTTAAGTATAGGTGATGTTCACTCAATGAGGGTTTGAACTTATTGACGTAACCCTAAGCTTTCTTCTTTGCCTTAGCTTTTTTTCTCATGATATTTCATGATTTGATCACTAAGCCCATGTGCGCTAGAATGATACGTTTATACCATACTCCTTCTAACTGAATCAGCACTGGGATAAATATCTGCAAGATGCTCTTCATAAAGCCTTCGAAAGCGTATGTAACATTCCTTTCTTCATAGAAATAATAATAATATTTATGTATATTATTATTATATGCATATATTAATAAATAAAAAGAATATTTTTTTTGTATATTTAACAATTAAATATAAAAATGCCCACAAGCTTCTTCTTTAGTGAAGAAAAAAATGAGAATAAATGTTTTTATATAATGCCCAACAAAAACTAGACTGTCAACTTAATAAGAAAAAGTATCAGTATAGTAAGGCTAAATCTTAGCGATAAAGTTTAAATTATACAGATGAATTTTGATACTTCTCTACTTCTTTTCTAAGTGAGGAAGGACTATTATAGCAGACAAAAAAAGAAATTATTGAAAGTTAAATATCTTTTTCAAACTAATGCAATTTATTATATAAAAAGAAATCACAATAAAATCATAAAGACTAGGGGTGAGCATCAAGTCAAACTCTTGAGTCGACTCAATATTTTGAGCTCGAGACGAGTCTAAAGATCCGAGCTTTGTAATGAGGTGAGCTCGAGTATAGTTGTACCTATTTTAGGCTAGCAAGGATTAAATATTCAAACAAATATATTTTATTTATTTATTAATATATACATATAATGATAATCTATTTAACAATATTTTATGAATATTTATCATGATATTTTTAATAATATATATACCTCCAAATTTTATAACATATATATATTAAATATGGATAAATATAGATAGGGAGAGGGGGGGGGGGGGGGAAGTTGGGGTGTATAGTGCAACTACAAATAGATTTTGAGGGTGCAAAGTGTAGCTTTTGCTTTTTTGAATTGGAAAGTGCCTATTTAGAATATTTTAGGGGTGGATAGTGCTTTTTTTCATGTCTATATATCTTTGACTCAAATTAAATAAAATATTTTCGTAGTGGCTCTCCACTATTATTCTAAATCTTTAAGCAAACCAAACTAGTGAATTTTTAAAATTTACCAACAAAAAGTTAAATTAAATAAAAGTTCAATATATTTGTACAATATGCTGTAAGATGTGTGCATTGACTATAAAATCAAGCTTGAATGAGTAAATACTCTCCGGCGCCGGCACTAAGATCCACGCGCTTTCAAGGATGACCGGCCCCTTGTTAAGAACAGGGGTATTAATGTCTTTGCAAGTAAGACGACAAGGTCAATGGACATTTAGTACCGTATGTACCTCGTATGCGCGTCATAACCACGCGCCTTTCGTTTTTCCAGTAACACCCACGCGATTTAATTGCTTCCCATTTCCCAGGCGTGGATAGACCAATAGCGTATCTCCTTGGAATTTTCTATCTATATCTATTCATTTTCATTTTCAAATTTCTTTTGTTTTTTTTTATTTATATTTTAGATATTCAATTTTCTTTTTCTTGTTTCTTAAATATCATTTAAGTTTTTGCCTTATATCAATAATTGGTAACAAATAACGACATATATCAACGATAGAATTAATGTGGTTACATTTTTTATCCTAAATAAAAAATCCATTGGTTTACTAATTTGATTATCGAATGAAATAAATTTATTTTCCATGATACAGTAACATTAGCAAAAACCAATTCCGTTGGGGGCAACCCCAGCGAAGTTGATCGGGCAGCTGAGCTTTGTATCTTAGGGCACGGATTCGATTCCCCTTGAAGGAATGCCTATTAACCTCCTCTGTTGTAAGCATGGCAGCTATGGGCAATCTATGCTGGCTTATCTCTCTTGTGTCAATGTGTGATTTGCAGGTTATTATATAGGAGTGGGGGTTTACCCAGTACGCACCCTAAGGGTAGCGGCTGCGAGTTTCCCTCGTCATCCAAAAAAAAAAGTTGTAACTTGAAGAATGAAATTTCTCATCCAATTTTTTTTATGGTTTTTCATCAATATTAGAATTTAATGGTATATGGACTTTTGAAACAATCATACTGCTTAGGTGACGTGAGTCATATAAAAAAAAATGTTGTAACTTGAAGAATGAAATTTCTCATCCAATTTTTTTTTATGATTTTTCATCAATATTAGAATTTAATGGTATATGGACTTTTGAAACAATCATACTGCTTAGGTGATGTGAGTCATATAAAATTCATTATATATAAATGATTATATTTTTAATTACTTGATGCCCTAAAAACTTATAACAATCAATGGTCAAAAATATTATTTTCTTTTTAACAATTCTGTATATGTTAAAATCGAGATAAATAACATTATCAAATGTGTCATGACATCTAGATATGATGCACTAATTCTCTGTACCTTTTCGTGTTTTCTATAGCCATCAAAAATCTCATTATATCACTATATTTGTTAATGATAAATTAAGAAATAAAGATCAACAACTTAGAACAAGTAATTATATATTCTTGTTGGATTTCGAGCCGATAACTTAAAGTTTTGAGGTCCCACTATTGTCATTTGAATTAGGACTCATTGACATTATACAACTCTCTCTTGATCTTAGTTAAGTTTTAAAATTTCATTTGTATTCTTCACCTATATAATTCACACCCAAAAATCAAGGTTAAATTTTTATTAGAGATTACAAAATCTAAATGATGACAATACTTTTTAAAGTAATAATGTAACTCATGCTAGTTAAAAGGGCAACCCAGCGGAATTGGTCCGACAGCTGAGCTTTGTGCCTTAGGACACAGGTTCGATTCCCCTTGAGGGAATGCCTATTGGTCTCCCTTGCTGTGAGTCTGTCAGCTATGAGAACTTAGACTGACTTATCTCTCTTGTATAGTTTGCAGGCTATTGCACAAGAGCAGTGTTTCCTCAGTGCGCACCCTAAGAGTAGCGGTTGCGGGTTTCTATTTAAAGTAATAATGTAACTCATGCTAGTTAAAAGGGCAACCCCAACGGAGTTGGCCGGGCAGCTGAGCCTTGTGCTTTAGGACATGAGTTCGATTCCCCTTGTGGGAATGCCTATAGGCCTCATTTGCTGTGAGTTTGTAAGTTATGAACAACCTAGGCTGGCTTATCTCTCTTGTATGGTTTGTAGGCTATTGCACATAGGGGCAGATCTACATGAGCTCCCTGGGGGAGGGGGGCAGTGCCCCCACTATTTTTTTTTTAATATATATATATATATTTTTAAATTTTAATTTTTAAATTACATTAATGCTCCCATTCAAATTATTAAATGCCTCCCCCCCCCCCCAATTTTAAAAAATCATTTTTTCACCTTACAAAATTTTTTATATTTGAATTTCGTCCGCCTCAAGATCGAAAAATATCACGTTTTTCTTCTTTACTTTGAATTCGCTCCCCCAAAACCCAAAAGTCCGGCTATAACAAAAGAGGTATAAGAGTATAAATTATGTCAAAAGTTGTAATTCAACCTAATTCCTTATTATATTTTCTCCCATAAATATAGTGTATCGTACCGCGAGGGCCTCCCTTAACAAATTGTATAACTATATCACAACAATCTCAACCCCCCCCCCCCCACGAGTAAAATTCCTGGTGTCCCCACTGAGCAAAAATTCGAGATCCGCCACTGATTGCGCAAGAGCACGGTTTACTCAGTGGGCACCCTAAGAGTAGCGGTTGCGAGTTTCTCTCGTCATCCAAAAAAAAAACTCGTTTATACTCATATAATCATATACATATGCATAATCGAAAAACATTCTCGTTCCCTGTATGCATACTGAACATAACGAATAATACTCGTACTTTTGAGTTGAATTGTTTAATACACATATTTTACGTATCCCGCATTATACTTGACAAATAATACTCTATGTTTGGACAAAAAAATATTTTTATCTAAAATTTGAAAATTATATTGAAACTATTATAATTATTAATTGAATATTATAAAATTTAAAAAGCACAAGCGTTAATAATTTATGAAAATATTAATTATCGTCAATTAATAATTCATACCAAATCTTTTTTCATAGTTTAATAAAGTGAGTACGAGTGATATACCTTATAAAATAATATATAAGTAAGCCATATTTTAACTCCTGACTAATTTTTTTTATTCGAATTTTACACAATCACGTATGAATCCCTTTATTTCTCATTCTCTTATTTTTTGAGCCAATTTTTTTACCGCAACTTTCATCAAAAACTTGTAATATACTCGTACGTATTAAATAACAAATTTTTATTGTCACTTATTTAACTAACTAGGAATGTAACAACACTATCTCAAATATTATTTCTAATTTCTAAGAGTACCGGGTTAAAATACCCAAAAATTTCACTTTCTTTTAATTTTCACCTAAAACTCTATGCATAGTCAAATAAGACCTGATATTAGCGATAATGAATGTACTTATCTGAACCAGTGCATCATCACATGTTACAATCCGACTTAGTTAATTACTATCTAATTACATCCTAGTTGACCGATGATGTCTATCTCTATTGGCGAAGTTGAGACATCAAGATATTAAAGGTCGTGGATTTACTCCGACCAACATCGTTTGAGCCGTTCTCTACCTTTTTTTATAGATATTATAAATTAGTAGTAATTGCTATATGTTGAACATTCTCTTAAAATTAACAAAAAAAAAAAAAAACCTTAATTGTGCTAGTCGCTTATCTATAAAATTGTATCATGGACATCAATCATATATAATTAATAACAAATTAATAATTAACTAAAATACCTATACTTTGGTATGATCTGAATCCAATCCAATACCTTAAATCGTAAATATGTTGTTTTAAACTATACCTCTAGCGGTATTTTATTATTAAAAATCGAAATATTTGTTAATAAAGTGTATGTATGAAAAATTATTGGAACCAAAGTTGATTTTGTGTCCGAGATCACGAGGTTACGGGCCAACACAATGAAGGATCAGATCTTCCAAGATCACATCATTTTTGGACAACTTAGACTACTCATATAGTACATTGCTTTAAATTGATCCTTAGCCACTTATAACCTAATGCTAAAATTGATTTAATGTGTTAAACGACTATTTATATATATGAGTCCAGAAAAATCATAAGTATACTCAGTATTCCTCACTAATGCCAAACAAGATTCCCATATGTGGAAATCAATATTAATTACCATTTCATTAACTAAGGCCTATAATATATAATATTAATAGACACCAATATTTTTCCATAAAAGCCTACAATAAAATCTTGATATTGATGTATGCTATCTAGATGTAGAATTCTCGATTAGTTAGATTTGTTACGAAAATTCAAAATAACTTTACACGTATTACAGAAATATTTCCGTAATATGAATATTCGAATATTCTTAATAGCGTCACTAATATTTAAGTTGTGGGAAAGAATAGTAATTAATACATAGAACCAGACAATGAGGCAAGTGACCAAAAATAAAAAAAACCATGCCACATATCTTTCCGGCTAAGGAATGGGAAATCTTTCTCTTGTTACATTAATCCAATTTTCATTTCATCCGGGAAAAGCCATCTTTCTCTCGCCTCCGGTGTCACGGTGTTCAAATTTTATAAGTTCTTTTGTGTACATTGTGTGTGAAGAAAATCGAATTAATATATAGACTTGGACATACAATCACCATACCCTCAATTTTTCTTAGCCATAATATTACATCAAACTCATATTCCTAATTCCTTCCTTCCCAATATAATCCCTAAAGACAAGAAAATTAAAAAAGATAATGTAAAAATCAAAAATACCAAAAAGAAATGAGAGGAAATTTCCAATGTTTTGTCACCCGATTAACCACAATATTATAGTTAAGGTGACAAACATTCGCTCATGCAGAAATATACATAAAGCTCTTATTTGTGTCAAAGTAGCCCAAAGAACTATTATACAATACACCATATATATAAGGAAAACATAAAAAATAGTGAAGTAGTATCTAGTAGTTCAAGGTCACATACCATAAAAATGTCCAAGAGACACACAAAACTTCAAATCAATGAAAAACATTGCACAAGTTAATGCATAAAGCAAATATATATTTATGAATTATAACATGCATGGACTTATGAACTTCCACTAGGAAATTGCATTCTAAATGTGTTCATGAATTATAATAAAGTCTTGTAAACATATACTTGATCTTGGTAGTTCACTAAAAACAGAACGAAGCATAACAAGATGAACTTGTAAACATATACGTAATCAAGACATTTGAGCAAAACAAAACTAATCATAGCAAGAACTTGTAAACAAATATATAACCACAATAATTCAACGATCAATTCCGAACACACATAAAAAGAAATTTAAATCTAAATGCTCATCAAGGAAAAGAAGCGTGGAGAAACATCGTGCATGACCACTCCAACTAAAAAGAGAGCATGCAGCATTATTATTACAATATTTTAACAATTAATCACTGATATTTTAATATACCAAATCACTAATAAAACAAAATGCCCGAGTTAAAAAAACATAAACCTACAACAACATTTGTCATCTTCTGAATTTGAACTCAAGACCTCCCATTAAAAATTAGAACGATAAATAACTAGACTAAAGACTTGGTAGGAAGCTATGATGCACGGATACTTCTAAAAATGACGTAATGCAGTGTCGGACACTTGGGGGACACAAATACGCCCCGGACACGGCCCCGATACGTGTCGGACACGCCACCTAGAGTGAAAATCAAATAAAAAGAAAAGAATTGGACAAAGTGCCGAGCACGGCTACGAAAGTGTCTGACACGTTTTTAGGACACGGCGGAAAAGATGAGACAATGTGCCGGACACGGCTAGGGAAGTGTCTGACACGTTTTAGGACATGGCAGGGTTGAATTTTATATTTTTGAAATTTAGGGGGCCTAAATTACTAATTGGAATAATCTAACTAAATAAAAAATCAGATCCACACCAAAGTAGCTCACGTGAAGCCCTCTTTTCCTTCCTACTACTTCTAGCTCTACAATCAAGATCAAAAGTGTTATTCAAGCTCTTCCTTCATCATTTTAAATTACCTTTTAGTTTGAAATAATAGTTCCAACTTCAAAGTCATCTTTTATTCTTCTGTAATTCAATTCTAAGGGGTTGGACTTGGAATTGCTACTTTATTTCTAAAATTCTATCACACTTTGGAGATTCGATCTTTGTTCTGGTTACTTCAATTTTTTTGTTACAAGTAGAGGTGTTCGTGGTGCGGTTTTGGTTTTTTTTTACTAATTTGAAACCGAATTGCCAAGTGCGGTTTTTTAGTAGAGAAATCTCAAATTGCCATTTTGAAAAATAAAACCAAGGGTGCGGTTTGGAGCGGTTTTGGGCGGTTCGGTGTGGTTCAGTGCTGTTTACGCTTTTTATCTAGCTAAAAAAATATTTCAGGATATTTGCCTAAAAGTGTCATTTTTTAAACATTACCTAACTAAATCTAATAATTATAGTTCACATACCTAAAAATTATGCTTAACAAACAATATTTATTCAAAAACTACGTAACATAATCAAAGTTTCACAAAAACTTAAAATATTGGACTAAGTCGTCCTACTAAATAGTCCATACATAATAATGAAATAGCCTACAAGGCTTAAACGAAAACAATATGAAAGTTGGTCCACAAGGCTAAAATAAAATAAGAGAAGTACAAATTTTTCGGTACTTTTAACTTACAAAACAACCTATTAATCTATTAAAAGTTTAGCCAAGTGATAAAATTCTTGCACACAACTTCAACTTCAACAGTGAAGTGCATCAAAGATGGTAGCCAATTAAACTCATACTTCTCTTCTTAAAAGCCTGTAAATTAATAAACTTGATTAGAAAGTGAGCTAAACAATAATAAAGTAATTGTAGTAAAATATTTTAGGCTGTAATGCAAAATTATGATCACTTTCATTCTAAAACAACAATATCCATGCAATATTATTATATCTCTTGGTATATGATTAGCACCCAAATAGTTTATCATACCCTACAAAAAGATATGAACATGTTAATTTAAGAAAATATGGACACCATCTTGGATGAACACTTCAATGGTTATATATTTTTTATTGGTCCATATTAGATAAAAACTCATTTTATTTAATTATTTATTTAATCTATCATGCATTTAGGGTTTAGGGTTTAGAGTTCATGGTTTAGGGGTTAGAGTTTAGGGTTTAGGGCTTAAGGTATCAATCTATAGAGGTGTTCATCAGTTCGGTTCATGTTATTTGATATATCTAATCTAGTATTACTTTAATCCTAATTCAAAATAAATAATTAGTTATAACAAATGAAATTTAATCCTCAATATCAATTTCAATATGATTAAATAACAAATTCATAATTTTCATGTAAAATAATAAATAAACGCATAGAAAATAAAACTTAATATGTATATAAATATACATATGTATAAATATAAATTTATATATATATATATAATAATGGCGATTTTGCGGTTCGGTTTGGTGAGGTTTTGGTCCAAAATCATAACCAAACCAATTTTGCGGTGCGGTTTTTGTTTAAAATCGAAACCACGGTTTGCACAACAATTTGACGAAAACGGTTCGGTGCGGGCGGTTCAGGCGGTTTTAGAAAATTGTTGCCCAGCCCTAGTTACAAGAGCACCATATTAGGTAAATTTAAAGATTTTAAGAGTTTAATGTAGAAATTATGTCTGAAAGTCGTAAAAATGCATCATACTTCCAGTGTTTAATAAAATGCCTAATAGTGAAATTATGTGTAAAATTATTAGTTCTTACTTTATTTTATTTGTACATTATTAATGCATAAAAGAGTGTGTGTGTGTGTATATATATATATATATTGTATAGACGTATCTCTGTCATGTCGTATCCTAAAGTTTTTTGAAAAATTATATCGCCGTGTCCGTATCGTATCTTATCTGTATCCGTATCCGTGCAACCTAGGT
The DNA here is from genome assembly GCA_019426215.1 of Buddleja alternifolia. NCBI lineage: Eukaryota > Viridiplantae > Streptophyta > Magnoliopsida > Lamiales > Scrophulariaceae > Buddleja > Buddleja alternifolia. The sequence goes on from CM033398.1 coordinate 32,273,733, forward strand.
AGGAAGTGAGAAACAAGTTAAAACTAAAGCATAATGTGTGCATAAACTTACACTTTTTTTTTTGTTGATATATAAACTTACACTATACCTATTTAAATAGTATTGAAATATTTCTCCGTTGTGTTTTCCGAATTAGATTTTTATTTTTTTGATCATCAACAAATAAAAATACTCACAAACCAAAGCCTACACAAAATGCCTCAAATTCAAATACTAATAATAGGATCTCAGAAACCATATATAGCACTAGAAATAAAAATTAAATTTAACACTTGTAAACGACAGCCCCACCCGGACAACTTGTAACACTCTTTACCAATTACCACTAACATTTCTTCCGCACGCGCTCCGCCCTAGCGCGTGTGTCCCTAATTATTTCACAATATTGTGTTTTTCATTATTTCTACCGTGGAATTGTACAAATCGCCGGCTGGAATGCTCTTGTGCTTGGACGAAGCCTCATAGCGTTCAACTCTCTCTCTTCTCTTTCTCTCTCTGCAAATACATACATATACAAATACAAATCCTCCCCAAAACACACACATCTTTCGAATCCGCCATTTATAAAATCCATTCACATATATATATATATATACACACTATATATTTATGTGAATCCAATCTGTATCCTATCGATATATACAGATTGTATATATACATAATTTTATATAATCATCCCCATCTGCATACATACACACACTCTCTCTCTCTCTCTGATTGGCTCAATTATTCGATGTGCCCTAGATCTCACACACACATGATATAATCATATATACGGACGTGCATACACATACACACAGCTTCAAGATTCAATTTCTCTGATCTGTGTTTGCAGCTATCCACTGTTCATTCAATCAGGTATTGTTTCGTTGATTTCACCCTGTGGGAGTAGTGTTGGGGGTGGGGAGGGATTCGTTTAATGCTGCTATGGATGCTGCATTTATTTGTGTTTGCGTGGGTGTATAACGTGTATTTCATGTATGTATATATGTGCGTTGACGGAGTAAACGTGACGTATGCTGTATTTGGTATCAGTGTATCGTATCTATGTGTGTGTGTGTGTTGTGCGTGGATTTGAAGTGGTTTGCAAATTCTGGATTTGATTCAAAGCCATGTCCGGTTTGACTTTCTGATTCCAACTTCTGTTTTTTATGGAATTTTTTTGACCTTTGTTAGCCATGAATTTCTGGGGGTTCTTTTTGGTTTGGGCGGCGCAAGAAATTTGAATCTGCGAATGCTTTTTCTTATTATTAATATATGCACTTTTGGATTTGATTTTCTATTGATCTCAATTGGATTTACTATCTACTTTTAACTCAAATTTGATTTTTTCCATGACTCCAGTAATTTAGTGCGGGGATCTGAAATTCAGGCTTTCTTGTAGAAAGTTGTTCCATTCCCTCTTTCGTTTTCTCCTCATTTCTAGTCTTTTCGTCGTGGCCCAGTAGATTTTAATGCATTTCCTGAAAATCTGTCTCAGTGCTTAGTTGGATTGGAAATTCCATCATGGATGGATTCTTTTAAGCTGAATGTGGATCCCTGTGGAGACTTCAACTTAGTCATGCGGTGTTTATGTTTTCTCTTTTCCTTTGTTTAGGAGTGGGAATTCTATACCTTTAAGAAGATTTGAGTTGTTGACATTATACAGTTTTGGTGTTCAAATCACCCTTGTCGATTTGGAACCTGGGTACATACTGTTTCTTCCAGTTTTTAGTAGCTATAGCAGTATAGAAATATGCAAGTAAAAGTATTTGTTTAACACTATCTAATCAACTATTGCTTTGAGATGCTATTTAAATTGTTTTGATTTTAGTGAAATTTATTGATCCTCATGCAGCTGGACATCGACTATAAATATCTGGCTGCTCACTCGTTCAGATTCTTACTGGATCCAGTGCTTCAGGGTCAGCTTTAGGGGGATAGGTTATGGTTGCTCAAGTACATTTTAGACTTTGATGCGCGCTTTGTGACAAGATCAACTATTTTGGAATTTGACCTGTAATGCATCATTTCTAAAATGAAGTCAGCTCAAGTTTGGCGTTTAGGCATGAAAAACATGCAAATATTGCCTGCGCATCGCCAGCGCAATCAATTAAAGAAACCAACATGGATTATCATAATGGTTTCTTTAGTCAGCTTGTTCTTAGTTTGTGCATATGTGTATCCACCTCACAATTCAGCAGCATGTTATGTATTCTCGTCTCATGGTTGCAAGGCATTACAAAATTGGCTTCCCCCCTCGCCTACAAGAGAACTAAGCGACGATGAAATTTATTCTCGTGTTGTAATTAGAGATATTTTGGATATGCCTCCTACTATATCGGTGAATCCCAAAATTGCCTTCCTATTTCTGACACCAGGTGCTTTACCATTTGAGAAGCTATGGGATAAATTTTTCCAGGTACTTGTTCTTCATCATTGCTGAACTAACAAGTTTAAACTTTATTTTTTGTTGCTTTTGTAAAATCAATACAATTACCTTTTGCGCTAGTGTCGTTTTTGTTTATGCCTCAATAGATAAGTTTCTTTGGAAGCATTGGCAATCTTGTTCATGGAACATGTAGGCTTCTTGGAGTGCATTTGGGAACTCTCATGTCGAATAGTTATAATAGCTAATAGCTAATAGCTAGCTTGTTTAGAGTACATGCGTTTTCTTGGTCAGTATTAAACTCCTGAATGCAGCATAACAGTGTACAATATTTTGTAAAATCAGATGCATCTAATATTGCTTATTATGCCTTTGTATAAAATGATCCCCTTTGATACATTGGATGTGTATATCCAACTTCTTGGTACTTATGAGTAGACTGAGACTATTGTGAATAATTTATCTATGTACCGCTTTAGTTGAAGCATGCTACAGGTGTGTCATAGAGAGGGGAAACATGAGTTTTCACTGTTTGTAAACTGTAACAAGCAAACTGATGTATGTTTTAGCTAGTTCATTGAAAATTCTGTATTGCGTGTTATAAACTGATTGACATGGATCACTAAAAAGTATGAAATATTTGAGTCATGTTCAAAAGTGTCTATGTTCCGAGGAAGCCTATCAAACTATTGGATAAATAACTGTGTACTATCTTTTCATTACTTAATTATTACTATCCATCGAGTTTAAGTCTGGTGGCTTTACGGACTTTCAATCATTTATTTAGCATTCTACTTGATGAAATATCCAATTTTGGTCGATACTGTTCCTACCTGTATATCCAGTGAACAGGGATTGTCCCCAAAATATTGCTTCCTCATTAGATATTTCTATAATTTCTTTTTTCCAAAAATATGAAAAATTCATGCGATGGAAATAAGAAAAATTTGCTCGAGAAACATATAAAAATGAAAACAAAATTGTAACTAGTGTTATACATACAAGAGCATCCGAAATGGGAAGTGGAACTACATGTTGATTTATGGTTTATTGAGTAAAGTTATTCTAATTATTTCTTTATTATATTTTGAAACAATTGAACTTTATACAGATGACGACCTTGGAAGTTTATTATGAGATTGTAAGGAGTTGGAACGAGAAGCACTACTAAGAGGGGTTAAAATGAAACAGGAAAATAGCATGATTAGGCCTATAGGTTGAAGTGCAAGGCACAATTTTTTGTGAGGGACGAGAAGAGTGCTCTCCTATTTATTTCATAACCATTTTTATTGTTTCCATTTGTATTTGTGGATACTATGGCTTTTTGGTACTATTCAGTTTGGACAAAATCTTATCTCAATTTCTACAATTTGGCAGGGCAATGAAGGTAGATTCTCCGTGTATGTGCATGCTTCCAAGGATAAACCTTTGCACTTTAGCCGTTATTTTATTAATAGGGAAATTCGTAGTAACAAGGTTTGTTCCTCATTTATTGGTCTTATTCATTGCAATTGAGCAGTGACAAAATATAATTTTGTTCTGCTTGTTGTTCAGAGATGTTTATTTCATGTCGGCATAGTTCGACTTCCTGATTTGTGGAAACTCAAATTCAAGTCAATTTTTTCTGATATATGTCTTATGTTACAAAGATAACTGTGAAACACTTTATAAATATGTTTATATGTGTATCTATTTTTGGGAGGGATGAAAAATGGGTGAGTTAATGGTTTTTGTGCACTTGAGTCTGCCAGGCTTCATGTAATGCTACTGTAGAATTTAATTTTGCAAAAAGTACCAGAAACTTCTTTATACCTGTATATTGTCAAAACACGTCTTAGCTCCCTTGTTATTTGAAATGAAACATCTGTATTGCTCTAACTTAATGTTGATTGCATTATGAAATGGACCAAATGATTCTTTCGGGATCTAATTGTTTCGGGTCTTTGTTTCTTAAACTTTCAGCAGCTCTCACTACTAAGTAAACGCCGAAGTTATATCTTCTGTACTGACTAGATTTTGTTAATTTTTAAAGAAAAATCTGTATGGTTGATTTGGTTAGGTAGAAAGTATTCCACCGATTAACTGTATGTCTCATTAAGGTTCATCAATGCAGGTAGATTGGGGAAAAATTTCAATGGTTGATGCAGAAAGAAGACTTTTAGCAAATGCACTTAAAGATCCAGAAAACCAGCAGTTTGTACTACTTTCAGACAGGTTGGTATATGATAATGTTTTCTTTAAGTTTATTCATATGTACTGTATCGTGGGAACTTATGTAAACTGTCAGATACTAATCAAGCATTTTCTTGGGTGCAGCTGCATACCACTTCGGAGTTTTAACTATGTGTACAACTATCTCATGTACACAAATGTTAGCTTTGTAGATTGGTAAGTTCTCTGTTGTTGGATTTTGTCACTTTTCTATTGCTGGCTGCTTTCATGCAGCCACAAATTTTCCTACTGCTTTTGTTTTATGAAATATTCAGCCGTGAGCTTTTACATATATAGGTTGAATACCAAGCTCAATAATGATTAAGAACTGAAGCCTAAATTAAAATTGAACAGATTACACATTTTTTTAAAAATAATTTGTTATGTAGAGTGAAATAAACATCTGATAGTAAATGTAACTAATATAGTGAACCATAACAAGTGATATGCATATAAGAACAATGAACTCCCAGATCCCCAGTTAATGTACTGATCATGGAAAATGAAGACAAACTACTGGCTTTTTACTATGTGTGAAGTGTTAACAATATTAATTTGCTTTCAGAGGCTTTCAAGTTTGAAATCTATACTATTTTAACTAGCATTGATTATTAAAGTCACCTTTGCTTAAAGATAAATATGAGAGGTAAGTGCTGATCTTTGTTTTTCTGCAGCTTTGAGGATCCTGGTCCACATGGAAGTGGCAGGTATAGTGAAAATATGTTGCCTGAGGTGGAAAAGAAAGATTTCCGAAAGGGTTCACAGGTGTGGTTTCATATTTTGACACTGTTCATATTATTTAAACATTGATTTACAGATTGAAAATTATTTCTTAAATTTTAGTTTAAAATAATGGGAAATAAAAAGGAGCAAGCAGCTCTGTTGTCTATGTGCGAAACTTTTTAATATTTGTAAAAATTTCTGCAAGCAAAATGGAATATGGATGAAATTTATCCTTGCAATATCGTATCTAAAGCTTGATCATCAAGCAACTTATCTGTTATTCATTGATTGTAAAATTTATTGTCTTTGTTGGAGTGAAGTTAGAGTTGATAATATGTGTTTAGATTAATGTGTATTGATGCTTATGCAATTTTTAACTAACTTTGATTTGTTATGTTATAATATGCCCTTTGTTTCTAACAATGCAGTGGTTCACAATGAAGCGGCAGCATGCTGTTATTATCATGGCTGACAGTCTCTACTATTCAAAATTCAGGGATTATTGCAGGGTGAGCAATTTTTTTCTTACTGCAATTTACAACTTTTTTTCATTTCATATTAGTTTTAATATATTTTTTGCAAGATATTTGACAGTATGCTTCCTCATTTCAAAGGTCGTGACAAGATTTGGTTGTAACCAGAACTCTACTATGATTCACATGAATAAAATGATCTAGTATGTGGTCGGCTTAAGGATCACCAACTATTCTTACTATAGCCGAAAATGCTTCTAAAATGCCTTGATGAAACCGTTTTTTTTGTTTGAACAAAAGATGGAAACATAATTAAGATATGAAAGTTCACTAAAAAAAGCAGATTATTCAGCCTTAAGGTTAACGGATGTGAATTACTCAGCCAGAACAGGAGATAAGATATCCACATACATACACACTGACACCCCTCCCCCCCATCCCCCAATATATTGTGTGTGTATCACACTAGTACACCATTGAATATTTCCATCTCCTTTCTAGGGATCATTAACGGTGTCCCATTTCCTAGAACGGGGCAATTTTCTTCCATAAAGTAGAAAACTTGCCAAATAGTAATTGGTATGTTACACAAGAATGCATCTTTTGACTCTGTGTGACATTTATGCTGACTGTATCTTTAACTTTTCTTTGTTACCGAAGAATGCATCTGCTTAGAAGTCCTAGATATTCTTTTCCCTTTCTTTGAGCTTATCTTCATGGTTCTTGTCGGTGTTTTCATGTTCCAACATCATATCCAATTTCCTTAAAATAACACCAGGATGTAACAAACGGCAAAAGACAAAAATTATATATATTTGCTTCCTTATAAATTTTGCTTTATTGCAGTCCTCAATATAAATAATTGCACATGGCCCGTACCTTAGACCTCACCTTTTGTACTTCTTTCTCTGCGCTCATGATGTTGGCATATTTTTTCAGTTATGATGTAACTATGACATTTTTACTGAACCTTTATTTCCATATGTTTCTTTTGATTGAACAGCCAGGCATGGAGAAAAATCGCAACTGCTACTCTGATGAACACTATTTGCCCACTTTTTTCTATGTGAGCACCATTATACTTTCAGTGAATGGATTGTTTAAGATGTCTTCCTCTCTCTCCCCTCTTTACTATATTTGGATTTTGTGTAAATTACATAGACACCCCTTTTGTGAGGCTCTAATTACGAAAAACACCCTGAGGTTTGAGAAATTACCAAAACTTCCCCCATCAGAAAACATTACAACTTCACCCTCTGTCAATAAAAAACAGATTACAATTTCACCCCCTGTTTTTCAAGTTGTTAGGATCTGATATGGGGTGTCTTGGTAATTTGTAAAACCTCATGGGGCTCGTAGTATTACTCAATAAATGAGGAGATGTGCATGTAATTATCCCTTGGATTTTTTATGAGTATATTTTGCCTTGCCTTTTCAGATGCTTGATCCATCTGGAATAGCCAATTGGTCAGTAACACATGTTGATTGGTCTGAAGGGAAGTGGCATCCAAAATCATACACAGCACAGGATATCACCTTGCAGCTGATGAAAAATATTACAGTATGCCTATATGCTCTTTTTAGGCTTTTAAACCAATTCCATTTATAGCCTTTATACCAATTCTACCTATGCTGTCTGAATTAGCTAAATATTGTCCACTGACTTCCTTTTCGACTTATTTTGGCAGTCTATTATAGAAAGTGTGCATGTTACAAGTGCCGAAAAGGTTAGTACTATATTACTATCTTTTTTTTTGGGTTAAAGTTGTGCTGCATCACTATGTTGATGTATAAAAACTATTCTTGTTCACTGCAGAAAGAAACTCAAACTAGACCTTGCATGTGGAATGGGAATGAACGTCCGTGTTATTTGTTTGCAAGGAAATTTTTACCCGAAACTCTAGATAATTTAATTCAACTCTTCCCCAATTATACATCCATTTGAGAGGGAAGGTGATAACTTGAGTATTGATTCTTTGGTCGTTGCAATTCGACCTCGTTCATCTCCATTTTCTCGTGTAGCTTCTGCTGTTGTTAAGCGCCTCGCATTATATATAGGATTAAATGCTCCCCAAGATTGGCTTCTTTTTTCGAGAGGAAGAGCAACTGGCAAAGAGTCTAATGAAGGCGAAGGTGAAGATATGACCAGTTTTGCTTGCTTGGGGACAATTATTTCGATGTTTTAATTTCTTCTTCTCTCCATTTGGGCTATTTTTGTAAAATCATCTCTGGGGAATTTGGCAGACCTTTGTAGAAGTTGGGATTATTTAAAGTTGCAAATATGGTCCTGCCAGTTACGATTTTTCTTTTTTTTTTTTGGCTGCTTTTTAAATTGTTTTAATTAAATTTTGTTCTTCAGATTTCTTCATTATATTAGTTAGTGAAGTCTTGAAACTTCATACTGGCTGCTGTATGAAAGTAGCCAGTTTTTATATAGTTTTTGACATCTTAGTGTGATTAAGTAATTCAATGATTGTTTATATCATTGACTTTAAGTTTTTATGCTAAGTTCATTTAATTGTTCAACCCGGTGATCGATTGTCGTTACCTCCATAATCCTCCTCTCAATTCTCTTCACAAATTTTTTTGTTTTTCATTTACTGAAAACCCTTGATGCACCTAAACCTGAACTAATCATTTTAATAATCTACATGAAACATTCATTTATTTTCGGATGCTATAGTTTATATGTTTTAGGAACATTGTTATTACATTTTTAGGATAAAGTTTGTTCACAACCAACACAAATATGTCCTAATTATCATCTACAAGTACCACTTCATTGTTCAAATAGAAACATACTGCTAAATTTGCGATCATGGCAAATTCTTACATTGTACTTCACATGTTCTATCTAATTTCATTTTTCACTTCTCTTTTTCTCGTTGCTAACTTCTTTACAACGGATGCTTCTGATGTAGCAAACCGTAGTAAGCTCGTCTTTCGACTTATACACCGTGATTCTATTCCCTCTCCCGTTTATTTACATGCAGACGACATTAGAGCTCCGTTGGTTCCCAGAACCGGTAGCCTTTTCTTGGTGAACTTCTCAATCGGTGAGCCTCCGCTTCCCCAACTTTTAGCTTTGGACACCGGAAGTTCATTAATATGGGTTCAATCTCCCGTATACAAACCTGAAACCTCATCCACATACACCAAACTTTCGTGTGACTCTAATTATCGTTGCATTAACTATTATAATCATAGTTCTTATTGCAGTCAAGAATATGAATGCACATACAACATAAATTACGCAGATGAATCTAGCAATAAAGGTATTCTTGCATTGGAAAAGTTCACCTTTATGACATCCAGCGGGGGCATATATGAAATCCCAGATCAAGTGTTCGGTTGTGGACTCGACAGTCGTGGAAGCGTTAGTAGATTAAGTGGGGTTCTTGGACTTCAACCTCTTAACCAGTATTCTTTAGTCTCTCGTGTTGGTAAACGATTTTCATATTGTATTGGGAATATTAGCGATCCTAGTTACATGTACAACCAACTAATATTAGGCGATGGAGCCGTATTTGAAGGCAATTCGACGCCCATGAGAATTAGAGGCGGGCACTACGCCGTGCGCCTGGAAGGAATTACTATGGGGGATAGGCAACTTAACATAAACCAACAAGAATTCGATTTTAACGTTTTGATTGACTCAGGATCAACGTTAACTATACTTCATAGAAGTGTATTCGAACAACTGAAGGAAGAGGTGATGAACTTACTAGACGGTGTGCTGCAACCAGTGAGACTTAAAAGCGCTGGCGAGCGACCTTGCTACTGGGGAAATCTCGTACGAGACCTTAAAGGGTTCCCGCTCGTAACTCTGCAGCTTGCTGAAGGAACAGACTTGGATTTAGACGTCGAGGGCATGTTCAGAAGAGTAAACGATAATTTCTTTTGCATGGCTGTCGATGTCTCTAAAGACGACTACAACGTTATAGGAATATTCGTGCAACAATATTATAACATAGGTTTCGACTTCAACGCAATGAGGGTGAGCTTCCAACGTACTGAATGTGAACTACTTGAAGATTAATTTTGGTTCTTCCGCAATCTTTTGTTATGTATAGAAGTATTTTACAAAAGAATTACCAAAAAAAAAAATGGTATTTTACAAAAGAGCAACATTTGCCAAAAGAGTATCAATATGACAATTGCGGACAAAATAGTAAAGATTTATCAGCTATTATAAATAGTTATTACATATAGCAGTACAAACAATTACAGCAAAACTTAGAGGATTTGGAAGAAACTAGCCATCTCTCCCTCATGCTACTGATCTATACATCTCATATAAATCCTTTTTTTTTTTTTTTAACAAATTACGTTCTACCCTTGTGCATATTATTAATCGATACGAATCCAAAGAATATTACCACGGTAACATTTTTTGCTTACAATAAAAACCTATCGATCATAACCCATTGCCACAACAGGGATCCTAACCTTATGCCCTCGACTCCCTTTCAGCAGAACCTCACCAAAGCTGTAGGCCCCGGTAACTGATCGAACTGTGAGAGTAACCGAGAATTTGCGGGACCCACGAGGTCTTAGAGTCATAGCTGGAGGACTGGTTTCAATGGCTACTGCTGGTGCCATTCTTGCTGTGATCACATAGGTTTCTTCCTCAGCTACATTTGTAACAGTTCGTGAAACGGTTTGAGTTCCCACGAGATGTGAGATTGTGATTGAGGGTGTGTTGAAATTCGACGGATGCCCAAGAGTGTAGTTGCAGGGGGTATTTGTGTAATTTTTTATCTCGTGAGGGTCGATGCCTGGTGTCGTGCATAAGAATCCCAAGTAGTCTTCATATCCTAAATATTAAATCAAGAAAAATAAATATTAGAAATTAGAAATCCTTTTCTTTCAATAAATAACATTACTTCCCTTGTTAAAAGGGACAAGCCAGTAGCCCAATGGTGGCACCTGGAACAGATAGACCGCAGTTTTGAATGCTAAACGGGGAATCATGGACCAGCATACCCTTTGAAAATATCTTCTAAAGAAAGAAAAAACTTCCGCGACTAAGAGTCAACCTTAGCAACAAATTTAGTATTAATATAACTAAGCCCACAAATAACGAACTCCATGAGATAACTCATTTCAACCTATTGGAAGAACCTAAAAGAATAAAAAGAAAGGATGAATAATATAAACACCCCACTGTGTGTGAGACCCTAATTACAAAAAATAGTTCGAGATTTGAAAAATTACCATACTTCCTATGTCAGTAAAACGTATTACAATATTTCACCCATTGTGAGTAAAAGCAGATTATAATTTCACCCCCTGTTTTTTTCCGAGTTAACAGGATCAGATAGGGACGGGTGTTCTGATAATCTGCAAAACCGCAGGGGCTCGTGGTGATTACCTAATAAGTAAGATAGGATGTGCATGTAATTATCCCTAAAGAAAACTAGAATACAACTATCATAACTAACCACTTAAAATCAGAGAACAGAATAATGCAAAAAACACAATAGTCGGATAGTTAGTAACAGTTAAATATCTAACTAAAGTAAATTCAGTTTTTTGGGACTATCTAATCTCAAAATCAATACAATGGAAAGAAAAAAGGAAGTATTATATTGGTTACCTGCATCAAAAATGAGTCCAGGATCAAGAGCAGCTCTGGGATTGACATGGCCACTCCCATAATCGAAAGGTGTTGCAGGGATGAGAGACATAGTCTCTGATCCAGAATATTGTTGGGCTTGAAGTGGTCTCTCGGCCCGATCAAGGGTTGTTGATGTAGTCATCAAGGCTGATTTGATAGCAGCAGGACTCCAGTGAGGATTCTTCTGCTTCACGAGAGCAGCTATTCCTGCTATATGAGGTGTAGCCATGCTAGTTCCAGATATCAATGCAAATCCTTCACCTGGTTCAATTAATACACTGCTTAAAAAACGTTGACTTATAACTCCAAAAATTGGTTATAGCTCTCTTACTGTTTAATATTTGAAGTAATATAGCATATTCATGTTTTGGGGAAAATTGCAATATCGGCCCTGTAGGATAGAGTTTATTGCAATTTTAGTCTCATTGTTTTCTAAATTGCAAAAATAGTCCCCAAGGATTCGTTTTTTGCGAGTTTGGTCTCATCCTTCAAAAAATGGATGGAATTTCACTCGTATCATGCACCTGTCGTTAAGGGTTTTGTGAAATTTACACAGATGTTGCAGTTGACCAAACTAAAGGTTTCAGCCTGACGTTTAACGATTGGTACCAAAAATGCAAATGAATACGTCTTATGTGACTAATTCTGCAAGTTGTAAATGATGGGACTAAATTTGCAACATATCTATCCTATGGAGTAATACTACAACTTTCCCCCATGTTTTTCTACAACTTTAATGTTACTAAAATTCAAAATATTAGGCTGTGTTTGGTTTTATTTTGGAGGGTGTTTTTGGTGAAAATTTTGGTGAAATATTTTATTGGGAGTTGTGTATTTTGATGAAAATATGTTTGGTTTTGTTTTGAAGAATTAATATTTTAATCATTTTTCGTGAGAATGTGTTTGGATTAGCTATTTTGAAGTAACATTTGAGTGATTTTTTGGTGAAAATGTGTTTGGTTTTATTTTCAGAGGTAACAAAAATCACTGTAGCAGTCAAATCATGTCAGTTTTTGTCTGAAAAAGTTGTTTTAGTGATTAATTGATGATTGAAAAATATATTATAATATAAGTTTGAAATTATTATAATATATATGAATGATTATTTTATATAATTATATAATTTCTAAAATAATTATTTATTAATATATTTTTTTATAAATAAAAAAAAAAGAAAAGAAAAAAGAAAAAAAAGGGGGTTGGGGAACAGTGTCGTCTTCCCCAACCCCCACACACAAAAAAACACACACACAATACTCACACACAATTACACACACACGCACACAAACACACACACACGAAAACACACAACAATACGCACGCACACAACAATACACACAAACACACAAAACAATACTCACACACACACACAACAATACACACGAAAACACACACACACACAACAATACACACGCACGCACACACACACACACAAAACAATACTCACACACACACAAACACACACACACACAAAAACTAAAGGACAGAGAGAGGGAGGAGAGAGAGAGAGACCGGAGAGAGAGAGAAGAGTTGAGGGAGAGTTGAGGGAGAGAAGACAAAAAAATTTTGGAGATAATATTTGGCCAAACATGGGCCCCATGTTTGGCCAAAAAATTAACAACCAAACAAGTTTTGGGGTGGGTTTTGGTGAAAAACCCAACCCAAAACAAAACCAAACACAGCCTATTAATATCTGACATGTTACTTATATTACATAATTAGATTGGATAAAAATGTCCTAATTACTTATTAGTGCAATTAGGAAAATAGTCACGTTGACTCTAATCAACCGTACCAACAGATACATAATTTTGGGACGAAAGGAGTACTAAACAGGGTAAAATATGTAAAGTAGTGTTGTGAACACTTTACCAGCGTAATTTGGTTCATCAGTTCCGTTAGGAGCCCAAGCAGCCCAAATAAGAGAGCCGGGAGCAAGAATATCTGGTTTCAATAGATCAGCATCTTGAAAACTGTAATCTTTGATATTAGGTCCCCTAGCAGAAAATAATGCTACTTGTGGAGCAGACTTGTGGAGTATAGGTTTCAGGCCTTCCCCAATGCTTCCCACTGCCTTAAAGTTCTTTACTCGGCCGGTCCAATCTCTTGGTGTAGAGACGTTATAGTAGTCTATAAGTTCCTAAAAGATGTGGCCATCACAGAATATCGATCAAAAATGAGAGCAATAAACAACGCTATTTTTTACGTAAATAGATAACGACAACCCTTAACAATTACAGAAAATCTAAATAAGCTTTAATCCCTCAGCAAAGCCCTCGAAAAAGCGTAACACGAAAAATACTAGAGAGCTTTTTTCTTTTTCAGCAAGGTCGAGCTCCTTGAGGTTTTGCAAATTACCAAACACCCATGTCACATCCTAACAACTAATCTTGCTTTACACTGACAAGGGTGAAATTGTAGTATGTTTTTACTCACATAAGAAATTATGGTAATTTCTCAAACCTCATGGCGTTTTCTGTAATTAGGTCTCAAGCAAGGGGTGTCCATGCAATTTATCCAACAAAAAAAGGACGTACTTTTAAACAATGCTAACGGCTAACCACCAAGAAATGTTGCACTTTCCTAACAGCATCTCGGTCTTGGAGGAATTATATCATGAATCAAGGAAAAAGGAAGCAAACAAGAGTTACCGTGGACTTGGTAACATCTGTGATGAGGATCCCAGGAATACCAACGGGAACGGGATCAAATTTTGTCCCAGGAGAAGCGCTTTCGACTGCCAGAACAAAGCCAACTGCACCAAGACTCTTAGCTGTCTGTGAGACTCGCTTGATTGAAGCAGTACCAACAACAAAGTTGAAAGAATATCCACACAGAAGAATATTTCCCTGCACCAAGTTTTTGTTCAAGACTTCAGGTCTCTGGCAGTCGCAAGGACTATACTTGGAGACCGAGGAATCCAGCAGCACGTCGTTAGCTGCAACCAAGGTAAATGTTCGATTTGCATGTGTGGCAGCTGCAGGAAAAAGGAGAAACAGCATTGAGAGAATTGGAGAGAATTCAATTGGAAAACAATTCAAAACAATGATATTTGGTAAGATGAATGAATTGAGTTGAATGCAAATATAATGACATGGTAATCGCATATCAGCTGAACCAGGACTCTTCGTAACCAATTATTTATTTAGCAGGTAATAACTAACTCAACCAATAAAGTACATACAAGTTTGACACGTTTCAGCAGCAAATGCACTGAAGCTTTATTGCTATTACCAAGCTTAATACTATTACTCTTCAAGCAGCAATGTTTTATTTTTTGCTTATTGTACTTCACCTTATTTTCCTTTAATCCCACAATTTTGAATATGGTACCTCACGGAGGACTGAAAGATAAAAAGAAAATTGTTATTTAGCAAAAGAGTTCATCCTGAAAAAGAAGAACCCAATATTATCCTACCAACCATTAAGTATGATTTCATTTCCATTATTTCCTAAAATGGTTTAAACCTTAGGCTGTTATTTCATTTTATTAATCCGCACATTGCAATAAATTACTTTCTAGTCCAACATCCTGTATATTTCACAAATGAGTACTCTATTGGTTGATTGTGTTTAGAAACCATCTCCCGACAACTTTTCCTGCTCTAGTTCCAAAGCCCACCATTGCAGGGAGGGAGGGCGGGAGACAGAGAGAGAGGTTCTTGCTCTAGCTCCAAAACCCACCACTGGGGGGAAGAGAGAGAGAGAGAGGGAGAGTGGTGCCCTTTGCAA
Organism: Buddleja alternifolia; assembly: GCA_019426215.1. Taxonomy (NCBI): domain Eukaryota; kingdom Viridiplantae; phylum Streptophyta; class Magnoliopsida; order Lamiales; family Scrophulariaceae; genus Buddleja; species Buddleja alternifolia. The sequence continues at coordinate 32,288,860 of CM033398.1, forward strand.
GTTTAATAAAATGCCTTAAAATATCAGTTTATATGAACTTACGTGACAAACCAATTCCAGCTAAAATTCTCCCATTTCCCAAGTTGAGATGGTTCTTGTATCTCCTATCGTCAACTGCAGCAGCTACAGATGCTATCCATGGACTATACGACAGCAAGGTTTTGGGGAAAGGACCGCCATTTCCAGCCGCTTGTGCAACAAATACCCCAGCTTTTACAGCTGCAAGAAGGGTAGCATCAAAAGGGTTTAAGAATGTGGTCTTCGTAGTAGCTGGAGGACTGTTAGGGCCCACTGACAGATTCAAAATATCCACACCATCGTGAACAGCCTGTTCAAAAGCATATTGTATGAGAAAATTGAACTACAAAAGGTGCTATCACAATAATCAACTAAGTATTTATACTGTTGGAAATGGATGGCCTACTCCAAGTAAGAAGGTGGTGAAGAAAAATTGGGAAACAAGACTTCCATGAAAGATAACTACGCAAACAAGAATCTTGCATGCAGTTCACTGTATAAGTTTACTTTATATCAAATGTTATTTTAAGATGAGTATAATGTACGCTGATGTATTCATGTAATGCAGATTAAGGCTTAGTTTTACTTAATTTTCATCAAGGACATGCATTGCAATAGCGGTCGAGCTGTGGAGTATTGTGGCTAGAATTGCTGAGGGTTCAAGGATTTACAATCAGAATGTCATTGGATTGTTTCCATGTTGAAGTACTTGGCCCTCATTCAATCACAATAAAGCCCAAAAAGAATAATAATTAGTTCCCAAGCAAGTCTGGCTGATATTTCTGTCATGTTCTGTAGAAAAAGGTTTTTCACCTTGTATCAAAGAATAAATTGCTGTGGAAAAGCTTTACATATTGCCATGTTTTGGAGTCTATTTGCAAATGCAAGAACCTGACCAACCATAACTTTATCATCAAATCTTTTGATCTTTGGACACACAAACATGTATAATATATGAACTCTATAGTTTATCCTTCTCTTTTTGATATTCACACATACTTTATTTTAGATTACCTGATCAATGGCAGCAACTACATCTGCAACAAATCCACCAAATATTCTGTAGAGTGCCTTGTACACAGCAATCCTACATGAAGATAAACATATTAACTGTTGGATAACTGACATTCTAACTGAGAAAATGGTCTGCGACAGGCTTTTAGCCCAAAGTACAAGTATTATCTTTCTGGATCCTCACCTGGCACGGGGTGCCATACCACTTGCTCTTCCAAATTCATATCCATGCATCCTCACTGGAATCCCATTATTTCCAGCTGCAATAGCTGCTGTATGACTGGTATAAGATATAAAAATAATTATAGTAACTTGGAAAACTCGATACAACAATGTGGCCCAGCATACATGATCACAGATATAGCTTGCAGATGTTTACAAGTCTGATGCTTCTAAAATATACAGATTTTTATCCTGTAATATTAAGAATTTAAAACCTTGTGAACTTATGCTCAATTGCGAAAGATACAGGTACAGTCACAAAATCTGGAATAAGATGAACTTTTTAATCAAGTCTCATCATAAGAAATCAACTCGTTCATATTTTTCAAAGAAATTTCTAAAGATTGAATATTTATGCATCTAAAACACTTGTGAGAATGATAATAGAGAGAGGTATTATGCAACCTATTCACTCCCCCAGCCCCTCCCCTAGAAGATCCACCATCATCCCACCAAGAAGGGGAAGGGAGTTAAGAAGGGAGAAAAGAAGAGTTTTAACAAATGCAAAAACATAAGGCGAAGATCAACAATCTTGACGAATGTACATTATCAAAGCATAATAACTCAAACCTTCCATGTCCATCACCATCAATGGGAGAATCAAAATCAATATCTGAATTAAATGCACCAGCCCTTTTGGCAGCTTCAGCAAAATGTTGAGCTCCAACAATCTTCCCATTACAATAGTCCCTATTAGTATTCGGGTCAACCTCGCATTTCCCTCTATACTTTGGAATCGGTCCATAAGGATCAGTTTTGTGGTTCGCAAAGCTCGGATGATGGGGGTAAATCCCTGAATCTACAAAGCCAATTACAATATCCTCTCCAGCCCGGTCAAAGCCACCTCCAGTAAGCCATACTCCAGTTGGAAGCCCCAAAAATTGTGGAGTGTGGGTAGTGAGTTTTCTCACTTTCCAATCTCTCTCTACAGACCTCACGCCAGGCGCTCGTCCAAGTATATCTGCCTACTCATATGTTGACGGTATAAGGAATACAAGTAAAAGATTTTCAACATTGATCAGCTCAATGAGAAAAAATGAAAGGGAGAGTATAAATAAAGAACGTCACCTGCTCGGGTGAAATGTGAACTGCAAATCCGTTGATAAGATGGCGGTAGCTATAGAGTTTCTTGTAGGTGCCTTGATCAAACAGCATGTCGAGAAGCATATCATGCTTCTTTTCTAGATGGTGGGCATAGGATGTGACCAATTCACTGAAAGTGGCCAAGAACATAGAGGAGAATCAAATTCAGCTTTGAATTTCAACCCTACATGGGTACTAAAGGAAGTAGAATCACCTAAAACAAAGAAAATCATCGTTTGCAATTCAAAAGGTCACTCTAACATTTGGCATTCCTGTTCCAAGACAAATCATATATGCAAGATTCAAACAGTATCATGAATCTCCTATTTTTGTTTGATGGAAACTCAAAATGGGATACACATGGCTTTAAGAATATCAATCAAGAACAAACATCATCAAAAAATCTGCAAATTTATACCAGCCTGATATTATAGATGGGGAAGTAACTTTAGTTTAAAGAAGTTTCACCTGTAACTCTTTTGTGGAAAGAAAAGAACTCAAAAAAAAAAATGTATAAATATTATAAGTACCTGGTGGCATCAATCTTTTCATCAGAATCAGACTCCACGGCAGTGGCTTCAAACCCATTAATACCACCTCTATAACTCATCACGGGCTCTCCTTCGAGCGTGACAATGTAAATTTCCGCTTTCCCCAAAATCAAAATACCCAATAACATTAGTACCATACAAGAACCAATCAACTCTATGTTCTTCATTCTAGCCATTTCTCCCTCAACTCCACGGATCCCTGTAAAACCAAGTCTGCTCCTATAATCACAATAGTCAATATTGAAACCAAAAATCATGCCCCAAGTGCAATACACCAATTATATATATGCACTACAAACTACATATACCCCTATAAAGAAGGTACATCAATTAACTAACTAAAACCATTCTTTAATAAATCAAACAGAAGCATGACAACATTCTACAGACCCTTAAGTACGTCGGCACGTGTACATATCATAAACATATATAAGTATGTGTGTATTAAACTCAAACTTCCAAAGAAAGGGAGAAATTACCGGGCAGGTAACTATGTAAAAATGGAGGATCCAATTTGTGAGGTTGAAGTAGTTCTGTTGTATAAGCTCTTACTTACTCACATTTGCACAAATGTGATTAATTTACCTGCAACAACATGGTTAATTAAATTAACTCTACACATTGTTATATATATATATATATATATATAATAATAATAATGAAAGCAAGAAAAGAATGAAGAACCATACAGAATAATACAAGAACATCAAATCAACAAATCGAAAAAAGGTAAGATCTTAACTCACATTGGTTGAATGAAATGGCGCAGTAATAATATAAGTTGGTCTTGTGTTGTCTTCTCCAATTTAACTTTCGGTGGGTGGGTCTGAACTCTCAAGTGTAAAAGCGGATACTGGAGAGAGTGAGTGAGTGAATGAAGTGCAGAGAGGTAGGTAGTTAGGGGTCCTTTTGATTGATTGGGTGAAATTTTATTTAATGGCCAGACAATGCACTCAATATGGAGGACATATATAGATATATATAGTACATGTATAATGAGATTTTGGTTGTGTTTTCCCTTGGATTCCATCATCATTATTATAATCTAATGAAATTTAAACTAATGACGAAGTTGAGACTTCAAAATATGTCTCAAAAATATTAGAGATCTTTGTTTCTAGTCCCAACGAGAGCCCTCAAAAAAATGTCTCAAGATATTCTAGTCCTACCGAGAGCATGTGCGTTTATGTCTTAGATATTAGAGGTCTAGGATTGGAGTTCTACCAACAACGTCTGGATCCATCTCTTTTGTAGTTGAAATTAGCTAATCGTAATAGTTATCAATTGTTAGATTTGATATTTATTAATTGATTTATTAAACACATATATATATATATAATTTGAATGAATTTGATTATTAATCACATTAAACTTCCACTCGATTATTCAATTTGGGTCTATTTTTTCTTTGTGCAGTTCATTTTGCTAAATTGAATATAGTCCAATATTCCACAAGCAAGACATAAACAATTTGAATTTTAAAAAAAATAAAATGGACAATTACATATTATTTGGATCTAGCCAATAATTTATCGAACCATAGGTGATAGGGTAAATTGATTGGATCAATTATTTCTTAGCTACAAATGGACAAACAATGGTTTCCAATTGATGGCGTCAATTATGTTGGTCAAGTTTTTGGCTATCATAACATTATGGTCCCCAGGATTAGGGTGATAATAGAGTCATATGGCCATATTAATTATATTTATTAATTTTATTAAGAAAAAGATAAATAAAGTGAAAACCTAGGTTATTTCATGAGAGGTGCCCACCTAGGTAAAAAACATCGAGTCTTTGTGAGCAATTAGAAAGGGTTTGGTTAAGCTTATAAGCCTTTACAAAGTGTTTGATAATTTTGTTTTGTGAAAAAGCTTATAAGCTCTTAAAATAAGATGTTATGAGCTTATAAACTTTTAAAAAATAAATAAGGAAAACCCAATTTATTTTTTAGATCTTATAAGTTGGAAAACTTATAAGCTCCAAAAACATCTTATAAGCACTAAAAGCTTATAAACTCTTTAAAATAAATTTAGCCAAACATCCTCTTAATATCTTGATATCATCACACTTATTCGCATAAAATAAATTTTATGTAGAAATTTTACTATATAAATAATTGTTATTGCTCCATATGGATAACCTATTATGAGATTAGTTTATTAAAAAAAAAAAGCTATTATGAGATTGATGACTTAACTTTTTGTGTATTATTTTGAGCCTTTGCAGAAGGAATAACTATATGCTATTAGATAGATATCTAGGGATCCTATCTTATAAACTTGCGTATGAAAACCTAAAAATATTTCATATGCTTTCCAGGCCAATTAAAGCTGTAGAGCTACTCGAGTCGATTCTCATATAAATTAAAGAATTACATTAACTAATTATTATTTTTGTTGACATTCAAGCAATCCAATGTTACAATTGTTACACGGGTGTCAACTTTTGTCGTTTCCTAATTTGTTCTCTCTTTACGTATGGATATACAATAATATATATATATATAGGATCAAGATCTAATACATACTCTATATTAGATAAAATTTAAGACCCAATATATACCATTAGATCTATTAAATCCAACAGTCTAAAAAAAAAGCAAAAACAAGCGGGAAATTGATTCCAATTGGGATCAGGGGTATCATAGTCAATTGACCTCATTATACAACATCTAAATACAAAAAAAAAAAGGGCACAGAATCTCCCTAAAAATCTCTCAAATTTAAGAATTGTGACACAGAATTTAAGGATTTGTTCAGCGACAACTATGCGGTTATCAAGAAGGTGAAGGATTGCATTTGCTGGTTGGTCAGCAATCCCCTTGCGGACTCCCTTAAATCCGTTCTCGATGGTTGCAAATCCCCTTGTTGATGATTTAGAAGGGGGGTTTTATTCTAACTCAAGTTAACTTGCTGATGAGTCAATTTGCTGTGATTTCCATGATAAATTTTGGGCATTGCTTTTTGTTTTGCTTGTTATTTTGTTTTCTGATGTTGTTGTTGCTGTTGTGTATAAGATAGTGTATAATGATTTGTAAGATATTGTATATTGGGTTATAAGATACTGTATAATGGTTTATAAAATTGTAACTGTAAGATGTATACACACACTGTATAATTGGTTATAAGATACTATACAATATTTTATAATATACTGTATAGTGGTTTATAAGATACTGTATAATGATTTGAAATCACTAATTGTATGTCACTAATCACACACTGTATATCACCGTTGTATTTACCGTATATTTGTTTATTAACTATTGTATGATGTGTTAACCCACACTGAATAATACAATTAGTTAGTGTATATTTTCTACTACATACATTTATATAATGAAGTGTTATTCACTATATAATGAAGTGTTAGTTACTCTATAACATTGTTTTATGTACTGTATATGAGTAGACAAATATCTCCAGCTTAGTTATAGTCAATCAGTCAGATATTCCATCATAACTACCCACAATTATCATAAATATTGCAAAGTTGAAGGTGACCTGTTATCACGGTTGCATAGACTAAAGCATTATATGATGATTTATCAGATGCATCCACATAGATTTCAAGTAAAACGGCAACAATTTTCTCGTGAGCTGTTATCTGATTTCTAATGTCGTACCACGCATGTTGGCGGCGTTGGCTTTGGGGTGAAAAGGGGTGGTGGTGGTAAGCAGCGGAGGGGAATAATTAAAAAAGGAAGAGAAATCTGTTATTGCGTATAATAAGGAATTTGATTTTGATCTTGTATGATATTTTTATGGGTTTGTTAGACCTATTGACTAAAATGCCCATATCATCATTAAATTAAAGATAAAAACCGAAATAATGGTTTTAATTATGGACTTTGGGATCAAATGGTTTAAATGGTCTAAATTGAGTCTTATATCTTACCTAAAGTATAGGGATGTATTTGATCTATACCCTATATATGTATATATATATATATATATTTGATAGAAATATATATTATATCAGCGGAAGAAAGGTATTTGTTTTTCTTGTTTTCCACCAAGTATTTAGGTAAATATGCTTTCAAATGTTAAATCTAAAAAATAAAAGGAACTATGTTATAGTAAAAACTTTAAGTTGTATTCCTTTAAATTGAGGGGGGGAAATCTGTAATGTTTATCCCGTTGGATATTATTATTATTATTATTATTATTATTATTATTATTATTATTATTATTATTGTAAATCAAGATTGGTTAGGTATGTCAAGACAAACTGCAAAATGAATAATAAGTTAGTAATAATTAAAAGTGATAATGAAACTCGATTCTTTATGTACGCAGTTACCCCCATTTGGGAGACTCACCCACCAGGTCAGGTGTGCGACTCGGGTCGACCAACAGATTAGTCCGATAATGCTTGAGACACTGTGGTAGGCAAAAAAAAAAAAAAAAGATAATGGAGCCGGCTTATTTGATTATTTGTACTATCAATTTTGAATATCGGATTCTGCACAAAGGCAAGATAAATCATGACCATTACCTAACATTAACTAATCAATCAGAAGACCTTCAAAATATTCGAGATTTCGTATTTTATTACTTTTAATTTTATTACTTTTTAAAATGGATTGAAGAGGATGGGCTATACCAGTATAATGCATTTCATACTATTTACTGTACGGTTTGGGGATAATAAATCACAGGGAAAAAAAGGTTGGGGGATAAATAGTCATATTCCTTTCAAAAATATGAATTGACATATATATGCATGTCACCTTCAAAGTAGATTAATTAGTAAAATTGCAATTAATTTGTGGTGTGCCAAAACTAGATAGAGGTTCGAATAAGTCGAGCTTGAAGAAATACGGATGGTTGAAAAACTCGTGTATAACTATACTTTGTCAAGATTGAGTATCTGTCTTAAACCAACTTGCTCCTAAGAACTTAAGCTTGAACTAAACCAGAGCTTCAATTTCAATTAGCATACTTTTAATGACTCGAACTCAAGCTGAGAGAACGAGAAAAAACTCGAGTTCATGCTTGACAACTGGATTTTCTCGAGGCCTTTAAAGATTTGTTTTCATTATTTAGTATAGATTCTCTTAATAGAAAATATAATAAGCTCGTTGAAAGCTAGTGAGCTGATAAATAAAAATAAGTGGGTTTGTAAGTCTGGCAAGAGGACTGGACTCAGTTTGCAGCTCATACCATGGTAAGAAGACATTGAGGTGCATTTTTTGATTCTTCAATAAAAACTTGAAATCATTATAAATGTGTGAAATCCTCATTCCAAGTTTTTTAGGGATTTATTTTTAAAAAAGAAGAATTGATGTCTCAAACGGTCACTTTTTGAAGTCATGTGAGAGTGCTCCCACTAGAGTTGTTGCTATGCTTTGTACATGACATGTGATTAATTGTTAGGACCAATCTTAGTACAAAAGATATTTCAAGATTCCAACCACGAGACAATGATAATATGACAAAACTAGGAAAATAGTATTATTGAAAAAATGCATAAATTAGTCAAAATTGCATTATTGTCCCTATTTCAATTGAACAAAGGTTGAGGTTGAGCATCTATCGTCCTAAACTTTTCAGGCTCCACGCATTTAGTTCTTTACACATTTAGGCCACATCTTTAGATTTTGGACTCAATTTATCACATAAGTGTGGTCATTTAGTTCTACTAATTTAATGAGAGAAACTCATGAGAAAGACACGTGAAAGCTTTAAAAGGACATTACCTAAGTTTTTTTTTAGCAGCCATTGACATGTATTTTTCCCTTTCTTTAAAGTCCTCAAGTGTAATTATCAAAAAAAAAAAAAAGTCCTCAAATGCCTTTCACGTGATTTTTTTTTCACAAGAAAATAAGCATAACCAACTCTTTCAAGTTTTTTCTATTTTTATCTTATTATTATAATTTTCGAAAAGATTATTTTTCATGTGAATTTACAAAAAGCATACATAAAATTTTAATTATTACAATATATTATAAATACAAAAACCATAAATATTACAGAAGTATAAATATTTTTAATATGTCATGTTTATCTTATTTTAATATAATATATTGTAATAATATTGTAATATTTTTTCTTATTTACTACAATTTTAAAAAAGTGAGTGTTATTTATTTATTTATTTTTATCTAATTTACTAAAATTTTCCAAAAAAAATGTTTCTCATTTATCTTGTTTTCTATCTTGTTTACTACAACTTTAAAAAAAAAACTCATTCTCATTATTATTTACAAAACAAATACAATTTTTTAGAAATAAAAATTATTTAACAATTACAATTAGACCCAAGGGAATTTTAGTCGGTAGGTATTCTGTAAATAGTACCCAAGGGCAAAATAGAAAAACCACATAAAAAGTGGCTGATGTCATCATTTTTCGGACTAAGAAGTCGTCGGAGGGGCTATTTGTAAACTGGCTGCTTACGTTGAGGGTGGTAGTCATATATAATTTGAAAGATAATAGGGCCTTATCTGTATTTCGACCATACCTCAGGGAATTTACGTGTAATTTTCCCTATTATATATGTGACTGTCTTTCCATTTCAGGGCTCCTATTCTTCTTTTCCGGACCTACTTAAAGAAAACTTCACTTTTTAAAATTAGTTTTTCTTTAACTTTCGATTACTATTTTGGAGTACAATATAGAAAAATATGGAAGGAGCAGAGGAAATTAAGAGAAAACCAACTTGCAAATCCATTTAGTTGCACATATTAAATTTACGATTATATAAATATGAAGGAGGTTTACCAGGTCCAAACCTCCTCCCTTTGGTTCTCTATACATATACATATGCATACCATTATCTATATATATATATATAATGTAACGTAGAAGAAGTCACAACATAAGTTGTACTTATAGGGGCACTTCCCAAAATTAGTTGAATTTGGGTAACTTGTTCAACACTTGGTGGGCATCATGCATGTGCATCCAACAACATTCTCAGTATTTGAAATAAGGACACACCATTTATTATTTCCACGGTTGCAAACAAACCTTTATGTCTTCTTACGTGAGTCTTGTGTTTCCTCCATTAGTAAAAGAGTAAAAAAAAGGGGTAAAACTTTCTTGTGTTGTGCATTTCCTTAAATAGATTTATGTCATGTAGTATATGTTTTTATCCGCTCAAAATAGATTTATGTCATGCAGGTTGGACTTAGTTTGTGGTTATAACATAGTGATACTAGAAAGAGCCCTAAACGCCAACACATGTTGGCTCAGTTGTTAAGGTCGGGTCACTTTCCCTCAAAAGGTCGTGTGTTCGAATCCCTCTGCTGACATGAGGGCTGTGTTGGTGGGCGATCTGTAAATTCCCAAGTAGACACCCCTGAAATGGACCGTCTATTCGTGGTATGCCCTGGCCCTGGTAGGGGACCGGAGCCGAACCTACCTAAACTTTTTTCAAAAAAGAAAAAGAAAAAGAAAGAGCCCTAAACTCACTACTATTTGTGCAAATAGTTTACCAACTAGCTATATCCTTAATTATATATTGATTTTGGACTCAATCATGCATTGTGCTAATGAAAATGTTGAGAGCCTTAAAGAGTTAGCTATCTTGGCATGCAGTATTTTTTGTGTGTTTCTATAGGGTATTATATAATACCAGATGCCAGATGGAATGGTCTTAACATGTTCTATTTGTGCATCTTTCTCATTCAACGGTATGTGATAATACACAAGTCTCATATAGCGCTAAATACAAGAATTCTCATTCTTATTGTTATATAGATTTTCCTATGTTTATACTATATTCGACATATATTAATTAGACATTTGTGGGTAATTTGTGCATTATAAGCGGATATACTAACAAAAACTTTTCTTAGAAACATCAATTCCATTGATGACCAATAAATTACACGAGATTAGGTGATTTTCACCACCCCTCCCCTTTCATCCAACAATTGTCCTATATATATTTGGAACTTCAACTTCAGTGGAGAAACCATTTATTTTTCACTTCAAGTAATGTAACTATGCTTATTTGCTAGACCTACTCCTTAATCGCAACTTTTTTCTCATTAAAATTTTTAATAAATGAGTCGGTAAAATTCTTCTCATAGACTAAATTGAAAGTTGCTCGAGTCTTTCGTGAGCTGCCAACCACTACTATGGCACTATCAAGCCCTCTTTGACTCTTTCGTGCACCCTTGAAAATGTTTAGATCTAAACACAAACACACGGATGTACCTTTCTTTCACCCGAGATCCCTATCTAGGTTTGTTTTTTTTTTTTTTTTTTTTTTAATTTTGTTTTGGTGCTTCTATCTATGTTTTTTTTTTTTTTTAATCTTGTCTTGGTGCTTCTATCTATGTTATTCGTTTTATTTGAAAAGTCGATGGAATTTTCTAATTGAGTCACGCCACTGCATCCACCGCGGCTAACCTACCTATTAATCAAAACTCGTGTTAAACCCGTATAATATATGTGTACGTATAATTGAAAAACTATCATATTTTCTTATGCATTCTGAATATAACGATAATACTCATACTTTTGAGTTGAATGGTTTAATACTCGTAATTAACGTATCTTGTATTTGACGAATAATACTCTATGTTTGGCAAAAAAAATATTTTTAATTAAAATTTGAAAATTATATCGAAACTATTATAATTATTAAGTGCATTTATACAATTAAAAAACACAAACATTAATAAGATATCAAAATATTAATTATTGCCAGTTAATGACTTATCCAAAATATATTTTTAATAATATAAAAGTGAGTACGTGAAATATACCTTACAAATAATATGAAAATAAGTTGTATGTTACTCCAGAATAATTCATTTTTTATTCGTATGTTACCCATATATAATACAAATCCGTCTATTTTCGTTCCTATATTTTGAGCCAATTTCCCCTCGTAACTTTTAATATACTCATGCGTATTAAATACCAAATGTTTGTTATTCCTTATTTAACTAACTCGGTGGCTAACTCGTAAGCCCATTAAACTATCTTGGACCTCATCCCACAAGGTCCAAGAATTATATAGACACACCATAAAATAAAAGATTTCTTTAATTTGTCGTATTCTTTTTTATTTTCCCACTCTTATCCCAAAGTCAAGATTTTATTTTATTTTTTTTTGAGGTAAAAATGATCGTATTATTTCATTCAATATAAAAATTACAACGTCAAGAACAATACAACTAAAACTATCTCTAACGATGTAGTAATAACAATTGAAGCACCAAATATCAAGATTTTTCAAGATTACAAATCTTAAAAACTAACAAAACGAGCAGAAAAAAATTTCTTGTACAGAAGACCACTCTTATTCAAGAGAGACGAAACTCTCATTCAAGAGAAGAAGCAAACTCTCATACGAGAGAGAAAATGAAATACTAAATAAAGTATCTAAAAAGCTTCATAAAATTTAATGTATCGCCCGTCTTCATCTCGTCAGATTCATCTCCTTCTCATCCGATTTGAAGTTGGAACACATAGCTTGAAGGAGGTTGTTCCAACCCAACCCACCGATGATGGTGGTGACATCGGCAGTGATGGAAGCGATTGCTTCACCAAGCCATTATCGGTGGAGAAGAAAAGAAAAAAAGATGGTTAGGGTTTGGAGAGAAATAAGGAGAGGAAGGCTGCTCTCCAAAGTCAAGATTATAAGCTGTTAATTCCATAAGTTTCTTTTTGTATGTGTGAGCAAAACCTTAAATTCCGTTAGTGTTATCTTGAACGAGGGAATCTTTTAATCCATTGATTATTTTGTTTATGAATATATAATTAAGTTTTTTTAACAAGTTATTCGACTAAGCAAAAATTTTCATTTTGTATACGAGCAAAAACAATTAAACTCATAGTAAATCGTCTTAGAATCATGAAATTGTGCACTCTATATTTGATACATAATTCTCACATAGATAGAGAGAAAAAAACATGAAATATAAGGACGTAAAGAATTATTTTATTTTTTTTAATTTTAAATAAAGGAGATATCCTGACCCATCAAATTCAGATCGATAGTTTTTTAATCATGAGCTACACCGACCCTATAACGCTCCAAATAAAGAGAAAAAAATCACAACTTATTACTGTCTGATATTGAATTTAGAACTTTTCATATAAGTTGATATCAATAGACTAACATGCCTTTGAATAAAGAAAAGTTAATTTGTAGGAATTCTTTTTAAGCCACAATGGCCCAACCCACCAAAAATCACTGCAATGGCCCAACCCACCAAAAAAACTCCGACCCGTTGTTCTTACCGCCAAATTTAACTAACAAACCAGAATTTCACAGAAATAGACGAAGAGAGAGCTGTGCGAAAAACTCGCCCTCAAAACAATCACAAATGGCAATTCAGATGATTTTGATTACATATTCAACTTTTAGTGATAATGATGTGTTTAGTTCTTTAACATCAGATGGCCTGACTGCCTTGGCCCTTCATATTTTTGTGCAAAAATGATACCGGAAAAATTTGGTTCGCTTCTCCGCCACTGCGCCAAAACGAAGGGGTTTCGTCACGGGATTTCGATCCACGCAGCTGCAATCAAAGCAAGCACACAAGCGCAAACTTTCATTGGCAATCATATTCTCAATTGTTATGCCAAATGTGAGCACACTAGTTTTGCTCGGAAGGTGTTCGATGAAATGTCACATAGAAATTTGGTTACGTGGTCTGCTATGATATCAGGATATGAACAATCGAATAGACCCCATTTAGCACTTAAATTTTCAGGGAAATGCAAAAGTATTTTAAGCCCAATGAATTTTGTAATTTTTTTTTGATAAGAAAGCCCAATGAATTTGTTTTCTAGTTGATTTTTACTGATACTTGAAATCAACAAGGATGATGCCTTGCTGAATTTTACTGATACTGATTCTGGGTTCCTGACTTTTGTTTCTTGTCATATAGCGATTACTGGGCTGGTGGAGGATAAGCATCAAGCTGAGGGGACTGATTTGTTTAAGATCATGTGACGACAGGGTCTAGTTCCTGACCGTTTTACTTCTGCGGTATTATTAGGGTCGCCCGTATTTGATTTATCGGTAGGTATGCAATTGCACTGTCAAATGGTAAAGTTTGGACTTGATTATATGGCTTTTTCGGGAAATGTTCTGATTACATTGTACTCAAAATTTAATTTAATAGAAGAATCCAAGAAAGTGTTCAGGTCCATTGTGGAAAAGGATGCCATTTCATGGAATACATTTGTTGCTGCTTGTTCCCGCTGTGAGGATAATATAAACGCTTTAGGTGTTTTCAGGGAGATGTTGAAGGACCATAATGTTAGGCCAGATAATTTCACACATGCCAGTGTGCTTTCTTCTGTTGCTGACCTGGCTTCCATTAGACACGGGAAGGAAATTCATGCTCGTTTAATCAGTTGCACCCCATATTAATTGGTCCCCTTGAAATTTCGACCTAATTGTTTAGAAACATGCAAAATTAGTCTTATAGGATGTATGTTTTTGCATTTTTAATTCAGTTGTTAAAGTTCTATGAAAATAGTTAATCAAGGCAGTGATATTTGTACTGGAGCCAAGTATTTCCCATTCCATTGACTGTTGTGCAGGAGATAGAGAAAATGTGCAAGGCCTTCTTTTGGAGTGGAAAAGCATCAGGACAGTATCATGCTTCTGTGAAATGGGCAGATATTTGTCTTCCTAAAAGGGAGGGAGGGCTTGGTATTATCTCTTTGGGGATGTGGAATATAGCTGCTTTATTTAAACAAGTGTGGAATATTGCAACAAAATTTGATTCTATGTGGATCAAATGGGTGAGTTCTTACTACTTAAAATCAGATACAGTTTGGTGTGTCCAGGCAAGGATTTCAGATTCTTGGCTTTGGAAAAGGTTGATTACAGTTAGAGAGAAGTTTATGGATGTTATTGATGTAGTGCAGATTCAGTGGAAGGTGGAAGATTTTTAATTAAATTAAACAAGCATATATACATGAACATTGTGATGATGTTATGTGGGGCAAGTTAGTTTGGGGCAGTGGACCTGTATCAAGACACATATTCATTCTTTGGTTGATAGTCCATAATAACTGAAGACCAGAGACCGAGTCAGTAAGTGGAAGGAGTTGGACGATGATCTTTGTCTGCTGTGTAATCCAGAGGCTGAAAGTCAAGATCACATCTTTTTTCAATGCAGATTTGCTAGAGAGGTGATGGAACAATGTTGGGCAAAAATCAGGGTCGCTTGAAAGAAAGTCAATTGGCAGGAGCATGTGAAATGGGGGCTTCAAATTTGTAAAGGTAAGATCCCTTTGAGCTATAAAAAACGGACATTATTTGCTGCAATAGTCTATTACCTTTGTATAGAAAGAAATAGGAGATTATTTTCTCTTGGTAGTAGTAGTGTGAGAGAGAAAGTTGAAATAGTTTGGAAGATTGGTGAATGTAAATACGCGGAGTGATGATGTCCGGGTATGCCTGGTGGTTATTGTAATATTCTGATGTTAATATAAAAGCTTATCAGTTCCAAAAACAATAAAAAAAAATCTACTACCTAATCAACCTTAATTCTTTTTGAGATAATCGGTTACATGTATCAATTACATCATAAATATAAATCATCAATCAACGTATAGCATTAATACTAATTTACAATAGCTAACAACTACGAATAATGTAAAGCCCAAAACCTCTAGTATCTTGGGGCAATAGGGCTAGGCCTCATTTGCTAATCAACCTTTATTCATTTCCTTGAATTTGATATGTTTAAATAGTAAGGTCCTTCACTGAAGCTACATTAGTATGATTTTCAAATTTGAATTGCAAAAAAATTGTTTTAACACTGCCATAATATTACTTCCTTTCGAATTATGCAAATTCCCAATTATAAAACGGCCAAGCATAGAAAATTTCACAATTAGTCATTGGTTCTCCTTTTCTCATCTCATTTCTCCTTATTTTCTCCAATCTCCATCATGATTCATCAACAAAACATCCCGGTAAATTTTGAGTTGTCCTCATATTATTTTATGTTTATTTAAATGTTAATTTTTGTTGCATTATTTTCTTGCATTCAATTTTTTTTTTTACTTGTAGCTAAGTCTGACTCGTTGAGTCTAGGTAAGACTCCATGCTTCTTTTTATTTTTCTACTTTCAGTTTTTTATTATAAATATTATAGCTTTTAACTTTTAACTCTTCGATTTTGTTGATATAGTTTTCATTTTACATGAATTCCATTAACAAAATGATTTGAAAGAGATGGGTTTTGTGGAGTCGGACCAAAATGGATCAAGAAAAGAGAGTCAAGATGGGTCGGGGTAGACTGGGGGTCGCGAAGGAGGTCAAAAGGCAAAAAAAAGGATGAATCAAAGATTCTGCGCACCTGGCGCTGTGGCGCTAGCCACTGCATGAGTGGCGCTGTGGCGCCACGAACGCGGGTGAAAACTTGAGGAACAAGTTTTGGCATGTTTTGAATCCTTTTTGACTAGAATTGTTTCCTATTTTATTAGGAATTATTCCCTAGTTGTTTAGGATTATTTTTCCTATTTTGTTAAGGTTTAAACCTACTCCAACTACTATAAATAGGAGAACTCTTCTTGTAATTCATTGATATACTCATATTCACTTTTAGAAATAAAGATTTAGATCTAGGTTGGATAGTGGATGTAGGCAAGTTTGCCGAACCACATTAAAACCCTTGTGTTCATCTTTCATGTTTAGGCTTAGATTTCTGTTTTCTTGATTAATTTCTTTGTACTCTGATGCTACAATTTCTAACAACTGGTATCAGAGCCATATGTTGTAGATTTAGAAGAGCTCATAAATCTAGATCTATGGGGAAACATTTTTTATTAAACGCGAATTTCATCATGGGAACGATGGTAGGAGATGGAAGAATAATCAAGCTCGGCAATTTCGTTGCAAGTAGCACGAATTGAGGTCGTAGTAAAGCCGGAGAAGATGAAAGAGGAGGATGTGATCAGTTAGATCACCAACCAAAAAAAAGTAATCCTGTTGAACGTTAACGAGAAAACGTTGGAAAATCGTGGTGTCAGTAGATAGGTAGATTCGCAGCAACAGATGCAGATTTGTGTTGCTAGGTGGGTGGACACGAAGCCAGTGGGAACAGTTGTAGTGCCAGTTGAAGATCCGTAGAGCTAGAGGCCAGAGAGCAAATTCGTGTTTCCGAGAGGGATGAATGAGTTGCCGGAGACCTAGGAGGCAGATTTACGGTGCCAAGAAAGCAAATCCACCAAGCCAGAGGTCAGAGTGATAGAATCGGTAACCGTGAGGGTAGAGCCGTGTAGTCGAGAGGTCGGAGGGCAGGGTTGTGGAAGCAGATCCACGTAAAGAGATCCATGAAGCAGAGGCACGACTCTGGGAGGACAGACGTAGAGCCAGAAGTCATGGATGGAGGATGCAAAGTCGGGTAGACAGATTTGCAGATCCAAGGGGTTTTTAGCAGATGGATGTGACATAGTTCGTGGAGTGGGGGCATCAGACAGGTGTGTTAGTGAACCAAGTTGGCCATTGAAAAGTCGAGTTGGCGGATGGATCAGACATAGCTCATGTAGGGGCAGGGAGTAGATATGTGAGGGATCATGGATTGCCATTGGAAAAAGTCCTTGATGTAAGGATATCAGCGGACAGGTTGACCAAGGCAGTTATCCTCCAGTGAGGAGGATGAAATTGAGAACAACGGAAGTTGCGGGGTTGCGAGACATGTTCTGAGTATCGGACGAACCTATATCCATGGGTCAGTTGGATCGAAAAGGATATGTTACGATATTCAGGAGTTGGCTGATCACTAAAAGAATAGTGTAGTGGCAAAGGTTCAAAGAGGGAGAACAATGTTCATAGTCAGTAAAAGAGAGAGTTCATCAAGTGGGTGCACTAGGGACAGATAAATTGATGAGACATGTAGATGTCTCAGATTTGTTCTCCATTGGGTTTGGGGATGTGCTAACTAGATCGAAATTCACTTGAAAAAAGTGAAGTGGTGGTTCAAGTTGAGTTCAAGATTTTTGATCAGTCTGTAAGTGAGTGATTGATGGGTTTTGTGAAGTTGGATCAAAATGAATCAATGAAAGAGAGCCAAGATGGGCCGGGGTAGATCGGGGGACGCAAAAGACGTCAAAAGGCAAAAAAAAAAAAAGACGAATCAAAGATTCTGTGCGCCTGGCGCTGTGGCACCATGGACGCGGGTGAAAACTTGGGGAACAAGTTTTGGCGAGATTTTGGGCGATTTTGGCATGTTTTGAATCTTTTTTGACTAGAATTGTTTCCTATTTTGTTAGAAATTATTCCCTAGTTGTTATGGATTATTTTTCCTAATTCGTTAGGGTTTAGACCTACTCCAACTATTAAAAATAGGAGAAAGTCTTCTTGTAATTCATTGATATACTTATATTCAACTTGAGAAATAAAGATATAGATCTAGGTTGGCTCGTAGATGTAGGCAAGTTTGTTGAACCATGTTAAAATCCTCGTGTTCATCTTTCTTGTTTAGGCTTAGATTTATGTTTTCTTGATTATTTTATTCGTACTCTGATGCTGCCATTCCTAATAAAACGAACCTCTTGGTAAGAAATTCAACATTAAATAGCAACCTTTTTCTTGGAAGAATGGGGTGGGCAAAAATTCTCTCTCTATCTAAACCCTAATTGATCGATGATTGCTTCTTCATCTTATCTTGGATCTTCTTCATCCTCACTCAAATCTCACCATGCTTCTACGTCCTCTAACTTCAAGCTTTCAAAATTTGAATCAATTTCTAAAGGTTTACCTTCATTTTCAAGCGTGTTTAATGTTCATGAAGTTGTACGAGATCTTGTTTCAAAGGGAGAGTCGCAGATGGAGACCGATATACATAAATCTGAAACTCGGGCAAAGGTACGGTCGCCGATTGATGTGCAGGCGGTGGAAGCAATCGAATATCAAACTTCAAGTAATAATTATTTAAGGATTTTGGATGTGGGTCAACATTGTGTGGATTTGGCATCTCCTCTTATTACTACTCGATTTGCCAACATAGTTGCCTCCCTTACTCTTTATAAGAATCGAATGAATGGGTTTCAGGGATCTGTTGATTTTCTTGATAATCTGGTTGTTTCACCATCGAATAGTATTCATCCTTCATCAAAATCTGGTGTTGCTAAATCGCAGTTCAAGTTCGAACGTTCGGATTGCACGTCCGAAAGCCCTAAATAGATTGAAATTACTTCGACGTTCGAACGTGATGACCCCCACGTTCAAACATCGTCTCTAGAATTGATAATGCCATCTAAGAACAAGAAAGATATATATCGGCTATGTTATTCATGGTTGGGGGAATATGTGTAAATCCGAGTCAGGATACGGATAAGAAATTTCAAAATACTAAACGAACTTCGTTGCGTTATATTCCACCAGAAAAGATTAATGGTAAACGTATTGTCCTTCCAACATGGGACCATGTACGGTCTGGATTGAATCATTGGGATAATACTCTTGTGGGTTACTTTATTGGTAAAAAGCCGTTCTTCCTTGGAGTTAAGAATTATGTTTTTTCGGTGTGGAAATGGTTAAAAGAGGTAAAAGCTACAAGTAGTGGTTTTTTCTTTTTCAAGTTTGATACGGAATCAGCTATGGCAGAAGTATTAGAGGGAGGACCTTGGTTATATCAAGGTCAAGCGTTGTTCCTAGAGCAATGGCGGACGGGAATGACATTAGAGAAGAAAGAGCATAAGGAAGTCCTAGTTTGGGTTAAATTTAGAAATTTACTTGCGGAATTCTGGAAAACTAATGGGTTAAGTGTCGTTGCAAGTGCATTAGGACGTCCATTATATCCAGATGCGTTTACATTATCAATGGAGTGTATTGATTATGCTAGAGTGTGTATCCTTATGACAATAGGGGATGATTTTCAATATGAAGTTTATGATGTTGCCATCGGAATCAGGAGAATATAATGGTATATGTAGGATAGGAATTGAATAAGAATGGAAGCCTACGTTGTGTAGTTTGTGTGAGTCTTTTGGACATAGTGTTCAACAATGTCCTAAAGCTAAAAAAGATGAGAGACCCCCGGTGAATATTTGTGTACCTAAATAGCAGGTAATTAATAAAATCACGAAACAGAACTCAAAGGTGAGTGAATGGAGCAATGTTAGTCATAAACAGACGATAAGTAAAGAAGAAAATAAGCAAAGGAGGAAAGCTCCAGCGGACCATTCGAGAAGTTCCGGTGAAGGAGAAGGTTCAGGTAAGGATGAATTAATTATCCAAAATAAATTTGCAAGCTTGGTTGAAGATATTCTAGATTATGAGTTGGAACCTTCTAAAGGATGTCGTGTACAATCTGACTTAAGTGAAATAAAGACTAGCTCGTTGAAAGGGCCTATAAGCGAGGATGCCCTAGAGAATGGTGGTCAATGATATCTATAATTTGTTGGAATGTCTCTTCAATCTACTGCTACTAAGTGGATTTAGATGATAGCGTGGTAGATTATGTTGGCGTTCGAATGTTAGTTGTTTCAACGTTCGAAAGTTCGGTGCATGTTTATTATTGTATTAACGTTCGAGCGTTGTCATCAGTGTTTTTGTAGATGTTGGTTCTAGCTTATTCTTGGTTAACAATCGTTTATCTAGTGTTGAGAATAGACTAGGTGCTTTTTGGTTGTGGCAAGGTAGTACCTTGTGTACTATTTTTATATTCTCCTTTTTATTTTAATGCAATTGACTTTTCCCAAAAAAAAAAGAAGAGAAATTCAACATTCTTTAAATTATATAATTAAATATTGCCCTAACTTTATTTAAAATATCTAAAGGATTTCAATATAACATGGAGTATTTCATGAAGTATCCACATCCGTAAATTGATACTTTTACTAAGAATTCGTTTGAATTCATCAGTGATGTTTAGTTTCTACGTATCACTGAATCAAGATTTTTAGTTGAATAAACACCAGTAAGAGAGATGTTGACAACTTGACATAATCCGATAATTGATTTTATATTAAAGCGCAATTTGACGGTTGATATTTTACAAAGGCTCTTATAATTTGATATCTGTAGTTAGCAGGGAAAATTATATTTTTGGTACACTAATGTGGCCTGCATATTTCTTTGGTACACTAATAGCTGGGGATAGTAATTTGGGTACACTATTGGTCAAAAAATTAGCAATTTCAGTACATATTGCCAGAAATTGCTGACTTGTCCACCAAAAATGCCAGAAATTGCTGACGTGGCAGCCAAAAAAAATATAATTGGGGATTTTTCAGAATTGGAGGGAAATAAATGACATAGCAGCTAAGTGGAGAATGAATTGGTGACATGACAGTCAATTGGACAAAGTTGAAAACTTTTGCTTCTATGGAGCTTTGAACCCATGACCTTTGAGATAAAAATGAGCACTTCCACCCCTACACCACATGCTCAATTTGTATTAGTTTGCTTTAGTTTAATTACTTATAACATAACTTTAGTAGATGCCTTTGTAATATGTAATAGATATTTTATACAAGAAATATCTATAACTAATATTAATTATAGAAATATTATCTATATATATATATATATATACTAAAATCTATAATTAACAATTCAAGTATTTATGAAAAGAGTAATTATATATTTCGAGTATATAAATATTTTATCTAAAATTTATCATAAAATATACAATTATTTCAATTATAATATATATGATATTATATATTTTTGTACATTTACATATTCTTATAAATATTTAATAAGTATTTGATATTTTGAAAAAGTATAGATATATAAAAAAATATAAAATTATATGTGTTTGTTGTATTTATGGAGAAATTACATCAAAAAATAAACGCACATCTAATTAAATTTTTTATGTTAGATATAAGTATTTCTAGAAAAATAGTACTAATAAATATATTTAGAGGATTCATTTATATAACAATTTATCAACTAAAGTATATTAAAATAAAATAAAATAAAAATAATAATTAATATATATTTATTAAATTAATTTTGTAAAATCATTAAATACTTAAATATGTTTGTTTTTAAATTTTTATATGCATTTGTATTTTTATACATTTTATTTTTTATGATAATTTTTATTTTTTTGATATAATTTTTTTAATATATTTTATCTTTTCTGATAACTTTTTTTTTCATATTTTTCATTCTGATTTTTTTAAAAAAAATTTCTAATATATTTTTTCTAATATATTTTATTTTTAATATATTTTATTTTTTTCTTGTTAAATCTTTTAATATATTTTAATTTTTTGTTAAAATTTTTAATTTACTGTTCAATAAAGTTTTGAAAATATTTATTTTTTTGATAAATTTTATTTTCTGACAAATTTTTTAACATATTTTATTCTTTCTGATAAATTTTTTAATATATCTTATTACAATATTGTTAAAGTTATGTTTTTATGTTAAGAAGAAATTTACATGGAAAAGAATATTGATAAGTCATAGATTGAAATACTCGTATAATTAACTAAACTAAAGTTAAATACAGCAAGTTGTGGCATGTGGTAATAGTGTAAAATTTTAGCTCTTAAGTCATGGATTCAAACCTCCCAAGTAGCAAAAAGTTGTAACTTTGTCCAATTGGCCGCCATGTCACCAATTTGTTGTCTAGTTGGATACCACATCATCAAATTTTCCTCCAAATCAGAAAAATCCCCAAATTTTGATGTCACGTGCGCCTCACGTGAGATTTTCCGGGGTAAATTGTACTAAAATTGCCATTTTTTTTACTAATGGTGTACCCAAATTGCTACCCCCCATATTTGTGTACCGAAAAAACGTGCATGCTACATTAGTATATTAAAAGTGCAATTTTCCCGTAGTTAGCATTTACTTTTTTCACATCTAATTAAGTAAGGCTCTTAAATTTGATATCTGTAGTTAGCCTTAAGTAAGGAGTCCTTGTAATTAAATTTGTTACGAGACTTTAATCAATCAATGCTTTCCACCTTAGTTAATAAAATACGGGACGGGTATTAAACGTTCAATAATATGTACGAATATTATTCATATTTTCATTCAAAAGTACGTTGAAAAAATCGGCGTAAAAATACGGAGACGGAAAAAATATGTATCTTAATACATACTCGTATTTTACATCTAGTAATGAAAAATACGGGAAGAAAAAAACAGCAAATTACATATATTTTGTAATAAATAATACTTAATAAATAACATTATATATAAATCAAAGAGAATAAGTTTCATCTTTATGATTTTTGGCACTCATTCAACATCTTATTCTTCATCTACTCCTTCTCGTAAGGGGATAAGTTGATCAAAATAAAATTAAAGAGAGTAAAATGGCTTTACTTTGACCAAATCATGCCATTAACAGGATACCATTAATTTTCATAACAATATTTAACATTATCTGGAAAGTACATGTGAATTATTTATCACCAAATAAATAAATATGTATAGGTCCATAGGAAAAGAAAAATAAAAAGAAAAACTAGCCAATCAAGAAAGTACAAGAGCAAAACTTTTTAGGGGTTCTTTTCACCAAACCAAGCGGCAAGCACCTACTCCTCCCTTTAGAACAGAAAAACAGAGGAACAGAGGTAAGAAGAATTCATTGGTTAAAATATTGATAATTGTTTGTTTTCAAAGTTTAACTACAAGTACTCGGATTATTGATGATATGTTGAAAGTAAATTTATGGAAATCTATGAAATTTCATATAAGGGTTCTTGGTAAGAATTAAGAAAAGCAAAAAGTTTTAGATTCACTCAAGTTTCTTGGAAGAAAACTGAAACAAATTCTTTGAACCCTATTTCTTCAAATACTATAACCTTTAAACTCGAAAATTTGGAAGAATCCTCGTTCAGTTGGTCTTCTTCTTCTTGCTTGGAGTTGCCGACTTTTTGGTGGTAAAAAATCTGCAATGGCGTATTATACGCTAAAAAATGGTTTCCCCCAAAAGAACGCGTATATTGCCGTATCTTTGGGTTTGGGACGGAAAACGGGAGTTTTTTTGAAAAATACGTACGGACACGTATGATACGCGTATTATACGCGTATTTGCTAACTAAGTTTCCACATCATAAGGAAAATGAAAGAATTGATCAACTTATATTTGTATAATCTATTCCTCAACCCCCAACCCCAATTAAATTGAGCTAAAGTAGATCCAAAATGAGGCTCGGCCCTCATAGCTGATTTTTAATCTGTTAGTTAAAACACGTATTATATCCTTATAGTTCACGTACTTTTGATTGAAAAATACTCATTTTTCCTATATGCATTCTGAACATAACGAATAGTATTAGTACTTTGAAGTTGAATTGTACTTTTGAATTGAACCATTTAGTATACGTACTTTATGTATCTCGTATTATATTTCACTAATAATACTCAATATTATTTAGCAAAAAAATATTATTTTTATTTATAACTGAAAATTATATTAAAACAATTATAATTATTAATTGAATAGTATATGATTAAAAAAAAACATAAACACTAACAATTTGTCAAAATATTAATTATTGTCAACTAGTGACTCATAATATTTTTTTTAGAATAAAAATGGATAAATGCATATACCCCCCTCACCTATGGGGGGTAAGTCCACTTTGTCCCCCAATCTATTAAAATGTGCACCCAACACCCTTACTTTTGGTGAACGTTGCATTTTACCTCGTGTTGACCGAATCTGGCTGAATCTAAGGGAATATTCCATCGGAGATTCAAACATACTATGAAGTATGTACAAATTGCTCCTGGCCTAAAAAAATGTGCATTTAACCTCCTATCATACACATTACTATTAAATTCTTATTTTGATTGAATAAAATAAAATGTTTCACCAATATTTTGACATGTGTCATCCAATTTGTACTGTGTATGGAGGTTTCAACCAATTTGAGTGTTTTTGTGATTATAAACTACATTGTTATCATACATTTATGTACATTATATAGTTAATTAATTTGTATTTATTCTCCTATAAATGTTATGATGTACATAAATCTATGCTTAAGTAAAAATATATTTATGTAGAATTTTGCACTTCAATATAATAAATAAAAGACGTGATGATTGATTTCAAAATTCACTATTTTTTGCTGGCAAAATCCTCCCAAAAGCATTGTCTCTATTATCCTCTATGCAACCCAAGCACCCCACATTATTCATAAACAATAATAATGATTCAAGAGTAACAATACAAATATTTTAATTATCCAACTTACATGAACTTAAAAAAACATAACCATAGAAAATAATTTGTAATTATAAGATAACTTGAATTGTTGAAATGTCAATATCTACGCCAAGAAATTCGTATGTAACATTATTTTGGTGTAAAATATTCCATTTTATTCGACCAAAAAAGATTTTGATGGCAATGTTTACATTAGGTGGTTAAATGCACAATTTTTAAAGGTAAGGGGCCAAAATGCACATTTATTAAAAGTAAACGGACAAAATGCATATATCTCAAAGTATCAAAGAATCTCCGACGGAATTTTCCTCTAGATTTTACCGGAGATAGACAAAGGGGGGTAAAGTTCAAAATTTATCAAAAGTGAGGGTGTCGGATGCACATTTTAATAGGTTGGGGCAAAGTGCACTTACCCCCATAGGTGTTTGTGGGGGGGGGGGGGGGGGTCTGCATTTATCCCGAATATAAAAGGGTACAAACAATATACCTTACAAATTAATATAGAAATAAGCCGTATCTTTACTCCCATATAATTCATTTTTACTTGTGTTGTACCCAAACAAGTATTAACCCATTCATTTCCAATTCCCATACTTTTAGCCGATTTTTTCACCGTAACTTTCAATTAAAATTCGTAAGATACTCATTCGTATTGAATACCGAGTTTTTGCCGTCCCATATTTAACTAACTAGGAATTTAATTGGAATAGTCAATCTACTTCCAAGTTTGATAACATGAACTCATTAACACTGTATTTTGATGGAAGAATTTCGGAGTTAAAGCATGTGAGATTTATAACACAAATTCATTAATGTTGTTGGGATAATTTTAAGTTATTATATAATGAACCTTGGAAACTAATTCTATTCCAACTCAAGTAATGTTAGTGATACAAGGTACTTATAGAAAATTAATAAACTTCTTAATCTATCTGGTGAAGTGAAATCATAAAGGGAAAACAAGTTAGATAAGAATACTAGGTACAATAAGATAACATTAGACTTGTACTAGGAGAAGGATTAGGAGTTAGCTAGACGAAATAATATTATATATTTCACATTATCTTCGACTTTTCTTTTGGTTAATATATATAGATATGGCTGCAAAACTCTCTCGGAACCAGAAATAGATTCCGATGCCACGGCTGCAATTTCGTAATGACTAGTAACAAAACTCTCAATTAATCGGAGATATTGAAGAAAAACATTATTCAGGAATAAAAGCTGCATTTTCGTAAGGACCAGTAACAAAACTCTCAATTAATTGGAGAAATTGAAGAAAAACATTATTCAGGAACAAATGTTGCAGAGTGAAAATAACATAAAATGGAATGAAGATATATAAACTTCACTATATAAATTCCCCTTCCAACAATTAAACAAAAAAAGAAGAAAAAGAAAAAGAATGATTCATTATTCCTTCACGAATTTCTTGAGTTTCTTCATAAAAAGCAATTGATCCCGTGTGTATTTTTTGTCCATGTACTTCATCAAGAAATCCACAATACCATCCTCAATCCCTCTGCGTGCAAGAAAATCCCTCCAAAAATCCTGCCGATCTCCTTCCCTGCTTAAATATCAAGATATAAAATAATTATAAACTAAAAATAGACAACATAAGGTTACAACTTACAACAGTAAAGATTCACACTAACGGTGTGACAAGTGTATGCACATACGGTGAGACATAATGTGGAGAGAAAAAACGACAAAAAAAAAAAAAAACAATAATCTGAAAATTTGAAAACATACATCCAGAATTTCGGGCTATAATTAAGATCACACTTATCCAGATAGATATTTCGGACCCGAATACAACCATTATTAGCCCAAACAACACACTCCAACATTTTTCCATTTTTTTTGGAGATTTTCACACGTAGTAGAATATATCGTTCAGAAATATCAAATGTTCTTCTTTCAGGCACTTCTTCCTCCTCATCACTAGTCTCTGTTGATGATGATTTATCATCACCGTCGTCGTCATCGTCATCATCATCATCATCATCACTAGTGTCCGTCGATGAGTTGTTATCATCGCCATGACTGTAAACACGTTGACCAAAATAAGGCCCATCTACCTCGACTTCGATTTCCTCTCCAGCAAGCTTTCTTCCCAGTATGATTGATTCTGGATAACCAGGAATATGTTTGATTTCGAAAGGGAAATTTTCCGGGGCTTCAGGCGCCTATAATTAATTTTCATAAAGGGTTCCACGAAATTAATTAATTAATAATAATAATAATAATAATAATAATAATAATAATAATAAAAAATAATAGATTTAAAACTCGACCCAATTACTTGAACAATTTCGCCCTCAAAACCTTTGATTTCAGATTTTAAATATTTGATAAATTCCTGATCAGCTAGTTTCTGCGGCCCTGTAGCTGTAAAGAAATAATGGTTGGACCTATGAACAAGCCCGTGTTCCTTTCCAGTACTCAGAAGGTTGTTAACATGAGATCCCGTGAGAATTCTTGAAGTTGCAACTGCACGAAGTGCAAGATGAGAAGTTCTGCCAATCATAAAAGATATCATGATAGCCACTGGTATGGGTTATTGTACTTAGGTTTTTGGTAACAGAATGTTTGAAAAATAAACCAAGGGTTTATGAGGTATACTTATATAGGAGGTTGTAGCATGTAGGGTTTTTAGAGCGCCGGGGTTTGCCTTTGATCACAATCAAGAAATTGATATCGCTTTCTTGGAGATAAAGCCAACAAAAGATTTGCATCATAAATAAGTTTCCTATAATTATTGGCTTTATCGTCTTATTTCAACTTGATTTTGTTTAATATAAGGCAAAATTATAAAGGCAAAACCCACTTCGGTGATCTCTACGCCTCGAACGGAAATAGTTTCCGGCGTTCGGTTGGGGGAAACCCTGGTATATATCAAAAAAAAAAAAAAAGGCAAAATTACAAAATTAGTTGATAATGTTATTGATACAAGGTACGTACCAAAAAAAACAAATTAAAAAAAAAATGCAAGCATTATAAACTTCTTGAAATAAATGAATGAGATCTTGTTTTATGATATATATAAAACTCTTTAAATAAGTATATTCTCAAGGTATTCACTATAAAACATTTGTGTACATACAACAGTTGATATATTTTCGTCACTATATATTTGATGCCATTTTTATGATGTCGGGAAATAGTAGTTGTCACTAAATCTAATTAATATAGTGACAACATTTAAAGTTATTTCTAAATACTTTACAAAAACTTTTGGACTTTTTAAATAAATAATACATATTTTATTAAAACTTATATAAATAATACAAAAAAAAGTGTACCGAAATTGGCACAATACGCCAATAGTAATGGCGTACCCATTGGGTACGCCATTACTATTGGCGTTACCTCTGAAATAATTTGTGTGTATTTCAGGCTACGCCATTAGTAATGGCGTGGCTTGAAATCCATTACAGTCAAAGTGGTTACGCCAGTTTGACTGAAAATAATTGTCTCAGGCTACGCCATTAGTAATGGCGTAGCCTGAAATAATGAAAATAATTGTCTCAGGATACGCCATTCACAATGGCGTAGCCTGAGACATTGAAAAAGGTCCGATTTTTTTTCTTTTTCTGTCTCTCTTTCCTCCCTCTTCCCTCTTTCTTTCTCTCCTCTTCCCCTCTTCTCTTCTGTCTTCTCCTTCTTCTTCATTCTCTGCAATATATTCTTCCTCAACTCTCATCTCACACAGAACAAATTAATATTGATACCAATCGGAGGTAATTTTCTTCTAATTTTTCTAATTTAAGGTAAATATTTATTTGAATTTAATTTGTAATTTTATACTTATAAATTTAGATATAATTTTTTCAATTTGTTGTTTAGAATATGTTATTGTTGTTTGATTTAGTAATTATCCATAAAATAAATTTCGAATTTTAGGGGAGATGTTAGGATTTTAGGGTTTATTGGTTAATTGTAGTATAGAAGGTTCAATTTTAGGGTTTATGTTTGAATTTTAGGGTAGAATTTCACATTTTATGGTAGAATTTTAAATTTTAAGGTATTATTTTTGAATTTTTGTAGTAGAATTTTAGTGAAAATTTTGATTACGCTTTATGTTTCAATTTTAGGGTTTATGTTTTAATTTTGGGGTAGAATTTGAAATTTTATGGTAGAATTTTAAATTTTAAGATATTATTTTCGAATTCTTGTAGTAGAATTTTAGTGAAAATTTTGATTAGGGTTTATGTTTCAATTTTAGGGTTTATGTTTTAATTTTGGGGTAGAATTTGAAATTTTATGGTAGAATTTTAAATTTTAAGATATTATTTTCGAAATCTTGTAGTAGAATTTTAGTGAAAATTTTGATTAGGGTTTATGTTTCACTTTGTACAACATTATATATAGATATTTAGTTTTAGGGTTTAGGGTTTAGTTTTAATTATTGAACTTTGATATAAGTTTAGACAAATGTGTAGGTATTGCTTCGATCTTTTGGTATAACATTTAGGTATGATTTTGAATTTTTATGTTTAATTTGTAAATGTTGATTAATTTAGTCAAATTTTATTGTTGATTATTGAACTTTGATACAATATAATTTGGGTATAAATGTGGGTTTCTAGTGTTTAGAATAATGGATAATAATCTAATTAATTCATTATGTTCTAATTGTATTTGCTATATTATATAAATGCAGGATGACACATTTATACAATCGTGATATATACGGGCCTGTGGATTGTAGTGTGTTGACGGATCAGGCAAGCCACAGGTCTGAGTTAGTATTTTTAAGGGATAATACAGATAAAGAAATGTGAACTAGACGAGCAGATGGTCCTTATTTTAAAATGCTCAAATCCAATAATTTTATTGCACCACATCGTCGAGTATTAGAAAAACTCCATCAAATGGGGTTTTACAGATTCTATTTATTAACCTTGGGTGGGCAATTTAGATGTGATATGGGACTTGTGAGTGCACTGATTGAGAAGTGGCGCCTGGAGACGAACACGTTTCACCTCAGAAGTGGAGAGACTACTATTACTCTGCAAGACGTAGCTATCCTATGGGGTGTACCAGTTGATGGTAGGGCAGTAGCTATTCATCACGTGTTTAATGGGTTTATGGATTATGTAGCCCAAATTAAATTTAGGTTTGGAAATTGGACGGAATGATTTGAAAGTAACGGGTATGCGATTAAAAATGTCAACATTATGTCGCTACCTAAAAGCGAACGAGGCAATAATCACAAACGAGTCACCCGAGCATATGGTTGATCAAATAGCCCGATGTTGGGCTTTTGCATTGCTCAGCGTCATGTTATCCAACGGCAGCTGGGAAGTGATTTCGATTTTATGGTTGAAATTTTTTGAAAATATTGACGAGGTATACTCCTACAGTTGGGGGAGTGGTGTGTTGGAGTATTTGTATCGTCAGCTACATCATGGATCCTTAATAACTTCGAAAGAATTGTGTGGTCCAATAACATTGTTACAGGTATAATATATAATTTTTTTGTTGTTATATCTTTCTCTATGATAATAATAAATTAATGTATTTATGTTTAACAGTTATGGGCATGGTCACGGATCACGGTTGTGAGGCCATCTAGGGTTCCACATTTAATGGCAGAAATTGATGTTAATAACATTGCACGAGCTCCTTACGGGAAACGGTAAGTTGTCAGAATGAGCATTTTTTTATTCAGAAACAACAATTTTTTTGCTTAATTATTTGCGTTATTGATGTTGTAGGTGGTATCGACCCGTTAGTAATAAAAAAACAACGACAGGCTGTTTATTGGCAGCTAGAGAAGCATTAGATCAGATGACCTATCATCATATGAGTAAAAAATTACCTCCAGATAATTATATTATAAAGTTCTATACTGCTCTCCTATTAAAACTACTGTTATTCAATTTTCTTATTTCAGTTTGTTTGGGACTTATACAACTTTAATGATCCCGACATTGCTGAGTTGCCACCTGAGTCTTTTGCCCCTGGTGTGTGGAGAGCATCAGTTCCAATGGTATTCCTGAACATTGTGGAGTATCATCGTCCTGAGCGAGTTCTTCAACAGTTTGGATTTAGACAAGGAATTCCACGACATCCGACTACACACCCACAGTGGGTTAGGATTGACCGTGCTGGGAGGGACAGCGAGGATTGGACCATTTACAATAGGATCTTCATCCACCAATGGAATGACCGGTTACATCACGTTGTGATAGGGGACTTGGGTGGAGGCACAACAGAGGATTACTCCAACTAGTATGATAGGATCACGCGTCGGTATATTTCGAAGGAGTTGGACAGATTGAATGTCGGCTTCCAAACAGGGTCGGCACCTCTATTACATGATGTGGTTAGTATATATAATTGTGTTAGGTTAACATTACATTGCTTCATTTGGTAAAAACTTTGTCTTAAGTTTTTGTTTATCTTTTACAGAATAGACAGATTCAGGGATTGCAAAGGATTGTCCAAGATACCCCTCACTCGAGGCACGGTACTGAGGGGTTGTTAGGGTCTTTGAGATCGGGTCTTACACAGTTGTCCCGGATGGTGTCATGTAGCCGTCATTCAGATGCAGCAGCGGGTATTCATTTTGCTCAGACAGCCAGAGAAGACATGCGTCCACAGAGGAATTAACACCCCCAAACTTAACATTGACCGTCCCCGAGCAATTAAACAAAATAAAACTACGACTAAAACAACACCAAGATATAGGATAAAATAAAAACAAAAGATAGCTCACTTTCGTAGAGAGCACGATTGCATTTAGCGTATGCAACAAGCCTTTAAACCTCAAAGTTACCAGAGAGGATGAGTATAGTCTCGTGAGGGTTTGCAGATGATATACCCACAAAATCTAAAAATTTTCAGCCTCACCCAACCAACACAAATCAACTTAACCAACAAGAAAACAATGGCACAAAATCGACCTTTAAAGCTCAAAAATCGTATACACATATCAATGACTTTCTCATGTTACACCTTGACTCTAATAAACCTCCAAAGAGTGTAGTGATTGTAAGTCTACGTCATTATAGTCAAGTGGCACCCTTACCAAATTTCAGATTTTCTCCCATATCTATTAACCTTCGATCAATCCTAAAGTACAAGCCTCATAGAAAACATCATATCCACTTACATTTCATTACTTAAACATTTAAACTTTAACTTCACATGAAACTTCCATTTTACATTCATTAAGGCTAGGTCATGTGCAATGTTTTATTCCCTTAGGCTTTCTATGACACCCATGTATCGAGCTTTGGATCAATGACTCCCAAACTAGATAGTTTTAGGGCATTAAGCGTCCAGACACTCCTTACGAATTTAATCGCTCGAGTGCCAAAGGCCACGAAATAAAACTAGACCTTTCATTCACTTTCAACTTTAATTGGCTTGAGCAAAGCTCAAATTAGCATAATAGTACAGTTTCTAGGCATGGAACTTTTCACCTCCAGTACATATCAGCCTGACTTTATAGTCATACCAATCATCAACCTTATTCATTAATTATTCGGCATATGAAGCAACTACTCAACTCATGACCTTAATAAGAATCTAAGTAAATATTTTCGGGAGAAATTCCTTAAGTGTTTTAGAATGATTTTCCACTTAACTCCTCTACCCTCGACTTGTCATGCATTTGTGATTCATCTAAGGAGAATCTACTCTAATCTAGGGTCCCACGAGCAAAGTAAAGATATGTGTATTTTCCATTAAATTCAAATATAATTCAAGAAATTATGCCATCAAATTCAAGTCAATCAGTTTCATGGCACAATTGGGGACTAAAAAAAATTTCATGCCTGATTTTTCTTGAATTTCTCATTATAAACCCAAAACATGAATATACTAAGCACTACCTAACACCCCCAAACTTAAACCTAACATTGCCCTCAATGTTACATCTAAACTCATACCGTGAAAAGGGGTAAAGTAAGTACTTACAGCCAAGGATGCTGAAAAGCAATCCGTTATCTCATGTGCGTTTCAAAACAAACACATCTCCTCCCATTATGATAAGCATCTCCAAACAATTGGAAACCGCTACTATCCATGCTCACTATACTCAAACAACTAAACCATCAAGTAGAAAAAAAACACATGCCAAAAGTGCATGCTAAAAAAAAAATAGAAAAGAAACCTAAGAAAAACTAAGCAAAACAAAAACTAGAAAACAAAAGAAAAACTTACAAACTTGGGTTGCCTCCCAAGAAGTGCTCTTTTATAGTCAATAGGTTGACTGCTCTGCTCTTTGAGGTTTAAATGGGTGGCCCATTTAGCACGACAATATCATTGTCATTTCTTTCTCTATCCTCTGGTTGCACACCCGTCTTTGTTGCCAAATTGCAACTTGAACCCCTTCTTCCATGTATTACCCAAGTGGCATCTTCCGGACCAAAAAGATTTATAGTGTAAAGCTTCCTCCACTTATATTGAGGTTTTTCATGTTTATCAAGTTCATGAACACCTTGACATGCTTTAATGTCTTTCATACATGTATCTTCTCTTCTCACCTTGTCCATTTTTTTATTGGGAGTGTCCTCATCCAACTTGTGGGCACCTTTAGTCTTGTCATTCTGACACTTCTCATCAATCGAAGGGTTAAAAGCATCGACATTTAAACAAGTATGATTATCCGTAGATTGTTTCTGATTATCATAAACATCGAATATAACTTTTCCTCTCCTACCTTCAATGTCAACTTACGCTTGTCGATGTTGATCTTGGCCTTACCAGTGGCTAGGAAAGGTCTTCCTAGGATCAAAGGAAGATCAGTATCTCCATCCATCTCGAGAACCACAAAGTCTATCGGGAAGTAAAACTTGTCGACTTGCACGATGACATCCTCTATGATTCCCTTCAGGTGTTTTATCGATCGATCTGCAAGTTGGAGGCTCATCGAAGTTGGTTTCAGATTTTCTAATCCCAATTTTTGGAACAACGAGTAAGGAAGGAGATTTATGCTGGCGCCCGAATCACATAGCACTTGGTCGAATTTGAGTTTCCCAATTGTGCAAGGAATGGTGATGCTCCCCGGATCCTTGAGTTTCTTTGGCAACTTGTTCAATACCACTGCTGAGCATGCTTCAGTCAAGCATACCGTTTCATTGCCTTCCCACTTCTGCTTATTGGAGAGAATATCCTTGAAGAACTTGATGTAATTGGGCATCTGCAAAATCGCATCGATAAAAGGAATGTTAATTCTAACTTCTCGAAGAATTTCTAAGATCCTAAGAAAGCTCTTATCCATTTCTTTTTTATTCTTTTTATGTGCGAGGGGGAAGGGGAGACGTATTTCAACAGGGTTAGACGAAGAGGGAGATAAGGTTTCAGAAGAGGCCCTTTCTGCCTCTGACGTTCGAACGTTGTCCCTCCCGACGTTCGAACGTTGATCGGTCAACGCCCGAACGTCAGGATGGTCACGTTCGAACGTTGGAGACAGTGTGTCCGATTTTTCAAAATCATCCAATGTTGGATGCTGGGGAGGTGCATTTGGCACTTCTTTGCCACTACGGAGGGTAACGGCATGGCACTGTTCCTTCGGGTTCTTCTCTGTATCGCTTGGCAGTGTCCCGGGTGCTCTTCCACCCGCATTAGCCGATAATCGTGCAATTTGGTGCTGCATCTCTCTCATTCCAGTCATAACACCCTGTACCATCAATCGAAGCTCCGCGAATGAGTCATCCAATTTTTGCATGTGAGCCTCCAATCTTTCGTCGACAGTCGGAGGTCTTGGAACTTGACCTTGTGGCTTAAAATTTCCAAGCCTTTGAGTTTGATTGTTGTTAAACGGAGGCCTCGGTACTTGGTAGATGCCTTCTTGTGCATTTTGTGTCGGATTTGGCCTTTTCGGAAAATTCTCGGGTATGTGGAAGTTTAGTTGAGGTCTATTTGAATTTCCGGCATAATTCACATCGCCAATGACTGGTTCTACCTCTAGATTAACACCTTGTTCTACCTCTTGAGCAACAGCAACCTTTCGGGATTGTGGAGAAAACTCATCGTCATCTTCAGGGTACAGTTCATCCTCCCGTGCTAGCTGCTCTAGTTTAGCACACGTTGTTCTGCTATCAAGACCCAAAAGATCACCACCGGCTCCTGCATTAAGTCTGTGACGAATCTGAGACAGGACTCCCCTAAAGAATTGTAGCACTCCCTTATCTCTTGAATAGTTGTGATCGGGGCACGTGCGAAGCATGCCCTTGTATCTTGCCCATGTTGCTGCTAACGATTCATCCCGTTTTTGCTTAAAACCCTTGATCTTGCTTCTTAACTCGTTAATCCTTGATGGAGGGAAGAACTTGTTGAGAAACTCCTCGACTAACTCTTCCCACGTTTCAATGGATTGTGGGGGCAACGACTTGTACCACAAAGTCCCTTTAGCCTTAAGCGAAAAATGGAATAATCGGAGGCAGATGGCATCAAGATCTCTTGGATGGAATTGCATGGTAGATAACACATTCTCGAAGTGCTCCAGATGGTCATGAGGTGACTCCTTCGGATCACCAAAAAATTGTTCAGCCTGAACCATGTTGAACATGTGAGATGGAATGTGGAAGTTCGGCGTGGCAAAATCGGGGACCGCAACAGGCCCCGACGTATTGTGTACACGAGGGGGTTGGTTACCACGAACAGACGCAGGTGGTGCCGGAGGTGCTGATTGCATAGCTTGATACAGGTTTTGAACCCATTCCCTGTTCTCTGGGAGATTGATGTCAGGAAGATTTCCAGCCATAGCTCGATTCCTGAAGTTTGCTCGAAGTGTTCGTTCGATCTCGGGGTCAAATTCTTCCAAAGCCTGTCCGGAGGCTCGGGTCATTCACCACAAAGACACCCTGTTTAAATAATGAAGCAAATCCCAAGAATTCAGAGCTAGAAAATAAAATTAAGAATAAAAC
Source organism: Buddleja alternifolia (assembly GCA_019426215.1). Classification (NCBI taxonomy): domain Eukaryota; kingdom Viridiplantae; phylum Streptophyta; class Magnoliopsida; order Lamiales; family Scrophulariaceae; genus Buddleja; species Buddleja alternifolia. The sequence continues at coordinate 32,324,720 of CM033398.1, forward strand.
GATAAGAAGCAAGAAAACTGAAAATTGCAATAAACTTATAAACTAAAATAAAACAAGTCCCCTGCAACGACGCCAAAAACTTGACACGAGAAATCCTTACGTGTTTGCACAACAAGTGGACTAGTCGTGTGTAGTAATAAAATGGATTTTAAGTCCGGGATGTCGAACCCACAGAGACTTGTATTTTAGTTTGACAAAATTTAAAGCAATTGAAATTAAATTAACTAACTACGATTGTATTAAAGTAAATAAAATTGGGAAACAAGGCTAGAAAATGAGATTTATATTCTTATGAGATAAAATAACTAAGGCACATGTTTCAACCGTATTTATTCGTTAATATATATGAATTATTCTTCGAATTATTAGACTAATATTGCTTTGGTGAAAAAAACCTTAATTAATTACTACCCGATCTCTCGGCTGTAATAATCCTATGACTACGTGACGGTTCTCTAAATATTTCTATCCGAGACTCAAATCATTAGCCATGCATTCACGTTTTAGTATTTCCCCGGATTAATCCGGCTAACTGCACCCGGAAATCTATACCTATCTCTAGGAGCAATTCCTCATGTTTTTCGGATGATGTGATGATTTCTTTGAACCCTAATTTATATTCTCTCAAATCATAAACTAGGCTAATTAGCAAGCATATGGTGATCAGGCATACGATTGGAATAAACACACAAAATCAACACACAAAGCAATACTAGAATTAAGACGAACAATCAATTCATATATATAAACTCATAAAATTGGCATTCACATGGCCTTAGTTTGAGTAAATTAGTTCATACTCATAATTGAAAAAACAACTAAAAACATAGAATTATTCATAGACAAATAATATAGAATTAAAATTCTCCCTATTACGAATTGATGAATTTGTGTAGAATCGTCGTTCTCTTTGTCTTGCTCGTTTCTTGGTTCCAAAAATCCTTTCCAATGCTGAAATTTCGAACCCTAATTATGTTGGAAGAGGATGTATTTATAGATGAGGATCCCCCAAGTCTCCTAATTGAATTAGGAATAAAAACTTGCCAAAATTCGTCCTGCCGCCTCTCACGTCCGTGCGTCACTCCCTTCACGTTCGAACGTGATGACGTGGCATAATTGGTTGACTGGGCCAACGTTCGAACGTTGACTGCCTCACGTCCGGACGTTGATGACGTGTCCACGCCCGAACGTGAATATCTCCACGTACGTACGTTGCATGCAGAATGTGGCCGAAATAATGTTTTTCCGCCCTTTTTGCTCGATTATCATGATTCTACCCCTGCACTCATTTAACACACAAATCAAAGCCACAAGTGGTAAAGATCACTCATAATCGACTCTAAATCAACCAATTATCGGGCCTTAAAACACGTAAAACTCAAGCTTATCAGTAGTGTCGAAAGAGGCGTAGATGATGTACAGGATTCAGAGGACGAAGAAGAACTCGTACGACATCGTTCACGTCCGTGTGTGGGCGAACCTGGGAGTTCGCGTCAAGTTCCTCGCACCCCCACTGAAGGACCATCGTATTCGACTTTACCCGATCCTTGTGCTACCGACGATTAATTTCCTCAGATGGAACTTCCAACACCCGAACCTCAGTTGCCTTACACATGCCAAGATGCGGGGCCTTCATCATTAGGTTGGGCAACGCCCGACCATTTGGATCACTTTATGGGGACTCACACGGGTCTGAGTCTATACCACTCGAATGATCTACCTCCCATAACCAGGAATCCACCTTCAGCCTCTTTACAATTCGACACATCTGCAGTTCCGTTCAACCTTGATATGAACAGAACGGAAGAACAAATGCAGGGACCTAGACGGTCAACTCGGAGGGGGCGTGCGCCATCCCGTGGCACGGGGGGACATCGCGGGGGGGGGGGGGGGGGCGGCCACATAGATAGTCTTTTTAATTTGTAGTCTGAATTTATTGAATTTGTAATTTTTTCTTTTGAATTTGTAAAATTTTAGTTAACTTATTATGTCCCTTGAATTGACTCGATGTTAGTTAATTTTGAATAGAAAACTGCTTTGTTTTGGAAATTTTCAGATTATGTACAATATATGTGTGGATAACCCTATGTGTCTAGTTTCGTGGGAATAAAACGGTTCATGAATCCGAGCTTTCTACAATGAGTTATGAATTTTCTCGCGAAGACGCGCACAGTTGTCTGGCCGGCCGACAGATTTTCAGCTGACTTTGAATAGAAAACTGCTTTTTTTTTGGAAATTTCCAGATTATGTAAAATATATTTGTGGATAGTCCTATGTGTCTAGTTTTGTGGGAATAAATCAGTTCATGAATCCGAGCTTTCTACAATGAGTTATGAATTTTCTCGCGAAGATGCGCACAGTTGTCTGGCCGGCCAACATATTTTCAACTGACTTTGAATAGAAAACTGCTTTGTTTTGGAAATTTCCAGATTATGTACAATATATGTGTGGATAGCCCTATGTGCCTAGTTTTGTGTGAATAAAACGGTTCATGAATCCGAGCTTTCTACAATGAGTTATGAATTTTCTCGCGAAGACGCGCACAGTTGTCTGGCCGGCCGACAGATTTTCAGCTGACTTTGAATAGAAAACTGCTTTGTTTTGGAAATTTCCAGATTATGTACAATATATGTATGGATAGCCCTATGTGTCTAGTTTTGTGGGAATAAATCGGTTCATGAATCCGAGCTTTCTACAATGAGTTATGAATTTTCTCGTGAAAATGCGCTTTCTATAGGAAAACAAATTAACATCGTTGTTTTATTTGAAGGCTACAAAAAATACGAAACTAATACGAAAATTAAATTAATATGAAACTAACTGACACGAATCTAGTTAGTTATTCCCTCATCAGACATTTCAATATCCGATTGATACTGAGGACCTATACTAAGCTCCCATCGGGCTCTTGCTTCTTGCACATAACCACATAATGCGTATTCTCGAGAAATTTCTTGGTAATTTAGACGTTGCATACGCATAACTATTCTGTTATTCTCCTCACGTATCCTATTGAGTGCTGTAGTTTTTTCCTGCGGCGTTACACGAGGCATGAGTATGGCTCTTCGTTTGGGACAAGAAGTTTGACGCTCACGACAATCCACGACAAGGCCGTCTTGTTCTTGGACCCGATGAAGCCATTCATCTTCCATCGTTTGTAAATATCTTTCTGAATATCTTTCATTTGGATTCAATGAATAATAGTAGTCATCATCCAACTGCCAACTACGACCCATGGCACGAAAAATATCACCAGGACTGTAACACAACTTTGGGGCCCTAAAATGCTCCATTTGTAATAAATTTGGTTGAGATTGGTATTTGCTTCATTTGTATATATATATATATATATATATACTCACATTTCAAGTACAGTAGGTCACAACTTTCACAACCCGTGACTTAAAAAAAACTTGTGACTACATATGTACTCGCAACCCGTGACTACAATGCAGACAAAAATGCAGGTTCTGTGATTACACACTTACAACCCGTGACTACACTACAGTAGGTCACGTGAACATGCGCATAACTTCCTCAATAAATGCTGAATGGGTGAGTATATATGTAGTCACTTATACCGAGTTCTATTCAAAAACCACTAGTTAGTCATATTATCTTGAGATTCAACACGAAAATGGGAGATAATCATAACTCTAGACATCGACAAACATGGTTATTAGTAGAAAGAAACGATGACTACGAGGAGTTGGTTAATGAGGACCCTATTGAGTATTATTGTGGACTCAGAAGGGAATGGGCTCATCGGGTGCTCGAATCAGAGGAGTTGGTTAATGATCTTCGAAGACTTGGTGTGCGAATTCCACGACGTAGATCCCTGATGATGCCGAGAAATGGTGAAGTAAATTGTAAAAGGGCTGTTTCAAGAATAAGAATCGAAAACAACAGAATGATTTTACGTCGTTGTAGATATCACATGCTTGAACTTGCAGAAGAACTTGTATTCGCACCAGGCCAACGACTCACACGTCGTAAAATACGAAATGTTTTGACTCATCCTACATACAGCTCGGACAGCTACATGTCAGATGAAGATGAGTAAAGTAAATGGTTTTTATTGTTGAGTAATTTGCATAAATTGCTTTTTATTGTATCATAATTTGAATTATTGGGTAATGTAGTTTCTTATTTTTTTTGTGATTTGCATAAATAGCTTATTTTTTATAGTTTTACAAAGTTCGTAACATCACCTACCACTTAGATGTTCAAGTCACGGCCAAAAAATGTACAGAAATAGGCCAAATACGAGGCAACAAACTAATGAAAAAAATATTTTCACCATATTCTATTAATATGTCCAACAAATACACAACATCAATGCCCAATTGCAACACATAACTACCAATCCATCTCATTAGGAATTCGAGTACTCACATTTCTGCCTACACGTCGTTGTATCCTCAAATTAGGGTCGTGGACCAGCTCAAAATCAGGTGTATCCCAAAAATGGGCATCATGTAAAGGATGAAATGTCCCTTGATATATGTGTGTAAATACTCACTGGCGCTATAATATTTTTCAACTAACGAGATCAACCTCCTTTGCAAATCTTTGTATAACGCAATTGCATGTGAACACGGAATTTTGAATGTGCTCCATCTTCCACAAGAACAATATTTTGCATTGATGTTTACAGCAAACTTCAGACTACGATATCCGAGCTGGGCTTTGGTGTTGACTTGGCCACTTTGGTCAAGATAATTAAAGTGCCTGACAGTGTGTGTTTCAGATGCTTTAGCCGATTCCGAGTACATTTCGTAAGCATGCTCTGTCAACCCCGAGTTTCCCCCCATTCCCAAGCATGTTGGTGTCGTTTATAAAAATAATCGACACAACGATGAAATGTGCATTCCACAATAGCGGTGGGCGGAAGATGGCGAACACCTTTCAACACACCATTTAAGCTCTCTCCCATATTTGTTGTCATAATGCTTTCCCTCATCCCCCCATCATGTGCAAGTGTCCACTTTCACATGGAATTCTGCCCAGATAAATGAAAGCATCTTCATCCTTTTGTCGGATATCCTTCATGATTTTAGCGAACTTGGAAATACTATGTGTCATACCTGCTTGATAACATAGAGCCTTCATAACTTTATTTTTGAAACGATTAATAAAGTTTGAAGACACATGTCGTAGGCAATATCGATGAGCTCCATGAGGAGGGCAAAAGGCGGGTACACGCTCAGATGCATGAAGTATGCCATTGTAACGATCAGAAATAAGGCACACACCTTCATTCCTTCGAAGAAAATGTTTGCTCACCAATTGCAGAAACCACAACCATGACTCATTCGACTCATTATCGACAATTGCAAATGCAAGAGGCAAAATCTGATTATTTCCATCAAGTGTCGTTGCGATCAACAACTTAGCTTTGTAGCGTGCATATAGATGTGTCCCATCAACGCAAATAACTCTCCGGCAATGTTGGAATCCATCTATACATGGCTTGAACGCCCAAAACACATACATGAAAAATTTTGGATTTCCATAGATGCTTTTGTGTTTCCATTCAAAAACTGTGCCCGGATTCCACTTTTGGATAGCTCCTAAGAACTTAGGTAACAATGGAACGGAGTTCTCCCAAGTCCCGTATACAATCTCATTTGCACGTTCTAAGCTGTGCCAAGCCTTGCCATACGAAATATTGCATGCCCATTTATCAGCTACCATTTGAACTATTCGTGCAATCTTAATTGAGGGATCAATTTGAACTTGTCCAAGAAGTTCATTGGCAATCACTTTCATGTCCAAATTATGGTGGTTTGGTGCCACAGTTTCGAACAGACATGAATGTGGCCCTCTATACTTTGATATCTCCCAAAAATGTGTTTTCTTGCTAAAATGAGCTCGAAGTCTAAAATTGCACCCTGCATGTTCGGTTTTGTGTTTGCATACAACATCATAAGTTGTCGGGTTACTGATTATCACCGTAAACTCTCGTTTTTGATGTGTTATGTGGTAGTCTTTCACCGCTCTTTGCAAGCTTTCTTTGTTATCAAATGTCAATCCCAAACCAAGATTACCTATCCGATAATCATAAGTCATATCCCTTGCTTCATTTGGTCGATCTAATGAGTCTCCTTGTAATTCTTTATAAGATGTGAAGTAGAATGGAAGCACATGATGAAGTCGTGGTTAATTCCCTGTTCGAGGAACATCTTCCTCATAAGTCGGTTCGTTGTTCATTTCTTCATTGAAGTCCGCGTCTGAATGCCTATCAAGCGAATTTCGACACGCACTGTCGTTGTCATCCTCAAACTGATCGTTCTGAGGTGGTATCGAACTACTCGACCCTCCGTCATGAGAATAATGAGTGCTATAGTTGGCTTCCTCAAAATGCCCAAACTCATGATGACTGTGTGTAGACAGACCTACATGTACAAAAATTAAAATGAAATTAAGATTTGTCATAATATATGTTGATAGAATGCAATGATAAAGAATACGACAAAATAAGATACTAAAATTATGCAAACGTGTAGACCATTCATTATTACCTTCATCTACATCCGGATTTGAATAATTCCCTAAACAATGAGTCGCCAAATGGAAATTTGGTACACTTTCAACACCTCCAAATGCATTACCCGATGTAGAACATCCTAAAAAGGCAATCATAATAAACAAACTATCAGAAAAGATACAAATAAAATTTCTTATAAAAAATTTACACAATTATAACATTTATTCAAAAATATGATGATACAAAGTAAATATAAAAATAAAAATTACCTGCATACACGTCTAGATTCGGATAACTACCAATATTTAAATCCGGTAATATTGGTTGTGTACAAAATGATAAGGATTGGTTTGGCTGATACGACGTCACTTGTGTTAACAGCGATGTGAATCGACCCTGAGATTGTATTGGCTTTTTTTCAATATACAAATCCATTGTACTAACATCAGTATAAGGATCCAAGAAAAATATTAAATCATCGTCGTTTTTGACCTCCATTGCTCTCTGCCTAAGCAAATTTCTATCTTCAAATGAGTACTTCGAAGATACTTTCAACGAGAATTGATTCGGATTAATTCCTGTACTCGCATATATCTTATTCAACAATTCAACAAATTTGATCGAGCGAGGTATTCTCATGTAAGTTGTTGCTGGAATGGTATAAGTCAGCATATAGTTGGAATCTTCAATTATTTGTCCATCCAAAAATATACAAACATCAACTAAATTTTGCCTCGACATTTCTGCAAAATATAAATTATCAATTTAAACTTTTAAAACACAAAATATATTCAGACACATTTAAAAAGCCTAAAAATATCATTCATAAATACTATATTTGATATTACACCTTCATCATCATACCTAAAAATTATACATTGTACCTAAAACATTATATCAAAGTTCAAATCCTAAAAGCACCTACATTCGAAATTGGGGTCCAAAATTATACAAAAAATTAAATCTAAGTACAAAATAACTATAACATTAAATCAAAATTCATAACCTAAACATTAAATCCGATATTATACCCAAAATGATTACACATAATATTACAATACAATAACAATATATATAAACCATAAACTTAAAGACTAACATTTAAACTAATTTAGGTCATAATTTGATTCAAAATTAAAATTGAAAATTAGGGTTTAAATTCACACAACTTATAAATATTTAAACCATAAACTCTAAATTAAAACAATTAATTAACATACAAAGGTAGTCAATGAAATAATAACATAGACTAAAAAAATTACCTGATAATTTTGAGATAAAATGCTAGATCTGAGGAACAATAGTGGGTGACCTCTTGCAGAGATATAGCAGAGTGGAGAGAATGGGGGAGAAAGAAGAAGAGAAAAGAAAGAAGAAGAGAGAAAGAAGGAGGAAGGAGAGGAAAAAAAGGGGAAATATGGGACTGCAATGGCGTACCCAGTCCAACACGTCTGACTGGATACGCCATTCATATTGGCGTATCCAGGCTGATTTTTTTTAAAAAAAAATTCTCAGCTTGGATACGCCATTATGAATGGCGTATCCATTTGGGTACGCCAATCAAAATGGCGTATTGTGCCATTTTTGAATTTTTTTTTCTTTGTATTATTTATATAATTTTAAATAAATAGTGTATTATTTATTTAAAAAGCCCAAAACTTTTAGTGTCAACAAAAGATTGTCAATAGAGTCTAGAAACTTATAAATATTAGTGATAAGAATACGAAGATGAAAACTCTCCTAATATCGGAACCCTAATCTACCGGAATCTTGGCATCGGCAGCGGTGCCACCGCCTGGGCCTTCTAACGCTATGGCTGTCTCCTCCTCGGCTTGTAGATCATCGGCATCCACACCAGTACATATCAATACTCCCACAATCCATCGATTTTATGACTTTGAATCCATCTCTACCCGTATACCTGGATTTAGTGATCAGTTTAGTATCCCGGAATTCTCAAAGCTTGTTGATGCCATTGGAGGACCTGTAGCTATTGTGCCATTCATCCCTTCGCCGAAATATACATCGATTATGAGCACTCCTTGTGATAATCTCTCACCTCCTCTCTCGTCTCGATTTGCTAACCTGGTTACTTCACCCTTTCTGTATAAGGGGCTCCTTACTAATCCGCTCCCACCAATAGATTCAATACTATCTTCTTCAACATTGGTAGGGTTAGCAAACCCGAGAATACCAATACCTATTATTCACCAAACCTTAGACGTTGAAAATCAAACGAACATGGTGCATAACTCGGAATCTCCATTAAATACTTGTTCCCGGACAACAAAAAATGCATCGGATTTAAATGGTGAGGGATCCTTTTTCATGGTAGGTAACGTACGGCTTGGGCCAAAAGCTGAAACCCATCCTTTTGTTCAATCGAAACGTACCTCCCTAACTTACATGGAACCAGAAATAATTCAAGGGAAGAAATTCATACGTCCAACTTGGGCTTAGGCTAACATTGGTACAAAGAGATGGGTTCATACACTTGTAGGTTATTTTATTGGAAAGAAGCCATATTTTATTGGTGTGCGTAACTTTGTCACGTCGGCATGGAAGGGTTTTGTGGAGGTTAAGGCAAATTGTGCTGGCTTTTTCTTTTTCAGGTTGAACAATGAAGAATCTATGACTGATGTGTTGGAAGGGGAATCTTGGCGATTTGATGGCCAAGCTCTTTTTCTTGAAAAATGGAGGATGGGAATGACATTGGAAAAGAAAATACACAAGGAAATACCGATTTGGATTCAAATTCGTAATTTACCTACTGAATATTGGACTTTAGAAGGACTTTGTATGGTAGCTAGTGCAGTTGCCAGGCCTCTTTATTCGGATGCAACTACTCTTGCAATGGATAGAATTGAATACGCTAGAGTATGTGTTCTTATGAATATTGCTAATGAATTCACAAAAGAGGTTTTTATGTTCCTCCCATCTGAAAATGGAGAATACAATGGCACATGCATAATCGATATTACGTATGAATGGAAGCCTACTAGTTGCTCAGTCTTATGGTCATTTTAACAAAAATTTCCTGACTGTAAAGAACGTTACGACACGAGACCACCGATTAACATTTATGTATCAAAGCCAAATAATGATAAGAATAAAAAACCAATCCAAGGTGAATGGCAAACAGTGTTCCGTATAAAGAATACAGAATTGGAGGCTAGCGAGATGGGAGCGAATGAAAAAGAAAGGGTAATAAGAGGAATGAATCGGCTCAAGGAGATCAAAAAGAAGATGAAGAAGATGATAAGCCGGAGGAGACTATTCATTTGTCTAATAAATATGAAGGCTGGTTAATCACGTTATTCATGATGCACAATGACAATCTCGGGGGGCCTATAGAAGAAATAGCCCTATCCTAGGGTGTATCATGATCCCCATGGCCAACTGGAATGTTCAGGGTCTCAATAAGCTGGACCACCAAAAAGCAGCTTATGATTTGATTAGAGAACATAATTTAAAAGTTTGTGGATTTATTGATGTTAGGTGTTATGCCCTCTATGCCATTGAGGAATTAAATTTAAGAGGACATTTTATTTATATTGTATGAACATTATTATTGATTAATAAAATGCATTGAGTTTGTTCTTATAAATCTAATTGTGGCATTGAATGTATTGAACAAATAGGTCCTTAAGATCAAGGTTTACTCACTACTGCTTATTGATAAGTATGAGTACTGGTGGAGTTAAGTGTTTTATCTTATCAAGATGGTTCGCGAGTTAAAAAAATCTAAATTGGGTGTTTAGATTCAACTCTATGACACTTGTTTTGACAAGAAAATGTACTAAGTCTTATACTGATTGGATAGTGGGAGCTGGTGTCATGAATATGGTTAAAGAAGTTAACATATTCTAACACGACTCGTAATCCTATCACATGAGTTTCTACTCAGTGACAGTCAATGATAAGGATTACCGTTATAATAGTATAAGTGAACTTTAGACCTAAGGAGTCATTTACATTGTGCTCGTAACATTGAATAAGTTATTAGAGTAGTTAGGCCCAATCACCCGTTGGTGGGGTCAACCTTGAAGTACGACTTAATTGGTGTGTTCGACTATGGGAAATGGACTGCCAATAAGGAATTTACTATCTCGAAAGTAAACGAGAAGCAACCTGTACATCATAGGTGTTGTGAAATTAAAGTCTTTGGCCAAAGCATTAATGACTGACTTATATTGGATATGAAGGGCAGTTTAGTAATTTCACATCAGTATGATTATAAGTACAATATCAAGTTGTATGAGTTCGACGTTCTATGACTCTTACTTGATCGGGTTGCGTCAGTGAAGAGTTTATACTCATATGGTAATTATAACATAAAGGTTAGTGATGAAATATTCATCTTGTACTTGATTGGGTTTCGGTATAGCTTCACGGGATGGCTTGGTGATAACTATATCCTTGGAGTCCTCCAAATGCCAATAAAGATGAGCCTAGAGAGTCGTGTTATGTAAAGATGATAAAATAAAGGAGTTTTACTGTCTGAAGGGTATTTTGGTAATTTCACTTAGAGTGAAAATTGTCAAAGGGATATGTATTGATTATAATAAATACATTTAATTATTGTAATTAAATTATTTTTTATTCAATCAATATTAATAGAATGGTATTATTAATTTAGAATTAATAAAGTACTATTAATAAAAAGAGATTAGTATTTAATTAATTGCCGATTGGATTGGACTGGGAATATTAATTAAATACTTAACACTGGGCTGGGAGTTGGAAAAAACCCAGTTCACCTATCCCTAGGGTAGGATCGGCCGCCCCCTCTTCTCTTAAGGCAAGGAGATGTCTTTTATTTAAACACAAGGTATTTAACTAAAATCAGAACTTTAAGCCAGTTTTTTTATCTTAGAGAGTGAAAAATAGTAAAACACAAAATCCTTCTCTCTCCACGTACACCCTAAAGGCGCCCAACCTAGTCTAAAGTAGAGAAGGTCGAGTTTCAAGACTTGAAGGTCATCTTTCGCGTGATTTTTCTAGAGGAAGGAACGATCCGTTGCTTCTCAAAATGGCTAGGCTTTAGATTATTCGAAAAGCTAATTAGATTACCACCTATTCTTGATGTCATTTTTGTGACCATGAAATCATCAAAACATGAATTGAATCCAGGCTATATGAATCAGAGAAAATATTTTATTTGCTGGTTCGATTCACAACGGTGGTATCAAAGCCAAATTTATAGTTTTTAATAAATTCTTCATGCCTACATGTGTTTATGTCATTTGATGAAAATGAATGCATGTTATGACGAATATGATTATGAGTTTTTATGTTTTTTCGTATTGAATGGAAAAAATGTAAAAGTTGGGTGTTATGATTTATTTTTTTGCATGTTTAAATTGTTGGGTATTTGATGATTAAATTGCGCAATTGAAAAAGGCGAGATCAGACCATGGTGGAATCGCTGGAAAATTGCCGTCGGCACGCCGACCGGCGGTGGCATGACAACGCCGTGCCACAAGCATAGCTAGGCTTGGCCGCCTGCACGATGCGGCCTGGCCGCAATGTGCAATGTGCATGTGTGTGTGTGACGGCTGGCGCTACCAGCTAGGGCAGTGCTGTACATCTGGCTTGGCCAAACGTGTAATTTTAATTTTTGTCGGGTCGGGCCCGGACTTTGAAAAATTAATCCTACAAGTTTAAAATTAATTTTTTGAATTGGGACTTGGCCCATTTAGTCCATTATATGTATTTAGAATCTAATGAATGATTTTAAAAATAAAATTGGGCTCAAGTCCGATTAGCATTTTTAAAATTATTTTTTGTGGATTAATTTTAAAATTAAATGCCCCATAAATTTTTTTTCAATTTAAAATTGGATTTTAATTGAGAATTAAATTAGATTTAATTTTTATTACTTTATTTAAAATTAGATTTTGATTAAGATTAAATTAGATTTAATTTTAATTAGTTTGTTTGAAAAATTGGATTTTTTAAAGGCCAAAATTGGATTTATTAGCTACTTAAAATTAATCATCAAATTTATTCCTTGGCATTTAAATTGGATTAAAATGACCAAATAAAGCTTGTTAAGCTTGCTTTATTTCATGGATTAAATTAAATAGGGTTGACTCAAATTAATTTGAAATTTGATTTAGAATTAGAGTATAATTTCTGTTTTAAATTATTTCACCCATGATTGGGCTCTATTTGATAAAGTCCACTTTAATTGGATTAAAATAAATGTTCGGGATTGGCCTATTAACATTGAAATTCAAAATAAATTGGATTTAACTAAATATTAAATAAGATTTAATAATAATCACATATGTGTTTAATTTGAGTGAAGTCAAGGATCTCTTTTGTAATAGATTAGGACCCCTCCCCGATTGACTCGTTGGCTCGAGACAATCTAGTTGAAAGCCCATACGTATGTGTGTTGTTAGAAATTACTAGACGTTTTTCTTACGCATTCCCATAAATAGTGCTTGATAAATTAATGTGCATAGTGAGACCCAAAATATAATAACTATCAAGTTATTAAATCTCCCTGTATCAAATGATACTAAGTAAGTAATGGGTATTTGATATCCTGGCTGTCCATCAAACTTTAGAACGAGATGGCTGCATCTTGTATATGGCACCGTCCCGGTATTAGGGGGTCATATATAAAGATAGTATGCTTGATCTTCTTTAGTGCATTAGATGCTTTCAGTCGAAGCGAATTTCGCCCCATATACTGAAAAAGGTTGCAAAGCGAGATTAAATTGTTAGACTGATAAGAGTTGATGGGAATAAACTTAGATGAACCGCCACCTATATATCGAAAAAGGTTGCAGTTAAGTGATCCATGATCCAATTGTTAAATGGTTTAACTGGCACAAGGCGCCACCTCAATTTCTAGATGGGCCATATATCGAAAAAGGTTGCAACCCATATAGACATTGAGAACCTCAGTCACTCACTATGAAACCAATCCAACGAGGTTTTTGATTATTGTAGTAGGAGTACAATAATTGAGAAAAATAGTGGGAGCCAAGTAATTATACAAGTCCTTTATGATTACTTGTTTTAAACAATATAAAGCATATAATTGATAATCTTGGTATTTTCTGTAGTTTGATAATTACTCTCAATAATGGTTAACCTACTCAAAGCATTGCTTGAAAAAAATATTCTAAATGGACAAAATTTCTGTGAATGGAACAGAGGATTGAGGACAGTCCTCAATGATGAAAATCTTGAATATATGTTGAAACTGAACCGACCACCAAGGCCTGGGGTCACGAGAATGATTAAGTGAAAATAGCATATTCAGATTGGGTATCTGATGCTCGTAGGTAAGGGATTATATGTTGAGCTCCATGTGCAACAAATTGCAGTGCACACATGAAAATATGGATAGTCCTAAATCAATCATGTTGCACTTGGAGGAACTATTTGGAGAATGGGGCAAGTGTCTCAGATACTTTGTATCAAAAGAGTTATTCAACATCAAGAAGAAAGAGCATGAGGATATGAAAGATCATGTTTTGAATATGATCTCCATGTTCAATAGACTTAGGTCTATGGGTTTCTACATGGACTTCCACCTTCAGGTGGATCTCATTCTCCAATCACTCCCTTGATCGTTAACAGATTTTGTCATCAATTTTGATATGGATGACATTGAAGGATCACTTTTAGTACTTATGGGCAAGCTAATGATTGCACAACAGCGAAAAAGGGGTGCATTCAAGATTCCTATTATTTCAAAATATACGGAATTAGTTGAAAAAAATCAGAAAATCAGAGAACCCAGAATCACAAAGGCTCAGAAGTTTAAAGCCAAGGGCTCTAAGAACAAAAGGTACACGTGCCTTCTCTGCAAGGGGCTCGGCCACTGGAAGCGCAACTGCCCTGAGCTAAAAGGTAGGAAAGCAGGTATAGAACTCTTTGTTTTTGAAACCAATCGTTCAATGACTAAATTTTCTACTTCATGGATTCTAGATTCGGGAGCTAATGCTCACATCTGGGTTTTGAACCAGGATCTGTAAATAAGTAAAAAAGCTGGGAGAAAGAGAAGTGATGATCAATGTGGGAAACGGGCGCAGTGTCACCACTACGCACGTTGGAAGCACTTCTATTACATTAATGTCTGAACATTCTATTACTTTAGATAACTGCCTCCTTTTGCCCAATGGGCTTAAGAACATTGTTTCTATTTCTGTATTGGTCAGAAAATGATACTTGTTTACTTTTATGACAATGGTTGTGATATTAATTTTAGAAATAAAAACGTTGGCTCAGCATCTTTAGTTAATGGATTGTACTATATTAATATTCAAAACTATTGTATAGTTAACACTATGACTAAGAAGAGTAGTATGAATGGTACTAACCAAAGACTTATGTGGCATTTTAGACTTGAACATACCGGTGAATTCAAGGTTCACGAGTTGGAGAAACGAGTGCTTATCGGCCCTCTTGGATTTGATCCATATCCAACATGTGAATCCTGTCTAAAAGGTAAAATGACTAGGTCACCCTTCACCGGATATTTTGAAAGATCCAAGGAAGTTTTGGGTTTAGTTCATACATAAGTTTGTGGGCCCTTTAGGGATGAGGCCTACGGGGTTTTTCAATACTTCATTACATTCACTGACGACTATAGTAGATATGGACCTATGTATTTAATGAAGCATAAGTCTGAAGCTATTTAATGGTTCAAGGAGTTCAAGACTATAACTGAAAAATAAACTGGGCACATTATTAAGGTGCTACAATCGGATGGCAAATACATGAGTACTGAGTTTGATAAGTTCTTAAAAGAACATGACATAGTGTTACAACTTACTCCTCCAACAACCCCACAATATAATGGAGTAGTTGAGCACATAAATCGTATTCTATTGGATATGACGAGATCTATGCTTAGCTACACCGATTTACTTGTTTCATTGTGGGGATATGCTTTGCTTACAGCAGTACACATATTGAATAAGTGTCCCTCAAAACCTGTTTCCGAAACACCGTATGAGTTGTGTTGTGGAAGGAAACCTAATCTTAAGTACATAAGAGTGTGGGGTTGCCCCGCATATGTTAAGAAGACTAAGGTAGAGAAACTAGAGAAAAGATCCCTCAAGGGACGATTCATAGGCTTTCCCACTGACTCTATGGGATACCTGTTTTACCTACCAAACGATCATCGGATAATCGTGGCTTTGCAAGCATTCTTTTTTGAAGACGAGTTCATTAGAGAAGGAGGTGCAGGTAGGAAATTGGTTCTACTAGATGTACCAAATGAATCTTCTTCGGAGACACCAATTCAAATACAAAGAACTGTCCCTGAAGCTCAGAAGACACAACCGCCGCTGTGACACTCTAGTAGAGTATCTCGACCGCCTGAGAGATATGGTTACTTTCATGAACATCAATATCAAGAAGACTAAGGTAGAGAAACTAGAGAAAAGATCCCTCAAGGGACGATTCATAGGCTTTCCCACTGACTCTATGGGATACCTGTTTTACCTACAAAAACGATCATCGGATAATCATGGCTTTGCAAGCATTCTTTTTCGAAGACGAGTTCATTAGAGAAGGAGGTGCAGGTAGGAAATTGGTTCTACTAGATGCACCAAATGAATCTTCTTCGGAGACACCAATTCAAACACAAAGAACTATCCCTGAAGCTCAGAAGACACAACCATCGCTGTGACACTCTAGTAGAGTATCTCGACCGCCTGAGAGATATGGTTACTTTCTTGAACATCAATATCTACTTGCTATAGGTAATGGAAGCTATGGAGATGATCCCTCTATCTATGAGCAAGCAGCGACTGATATTGATTCTGAAAAATGGCTAGAAGCCATGAATGTAGAGATGGATTCGATGTATTCAAACCAAGTCTGGACTCTTACTGATCTCCCTGAGGGTGTATGGCCGATAGGGTGGAAATTGATCTATAAGAGAAAGATTGGTCCGGATGGCAAGATAGGCACCTATAAGGCCAGACTTGTCGCTAAAGGTTATAGTCAAAAGGAAGACATTGACTATGAGGAAACCTTTTCACCCGTAGCAATGATTAAGTCCATTTAAATCCTACTCGCCAGCGCAGTGAACCTAGATTATGAAATCTGGCAAATGGATGTAAAAATCGCATTTTTAAATGGATACCTCGAGGAGGACATTTATATGCAGCAGTCCAGAGGTTTTATATCCGATGCAGATTCTCATAAGGTTTGCAAGCTAAATAAGTTCAATTATGAACTTAAGCAGGCATCTCGCAGCTGGAATCAACGGTTTGATCAAGAAGCAAAATCTTATGGATTCATTAAGAATGAAGATGAACCGTATGCCTATAAATTGTCCAGTGGGAGCAAAATGACATTCTTGGTGTTGTATGACATACTACTAATGGGAAATGACATAGGCTCATTGACATCAGTCAAGGCATGACTTTCAAGCATATTTTCCAAAAAAGACTTAGAAGAAGCGACCTATATCCTTGGAATTCGCATCTACCGGGATAGGGCAAATCAGATGTTAGGTCTCTCCCAAGCTCTCTACTAGAGAAACTCCGTAAGACATATGAAATGAGTAACTCTAAGGGAGGACTTCTACCCATGGGACATGTAATACATCTCTCTAAGTCTATGATTCTAAAATTGGATGAGGGCAAACTAAAGATGAGTAAAATCCCATATGCATCAACAGTGGGAAGTCTCATGTATGCAATGTTGTGCATGAGACTTGACATGGCCTATGCTGTGAGTGTAGTTAGTCAGTTTCAAGCTAACCCAGGTGAGTAACATTGGATGGCTGTGAAGACTATACTTAAGTATCTTAGAAGAACGAAGGATATGCTTCTCATATATGAAAATGTAGAGATGAGAGTAGATGGATATTCTAACTCAAATTTTCAGTCTGATGTGGATGATCGAAAAACTACGTCTGGGTTTATATTTACTTTGAATGGTGGAGCAGTGTCTTAGAAAAGTTCTAAGCAAAGCACAAATGCGAACTCCACATGTGAAGGTGAATACATAGCTGCATCTGAGGCAGCTAACGAAGTTGTTTGGATAAAGAAGTTTATGGTTGAACTTCAAGTGGTTCCTAGCATGGAAATGCCATTGCCACTGTGGTATGCCAACAATGGAGCGATAGCACTACCTAACGAACCAAGGTCTTACAACAAATCTAAACACATAGAGAAAAGATCACATAATACGAGAAATCATTGGAAGAGGCGACATCGCCGTGTAGAAAGTAGGCTCAGTGGAAAACATAGCTGACCCACTCACTAAGCCTCTATCATCGGCAGTGCTACAGAAACATCTTGAGAATATGGGACTCAAATACAATAGCAATTGGCATTGAGTGCAAGTGGAACATTATTAGGTGTTATGCCTTCTATGCCATTGAGAAATTAGATTTAAGAGGGCATTTTATTTATATTGTATGAACATTATTATTGATTAATAAAAGGCATTGAGTTTGTTCTTACAAATCTAATTGTGATATTGAATGTATTAAACAAATTGGTCCTTAAGATCAAGGTATACTTACCACTGCTTATTTGATAAGTAGGAGCACTGGTGGAGTTAAGTGCTTGATCTTATAAAGATGGTTCGCGAGTTAAAGAATCTAAATTGGGCAATTAGATTCAACTTGTATGACACTTTCTTTGACAAGAAAAAGTGCTAAGTCTTACACTGATTGGATAGTGGGAGCTGGTATCATGAATATGGTTAACGGAGTTAATATATTCGAACACGACTCATTGTAATCCTATCACATGGGTTTTTACTGAGTGACAGTCAATGACAAAGATTACCGTTATAATAGTATGAGTGAACTTTAGACCTGAGGAGTCATTTACATTGTGCTCGTACCATTGAATAAGTATAAGAGTAGTTAGGCCCAATCACTTGTTGGTGGGGTCGATCTCGAAGTACGATTCAATTGGTGCATTCGACAATGAGAAATTGACTGCCAATAAGGAATTCACTCTCTTGAAAGTAAACGAGAATTAACATGTACGTCATAGGTGTTATGAAATTAAAGTCTTTGGCCAAAGCATTAATGACTGACTTATATTGGATATGAAGGGCCGTTTAGTAATTTCACATCATTATGATTATAAGTACAGTATCAAGTTGTATGAGTTTGACGTTCCATGACTCTTACTTGATCGGGTTGCGTCAGTAAATTGTTTATACTCCTATTGTAATTATAACACAAAGTTTAGTGATAAAATATTCATCTTGTACTTGATTGGGTTTCGGTATAGCTTCATGGGATGGCTTGGCGATAACTATATCCTTGGAATCCTCCCAATGCCAATCAAGATGAGCCTAGAGAGTCGCGCTATGTAAAGATGATAAAATAAAGGAGTTTTACTGTCTGAAGGGTATTTTGGTAATTTCACTTAGAGTGAAAATTGTCAAAGGGATATGTATTGATTATAATAAATATATTTAATTATTGTAATAAAATTATTTTTTATTCGATCAACATTAATAATATGGTATTATTAATTTAAAATTAATAAAGTACTATTAATAAAAAGAGATAAGTATTTAATTAATTGCCAATTGGATTGGACTGGGAATATTAAATAAATACTTAACACTGGGTTCAAATTTAGAAAAAGCCCAATACACCTATCCCTAGGGTAGGATTGGCCTCCCCCCTCTTCTCTTAAGGCAAGGAGATGTCTTTTATTTAAACACAAGGTGTTTAACTAAAATCAGAACTTTAAGCCAGTTTTCCATCTTAGAGAGTGAAAAATTATAAAACACAAAATCCTTCTCCCTCCACATAAATCCTAAAGGCGCCCAACCCAGTCTAAGGTAGAGGAGGTTGAGCTTCAAGAGTTGAAGGTCATTTTTCGCATGATTATCTAGAGGAAGGAACGATTCGTTGCTTTTCAAAAAGGCTAGGATTTCATCGAAAAGGTAATTAGATTACCGCCTATTCTTGAGATCGTTTTTGTGACCACGAAATTATCAAAAACATGAATTGAATCCGGGCTATGTGAATCGGAGAAAAAATTTTATCCGCTAGTTCGATTCACAACAATTGAAACTAGAGTTGCAGCTAATAATCCCTCCGTCCCAAAAAGGATGTCCACTATTATACCTTTTTCTATCCCAAAAAAATTGTTCCTTACTATAAAAAGAAAGTATTTATTGGTTAAGTGTCCGTTATGTCCTTGAATTTATATTTAATGCTTTAATTTTAATTCCTTTTATATATATAAACTCATTAATTTTATTTTGTTAATAGAACAAAAAAAGTCTTAAATTGCCGTATCGTACTATGGCAAGTATTTTTGTTTCTTAAAACCATTTCTAATCATAAATGATGTTAGTGTGCATTTTATGCATATTTTTCATATAATTCCTTTATTCCTTTATTGGTATTTGAGTTTAAATTATAGATATATATTATGATTTTTATTTTGATTGGTGAAATTTATTAAAAGAAGAAAAATGAAGAAAAAGATGGAAAAAGAAGAAGAAAAAGAAGAAGACATGTGAAGTTGAAGGAGTCTTCCTATTTTTTAGGAGCTTTCCTATGTTTTTTTAGGAGTCTTATTAGTATTTTATTCTATTAAGGAATTAATTTTCTTCTTCCATTAGAATGAGAGTTTTATTTATTTAGGAGTCTTTTGGCTAGGCATATATAAATAATATTGCTAGAATTTTATTCTCTCTCCTACACTTTTTGATATTACACGTTATTTACATGGAGGAGAGAAGAATTCCTGCGTTTTTTCTTTCATTTAAGTTGTATTGCTAAAAACTTTATTTCTAGCCAAAGATTATTGAAGTTTTGATTCTACAAAAGTTGTGAGATCTAATTTATGTTCATTCCTTCTTTGTTCTTGAGTATTTGCATATTTTCTGTGTTTGTTGATATTATTATTTTGATTAATTGAAGAATAAGGGCCCGTTATTTGATTGTCGGAATAGTATATAGCCATTTAGAATCCCAAATCTGCAATTGTTTGGTCAATTCTAATATTTGTGGCAGTTAATAACGTTGATTATGGACAAGTTTTCGATTGTTGTTATGGGAATATGTGATCTAATCTAAATGAACCGAGCTTGCGAGTTTGTTGGTAAGAATTGGTGTTTTTTTATTTCTTAATGCTATTGTTAAATTAAATCCTAAGAGCTTATTTAGGGTTGTTTAATTAATAAGAGAAGTAATCAAAGAACTTGTTTTGATTATAGATAAATGAAGGAGAAACTAGGTTGTTAGAGCTTGTTAATAACTATAGCCAATTTATTCATGAACATTGAAGTATCTTTGCATCAAGGATCAACTCTTGGAATCAAAACGGAGATAACTCCTTAGGCTAGAATCTCACCATAAATTGATTTCTTCTATTTGATTTCTTTTGCATCTCTTGATTTTAATTAATTTTGTTATTTATTTTAATTTTAGTTTAATCGATTATTAAAAACCCTCTCTTTTATTTTATTCATTTATTGAGAATTAAGTCTGAACCAATCCCTATGGATTCGACCCTGCTCATTGCTATCTACAAATTTAAGAGTAGGAATTATTTTTGTGTGGATTCGACACCCATCAAATTTTGGCGCCGTTGCCGGGGATTGGTGCTATTAGATTTATTTCTCATTATATAGTTAATTTTTGTTGCTTGTTCTATTTTATGCCTCCATCTCTTCGTGCAGGTGAGTTTCAATACGATCCTGAAATTGAAAAAGCAGCTTGCCGACTACGAAAAGAAGCCAAGCAACATGCTCAAGGAGTCCCATCTACTTCATCTCTCGGATTGAACTTAACTTTGGAATTAAGTGACACATCCAGTGATTCAGAAGAGGAACTTGAAGTCATGACCAATGCCAACGAGAGAACTTTAAGGGAGTTAACCATGCCAAATATAAACCAACAACCTCTTTGCATTCAGTATCCCACCCTTGATGTAGATTTTTAATTCAAATTTGGTCTTATTCCCTTACTTCCTACTTTTCGTGGTCTTGCAGGAGAAGATCCTCATAAACACTTGAAAGAATTCAATGTGGTTTGTTCAACGATGAAACCAAGGAATGTCACTGAAGACCAAATCAAACTGAGGGCTTTTCCATTTTCGCTAGCTGACAGAGCTAAGGACTAGCTGTACTATCTACCCTCTGGTTCAATCCAGACATTGACCAAAATGAAGAAACAATTCTTCAAAAAATTCTTTCCCGCCTCACGAGTTGCCAACATAAGAAAGGAGATATGCGGAGTTAGGCAAATCAGTGGAGAATCGTTGCACGAGTATTGGGAGCGGTTTAAACAACTAGCAGCCAGCTGTCCACAACACCAAATTCCTGAACAACTTCTAATCCAGTATTTCTATGAAGGTTTGTCAATAATGGAGAGAAACACGATAGATGCTACGAGTGGAGGCGCACTGGTACACAAAACTCCCACAAAAGCAAGGAATTTGATCTCCAACATGGCTGCCAACACCCAACAGTTTGGCACTCAACATCATACTGCACTGAAGGGGATAAATGAGGTAAATTTCGCATCAGTGAATCAACGTCTGGATGACTTGACTTCCCTAGTGCAAAAATTGGTAGTAGGTAATACACAGCAAGTGAAGGCATGTGGTATATGCTTCAATCCTAGTCATACTACCGAGGTGTGTCCTACTTAAAGAGAATCCACACGAACAAGCCAATGCTATTGGATTTCCGAGGGCTCCACAGAGAAAGTATGATCCCTTCTCCAATACCTACAATGCTGGGTGGAGGGATCATCCTAATTTGAGTTATGATTCATGGTCTACTGGATTCCAACAATCATATCAATCCAGACAACAAGCACAAACACCTCAGCCATCCTCCAACCCACAAGGTATGTCTCTTGAAGAAATTGTTAAACAATTAGCAACTAAGACACAACAATTTCAACAAGAGACGAGGACTAGTATACAACATCTGGAGAGTCAGTTAGCCACAACTGTGAATGAGTTGGTTTCCCAAAGCTCGAGTAAACTACCCTCTCAGCCCGTAGTGAATCCAAAGCAGAATGTTAGTGCAGTCACTTTGAGAAGTGAAAAAGGGTTACATGTGCTCAAGAATATTGTAATACCTCCACCGTTTCCTAGTAGGTTTGCTAACTCTAAACGTAAGGTAGAAGAAGAGTTGGAGAAGAAATCCGTGGAACCTCAACTCATCAAACTGACTAAGACACGTACCGAGCAGGTCAAGCTAATTGAGGTATCTTCCCCGTATCCTGGTGAGCTTGTGAAATCTGTGATGGAAGAGCAAGAAAAGGAAATTCTAGACTCCCCAAAAAATTGAGGTAAATGTATCTGCTGTCATTCAAAATAAATTATCTCCAAAATGCGAGGACCCATGTATGTTTACTATTCCTTGTAAGATAGGTGATGTGGGAATTGAGAAGGCTATGTTAGATCTAGGAGCTTCTATTAATATCATGTCTTGTTCTCTCTATGAATCTTTGAATGTGGGAAAATTGAAAGGAACGGATGTGATTATCCAATTAATTGATAGGTCTAATGCATATCCTGATGGTGTTTTTGAAAACACATTAGTTCAAGTTAATGATTTGGTTCTTCCTGCTGATTTATATATTATTGATATGGGTGAAGATTACTCTTGTGATTTTGCTCCCATTTTACTTGGAAGACCATTTCTTAAAACATCTAGAACTAACATTGATATTCATGATGGGACAATTACTATGGAATCAAATGGTGAAATCATAGAATTTAATATTCATGATTCCATGAAGTATCCTAATGATGATCATTCTATGTTTATCAAAGATGTTACTGAATTTGTTGATGCAGCAAAATATTGAACTCAATGAGGATGATCTACTAAAGATAGCTTGGCACAATGATGGCTTTCAACCTCCTACTTATGCAACTTGAGCCATAACCTCGTCTAGCCAAAGACGTTAAAGAAAGGCGCTACTTGGGAGGCAACCCAAGATTTTATCTTTTCTCGTTCCTCTATTTTATGTTTTTGTTTATTTTTCGTATTTTTCTCTGAGATGAAACATATCTTGCGGTAATATTGGGGCACGTTTTAAACTTAGTCGTTAAAAAAAATGGTCTTAATGACAAATTACAACTTCAAATTAGGCGTGCCCACGCTTTATTTAAAGTTGCATTCTGTCTAGTTGTGCACAATTTTGACCATTTGTGACTTCAAATTAGGCATGCCCACGCTTAAATATAAGTCACACTCTAAATTAAACACATTTCACCCCTTAGAAAATTTTGGGAAAAAAAAAATTAAAAAATCCAAATTTTCTTTTGTAGCAAATTCTTTTCCTTCTTCTTCCTCTCACCTAATTCTTTCCCTCCCCATACTTTTGCAGCAAACATTCCAACCTCACCCCAAAACACCATTGAAGCTTCAACATCATCTCATCCACCATGTGAAGCCACCATCGCCACGGCCGCCGTAACCAGATCTGGCCGCCGACATATGCCACCACTGTCGGCATCCAAACGTGACGCCGCTGCTCAAAACAGAAATGCGGCGCCGCTGGTACACCGCCGAAACCACCGACAAAATCAACAGCCACCTCCTTCTCAAACGCCACTGTCATCGCAGCTACACACCAAAAGTGCTGAGCTCCAATCACGGCCGCCGCCTCCACACATGGTACAGCCACGATTCGACCACTGGAAGAGACGCCACCAACTGCTACTGCTTTCTCAAACCATGGCTATAACCGCGCCGTCGTGACTTAACCAGATCCGATGCCGCTCCTACACCGCCGGTCGCGATTTCACAAGGTCCGACGCCGCGCCGTCACGAACTTAAAAACCGCTGCGCGCTACACAACCGCCGCCCCATCGGATCTAGACGAAGCTCCGCCGACGCCGGTCATCTTCTCAACCTCAACTTCACCAGATCTGATTCCCGAACTGCGCAGCCGACGACGTTCACCACCGCCTCGAACCCCTCCAGAAACACCGCTCCCACTGCCGCCGATTTCGGTCACAACCATTGCTATGTCGCCGGCAGCTGCAACTTTCGTGTCTTTTTCAATGATTTCTTCTGGGTCCAGTTCTTCGAGCTCAATTAAAAATCAATCACACCAGATTGAACTGACGGGTTCACACATCTACATTCAGGGAAGTCCCGTTCCTTTACCTCCAATTTTTTTCTCTTGTGCTTTTTCTTTTTATACATTAAGGACAATGCATGAAAGAAGTGTGGGGGAGGGGATAAAATCTTTTGTTGAGATGTGTGTATAATTCTCTTAGTGTGCAATGAGTTAAGTTAGTGTAATTTTTTTTCGAAATATCAATTCTTTTGATTTGAGAAATTTGTTGAAATTCATGAGAGAAGTCAAGCATGCTTATACCGTTACAATTGTTGAAGTACATGCTTCTTTGAGATATTTATGGAAGTTTGTATTCTAGCATAATTGTGTATGTGATATTTGACTCGCAGAAATTTGTTGATATTTTCTTAGGTATAAATTTTGGTG
Organism: Buddleja alternifolia; assembly: GCA_019426215.1. Taxonomy (NCBI): domain Eukaryota; kingdom Viridiplantae; phylum Streptophyta; class Magnoliopsida; order Lamiales; family Scrophulariaceae; genus Buddleja; species Buddleja alternifolia. Next base: position 32,349,658 of record CM033398.1, read on the forward strand.
AAATTAAATTGATGATGAATTGAAGATATGGGTATTAAGACCCTATGAAATAGTTAGTGCTTAAAATATGTATGATATAACCTCTTGTAGCGCCTGGGGTTGACTACACTGAAGGGATTAAGCTTGAGGAGTTTTCAAGCTTGGCAACCTAAGGCCAACTGGTCTGGGATCTATCGGCTCAAACATGCTACTGTGTTGGTATCCTAATAGGGCTATAAAGAGGGTATCAAATATTAAATGATAAATGATAAACTTGTTGAGTAACCGGGTGCATTCATGACCAATGTTTATATTCGCGTCAAAAGACAAGTAATTGCTTAAGTAAATGAAAGTGTGATATTTATAATTGGTTATAAAATGCTTGAGGAGAGATAGAAATGGATAATGCAAGTTGAATATTGTATGCGTGGTATTGTAGTTATGGATTTTTGTGAATTTTTGAAGAATAGGTATGGATATGAAAGAGATAGTTGAGGCATGAGTGATATCTTTAAAGAATTTTTGTTAAAATTTTTGATGACAAGGGTTGATGTTTGGAAAAACAAGTTTCTTTGACTTATTTGTTGTACACTGAGAGATTGATTTTGTGGGTATATCGTCTGCAAACCCTCACGAGACTTAACTCGTCCACTAGGGTAACCTATGGGTTTAAAGGCTTGTTGATTACGCTAAATGCAATCGTGATACCTACGAAAGTGGCTAGTTTTAGTTGTTTTTATTTTTCTTTATTTTTGAGTCTTTTGTCTTTGCTAAAGTGTGGGGGAATTTGTTAGTGTGCATTTTATACATATTTTTCATATAATTCCTTTATTCCTTTATTGGTATTTGAGTTTAAATTATAGATATTTATTATGATTTTTATTTTGATAGGTGAAATTTATTAAAAGAAGAAAAATGAAGAAAAAGACGGAAAAGGAAGAAGAAAAAGAAGAAGACATGTGAAGTTGTAGGAGTCTTCTTATTTTTTTAGGAGCTTTCCTATATTTTTTAGGAGTCTTATTAGTATTTTATTCTATTAAGGAATTAATTTCCTTCTTCCATTAGAATTAGAGTTTTATTTAGTTAGGAGTCTTTTGGCTAAGCATATATAAATAGATATTGCTGGAATTTTATTATCTCTCCTACATTTTTTGATATTACACGTATTTACATGGAGGAGAGAAGAATTTCTGCGTTTTTTCTTTCTTTCAAGATGTATTGCTAAAAACTTTATTTCTAGCCAAGGATTATTGAAGTTTTGATTCTACAAAAGTTGTGAGATCTAATTTATGTTCATTCCTTCTTTGTTCTTGAGTATTTGCATATTTTCTGTGTTTGTTGATATTATTATTTTGATTAATTGAATAACAAGGGCCCGTTATTTGATTGTTAGAATAGTATATAGCTATTTAGAATCCCAAATTCGTAATTGTTTGGTCAATTCTAATATTTGTGGCAGTTAATAATGTTGATTACGGACAAGTTTTCGATTGTTGTTATGAGAATATGTGATCTAATCTAAATGAACCGAACTTGCGAGTTTGTTGGTTAGAATTGGTGTTTTTTTATTTCTTAATGCTATTGTTAAATTAAATTCTAAGAGCTTATTTAGGGATGTTTAATCAATAAGAGAAGTAATCAAAGAGCTTGTTTTAATTATTGATAAATTAAGGAGAAACTAGGTTGTTAGAGCTTGTTAATAACTATAGCCAATTTATTCATGAACATTGAAGTATCTTTGCATCAAGGATCAACTCTTGGAATCAAAACGGAGATAACTCCTTAGGCTAGAATCTCACCATAAATTGATTTCTTCTATTTGATTTATTTTGCATCTCTTGATTTTAATTAATTTTGTTATTTATTTTATTTTAGTTTAATCGATTATTAAAAAACCCCTCTTTTTTTTTATTCATTTATTGAGGATTAAGTCTGAATCAATTCCTGTGGATTCGGCCCTGCTCATTGCAATCTACAAATTTAGGAGTAGGATTTATTTTTGTGTGGATTCGACATCCATCAGGCATCAGATGAATTTGGTAATCTTTTTTTTTTTAAGTTAATTATATATACTCTTCCAATTTCCTCTATATTTCCATGTATGTTGTGCTTTATTTTAGGAGTAGTTAATAGGTATAGAATGCCATTTAGGAAGGCTTGATTGTAATATATAAACAATAAATATTTTATTTATTTACATAGGGGGTAACTTGGGAAGAGATGGTTAAATAAATGACTTTTCTTAATTCTTATAAAAACTCAAAGTGGACATACTTTTTGGGATGGAGGGAGTAGCTTTAATTTTATTTCTTCGTAGGTACGTAATGCATGGATTTGGTTTGTTGAATGTAATAATAGACCGGAGACGCGAATTTGGATAGGATGGGATCCAATACACTCTTAAGTAAGCATAGAAGCTTATGCAAAACAGGTTGTGCACTGTAAGATTTTGTCGTTGGTGCATAATTCATTGTTCTTTGTATCATTTGTTTAAGGCTTGAACACTCGAGGTGAGAGAAGGGAGCTTTGGCACAATTTAATGGAATATGAGGAACATATCGGCGACAGTGCCTGAATGGTTCTCAGGGATTTTAATGTCACGGTAGATGAGAGTGAAGTTTTAGAAGGTCATGAAGATGACTTACCGTGTATTGATTTTCTCACTTTCTTAACATCATTGGATCTCTCATCCATTCCGATGAATGGTGGGGGTTATACTTGGTGGAATAAGAGGCGAGGACCAACAGCACTAAGGAAAAGGCTCGATCGAATTGTTGCTAATCCGTCATGGTTCTTGAGATACCTGGATGTTATATATCTTAGTGCTAATCCCAAAACCTCAGATCATAGTCCACTTGTTATTTCATTTCAAGCTGGAACTAGGAAAGTGGGTAGCTAGTTTCGGTTCGATAATTTTTTGGTGGAAGATGCTAATTTCCTACTTACGGTCGATAGAATTTGGAACAATAAAGTATACGGAGTACCTCTTTACTCCATTATCCAAAAATTAAAAGCTTTGAAACCATGCTTTAAAAATATTCTCAGACAAAAAGGTGATTTGTCTATCAATGTTGAAAAAGCTCAGAATTTCTTAGAAGTGATTCAATCTTTTTTGATGCATTATCCGGATAATGATCACATACAAGACCTTGAGAAATTTTGTATATATCTTTTCGCAAAGGCGGTTAGAATGGAGCATAATTATCTAGCTCAAAGACCGAAAATTGAGTGGTTGAAATATGGGGATCAATGTACGGGGCACTTTTTTAAGAAATTGCTACTAGACGTACTATGTCAAAAATCTACAGGCTTAAGGATATTAATGGTGAGGACATCGTGGAACCTGAGCAGATACGAGATTGACGAACATATAATGCGGAATTCATAATATTACGGTTCACAAATCACTTACTTGAACCCGGAAATTTGAGGACTTTCTTCGGTTGAATCACAGACTTCATTTACATCTTTGAATGCTCCAATTCGTCCAAATCCAATCACAAAATGGAAGAGACTTGTATCCACAACCCAAATGCTCCAAAAGATGAGGAAAATGACTCATTAGATGATGATGCCATCACACTATTTTCTCCCTTTTGTTTTGGACGAAAATTTATGTCCTTTTTCCCTCATTTTTGTGTGTTAGAATCATGTGTAAATTGCTGGAGATGTTAGGAGTTATATCTCCTTGGTTGTGGTTAACTTCCCATTCAAATTCAAATAGAGTAAAACCACTCCCACCATTTCATGTTCAAAATCCGGGTCGGGTCAGCCCTCATGGGCGACCCAAACCCGATTTCCAACATCTCCCACTCGCACATGAGGGCTAGACACAAGTATATATCATCATAGTCGTATACTCACAATCTTCATACAAGCAAATGGGTCGTGTGACCAACGAGCACGTACACATAGAGCTTTAAGGTCATACACCGGTTAAGGATATATAACAGCTCACTTTCTCAAAGTATCAGGACGTAATATCTCGTTATACCCCAGACTCCATGTACTACACCAATCAGAGTATCTCTGACCCCTCATATGATATAAGAGCATACTCATTCACAATAACTTTATGTATTCACAATTATGTCCCAAACTTCAAAGTTTGACATAATTGTCCGCGCGGTAAATACAAATGTGGTGCTAGTCATAGATAGTCTTCCTTTCCCACTTGAATCTCTCAACTTTAAAGTGACTGCTTTCCTAGACATGTCCCGCATTGCCGAATCATCCATAGCTATTGGAAACATGCTAAAGTAGCAACACCAAATTAAAGTTTCGACAATCAGTTGAAAGTCATAAGGGTACTTAATCAGGTTATTTAAACCTCTGGGTCTCACACAATGAGGAAGCAGGGATCCATTCACTTATTACCCAACAGTCACATAGGCACACATGGTATGAAACATGTGCTATGGTGCATTTCTTCCTCCTAGGAAGCGTATGTCATTCATTAATAATACTACACCATACAGATCTTGGTCCAGGTACACCCCGACACTTGACCTGAGTTTTTCTTTCTTCTTGTTTGTTTTCTACCAATCATCAAACTCAAGAAAACCTCACATCTGGCCATAAGATAAGTCAATGGATGGTGGGAATCCATTTCGATTACTTAAATTCATAATAGTAATCTCATCTTGATTACCTATCAAGGCGACATCATCTCCACATATGATTTCGTGTATCACAAAATCAAAAAAAAAAAAAGTCTCATCTCTGCACATTACTCAATGTCAGAGGCGATTGCTCGTATGAGAGAGCCAATCTCAACTTATCAGACATACCTTTAGACATTGAATGCAAATCATCACAAACATGCTTAGAAAGCATATCATTCAAATGTCAAACATTTATGGGCATATTTCTCTATGAACATTCCCAAGTTCAAAAGAAATCACATTCTACACAATCCTAGAGATCCGATTTGACCAACAAATACATCTCTAGATTAAGGCTAAGCAATAATTTTAGCCACTTCTAAATGCGTAGATACTTATTGTAAAACCACTCATTGGTTTACTATAATATCTCACACAAAATTACATTTTATGTCTATGTTTGATTTTACAGCAACAGGTCAATAGAAAGAGCTATTATGTAAGCTTTGGCTATCTGATTTTCACGATATACATACATAATCATAGCTCCCACATAATTGCTTACAACTCCCACATGCTATAACACAAGTTCAATCAAACATTTTCTACACTGCAGATATATGTGCCACAAATTATATTTCATATGTGCACAATGTTACACAAGTTTGCTTCTTGCTACTTCTAGAGTAAGCATTTCAATAGAAGCAAATTTTGAGGTAGACTCAAACTTATCCAAATCTCCTCCTTAAATCCATATATGTGTATTCTTTCGACAACTTTCCTCCAAACCAAAGAAATTTTCTACAGTGTTTGTCAACTATTGTCCTATACCTCATATTAGAATTGGACAATTCCTTATGACCCATGGCAGAACAAATATTGGAGCAAGTACAAGTCACATTGTACTTCAAGATCCAAATATCAACTATTGGAATATGGTGGTCTAGACATTTCTATATGGAATCTCTGGATACATTTCAATGTTACAGCTTTATGCTGTAGGAGTGGTGATGAGCCCATAACTATCCATTATAAAATCGTAGGACAAAAAACTTTTTCATCGATCTTGACACTGAGCAAGAATCACATTGTACGATTTACATAGATTTTGACATCAAGTTGAGTAATATGCTCATCATGTCCTCTACTTCAGAAGTTAAAGGAAAACCATTCTCAATGGTTGTACGTACTCCTTATCATCCCGGCTATTAAGGCATTACCAATAAAGAGATAGAATTCCAAATATCTTAATGGACTTACATACAAGAAAAATAATGGTCTATATCTGTGAAAATGAAAACACACGTATAAGATCACATTTTTGTAAACTCTCATACACCATTATTTTGAAGACTGGTTCTTGCCACAAAGGTTGTAAGTTTACAAACTTTACCTTTTGACCTTTGTCTATGGAATCCTCAAGCCATTCCTATGTAGATCTTTACAATTACATAACTGTTAAGAAATGCAGTCTCGTGTTCATTTAGATATAATTCTAAATCTCAAAATGTCCATAATAACCAAGAAAGCATAATAAAATCATATACCACCAATTAGAAAAAAAAAAATTGTCTCAAGATATATATACCCTTGTATATATACATATAACTCATTTTTCACTAGGTGATCTTTATACCTCAAAATCTAATACCAATGTTTTTAGTAGATTTTGAGAGCTTAGACAAAAGTTCTCAATATCCCCACGTCTAATGTTTAACCAGAATCCAAACTTGGTTTGATTGTATACAACAAAGCATATGTAATATGCTAATCACACTATAGCTAATAGAGACTGTGCAACTCAAATCTTTAAACCATGTGAAAGTCAAAATGCCACATTTTGGTTGCGGCTTCACCACGAGGGCAATTGCTGCCACAAAGACAACTATCCCCTCCTCAGCAATTGGCACGAGAATTATTGGTGCCACACATGTTTACTGATTTCGTGATTTCTATAAATACTCTTTCAGTGCATTAATTCAATCTTATTCAATAAGACAAGATGGAGTTTCACTATATTAGACTCTATCTAATCTTTTGGAGAATATTTTGTGCTTGCACATAATAATGATTCAACTCTTAACTTGATCACCTAGCAAAGTTGCTCCCACTTAAACTCAGGAACACAATTTTCTTAAGTGATCTATAAGGCACATAGCCATTATTTGAATCATTAAACCTAAGCAAAAGTCACAATAATGATTCGACTCTTAACTTGATCACCTTGGAAAATTTGCTCCCACTTAAACTTGAGAACACAATTTTCTTAAGTGATCTATATGGCACATATTATGATTCGACTCTCAATTTGATCACTTTGATGAATTTGCTCCCACTCAAAATCGGGAACACAATTCTCTAAGTGATACATAGGCACATAGCCACTATCCGAATCATTAATCCTAAGCAAATGTTTAGCAATTTCAAGATTTTCATCCCAAAAATTATTCTCCGGACATTCTGTGATTTACAAATTTTTCATATCATCATGTTCACCTAGAACATATACCCTTAGATCATTCGTACATCTTCGAGACACAAATGCATATCTCTTTGATTTGATTTATCGAACTTGTTTGAAAATTTTACCAATTTGATTCTCTCCACAATATACAAGAAACATTCTGATGTTTCACATCATGAGAAATCAAACAGACAAGATTAGGGTATGTGAAAAATTAATGGAATATGAAGTTCATTTCTCAACCTTCATATTAACTAAATCACAAAAGTCTAATAGAATTAACTGCAATGAAAGATCAATTGACTCATCTCTGAATGATCACATGTGAATTACCACAAGTTGGCAATAAACTACGAAATATGTATTTAGAGAGTTTCTCTTATTAGCTTGGTGTCTCGATTCATTGTGACTTAACTAAGCATGCATAAGTGCATGCAAAGGTGTTCATGTTACTCAACGAACACATTATTGATTATGCCCGAATAATCAATGTACCTTGGTCACAATTCACCGTCAAACCGTTAAAATATATATAGCTAATACCACTTTATGTACCTATTCTTTAGATACTAACCAAGTCAAAAAACTTAAATCTAAGTAAATGAAAAATACAGTCTTAGAAGAACAACTCAAAAGATCAAGTCTAATGATCTTATCGAATTTCAAACGCTTCTTGATTTCACGTAATCATAAACCTAAATCCACAAAGGACAAGATTTAATAACTTAGTGCTTAATGTCTAAACAAGCACATATAAGCGTCTTAAAGTGCTATGTTTTCAACTCAGTGCATACACGAGTAAAATGACCCATCGAATATCAATTGTAGTACTTTTAACCTTATACCACTTTTATTCATTTCAGTGGTTAAGTTTGTTCTTCTTAGGTCCATCTCATGTCTCTTTCTTGATTTTCTCTTTGTTCTAATCTCATTTACAATAAGAGTCTCATACTCTCTTTAAAACAGATCAGCAACAAAGTCTAAGTCATTATCAAAGAAGCAATATTCTCTCATTAGGAGAGCATAAAATGACTAACATCGTTTATGAAAGTCTTTTTACAGTCAAATAAATTGAACTCGACTTTTAGACTCTTCTATTATTCGAAAGAGACCGGACAATTTGAACTTACTCCTCATAAGAGAAGACATTGTTTGTTGACTTAAATTCTAATTGTATTTGACATCACCCTTAAATGCAACTCATTTTTCTCGTTATTCAGGGTATACTTGTAATCATCAAATACTAAAGTGAACAATCTCAATGTGGTTCAATTTGTGGATGTATTGCTCATTTAGTATACCACAGATCAATAGTATGATTTCTCATTCACAAATGAGATTTTAGACCATACGATTTATCAAAATATAAAAAAATAATGGAACACTCCTTTCCACTTATGGTCAATTTATTGATCTTTTATTATATATTGAGTAGGGAGGCCCACAATAAGTCTTTCATGCCTTGGTTACTTCCGCCTAGAACGTTTAATTTCATCTTATATATTCCAATACGTAGTGGAGTCATAACTACTACTTATAAGTACTCATCTAGTACTTATCTATAAACCTCAATATTCATATGAGATTTTGGTTGCCATGGTCATACTAGAGATATCATTCACATGCCCATTAATACAAAAATTAATTTCGTACTTAGTAAAATTAACATTATGATAGATTACCATAATGTACAGTTTCGAAAGGTCACATAATGCCCAATCATCACCCGTGCCAAAATGTTCACTATCACGACTTAATTTTCTAGTACAAAATCTCACAAAGTTCTAGGTGAGAATATCTCGACTCAACCTTAGAACTCCCACATAATCATGATCAACACATATTATGCTACATAAGAATATATCTTATAATTTTGCATAAGGAGATATCTAAAAGAAATATCATACGAAATGCATACAATTATAATGCAATAATCATGCATTCATAATATCATATATTTCATAAGACAGACATTTATTGCATAACATGTTATTACAAGATATCAAACATGTTCATACATGCAATCAACCATTTTCGTAACTCTTTATAACGCAATCGTCGACATCACGCTTTGTCTTCTTGGCGATTCTTAGTGCTCCCCACAACCGCCACACAATTAAATGAGAAGATGTATTGAATTTGGTCATAACCAATCCTTTCATCCAATTCTTACATCGAAAGTATTATCACTATATTCACAATACTCGTGTCACAACTCAATTTCTCAAAATTTCTTGAAAAAGTTTTAATTTTCTCGAAAAAATTAAATTTTCACGCACATCTTTAATTTGAGTATAATACGTATAAAGTGTTCAAACACTCTCACATATGTAAGTTTTCTAAATATTCGTTTGACAAAAGTCTCGGTGGGATCTCCATTCAACAACTTGAAGTCACTCAAAAAAAACTTCAAGTCATTTTTTAATTCCGAACAATTTTCATGAAAAAACAAATTTTTCACATGCATTATAAATTGAGTATGATACATATAAGTGATCAAATACTTCAAATAAGTAACCAACACCTCCAAATACTTTTCCAAATTTATAGAAAAATTTCAGAATTTTTCTCTTTCCAAAAATATTTTTCAGCAATTTTCACCAAATATTATAGTTCAAAAAACGGGAAAAATATTTTTACATGCTGAATTTTTTTTTTTAATTTACCAAAAAATAGGAAATTAAATTTGGAGCGTAACGGTATTTTTTTCGGTCAAAAACGACCTCCGGATCAGTTCGCACGCACCCCACACGCGCTGAACCATTGTAAGAGGCTGTTTGGCTTTGTTTATTACAGCAGTAGCCCACTCTCGGGACGAGGCACGTGTCTCACACGCGCAGCTTTTCAAAGTTTTCACGCGATTCGTTTGGGGCTACATACAAGTATTATGGTATTATGAATCCAACGGTTTTCCGTTTGGAGCACTCTAAGATTGTGTGTGTACATCACACTAGACCTGTTAGTGGGTAGATATTACCCAGACCCAGGCCTAGACCCTTAAAATGCCCATAGAATGCCTCCTCTACCCGACCCAGACCCGACCCGATCGCAGACCCAATGGGTCCAAGTTTTGGGTCTATTTTTCAGACCCGATTGTTTCTGGTCGGGTCCGGGTAAGACCCGATTTTTTTTTGATTTTTTTTTTTGTGTTTTGTTTTGTGGATATAAAATCTTGCAAAAATTCTTATAAAAAAAAAATATATATATATATATATCAGATCAGGTACGGGTAAGACACGATCTGAAGAATTATCAGATCCATGGATATATCCATCCATACAAGGATAGGATCTTTCTTTTCTTCATCAATCATCATCACCATCATCATCATCAACAACTTCATCCCGTGGATATCTTTTCTGTATCTTCCAAACAAACACCACTAATAATTGAAATGAATGGTTTTCTGGAAGCGAACCCACGACCTTCTGCTATGTACTTAAGGCTGTGATGATGAATTTCTATGAGTTTGGTTGGGCATGGAGAATGGTTTGACCCGTATCTTGGAGGGGCAAAACCCGGATGACATGGGTCTTTGTGCTTATGCAACTGGGTCTTTTTGTGGTTTTTTCTATTGTGTGAGAGACCCGCAGCGGACGGTGGCGCCGGAGGCAGGGAACAGCGACGGAACATGCCGCCGACGGTGGCGCTACGGTGGCAAGGAACATCTTCGGCGAAGATAGAAGACGGCGACGGCGGAGGTGGGAGGGAGGTGGGTTTTTCTTTTGCACAGAGAGAGAGAGAACAGAGAGGGAGAATGAAAGGGATCTGGGTCTTTTTCGGGTCTTATATGGGTATTAGACCCGTGGGCATTTTTGGGTACAGATTCTGACAGAGGGCTTTTTACGGGTACAAGGCATTTTATGGGTCTTTTTCGGGTTTTGGACCCACGGGTAAACATCGGGTACGGACCCGACCCGGACCCGATCACTTTAAATGTATCGGGTCCGGGTCGGGTCCGGGTCTTATACCCGAATGACCGGGTCTGGGCCGGGTCTAAGAGGTAGTGATTGGGCATGGGCCTGGGTAATGCCTACCCACTGACAAGCCTACATCACACGTCGGTTCCGAGAGTGGGGAAGGTGATGAACGCACTGTTCATCATCTTCTCCAACCATCTCACCCCTAAATCTGATTTTAAACTTTAAAATGTGATATCTCATTCATTTCAAGTCCATTTTTAATGAATCTTATATGGTTAGAATTGTCTTGACGAGTAGAATCCATTCATGTAAGTTTCATCCCAAAATACGCAAATTCAAAAAATGGTTTTTTCCGATTTGTGCGGTTCGGTTCAAAATTTTCTCACATCATGTAAAAATCTTAACCATGAGAAATAAAATATCATATCTATGACATATAAGCATGCTTTGATTGAAAAAATAAAGCATAACATGATTTCTATGAAAATATGCCGTTGAAGACCCATTTGAAGCATGAAACGGGTTTCTTATAAATCCATGGTTATGGAGCATTAAAGTATGTAAAATACAGTATATTATCGTCTGGATATCAACCCCAAAGGCTCTGATACCAATGACGAAACATATAATGTGGAATTCATAATATTACGGTTCACAAATCACTTACTTGAACCCAGAAATTTGAGGACCTTCTTCGGTTGAATCACATACTTCATTTACATCTTTGAATGCTCCAATTCGTCCAAGTCCAATCACAAAATGGAAGAGACTTGTATTTTGGACAAAAATACAACCCAAATGCTCCAAAAGATGAGTAAAATGACTCATTAGATGATGATGCCATCACACTATTTTCTCCCTTGTATTTTGGACGAAAATTTATGTCCTTTTTCCCTCATTTTTGTGTGTTAGAATCATGTGTAAATTGCTGGAGATGTTAGGAGTTATATCTCCTTGTTGTGGTTAACTTCCCATTCAAATTCAAATAGAGTAAAACCACTCCCACCATTTCATTTTCAAAATCCGGGTCGGGTCAGCCCTCATGGGCGAACCAAACCCGATTTCCAACAGAGATGAATTAGTACGATTCTACTCTGAGCTTTTAGGCATGGCTGAATCTGGGCTTCATCATTATTTACTGGATTTCTCTACCTTTATTGCACGCCTTCTGTCAGACTAGGAGGCTCTTGATATGATTTGGACAGTGGAGCATGATGAAATAAAGGACGTTCTTTTTAGTTTTCTGAATGAGATGGATTTACCGTTACCTTTTTTAAAAATGCATGGCCTATTATTGGGGATGAAATTTGTCCGGGAATCTATCACTTATTTGAAATGGGAAAAATTGTTAAGTCCCTCAACTCGACAATTATCTCCCGTATCTCAAAAGTTGAGCTACAGAGTAAACCGATTGATTTTCGACTTATTGCTTGATGTAATGTTATTTATAAAGTCATACCAAAGAATTTGGCTAACCGTATAATGCCTTTGTAGAGCAAACTGGTGGATGAATCTCAGACGGCATTTATACCGGAAAGGAGAATAAGTGATAACATTATGCTTGCTCAAGAGTTGTTTCATGGTTACAAGAGAAAGGCCTTGCTCGGGAGATGTGCATTCAAAGTTGACTTAATGAAAGCCTAGGATTCGGTGGAATGGAAATTTTTGATTGAAACTCATAAGTATATGAATTTTAATCCTACTTTTATCCCATGGATTAAAGAATGCATCTCCTCAACTTCGTTCTCGATAAATATCAAATGGCAATTCAGAGGGTTATTTTCAAGGAGCTCATGTATCACAAAAGAACAACAAAAACAACCTAACTAAAAAAAAACAAAAGCCACCAAAAAAAAAAGAAAAAAGAAAAGAAAAGGTAGGATACTAATTCATCAAGACCACATCCCCGTCGGGACGGATACGGGCTCCCTATCATCAGTGTCAATATCACTCTCTACTTCGGGCAAGCAGTGGAATGCGGGTACGGGTGGATAAGGAAAATAAGGCCTCCCCTCCGAACGATCCACGGCTAGGGCTAAGTCCCTTTGATAGTGTGTCATCATCCTCATATTTTCCAACATAACGGATTGTGTCGCCCTAATCTCTTTTTGTTTTTTCTTCATCAAATTAATATCATGTGAAATTGTGGCAAGGAAAATAGGTGTGGAAGTCCTCTTAGAGCTCTCTCCCCTCTCTTGGGTAAATCTAGGCATTGGGGCCTTGTCTTTTCTCTCTTCCTTAAAAATGATATCAAATCCCTGTTTCTCAAACCTTTCATCACTTTCTCGCCTTACCCCTTGTTTTAGGCATAAAGTGCTAATCAAAGATGGAAAAATTAGTGGAATTTTCTTGTTGAGACACGGGTTAATCATATCACTTCCCATCCTCCTCACTTGATTCAACAAAGTATCAAAGACAAGTTGTGACAAATCCACTCTCTTTAAGTTCATAATGCAATAAATCAAAAGGGTCTTTTTTTTAACCAAAGACCGGTTACTAGTAGGTAGAACACAATACCTAATGAATTCAAACCAAAAAAATGCCACCAGTTTTAAATTCCTCGGTAGTATTTCTCTCTGGTCACATAGAGATCTTCTACAAAAAGAGGATTGAATGGATTTGAATGGCTTGAGCTCCTTGATCACAAAGATTTCTGCTCTAAGACACTTCAATCCGCTTGCTTCTTTCATCCAGAAATAGTGCAAGTATTTAACTTCGACTTCACACAGATTGCGAGGCTGAATAGGGTTTTGTCTAACGGTTTGTTTGATTTTATAAGTTCAAACAACTTGTAATATCTCAATAATAGTGTAGGTTTCTTCTGAAAAAGAGATTTGAGATATTGGTTGACTATCTTAGGAATTTATGAAAAGCTTGGGAATATTCGAAAGGGAATTGTTGAACTTTTTTGAAAATTTAAGGATTGAGACTTCAATGAAATACTTTGTGTCCGCGAGTGAACTACTTTGTGTCCTTTATTCCTGAAAATCTGCTGTAAAAAGTTGGTGCCGCAGTCTTTGAAAAGTTGACAGTCTAATAAGAAGGCTTCTCTGTACGTCCTGAATAGCTTATCACATTTAATGCTCTTATCAGTATTTAATGCATTTGAAATAAATGCCTGTTGGACATTAATGCTCTGAGCTAAATTGCATTAAATCTTTCTGGCCTCGGAATAAATTTAGGTGAATCCTTGTCTTGATTAGACGCTCATTCAACCTTGAATGATCCTTAGCTGAGTCTATTACATCAACGCTTGAGTAAGCTTGACGCTTAGACGCTTGCTTGAGATCTATGTCTTCACTTTAGATTTCAGACGCTTGTACTTCAAACTTAACAATTGATAAACTCACTCAGAGTAGAGTCAGGCGCTCGGTCTAAGATACTTAAACTAACAAACTAGAATGAAAACAAATAAAGCCTTATACAAATCTAATGCTCAAAGCCTATATATATTTTCTAGTAAAATCAAACTTACATATTTTGGGGTCTAACAATAATCCTAATTGTCATCATCAAAACATCTAACATGAAATTCCTAACATATCAAATTGATCATACGCATTTGTGGCATAAATTACTCATAATCAAACATAAATCACACAAATATATCCGGCTAAACCACGTAAATCCCGACCCTATCAAAGGCATAGCACCGTGCGATCCAATCGCATGGTGTTGTGCGTGAGCGGCCAGACCGCGTTGTGCAGTGCGGCCAAACGCTAGTTTTTCGGCGATCCCACCATGGTTTCGCCTTGTCTTTTTCAATCATGCAATTTAATTATCAATAACCCAATAGTTTAAACATGCATAATATTAAATCATGACACCCAATTTTTACGTTTTTGCATACAATACGAAAAATATAAAATCACATATTTATATTCATCAAAAAATACAAATACTTAAAACATGCATTCATATTCATCAAATAACATAAACGCACGAATATATGATAAAATTATCATAACCATGAATTTGGCTCTGATACCATTGTTGTGAAACGAACCAGCGGACAAAACTTTTTCTTAATTCACAAAGACCAGATTCAATTCATGTTTTGATAATATTATATTCACATAAAATTTAAATTACAAGTGAAGATGTTATCCAATTACCTTTTTGATGAATTTCCAAAGCCAAGCTATTGAGAAGCAACAGATCGTTCCTTCCTCTAGATAATCACGCGAAAGATGATCTTCAATTCTTGAAGCTCGACCTCCTCTACCTCAGACTGGGTTGGGTGACTAGGGTTTATGGGGCGGGAGAAAGGATTTTAGTGTTTTACTCTTTTACATTCTCTAAGATGAAAAATTACATAAAGTTATATTTAAGTTAAACACCTAATGTTTAAATAAAAAGCTACTTCTTTGGTTTAAGGAGGGGGGGCAGTCATCCATGATCTAGGGATAGGTTTACTGGGCTTCATCCAATTCCAAGCCCAGTGTTAAGTATTAAAATAATATTTCCAACCCAATCCAATATGTAATTAATTAAATGCTAAGCTCTTTCTATTAATAGTACTTTAATAATTCTAAATTCATACTATTAATATTGAATAAAATTATTTAATTACAATAATTAAATATATTTATTATAATCAATACACATCCATTTGATAATTTTCACTCTAAGTGAAATTACCAAAATACCCTCCATAAAGTAAAACTCCTTTATTTTATCATCTTTACATAGCGCGACTCTCTAGGCTCGTCTTGATTGGCATTGGGAGGATTCCAAGGATATAGTTATCACCAACCCATTCCCATAAAGCTATACCCAAACCTAATCAAGTACGAGATGAATATTTCATCACAAACCTTTATGTTATAATTACCATATGAGTATAAACTCTTCAATGATGCAACCCGATCAAATAAGAGTCATGGAACGCCAACCTCGTATAACTTGATACTGTACTATCATCATATTGATGTGAAATTATCAAACTACCCTTTATATCCAATAAAAGTCAGTCATTAATGCTTTGGCCAAAGACTTTGATTTCACAACACCTATGACGTACGCGTCGCTTCTTGTTTACTTTTGAGACAGTGAATTCCTTATTGGCAGTCCACTTCCCATTGTCGAACGCACCAATTGAATCGTACTTCGAGGTCAACCCCACCAATGGGTGATTGGGCCTAACTACTCTAATAACTTATTCAATGATATGAGCACAATGTAAAGGACTCCTCAAGTCTAAAGCTCACTCATACTATTATAACCGGTAATCCTTATTATTGACTGTCACCGAGTAAAAACCCATGTGATAGGATTACAACGAGTCGTGTTCAAATATGTCAACTCTGTTAATCATATTCATGACACCAGCCAACACTATCCAATCAGTGTAAGACTAACACTTTCCTTGCGAAAGCAAGTGTCATATGAGTTGAACTTAAACGCCCAATTTCGATTCTTTAACTCGCGAACCATGTTATAAGACCAAGAACTTAACTCCACCAGTGCTCCTACTTATCAAATAAGTAGTGGTGAGTACACCTTGATCCCAAGGACCTATTTGTTCAATACATTCAATGCCACAATTAGATTTATAAGAACAAACTCAATGCCTTTTATTAATAATTAATAATGTTTATATAATATAAATAAAATACCCTCTTAAATCTAATTCCTCAATGGCATAGAAGACATAACACCTAACATTAATGTATGAACTCGTGAAGCTACTAATATTTTTGTGGAGTTATGATTGTGTTTTCAGGTAATACCTAAGATTGTAACGCCTTCTTTGCAAGGTTAGATGCAAAGCTCCGGAATTCTAGTAAGATTTTATTTATAAAAAATTTGGCATGAAATATATGTATGTATATATTCATTATTGAAGTGCGGAGTAAAGGGTAGTTGGTGCAAGGGAGGTAGTCGGAGGATTAGGAATGTACCACCTGGGTAGGTAGCCGGGGTCCGTGATGCCAGGCATAAAATTGGTGGCGGACCCGATTGCCCTATGCCAAGAAGACATAAGGAGGGACTGGGTAAGGAGTCATCTTTGGGATAATTCCAGGACCTGTCCTAGGCATACCGGGGTTTGGAGCGATAAGAAGGAAAGGGCAGCCATTAGGTTGGAGAAGAAATAAGTAGGGAAAGTATAGAGAAATGTGGGACACAAGGAAGGATACCTATGGTATGGGCTGGCCACCCAAGCACATTTAAGAAATTTATGTATGAAGGGGAAAAAAAGGAGTAACAAGGCAGGTGGTAGATGCAAGTCTATACGATTGCATAATTGCAGTGCAACTCTCCATGATAGTATGTGCTTGTTGATGGGTGTTCGATCCGGTGTGCAAGTCTCCACGATTACAAAAACGAAAGGGTGTTTGATCCCGATGTAAGTCCCCACAATTGCATAAGAGAAAGAAAGGATGTTTGATCCCGATGCAAGTCCCCACGATTGCATAAGAGAAAGAAAGGGTGTTTGATCCCGATGCAAGTCCCCACAATTGCATAAGAGAAAGAACAAGCCCCCATGATTGGAAAGAATTGACGGATGTTTTAAGGCAAGTCTTCTTGATTGCACACCTGAACCACCAAACCTAACTACAGCTACGTTTTAGTTCAGGTCTGGTGGTACCACCTGATATCTAAGCAGTTTATTTGATCTTAAAAGGAACACCTGGAATTTTTTGTACAAAAGGCAATTTCTGTAGGTTTGAGAAACTTCAAAATTCGCTGGAGGTATGGTTGCATTACTTATTTCATTTTGTTTCATTTCAGAAAAAAGACCCATATCAATGTGATAAATCTGTATATACATATCAAAGGAACCTACTTTCTTAAGGGGAGTCAAATTCTGCATGTCTTTTTGGAGTTTACAAAGTATGGCAGGTAAGACTAGACTAAAAGGGGACAGTACAACACCGGTAAATACTTTTCAAAGCATGTCAAATAACATACGCAAAACAGGTATAAAAGTGAAGGATAATAATAGATATAAAAATCATGCAGTTTCTTGCCCTAACCAGGGGCAAGTCTGGTCCAACAAAAAATAGAAACATAAATGGTCTAAAGGCTACACATGCCCAAACCAAACCAGCAGAAATATAAGTTGTTCAGGGGCTACATATGTCCATCAAAAACCAATAGTCTTAAAGGAAAAGTACTTATCAAAGAAATTACTCGGAGGGCTCAGCCCCGGCAGTAGCAGCATTGATATTGGCATCATCAGGAGGATCAGCAGCACCTGTAGGTAGGTTAGCAATAATAGCATCGGGCCGATCTGCAACAGGTGGGACAGGTAGATCTATAGCAAGAGGAGCCCCTGCCATCTTTGGAGAAACCACAGCAGCATCCAAGGCAGTCTTCAGATCTAGAAAATGATCCAAAATTCCTACAGAAGGATAACCCCCTTTTCGTTGAACTGTGCAGTACAGCTGTCAAAGCCTTTGACGAAGAAATCTACAGATTTGTCATCAACCAGACCAGAAAATTCCTTAGAAACAAGAAAATCAGCTTTGAATTTGGCAAGGAGCTCCTGGCCCATAGTAGAGACAAGGAAATTAACTATCCAGTTCTGACACTCTTAGCTTAGGGCTTCCTCCAGATCCGCCGCCCTACGTGTAGCTTGCGCATCTAGTTCCACGTCCTAGTCCACTTTTATCACCAACAACTTCTGACAGTCATCATTGAGGACCTTAAGGTCTTAGCGCAGACCCTTCTCTTTAGCTGACCAAGACTCCTGTGACTTCCTAAGTTGCTAATGGACCTTAGAAAACTTCTTTTACAAATCATCAGCTTCATTGTTCTTGTATTGGTCCACCAAAGCAGGGCCAGCAAGCATCGTACATTTCGGCATTATACAAGGTTTACCTTGGGAAGAAGAAGTAGGGCAGCTCTAGCGGATTCACGTGGAGACATGTTCTCCAAGTAATGACGGTCGAAGGAGTTAGGCAACCTATGGAGAAAATCTAGATTAATG
Source organism: Buddleja alternifolia (assembly GCA_019426215.1). Classification (NCBI taxonomy): domain Eukaryota; kingdom Viridiplantae; phylum Streptophyta; class Magnoliopsida; order Lamiales; family Scrophulariaceae; genus Buddleja; species Buddleja alternifolia. The sequence continues at coordinate 32,368,564 of CM033398.1, forward strand.
TCAATATCATTACTCTTCAAAGCAAAAAGGGAAGTTGGATCTTGAGCCCTAGATCGGATCCTGGAAGCAGGTAGATCTTCGGTCTTAATCTGCAGGTCAGGCATCAGCTCCTTGATAGCTAATAGGGTTGAGAATTACATGTTTTATAATCCTTTATTTGTATGAGTTTTATAGAATTAAGTATGATTTTATACCAAAAATGCGTGTAATCTGTCTATTTTGAGTATCCAGGTATAAATCATGAAAAATCACTAAAAAGGGATGAAGAAACGATAGCTGAAGAAATTTTCGAGCAGAAAGCAGAAAGTCGTTGTTGACTTACGCACGAACGCCAGTTGATTTATGTTCAAACTTGGAGAAGCAATACGTACGAACGTGAGAGAGATTTATGTACGGATGCTGGAATGCAAAACGTTCGAATATGGATGTCGGGGCAAAGCAGTTTTGGAAATTTCCAACTCTAAACCTAAAAGGATTTTTCCCATCTTAGTTTATGATTTCGGTACTTTTAACATTATGATTGCTTGATTTAATTTACTGTTTTTGTTTTAACATAAATCTCTTTGGGTTCAACATCTCGGATTTAATTGTCCACTCTATTACTATTCATGAATAGTTCTCTTGCTGTTAAATACACGACTGGGTTTTTGTGCATCAAGTTTTTAGCGTCGTTGCCGGGGATTTGTCTGTTTTAGCATAGCTATTTTAATTTAAGCTTTTTTTATTTTTAGTTTTAATTTCGTTTTTCATTTGATATCTTTTTCAGGTTTATGACTCGATCTCGTGATAGAGATCTTGAGGAATTTGATCCAAAAATTGAATGAACAATCCGAGCAAACAGAAGAAATAGAGCCATGGCAGATAATTTTCTAGATATGAACCTTCGGAGAATCGTGAATGGCTCCAAAAAATTTTACAAGCAATGCAGCTTGCAGCGCCGGCTCAGTTGCCATCTGTCCGTAGTAGTCAACCACCTAGGGTACACATTTTACCTGTACCTATTGTCATACGACCTTTTCACTCACCAAATTTTCACATTCCATCACATCTTTTTAGTATGGCACAAAATGACCCTTTTTACGGAGAAAATAGTGAGTTACCACATGATCACTTGGAAAATTTTGAAAACGTTTTGTGAACTATGAAATTTATTCCCAGAGATCTAGATGCTATCCAACTTAAGTTATTTCACTTTACACTAAAAGATAAAGCAACTTCTTGGTATAAGTCCTTACCCTAACAATCGATTACCTCTTGGGGAGAGCTCGTAGAAGAATTTTTCAAACAAATTTTTTCCACCCTCTAGACTAAACGAGCTTCTAGTAATATTAAAGGGTTTAGGCAAAGAAAGAATGAGTCATTAGCAAACGGTTGCGATAGGTACAAGGGAATGATTAAGAAGTGTCAAGACAATAATTTTACTCTAGATGAATTAGTGCAACACTTTTATAATGGAGTAAGGTCTAGGATTAGACACCCACTCAATGCTGGAGCCAGGTGTGATTTCTTGGGTCTTGATAATAAATCCATCTGGGAGAAATAGAGCAATTAGCTCGGGAGGATGAGATTACACCCGCACCAAAGAAGGTGGAGGCGGTCAAAGAGGTTGAGGTTAGGTTAGAGGTTGATTCAGATGTTAACTATGTGAATCAGCACAGACCTCAAGCTATTTTTGGAGGAACCGAGAATTTCCCTCGAAAGCAAAATAACCCACCACTAAGAAATCCTTGAGCATGTCAAGCACCTCGACCACCATTTTAGTCAAACAATGCCCAATGACAAGTGCACTTTTAGAAATAAAGTCAAGGAAGAGCTATGAACATTGATGATAGGCTCGATGCACACATTCGCAAATCTGATGAGTCTTTTAAAGCTCCACTTGATTCTAAAGGATGTTGTCACGGTATGAATGAGATGCAACATCACATAGGGCGACTTTCAAATAGCTTGTCAGGAAAAAACATGGGGACATTGCCAAGTGATACAAAGAAAAACTCGAAAGAGCAGTGATTTGTAGTCACGCCCAGAAGTGGCAAAGTAGTGAAAAACATGCTCAGGACGCCCAAAATGAGCCAAGCGGGACTGTTTTGCGTGGCCATATTTCTTCACTCGCGCATCAAAATGAGGCAAATACTATAGTTTTACAAAGTTCATAATATCACCTACAATTTTTATGTTCAGTTCGTGGCCAAAAAATGTACAGAAACAGGACAAATACGAGCCAAAAAAAAAATAACAATTTTTTAACAAAAAAAGCTCAAGCGGCGCTGTTTTCCGTGACCATATTTCTTTACTCGGGTATTGAAATGAGCCAAATTACTTTTACAAATTTCGTAATATCACCTACAATTTTTATGTTCAAGTCGTGGCAAAAAAATGTTCAGAAATAGGCCAAATACGAGCCAAAAATTTAAAAAAAAAATAGTTTTTTAAACAAAAAAGTTCAAGTAAGTGGCTATTTTGCGTGGCCATACTTCTTCACTCGAGCATCGAAATGATCTTTCGAGCAGTTTGAACCCTCCCCCCCCATGTAATGTACCCAAGAATAAACTGTTGCTTTGTATTTCGAGGCTTTTTGGTCCACTCATTGTACATTTTATATGCATATGTCGTACATTTTATATGCATATGTCGTCATGGGCTGTTGCCTCATTGCCAAACCCATTCGCACTCAATCAGCAAAATATTTGACAGTACGATGGAATGTACACTCAACAATTTCTGTGTATGGAAGATGTCGAGTACCTCTCAACACGTTGTTTAAGCTTTCTCCCATGTTCGTCGTCATAATGCTTTCCCGCATCCCTCCATCATATACCAGTGTCCACTTTTCTTGTGGGATAGCTTTCAAATAATTCAAAGCAATAGAATTCTTATTTTCCATTGCTTGGTTAAACTTTTGGACATTATGTGCCATACCTGCTATATAACAGAGTTCCTTCAAATCTTTACTTTTGAATTGAGCATTAAAGATTGAACTCACATGTCACAGGCAATATCTATGAGCTCCCAGGAGAGGGGAAAATGCAGGCATAAATCGAGTAGCATTTAATAAGCCCTTATGACGATCAGAAATAAAGCAAACACCTTCATCAGCATTTAAAAAATGGTTGCAAATCAATTGCAGAAACCATAACCAAGACTCGTTGGACTCATTATCAACGATAGCGAATGCTAGAGGTAAAATATTCTAATTTCCATCGATCTAGAGTTGATGCGACCAACAACTTAGCCTTGTGTCGTGCGTACAAATGAGTCCCGTCAATGCATATAACTCTTCGACAATGTCGGAAGCCATCTATACATAGCTTGAATGCCCAAAACACAAATTTCAGCATTTTTGGATTTTGATCCGGTCTTTTGTGTGCCATTCAACAACCGTTCCTTCTTGATAGCTCCCAAAAGTTTAGGCAAACATGTAACGGAATCCTCCCACGTGCCGTATACAATCTCATTTGCACGTCGTAAACTGTATCAAGCCTTCCCATACAAAATATCAAAGTTCCATTTTTTCGACACCGTTATTTTAATTAGACCGACCTTGTATGACGGATCCTTCCTAACTTTTGGTAGAATTTCATTTGCGATCATGTTTATGTCCAAGTTAAAGTGGTTCTTGGAATAATCTTTAGCAAAACATTTACCTTGTAATTTTTCAAAAATTAGTACTCTTCAACAAACTTCCCCGCAATCTAAAAGGGCATCCATGTTTGCATTCTACGGCATACACATTCCGATTACTAATTATCACCTTAAACTCGCGCCGTGCATGCTGCACATGGTAGTTTTTCACCGCTTCTTGCAAGCTGAATTTGTTGTCAAAAACTTTACCCTTGCGAAGATTACTTTTCGCATGATCATAAATTATTCTCCAGGTCAAACCTGAACTTTGTCGATATAGTGAATCTCCTTGTACTTCTGGGTATGTGGTGGAGTAGAATGGGAGTACTTCATGAACTCATTCTTCGGCTCTTGTGGGAGGGACATCTTCATTCATCGGTACGTTACTCTCATCATCTTCATCCTCATCCATCATTTCATTGTTGATGTTTTCTTCCAACTCGGCGTCTGAATGATTATGGATCGAACAGTCAGAATAATCACTGTACCGTTACTCCCAATATCATCATTCTCAATGTCGGAAAAATCATTAGACCTAAAATTGGGATGCTCAAACTCATGATGACTTTGTTTAGACGGACCTGGAATTAAAGATAAACAGGATGATAGTATGTAAAAATAAGCTATCAAGTCACGAATCAAAGGAATGCAACAATTATGAAACTTATTACAAGATTCTTAATTACCTGCTTGCACGTCAGAATAAACAAAATTCCTCACACGGGGATTTTCCAAAGGTGAATTTTGTGTAGACGGACCTACAATTAAAGAAAATATAATGACATGATGTAAAAAACAAAAAAACAAAAAATCTAATCAAAGGAATACAACAGTTACGAAACTTATTAGAAGATTCATAATTACCTGTCTGCACATCAGGAATTACAAAATCCAAAGGGGAATTTTGTACAGCTTTAAAACACTCAAACAAATGACCCGCTGTAGAAGCACCTAAAAATGCAAATCACAAGAAGTTCAATTATTTTACAATTCTTCAAAGAAAAGAATAATCTACACAAATAGGAAATTTGGTTGTAAATATGATGACACAATGTAAATATAAGAACGAACTACCTTGATGCAAATCGTGAATTGTAGAATTCCCCACACCACTTGAAAAAAATTGTGATACTGACGATTTTCCAACACGTCGGATTGTGACTGAATATTTAAATCTAGTACTGTGGGTTGTGTAAAATACGGCATGAATTGGGGTGGCGTTAACAACGTCGCTTGGGTTAACAACAATGTATATTGACCCTGTTGTTAAATTGGTTCTTTCTCAATATAAAGCTCGACGAATTCATTAACAATGTTAGGATCCAAGAAAAATGCTAAATTCTCACCGTCTTTGATCTCCATTGTGCTCTCTCTCATCACATTTCTCTTCTCAAATTCAAATTTTATAATTATTTTTAATGAAAAATGATTCGGATCAGTTCTTGTTCTCGTATATAACTTCTCCAACAATTCAGCGTATGTGATCGTACGATGTACTCTCATGTTAGTGCTTGGACGAGTGCTATATCTCAATGAATTTGAGTCTTCAATAATTTGACCATCCATATTTATTAAAACATTAACTGTGTTCGCCCTCAACATTTTCTATATAATATCAAAATTCAAACCACAAATTAACACTGCTATTTCATGTTCAATGTTTTGATGATGACAATATAGGATTTTATGTTAGACCCCAAAAAGAATATATGATTATATTTTCATAGAACTTATGTATAAGCGTTTGAAAGTTTGTAATTTTATTTAGGCTTGTAATTTTTATCTTTGTAGAATTTAAACTAAGTATTTGACACCGAATCGCTAATAGAATTCTAGGTGAGTCTATTAGAGATGAAGTTGAAGATCAGCGTCTGAAGACAAATGAAGATAAAGATTTGTTCTTAGCATCTGTCAAACGCTAAAGGACTATTTCAGGACTTATGAATCAAGCACTCAAAACACTCCAGCGATCAAGGATCAGATTCACCTGAAATAAATTCTCAAGTCATGAAGGACTTAAATGCAATCATTCAACGGACATTTATTTCCAACGAAAAATAAATTCAAATGCATTAAATGCCTGATAAGTGCATTAAATGTGATAAGCTATTATGACTTGTGGACAAGCCACCTTTTGACTAAACTGTCAGATTTCAGAGTTCAAAACCTACTCATGTCCAATTGGAACCAGCAGGATTTTAGGAATGTCAAAGAAAAGGTAGATCACTCGTCGCGTGAAAGGCACGCACTTACATGTGTCCAACGGATAAATCCCAAGAAATTGCCTATAAATACCTCATTCCAGCAAACCCTAAACAGAGTGACATACAGATATATAGAGATATACGTGCATACACAAGAAAGTCAAAACTTTGCTGAAATTCTCTCTCAAGAAAAAGCTTAGAAACTCCATAGCCAAAATTCTTCCAAGTTTTTTACATACATTTCAGACAGTCATAGATATCTCAAACATTTTCAAAGAAGAACCTTACACTATTATTGAGATATCCTAAGTTGTTTGAACTTTCTAAAATCAAACAAACCCATGACCTGAACCCTCAACATCCTCTGTCTGTGTGAAGAAGTTGTTGACTCTACAAGCAGTATTTCTGAGTGAGAGAAGCTTGTTGGTGAAGATCTTCACTGGTGCTGAAGTCTGTGTCATCAAGGAGCCCAAGATTACCATCCCCTCCTCTATTTTGTAGAAGCCTCTGTGTGATACTTCAATTATCAACTTAATGGAATTCCTCCAAGTGTTCAAGGAGAAGAAGGACGTAGCTGAGATTACACCACCCAGTGAACCTTACAAATTCTTTTGTTATTTACTATTTCATTGTCTTGCTTTTCATTACATTATTCATTTTGGAAAAGACATGGAAATCAACTAAGTGACTATTTGACATAAGCGAACGCTAAAACTTTAAAATCATTTTCGTTGTGCTAACCCTGATTAAGCGATCTAAGCGTTACTCTACTTTGGTAAATTGCTAAAATCACTAAGTCTAAGTTATCTTTCCTGAAGCACCTGACCCAAGCACTCTGCTTTCTAAGCGTTCTAATCTTTAAAAGTGGTACGAACTTTTGAAGTCGAAAAAGACTTCAGGATCTATTCAACCCCTCCCCCCCCTTCTAGACCCTTTCGTATGCCACTTAGGACCATCAAACACTAAATTCAAAATTATACGTATAAACTATAGTTCAAAAATAAAACTATACTTCTATATTACAAATTAAACCTAAAAATTATAACTACTCATTCGAAATTATACGTACTATGTATACCAAAACATTTGAAATTTCATTTGCAACTTATACGAAAATTTAAATCCTAACATAAATTCAAAATTATACCTTTGAAATTATACTTCAATTTCTACATAATAACAAACTAACACTTACATCAAAGTTCAAATCATAAAAAAATACTAAAAATTGACATAATACCTAAAAGTCAAAATAAAACATATTAATTCAATAATTATACCAACATATTCGAGAATTATGCCAAATAACTCAAAAATTATAGCTAACAAATCGAATTTATGCCTAAAAATTCAAGTTTTGAACTCACATTAGAATACCATTACAATAAGATAAAAACAGTATACAAACTCAAAATTTAAGAAAGTTAAAAATATAATACATAGAATTAACTTAGTTTCGTGGTTAATGAACAATTTTTTAAGATAAATTTGTGCTTGCCAACAATGGTGGTGAGAAGTAGAGTGAAAAGAGAAGAGAAAGAGTGGGTGGAGAAAACATGCCTTATTATACCAAAATTTAAAAAAAAAAAAAACCAAAATTGAGTGAGATGACATAACCTATGTCGTCTCACTCAATTTTATATTAAAAAAATAAAACGCTGTCAGCGGTCGTGTTGACCGCTGACACAAATAAAAAAATATATATTCAAGTGAGACGACATAAGCTATGTCGTCTCTCTTTAATTTAATAAAAAAACAAATACAAATCAAGAGAGGACATAGGCTATGTTGTCTCTTAACTGAGACGACATACCCTATGTCGTTTCATCCTATTTTCTGATTTAATCCATTTTGATGGTATTTTCTGATTTTTCAATTATTTTTGTATTATTTTTTTAATGTTCCCCCATAAGTAGCTTGTTAGCAAATAGTTGAATCCAATGAGAATTATCCTATTGAAATGTGACTCAATGAAGTAAACTTGTTATATGCTTAATCTCATATGAAATCAGTAAATAAACAAAAACATTAGATGTTGAACGAAGATAATACTTCATACATCCCAAAAAGAATGTCTAGCTTTCTACCTTTGTTTGTCCCAAAAAGATGGTTCCCTACTTTTGTTCTTTTAATTCAAGAGAAAGGAGAATACCCTACATATCTAGCCCGTCAAACTCGGGTTGATAGTTATAATCTTGAGCCATAAAGACTCTATCTAGCTCCATAACGGAGGAGAGAGCCACAACTTATGGCAGCATGAATTCGAACCTAGGACCTCTCACATAAAATAGGAGGTAGATACCAATAGATCAATAAGTCTTGATTAATAAAAAATTATTAATTAGTCGAGTGTCTATTATGAATTTATCAAAAAAAACGTCTATTATGACCTTGATTTTATTCGTAAAATGTTAAAATTTTCTTCCCTTTTTGTTGTGCTAAATAATCTTAATTTGCTAACACATTAATCATTCTGAAATTATTGAATTATGTAAAGCAAGCACAAACTTTTCTTAGTATTTCAATGGAATATATATTAGGTTGGAATATATATTAGGTAAACTTTTCTTAGTATTTCAATGGAATATATATTAGGTTGGAATATATATTAGGTTGGAATATATTTGATAACTTAATGATATATCATATTTAATTTAACTTAGTAGTTAGTTTTGTTTTCCTAAAATACAATTAACATAGAACATTATTTTAAGGCTGGTGATAATGCCAGAACAAAAATATTGAATTGACAATTATACCATCATGGTCTTAAATTTCGGTCGAAATACCGAAATTTTGAATTTTGGGGAATCCCGAAGAGAAATCAAACCTTCGATCCAATTTTGCAGAAAATCTTCTGAAATTTCGATCAAAACCCCAAATTTCCCGAAATTTTTGTCGAAACTCCAAATTTTCCAAAATTTAAAATAATATCTGTCAAATATCCATCGAAATTTTGACCGAAACCTGAAATTTCCCGAAATTTGACCGAAACCCGAAATTTTCCAAAATTTAAAGTATTTTTTAAAAAATATTTTATAATTAGAAATTATGGTCAAATGATCATTCATATTAAAATAAAAGATAATAAATGACCAATTATGTAAACTAATAAGCAATAAATTTAAATTCGAATCTGAAAATGATATTAGGCAATAAGTTAATAAAAATCCGGATCTGAATACAAAAACTATTTAAATAAGTTTTCATAAAAATCCTCTTAGAAGCTTGGTGTGGTTTTGAATAATGATTTTTATTAAAATAATGGTACACTTTATTTTAATGAAATTCTTATGATATTTGATTATTATTTTTACTATCATTATTTCATATTTTTCACAGGAGATTTTAGTCATCCTATTTAACAAGATTCATTATGCATATATTACAATGGAATGTTACTAACGTAAAAAATGCATAATTATGATATTTAAAGTTACACAAAGTTTCATTGTAAATTTTCAAATATTTCTATAAATTTTCATGATTTCTTTAAAATCGAAACAGAAATTTTGAATATCCCCGAAATTTTCATAGAAATTTTCGTAAATTTACTACCCCGATATCAATACTGTTACCGAGATTTAATACCTTGGGTGTATGTAGGCAGAGTAAAAGTTCAATTCTGCCACTGAAAGAAATTGAAACGTTTAGTCCGTAGGGAAGAAAAAAGGGGGAGAGGAGGAGGGGGGGTTGGGACGTTTGTAAAAAGTACCTCATTTGCACACATGTGAAGAAAAAAGAATTGTTATATTTTTAAGGATGAAAAAGACCAAAATAGCCTCTGTTAATATTTGGCCAAAAGACTTAAATAACCCCTCTTGAATAAGCGCGTTTTCTGAAGAAAAACGCTACTTCTTTGGGGTTTTTTTTTAATAAATGCGTGTAATTACTATTTCACACTTACATTTAGAAAACTCAAAATGAGTGAACAGGCATCTCAATTTAAGGCGCCATTTTCGAGAGAGAAGAGAGAAACTGAAGGGTCGGGAAGAAAAGGAGTGAGAAGAATAGGAGTCCAAGGATTTGTTGCGTGAATCACTCTAATATATTTTGATTTTGTTGTGTCCAATTTCACTCATCAGAACGGGAAGAACAGGGGTCACTTTTGGCGGCCAAATATCGGGAGAGAACTGGAAGAAGAGGAGTGAGAATAGCTGAAGAACAGGAGTCCAGGGATTTGTTTTAAATCATATCGATTTAGTTTGATTTTGTTGCACCCAACCTTACTCGTCAATATCCCCGAGTTAATTTCTTGTTCTGAAGCATATTTTGCACTTTTATGATTTTTTCAAAAAAAAAAATTAATTTTTTTTTATTAACCAGGCATTTGCAGTCGTGGGTCCTCCCCGTCGTGTAGATTTTTTAATGGTCCATCACGAGTCCGAGTCTTCATCTTCATCGACTCCCCCTGTAAGTAAATTTCTGTGAAGAAAGTGTTAATATTTATTAATATTTATATTTTTTGTTGTTTGATAAAATATAAAAATGTGAACTACATAGCCAAAATTTGATTAGATAGTCTTCTTTTAATTAGTTGATAAAAATGAAAGTTTTGCTAATTTTGTGCATAAATAGTTATTTTAAGTATAGTGGCTTCATGTGAATTAGTATTTCAGTATTGGCTTCATGTGATCCAGTATCTTGTCTATTAAAAAGGCAACTAATAAATATTTCGCAAACCGTAATCCCTTTATTAATACTTTTTAAGCAGACTGGCTTCATTTCGATAGATGAGCTTAGGTAATTTTTGAAGAAGCTGTTTTTGAAACCTTACATTACAATAAAGTATGACAACAAATTCAACAGTTTTGAATAACGTTTTATTATTTTTGTTTCAGATCCCCACTCTTTGTTTACCTCTTCGAGATTGTAATTTCAAGGGTAAAATTTCTACGTACTGCAAAATGGCAGAAGAATTCAAATTTATTGAGGAATGTTTGAGTGATCAACCGAATGGGATGACTTGGTTGAGGGATTCTCAGTTTGGCCCTCTTTTCGATGCCGTTCCTAACATGGAGATGATATTAACTCTTTTGTGGATACTGCTAAGCCACAAAGTGAAGTCTGAAAACAAATTCGAGGTTTGGTTTGTTGTGAATAGCATCCCTATTAGATACTCTATGATGGAGCATGTCGTTTTGACTGGCTTGAACTGTGATGAGTATCCTGACGCAACCATCCCTTTGCCAGCTCATAATTTTTGTACAAGATATATTGGAAATAAAATCACAGTTGGAGGTATGAAGAAAGCCCTTGTACAGTTTGTGATCTCTCCCCCTGAAGAAAGTGTACCTCCCAGTGATAGTGATAGTAGCAGTCTTACGAGTGTTAGGCATGGAGCCCGAAGGAACATTGAAGACGAGAAGTTGAAGCTTGATTTGTTGTACTTGTTGTGCTCAGTATTTTTTTGGGGTAATGATAATGCAAAGATAGATTCCAAATTGATACATATTGTTAAGGATCTAGAGTTTGCGAGAACCTATCCCTGGGGTCGGTGGTCTTATTCTTTTTTGATTGAATCCGTGACAAGTTTGGACATGCAACAGAAAAGGCTAGCTCAAAGCCCACAGTGGAAATGTCCTGGATTCATTATTCCTCTGATGGTAATGAAATACTTTTCTCTAATGCTGCGTTTCTTTCTTGTAAATGGTATTTTTTATTTTCTCCATATATAATTTGACGATTGCTTTTGTTAATTTTGTTAGCTTCTTCCTTTCGAGTACATCCCCGCACTCTCTCCTAATATTGCTCATTTGAGAGAGAATGTGAATTTCACTTTGCCCAGAATTTGCAAATGGTCTACTAAACTCAAACATAAGAAACAATTTTCCAATTTTGAGAAGGTGCTCAAATTGGTCGTAGACACGAAGGTTGGTGTTTAACTGTTTTTGCAATGTGAACTTAACACTGTGAAATGAGTTTAATGTTCTGAAAAAATTATTTTTCTGTTTATAAATATTGTATTTCACTTATGTTTATTATTGAATACTGGCTTTTGTATTAGAGTATTAGTGACTGAAATTTATAAAAGTTGTCTTTTTTGTTGTCCAATCCATCCTTGTAGAATACTTATAAAAAAAATCCTTAATGTAGAAGGAATTCCCCATCATTTAAAATGCACGCAGTTTCGTTTTACACTGATTTGTAGAATACTTGGATACTGGATTCTTGGATAGTGGCTTCAGTATGTATTCCAGTAAGGAGCAAACTAGTAATATGCATAATTGGTCTTGTCCCTCTAATTTAGTATATATTATTTGGTTTATGGGATATTTTAAGCATAATGCAGCCGACTGTGGAGGAAATGTCTTCAACACACATGGTCAAATTTGCTACTTATAATGCCCCCAACTCCTCCGTGAAGGATCCGACCACCGAATGTTGGACTGCAATACTTGAGAAGAGAGGTCGTATTATATTTGATGATCTGTACCTAGAAAATGTGAATGGTAAATGTGTTTTCCTTGGATATGAAACAGAAGACATTAGTGTTCCTCCTCCGCGAATCGAACCATGTATCTCATCAGCCATTCCACCCGAGAGCGTTCCTGCTTTTTCATCCATCCCACAAAAGAAAAGTGCCCCGGATAATTCATCAGAACCTAACAATGAGGTTCTTAGACTACTCGGTGAAATACTGAAAAAATTCTCTACAGTTGGAAAGGCTTGTCATGAATTTGATGGATTCAAATTTAAGTGCAAGGTTATCCTGTGTGGAAAGTAGGTTAGAAAAATTGGAGAGATTTAAGATGGATGAATTTGCTGCTGATTTACAACCATTTCATGCTTCACCGGCCAATCAACCAGTTAGGGATCATGATGATGTTGCGGAGGGCGATGTTGCAGCTCTTATGGATTTGATTCAGGACGAGGCCATAGTAGAGGTGCTTCTCGATGTTGAAAGTCAGTATGCAAAGACGGACGTTAAGGAGTATCCAAGGAGGGAGCAGAAAAGATCCCATAATTTGCAGTCCTCATACACTGAGTTTTATGCAACTAAGAGGAAAGTAAGACAGTGAATTTGTATTTATGAATTGTTATATTTATGTTGATATATTTATGTTTGCTTTACATGCATATTGTTTTATTACTTCAGGTAACGAAGAAAGTTATAGACCCCCTCGAAAGCCAATTGATAAATGATGAATTTTTGAACCAAGATGGGAAGAGGAAATTGGGCAATGATTTGGAGACCAATGTAGCTGAAGGCATCACCTTTTCTGATGAGAAAGTTGTGTTTAAAGAAGTAAAGATCGAAAAGGAAGATGATGTGAATAATAAAAGGAAGGTGCCTGATGAAAAGTCTGAGGAAATTGTGGCGAAGAAGGATGATAATGATCATGTTGATTCCAATTATTATTTTTTGCCTCTCACCAAAGCTGAGAAGGAACTGATTTCTGAACACTTGTTCTGTACTCTCACCAAGTTCCAAGTATAAAAAAACCTGTAAAGCATGACACATCTGGTCTTAGTATTTCTGCTGGAGAATTTCAATGTTTGAAGCCTACCGGATGGCTTAATGATTCAGTAATTAATGTTTACCTGGTGTTAATGAAAGAAAGAGAGCTGAAGGAGCCAATGCAGTATCTGAAATGCCATTATTTTAGTTCTTTCTTTTACCCTTTGTTGAGCATTCATGGTTTTAATACGGCGAAAAATTCACTAATTCTAGAACCTGTCCATTGGGTCATTCTCTGCTTCAGTGTGATAAAATCTTTATCCCTATCCACAATCACGACCATTGGACGTTAGCTATTATTAGCCCAAAAGACAAAAAAAAATGGAGTATGTTGATTCCCTTGGTTATGGTTCTGGCGGGGTTCATGTTAAAGTTTTTGGTGAGTTGGATGAGTACCTCAGATTGTACGCTGAAAATTTTGATGAGATAGAGTTTGATTTGTCTCATTGGGTGCACGAACTCGCCACTGGCAATCCAAAGCAGGAAAATACTCATGACCGCGGTGTTTTCATGCTTAAATCCATCGACTTTTATTGTATCAGAGAACACGTTACATGAGTAAAAGATTTTAAACAGGACAAAATGCCTTACTTTAAGCAGAAGATTTCCTTGGAAATTCTTAATCTGCATGTTGTATGATTCTTGGTAGATAAAAGGCCGAATCTACTTATAGTATTGATTGTATTGAGAAAGTTTGAGATGTTAGCGATATGTAATATGTAATGTAATTGTGCCCAGGATGATTTTGAGTAAAATAAAAGATTGTCAATTCTTTTCACTTGTATTTTCACCCATTTTATATTTCCCTAAGCACATGTATTTTCATTATTTTAGAGTAAATTGAGTAACAAATGTTATTGCAAAACAAACCATTACCTATATAAAAAAAATCATAATTCCATTTTGTAAACCTAAAACAAATTCAAAATGTAGCATGAATACTGGCAAAATGAGAAAATAATATTTCGTTAAAAAAAATTAAAAAATTGCATAAACAATACTTGGACACAGGACACCCAGTATCCACCAGTATCCTGTTCCATGTAAAGCTTTCAATTTATAGAATATTCGGATATAGGATTCCCCAATATCCAATTTTGTATAAGTGTTAATATACATTTCTTCCCAGTTTATGTCAATACACAGATACAGGGTGATCCCTGTATCCTGTTCCCAATTCCATTTCGTAAAACTAAAACAAAACAAATTGAAAATGTAGCGTGAATACATTGACGTGGCAAAATGAGAAAATTCTATTTCGTAAACATAAAAAAAAATTAAAAAAAAATTGCAGTGTTAATACTTGAATACAGGATGCCCAATATTCTGTTCCGTGTGAGGGTTTCGGAAATAGGGTCTCCCAGTATCCAGTTACGAATGAGGGTTATACATTTCTTCCCAATTTATGTAAATACACAGACACAGGGTCACCCCTATATCTGGGTTTTATTCAAGGGTTAGACGACGAATTGAAAATTTCATACTGGCATTTTGTCCTGGCATACCGGACTATCCCAGTGTCCAGTATTCTATTGAATTATTGAATTCTGGTAACAGGACCATTCAGTATCTAGTATTCTATTGAATTATTGAATACTGGTAACAGGAAAGGTTAGTACCCAGGACCTTATAAGTATCCAGTATTCAATTTTTGTTTCTTTTTTACTAAATGTGGTATAGAATTTAAATTTTTCTTTCATTTACTTTTAAGAATTTTTTTACAATTATTTTTTGCACTTTATGTTTTTTATTGTAATCCAAAATGTCCCAATTCTATTCCAAACCCTTAAAAATAATTTGCAAGATGTGTTTTTTTTAAAAATTACTTTTTATTTTTAGAATTTATTATGGAACATAATTTTGAATGAATGCTGCGATACAGGGATCCAGTTTTGAGTTTGAAAAAAAATTGTGTAAACCCTTAAAAAAATGATAAAACCGAACAAAAATCATTTACAACATTCTTTTGTTCAAAAATAAAACAAAAACCCCATAACATCTACAATTGATATGTACTATCCTCGTGTTCCTCATAAATTTGCATCCAGTATCTCTGCATCCCAGTATCCTGTTATCTCATTTTCCAGTATTATCCCAGTATATCTGCATCCAAATATTCAAAGACACGGCAATATATAGAATAGTTACTCCACCCTTTTTAGGGATCCAGTATGTCAGTGTTCACAGTTTTAAAAAAAATGCGTTAGTATTCATAAAATCATTTAAATAATTAAAAATATCATGCCCAACACATATTAATATAATAACAAAAAAAACGTCTGCCAATATTACAAATTAACCAAAAAAAAAAAATTGTTGTGCATCATAAACAAACACGTCCCCACATTAAGACCCATAATTTAAAAAAAAAAAGCCATCATCAACGTTAACACTTAAAATTCTCCAGCCCCAACGTCCGCATGATCCTCCGCCCATGCCTTTGCGATCCGTATGTACTTGTCGTGATCTTCCAAGTACACTTGCATCGTTTCAGTTGATGCTGGATGTGGAGTATCCACATTTGGTTCTGCCATCAACTGGAGGATTCTTTCAAGCACCTAAAAAGAATATACATTATGTGTTGAATGGATACATTGGATTGGATGTTATAGTCCAATATATATAATAAATCTAGAAGCAATACCTGCGGAATTATAAGAGCCAAGTATAAATAATGAGTCAGTAATGACTTCATTTAGCCAGAATTCTGCATGAG
This sequence comes from Buddleja alternifolia, assembly GCA_019426215.1. Lineage (NCBI taxonomy): Eukaryota > Viridiplantae > Streptophyta > Magnoliopsida > Lamiales > Scrophulariaceae > Buddleja > Buddleja alternifolia. The sequence continues at coordinate 32,384,567 of CM033398.1, forward strand.
CTAACACTGGCTTATCATTTAGTCATACACAATTCTGAATAAATGAAGTCAAAATTAGTGACACTTTATTATTTGTTCACTTCCATTAGACACAGTTCCTATTGACGTTGGCTTAATTTTAGCAGTATGATCTCTTCCGGTGGTTTTCATTCAAAAGTCCCAGTGGTGTTGTGATTTTGTAAGAATTGTAGAGGAAGAATGTTATTCTGTATTTTGTGTAATCAATCATCTATGTATTTGGTATTTAGATGGGGTTCATGTCTTCTAGATCAGTACAAATAATGGAGTCACTAATGACTTCATTTAGTCACAATTCTGCACAATATGGCCAATGATTCCCTGAATGCCTCTTAACCAGGCGATGTCCTTTGAATACTGTTACGTGAAACAAAAGATATCTCAAAGGACATGGCCTTGTTAAGAAGCATTCAGGGAATTATTGGCCATATTGTGCAGAATTCTGAGTTCATAAATGAAATCCAAATTAGTGACACAATATTATTTGTTTTATTCCATTAGACAAGGTTTCCATTGACGATTGACACGCTAAAAGCTAACGTGCTATAATAGCAAGTGCACTAGTCGTGTGTAGTAATAAAAGTGGACGAGAAGTCCGGATTGTCGAACCACAAGGACTTGAATTCTAGTTTAAGATTTTATAACAACAAAGATCAAAACAATAAAGGTAAAATGAGTGTGAAATGCGTAAGATAAGAACAAGGTTGAACAAATGATTTAAAACAAAATAGAAAGGGAGACTAAGGCACATGCTAGGTTCAAATTGATCAATTATACTTATAAAGATTCTCGTTGAAGGATTACGCTTATATTGTTATGGTGAGAGCTCCGAGGGTAGAGAATAACCGATGTCTCGCGTATAAACTCCTATGCTTAGATCGTGATTTCCCAAATATTCCTATCCGGAAATCTAACCACTAAACATGCATTAACGTACTAGAGTTCACTCGATTTGAATCGAACAACTTCACCCGGGAATCTTTACCTATGTCTAGGGCAATTCCTCATTAGTTACGGGTCATGATGTGAATTTCTTGCACCCTAAGTCAATTTTCTCCCGAAATATTAACCTAGGCATAAGGTTCTAACATATAGTGATCAAGTATATGCAAGATAGGCAAAAATACAAATTCACATCACATAACAATATAAGAACAACCTCAACAATCATCTATTATAAGCATATATCACAATTTGGCCTTACATGGCCCTAGTCTTATGAATTTAGTTCATAATGGATAATATGAAAAACATAAATGAATTAATACCCATGTTCATAGACATAATTGAAATGAAAAGCTATAAAAACTCCCTCAAAAGTGAATAATGATGGATCTTGAAGTTGAGCCTTCAATCCCCAAGCTCTTTTCCTTCCTCTAGTTTTCCCCTCCAAGAGTGATGAAGAATGGTGATGAATGGTGGAGAAATCAGATTAGGGGTTGCCCCCCTCTCCTCTAAGAATCTGAAATTGATAGTGAATGATGAAGAGTATGGGTTCCCCCTCCTTTTATAGCCAAAATTCCACTAAAGTATGCATTAAAAATTCCCATTAAAGTTCCCCAATGAGAATTCCACCTAAGGTGATGCTTAAAGTTTGGCTTTTAAGATTCCAACCAGCTAAAAAATGCTGAAATTTCGGCCATTAAGAATTCCACCAAGCATAACCATGTGAAAACTTCAACAAAACACATGCATGCTGCCATTTTCTTGCTTTCCAGCGCAGTCCTAGTATTTTCCTCATAAACTTCTCCACAGATCTCCAAATTGGATGATTCAAGTCCCCATGTGAAGCTAACACATAGATCTACAACTTTTCAGAAGGACATTTTGTCCAATTCGGTCTCTAAGTATACCTAAATTATGTTTCAACATGGAGGTTGTTTCTGATTTGGCGCCCATAAAGTAAATCTACCAAGAAACACACTTATGACAACCCCTCAACACATGTGCTGAATTATGGCCAAAAGTGATTCTTACCCATCATATAAGGCTGGAATTTAGGCTGAAAAAGGAGTAACATTCGGACTATCCATGCCTAGGCATGACTAGGAGGGCGTTGGGGCGTATCTTCGCACATGTACTTCTCTGTTCGGCGCAGCAATCGTATTTCCTTCACAATTATCTCTATAGACCTCCGATTTGGATGTTTCAAGTTCCCATTTGAAGCTAAGACATACATCTAAAACTTTGTAGAAGGAAACTTTGTCTAAGTCGGTCTCAAAATGTACGGAATTATCGCTCGAATGTGGTAGGAGATGCATAAACCGCCTAGGTGTTGAAAAACATGCTTGAACTTGTTTTGTACATCGTTTTTCTTCCCTTTTCTTCATGTATTCTCATTTATTACCTGTATTCACTTAACACACCTATTAAATGCAAATGTGACATGATTTAAGCAATAAGTGAATCCAAATCATAAGAATTACGGTCTTAAAAACACGTAAAAACACCTCTTATCAACACCCCCAAACTTATCAATTGCTCGACCTCGAGCAATAAGAGCTATAAGGCAAGACCAACATCATTCAATGGGAGAAAACAAAACAACTAACTAACTCACTTTCGTGGAGTAAACGATTGCACTTAGCGGGTGCAACAAGCCTTTAAACCTTTGAGTTACCTCAAAGGACGAGTTATAGTCTCGTGAGGGTTTGCATAAAATATACCCACAAAATCTAGCAAATTTTCAATCCCAACCGAATCAACACATCTCAATATGATCAACAAGAATGAATGGCATAAAATCAACCTTTTAAAGTTCACAAATATATATATACATATCAACTACTTTTGCTCATGTGACACCAATACTTGAAACGACTCCCTAGGGTGTAGTGAAAAATAAATCTAGGGTATTATAGTCGAGAGGCATCCTTACCAAATTTTGGACATTAATCCCATATCTATCAACTTTTGATCAAACACAAGGCACAAGAATTATAGAAAATCTCATAGCCATTTAAATTTCATTATCTCAAATATTCAACATTCAATTCATATGGAATTTCCATTAAACTTCATTAAGGCTAGATCATGTGCAATGTTTTATTCCATTAGGCTTTCTATGACACCCATGTAACAAGTTTTAGACCAATGACTCCCAAACTAGATAGTTTTAGGGCATTAAGTGTAGAGACACTCCTAAGGATTTAATCACTTGAGTATCAAAGGCCACGAAATAAAACTAGATCTTTTAAACAATTCACTTCTTTTGGCTTGAGCATAGCTCAAATTAGCATAATAGTACAGTATATAGGCATGAAACTTTTCACCTCCGGTACGTATTAGCCTGACCACTTTTGGTCATACCAAAATTCAACCTTTTCAATTCATTGTTAGCATATAAAATTACTACTCAACTTATAACTTTATGAGAAATCTAAGTTAATATTTCTGGGAATAATTCCTTAAGTGTCTCAAGATGGTTATCCTCTCAACTCCTCTACCTTCGATTTAAGTGCATTGTGAATCATCTAAAGAATCAATTCGAGTCTAAGGTCTCCACGAGCAATTTCAAAGATATATATTCCATTAAATTCAAATTATTTCAAGAATTCATGCCATTTTTTCAAGTCAATCAATTTCAATGCATCAATTGGAAGGACTAAAAAATTTTCATGCTTGATTTTCTCAACAAAGAAGCATATAAACATGATATCAAACAAACTTTCCCCAAATTCAAGTTAAAAATTAGGATTGCATTTTCAATATTCAAAATAGATACTCTTCTACCCCCAAACTTAAATCCAACATTGTCCCCAATGTTGTTACAACATGCATACACAAAGGTAAAAGAACACTTACAACCAAGGATATTGAAGAACATCCTTAAGCTTCCAATGCATCCTTACAAAGTTTCTCCTCTTATCGAGTAAAATAAGAATCTCTAAAGGTGGGGTCCAAATGTGCATCATATCTAACACTTCAACTTTTTAAACCATCAAGCATAAGAAAAACATACATGCCCAAAGTGCATGCTTGAACACAATAAAAAGAAACAAACTAAACAAAACAAAAACGAAAGCAAAAAGAAAAGAAAACTTACAAACTTGGGTTGCCTCCCAAGAAGCGCTAGTTTAGAGTCGGTAGCTCGACTTTGTGCTCTTTGAGGTTCAAATAGGTGGTCCATTTAACACGACCAAATCCTTGCCATGCCTCCTTTTAGCTCCATGGTCTACTTGCTTCCACTCATATTGCGGGATTTTGCAATAAGCCCTTTGTGTTGGATGAGTCTTTTCAATCTTACGAGCACGGCGATGGGGTGGAATGTATTTCATGCATAAATCTTCTTTTCCCTCTTTGTTGTGTTTATCATAGGGAATCTCATCCTCAAACTCGAGTGTGCCCTTAGCCTTGCCGTTTGCACATTTCTCATCAAGAGAAGGGTTAATAACATCGATATTGGAACAAGTAAGATCATCCATAGATGGTTTCCTGTTATTAGAAGCATCAAATATCACTTTTACATCTCCTACCCTCAATGATAACTTACCTTTTCCCATGTCAATCTTGGCATTGCTAGTGACTAGGAAAGGTCTTCCTAGAATCAAGGGCATCTCAACATCTTCCTCCATATCAAGGACCACAAAGTCAACCCGGAAAAAGAATTTGTCAACTTGTACAATAACATCTTCTATTATCCCCTTTGGTCTCTTAATTGATCCATCGGCGAGTTGGAGGCTCATTGATGTCGGTTTGGGATTTCCAAGGCCCAACTTCTTGAAGAGAGAATACGGGAGGAGATTGATACTTGCTCCCGTATCGCAAATAACCTTTTCAAAAGTAAGAGGGCCAATGGTGCACGGAATGGTGAGCCTCCCCGGGTCCTCACAAAGAGTCGCCACAATCCTACGGAAAATCGGATCCATATCCTTCTTTTTCATTTTTTGTGCATTTGGAAATGGAAGACGAACCTCGATGGGATGATGCGTTGGAGTTGAAGGGCCAGCTGTGGAGGATACAGAATGTGGCGCTTGGGCGTGACAATCGGCGCCTTGGCGCAACGACAAGGGCGCCTGGGCATGGATGGATGGGCCCTCGGGCGCATCAGTGCGAACATTATCACCTTTTACCTGTTCGCCACTTCTCAAGGTAATTCCATAGCATTGCTCTTTCGGGTTCTTTTCCGTGTCACTTGGTAAAGTTCCCGGGGCTCTCTCGCTGATTGTCTTTGCCATTTGACCCATTTGTGTCTTCAAATCCTTCATATCCATCATTAAATCCTTCATCATAGTACGGAGTTCGTTGATTGCTGAATCCGATTTCTTTATTTCCTCATCAAGACGTTCATCGGTTGTAGGAGGCCTAACTTGCCTTTGTACATGAGGATTACCTTGCCTTTGAGCTTGGTTATTGTTGAATGGGGGCCTTGTTGCTTGATAGACGCCGGGATGGGCATTTTGTGCCGGATTGGGCCTCCTTGGAAAATTTTCGGGCACATGGAAGTTCAATTGAGGTCGATTGGCATTTCCAACATAGTTAACATTGCCAACCATTGTTTCCAAAGCTTCTTCTTGAACACAAGCAATTTTTCTGGTGGGTGTGACTTCTTCATCATCGGGATAGAGTTCATCTTCCCGGGCTAATTGCTCAATCTTGTCCCACACACTTTGGCAATCGAGCCCAAGGAGATCACCACCGGCGCCGGCATTGAGCCTATTTCGGATGCGCGATCGAACTCCATCATGGAATCGTAGTACTTGCTCGCTCAACTTTAGGTTGTGATCCGGGCATTTTCGGAGCATGTTTTTATATCTAGCCCATGCCTCGGCTAAGGACTCATGATTCCCTTGTTTAAACTCTTTAATATTGCTCCTTAGCTCGTTGATTTTGGAGGGTGGAAAGAATTTGCTCAAAAAGGCATCAACCATTTGTCCCCATGTTGTGATGGATTGGGGTGGTAGAGACTTGTACCACATGGTCGCCCTTTCCTTTAATGAGAAGTGGAACGAATTGTATCGAGATCCCGTGGATGAAATTGGGTAGTCATGAGAGTGTCGTCTAAAGTCTCCAAATGCTCATGAGGTGATTCATGGGGCTCTCCATAGAAGGGTTCGCTTTGCACCATGCTAAAGATGTGTGACGGAATGTGATAATTTGGTGCAAAGAAATTTGGAAAGATTACGGGCCCCGGTATGGTGTGGACCCTTGGAGGTAGACTTTCCCGGACCGATGGAAGTCTTTGAGGAGGTGCCGGTTGCATAGCTTGGAAACGATTTTGCAGCCATTCCCTGTTTTCCGGAAGATTTATGTCGGGAAAATTTCCATTTGGATTTAGATTGTCGGCCATTTCTCGAGCTTGTCTACTAGATCGAAGAACACGCTCTATCTCTGGCTCAAAATTGTATAGGGGCTCGTTAGAAGAGCGGGTCATGCACCACAAATTACACCTAACAAATAAACACAAGAAAAAAAATTAGAATAATAAAATAAAAGAAAGGTTACAAATAAACGAAAAACTAAGAATTATGAAAATTTAAATGAAAAATCAAAAACTAAAATGAACAAGTCCCCGGCAACGGCGCCAAAAACTTGACACGCCAAAAGCTAACGTGCTATAATAGCAAGTGCACTAGTCGTGTGTAGTAATAAAAGTGGACGAGAAGTCCGGATTGTCGAACCACAAGGACTTGAATTCTAGTTTAAGATTTTATAACAACAAAGATCAAAACAATAAAGGTAAAATGAGTGTGAAATGCGTAAGATAAGAACAAGGTTGAACAAATGATTTAAAACAAAATAGAAAGGGAGACTAAGGCACATGCTAGGTTCAAATTGATCAATTATACTTATAAAGATTCTCGTTGAAGGATTACGCTTATATTGTTATGGTGAGAGCTCCGAGGGTAGAGAATAACCGATGTCTCGCGTATAAACTCCTATGCTTAGATCGTGATTTCCCAAATATTCCTATCCGGAAATCTAACCACTAAACATGCATTAACGTACTAGAGTTCACTCGAGTTGAATCGAACAACTTCACCCGGGAATCTTTGCCTATGTCTAGGGCAATTCCTCATTAGTTACGGGTCATGATGTGAATTTCTTGCACCCTAAGTCAATTTTCTCCCGAAATATTAACCTAGGCATAAGGTTCTAACATATAGTGATCAAGTATATGCAAGATAGGCAAAAATACAAATTCACATCACATAACAATATAAGAACAACCTCAACAATCATCTATTATAAGCATATATCACAATTTGGCCTTACATGGCCCTAGTCTTATGAATTTAGTTCATAATGGATAATATGAAAAACATAAATGAATTAATACCCATGTTCATAGACATAATTGAAATGAAAAGCTATAAAAACTCCCTCAAAAGTGAATAATGATGGATCTTGAAGTTGAGCCTTCAATCCCCAAGCTCTTTTCCTTCCTCTAGTTTTCCCCTCCAAGAGTGATGAAGAATGGTGATGAATGGTGGAGAAATCAGATTAGGGGCTGCCCCCCTCTCCTCTAAGAATCTGAAATTGATAGTGAATGATGAAGAGTATGGGTTCCCCCTCCTTTTATAGCCAAAATTCCACTAAAGTATGCATTAAAAATTCCCATTAAAGTTCCCCAATGAGAATTCCAGCTAAGGTGATGCTTAAAGTTTGGCTTTTAAGATTCCAACCAGCTAAAAAATGCTGAAATTTCGGCCATTAAGAATTCCACCAAGCATAACCATGTGAAAACTTCAACAAAACACATGCATGCTGCCATTTTCTTGCTTTCCAACGCAGTCTTAGTAGTTTCCTCATACACTTCTCCACAGATCTCCAAATGGGATGATTCAAGTCCCCATGTGAAGCTAACACATAGATCTACAACTTTGCAGAAGGACATTTTGTCCAATTCGGTCTCTACGTATACCTAAATTACGTTTCAACATGGAGGTTGTTTCTGATTTGGCGCCCATAAAGTAAATCTACCAAGAAACACACTTATGACAACCCCTCAACACATGTGCTGAATTATGGCCAAAAGTGATTCTTACCCATCATATAAGGCTGGAATTTAGGCTGAAAAAGGAGTAACATTCGGACTATCCATGCCTAGGCATGACTAGGAGGGCGTTGGGGCGTATCTTCGCACATGTACTTCTCTGTTCGGCGCAGCAATCGTATTTCCTTCACAATTATCTCTATAGACCTCCGATTTGGATGTTTCAAGTTCCCATTTGAAGCTAAGACATACATCTAAAACTTTGTAGAAGGAAACTTTGTCTAAGTCGGTCTCAAAATGTACGGAATTATCGCTCGAATGTGGTAGGAGATGCATAAACCGCCTAGGTGTTGAAAAACATGCTTGAACTTGTTTTGTACATCGTTTTTCTTCCCTTTTCTTCATGTATTCTCATTTATTACCTGTATTCACTTAACACACCTATTAAATGCAAATGTGACATGATTTAAGCAATAAGTGAATCCAAATCATAAGAATTACGGTCTTAAAAACACGTAAAAACACCTCTTATCAACGATGTCTTTGGGTTTAATTTAGCAGTATGATTTTGAATCACAGGTCGAAGTTGTCTTTGGATTTTGTAATAATAATAACTTGATATGTTAATATTTGGTGTGTATTGTTATTGAAATATATTAATTTAATTTAATTGTAGTATCCCATTATTTTAGTATCCAGTATCCCAGTATCTGTGGATCCAGTATATTCACATAATCTTTGTTTTAACCCCACTAGTTGGCCGACTTTGACTGAATTGTGAGAGCACAGCATCCATAAAGAACTATGATTCTATGATCACATTCACATCAGTGCAATGTGATGTGATCACATTCACATCAGTTATTACAAAACTTCAAAACAGTTTCCATAAGATATACCCCCAAGTCCTCAACACAATATACAATCCATAAAGGTTGAAAATGTGACGAGTTCGGACATTACACGCTTAAATTCATCCACACTCCACACCAAATGCCTCATCATCGCTTGCAGAATCGCTGGATTAAACCAAGTCCTCAAAATTGTCACAATCATGTGACTTCACTTCATTATCTATTTCCTTTATGATAATATTCAACCGGTGAATATTATCGTTTTCCTCAATGACCTTTCTAGTAGGGTTCGAGAGATAATGATTATTAACCACTGTCGGAACTAATTGTTTTATCTTCTCTCTGAAGGTAAAGTACAAGCATGAATCATTGGTTGCCTCAAGTTTCTCCTTATATGGATCTGAATTTTTTGATGGCTTGTGAATTGTTTGGACATAAGGGCCTCTCATCAGAAGACCATGAGGAATGATGCTGCACATTACTCTCAAATTAGTAATATAAAGGTTGGAAAAAGAATCATTCATATATTATACAACACATACCTTTGATGCGGATGAACACGGTTCTTTTGTTGGTCATATTGCACAACAACACAGAAGATGGTATCATATTGTTTAAAAATACAATAATTTTATTTCTCATAGATTGACGCTCTACAAGACTCCATCCCCATTACTGAGAAGACAACCTCAGCCAATAGTTCGGTCACCTCAAATTTCAGTTTAAACCTATAAGCACATGATTCACACTCCCCCGGCCTTTCACAAATACTGAGAGCACAGCAATCAACTACTCCACATAGATTCATCCTGATATTAGAAAAAGGGTCAAATATAAATAAATATTATTATATGTCACATAATTAACAATATTTTTTTTAGAAGACAAACATTGTTAAAAAAATAATAAGCATAATGAACCAATTCAACTCAGATTGCAAAAGCCCAAAAAATATGAGACCCATAAACTAAACAAAACTAAAAACAACTTCAGTGACTATCAATTTACCCTAAATTCTAGCAGTAAATCAGTTCACCTTCTTGGAACCCTAGGAATTGGGACTCCTTTCTTTCTCTCTCTTCAATTATTGCGCAAAAATGTGTTTTCAATCGTTTCTCTCTCTTTGATTCTAGAGTATAAGTATTAACCCTATTAAATGTTGTAGAAACACATTTTGAGCATCGACATACAAAAAATTTTAATTTCAGAGGGGCGGGAAAAATAAAAAAACAAAATTCACATTTAAAAAAAAACCCTAAAACGGGCAGGAACTTCTTTTGGGGTTTAGGGGTTAGTTTTCACTTGGGGTTAGTGTTTAGGGGAATTTAGAGTATGTAACTAGAATGAAAATAACTATATAACCTAAATTTGGAAAATAAATGGGCGAAAAAAAGGAAAAAACAAAATACAATTTTAAAAAAAAACCATAAAATGGGCAGGAACTTCCTTTGGGGTTTAGGGGTTAGTTTTCACTCGGGGTACTTAGTGTTTTGGGAATTTAGGGTATGTAACTAGAATGAAAATAACTATATAACCGAAATTTGGAAAACAAATGGGCGGGAAAAAGGAAAAAACAAAATACAATTTTTTTTAAAAAGAAAAACATAATACGGGCGGGAACTTCCTTTGGGGTTTAGGGGTTAGGTTTCACTTGGGGTTAGTGTTTAGGGGAATTTAGGGTATGTAACTAGAATGAAAATAACTATATAACCGAAATTTGAATTGATCAATTTGACTAGATTAAGCTAAACATAAGCTATATATTTGTATCATTTCCTATTTTATATTAATCACAGTTCATTCCTTTTTTGGTATATTTTTTTAAATTAATTATAAGATATTCATACTATAAATTAAACTTATTATTGTCCATCTTAAAGAAATATGATATAAAAAAAAAAAAACAAATTTAGAGCGTTTCACCTTAACCACTACTTCAATATTAAAATCACTAACATAAAAATGCAATATTAAATAAGTGATAGTATATGTAATACAATGACACATAATATATATAGTTTGAATGGGGAACACACTATGTCAATCATATAATATTATAAAAGAATATGAATATTATTATCATCCATCTTAATGAACTATGTTAGATAGTTTCACATTCACCATTACTTTAATAGTTATAGTTCAAAATTCGAAAAACAAATGAGCGGGAAAAATCAAAGAAACAAAAATTCAAATTTTCAAAAAAAACCCTAAAACGGGCGGGAACTGCCTTTGGGGTTTAGGGGTTCCTGTTTTAAACTTTAGTGTTTAGGGTATAAAACAAGACAGAAAAAAAGCTATATAACTGAAATTTGAATTGATCAATTAATTTGACTAGATTAAGCTAATCAAATCACAGACTATATATTTGTATCATTTCCTATTTTATATTAATTACAAGTCATTCCTTTTTTGGTATATTTTTCAAATTAATTATAAGTTATTCATATTAAAAATTAAACTTATTATTATCTATCTTAATGAACTATTTGAGATAGTTTCACATTAACCACTACTTTAATAATTATAGTTCAACATAATCAAGCCATTTGTTTAATCAAAATATTAAAATCACTAATGTAGAAATGACATATTAAATAAGTGATAGGATATGCAACACAATGGCATGATATATCTAGTCTCATTAGGGAACACATAATGTCAATCATATTATATTATAATAGAATATGAATATTAATTATTATTGTCCATCTTAACAAACTATATTATCCATCTTATTACTACCCGACCCGACCCGATCGGTTTCAGACTAATCGGGACTGGTAGATCGGGTTAAAATCCGAATTTGGAATATTCCGAAATGAATATCACTATTCGGTTTAGATTTCGTTTCCACTTTTATAAAATTTCGGGTAATTCGGACACCCGAATAAAAAAAATTCTATATTTTTTTTACCATTTATTGATCTAATAGCGCCCAACTTTCCATTTTCATATGTTCAACCCAAGTTTTATCATTGAGAAGCCCAAAATTATATTTTTTTTTGGGTTTTTTTAGGTCTATAATGCCCAACAAACAAACAAACAAAAATTGGGCCTCCATTTATCAAAATATTGGTCAATCGGGTACCCGAACCAGATTGTACCCGGATAAGCGGGTACCCAAAATAAAAAATCAGTTCAAATTCGGATTTTACATTTCACTTCCCGAAACCAAGAATCCGAATATAAATATCAAAATCACAAAACGATCTCCATATCTATCATCTATGAATTTTGTATCCAGTATTTGCCTACAGCACAATAAAAAAATTAAGACATCTTTTGCTTTGAGTATTAATTCATTAAAAATACCTCCAACACAAGATACAATCCATAAATTGAAAATATCAAAATCACAAAACAATCTCCTGTTCTATCATCTATGAATCCCTGTATCTAGTATGTGTGACTCCTCAGCACAACAAAGACTCATCTTCTGCTATTATTTACACCGCAATAAAAAAATAAAACATCTTTTGTTTTGAGTATCAATTCATTAAAAATACCTCCAACACAAGATACAATCCATAAATTGAAAATATCAAAATCACAAAACAATCTCCTGTTCTATCATCTATGAATCCCTGTATCCAGTATGTGTGACTCCTGTTTCAGCTCAATAAATACTCATCTTCTGCTATTATTTACAGCACAATAATTGATGAATCAACACATTGTCAATTACCTCCAACACAAATTACAATATCACAAATTAATTCAATTCCATATTTCAATTTAAATCAAAGCAGCTAATTTTCAAATCAATACATTTGTGTTTGGAATCTATTTTTGCATTATCATTTCCCCCCTGCAAATAACACAGCAGACAACTAATACTTGAACGCAAGCTTCGACTTGTCGTCCTGAAGGGTCACTCGGGTTGTTTCCCTAACACTACTTATACCACTATCAGTCGGGCTGGAGGGCACAATAGTAGTATTACGAGTGATAGTAGTCTAAGTAGTGATAGGCAAACAGCCCGAGTGACTGTTCAGGACGACAAGTCGAAGCTTGCATTCAAGTATTAGTTGTCCATGGTGTTATTTTCAGGCGGAAATGATAATGCAAAAATAGATTCCAAACACAAAACCTATCTATCCCTGGGGTCGTCCTGCTTATGCCTGGAAAGGATCCTCTAATGCATTACCAACCGGAAGACACTTGTATACAACGGGTCTTGGGCCCTACCTGTACACCTAGTGTCTGTGATTAATACACATCACTTATTTTGTTTTTTGAATTAAAAAACAAGTGATGTGTATTAATCACACTTGTCTATACAAGAATTTTCCTTACCTACAACGGTTGTTCCTGCAACAGAAAAATAATGATCAAAATACTTATCAGACATCAAACCAAAAACTTCGAAGATTCTAATAACACATGGTCCAAGTATTGAAAGAAAATTAAAACATATGAGACAAACTGTTGTTTATATTTTTTACCAAAAATAAAACCATTGTTTAGAAGGTTGATGGACACGTTTTTTGGGGCTTTTCATTTTCTTCCCAATAGATTGATAGCGATTTTTTCGAATCGCTCCATGCTTTTCTTCGCACAAAGGATGTTCAACAATATTTGCCTCTATTTCAGCGGGGATGATCCAGTTAGAGTCACTATGGACGGGGTATATAGTTTCTAAATAAGGCAATACCCAATTATCTTTCCAATAATATTTAGAGACTAATTCATGCAAGCCATCATCATCCCCATTAAATGCTGCAATCACGTGCGCGCACGGGATATGGTCAATATAAAAAACACCGCGATTACATTTTTTGTTTGCAAGTCAACGGAGAATGTTTTACCATCACACTCAACAAGGTACGCATCTGTGCACTCATTAAGATGCGTGTTTTAAATAAAATCAAATCTTTCCTCCTTGCATGCATCGTTCTCTCCACTACAGGAGTGAGTTTTTGTGACAAGGAACCCGCTACAGCGTCATTATGGTGCTTGTTGAACTACTTACTTACTAACTTCACAATCTCATCCAACAAAACAATTATCGGATATGATCTTGCAGTAGTCAGGACGGCATTAATGGACTCCACTCCATTGGTTGTCATAATATTGTATCATGAACCTCTGGAGTAACAACGAGCCCAATGCTCTTTCACAGCAATTGTTTCTTTAACATATTGATGGTACCTAAGATTTGATTAAGGGTGTCTTTGTTGGAGGTCAGTAAACAGCTTTTCAAATTCGGGCATAGTATATGCTTCAGCGCAAGCTGCAAACTTCGACACAATGCTATCCTTTGTATTTTTCTTTTGCTTAGAGCCCCTACTGGCAGAAACATTGTTCTTCAGATTTTGAGTTATATGATACATACAATAGCCATGTGAAGACCTTGGAAAACTGTATGAACAGCATTTTTAATAGATGCATGTTTATCAGAAATGATCACCAAATCATCACGATCGGGTATCAGATCCCGCAATCTCTCCAAGAACCAAATCCAACTTTTATCGCATTCTTTATTAACCACAACAAACGCAAGTGGATACTGATGTTTATTTCCATCTTCTGCAATACAAACAAGTAATACACCCTTATACTTGGTCTTCAAATGTGTGCCGTCAATAACAAGCACTTTCCTCATGGCCACAAATCCTTTTATGCAGGCTCCCAAAGCAAAGAACAAAGACTGAAAAAAATTATTCACATCTTTACGCAAATGAGTTACTGTACCCAGATTGACCTTCTCCAACATATACAAATATTTAGGAAGAATCCCATAACTAGACTCTGGACCATCCCTGCTACTATTTATAGCAATGATTCTACCACGCCTAGCTTTGTAGTAAGAAACATCAATGCTCCCGTTATTCATAATATCCCCTATCACCTTAGGAGATGGTGAATCTAACTGACATACAAACATATCTTTCAAAGCTCCAGCAACCATACTTGAAGTGGACCTTTTATCTCTATTTACCAATGTAGAGGCACGTGTATGGGTGCTATAATGAGTTTTTAACGTGAAAACTTTTGACTTTCAAGTAATTGATGCACGAATTCTCCATTGGCAATCCGGGACTTTATATTTACATGCCAAGATATCTTTACATGACTTGGATACAATAATATCGAAATAATTCTTGGACGCAGATTTGTAAACCAAGTTTTTTAGCTCTTCCTTGCTAGCAAATTCCTGACCAAGCACAACATCTACACCATCATCATAGTTGTATATTTCAGGACTCTCATTAGGAATAGCATCATCTCTGAAATCTGATCGGGGGATGAGGGAAGAGTGGACTTTGTAGGAAGATGGAGTGCTTGCAGAAGGACTTGAGTTCACATTTTCAACAATTGGAGTACAAAGGGGAATGGGTTTAGAAGGAGTGGTTGCAGCAGGAATAGAGTTTAGATATTCCACACTACTAAGAGTACAAGGGGGATTGGGTTTACAAGGTGTGGTTGCAGCATGAATAAAGTTCGGTTTTTCCACACTACTAAGAGTACAAGGGGGATTTGGATTACAAGGAGTGATTGCAGCAGGAATAGAGCTAAGATTTTCCACACTACTAGTACAAGGGGGATTGGGTTTACAAGCAATGGGTGTAGAGGCTTTCGACATGGGCGGGGACGTGGGCTTATTTAAAACAACACCAGACAGACCGGGGGCAGATTTATAATAATTTACTCTCTCATTTTCAAAACAAAAATTATTTAAATAAAATCTCATAAAAATTTCTTAGAAGCTTGATGTGGTTTTGAATAATGATTTTTACTAAAATGGTGGTACACTTTATTTTAATGAAGTTCTTATGATATTTGATTATTATTTTATTACCATTATTTAATATTTTTCACAGCAGGTTTTAGTCATTCTATTGAACAAGATTCATTATGCATATATTATACACGGAATGTTATTAATGTAAAAAATGCATAATTATAATATTTAAAGTTATACAAAGTTTCATTGTAAATTTTTAAATATTTCTATAAATTTCATGATTTCTTTAAAATCGAAATCGAAATTTTGAATATCCTCTAAATTTTCATAAATTTACTACCCCGATATCGATACCGATACCGAGATTTTGTACCTTGCTTATGTGTATATATAAAATATGTAGAAAGAATATATATATATATATATATATATATATATATATAGGTGTAAGTATAGAGGAAAGTAGGTAGGTTGGAAGTTGGGTGAACGGTGAAGATTCTCTGCGATCGAGATTTTCTTAGTGTGCTTTAAAGGTGTTGTACCTAAGGAGAAAAAGGGTAAAAGAATGCTTTACAACTTGTCTCATTCCTCGTATCTACATCATTTTAATATTTAAGAAATATATTTTATAATGCATATGAAATTAAAATACCAACTTAGAGAAAATTATCTAACTAAACAAAAAATTGGTGTGCCATACAGGGACGGAGCAAGAATTTAGAGTTCGAAGGAGACAAATACAAAAAAGGAAAAAGAAAAATGATATCAAAACTTGATATTTTTGCATTTGGGGAGGCAAAATTTCACCGTTGAATCTATAGTATTTCAAATAAGCACTCATGAATTAATTACTACATGAAGTATAATTCTAGTATTATGAATTCATATAGTTTCAAAATGGGCTTATTTTACAAAACACAGGATCTCAAATAAAACATTTTTTATTTAATCTACTAATGATACAATTAACTCTCGTATACCAATTTAAAATCTTTTCTTTTTCTAGCGCGTGCTAGTTCAGAATAGATGAAGAATTATACTTTGTTCTATATAATCATACAACCATCCAATCTTACATGTTCTTACATTTTCTTTTTATAAGAATCACATATATGTCCATGCAGCTAGGGGTGTTCATTCGGTTAAACCGAACCGAAACCGAAATTTCGGTTCATGAATATTCAGAACCGAAACCGAACCGAAATGCTTCATTTCGGTTCGGTTAAAACCGAATGAATTTCGGTTTTAATTCGGTTAACCAAATGGTTAACCGAATTTTAACCCAAAAATGGAAAATAAAAGAAAAAATCCAAAAAAATTCCAGTTAACAAAATCGAAAATTGCATAAAAAGATCATCATATAAATTTAGAAATCTAACCATTAATATAAAAACAAAGAGATTAAATAACTTAATTTAAGTTTTTTTACCTAGGGTTTGGAAATTGAAATTAAGTAATTAAGGACTAAAGAGAGAGCCGAGGGCGTGTGTGAGAGGACTATTCCGGCGAGTCGACTGCAGCGACGGTGGATCTTGAGAGAGTTTGAGAGTTGGAGTGGAGCTTTGCTTTGTTTCTGCCATCGCAGAAGAAGAAATGAAGAATGGGTTGCTGCGCCTGCGTGAGTGGGTTTGAGAGTTGGGGAATTCATTTCATAAGTTTTTTATTTATTATTATTTTGGCCCATAAGTTTTATTGAAATGTTATAATGACCCCCTATAATATATAATATTATATATTTATATATATACATTTCGGTTTTTCGGTTCGGTTCGGTTCGGTTAACCGGACCCTAAAACCGAAACCGAAACCGAAATTTCAAAAAATTAAAAACCGAAACCGAACCGAAATGGCTCGGTTCGGTTTCGGTTCCAACCGAATTTTTCGGTTCCGGTTTGGTTCGGTCGGTTAACCAAACCGTGCACACCCCTACATGCAGCAACAAATACATGATATCTTGATTTGTAGTATTTGTAGGCACTTACATGTCATGGACAAAATTATGTCTATGGTTGGAAGGAGTTCATCAATGCACATCGCAATCACAGAAAATACTTGTATAAATCGGATCTTGGGCTCTATCCATGCGTCCTGTGGTTGGGAAAAAGACACATCACACATCACTTGTTTTTTAATTAAAAACATGTGATATGTTTTTTTCCCAACCATAAAGTGCATGAATAAGACCCAAGACCCGATATATACAAGTGTTTTCCTACAATCCCCCGCCAACCCTAAGAAAAACATGAGTTTCTCAACAACCACCGACGCTTTTTTACCAAAAGATCCACTTTGGATATTTATTCCATTTTTTTACTTCATATTAAATTGCATCTCATATATGGATACCCAAGTGCAATTTATTCATGTTCAAAATATATATATATATATATCCAAAGATCTCTTTGTCTAGTGGTATTCGTCTTTCACTTTATGTGAAAGGTCCTGGGTTCGAATCCAGACTGCCACAAGTTGTGGCTCTCCCCTCCTTTATAAAGCTAAATAGAGTCTTTATAGCTCAGAATTATGACTATTAACCCAGTTTTATCGGATTAGATATTAAGAGTACCCTTTGTCTAGAATCTATATATATATATATATAGTTGACATGTCTATATGGTTTGAAATTTAATATGTAATACAGAATTGAAATAGAAGATATCACATAGAAAATGCACGGAGAGATATGCCAGGATTATTTGTTACGTGAGCAATGATAATAATGTTGAGTGAGATTAAATTGAGAAAAGATCCAGGTTCACGTTTCTAGGTTTTCCCGGAGCCAGGAGATGGTGAGACCCCCTTCCCCAACTTCAAGGAAAAAAAAAATTCCCCCGAAAGCGTTTGATATTTGAATGTTTGTCCCCATAAAATCAAAATATATCAAAATTTCCCTTTTTTTTTTGTATTTGTCCCCCAAACCCCAAATTCTGGCTCCATCCTTGCCCGGAGCCAAAACAATGAAGAACAAAATCACAAAATTATGAACATCCAAGCAAAATTTGGATTTTACAATTTCTTCTTGCTTCTATATTTCCTTCTTTTTGAGAAAGAAACTAACATGTATACATAATATAGTTTCATCATAGACATTGACAAAACAGCACTACCCATGAGTCAATGACTTCCAGCCTTCCAGGTACTACTGACCACCTTCCTGTGCTATCAATAACTGTGTTCCTATATTTGGTCAACCATCTAAATCCCTATTTCCAGCCAGTTCTATAAACAAAAGGATAGGACTTTCTGTAGGTTATTTACAAAGGATAGCAACTGGCCTAGGGTCAAAAATCCAGGAAATGTATGGGCTGACCGATAGATTGTGGAGCAATTGTGGAGATTGCTTCTTTCTGGATGTCACCCGATGAAAGCTGACCAGTGAAAAAATTACTCCTGCATTGGAAAGCGATGAGTATCTTGGTGATGTATCGAGCCGAGGAGGTCTCATATGCCACAGGTGAGGAGCAGGCGTCCTTTCTGTATATCCAGCTTGAAATTTCCCAAAGGAATGGATCATCCGCTCCAATGCTGGAGCAACGGGTTGTGAGCTAGTTGGTTGATCAAATCTATAAGCAGCTGATGATTGGTTAGTTTTCTCGAGAGACTGCCCAATGGCTGGCTGGCAGCTGGCGGGCTCCGGTGAAATCACTGGTTGATTGGATCTTGAGGGAATCCATGCAGAACCTGATGCTTGATTCATCATTTGAACTACTGAGTAGCCAGGTAGGCTTGAAACTACTTGGTTTGCTGGTTGATTGGATCATGAGGAAATCGTTGCAGAAGCTGATGCATGATTCAACATTTGAACTATGGAGTAGCCAAGTAGGTTTAAAAATTGGTGGGTTTCCCGCTAATAGTTCGGGTCTTGTCACGTTTGTTGGTCCAAATAGCTGAGAAGTTTGCTGATATATCTCCTCCAACAAAGAGTTTGTAGCCACTGTCAAAATCAGAGGAACATATCACAAGACTTCACAAAGCAAGAACATAGTATAAACTCATACCTTGCATACAAAATATGAATATGGTTTTCCTTTTTGTTTTTTAACTCTTCAATGCAGAAAATCAAATGTAAGCTAACAAACCTTGTGAGGGAGTTGCCATTGTTGGATTCTTCATCAGAGTCGTCGTCTCAGCTAGTGTTTAATTGACACCGACTCTTCTGTATCTAGAATCAAGGACTTCATTCTCTTCTAGGAAAGCCATCTCAGCGTTCTGAAGCACCAAATCATACTTTTTACGTATCTCATCAATCTCTTTCTCGCATACCATATTTGTTTGGAGTTTCTATATGTTGGTTATAAAGCTAGAAGCATAAGCAGCTATTCTACGAATGTAACATGAATATCGACAAACTAGAAAAGGATTTGCTTAATATTTAGAAAGACAAACCTTATCTTCATGCAGTTTTAATTTTTGATTTTTCTCTTTTTGTAGTCTTTCCAACTCCATCTCAAGTGCTTTACAAAAAGATCGTAGTGCCTCAGAATATGTTACTTGAGAAGCTTCTGGAGGGTTAGAAAAATTTCCAGAATTGTGAGGAAGACTTGCGTGACTAGCATTACTTGGTCCTCTCCCGTCTTCTGTGAGTCTAACTGAATCCGCAACGGGTCGGTCTATAGCAGACTGTGCGCCGAAACTAGGGCCAGTTGTACCATGAGCTTCTTGATCATCTTGTACTGTACTGGATGCAGGCAAATGATCATTTTCCATAGGAGATATTGGTATCTGCCCTCTTGTAAGTGTAGCTGCCTTTCTCTGTCTGTGGATCCATGAGGCTATTGTTTCCCTTCGGTCAGCCACTTTTGAAATACATTTAGCCTTACGACTCCGTTGGCATTATTTTCTACCACCTGGACATAAATCTACAAAGAAAATAATCAAAAATAAGAATATACCCCCAAAACCAAACAGCCAGAAGTACGTATATCTACAAGATGGTTATGAAACTAGATAATCAGAGATTCCTCACCAATTTCCAACATATTAGCAATTATAAGTTAATAATGATGCAGAAGTACCTGAATTCTTTCTTTTTTTATCTTCAGTTTGAAGTTTAGTTCCGAATCTTCTTCTGGAGATTGGAGGAATTTCACAAATTGTGCTTTTAATTGCTTTCCTGCTTTTCTTAGAGGCTGTTTCTTCCCCAACAGATGCTTCAAACAAATCATGAGATTGACAATTTTTCTGGTCCTCGGTGATTGACTCGAAAAATATCTCCACCTCGGATTCCTACCCTCAAGTAGGTTTGTCCAAAACACATTAGAATGTCTTTTGTCTATCATCTCCTCAAAATTGTCCATGAGAGTAGCTTCCACTTCGCCAAGTAAAGAGATATTTCTGGGGTAAGTACCTCCAATAGCTTCTGCTTCCCTACTAATTGACGTATTAGTAGAGTTGTTGCTATGGCTGTTGTTTGGCAATAAGGTCAAGAATTCAAGGAACACATCTTCCACAAAAGAGTCTCCATAAGATGTAACTGAATGTGCATCTTGAGAAAAGTTATGAAACTCATCAAGCTTTTTGAACAAGTAGGGAGCACCCCATTTCAGCAGCCCATGACGTGTACTTTGCTTTATATTGATCATATTGATCTCTAGATTTAGTCCTTGCTTGGCAAGGATCAGTACTTTTTCTTCCACTGTGTGAGGTGAATATAACCGGAAGACCTTCACTCGCTTAAATTGGGAATCCAGTGCAGAGCCCTCAAATCATTCAGGTGGGTCCCAATCACTGTTAAAAAAGATAACTGTATCTATAGATGCAAGTTTGATGCTTGGAACACAGGTACGAGTTTCCATCAAATACACAAATTTGTTTACTCCCACTATCATTATAGCTGTTCAAGACAGCTCGCCTTTTAGAGCGAGACAACCCTCCATTAATGCGCTGAAAAGAATCTTCGCCAAACATATGATGGATAATGTCATCCAAAATATCTCCATTAGAAATCGGACCTGATCCTCCGAGTGACTGTTTGGTTGTAACATGTTTAAAAAGAGAGAAGTACCATATCACTTATATAAGAATATAAATTTTTAGATCAAATATGAAAAAAGAAAAATGTTGTAGAATAAATGATCATGCAAACATCAGAAAACAGAGGATAATATAGTGCACAATTACTGAATTCAGTGCACCAAAGGAAAAAAGAAAAAAAAAAAAAAATATATATATATATATATATATTACTGAATTCTGTTTTCCACGAAGCTAGATAATTGGCCGCAAGAAGGGCCAGAATGCAATTTATCAATTTAAGGTGGCACAGAATCAGAGATAAGGTAAATTAGATGTTACAATGTAAATAAATTTTTCATAAGACAAGGAATATCAAATTTAATAAAGAGTAATATGTATAGAATTGTTGTAACTACCTGATAAAGAATAAGAACTCTTAATCCTTGTTTCTTAATCTCCGTATGGATCTTATGAAGAAGATGCAATTTGCTACTCAGCTGAGTTTCCGCATCCAATTGTTCAGGCTCAGGAATTCCTTGTATCGAAGAGGCGTGCAAGTGTGGATTTACAAGATAAGGATGATCACAACACTGGGAGAATTCATTATCAAGTCAGAAAGATGTTGAAAAGCCAGTGGTAATTCAGCAGGTTAATGCTGAGGCAAATGGAAATTCAACTTTCTGTGAAAATTCATACCTTTCTGTTTGAGATAAGCATGTCATGGAGAATTTCTGCTGAATCACCCTTTGCAGAAGAGCATAGTAGACTTGAATTTGAAAATAGAAAGCCACAATATTGCTCGGTTTGCACATTGGAGAGCCTAACAGGAATCTAGTACTCAACAAAATTAATTGTAGTAGACTTGCACTCATCTGGAACTAAATTTGCCAATTTTTCTTTCGGCTTAGATGTATCCAGGTTAGACGGACTCTCCAAAAGGTCCTTCTTTCTTTTCTTCAGCTTCATCATATTAATAAATCTATCAATAAAACCTCAAAATCAAAGTAAGTTCAGATAATTGCAGGACAGGCAAGAACAAGTAACTTTCCCTTATTAGCACCAGGCAACAACATTCTACAGACCTACGTTATGGCAGCCATCACAATTTCAAAAAACTTTAACCACCTATTAAAACCAAGCAGCAATTCTCCTTTCACCAGTATCCGCTTTAACAGTTCAAATCCACCTCCAAATGCTATTTCCATTTCATTTACAGAAAATAATGCAGGTGAAGAATCCCATAACAGTTCAAAGGGGATTCACTAGTCATCCCTCTAGAGATTCAACGGTCCCAACATCAACTTTTTTTCCTATGTTAAACTGATATCAACTCTCAGCTGCACAGTGTTTTTTATCTACAAGATTACTCCTGGGAATGAATTTATGGCCAGCAAAATGGATATTAAATTCCTTCTCACAGTTTGGTGGAGGCTCTTGCCTCTAATCCAGTAAAAAAAAGGTGTGACCGAACTTAAAGCAAGAGACGTTATGCAACTCCTCTTTCAAAACGAATTCCTTTTGTCATTGAACAACTTTCACATATCATTGACTATAAATTGTCAGTAGACATGAAGTTGATTTGAATTTGTGCTTTAAGATGTCTCAATAAATCTTCATTTGGCAGGAAAAGCATTAATCTAAACTGAAATGCAAACAAAATAAAAGTTCAATACCAATCAAATTAATGAGCCAGGTAACATAAACAACAATTTTCTGTATCGTCCATTTCAGTGTCTGATCAATCAAGTTACTCGACTAAAATGGTAAACAAGTCAAGCAGGAAGTTAATATGAGAACCAAATCATTCATCATAACTTGGAAAAATATGAAACCTACACAAACTTACCTTCGTTTGAGTGATATCGTCTGAACTCTTACTAAGAGTGCATGACCAGAAGATCTTACCCTCCTCAGCAGAAAATCCAACCAGTAAAGTAACATCTAATATGTTTCAAATATTCAGTTAGCCAAAAGGAAAATGGAATAATAGAATGGAAGAGATATTAAAATGGGAAAAAGGACGTAACAGATAGTTACTTCTATATTTGCTAAGCATTGAATTGCCAGCTTTACTATCATATTCTAATCAAATATGATTGCCGCACCCAAAGTACATAAAAACCAAATCCACCCAGTACCTCCTTTATACATATATGTTCATGGCATATCCCACTTAGTGACCAAACAT
Source organism: Buddleja alternifolia (assembly GCA_019426215.1). Classification (NCBI taxonomy): domain Eukaryota; kingdom Viridiplantae; phylum Streptophyta; class Magnoliopsida; order Lamiales; family Scrophulariaceae; genus Buddleja; species Buddleja alternifolia. The sequence goes on from CM033398.1 coordinate 32,408,209, forward strand.
AAGCAAACAAGAAACCAGTTCCTGCTTGGATCCAATAATAATCACAATTTACCATAAAAAGACATTGTGTCAAAGTTAACTAACACTCCTGCATATGTCTATGAAGAAATAAAAACATTTAAGAACTTCGTTATGCCTTCTCTTCGAAGTCTATGACATGATCAGTATGACTAACCATGAATGCTGACAGAAAAATAAATTTGCCAAAAAAAAAAATACTTTCCCAGAGACAAAAAAGAGGCATTCCATATGGTAGCGAAGCAAAAAAGAAATGTAAACATATAAAGAATATATGTCCAGCTAAAGAATTTCGCCTGATCTCTTGGCTTTTTAGACCAGTGATTTCAGAAGCTTTTTATATCTTTGACCATTGAGCTTCTTCACCTTCAACTTCTCTTCAATTTTTCAGATTGCGCTGGTTATTTCAACCAGAAACTAGCTGATCTGCAACCGTACATACTCAAGATACTTTAGGATAGATATAAGAGAAAGCTTGCAGAAAGAATGAAGATGGAAAATAAACAGATGAAAATGAGCAGCAAACATGATGATCACTAGTATTGAGACTCAGCCTTGTTAGAAGCCAAAGGATTATCCTAGCAGGTTTCAATTCATAATATACCGATATCTTTAATTTCCAAAAAAAAAAAAAAAACACAGAGAGAGAGAGAAAGAGAGGACAGACAGAGAGAGCGAAGAGGAGGAACACAGAAAGAAAGCGAAAGTTTGACGAAAACTTCAATTCATGACTTATCCACAGTATGCACAATTTGTTTTGCGCATCTTCTTCATTCCATGAAAGGTGTAAACAAAAACAGAGCTCTGGAGACAAACAAGACCTAAACATCTTAAACATTGAAAACACATAAAGTACTAATCAGTAATCACCTTAAGTCAAGCTAAGCATGTTATAATCTTATATTTCAATCAATGTTTCATCTCGTATTCCAAATTATATGCACATATCAAGTGTATACAGTATCTCTTTATATATACACTTAGATATTAATAATTACCTACACTTGACATTCATACAAGTCGAATAGAGACAGAAAATAATGTTAAAACACAAATCACTGACAAACTTCTCTCATTCGTCAAGTATTTCAGGGCAAACAGACAAGATTTCCAAATCATGCAGAACCAAACCACAACAAAAACTTCAACCAAAATTTTTTTTAAAAAAAAAAAAAAGAGTTAAGTAATAAAAATCGCATAATCCTCACACCAAAATACATTAGTTCACATAAACCTGCACGTTTTACCGCGCCGGATTTCGGTAAAATTTGTATCGAATTGGAGATAGATTAGTTTTCTCTGGAGAAAATAGGGCCTAATTGGTTGGCATGTTCTACCCCAAAAATCATTTTTCCTAGTAAAAATCTCCAAACAATGTGTTTGTTACCAAATTTTCTTTTAAAAATTTTTTTGTCTAATTTTTGAAAAAATTCTTCCAAGGAAAAGTAACTTTAGACTATTCATGATTTAACAGTTTCTCATCGACTAAAAGGGTTTTATCCGGCTTTTCACAGCTCCGAATGGAAAATTAATCACATATTCTAATGCAAAATAACATAAGATGTAAAATAAGATCCATTTTGCCTATTTTTTGATGTCTACATAGATGAATTTGACTAAAATTCGTATATGAAATATTATATCTAAACACAAATTTTCATAACAAAAAATATATCACATCAACCATAATCATTACATGTTTTTCTTTAAAAAAAACTCATCCAAACACACTTTTAACACCACATTTTTTATCTCTAAAATGTGGAAAAAAATTCTCCGAGATGGGTACTTCTCCGAGATGGAAAGATGGATACTTCTCCCAAACCCTAACATTATTTTCCTCTTTCCTTCAACCCTGAATTTTATGAGAGACAAGGCTTTATCTATAGATACAGGTTTGTGTGTGCGCGCGCAAAAGTGTAATTGAAGGGATGCTTTCTACCCTCAGTCTCTGCAATTACTAAATTACCCCTATCTTTAAAATTTTAATATAAAAAGCCCTAAATTCTGGAATTGAAATTGAAATTCATAACTTCAAATCTCAAATCAAATTAGGCATGGGTCTCCGCTTCTTCTCCGCAGCACTGTCTGTCGTCAATGGAACTTCAAGGTCGCGAAAACACTCCGTTTCGATCCGATGCCTTGTGCTGAGCTCACGAAAGCTCGTCATTCCGATCAAACTTCTTCAGTGTTCATTTGGAAGCTTGCGACACATCCGATGCCTATGCCTTCAATGTGTACTGCTGAGCTCACGAAAGCTCATCGTTCCGATCAGATTTCTCTGGCGTTCATTTCGAAGCTTGCAATGCCTGTAGTTACCGGTGAGCTCGCGAAAGCTCATCGGATGAACAATGTGACATCTCCGGCGTTTGTTTCGATCAGCCGCCAATCGGAGTTTTGCCTAGGTCCGGCTTTTGTTTCTGTTGTGGAACTCAGAGTCATATTCCACCAAATATAGAAATAGCGAGGGAAATATTGTACTAAAAAACCACACTAGATTTAATTCCCAGGAAAGATTGGAGGCGTCACAACGGTCGCGCTTAAAACCCAACCTCCTAGACAGAATTAACTAGACGAATTTAATAGCACAATATAACACTACAACTATAACTAACAATAGCTACTTGAAGAATAGCACAAAATAAAGAACACCAAATTTAACGAGGTTCGGCTAATTTAGCCTACGTCCTCGGACCCCATCAAAATATTTCACTAAAGGACTAAAGTGAAACTATTACAAACTATAGAGGAAGAAAGAAGAAATTGCTAAAAGAGTTAGGCAATTTGGGATGTTTTTCAAAGTGAAGAGGTGGTCTCCTTTTATACAACAAATGAGCCCTTGAATATTTTGGCCCTTTAGTGTCAAATTCTATCTACGCCTGTGGGATATTTTCGCCTCTTTCAAATTGCTAATGAGCCACACTTCAACAAATCTCCACCTTGGCGAATTTCAAAATCTTCAATCTCCTCATCAAACGGGGTCACCAAAACCAGCCCCCTATCTTCAAACTTTGACAATGGACGGTTGATCAAGTCCAAACAAAATTTGAACTTGATTGCAGTCACAACTTTTGTCAACATATCAGCAGGATTCTCAGTAGTATGGATCTTCTCGATTCTGACTCCACCTTCTTCAAGTATCTCTCTTATGAAGTGATACCGAACATCAATGTGCTTCGTCCTTGCATGATAAACTTGGTTCTTTGCTAAAGGTCTTGGATAGCACTTTGACTATCACAATGTGGCGATTTTCACATACTTTTGTCCAATCCCCAGTTCACCAAGCAACCCTTGAAGCCAAAGTCGTCTTGCTTCCTTTACGGGTAGCCTCTGAAATTGCCATATACTCTGCTTCCGTAGTAGACAGCCTTAGCAACCGTTGACTGTAAGGTAGACTTCCAACTGACTGGTGCTTTAGCAAGATTTGGTAAATACTGGAGGTAGCCTGTAGTTGATCTACGCTTATCTAAATCTTGGTACCAGCATAGTCTGAATCGCAATATCCGACTACATACTGACTATGTTCCCGCTTAGTGACCACCAAAGGTCCCTCGTATCAAACCAACATCAGCTGTGTCATGGATGTATCGCAAAATCCTTGAATTTCACAGCGGGATTGCCAATGTTAGCACCTTTCCAGGATCATGCATATACCTGCTCACAAGTGTCCCCCACTGCTTGGGAAATATCAGGCCTTGTACACACCATAGCATACATCAAGCCTTCTACCAACAACATTTGCATACAGTACTTTTGACATGTATTCCGCCCCGTTCTGCATCAGATTTCGGTGACAAAGCGGCGCTAAGCTTAAAATGAGGAGCAAGCGGAGTATTAACTGGTTTTGACTTTTCATCAATGCCAAAACGCCTCAACATCCTACTCAGATATTGTTTCTGAGTCAAACAAAGCTCCTTTCAATTTTCTATCTCTGAAAATCTCCATGCCAAGAATCTTCTTCGCCTCACCTAGATCCTTCATCTCGATTGGCACTCCCTTTTCAAATGAGTCTTCCAACAACTCACCCTCTCAATTGGCCGTCTATGCGGGTAGACTCGGGGAGGCAATCAACATATCATCAACATACAGAAGAAGATATATGAAGCTCCGATCCATCTTGTAGCTTGTGCAAATACACACAATGATCGTATTTGCTTCTTGTGTACCCAATTCCCATCATAAACTTGTCAAATCGCTTGTACCACTGCCTCGGAGATTGCTTTAATCCGTACAACGAGCTCCCGTTTTTGAAGTTTACAAACCAAATTTTCATTTTCAGCAACTTTGAATCCCTCTGGCTGAGTCATATAGTCCTGTCGGTGGTTTTCCTCTTGACACCAAGTCTCCATGTAAAAATCCACGCAATTTTTACATCCAATTGAACTAGTTGGGGCCAAAATCCAACTGTACTACCAAAGCCAACAAAATTGTTTCTAATGGAGGAGTGCCCATTTTTACAACTGGAGAAAAACACCTCATTATAATCAATGCCCTCCTTCTGAGCGTAACCTTTGGCCACCAATCTGGCTTTGTAGCGAACATCACCTTGGCTAGGAAATCCATCTTTCTTTGCAAATACCCATTTGCATCCAATTGCCTTCGAGTTTTGCCCCCTTCGGGAGCCTCATCAACTGGCCATTGGGTCGTTTCCATGTTTGATTCTTATGAAGGGATCGCCTGCAGCTCCGCCTTTCTTCACTCATGGCAATCCTCCACGGGTTTATCTCCAAAACATTCGAACTCTGCCAAAAAGTCCTTTGACTGCTTCAATATCGGGGAAGTTTCTTCTGGTAGGAACATCATCAGCGGCAATTGCAGATGCACAAGCCAAGTAATGACCATATCATCAAAGCAATGGAGCAGGCTTTCTGATTATCCTCTTTGGCTTGCTAGTTGCAATTGATTCAAGTTGCTGTGGAAGTTCTTGGGGTTGAACTTGCCCCTCTTCTTCAAAATCTCCTTCTACCGTAGGAGAATGATCAAGAGTTTCTTGATCGTGTGTGCTGGGACAACAAACTTTTCAAACTCCACCTGTTTGTAAGGAGTACCATCCTGCTACCGCCGCCTTCAGGTCTGCATTCACCTTTTCCAACACGGTTTGTTCTTCTTGGTAGATTCATCAAAGGTGACATCCGATGAGTAACTGCTAAAGCGCCGATAGTATTCTTTGTCTCTGGACACCAAAGGAACAATCGATAGCCTTTTATACCAGAGGTGATCCCCATGAACACAATTGCTCGAATCTTTGCTCTAGGATCCAACTTTGATTCCTTAACATGATAATATGCAGCGGAACCAAACACATGTAAGGAATCATAATCAGCAGCAGGCTTTCCAAACCATTTCTCAAATGGTGTTTTTCCATCAATAGCAGTAGATGGTAGACGATTAACGAGATGACACGCATATGTCACAGCCTCTATTGAGCCCAAATTCTTTACCCAACCCAGCATTGTCAAGATAACAAACACCGAACTTTCGATCCAGCAAAGTCCGATTTTGTTCATGCGTTTTGCCACTCCGTTCTGTTGTGGTGTATGTCTAACAGTGAAGTGTCTGACAATGCCTTCATCCTCACAAAATTTTGAAATGGACCACTCCTAAATTCTCCACCATTATCTGTACGGAGACGTTTGACCTTTTTATCAGTCTGAGTTTCCACCATCTTTTTCCATCGGACTTGAGGAATACCTCAAGTCCACTTCATCCTTTGTCTTCATCGTATACACCCAAACTCTCCGGGAAAAATCATCAACAAAGGTTACAATTGGAATAGTGTTTCCCTCCCAAAGAACTCGTTTTTGAGGGACCCCATACATCCGAATGAACATAATCCAAGATACCCTCAGTATTATGGATTGCTGTTCCAAATTTAACCCTTGTTTGTTTCCCACGAACACAATGTTCACAAAACTCCAATTTGGAGTATTGAAGGCCGAATCACTCCTTTCAACAATCCTTGATTTATGAGGAGATTCAAGGATTTTCCACCTGCATGTCCCAAGCGCATATGCCATAGCCTAACTGCTTCTGAATTCCGATCATCAACAGTAACTGCTGCTACTGCACCCACAACTGTACCACCCATGTAGTGATACGTATTGTTGTTCTTCCGAATTCCCTTCATTACCACGAGTGCACCAGAGATGATCTTCATCACCCCATCCTTAGCTCTTACTTCAAAACCTTTCGATTCTAAAGTTCCAACGGAAATAAGGTTTTTCCTCACTTCTGGTGCATACCTAACACCCTTTAGGGTTATGATTGATCCATCGTGATTCTTCAAGCGAACCGTGGGAACCAATCCCAAGTTAGTAAGAGGAGCTTCATTTGCTGTGAAGACAACGTCATTTTGTTCTTTGAAATCAAAGAACCAATCCAAATGTGGTGTCATATGATGACTACACCTTGCTGAATCCAGCATCCATACTTCAGAAGCACCGCTGGATGATGTCGCCAATGAGAAGTCCGATTCGGCATCATCACACGCTGTGCCTAGTCCCATTCGATTCCGCCACGGCCTTAGAATTGCCCTTAGTTGTCAGCTTTGGGCAATCTCTCTTCCAGTGTCCTGTTTCTCGACAATAGACACACTCGTCTTTGCTTAGTTTATGCCTGGACTTGGATCTCCCTTTCTTGGCCTCCTCCTTGTTTTTGTCACAACGTTTGTGAACGACCTCTGACGAACAAAACCTCTGCATCTCATTGATGCGCCTGAACTAACTTGCTTGTCCTTCTTTCTCAGTTCATAACTGTACAGGGCAGCACAAACTTCGCTAAGAGATACAACAGCCTTCCCGTGAAGTAGAGTGGTTTCAAGAAACTCAAACTCCTCAGGAAGGGATCCCAGCAACATCAGAGCCAAATCCTCGTCTTTAAAAGTCTCATCCAAATTGATCAAATCGGTAACCAGTTGATTAAAACTGGTAATGTGACTATTCATAGTGGAACCCGAAACAAATGTGAAGCGAAAGAGCCGCTTCTTCAAATGGAGCTTATTCTGACAACTTTTCTTCAGAAACTTCTCCTCCAGTGCCATCCACAATTTATATGCCGAGTTTTCTTTCGAAAACGCATATCTCTGCTCTCTGGATAGACACGAACGAATTGTTCCACATGCCAACCGATTCATCATACTCCAATCTTTTTCCTCTATATCATTTGGTTTCTTCTCTTCAATAGCTAAGTATAGACCTTGTTGAAAGAGTGCGTCTACAACTTCGCTTTGCCACATACCAAAATGGCCTGTGCCATCAAAAGACTCCACTGCCAATCGCGTATTCGCCACAGTGGTTCTCGCCCAAATGGACGACGACGATGCTTTTGAGGTGAACTCCTTCACATAATCCCTAATGTTGGACAAATTATTCTTCAACTCCCTCAATGCGAGCCTCATACACGAGAAAACATTCTCGGGGTAGAAGTGTCGCTTGAGATCTTTCTTGAAGTCTGCCCACGTATCAATCGTGTACAGGCCCTTCTCAATGTCAGCGTGCTTCCTCCACCATAACAAGTATGAGATAGAGGGTATTGTACCTTTGATTCCTCGTCGGTCAAGCTTAAGCCCCTCGAAATTAACTAGATCTCCATTTGCCACAAGAAGTTCTCAACTTCCTAACAATGGCACTTGGCCCGAAGAACGACCAAATTTGGTTCGGCTAATTTAGCCTACCATCGACTCGTTGACCTCCACCACTAGCAAATATTTCACAAGGCCCTAAAGTGAAACTATTACTTATAGTAGGCTTGCTAAAAAGTGCCCTCATGGCAAGCTTTGGGATGTTTTTCTTGAAGAGGTGGTCTTCTTTTATACAACAAATGAGCCTTCACGATTCCATTTCTTCGAGAACGTGATCCAGCGTCTCGACAGTGTGCTCTACCCTATCTAGTCGCTCGATCTCCGCGACGGCGATCCTCTTTCAGCCACACTTCAACAGTTTGTCCGCCGCCGACTCGGAGAATCCCTCCTTCTTGTTGCCTAGGTGGGTCGTCAAGACGTCCCTTAGTTGAAACTCTCCCGCAACCGTGTGATGTTTATGATTCTTCAAAGAAAACCGGGCTGATACCACACGGACTTAGTCTCTTACTAAGTGCGGCACTTAGCTCGTCGCCTCGCCTCTTGCAAGGATTGCTAAGTTCTCACTCGTGCTCGTGTGCGAATTCGCTGGATTTTAGCAGTAAAGAACTCGAGATTGGGAAAACTCTTAAGCACTTGTATTGCTCCTCAAAATGCTTGATGGTTACAAATGAATCCTAGCCCCTAATAGTAGTCCTGGAAGATCAATTCAATCCAAATGATCGATGATCTAGAGGAGAAGGCATAAGAGAATTCTAGCTGATACATGTACCCGAATTCTTATAAATCTCTACACACTTAGAACAATTCTAGATAATTCTACCCACTACTATATATACAAGGTAGTGTAGAGATTTAACACTTTGGTACCTCATTTGTGGGAAGAGGTCTTGAGAATTGCCACTTTAGGCTCTGTTTGTTTATGTTTTTTAGATAAAATTTTATTTTTCGGAAAATGCGTATTATATGGATTCGTGTGAGAATTGATGTGATATGTGTTATGTTTGTTTATGTTTTTAAATAGTGGTTGAGATTTGTAAAATGTGTCAAATCAATAATAATTAGTTGATGTATGATGAGTTAAATAAGTGAGTTAGTTATTTGTGTAATGATTATGTGAATAAATAAATAATAGATAGATATATAAAGTTAATTTAATATTAATAAATTTTGAAAATTGAAATTTGAAATTTGAAATTTGAAATTTATTATTAATATATAGTAAAAGTGGAAGATTGAATAAAAAGTAATGATTGGAGGAAATGATGTTATTGATAAATGTGTAAAATGATTGATATACTGAGTGATAGGTAGTTATATGGGGATTGAAAAAGTTAAGTTGAAAAAAGTAGAATTTAGATGAAAATTGTTTGTGTTATGGATTTTTAGAATTTTGTGATACAGGATATCGAAAATGGAATTTGAAAACATAAACAAACAAGGCCTTAATATTTTGAAGAAATTTAGAAAATTCAAAAAAGATCTAGAAGTTTTGGAATATTTTGGAATGCTCTAAAATATTGTAGAAACTAGTAGAAAGATCCGGAATATTGTAGAACATTGTAAAAGGTTCTAGAATATTCTGAATAAGAGTAGAGTACTGTAAAAGTTTCTAGAATGTTGTAGAGACATGTATAGTAGAATTATCTAGAAACTTCCATGTAAATATCTAGTAGAATAATCTAGATGATAGATCGTAGCCGTAGGATCAAGTTAATCTTAGTCGTCCATTCCAAGGATGGTTAGTATAAATAGAGGGCTAGTCATTCATTTGTAACTATCCAAGAACTTTAGAGCAATTGAAGCACTTAAAGTTTCCTTTAAGCTTTCTTGTGATCTTTGTCAAATTTCCTTAGCACATGAGCACGAGTGGACGAGACTGACTTAGCACAATCTCGTAAAAGGCGGATTGAAGCTAAATGCCGCACGAGACGTTAGTAAGAGACTAAGTCCGTGACAACGTGGATTAAAAAAACAAAATGGTATACGTGGATAAAAAAGAGTACATGGCTAAGTGTTGTAGGTATCTTGTTTGGGATGGGGTGGAAATATTGGAAACCCCTACAGAAATATATAAAGAAAATCAAAAACATATTGAACAAGGATGCAAAAGAAGACAAAGAGAGTGCTAAAAGTCGTGAAATAAAAATAAATGGGTCAATTGACATCCACGTGGACGTGGTTCGCAAGACTCCAGAAGATATAACAACATATTTTGCTATTGCCTTCTTGTTGTGCGTGTTGCTTAAGTTTTGGTGAGCGTTTTAGTGAAATTTTTTTATTAACACGTATATTAGTGATGTTGTGATTAGTTGGTTATGTTTTCACAACTGGTATCGTTAGACAATTAGTGTTCAATTCTCAAAATGTGAGTAATAAAATGTAAATAAACGGAAAAATTGCAACATTGGTACACTATGTTGGCATGTACATTTTTTTAGTACTTTAAGTTAACCTACTGGCAATTTGGGTACATTAACTTGCAAAAATCGGCAATTTAGGGGATTTTGACTAAAATTTGGGGATTTTTACTAAAATTTGAAAATTTTGACTAAAATTGAGAATTTTGACTGAATTGGAGTTATTTTTTTACCAAATTACCCTCAATCCCCAATTTTATCCAATTTGAAATTATTTTATAAATTAAATAAAAAAGAAAGAAAAAAAAATGAAAAGGGGGTGGGGAACAGTGTCCCCACCCCCCACCCCCCCAAGCACACACACAGTCCACACACAAACACACACACACACACAAAATTACACACACAGTCACATATATGTGTGTATATATGTATGTATGTGTGTGATATATATATATATGTGTGTGTGTGTGTGTGACTCTGTGTGTGTAATTATGTGTGTGTGCTGACTGTGTGTAATATATATATGTGTGTGTGTGTGTGTGTATATGTGTCTGTGTATATATATGTGTGTGTATGTGTATATATATGTGTGTGTGTGTGTGTGTGTGTGTGGACTGTGTCTGTGTGCGTGAGGATGGGGATGGGGGTGGGAAAGATGACACTGTTCCCCACCCTCACCTTTTTTTTTCCTTTTCTTTTTTATTTAATTTATCAAATAATATATTAAATAAGTAATTTATTTTAGAAATTAGGTTTATTTAAAAAAATAACTCCAATTCAATCAAAATTCCCAATTTTAGTCAAAATCTCCAAATTTTCCGGTCAATTTGTACCAAAATTGCCGATTTGTGCAAGTTAATGTACCCAAATTGTCAGTAGGCCAACTTAAAGTACTAAAAAAACGTACATGCCAACATAGTGTACCAATGTTGCAATTTTTCCCAAATAAATTCTTTTATGTTTATTCTTACTGATATTAGACTATACATCCTCTAAAGTATTAGACTATATATCCTCTAACATAGCATGCTACAATTTATTTATTTTTGTTACAAAAGGGGAATGACACAAATCATTTTTCTAGTCTAAGGAGTTCCAACACGAGATCCGGGGGTGAATCCCAGATTCGAGCCACAAATTTATCAATATCGAGTCTATAAATAATCATACCCAGTAGTTCAGGCAAAAAATAAAATAGCATCTCTGAACGTTTTTGCATACAAGCAAACACAGCAAGGATATATCAGAACAGTAGAGATCTATATGTGATAATATAATCATCATGTAAGCAGAAATAAGAGTTAATTTGAGATGACAACAGAAATAGGATGTCGTCATAGTACACGTGTCTAATACTCCATAAAATGTCCAGAAATTCAAAGTCTACATATTCCCAAACGCGTACCATAAAAACCTCTTTTCTACAGGAATCCAGACTTATAAGTTGTACGACCAATACCTTCGGTAGAACGTATTCCGAATAACCTCATTGTTAAGCAAAGAGAGCTAATTTCAAGAATCAGATCAGATGCATCAAAAAATTGTGCTTGATGAAACCCTTGGCTAATAGAAACTTGTTTTTTGCAATTGCATTTATGTGATCATATTTTCTGACTTAATTAAGATCCCATGAACATTTTATGTCCAAATGTTGAACCAGAATTCAGAAATAACAAAGCAAAATAACATGATGTTTGATGTGTGTGGGTTTCGCATCAATAAGAATATGTGATATAATATATGAAAATATAGTATAAAGCACGAATATAATGTAAATAAACACAATATATACGTGGTTCGGTCCAAAATCTAACCTACGTCCACGGGGGTAAAGGTTGTTCGTCCCTTTTTATTGATGTATGAGTTGATATTTATACAAAAAATTGATGGGGGGTTAAAAAGGGTAGGTCAACTATACTAAAGATACATTTGGTATGGGGAATTAATGAATCACAATCTATCTAAATTGCGCTATAATCAGCCAGGTATAAATGGTTAAGATATAAAATCGCAGACTTGATCTCCGCAGGTCTATATATGGTAAGGTTGGTGATTGATTAGATCTTATCTCCAGGCTGTCCATAATTAGCGCTGCCCTACCTGTGCAGGTCGGGTCGTCGAGGCCTCCAGCTAAGCATGTTCGAATATAACATCTTCTAGAAGGATCCAAGTCCATAATACCATTGGGCTTGGGCCTATAAAGCTTTGGACTACCCAGCTTGGCCCAAAGACGGATTTTCACCTACATCAATACTCCCCCCCAACTCTAAAGTTTGACGTAGTCAAGCTGCAAGAGTTGAAAAGAAATAAGTGATATGGACCGAGCTGAAGAAACTCCAAGAGATTGGAGAGAAGACACGATGAAGAACAAATGCCGAAAGAATACTCGATCTGCCCAGGTTTAGCAACCTGATCTGCGGAGCTTTGGAAAGCCTAGCTGTGTAGGTTTGGAAGAAACCCCAAACTTGAGTTGACTGGTCGATTGGACTTCTCCATACTTTTGCAGTTATTGCCTTGGAAAGCGAAAAAACCGCGCCATCATCATGGCCTCGTCAGTTGGTGCCGCCATAACTGCACCTAGGTATGCGTTGATGATCGCCACGTGTACAGTCGGGATGAGAGCCTGCCTCTTTCCTTGTAAGTTATTTTATTTTTTAATTTTAATTTTCGAAAAAGGTAACTTGCAAAAAACCATAGATTTTGTTGCCTTATTTCAGATTTTTGTTTGGCATTAAAAATCAGAAAACCCTTCTCCTCTTCCTCCTCGCAATCTCTCTTCTCCAGCGGTGGTTACTCCACGTTCGTGGTACTGCACATTTTTCTCCTTCTTTTTATACTTTATTCGACTGTGTATTTGTTGTGTTGTTGTGTGACATGTTGAGGGAAAATCCCCAATTTCTTGTTGTTGTTGTCTCTATCTTTTTCTTTCTTTACGCATGCGATCATGTCGAATAGCCTTGGCTCCGATTCCCAAAATCGTGAGGGCCATCCTAGTTTGTTAAAACCTACCCCCGCTTCTGAGGAGAGAACCACCTCTTATGTGCGTGATTTGTATAGTACCACCCATGCTTCCGAGGGTGAGAAGATCATTGATATTGAGTCCTCTGATACGGAATCTGATGGGCGTAATACCACCATTATCTCTTCCCCTTCCCACGGTGATAACATGTCATTAGACTATACCCAGATATCATGAGACTACAGATGTACGTCATTTTTATGAAAAAAATACATCATATTAAATTTTTACATACTACCTTGATATTTAGTAATACATCTTTTTAGTTGTAACAATACATCATTTCATATGTTACATGTAACACTACTTCTATTTGCTGTTGAAATACGTAATTTAAAATGTATATTTATATATACTAATACGTCATCAGACTATACCCATACGTCGCTAGACTACACACATACATCGTTTTTATGAAAATAATACGTCATATTAAATTTTGACATATGACCTTGATATTTATTAATACGTCCTTTTAGTTGAAACAATACATCATTTCATATGTCATACTACTTCGATTTGTTGTTGAAATGCGTAATTTAAAATGTATAATTTATATATACTAATACGCCAACTTATTTGACCACGAACGTCATTAGACTATATTCATACGTCGTTAGACTACACACGTACGTCATTTTTATTAAAATAATACGTCATCTTAAATGTCAACATGCGGCCTTTATATTTAATAATACTTCCTTTTAGCTGTAACAATACATCATTTCATATGTAATACATCATTTTAGGTCAATTGTGACCTAAATGCTATACCCTAAAACCCAAACATCAAATCCTAAACCCCAAACCCTAACCCCTAAATCCATTGACACTCGTGAATATATTTGGATAAGTATTTTATGAACGAATGTATCAATTTGTAATGTTTTATGTTGTGATCATAGGAGTTGAATCGATAATGTTACATTTCTTTCACAAATGTTTGGTGTGTAGGCACTACTACTAGTAATCACTTAACTTAGTAATGCGTATACCAAAGACTATGTGTATCCACACTGCTACTATTTTTCACTTTACTCTATGTGTAAATGTTTATAGTTTTGAAATATTTGTAGACATGATTATACATACTTCACAAACGTAATGTGTGTAGACACTACTTTTAGGTACGCTAAATATGAAGTATTAATACATTGTTGCGCGTCGTACGGGCTACGATTATACAATAAAGTCCCAATATTCTATCTCAATTGATGTTTACTTATTATTTTTTAGTACACCACCAGTTTAGTTAAGAGAAAATTAAAGAAATATTATATATTTTAATAATTATTCAAAAACTACCACAAAAAAAGAGCACGTATGGTTGCAAGTCAGTTGACGTATTATTTTTTGGAAATGACGTATGGTTGTCTATCAATTAACGTTATAATACATTTAATATGACGTATTAGTACATTCAAATTGACGTATGAATGCTAGTCAATTGACATATTATTGTCTATCAATCGATGTATAAGTACACTTAATATGACGCATTAATACATAATATTGACATATGAATGCAAATGAATTAACGTATTATTTTCTGAAAATTGGCGTATGATTGTCTATTAATTGACATAATAATACATTTATTATGACGTATTAGTACATTGAAATTGATGTATGAATGCAAGTCCATTGACGTATTATTGTATATCTATCGACGTATAGGTACACTTAATATGATGTATTAATACATAATATTGACGTATAGTTGCAAGTCAATTGACGTATAGTTGTCTATCAATTGACATAATAATACATTTATATAACGTATTAATACATTCAAATTGATGTATGAATGCTAGTCAATTAACGTATTATTGTCTATGAAACGACGTATAGGTACACTTAATATGACGTATTAATACATAATATTGACGTATGAATGCAAGTGAATTGACGTATTATTTTCTGAAAATCGACGTATGATTGTCTATTAATTGACGTAATAATACATTTAATATGACGTATTAGCATATTGAAATTGATGTATGAATGCAAGTCAATTGACGTATTATTGTATATCTATCGACGTATAGGTACACTTATTAATACATAATATTGATGTATGGTTGCAAGTCAATTGACGTATAATTTTCTGAAAATGGCATATGGTTGTCTATCAATTGAGGTAATAATATATTTAATATGACGTATTAATACATTGAAATTGACCTATGAATGCAAGTCAATTGACGTGTTATTGTATATCAATCGACGTATAGGTACACTTAATATAACATATTAATACATAATATTGACGTATGGTTGCAAGTCAATTGACGTATAATATTCTGGAAATGACGTATGGTTGTATATCAATTGACATAATAATACATTTAATATGACATATTATTACATTTAAATTGGCGTATGAATCACAGTCAATTGATGTATTATTGTCTATCAATCGATGTATAGGTACACTTAATATGACGTATTAATACATAATATTGACGTTTGAATTCAAGTGAATTGACATATTATTTTCTAGCAATCGACGTATGATTGTCTATCAATTAACGTAATAATACATTTAATTTGATGTATTAGTACATCGAAATTGACGTATGAATTCAAGTCAATTGACGTATTATTGTATATCTATCGACGTATAGGTACACTTAATATGATGTATTAATACATAATATTGACGTATGGTTGCAAGTCAATTTATGTACTATTTTCTGAAAATAACGTATGATTGTCTATCAATTGACGTTATAATACATTTAATATGACGTATTAGTACATTAAAATTAAAATATGAATGCAAGTCAATTAACGTATTATTGTATATCTGCCGACGTATAGGTACACTTAATATGACATATTAATACATAATATTGACATATGGTTACGAGTCAATTGACATATTATTTTCTAGAAATGACGTATGGTTGTCTATTAATTGACATAATAATACATTTATATGACGTATTAGTACATTCAAATTGACATATGAATGCTAGTCAATTGACATATTATTGTCTATCAATCGACGTATAAGTACACTTAATATGACGTATTAATACATAATATCGACGAATGCAAGTGAATTGACGTATTATCTTCTGGAAATATCGTATGGTTGTCTATCAATTGACGTAATAATACATTTTATTAGACGTATTAGTACATTCAAATTGACGTATTAATGCTAGTCAATTGACGTATTATTGTCTATCAGTGGACATATAGGTACACTTAATATGACGTATTAGTATATAATACGGCTTTAGGACAGCGTCATGTGGCGTGCCTCTCCATCGGTGCAGTATCTTATTATATATGTATTATTCCATGATTTATAATACATATCATAATGTATGATTAATATATTTTGAGATTATTTAAGTAATTTATATTTATTTAAACACAAATCACAAAATTTACAACAATTTCATAAATATTTAGTATATATAGCCATCAAGTAATGGTGATAGCATATAAATTTGTCAATTTCTCTTCTTAAGGACATTTAATATAACCACCAAATATGTAACCATTAACCAATTATAATAGCAAATAAATTTGTCAATTTATTATTATGATTCGCATAAACTAGCCATTAGCGATATTAGTTCCACAATATCACAAGATAATAATTTCACTAGTGAATCAAGATAAATTATATATTGAAATATATATTATTTCTGATATTAAAAGTCAATTAATCCCTATTATCTTCACCAATCATTCGGATATTATTTCTCAATATCGCAGATGAAAATATAATTCTATTCACTATATGTCTATATTAATCTTCAAATAAACACTTATGTAAATTTAGACGTCTCAGATTGCATGAACATGGTCACACAAGAAATTGATAATCACAACTCACAATACAATCTATGTACTATAATTATTTTTATCAATCTTACTATCTTTACCATCTTCTCAATTAACTCATGTACTGAATTTTCATAAGAAAATTCCACATCATTTATAAAATTAAATTAAAGTATTGTATCTTCTTGAATATCACAATGCTAATCATAAGTTTATAAGACCACATATAGGTGCACCAGAAGAATGGTTTTAAGAAACATACCTAGCTGCATGCATTCACCATAAAAGCTCAATGTTTGGTTATATTCCAAAGTAGAATTTGAATACAGTACCACTTCTCACCTTAAACAAAGCTTTCCATAGCCTCCAAATTAAATTGCTCAATGATTGAGTCTCGGAAAGGAGTTCACATGCAAAACATCAAAATAATGAATTACTTATCTAATTGTTTCATTTCTACTATGCAAACATAAATCATAAATCGTGGCTTTAGACTGCGTCATGTGGCGTGACTCTCCATCAGTGCAGTATCTTATTTTATGTTTTTTATGTTGTTTAATATGTATCATTCCATGATTTATAATTATCATATCATAATGTATGATTAATATATTATGAAATTATTTAAGTAATTTATATTTATTTAAACACAAATCACAAAATTTACAACACATCCAACAACATTCTTAGTATTTGAAATAAGGACACACCATTTATTATTTCCACGGTTGCAAACAAACCTTTATGTCTTCTTACGTGAGTCTTGTGTTTCCTCCATTAGTAAAAAAATAAAAAAATAAAAAAAAGAGAGGGGTGGGGGGGGGGGGGGGGGGGAGGGAGGTGTAAAAATTTCTTGTATTGTGCAATTCCGTAAATAGATTTATGTCATGTAGTGTCTGATTTTATCCGCTCAATCGTTTGTGGTTATAACATAGTGATACTACAAAGAGCCCTAAACTCACTATTTGTGTAAATAGTTTACCAACTAGCTATATCCTTAATTATATATATTGATTTTGGACTCAATCATGCATTGTGTTAATGAGAAAATGTTGAGGGCCTTAAACGGTTAGCTATCTTAGCATGCAGAATTTTGTGTGTTTCTATAGAGTATTATATAATACCAGATGGAATGGTCGTTCTATTTGTGCATCTTTCTCATTCAACGGTATGTGATAATACACATCTCATATAACGCCAAATACAAGAACCCTCATTCTTATTATTATATAGATTTTCCTATGTTTATACTGTATTCGGCATAAATCAATTAGACATTTTTGAGCATTTGTGCATTATAAGCGGATATACTGACGAAAACTTTACATAGAAACATCAATTCCGTTGATGACCATTGAATTACACGAGATTAGGTGATTTTCACCACCACTCCCCTTTCATCCAACAATTGTCCTATATTTGGAACTTCAACTTCATTGGAAAAAACAATAAAGGAAACTTTTTTTTCCACTTCACGTAATGTAACTCTGCTTATTTGCTAGACCTACTCCTTAATCGCAACTTTTTTCTCATTAAAATTCTTAATTTAACTTTATTGTTATTTTTAGCTAATATTTGAGTTGGTAAAATTCTTCTCATAGACTAAATTGAAAGTTGCTTGAGTGTTTCGTGAGCTGCCAACCACTACTATGGCACTATCAAACTCTATTTGACTCTTGCTTGCACCCTTGAAAAAGTTTAGATCTAAACACAAACACACTGATGCACCTTTCTTTCACCCTAGATCCCTATCTATGTTATTTACTTTTGTTTTTTTGGGGTGCTTCTATCTATATTATTCACTTTATTTGAAAAGTCTATGGAATTTGCTAATTGAGTCATGCCGCGACATCCACGGCGGTTAACCTCTATTAGCCAAAACTTATATTAAGCCCGTATAATATATGTGTACGTATAATTGAAAAAAAAAACTAATATTTTTGTATATATTCTAAATATCACAATAATACTCATACTTTTGAGTTGAATCATTTAATACACATATTTACATGTCTTGTATTATACTTGACGAATAATACTCTATGTTTGGCAAAAAAAATATTTTTAATTAAAATTTGAAAATTATATCGAAACTATTATAATTATTAAGTGCATTTATACAATTAAAAAAACACAAACATTAATAAGTTATCAAAATATTAATTATTGCCAGTTAATGACTTATCCAAAATATATTTTTTAATAATTTAAAAGTGAGTACATGAAAAATACCTTACAAATAATATGAAAATAAGTTGCATATTACTCCCAAATAATTCATTTTTTATTCGTATGTTACCCATATGTAATACAAATCCATTTATTTTCGTTCTCATATTTTTTAGTCGATTTTTCCCCAGTAACTTTTAATATACTCATGCATATTAAATACCAGTTATCCCTTATTTAACTACTTAAGCGGCTAACTCATAAGCCCATTATACTATCATGGACCTCATCCCAGGTCCAAGAATTTTTTTTTTTTTGAGGGGGATCCAAGAAGGGAGTTATTAGAGGCACTCCAACTCTCATTTTATTTTATCAAATAGACCAAAATGCCCTTTATTGTGAAATATAAAATTTCTGAAGATAAATATATCCTTTTTATTAATGATTTTAACAAAGCATTAATGCAAAATTTTACTCTCTTTTTTTTCCGGGTTCTTTTTCAATTTTTATTTTTAGTACATGACACACATAAAATACAGTGATATATAATATATAATCAAATAACAACAATACCAATATGATCAAATTTTGGCGAGATGCAAAACTATTATAAAACCAAATCACGCAACAAAAATAAACTTAATCCCAAAAAATATAAGAAAATTGCAAGAAACAATTATTCCTCCGTTATTTACATTAATGTATTGTGAGTATTTTACCATACCAAAAATAATTCAAGCTTCATTCCAAAGAAAGTTAGGACGAAACAAAATTTATTCAATTCTCTGAATTTTTAAATAAAGAATCATCCATCAGTTGCTGCATTGATTCTTGGTAGCTTTTTACAATGATCAAATAAGCAATTAAATGATTCAATGAAGTTGGATGAGACATTGAAGCTCGTAAATACTTAAAGCTTTGAGAAAAGTTCAGAGTATTATCAATCATCTAATCAACCCATTGATCAATGGGTTGATTAAGGGTGTAAATGATTCGAATCAAATTGAGTTTGGATAAAATTTACTGGATCGAGCTCGATCTCAACGAGCCTAGCTAGTTTTAAAGACTCGAGCTCGATCTACAAAAAATACATAACTATTATTAATATATAAATAAGTAATATAATTAAAAGCTGAAATATTTTAAAATTTATTAAGCTCGAACTCAACTCAACAAAGAACTCGAGCTCGAGCTGGCTGGACTTTAGTGCACCCGTACCAGTGATAATGCAATTGGTAATTTTATTTCTTCATATTTTTTTAACTCTTTTCTTCTTCTCATTAAATTTGTTAGACTCTTAAGAACAAAATTTAGGGTTTGTTCAATGTGTTATTTAGTTTTATAGTATTTTAAAATATTGCCAAATTTTGATCATATTGATAATGTTGCTAATTGATTATATATTCTTTATCCCTACATTTTACGTGTGTCATCTACTAAAGACCAAAAAAAAAAAGGTAAGATATTGTAGTAATGCTTCATTAAAATCCTTAATGTATTTATCTTCAAGAATTTTGTATTCCACAATGATGGGCATTTTGGTCTATTTGGTGAAAATAAAAAGAAGTTAAAGTACTAATAACATAAATTGGAGTGCCTTTAACAACTCACGTCCAAGAATTATATAATCACACCATAAAATGATAAAAGATTTCTTTGTCGTATTCTTTTTTTTCCCCCTAGTATCCCAAAGTCAAGATTATAAGCTGTTAATTCCATAAGTTTTTTTTTGTATGTGTGAGCAAACCTTAATTCCGTTAGGTTTATCTTGAATGAAGTAATCTTTGCATTAAATAACTATTTTGTTTAACTATGAATATATAATTAAGTTTTCTTAACAAGTTATTCGACTCAGCAAAAGTTCTTATAAAAGTTATCATTTTGTATACGAGCAAAAACAATTAAATTCATAGTAAATCGTCTTAGAATCATCAAATTATGCATCTATATATTATACATAATTCTCATATAGGTAGGGGTGGGGTAATTCTATGGTAGACCGCTCCTAGTCCATTTTTCACCACATAAATATTTGGGGTGGAGTTATTTATACAGGGGTTGGTGGGTGTGAAAACCAATCTCACTCATTGTGAATGTGTGATGAAAAATGGATCGGGAACAACACTCCTGGTCCACCTTAAAATTTTCTGTAAGGAGTGGGTTGGAATCATGAACTATAATTAGGAGTAAAAGAAAAGTTAATTTCTAATAATTCTTCTTAAACCACAATGGCCCAGCCCACCAAAAATCAGATCCAACTCACTGCAATGGCCCAACCCGACCCGTTGTTCTTGCCGCCAAATTTAACTAAGAAAACAGAATTTCAGAGAAAGAGACGAAGATAGAGAGAGAGCTGTGCGAAAACTAGCCCTCAGAACAACCACAAATGGCAATTCACATGATTTTGATTACATATACGAATTTTAGTGGTAAAGATGTGTTTAATTCCTTAACATTGGACGGGTTGGCCTTAGATAATTTTGGGCAAATATGATGCCAGAAAAACTTGGTTCGCTTCTCCACCACTGCGCCAAAATGAAGGGGTTTCGTCGCGGGGTTTCTCTCCATGCCGATGCAATCAAAGCAGGGACGCAAGCGGAAACTTTCATTGGCAATCATATTCTCAATTTTTATGCGAAATGTGACCACACTAGTTGTGCTCGCCAGGTGTTTGATGAGATGTCGCACAGAAATTTGGTTACGTGGTCTGCTATGATATCGGGATACAACCAGTCGAGTAGACCCAATTCAGCAATTGGACTTTTCGGGAAAATGCAAAAGTATTTTAGGCCCAATGAATTTGTTTTCGCCAGTGCTCTCAGTTCGTGTTCTGTGGTTAAGGACGTCAATCTTGGGCAGCAAATTCATGCCCAGGCATTAAAGTTGGGCCATTCTTTTGTTAGTTTTGTCCGTAATTCTCTAATTTTGATGTATATGAAATGCAGGATCTGCAGTGATGCCTTGTCGATTTTTACTGATACTGGTTCTGGTTTCCCGACTTTGGTTTCTTATAATATAGCCATTACTGGGCTTGTGGAGGATAAGAAGCACAAGAAGGGCACTGATTTGTTTAAGATCATGTGTCGACAGGGTCTAGTTCCTGACCGTTTTACTTTTGCGGGATTATTAGGGTCTGGCGAACCCGTATTTGATTTATCAGTAGTTATGCAATTGCACTGTCAAATGGTAAAGTTTGGACTTGATTATATGGCTTTTTCGGGAAATGTTCTGATTACATTGTACTCAAAATGTAATTTAACTGAAGAATCCAAGAATGTGTTTAGGTCCATTGTGGAAAAGGATGCTATTTCATGGAATACGTTTATTGCTGCTTGTTGCCGCTGTGAGGATAATATAAACGCATTGGGTGTTTTCAGGGAGATGTTGAAGGACTATAATGTGAGGCCAGATGATTTCACATATGCCAGTGTGCTTTCTGCTGCTGCTGGCCAGGCTTCCATGAGACACGGGAAGGAGATTCATGCTTGTTTAATTAGGACAAGCCCACATTGTGATGTTGGTGTTGGAAATGCTCTTGTAAATATGTATGCTAAAAGCGGGTCCATCAATGCAGGATACACTATTTTTAAGCAAATGGAGATTCATAATCTTGTCTCATGGAATAGCATTATTTCTGGTTTTGCAAATCAAGGGCTTGCGAAGAAAGCTATTTCATTGTTTGAAGAGATGATGAGAACGGGCCTGAAGCCCGATTCTGTTACGTTTCTTGAACTTTTGACAGCTTGCAATCATTCCGGGCTTCTAAATGAGGGACAGGCACTTTTTAACTCCATGAGCACAGTTTATGGAATAAACCCAAATAGTGAGCATTTATGCTGTCTTGTTGATTTGCTCGGACGAGCGGGCAGAGTAAACAAGGCTGAAGAATACACACGTAAATATTCTACAGGTGATGATGTGGTTGTTTTAGGCTGTTTACTTTCTGCATGTCGAATGCATGGAAGCGTTAACGTTGGGGAACGGACAGGTAAAAGGCTTTTAGAACTTCATCCTATTACCACTTCGCCCTATGTTTTGTTATCCAACTTATATGCATCAGATAGAAGGTGGGATGGTGTTGCAGGGGCAAGAAAAATGCTGCAGGTTAGTGGATTGAAGAAGGAGGCTGCTTACAGTATGATCGAAGTGAAGGGTTCGGTGGAAAAGTTTATAATCGGGGATTTTTCTCATTCAAGAATGGATGATATATTGAACCTGCTCAAGACATTGAGTGGAATGAAAGATGAACATTTGCTGTGTTATTGATTTGCCTCTGCCTGAAAGGTATGTTTTTGAACTGATTGTCTTTTTGTATGTAAATTACTTCATTACATAAAATATATATAAGGAAAACTGTCGGACAAAAGCATATGAATTGTACTGATATCTACTTAGAAGATGACAGTGTAACAAATTGCGATCTATTTTGTATAAAATCAAATGAAATATGTTGCTTCGAAGTGTAAGGAAGTCGCACCCTCTCTTACGATATAATGTTTTGTGACAAGTTATTAGTTGATTCTTGTACTTACAGTAATCAATTGTTATTAATGGTCTGAAAATTGATCTTTTTTCATTAATTTAAACTTGTAATTTTATTTCTTGTCATATTAATATCTTGGGGTCCTGAAGTTATGAATCACCATTAATAACAGCAAGCAAGAGCAACTTGACAAACAATCTATAATTATTTGCCTCCCCACCAAAACTCAGTAATTATGAATTTTCCATAACCAGCCAGTTACTTGTTTAGTTGGCATAAGTTATTATCTATAAATAATAATCTGTTGTGAATTAAAGGAAAGTTGCAGTATTAATCCCATATAATTGGGCCCTTGCAATTTTGACCCATTCGTTTACAAATATACAAAATTAATCTCATTGCATTTTTAGTCTCAATTGTTAAAAATCTATGGAAATAGTTAATTTTGAGATGTGTCTTGCACGCGACCGTTGTTTAATTTGCATAATGTTCACCAAGAGAAAACCCTTTATAATGTAAAATTTGCAACAAAAAAAAAGAGTCACTTTTGAATTATCGTTTAGCATTTAGTACTGTAAAAGTTGGGGGTATTTTTGCAATTCATTCAATCTGTCCTAAACCGTTAAAGGCGTGTGTATGTTACTTGTGAAATTCTTCTGTTATCATCAAAACATAAGGGATGAGACAAAAATTGCAAAAAGAAAAATCCTATGTCACCTAGCACCAATATTGCAGTTTTTTATGAAGTCAATGGAAAACTGTTGGAGAAATTAGTTTTCTTATATGTGTGTAATTACACCTTTTACAGCCTTCCAAGTTATATACATAAAATAATTGATTGTTTCCATTAAGCTTAGCCAAGAAAGTCTCAAGTAATTAGGCTGTAGAGGTACATGCGTGTACGCATTAAGTAATGTAGTTGTAGCCTGTAGGGATAAAATGTACTATTATCCCTAAATATGCTTCTTTCCTCCCAATTTCCTTTTAAAGACCGAAATTACATTTGAAGCCTATATATAAAATGTCAATTCTTTGTGAATCACCATTGCATTTTTATTTGGGAAAATAAAATTGGAATGCAATGAAAAATTCAAAACCTTTTCTAAACATGGTTATAAGCTATGATGCACGGATAGGAGTACGATACGATACGGATACAGAATACGGAAAAGTTTAAAATTTAGTATACGATGCGTTGGGGATACGAATATATATATATATAATATTTAATAATAAATTTGAGTCAATATGTTCACTAACATAAATAAAACTGCAATACTGACACAAGTTAATTGTTTATAAATTCATAAAATTTCGAAAGTAACCAAAATATTTCATCATTTGTGGTGTATGAACGTCATTTCATTGATACCAACATTTACCTTCTTATCCAAATTTTTTTGTGAAAAAGTGTAAATGATAGGTTTCATGTGTAGCAAGAGAAGAAAAACATATTAAGAAGTGAAAACAAAACGGTGTTTTGCTTCTTTAAATTTTTTTTGTTTGCTTGTTTAAGTTTTTAACGTAGGGACAAAGTCATTATTATTTTCCTATTTAACCTATAAAGTATTATATAATATTCCAAAAATATTATATCTGATATCCAAGACGTATCATATACTTTAAACTTTTGTATTGGATATGGCATCCAGAAGTATTGGATACGGTATCCCAATTTTTTTTATTTAATTTTTGGATACGTCAAAAAAGTGTGATACGTATCCGAATGGTATCCGCAGAATGTCGTATCCGATACGAGTACGATATTGCACAGCTGCACAGGTCTAATTTTAGGAGTATCCGTGCATCATTGGTTATAAGGTGTCAAAATAAGTTGTCGGGCAGGTAAAAGCTCTTAAAAAATAAGGCAGGAAATCCATTTTTTTATAAGAACTTGCAAGATAGAGAACTTATAAATTCTAAAAATATCTTATAATCATTAGGAGTTTATAGGTAAATTAAATAGGAGATACAATACAATTTGCAATAGAAAATCTGATGTGTTTTAAAACAAACTTATCCAAACACCATCTTAATTGCAACTAATTAAATATACTTGTAGTATGAAAACATTACTTGGAAAATAGGTGGTAGTCAAAACACACTCTGTTAATTAAAACTCGTATTATACATGTACATACATATAATTAAAAAAATTCTCGTCTCTCATATGCATTATGAACATATCGAATAATACTTGTACTTTTTAATGGAATCGTTTAATATACGTACTTTACTTATCTTGTATTATATTTGACGAATGATACTTTATGTTTGACAAAAAATTAATATTTTATTTAAAATTTGAAAATTATATTATAATCATTATAATTTTTAATTGAATATTATATAATTATAAAACACAAACGTTAATAATTAATCCAATATGAATTATTGTCAACTAATAATTCATACAATTTTCTTTTTTCATAATTTCGAAGTGAGTACAGTATACCTTACATATAAAATGTAGAAAAGCTATATTTTTACTCCTAAATAATTTATTTTTATTCATTTTGTACCAATACACGATAAATCCTTTTATTTTTGTTCCTGTATCTTTTAGCTGATTTTTTGATCGTCACTTTCATCAAAAACTCATAATATACTTGTTCGTATTAAATAGTAAAAAATTTCCCGTCCCATATTTAACTAACTAATAATAAGCACACATATTTTTTAGATTTTTTTTTAAGGAAATTGTCGGAGTAACAAAGTAAAAGAATTGTGTCAAGTCAAGACCTAATATTTTGTTATTATTTAATAAATATAAGTAGGCTGTAGGCCTCAGGGCGGTCCATGGAGGATGATAATGTCCACATATTATATGTGGACCAAAAGAAGGGTTGGATTTGTTTTCAATGGTCGGTTTTTATTTTCTACGTCACTGATTTTGTTATGGACCCACCCAACAATTTATTTTTTTTATGAACAGTTATTTTTTTTTTTTTTTTTATGAACATATACCCACCCAACAAATTGACAATAACAACAATCAACTCTCTCTATTTCACAAGTTTTTGGGATAATTGCAAAAAATTCCCTCGTGTTAATGCGAAATTGTAAAAAAACACCTATGTTAACGAAATAGGCTAAACACCACCATATGTTATTCAAAAATCTACTAAAAGTCACTATTTGAAAGAAAAAAATGAGCTTATTTTTCATGTTTTTCACCTTTAGTGACATTTTTTTTTATCATTTATACACTTTTCAAACAAAATAAAAGGTAAAATGGTGTTATTTCACCAAAAAAACACATTTTTTTTTCAATCTTTTTAACAAAAAGTGACTTTTTTCAGACTTTTGAATAACACATGGTGGTGTTTAACCTATTTCGTTAACATAGGTGTTTTTTTGCAATTTCGCATTAACACGGGGATTGTTTGCATTTATCCCCAAGTTTTAATTGGATGGATGGACTGCGTATAGTTCATTATCAAAACAATATATAATATGTGTTAAAATCCTCAATAAACTGAAAGTTAGAATCGTCTGGAACTGTTAATTAAATTGAGTGAAGAAAATGAAAAGATATGAAATCGAATAGCTATAACTTTTGGTGATGATATATGCATATGTAATTTTCTAATAATCTTGAATATCTAACTATTGTTAAATTTAAAGAAGAGAAATTTCTTTTACGTCAATTAAGTTGAATGATTAAGCGTTTACATGTTAAAAAGAAAATTGAAACTATATATATACTGGATAGGTCATAATTGGGACTCGAAATTTCATAACAATTATAATCATCCATTTCGCAGGATCTTTGCAAGTTGAGAACATTTTGTTCAAACTATTGTTAAATTTAAAGAAGAGAAATTTCTTTTACGTCAATTAAGTTGGATGATTAAGCGTTTACATGTTAAAAAGAAAATTGAAACTATATATATACTGGATAGGTCATATTTGGGACTTGAAATTTCATAACAATTATAATCATTCATTTCGCAGGATCTTTGCAAGTTGAGAACATTTTATTCAACCAATGATAAGCTTTTGGACTTAAAAGTTTGTATATCTCAAAGTTTACATGAAGAAAATAAGCCAATAAACAGCATCTTAATTCCCAAATGCATGTAGACAAATTGTATGTACACACACACACACAAAAAAAAAGATGGTTCTTTAATTTCCTTATTGAATATTCTATGAAATAACCTTTCTTGATCATATTATATACAATATATCTTTATATATGTATATATACATATGATATGAACTAGCAATTATTCAGCGAGTTGTTTTCTACCTTTTAGGGGTGTAATTTTATAGTGGATCGAGACCATTGGTCCCGATCCATTTTTCACCATAGGATTTGGGGTAATTTAGTAAATTACCTCCTTATTGGGGGATCCTATGGTGAAAAGTAGACCGAGACCAATGGTCTCGATCCACCATAAAATCACCCCTTTTAGGGTGGCAATAAAATAGGGTTTCGGAAGCCAGGTAGGGTCATGAAAGAGATGTTTAATCACGCAAGGGTACACAGACAAAGCAATAATCAATATTGTCTTATGTTCATCTAATGCACTAAAATATATATATGATGACTATACATATATCACATTATTGCGCATGTACTTAATTATATATATATATATATATTCATGTTTTTGTCATGTATTTTTCCTTTTTGTTAATGATTGGACATGCACTATTTTCTTTCATATTTGGTCGTATGTTAGGTCTTAATCATATATCAAATGATAATGAAATTCATTAGTTAATTAAGGTGGCTTTCTCTTATTTGTTAGTTAGTTTTGATTTATATAAAAAATAGGAAAGGGTCAAAGTTGGAGACATTGCGAAGGAATATATATGAAAGGTACATAGTGGTGGCTCACTTCACAATTGGTCAAGACGCCAGGCTGTAATTTACATTCTTAAATTTTTTCAGAATTATTATTTCCCCTTAAATTCATGCACTACAAGTAAGATAATATCAACCACACATTTAACAGTAAATACTAACGTCAAAATTTATTATTTATACAACACATATTAAGCAGAATAACTATTATTTCAACGCGCCAATATTTTGTTAACTGGTCTCTAGAAATTGAAAAGTCTTGGAATGTATATGATCCAAATATTTTAATTGCTAAAGACTTGAGGGAAATGTATGTAGAAATTGGAAAATATTTTGTCAAGAAGAAAGGTACTGATAATGGCCATTTTTGCCCTACTAATATATATGGAAAATTCTAACCTACTCCTGGCTCGGCCAAATCAATGTGTATTTTTTGAAATAACTTACCGATTATATTGCAAGCGTAATACACTCTTCTTGTGAAATACAGTTAGGTGCGGTCAAGTCGAGTCTGGGCTATAATTTTCCAATATGTAGTTGGGATTGTTTACACCTTGCATGCAAGCATTATTAATGATTCCTTAGGGGAGGTTTGTTAATTAATTACGACATCTCGACATCATTATTATAAAAATTATGGATGCGTGAAGAGGGTTTGGAGTGGTTATGAATTGTATTACACACATTTTTCCATCATTATGATAAGCCGATAAGGTATTATTTAATTGAGTGAAACTTAAGAAGAATTGTTCAATAGTTTGCTGGTTAAAAAATAATAAATTAGGCATGAACCACTATATAAGAAATAACTAATAAGATCAAATTAATTAATCCACAAGTTTTATTAGCAAACATGATGATTCCCTATCCTAATCCGCCATCTTCTTCAAATAGAATGATACTCTCTCTCTCTCTCTCTCTCTCTCACACACACACACACACACATATATATATATGTGTGTGTGTGTGTGTGAGTTTGATAACGTGCCTAATAGGTCAAATTTCCTGCACATCTGAACATGGTTAATATACATATCCACTCTATATATATTAATAAGTTTGATAACGAACTAGGGAGAGCCACACAACTGTGGCTCCTGAGTTTTGAACCCAGGACCTCCCACTCACAAGTGGGAGGTGGTACCGCTAGGCTTGTATGGTATTATTTCCAATGTACTAATAACACTCTGTTTAGAAGTGACTCATGCTATTGTAATACCATTTGTCTTTTTCTTGCTTTTTTTATTTATTTATTATAGATATCACAAGCCGGTTGAATACGATCTAGATTCATAAGAATCCGGCTAGTGGGTGTGATACCATCTAAAGTACCACTCAAAACGGATATTATGCTTTGCAATTGGCGCAACAGCACCACAAATCAATATGTTAAGTGCATAAAATTTTATTTAATTACATCATATGTTTCCAAATTTATTGTTGATAGTAGCAAACAAGGGCAAGCAACACTAACCTGACCCCCTCAACACTAAATCGAGGCATGTAAGATTCAAGATTGATATTGGTATGATCATTAGTGTTTGTTGCAATGTGGTCATCATTCATCAAATCACATATGAGAAATTTTAAACATGTTTCAACAAAAATAGAGGGCACCGGCCAACCAATTAATAAAATCAATAGAAACAATGTACTATTGAGTGGTTCATGTGGGTGGATTATGGTCACTATCTAGTGGTAGGTATTCATGACAAGGTGGATATCTCTATTCAGGGCAATACTATGGTGGACCGAGCTCATTGGTCCCGATCCACAAATCACCATTGGATCTCCCGCTAGCGGGGCAATTACTAAATTATCCCCCGATCCAATGGTGATTTGTGGACCGAGACCAATGGTCTCGATCCACCAAAGAATTTCACCTCTATTCATAATCAGTGTAATGATTTTGTCAATTATGATAATGGATAGACCATCCACCCGCCAATGATGTCTAGCCTAGTTGGTTAAGGTTGAGGCCTCATAACCAAAAAGGTTGTGGGTTCGACTCCCACTGATGTATGTGGGTGTTCTCTCTACTTAGATGATAATTAGTTTGTAATAATTTATAGTCTATGATTGTATTTGCTCATGATGCTTACTTGTAATAGATTCTCTTGTAATTGATACAATATGATGTTGTAATCGCTTTTATTAAAAAAAAAGATAGATAGACCATCCACCTATTAGACCTGGGCATGGAAGATATGACTGCTCAACACTCTTTATATGTACAATTTTAATGAGAAAATTTCATTTATGATTCCGTAGAACTTTGCTCATTTCAGATTTTGTCAATTATGATAATTAGACCATCCACCTATTAGATTTGGGCATGGAAGATTTTAAGTATTTCATGTATGTCATTGATGATGTACCATAATAAGCATAATTTGATGTTCAAATGAGTGTGTTGAGGAACTTTACGTTGGAGAACTGAGAAAGATTCTTATATAGATCAAATCTTAATTACAAATCGATCTCAATGATATCATATTAGCAATATTGAGTGACAGAGCCAAGGGGAGAGGGTAGGATAGCCGTCCCCCTCAACTCTTGAAAAATATTTTTTTGGCTCTATAAATTTTCAAAATTTTAAATTTTGTTCTCCAAGATTTAAAATTATCAAACTTTTGTCCTTTTATTCTGTATTCATGCCCTCCTTCTGAACTAAAATCATGAATCCGTCCCTAGTAACATAATCACAATGCTTATTATACTATCCAAATTATTTGGTCGAGCAAGACCCGATGACTACACAAATTTTACATTAAATGGGACATGCTAAATTGTCTATTGTAGATTATGCAATTTGAGTGTTACACGTCTGAGTAAATGACACGCATTTTCCACGTCACTCTGGATATGCTCCTCCGAAGAATTGTAAAGATGTTCTTTTCTTTTAATACTGTTCCCCTCGCAGTTGGCATGTACGGCGTCGTCTAGCTGATTCCTTTGGCATTCCTGGAAAATAATCTATAAGCCCCACACGACAATTTTAAATTCTTCATTTACCACAAAAATTGGAATTGATCATATTCATCATGTCATGAAAGAAAAGAAACCTCACAAATCTATAATATCTATGTGTGTGACTCTATGTATATATATATATATATATATATATATATATATATATATATAGAATATCTACTAAAAAGAGAATCAGAGTCAATAAATTATTCGGCAACAAAAGAATTAAAAATATGAGTTTAACTAATCCTACAAGTAAATTTAAATGACTCTGTCAATGAATTGGATCCATTTGACAACGTATGACTGTAATTTTTGAGACTTTTCAAATTACTCACAAATTTATCGGGTATATTTTTTATTTTGATTTTAACAATGATCAAAGTTAATTTCAAATCAGTGACTTGAATCCATGATTAATGATATATAATTATAATGTGGCATGCACTTGCCTTCTTGTTCGACGCCTAGTTAGAGAGAAGTAAATTTAGAGCTTATCAGCTTCTCAAGTTCCTCAGCTTCATTTGTTGTGTAATGGTAGTTGCATACTTATAATTACTCATCAAGTTGTAAAGTGTTATCAGCTCTTAAAATAGAATACTCTAAAAATGACGTTTTATTATTGGGTTGGTTTGATTCGAACTTTTGCATATTCTATTTCATGAGAATATAGGGAGATAATTGATGATTTTACCCCTGCTCAATCTGATTCAACTCTACTTTTCAGTTTTCAGTGAGCTTCATGGTCTAAACTTTAAAGTAATCGTGGGAGCAATATGCCAAAGGAACATAATTTTAGGATGCAATCTACTAAATTTATAATTTAAGGCCGTAGTATTACAAATAATACAAATTGGAAGGTGCAAAGTGCTAATGACCATAAAACAGGTCAAGCGCTCCCATTCATAATTAGCCCAAGAAAAAGAACGAACTTTCCTATTCTCTACCCGGGCAATTCTATGCCAGATCGGGTGCATTGAAGGCGGTGTACTTAACACGACATATTTGTGGTGGGGTAGGTGGTTTTCATCACCCAACACCCATGCAAAAACCACCCACCCACCCCACCATAAATATATGATATTAAGTACACCAACTCTAATGCACCCAATCTGACATAGGGTCACACCTCTACCCCTACCCCTCCCCAATTTAGATTGGCCCCTT
The DNA here is from genome assembly GCA_019426215.1 of Buddleja alternifolia. NCBI lineage: Eukaryota > Viridiplantae > Streptophyta > Magnoliopsida > Lamiales > Scrophulariaceae > Buddleja > Buddleja alternifolia. The sequence goes on from CM033398.1 coordinate 32,440,597, forward strand.
CAATTTTTTTTTAAAAAAAGTTGGGTAGATCAATTCTGATCATTTATCACGAGTCAGATCATGTTTTTGGGACTAAAGATATTTATACAAATATTTATAATTCTCCCATCAATAACGTACCCACTTTGATAGAAGGAATCGAACTCACAACTTTTAATAGTACAGGATGTGATTCGTTTGTTACCAATGGGGCAATGTGTTATTAGCCTGTTGGCCCTTTTCATATAATATAAGAAAAGACTTTTATTGGTTGATTAGATAAATAATAGTAGCAAAAGCATAATTCCCTTTCTCTCTCTGAAATTCCTTCCTCATTTCAGCTTGCATCCAACCTTCAATTTTCTCTCTCTATATCTCTGCATTTCTTCTACTTGTAAGAGATATACACTATATATATATATTTTATTTCTGGCAGCCCAAACCATACTTTCTTCTCGTGCATAATCCATTTTCTTCTCTGCAACTCTTGAAGTTTCATAATTCTTGACCTAAAAGTAATTTAATCGTTTTGTTTTTTTCAACTTCTTGCCAAAAAGCGTCTGCAAAAAAAACATCCAATTCTTTTATACAAAAAGATGAAAATCGTTTGATGGTTTTAGGCCAAATCGGTCTTCGCAAATTCTAGCAATTCTATACAAAAGTCTCAATTTTTTCTGGCTTTTCTAGGGCGATGCCTGAAACGGCGTCGTGTTCGGGAAGTACGGGTCGGTTTGCGGATCTTAGAGGGGTCCAATGGCGCATAGATTTGGGGATTTTACCATCTTCTGCTGCTTCTGTCGATGATCTTCGTCGGGTTACTGCCAATTCTCGTAGAAGGTAATTTAATCTCTTTCTTTATTCAGAGTAATTATTGTCATTATTTTTTTTCAGTGGTCTTTTTTGTTGTCACAAATGACTTACAATTGAATCTTTTTCCCTTGATAAATAATACCACTTGTTTCCAATGGTTTTTGGTAGATGTTTATCATGTCCTATGTGTTATCCTGTTAGCTTTGGTGTTTTCATTAATATGTCCAAGGATTAAAGGACAAGATTGTGTGTTCTTCATTTTATGTTTTAGAGAGTTCCATCGGAAATTTTTCGGTGTTTAACCTTTCGGTTGTTTGTAACAACAATTAATTTCGGATTTTTAGCGTTTGATTCTGTGGAATAGCTATCACCAATACAAATTTTGAGCATGTTTGATGAGATTTCGATTATGAAGATATATGTGAATGGATTCTTAGGTTTGATCAATGATTTTCTGCAGGTATGCTGCGTTAAGGAGACAGCTTCTAGTTGATCCACATGTGCCAAAAGATGGAAGTAATTCTCCTGATCTTGTCATGGACAATCCACTGTCACAAGACCCTGGTGAGATTTCTAGTCTTATTACTATTTCCCGTCATTCGCATCACCTTATGACTCTTTTTAAGTCTCGGGCCTTATAAATTCCCCCGTTTCCTGCAAATCCAAAATTTGTCCTTGTTAAGTTTTTTTTATTTACTTCTGAGATCAATGTATATTCATTAAATGTGACTTTGAGGTTTTCACTGTCATCCAGAACCAAAGTAACTAATTGTTAAGTTCACAAATTTGAAGTTTTGCATCTTAATTTGTTTTTCGTTGCTATATGTCTTCAGACAGCATGTGGGGTCGCTTCTTCAGAAATGCTGAACTGGAGAGAATGGTTGATCAAGATTTGACACGTTTGTACCCTGAAAGAGGCAGCTACTTCCAAACAAGTGGATGCCAATGCATCTTAAGACGAATTCTATTGCTTTGGTGCCTTAGACACCCAGAGTATGGCTACAGCCAGGGTAGGTCAAAATTATTGCTATATATTCTGCTGTTAGTTGTGTCATTGTAATTCTGAAACTGAAGCCTCGATTTCTGTTTTGACAAATTGAGGGAAAGTTCTTTTTCAGAACAATAGGTAGATGTGTACAGGCTGAAAATTTTTTACTACTTAAATTAGATAGTTGGGAAGTGTCTATTTACCCTAGTTGTTATCAAAACCAAATTGTTTGCAGACCTGAAAAGTTTATGTTGGCTGATTGTCGAAGCTCAAAACATACATGCACTAGTATCTGCTTTAAAGTTAAATTATTATTAAATCTCAGCTCTTTGTACTAATAGATTTCTGCGTATTTTCATGTACAGGGATGCATGAACTTTTGGCTCCCCTGTTATATGTTCTTCATGTTGATGTGGAACGTCTCTCGGAAGTGAGAAAAGAATACGATGACCACTTTGCCGACAAATTTGATGGCTTTTCATTTCATGAAAACGACTTGACATATAAGTTTGATTTCAAAAAATTCTCGGAATATGTGGAGTACGGGAATGGATTTGAAAATAGTTCCCCAAAAGCTAGTACCCTCACCGAACTCGGTCCAGACATCCAGAACATTGTTTTACTAAGTGATGCCTATGGAGCAGAAGGTGAACTTGGTATTGTCTTGTCAGAGAAATTTATGGAACATGATGCATATTCTATGTTTGATGCTTTGATGAGTGGGGCCGGTGGTGTAGTTTCCATGGCAGAGTTCTTCTCCCCTTCTCCTTTTAAAAGTTCGCATACTGGATACCCTCCAGTAATCGAAGCTTCTGCTGCCATGTATCATTTGCTCTCTATCGTTGACATATCTCTCCATAGTCACCTTATTGAATTAGGGGTCGAACCCCAATATTTTGCACTTCGCTGGCTACGGGTATTATTTGGACGTGAATTTTCTTTGGAAGACCTTTTGGTAATCTGGGACGAAATTTTCGCTCGTGAAAATACAAAAATTAACAATAATGATGGTGAATCAGAGTCCAACTTTGGAGTCCTTGAGTCGCCTAGGGGGGCATTCATTTCAGCTTTTGCAGTTTCAATGATACTTAATTTGAGGTCTTCATTGCTTGCCACTGAGAATGCTACTGCCTGTCTCCAAAGATTGTTGAATTTTCCAGATGACGTAAAGCTTGTGAAGCTGTTAGAAAAGGCGAAGTCTTTGCAAACTCTGGCTGTAGATGCGAACAACTCTAGTTTCCCACCAATTCATCTTGAGTTGTTCGATGGAAAGAAGCCAGTGATTTCTAGGGGTCATAGTCATACCCTTTCTATGGATTCAACTTCTCCAAGAACACCTCTAATTGTACCTGAGAGCTACTGGGAAGAGAAGTGGAGGGTTTTGCACAAGGAAGAAGAACACAAGAAAATTGTTTCTGAAGAACAAGTTCCGAACCGAATAAAGGGTTGGTCTGAGAGAGTAAAATTGCGCCTTTCTAGAACTGAATCCGATCCTACCCCATCCAAGAAAAAGGAAAGAACTAAAATTCCTAAGCCAGCCGTTAGGAGAAGCTTGTTGGAGGATCTGGCCCGACAGCTTGGTTTGGACGAAGATAAAGAAAAAATTAATTTTACCGAAGCTGTTGAGCCGCAAGATTCAATGGAGGTTAACGCACAAGATATTACTGACAAGAACTTAGGCAACACATTGAGTGGCGATGGGTGTGAAGAAAATTCTTCCAATTTCTCCTGCCCACAAAGTCCTATTCATGAAAATAGTGATGATCATGAGAATGAAATAGGAACAAGTAGTGTGGCATCAAACTCATCAATTGATGAAAATGATGCAGAGTCGTGTGGGACCAACCAAGAATACTACTCCCCTCTTCCAGTCTCTGATCCCCCTGATGATGGTCTCTCTTCAAAATGTACAGAAAATGATGGACCCGTTGAAAATATAGAAAAAGGGGTGAAAGAGAAAAAGCTTTTATCGGGTAAGTTTCAATGGTTGTGGAAGTTTGGAAGGAACGCCAGCGATGGAACATCTGAGAGAATAAGTGCACCTGAAGATGCCAAAGCTTGTAGTGGTGGAAGCAGTCAGAGCAGTGTAATAGGCGTTTGCACTGCTGATGGGCATGATAGCTCTTCTGAAACGAGCAAGGGAGAGTCAGTGGACCAAAATTTGATGGTTAGCTTGAAAAATCTTGGTCAGTCCATGCTCGATAATATTCAGGTACTAGTTTAATTCCCACTGCAATAATGTTTAGTTTCTCAATTATGATTTTGAAAGGTAATTGGGCATATTTGTAGTTATCTTTATAAAATTAACAATCTCAGTAGACCAATTTTTTTCTCTTTAGAATTGTAGCTGCTATATATTTCTCTTTTTTAAGGGACTCGTATTTAAGAGGCGTAAATGTTTATCTGCAATTTTGAAAAGAGACCGTCGCCCGGAAAATCTTTTGATTAAAAGACAATGGCAATAAGATTTAAATCTAATCTAGAAGAGATCTGCTGTACTTCTGGTGGTTACATTATATAAGGGTGCCAAATAGTTGAGGATCTCAAATGTCTACTGGGAAGAATCTAGTATTCGACTCTGAATTACTTGAGAATGATAAGTGTTACAGATTCTTGAAAATAAAGTGAATGATACAATCTCTGCGACTAAGTGAGGTTGTTTGGTCGTTGTCTGTCTAGGTATTATGTTTGGTATGATAATTTGGTAATCACCGTCCCATTGCCACACTGCAGTTCTGGAGTGATTCTTATTTAGTGAGTTCAGGACTCTCAGGTTCCGGGACAATCACAATGGTCCGAATTTGGTTGTCCCCGGCAAACAAATGGTTGTGATTATCCAACTACTCGGAGTCCGAGACCTTCTAAAAACAATATAAATAAAATATTTTTTTAATGATACTATGGAATTCACTTAGTTAAATAGTTAATTTTGAGCTCCATGTCATTTTAACCTGTTTGTTTTTTACCTTGCAGGTGATTGAGTATGTGTTCCAGCAGGATCGAGGACAAATGGGATCGTCGGAAAATTTGTCAAAGAATGGTATTGTTGGGAAAGGACAAGTTACAGCCATGGCTGCATTGAAAGAGCTTAGAAAGATCAGCCATCTTCTATCTGAGATGTGATGTATCTATTATGTGTACATTCATTTTTACTATTTTTGTCACACTCTCGAGTTATAGTAGAAGAATAAATGAGCCTTGGGATTTTATTGTAGCAATTCAAATTTTGATATGTATCAACGTCATTACATTCTTGTAAATACAGATTTTGGATCAAAACAAGATAGTACTATTAGAAAAAGATGGATCATGCACATTCTTCTTACAGAAAAAGATGCATAAAATCTCGTCTCAAATTGTTAGCTTATAAAATGTGATGAAAACGGCAGCTTTATTCATCTTTCTAATTGAATATTCTCCAATAACTAAGTATACAACCAGAAATGCAAGAAGAAAAACAAACCAGAAATCCAATGACATAAGCATTTCTCTCTCAAATACCTAAGCAAATTAAAGCTTATTAACATTCACAATTATACCAGACTCTAATTCCAATCAAAGTATTAACCAACAGTGAGCTATTCATATGCAAAGACTGCAAATCATGGGTCAAAAAAAATCAAATAACATGAATAATTTGTTTCCACATACATAATTGTATCGACCGAGCATGCACTCGATCACATGCAAGCAAACTTTATCGGAATTTTCCTTTATATTTCAAGCAACCATTTTCCTAGTACCCTGATTCATCCAATGGCCATTAAGCTTTGACATCTAATACACAAACTAATCTATGTTGTGATAGCCTGGAAGAAGTGAAGTAATAAAACCAAAGACGATCATTTGAATCTCCTTTACGATTCCCCACCAGCGGTTGCCGACCTCACCTTGCCCAGGTTCATCTGCATGCTGATTCCCATCATTAACTTGCTGATTCTCGTTCTCAGCTGCAGGTTGCCCCTCTGGCACGTCAAATATTGTATGGTTAATAACTTGTTCATTCAATATACAAACACACGCGGAAGTTCATGTTACCCACTTTGGTACAACCTAAGCAAAGTGGTGAAAAATGAGATGAGAATATGAGGATTTTATAAAGTGGAATGCTTACACTAACATGTGTAATCTAACGATCCATGACACGAATGGAGTACCAAGTGGATAGTATTCTATGTAAGATCCATGACACCCCCTTGGGTAAACTACCAAAGCGGGTAGCATTCAATGAGCCCATATACAGATATGTGTGTGCGTGTGTGTAGTAGTAATCCTTCCCCTTTTAAGTGGAAAAATATTGTTAACCAAATATGCTGATACCATACAAATAGTATTGTGAGAACCACTGTGCATTGGGATTGCTCCATCTTATTATTCTTTCATTGATTGAGACTGCTTATCAAACTGAAAGAGATTCCCTTCCACAGTAAATTTTAAGTGTTCAATAAACTGGGACTAACTTCGTCCATTTAGGGAAAACATGGTCGAGAACAAATATCAAATCCAATAAAAGCTAGCTCGAAAAAGGCAAAAAGGGTACATATACATGACTCAACTGGCCACGTGTTAAATAGCAATACTCATAATTTCTGAAGATTCGTACATATATGTATGCGTGTGAACATCTGAGATTTTTTGCATTTGCAGAACTTGTTTCTTAAGCTTATGAAGCATTTGTTAAGGCTTTATACAAAAGTAATAAAGCTCCATGCATGTACTGTACATTCAGTTAACAAATAGATACGAGCGAGTAGAGATTACCTGCTATGCCAACATTTTCATTTCCTTGTACCCCAGCGGCAGGTACATTGTCTGCACGATCAGCAGCCCTGGGTGGTCGAGGAGGTGCAGCTGCCCTTTGCATTCCTTGTGAAAGCCATCTTATCACCGGTGCAAGAGCTCCGGTTTGGTATCTGCATTACCCATCATAGCAAATAAACACTTCTGAAGAATGCAAGGACCAAGCAAAGGCACAGAGAAGCTCTTATCAAGTATTTTCATTTCTAAAACTTGTCAAAGGTAAATAGCAAAAGATTATAAGTCGACAAACTACTTACAGGTAAACAAGTGAAGCAAAAAAGATGAGGACAGTAAGCCTCTGTTTAGATCCATCTTGGTTAAACAAGAAAATAACTGCTGCCAGTTTTAGGATGAGCAACAAATCAAGCTGGATGGCAATTTGAAATCTCCGAACTACAACTTGTCTTTGAGGCCCAGCATGTTGCTGCTGCGGTTGCTCCCCGGGTTGTCCCTGCTCACCTCCCGCCTCTCTGATCTCTGGAGAACTACGTTCTCTGATGACATAAAATGAACTCAAAATTTAAAGAAGGGCTGAAATAAGTGAATGACTTTGTAAAACTTAATCAGTTATTAGTATGACGCAAACCACGCAGCCCGAGCACAAAGTTTATAATCATAATAAAAGAAAATGCATTTACGGCCGGTGGAGGCGCATGCAAGATTGCAAGTCCATGGCACATTATAATTATATGGACAGAAGATATGTCTTATCTCGAGCATGCTTCTTATCGATGCTTATTCTGTTAAACGGGTCAACTTTACTTAGTTATACACAGACATGACAAGGCAACAAGGCATAGGTGTTAATAGCCAAATGTGCATACACTGACTTTTGATACATAATAATGTTACACGCAATATGCTTGACATTTTCCCCGTCTCATAAGTTTTCCTTAGATTCACAAGTAACACAAAGAAATCCCGACCTAAAATGAGATAAAGATTATAAAGCACTAATATTAACACCTAAGGATGATGCATATATCATGAAGTTGTCCCAAATCCAAATACTTACGTAGGTATGTTGTAGGTAAAAGGGATAAGAGCATTGGAAGGCAAGCCAGTAATAGGCTGCATAAATGGAAGAACTGGAACAGCATATAGGCCACGCCCCCGGTTCATCTGTTCCGGGTCCTGCTGAGGAGGGAATAATCCAGGAGCAACTGCAGGGTACATTATTGGGAACATTGGGATATTGTTATTTGGTGAACTTAAGCCACCAAATGTGGGTACCTGTAAGAGTCACAAAAGATCGAACCAGAATACAGACATAAGTGAAATGTCGATATTAAGTATCATCTCTGGCTATTGTCATTTCCAACATAATCATTTTCTGGAGATGGCTTATATATATTAAGCTTTTGGTGTACCAAGAGAATTAGGTGTCATAAAAGTATTTTTCGTGAAGTTTTAAATATCTCCTTCTACCTCAGAAATATACCTAAAATATATTGCATAGAAACAAATAATTGAGCAGTATACATTCAGAAGATTCAACAGTGAGGGGGGGCTCAACTTTGTGAAAAAAGAATTTGCCCGTAAATTTTTTTTGAAATTTGAATTTCCACCCACCCCCTCCCCCAAAAAAAAAATCTAAAATTTTTAAGTTTTTCCCCCCCTTTTTTTTTATTCGCCCCCCAACCCCAAATTCTGGCTCCACCCTGAAAACCACGCTGAACCCTAATCCCTCAGCTGAAAACATCCACATACTTGCAAAACACAAGTAAATGAAAAAACCATATAACCCAAAACAAAAACATAAAACATAAAATGCTGCGCGTATAAACAACACACATAACTAAAAAGATCAAACAATTCAGGAAAAAAAAAAAGAAAAGCAATCACAATTTTATTTTTTTGCCAAAACAACAAAAAAGGGTGAAAAAAGAAAAGACGCTACCCAGATCAAGTGAGCAAAAAAACACCAAATTTTGCTTAAATCCATCGACCCGAGTTTGTCGGTGAGGGCATCCCCTTGGTTTAGAATTAAAAAGCTTTCAACATAGAAACACACATCAATGTATTAATTTGACCTATTTTAAGACGTAAAACGAGATCATCAAATAATGAATTACCTGAGTTTGGTTATGGATAGAGTGTGGAGAAGAAGAAGATTGATCATCAGAGAATGAGGAGGTTGAAGGCTGCGTTTCGTGCCCTTCCGCCATTGCAGAATTCCTCTGACAAGATCCAAACAGATTTGATGCAGGTATTACTCCTTTTTATTTTCCTCTTTTTGTTTCTCTTTTATAAATTTGTATTATTTTCGATTTCTGTTCATAGACAGACAGAGAGAGAGAGAGAGCGCTAAGAGCTATACGTGTCAGAACGCTACATCCAATGAGATCGTGCCACGGAAGAAATCAGGGATTGGAAGCCAATATGGGGGAAACCGTACAACCGATGAAGGCCAATGTACAATAAATGTTGAAGAGATGCAACTTTTTGTCTGATGAAAGATCTAAAATTTCGCTATATCGGGGTAATAAATTTAACGAAATGTCATATCCAAAATTTTGATATTAATTTTAAAGAAATTATAGAAATGTGTAGAAATCTTTTAGAATTTACAATAGCTTTGAGTAACTTTAATTATCAAAATTGTGCATCTTTTTACATTAAGACTTGGTCTTGTTAAATAATATGATTAAAAAATATATAAAATAATTAGAATTTGGTACTTAAATAATGAAACAATTTTTTATTTTTATTTTTGCAAGTAGGAATTGCTTGCAAACCTACCAAGTGTGTACAAAAATGATTAATCCATTTTCTAAATAGATGCATAATGAATGCAGTTGAGTTTTTTTAAAGGGATAATTGCATAAAAAAATTCCTGTGTTATTTCGAAAATGCTAAAAACCCTCTGTGTTAACGAAATAAGCTAATCACCCCCTGTGTTCCTAAAAAGTGTGCAAAAAAGCCATTTTTTGTTAAAATGATAGAAGAAAATATGTGTTTTTTTGGTGAATTAACATTATTTATCTTTTATAAAGTATGAATAGTATATAAATGACAAATAAGCATGTCAATAAAGGTTAAAAATATGAAAAACGCGCTCGTTTTTTAATGAAAAATGGCTTTTTTGCACATTTTTTAGGAATACAGGGGGTGATTAGCCTATTCGTTAACACAGGGAGGGTTTTAGCATTTTCGAAATAATACAGGGGAGTTTTATGCAATTACTCCTTTTTAAAAAAATCTATACTCTTTTGTAAAGTATCAATACCCTTAATATGTTTTGGCACGTAATTAGTACATTATCCCTTATAAAAGAATTATAAAGTAGATTTTATCCACTAATCTCTTTCTTCTCTCTATTACGTATTCTAACTTCTCATTTTTTTCTTTCTCTCTCATGTTTCTCATTCTTTTCTCTAATTTTATACTCTCTTTTCAATTCATTTTTAATTATCTAAAAGATCTATATAGAATCATAAGTAAACAACTATGTTTACCACATTTTCAAAATATTCAAATTAGATAAAATAAATTAATCATTTTTTCATTTCAAAATTTTCATTTATTAAGTACATGCATTAAGTGTGCAAATGCAACTAGTGTTTATAGATCGTTTAGGACTCTTTAGTCTTACCAATCGAATGCATTATGAAGTTTGAGTATCAACCATTTATCCAAAAAGATATACTCCATCCATCCCAAAAAAGGTGTCCATTATTCTACTTTTGTCTGGGGCAAAATAATTGTCTTTTACTATAAATGTACGTATTTATTGTTTAATCTGATTATATCACCCTCCATTTTAATTGAAAAATATATAATTAATTTTTTTTACTATAAACCTAAAATTGTATTTAAGGAAAAGAGTTCCACGCATGGATAATAGACACTACATATAAATTAAATTAAAATCATGACCTTTTAAGGTAATGCTATTAGTTGTTCTTTGTTTTATGAAAATTATATTTTAGGAAAATAATAAACTTTTGATAATTTGTAAGAAAAGTCAATGTGCACATCTATTTTTCGGCCGGAGGGAGTACAATGAATCCACACACTGACACAAGTTCTTTAGCTAATATCTATAAATTGTTCATAGTAGTAGTTTAGTCATTGCTCCTCAATGCAAGCAACACAAATAACTAGAATGTGCACAAATAAAATGACAGCGAAAAGGATCTCTCAACAGTAATCACGCCGACAAGCTCACTTTTACTGGTAGCTAATAAACAATGTAATATGATCAAATGACATCTTATATTACTATCTCTTATTGCAAAGGCATTGAATGAAAAACACGTGTAATTTTTGAATTTTTATTATACACATCATTCACTCACCATCTTGCACCAGGGTTTGCAACAAAAGGTCTTATCTGCAATATGATAACATCCAAGTACCATAACCAACTAAAGCAACACAACCGATCACATTCAACTTCATACGAGAAGAATTAGAATTCGCCATCATGGCTAAGAAAAAGCATTTAAATTAATCGCTCAGCTTATTAATTATTTCAGACCATACAAAAGAAACTACAACTATTAGCTAAAACAACATAGTTTCAGAATATACATTCTCTACTCAGGCGGAATAAGAAGCCGAGCAACTATGTTTTAAGTGAACCACATGAAATGAACTTTTCATGCCAAGCTCTACCAAGGGTCCATTTGTACACGTTTTATCTGCTTCCTCTTTGTTCCTACATGTTGAGTTCTTCTCATACCTTCGCCATGCTCTGGATATTTACATAGGTTACGACCCTGCAAAATGAGATAAAGTTAGGTGCAAAGGAATACTCTTTTCACATGTATTTTTTACGGTGGCGAACAGTAAATGGCTAAAAGGATGGGGAAAAAAGGGAAAAATCACTAAGAACGACAATATCAGGCTCTGAATCATGACACCACAAGATAAAGAATAATATGGAAAGTTATATTGTTAATGACATGAGATTATGACAAACAAAAGACATGTTTGTAAGGTTACTGACTCACCCTAGAGACCACCTTTTAACAAAGTTAAGGTTTATCCTTCCTCATCCTCGGCGTTGGATGTGTCATCTGCATTCTCATTATCTTGAATTTTCATCTCCACTTCCACCACTGGAATGGGATGTCCGGGTGAAGTACCTGCATAGCGAAAGAGCATACGTAAGAATATGTACAACTGTCAGAGCCGAGTAGGTAGTTGCATTTACATAAATTTTCGACATGCACAGTTGTTCCGTATAGTACTAAATTCCAGATAAATAAATAATGGAAACTTGTCCAGATAACAGATTGACCATACTGGTTTGAAGTATGTACCGTAAAAATAATAAGAAACTGCCCAGAAAGAAAAAGTTCGATAAATTAAAATCTGATCATAATCCCCTCATACCTTCATAAGCATGAATCTATTGCCTAATATTCATAATTCAATGTTAAATGTCGAAAAACACACAAAGAAGCAACAAGAAAAAAGATTAACAGATTACAAGATAGCATACTAAACTAAGATGGCAGAAAAAGTTTTCAAGTGGAAAACAAGTTCGTTTCCAGTTCCAAATCTCCCTTTCCTCCAGTCATAATTTACTAGAGCTTTCTCCTTCAATCAAGAGTCTTTTCCCTATCCATTCTCTCATCCAACCATTGTGAGTATGCAATAACAATCTCTACATTTTCTTCTGTATCCTAATAGTTACTCCCCCACCCCAGCTTTTCAATCGCTCCAGTTGTATACAAGACCTATTCTTTTCCACCTTTAATAGCTCAAAACAATTCAAATCATTTTCGCTGCAGCCCACTACAACGAGTGGCACATCATGGAGAACTCCAAAGTGCTCCTTGTATAACTAATGGGACCAACTATTCCAAACTAATTATGATAAAATATTCGTGTATTTTGCTACCTCTTTTGTGGGTATATCCTTGCAGTTGTTCCCGGAATAATTAACTGGATGCCATTAGTTAGCCCCATAGAATAAGCTAGAGAATCAGAAGTCTCCTGTTTACATCCCAAAAGTCTTGTAGACTTTTGAAACTTGAGCTTAGCTATGTTTACCAGCATCTTATTGTCTCCCCAAAATGATACCAAATGTCCTCAATAAACTAAAACCTTATCGAATATAACCATCACCGATAAACTGCTAGTAATTTCTCAAAATCATAATTATATATTTTGGAATTTTTACACTACCCAGTTGAGTACTAAGTGAATTAGCGACGCTGCTAATTACCCTAATTGGATAGCATCTGAATAGCTCATACCAATACCCAATTGCATATCTGATCATGAAACGATTATTACTTCAATCTCATAGATCCAATTCAATCACACACATAAAAGAAAAAGAATAACAATTCAGTAACCCTAATGAATTCGATTACCTTCGATAAAGAAAGAGGCGGAGGGCCAGCCTTTCCTAGACGAAAGCGACATCTGTTCATCCTCAGACAACAAAAAATCGTGCGAAAATCGCCGATTCCTCGCCGCCGGCCCGGAAGAAGCTAATTTTCCGATGACATCAATCATACTTCCGGGGTTGCTGCGCACGGATTTGGGGCGTGGTGGGACCCAGTAGGAGTAGCCGGGGAGGAAGGGTAGCCAATCAGGGGCGGCGCGGCGGACGATGATGCTGTGGATGGCATCCTCGAGCTTCTTGATGCCGACGGTGATGATCTCGGCGGCGGCTTCGGGCGAATCGGAGGGCGATGAAGAGGCGGAATCGAGGTCGACCTCGAGGAGCTGGGCTTGGTGCGTTTTGTTGGAGCGGTGGCGGTGGTGGCTGATTAGGGCCGTTGGGGGGCGGAGGGAGGCACGAGGCAGCGATTGGGAGAAACTTCGAGACAAAGCCATTAAGATTGGATTGGATTGATCAAATCAAGAGAGAGAATTAGGAAATGGTGTGTAGAAAGAGAGAGAGAGAGATTGTAATTGTAACTGTGTAGGTGAGAACGTGTATATATATATATGTGTGTGTGTGTGTGTGTGTGTGTGTGTGTGTGTGATGTGAATGGAATGTGGATAAAGTGTATGAAAAGGTTTCGGGTAATTGGATCTTGGACTTGGGTAAGGTCATCATATAAATAGAGACATGGGTCATGTGTACTGGGAATTCTAAGTTAGATTTCTGTTGGAGCCGGTCCACCGTTGCACACAGGTAATTTAGATGTTTTTTAACCATTTTGTATTTGTATCTGATGTTATTTGAAGCATTCGGTCTTACTGAATCCGGTTTGACATAGAATTAACTCATCGTAGAATCAACCCATAAGTACGCCGAGAGACTGGATCTCACCAACCTATTTATTTATTTATTTTTACTAATTGGTAACAACACTCGATGCGTGTACAGTAAAAAAATTGATAAGAAAACTTTTAAATTAAAATAGTTGAGATTAAGTAAAACTTGAAAAAAAAAAAAAGAGAACACTAAAAAAAAAGTTTTCATGTATCCGGTTGTATGGACCGTACAAATGTTATTAAGTTACTTTAAAATATACGAGGCGTCATTATAATATTTGCATATTGTATGTACACCTAATAACCTGGTAGCTTCATCAAAACTGTTTGACATACTAAAATTGTTTATCTAAAGTACCTCTTCAATTATTAATAGTATAGATACATATCATTTGTATACATTTTTTCTTTACATATACAACATGTATGTATATATATATATATATAGAATAGGATATAAAACACAATTTTAAAATAAATTATCCGTGTATTATGTAAAATGTACGTTTTTGTGAATTCTAGTTTGTAATTAGATGCAAGACACAAAAAATAAATATTAGTAGAATAAGATGGAGGCTCTGAAATAAATATTGATTTGATCAATGGAACACATGAAAAGCGGATGGAAATTGAAACATCTTTAATGAACGTTTTAAAATCTCTCGGGGAATAAGAATAAAATAAATGGGTTGGCAATCAATATTAAGTTATTAACAACAGCAGATTCAAACCGTTAATTCCATGCTACCCAAGTGAATATGTGCCCAAGTGAGTTTTAAACGGCTGGATTATACATGATGAGGTGATTATGTCACTTTATGACATTATATATATATATATATATTCAGTGGTTGATAAATACACTTGGATATTACCCACTTTGATACTATGGAATTTTCAGATTCGAACATTAGACATTTCCAGACGATTTTGCTTTATGATATGCGCATTAATAAATCTTGTCAACAAGGACCATATTAATTCATTTTTTCCATGCACGTTTCATTCTTTCCATTTTCATAATGAGATGTTCTTTCTTGAACGGGTATAAATGAATTTTCATAATATCTACACATTTATTTAGTACCAAATTACTTTCTAAAAATCCTGTTACTTAAAGTTATGACGTGACATTATTAATAGGGGTGTAAACGACTTGAGTCGAACGCGATATAGTTCAAGTTTATTTGAAATACAATTGAGCTTCAAAGTTTGCGTTTGAGCTTGTTTGATTATTTAATCGAGTCGAGCTTCAAATGAGCTTTAATCGAGCCGAACACGAGTCGAATTCGAGTAATTTATTTTTTGTACATGTTTTTATTATTTTTTTCTAATCGAACCGAGCTCGAGCCGAGTTTCAAAACTTATCAAACACAAAAAGTTGTTCAAGCTTGGTTTGATATGTTAACGAACCGAGCTTAAACGAGCTTTTAGCAATCGAGTTTGAGTCGAGTATCGAATAGTTTGGTTCGTCTTTCACCCCTAATTATTAATTCACAATCACTATTTCTATTAGTAACCTATAATCTATAACTATTATAAAAAGGTGAATATTAGGGAATTATTTACATATCTTTTGTAGATATTAAGATATCCTTATGTGAATATTAAGCTAGAGACAAAAGTGAGGTTCATTAAGTAAATAAATTTATCGTATTACTACTTAATTTAATCTAACCTTCTAAAAAAATTAATGTCAGTTCATTGCATGAACTACTATAACCGTGATTTGGTGTGGTTTGGTCCAAAACCAACTTGATTGTGCGGTTTTCTTTTAAAATAGAAACCACGATTTTATAACAATTTGAAGAAAACGTTTTGGTGCGATTCAATGCGGGTGGTTCAGGTAGTTTCGCAAAATTGTTGGCCAACCTATTATTCTCTAAGTAATTATTGAATTTAAGGTGTTCAATTATTACTAATCTTATCTTAATATTCATTCGAATGTCCATTTTTATTTTCCTTTTATAAGTTAATCTATGGAATTGATACACAGTAATAATTATTGTTATAACTATTTTACTTGTATAATTATATTTTTAATTGTGATATATATTATTAACATATTTTGATTTAAAAATTAAATTTATTTTATTTTTAGTAAAAAATAATTAAAATAATTTTTAGTTCAAGCTCAAACTCGAGTCATCCACTTCGAGCTCGAGCTTTAGAAAATTAGACTTGTCTAGCTCGAGCCTGAAAATTTCATTAAGCTCGAGCTGCATACGTTTACAACCATAATCATGATAATGCAATACGATTTGATTTAGATTGTTTGGTGTATGAACACCAAGTTCATATATAAACATTTTGGTCTTGTTTGTTTATGTTTTTAAATTCAATCTTCAGTATTTTGGATCATAAAATCATAAAAATTGTTACACCCCAATTTTATCACTGAAAAGGGTTCAAACTCGAGGCATGAATTATAATAAAATTATACCCGAAATAAAACGTATGACAAATATTCTTAAGGTGCTCCTGACAAACATAACTGCACATATTAAGAAAAGATACTCTAATGAAAACTCACGACTGGGGAAAACTAAACATCAACGCCTAGCTATTACAAAGCAAAGATCTTCATAATCACTCGGCTCCAAATGAGTCTCCATGCTCTCGCCGAAAGAGGTCAACTATTGCTGGAAGGAAGGAAGTAAAATATAGAGAGTACATGAGTAAAAGACTCAGTGAATGCCCGATAGTGTGATGTGTTTAACAAATACATATAATTTTCGGAATGCGCGAACAAAATCAAAAATGATTTTTACAAAAACGAATCTTTAGAAGGCTTCAAACTTAAAATAATTGATTTAAGACGTTCATAAATATCAATCTGAGACAGAAATATATTTTCGTCCAAGTAACGTTCAAAAATAGTAAGCAGTAAAAGAATTTAAAACGATTATGATTATGATGATCAAATAACCAAATTGCTGATGTCAGACAACCTTATGACTCCCAACCGATAGTGACAGACTATGATGCACGAACACGGACAAGGGGCACGTCATTTTAAAAAAAAATAGTACACGACATGGCTTGGCTTCGACATGGATGTCTAATAATCTTTTTATTTATATATATTATATATAAATTTGTATTTTATTTGTTTCTTTGTAGATACTATAAAGTAATACTTTGATTCGTAACATTAAGCAAACGCACCTTGGAGTATAAATTTAATTATTCAAAGTTTATTTACAAAACAATCATTTTCCATATAGTTGTAAGTAGCTTGTATTTGTAGTTTTATTATCCACACGTCATTCTAGAGCACCGGGCCATTACTAAATAATTCATATTATGAATATGAAGTCAAATATTCATGGTCCATATATCTAAATATAACAAGTAGCTATACATCCCTATAGGCCAAAGCCACTTGCAGGCCCTAAAATAAGTAAAAGGTTAAAAGCTAATTAGCAGTCAGCCCAATACATCACTCTCTTCTTCAATTTGTGCGCCGCCGCCTCCCTCTCCCAACCCTCTTCTCGCACCTCTGCCACCTTCCCCACTCCTCCACCGGAGCTCCAACCACGGTGTAACCCTAATCCCCAATTTCAACAACAACTAATCAAAGCATTCTCCCTCCTTTTCATTCTAAGTCCCCCGCCATGGCGGAAGAAGAAATAGAAGAGAAGTCAGTCGCCATGGCCATGGCCATGGCCGAAGAAGAGATCCACACACCATTAGTGTCCTGACCGTGTCGGACACGGTGTCCAATTTTTATTTTATTTTATTTTAAATTAGGGACACGGATTAGCCGTGTCCGACACGTGTCAGAGGCTTGTCCGTGTCCGAACGCACCCAGCACCGCCCAGGACAATTTTTCTGAGTGTCCGTACTTTATAGGTGACAGACCACCTTATCATTTCGGGCAAGGAGCGACCTTACCAAACAGAAACACATGTTCGAGTACATGTGAACAGATACTACCCAACACAACCACAAACGGCTTCTGTTGTGCATTGTGAGGGGGCCTGGGGACTCGAGGTCCAACCGACAAGTCCGCTATTGCCCGACAATACCCTTTGTCAACCCAAGCCAAGTTGGATTCAACTAACAAAAACAAATCAGAATAGAATCATACTAGTCATTGATCATCATAAACAAAAAAGATTTAAAATTGTGGAGAAACAGATAAGTCATCTTCAGGATATGAGTTCAGAACAGAAACGCGATTCCACAATTTTTCAAAAACATAATTTTTTTCTTTTATACAATATATATATATCAATTGAAATTTATATATATATTCCTTCCAGTTTCAAAGATACTACTATAGAGTTAAGGGGGCACTCACAGAGTACGACAACCTCAAACTGGATCGGATGTCGAGAAGTCGGGTATGCTACCTGCGACGGTGAAATGAATAATGTATTCAGGCTTAACCTTATGAATACTTAAAAATTCTACCCATGATATACCCTTTTCCTAACTAAACTTATCCTACTAAACAAGGTAAGATGAACAACAAAAAAACAATAATCTAGACATATAGGCAATTTAATTGAAAGAATACTCAAGGAATCTACAAATTTGGGCAGTTTTACTATAGAAATTTTTATAAATTCTCAAGATAAGAATTTTCTTTGAAACTTTGTAGAAACACAAAAACCACATTTTGGAACATTTCATAAGAAATTCAACTTTAATCGAAATCATTAAATTAGTGATTCAATTTAAAAACTTGGTTGTCCCGATAGATTTTTCAAGACGTACAACCTATTTTCAAAATTCTGTGTTTCCTCAAAACTTTTGAAATTTTGACACAACTTTTTTCACATATATATGTATGAACAGCAAACGTTTCGAAACAAACAAAAATCTTCAAGGTTGTCAAATAGGCTCAAAACTGTAGCGATTTTCAATCCCACCAAACTGGCTGGCAGCTTCACTCCAAGAATTTTCGAAAATTCCACATAACTCCATTCTTTACCAAATTTTACAGAGGGTATCAAGACACAGATGTAGCACTTTAGAAAATTTCACAAAATCAAATTCACACTTTGAGTCACTTAATTACAACCTTGAATGTCAAATGCAGAAACAAAAATATTTGTTCATCTTACTTCCAAGTCAAAACAAACTTACATGTCCTAGATACTCTTTCAAAACCTATTAAATTTGACATGCAATCATATAACTAAGCTTCAAATACATATATAGTCATGGGTCTACAACAATTTACTCAGATCCTACCCTCAATCACACATGCAAACAAAGTTTCAGCCCCACATTGAAAAATCACCTCATGCATGAACTCATTGAACCCCCAATTGAACACATCAATGTATATTCCATAATAACTTTCAATAACTCAAATAAAAACACATACTAACAGAGATATAGGTGATTTATCTACTCTAATTGAAGAAATTACAACAAATTATAGATTAAACTTCTACACAAGCAAGCATGAATGTGACTCAGCAGCAACTTCTGGTTCGGGGTTTTTTCTGGATTTTTGGGTAGCTGTTAAGTAAATTTGAGTTTCATAATATTGTAGATTATCCTCTTAGGAAGATTTTGAGCTAAAGAACACTAAATTTGGAGGTTATTTGCTATCTCAAAACTTGAAAAGGACAAAACTGCCAGGGCTGAGTTTCTATGCCGGAATTGCTGAATTTTCCCTCTTTGGTGTGTCTTTATGTTGGAGGAAGGTGAAAGACCAAAGGCTTAGATGTATATATAGATTATGAAGGAGGGCTTGAGTGCAATTTCTCATTCATCCTTTTATTTTCCCATTTCTTCCCCTTTTTGTGTTCTTCGCAAGATGCACTATAACATAAATATTTTTGTACACATAGGATGCATGCTTTAAGTCCTACAACACACAATATATTTTATGATAAAAGTCTATTTACATATTTTTGGAGCAACAATTAGCTATACAAGCAAGTAACAAAATTCATATAGTCAAGTATCAATTTCTAGAATAGAATGACTTATGAAAATCAAGTATTTCCATAATTTAAATTAGCAAGAAAATATAATTCTTACTCTTCCTTTTATTTACTTCATTTTTTAATTTTCTTTCTTATTTAAAATGTGTACACACACACACACACACACACACACACATATATATATATATATATATATACACATAAAATGTATGCTTTAAAATCTTAGGCATCACAAAAATTCACACTACAGACCTTTTTCAACCAAACCATTTTTTTTCAATTATCCCATTATCCTATATAACTACCTATCAATCACTACATCCATCATTTCATATAATCATCAATCAAAAGTCATTTACTTCAACTAATACTTTGCTCATTTTCTTTCACACTTTACAATTATTTAATTATCACTCATCAACTAATCGTTATTGATTTGACACATTTTACAAATTTCAATTATATTATAAAAATATAAACAAACACATTAATCTTCAAGAAGCGGTGGCGGCGACCAAGCAAACGGCGACGGTGATAGAGGCGGCGGATGATCAAACAACGACGGTAATAATACACGACCCGAATTTTTTTTTTTTAAAAAAAAACTAGAGAAGGAAAAAGATAACTGTTCTTTTATATTAACAACAATCAAAAGAGCACCATATATACTTATACGCCTGGAAAAAGAATTTTTAAGATTCAGAACAAAAAAAATAGGAGTTGAACATCTCCCAATTCAATGCCATGAAAGTGGCTAAGAATTAGAGACGTGGAAAAAATGAAAAGAGAGAGAGAAAGAAAGAAGAAAGAAAGATATGTTGGCAGAAATTGTACTACATGAAGAGAGGTAGGTTGCAATTGTTGTATGTGGGAAGGAGAGAAAAGAATAAAATTAGGGAGCCGGACGGGGACGAAGATGGCAGTGGTTGGCGGAAGCGAGAGATCGTGAGGGTTGAGAGAAAAAATATTTTAGCTCGATATCATGTTAGATTAGAAAAAACCCTGTTGGGAACATGTATTACGGAATGATATATATATATATATATATATATATATATTGTTATAGTTATAGTTACAAGAGAGAGATACAATGAAATCCTAAACTATAAAGAAGGTAAAATGTAAATAAGGTAATAAGAGTACTAATCTAACTAGGAAAGCAATAAATATTAGTCTGACTAGGAAATCAATAATAATATCTAACAAATTTTCGCACTAATACCCATAGTATATATTCCCCGAGAAATTTCTAAGATTTTAACTCAAAAATATAAATAAACAAAGCATCATCTATAAATGTACAAATGAAAATATTATCAAGGGACAACTGTTTAGTCTTTTGCCAATCCATCTATGGCCCTCTTTGGGGACATTAAAAAGCTTTTTGCTGTTTGTTTTAACGGATTATGCTTCTATTTATCGGGAAGAAAAAAGTTAAAAACAAAGGTGCAGAGATACAGACATGAGGATACGGATACGGATACGAAATATTGCATCTTAAAATTTTAGAATACGATATGCCGAATATACATTTATGTACATGCATGTATAATATTTAAAAATAATCTTAATGCAATAGATTCATTTATATAAATACACACACACACACACATATATATATATATATAAATTTTCTAGCTCTTTAAATTTTTTGTTATTTGTTTAACTTTTAAATTTTAAATTTTAACAAAAAATCGAAAATATTATCTATTTTCCTATTTTAGCCCAAAAACTATTGTATAATATCAAAAATATACTTTGTTTGGTATACAAGGCGTATTGGATATTTCAAATTTTGTATCCAAATTTTTCTCTTTTATTTTTATTTTTGAACACTTCAAAAATATCCCGAATACAGTATCCTAGAGTATCTATAGCAGATAGATTACAATACGAATACTGCACCGCCCCGCGCACGAGATCATTTTTACAAGTTCCCATACATCATAGGTTAAAAGTAAAAACACATATATAGCAACTTCTACTTCTTCTATTCTTCTACTTTTTAACAAATTTTGAAACATGTCAAATTTAACTTTTCAGTCACTTTTATAAAAAAATTTAGAATTCAACTCAAATCTAAATTTGTAAACAGGTTTATGTTAGAATGGTTTAAGACAACAAAAAGTTTTTAATGGAAGCAAAAGAAAATCAAACTTAAGTGAATGTAACAATAATTGTGCATTGGGATTTGGGAACACACAAAACACACTGAACGACCGTTGGCCGGCCGTCAATGACCAAAGCCACCCCACCGGCGAGTCGCTCCGCCGCACCAAATCCCTAGAAAAATTTAAACCTAAAATTTGAAAAAAATTCACTTTCCCGATACTTACAACTCAATTAATCAATTCCATTCAACAATTTCCCTTCATATATATATATATATATATATATGCGTTTACAAATACTGGTTATCGGTCTATACAGGGAGCTCCACTCAGCTCTGCAGATCTTCCATTCTCTCTCTTTATCAGGTAACCCTTTTTCAATTGAACATGTCAATTTATTATCCTAAGTTTTCTTGGGAATCTGTGATTTAGATTTCTGCATTATAAGATTGAAGCCCTTTTGATGATTGAGTTAAATTCAAATTCTGTATATGTGTAATCAAATGTTTGTAGTTTGGTGTCTGCTTTCAAGTAGGTTTTATTTTAAGGTGATCAGATCACGATTCTTGAATCGGGATTTTGTTTGGTTAAGTTACAGGGACTAATTGAACTACTTTTTATATACTTTTTTGTAAATAAAATTTCATTTTCATGATATAAATTATAGTAAAGTTATGTTCTTTTTATGGATCATTTTCACGTTATCTTTTCCCTGTGTGTATGAATTTTCAGTTTGATGCTTCTTTGAATCATATGTTCGATATGCCTGGTGAGGCCAAGGAAGAAACTCGTACGAAAGAGTTGCGTAGAGACGACGGTGAAAGAAATGTACAAAGCCCGAAAGGAGAATTAAACGCCCGAAACGAGAATCATGCATCGTTATCGAAGAGAAAAGCTTCTAACTCCTTAAGTGAAGGCAATGTGAGTCGAAGCTTGAAGAGGACGAAGAAGATTGTCGATAAAGAGATTGCGCATACGATCAAAACCTCCAAAAAGAAACCTTCTTTGAGTGGTTTAAAAGAAAAGGAGAGTGAGAAACCCGATGATGGAGATGTAAATTGTCGAAAATTAAAGAGGAGAAGGAGAAAGAAGAGAAAAAACAATGTGGAGCTTGATGAAGCTTCTCGGTTACAGAGGAGGACGAGGTACCTATTGATTAAAGTAAAGCTGGAGCAGAATCTCATTGATGCTTACTCTACAGAAGGTTGGAAAGGTCAGAGGTATAAGTCTTGTCCCGTTGTATTTTTTTGGGAAACATTGCCTACGTTCCTGTTTGAATTTTCTATTTATGTCATCGTGTTCTTCTCACTGTCTAATAATTGAACTAGGTCGTAAACATAGCTAGAGAAACTAATATTATAGAAAGTGCATCCAAATTTGGGATGTATATAAATATAAGTAATTCTATATTAGTTGCAAGACATATTTAGTTATGCAAACAAATTTTTTTGTGTTGCAAGAATAGAAGCCTAAATTATTTCTGATACCAATCAATTTTGATCTATTTAGTCCGAGATGCGACATTTTTGGTTGTTGTAGGTTTGTACAGAGTATGTAAAGTATAGACCTAATGTCTCTCTATATACGTTATCCATTAATATCTCTATCTATGTCTTACGTATGCTCAAATAAAAGAGATTTTTTTTGTTGCTTCAGTCGAGAAAAGATCAAACCAGAAAAGGAACTACAAAGAGCCAAGAAGCAAATACTGAATTGCAAACTAGGGATACGTGAAGCCATTCACCAGTTGGATTTGCTTAGTTCAGTAGGACGAATAAATGACTCAGCAGTTGCTCCTGATGGATCTGTTCATCATGAACATGTAAGCCTTTTTTTTCCCTTGTGGAATTTACAGAAGGATTCACAAGTGTATAATTTCTTTTACACTATTAAACCAGCCTATTGGAATTCTGTGAGCATGTTTCTTCATTATGGCTCTAAATAACATTTTGGAGACAAAACGTATTATCCATGTAGTTTTGGATCAGCTCTTTGTTTATACGTATGTGAGACTGCTATTTTTGTATTTGTTTTTTCAACTAGAATAAGGAACTCTTCGCTTTCTTCTTTTATGTTCAGATTATCTGTGCGAAATGTGAGGCCCGTGAAGCTCTACCCGATAATGACATTATACTTTGTGACGGGACATGCAACCGTGCCTTTCACCAAAAGTGTCTTGATCCTCCATTGTCAACAGAAAATAGTGAGCTTTTTTGCACCTTATTGTTTCTCGCATATTATATCTCACTTTTGAGGATATATTTGTGAAATTATTCATTAAGAATTGCATTTAATGAAGTCATTGATTTACTCAGTTCCTCAAGGAGATGAAGGCTGGTTTTGCAAATTTTGTAAGAAGAAGATGGAAATATTGGAAGCTACAAATGCTCATCTCGGGACCCAATTTCCCATGGACAGTAATTGGCAGGTCTGTTACTTCAAAAACTCATTGACGGTTGATATTACTTTTCAAGATTCTTGTTTACTAATTGATAAGATAAACATCGATTGAAATCATAACAGGACGTTTTCAAGGTAGAAGCTGCATTGCCTGATGATGGGAATTTCATGTTATGTCCAGAAGAAGAATGGCCGTCTGATGATTCTGCAGATGATGATTATGATCCAGAAAGAATCGTACCCTCTTGCAGTGACAGCGTATCTAGGTCCGAGTATGATGTGTCTGATTGTAGCTCCAGTTTTCTAGGATCACTTGAGGATGAACCACTTCTTGCATGTGGAAGAGGTGAAGATACCAGCAAAAGATCTTTTGATAATTCTCTCGAGTTATATGGAGTAGATTCTGATGAGATCAGCAGTAGTGAAGTTGTATGCCGGCCCCGACAGCGAGCAACGGTTGACTATATAAAGTTATATGATGTGAGTAATCAGAATCATTCAACATTTAACTGGGAAAAACAATCGAAGTGTGCCTACTTAATATATTGTGCATTGGCCCCTAAAAATCGAAAATACATATAGAAAGTTTTCCCGTCAATTATTATTTTAGGGGGATTGATATCTTGTGATGGGATTATTAGTGATCTTAATTCTTGAATGATTAAATGTTAGAGCTTGCAGTTTGTCTTTAATTTGGTTTGTTGGGATATCAAAATTATTCTGTTTCGATTTAACTGTAATATTATGGACTTATTCGCAATTTTGCTTATCATATGTTTATCTTGTCTTTAGGAAATGTTTGGAAAGAATGCTATTGAAAATGAGCAAATCAGCGACGACGAAGATTGGGGTCCCACAAGAAGGAGGCGGAAAGTAAAGGAGAGTGATGCTGCCAGCACTCTTATGACTCTAGGTGAAACTGAGAACAAAAATTCAGAAGAAATGCCATCAGACGCGAGAGAGGATTTATTGGGCAAGAAGATGAAAAGACCAATTTTCAGACTCCCACATAATGCAGTTGAGGTAGCATAGCTTCATACTGTTGTCATTTTACTATTCACATCGTGTGCTCATCTCGTGTTTATCTTATGTTTCATTCCAGAAGCTTCGACTTGTTTTTGCTGAGAATGAACTTCCAGAAAGAGCTTTAAGAGTGAGCCTCTCGAAGCAGCTTGGCCTAGAATTTGAGAAGGTAATATTTGTTATAAAATTTGAATAGGAAGAGATAATGTAAAAATGTGAACGATCACAAATTTACTGCTAAAAGCTGTTAATTTTTTTCCTATTCATTTCTGCTAAAGTATTGTGAAGTTCATTTCTGCTTAATATGATTTATTTCCATCTCTTCATTTGTAGGTGAACAAATGGTTCAAGAATGCGCGATACTTAGCTCTAAAATCAAGAAAGGCAAGGCTGCACACGATTAAGATTCAATTATCACTTTATTCTTTTCTGAATTTTTCCTTGATTTCTTATAATAATTTTATTTACTATTGTAGTTGTCATTAAGTTTGATGTTGAAGTAATTAACCATGAATATTAACAGACAGAAGGAGCAAAAGTCTCTCAGGATGTTAGTCCCAGTATTGAAAAGGAATCCATTTCAGAAACTGCTTCGGGTGAGCATGGCGATCAAATGTCATCCCGGGACAATACGACATCACAGCCCTTGAAGAGTTCAAAGAAGTTGGTTAAAAGAAGGAACACTCTCTCTCTGAAGCATCGTACGAAACCATCAGTACTGACAGCAGACGGTAGCAAGGTACTGTTTGGCTGAAGTTCCCTACCTTTTATGTCTACTTAATATGCGTATTTACTGACCTTTATTATTAAGTGAAAAGAAAAGTAAAGGGCTACTTTAATATTTTTGGTTTATATATTCTTCATCTTAGACATTGACAGAAAAAAGAGAATACACACACACACACACACATATATAATGTGAATCTGATTCTTTTTCCTTTTTTTTTCTTTCTGAAAAGAGTTCTTGTTTATGTCGTATACTTGTTGGAATCAGATGAGTGTGGATCCCGGTGATGATGTGAGCCTGAAACACCTAAGAGAGAAAGCGAAGGAAGCTAAGAAGAAATTGAATTGCAAGAACGAAGATCGTATGGTGGAAGCAGAGGGTGAGATGGAGAGGCTCTGTGAAATCAAGAGCAGAGTAGAAAAACTGCAGCAAGTTATACTCCAATTTTCAAGCCGGAGATTTGGCAAAGGCAGTGCAAATAACTCGAGCGATATCTCTGTTGTTTATGTACCTGTAGCAGAAGTAAGAGAGAAAAGGTGACATTTTTCTTCTTTTTTGTTCTTTTCAATCTTACTGTTTACTGTAATATATACTTTTGTTTCTCTGCAATTAGAGAAATAGAAGTTTTTTTATCTTTTTTTTGGGTGGGAATATACATACTAGTATTTCGAGATCTCCAAGTTTTGTAATTTGTAAATAATTTACGTTATGCGGGAACCATGTATTAATATAGTATAAATTAGTGTAAACCATGAGTGAAAATAAGAAAAATGTCTTTGCAGATCTTGATTGTATGTTTGGATCAAGATTTTAGTGAGAAAAAGGAAAAATGTGTATAATTCAATCTGTAAAAATAACATTAGAGAATGATCAAATGGCTATATTAACAACTCAAAATTGCCATTAGTAACTTACAAAACATAAAACGACGAGAGCTCAGACTCTCACAAGTATAGTGCAATGGTGTTTAAGAGAATTTCATTCAAGATAATTACATATACAGAATAGAATGATATATTCTCCACCATTTGAAAGGTCTCGTGGTCTATTTACTCTTCGAGCATTTCAACTTACGCCTCTTTGCAGCCACCTGAGGTCTCAACTGCACACCATGCTAAACTATTAGTAATGTCATTCCATTCCATCGTAACGAAGCAGCATATTTGTTGATATGAAAAGTTTCTTCTTTAAACCAACAACGAGAAAAGCTCTACAGTAATAGGTGGTCCGGAATAGGTCAGAAAAGCATGAAAGTCGACAAGTTCCAATAATAAAGAATGAACCACACACATACCATCTCTATGTACTTCAATTGCTTCATCACTTCTTCGGTGTCTACCTCCTGAATCACCAAACAGATAGCCAACCATCTTTAAGTATACGTAACGTAACCAGTGGAATCACTTCAATAGCATGTTTAGATGAGAAAATGATTTAGAACAATACAGAATAATAAATAAATCCGTAAATAAATAATTAATAACAACTGAAATTTAGCAAGGTACCTGGGGTACAGCACAATCTGCATGAGATGGATCCCAATGAACACAATCAAAGCATTCCCAATAATCAGTTTGAACTTCAAAGATGGGGGCCCTGCATTATGTTCAGTTTCAAAAATAAAGTTTTAATATGTATTAATGACTATTTAGCAACATAAACTACAAAACTTACTATTTATTAAATTGAAAATTAGCTATCGTTATAAAGAACTCATATCGTTTTCTCTTTATTCTAAGACACTTTAAAAGGTAATAGAAGTACAACATTTTGTGCTTTTGTCTTTCTTATCTAAAGCTGCATCTGTTTTTGATCTAGCCATATATTAATAAATTTCATGTCAACATCTGAATTCCTAAATTGCTGCTCATTATAACAAACAAAGAAAATATAATGCATTTACCTGCGCCATTTTCCACATATAATTCCTTCAACACCTTCTCCAATGCCTTCAACGAACTCTTGGCACTGAAGCCAATTCCCAATAGAACCGAGCTTTGAATGCTTGTTGGAAATCCGATTCTGGAAAAATATTACACATTCCCTTAAATACCCCTCATAAACACACTCTTTGATAACATTAACATGAATCCTCAACAAAATTTTACCTGCGTGCTAACGTTATTAGAAGGATCAGTTTCTAACCGATCAACAATGGGCCCAGCTTCACTGCAGAAGTTGTGAATATCAATGTTAAGTATACGTCAGTTGTCGGTGTAAGTTGACAAATATAAGTAACAAAGTAAGAAAGAGCTTAAAAAAATAGAATTGATAGAACCTATTCAAATTAACCAAAGCCAGCATTTCAAATGAAATGTAAGGCTCAAATGATCACCCCTATCCAATTTTAATATTATCCAGTGATCAGTGCTTCCATCCAAAGTCTAATCCTAGCATACGAGTAACATATTACTACAATAATTATAAAAAAATCCCAAATGCATTAAAAATAAATGAAAATTACTCGAAGAACATACTCAACAATGGAGCCGGACCAATCGGGTACATTAGCTTGAAATTCATCACCAAGCCGCACACTGGACATATATGGCTCGGTTTCACTGAACATGAATTCAATGGAGCCTAAATTCCCTACTAATGCTGAATTTCCATTTCTGCCAATTAGACTGTTGATACTGACTGAGTTATTGGTAGATTTCTCTTTGTAAACTTTACTCTTCTTTCTCATGCAAGCACTGCAAAGCCACTCACCAACTGGTATGCTTGTTATATTTGGATTGCAGCAAGAAATATGATATGCATCTGCGCAATTATCACATATTATCATATTTAATGTACTATCCAAATCCCCACAGACTTTGCATGGCTTTGAGCAGTAGTTGTCACTACTAGTAACCGAAATGCATGTATCTCTTTCTGAAATTTGATGTGACGCCTTCTCAGCAATCAAAATACGAGAAGAGGAGCACTCACTCAATTCACCCAAATCAATTTCCAAAGAAGCTGAATTAAGTTCCGAATTCGGTTTTGATGATGAACAATTATCATTAAAATCTCGGTCCACGTCACTTATTAAGGCTTCTTCCCCGGTGGAACATCTGTTAAAGGACGCTTTTGCCCGTATATTGCATGATCCTGTTATAGGAGATCTTTCAGCTTCTGTTGCAAGCTCAAAAGGAGAAACTTTGTGCTCAGAACTGATGGTAGAGAAACATCCATCACTAAGTTTAGTACTCATAGATGTCTCGATAGTGCAAATGGCGAGAGATTTCCTTTGTCGCTCCCTACTTTGGTATACAAAAGTAGGTGTAATATTTGAGACATTGTACTGGATTGATTCTTCACAGCCATACAAAATCAAACAGGTATTGGAGATAGTGTGTGGGTTCACTGTAATAAAACTGAAACTTTCTGCTTAAAGACACATGTGTGGGCATTTAAGCAAAATATCATACAAGTGAAGGTCCCTCTCAATCGAAGAATAGGCAATAAGATACATTTTCAACTAGACTTTGAACAAACAAACAAATACGTAAAAGTTAATCAAAAGGTGAGGAAACCTACAAAATTTGAGTTTGTAGGAAATTTGATATAAATAAAAGAACGGCTAGAAAAATCATTTTTTCATATAAGTAATCAATCATAAAATGGTTTTAAGTTTGAACATCTTATAAATAACCCATTGAGCATTCACCATATCCTTGGGAACAGCACCTTTGCTTCAATATGTACACTTTCTCTATGAGTTTGTTACGATCCTAGTTGCAACATAAGGGTAGGAGTGTATGTGTTACGGTGGGTTTAGTTAATGTTTTTTCACCAACCCATGTTTACGGTTTTAGGTACCTTAGCCCAAGCTCTACCCAATACAATCATAGAATTGCACTCCGTGGTCTAACTGGGTTAGGACAGGTTGGGATAGTTTTTGAGGTTTTAGCATTTCAGCTCTTTTTTCACTTTAATAATTAGCTTTTGAGGTTGCGTTCTCCGAAAGTCTGGATTTTTGATATAAATAGTCAATCTCTCCCACTATGGACCATATCATGTCCCTTTACTTCTCAAAATGACACATTAAGGGTGTTTGGTTGAGCTTATAAGCTCCATGAAACAGCTTATAAGTTGTTTGAGAGCTTATAAGCTATTACAGAGTGTTTGGTAAATTTCTTAATAAAACAGCTTCTTCGCTCTCAAAATAAGCTCCTAAAATCTAAGGGAACACCAACTTATTTGTTAAGAGCCTATAAGATAGAGAGTTTATAAGCTCCAAAAACATCTTATAAGCACTGATTGACACAAGGAAATTACTAGGGAAAGAAAATGTAGCCTAAATGGTTGGCATATCACTTTTTGAAAATTAATTTTTCAAAGAAAATTCTTTAAAAAATGCATTTTGTATGGCATTCTATTAAGACTTTTTTCATAAAAAAACCCTCAAAGTTTCTATTTTTATCTTGTAAAATTTGGAAAAACTAGCTAATTTTTGGAAACATTCTTCCAAGAAAAAGAGAAAAGGTAGATTTTTACTATATGATTTGATAGTTTTCCACCAATTAAAAGGGTTTTGTTCGGCTATTCGCAACACCCAGTGACAAATTAATCACACATTCTAATGCAAAATAACATAAGGTGCAAAATAATAAGATCAATTTTACCTACTTTTTGATGTCTATATCGATGATTTGACTAAAATTTGTATATAAAAAATAATATCTAAACACTAATCCAAACAAATTTCTAATAAAAAAGACACATCACATCAACCCTAATCATTACCTATTTTTCTCTTAAAAAATTTATTCAAACACACTTTTAACACCACTTTTCTTATCCCTAAAAAATATTTTTCTCCACTTTTTAATGAAAAAAATTTCTTTGAGATGAACATATCATCCAATTAAACTTTCTCACCTTTTTCCTCACCATTTGGCGAGGAAAAATATATTGTCTCAAACTAATATTAGATTTTCTCTCCTATTTTCTTTTCCTTTCAATTTCTCTAGTAACCAAACAATGAAAAATGGTTTTCCTTTCCTAGCAATTTCTTTGAATGAAAGTGACCGTAAGAGCTTAATAGCTTAGCCAAACACCATCTAAATCTCAACTATGTATTTATTCAAACTCTTCTAGTCATGTTAGAAACGTAGCCAAGTTCAATAACTTTATCACCATAAACTAATTCTTTTTGAGCCCTTTGTTGTTGTTATATAACCCATCAATAAAAAAAACAATCCTCTTAATCTAGAAAAAACCAATGCATGTTTTGACCCCACTGTTCATCTTTGAGGACTCTTTTTTTAAATTAAAGGGTTTCATTAAAGCACATATACGGTTCAGACGGATTTGCCATTTTGCAAAAATAAATCAAGCAATTACCAATCCATAGATAATATAAAAAACATTCACACGGATTATACAAAATTAAAGATGCATGTGTTAGTCTGTGCATCTAACATGAATCTGTAATCATATACAACTGCTAAGCATATAGAATTAAATAGAGAAAAAAAATTCGGAATTAAATCAGTATGAGTTTAAAGAAAGCACAACAAATAATTCAAGAATTTAACCAAGAGATAGAAAATTATTGAATATTTTTAATACCTTTATTCTGCCATTGTAAGAGTGGCAGCAGTGATGTTTTGCTCCAACAGAGCTTTGGGGGGTTTTTTCTCTTGGAGAGAGGGGAGAGTATTTGTAAAGTTGTGAATGTGCACTATCCAACTATATTTATATGTGACCATTTTCCTTTTACTAAAAAAAAACTATATTTATATCATGGTTCAAAGTCACGGTATCGACGAGTTGTTGTTTCATATCAGACGTGGCGTATCGGGATATGCCATACGATACGAAATAAATGCATGATAGGATACAAAAATAATTCTTGAAAATAACACAAAAGCTTTCATTTATTGGTACATCGTAAAAGAAAATATTGCATTAGATTTAAATAAATTTAAATTTAACATTAATATCGAACCTAAATTTGTAATAGAAAAGAGTTTATTGATATATAGATCATAACTTTTCAATGTATATATAATAATACATCTATTAAATTAGATCCCAAAGCATATTTATAAAAAATAAATGATAGTTTTATTCTAGAAAATAGGAAAAATTACTGTAAAAAAAACTAACATAAATTTTTATATCGAAAAAATCCATGATAAAAATTTTCAATCCAAAAAACACATTCCATCAACTTTTCATTCCAAAAATCCCAAGATTTAGGGTTAATAAATTTATGGACTTAATTGTCCTTAGCCTTCTAGATAGAAAGTTTAATCAATTGTAGTTTTGTACAGAGATTTATTTATTTAGAAATTTTATATTTCTAGTTGACTAAATATAATTCTGTTTTTAATTTTTTCAGATTTTAAATCTTCTTTAAAAATTAAAAAATTATTTTTTAGATAATTATCATTGTAAAATAAAAAATAAATTATTTAAAAATATTTAATACTAAAAATAAAAAAGTTTATTATTCAATTTATCAATTTGAAAACTTTAAAAAAAAAAAATTGTTACAAAAGATCATTTGATCAATCCTTAACTTAATAAATGAAGGGTAGTTTAGTTAAAAAAGTTCTTAATATTAACTTTTGGTTTTTTTTGAATGAAAAGTTTGTAGAGTGGGTTTTTGAGATTGAAAAATATTTTCATGAGTTTTTTGGACATAAAAATTTATTTTAGGGGGTTTTTAGTAATTTTTCCTAGAGAATAACATTCGAGATGCTCGATATTATCACTGATAATATCTTGATACGGCCGATAATATCATTGTAATAGTTATATCATACGGTATTATCGGATACTATCGGGGATATATATATAACCTCAGATAATTATAGATATCGTTCGATGTTATCAGATCGACAAGAGTCTATCCGGATACGCATTGGCCGATATTATCGAATATCAGCCGATTCTTTGAACTGTGATTTATATGTGGTCAAATAAAAAGTTAGAGATGGAAAACTATAGAAAAATATGGTTGTGTGAATTTTTTTCTTTCTAAAAATGTGAAAATAGATTGGGAATGATTATAGCTCTTCATACTTCAATTATATATCCAACCATAGAAGATTATTTAAAACTTGATCAAATTTCTATGAAATGTGTTTATTAATTAAATATCGATATCAGATTCTCTCAAATATTTTCCCCTTCATATACATAATTATGCATACACGTCTCTCTACATGGGAGTTTATACGTCTCTCTTTTATGAGGGTTAGGGTTTTCAACCTTTTTGTGTGAGGTTAGGCTTTTTGGAGTCACGTTCTGGATCTTCTCCTCGGCATCATAATCCGATCTCAGTTAAATTTTCTCATTTCTGCCTTAAGGTTCTGGTTTCTTTTATCGCTGTTGTTATTTTCTTGGTTTTGGCTGTCCAGGTTTTGTCTTTGGTTGATCTTATGTCGTCGCTTCTTCTTTCTTTAGTTTTGTTTAGTTTGTTCCATGTGTTCTCTTCTTTTTTGTGTTCTCCGTCTGTTTGTGCCCTATCCTTTGCAGGTTTCTCTCCTTGTTTGTGGAGGCGTCGCTGCTCTTGGTTTTTTCCAGTTTTCGATGTTAACAAAATCGATTATGACGTCTTCAGATGAGATTGATCTCGAGCGAGAACTCACGCGATTTAGGGACTCATTATCTCTTCGTGAAGATGAGGTTGAAGGGGCGTTTATACCAACATGGCTTTGGGAATCAGATACTTTGAATAGGGAACTCACGTTGGTGGGTAGGTTTTTAACAAAACGTAACTTCAACTTTGAGGCTTTCAAGGGAACTTTGCTTAATCTTTTTTGTCCAGAATGTGGTCTAGATATTCATAAAATCGGACAGGAAAGATTTGTTTTAGTTATTGAACACCATGTTGATTTGAGAAAGACTCTTGATGGGTGTCCCTGGCATTACGATAAAAAACTTATGGTTATTGCTCCTGTTGGTCAGAATGCTAATCCTTCTACTATGGGGTTAGATTAGTGTAATTTTTACGTTTATGCGCACGATCTTCCTTTCTCGAAGATGTCTCGTAAAATTGTGGTAATAATTGGGAATAAGTTGGGATGGTTTGTGGATGTGGATTTATCTAAACAAGGAGGCTCTTCGGGATCGACTTTACACATTAGAATTGAGTTGAATATCAAAAATCCCTTGAAATGAGCTCTCAAGCTTCATACGGGCATGGGAGAGAAATTTTGGTTGTTTTTACTTACGAGAGGCTCTCGAATTTTTGCTACTTGTGCGGTTGAGTTGGGCATATTGAGGATTCCTGTCACCTTCAATATGCTGAAGCATTTGTGGATCCAGAGGTGAATACATCCCATGGTCCATGGCTTCGTGCAACTGTAGGGGGAACAGGTCGGCCTATGCAGCCTTACTTGGGTTCTTCTCATTTTAGTGGATTTCCTCCATGATCACAATCTGTTCCTAGGGATAATAGGGTGCCTCAAACTCGACTTTGGTCTAATAGAGTGACGGATTCAGGAATTGGTTCAACGCTTAACTGATATCATTGGTTGATATATCATTAAAAAATTAGACGCTTAGGATTAAAAAGACTTTTTAGGTTTGAGCGTCCAATGTTTTATGCATAAGTAATACTGAGCATTGATGATCATGCATCTGAAAATTTTGATCATTGACGCTTGCAGTTATGGTCAAGTACAACTTTAAGGTTCCCCCAAAATTTGATAACTTGTACTAATAAACAAAAACTTCTTTCAGACATAAATCAAGTGGATTCCCCCTAAATTATATGTCTAATAGAGTATGATGCAAAATGATTAAGCGTTTAAATCAATCATACCTAATTCACTTCTCAAAGTGAGAAAACGTTGTTCGTTGAGCGTTTTGGTGAAGATATCTGCCAATTGTTTGTCAATTCCAATAAAGTGCATGGAGATATCTTTTTTTTGAACGTGGTCATGAAGAAAATGGTATCTAATGTCAATGTGTTTGGTTCTGGAATGAAGAACAAGGTTTTGAGTCATGGCTAGAGCGCTTTGGTTATCACAATGAATGGGGGTTGGACCTAGGATTATTCCATAATCTCTAAGTTGTTGTCTCATCCATAACACTTGTGCACAACAACTTCCTGCAGCTACATACTCAGCTTCGGCTGTGGAGGTAGCTATAGATTGTGGTTTCTTACTATGCCATGAAACTAACCTATCACCTAGAAATTGACATGTACCACTAGTACTCTTACGATCTATTTTGCATCCTGCAAAATCTGCGTCTGAGTAACCAATTAGTTCAAAAGGAGAGTCCCTTGGATACCATAAGACCACATTTTGTGTGCCTTTTAGGTATTTAAGGATCTTCTTGGCAGCACTTAAGTGTGACTCTTTAGGATCAGCTTGAAATCGTGCACACATGCATACCGAGAACATAATATCAGGTCTACTGGCAGTAAGATAAAGAAGTGATCAAATGATACCTCTATAATTAGTCATATCAACTTTCTTTCCACTTTCATCTTTATCTAACTTAAGCGTTTGGCTCATTGGAATTTTTGAATATGATGCATTTTTCCATACCAAATTTCTTAATCATATCTCTTGTATATTTAGCTTGGTTAATAAATATGCCATTAGGGAGTTGTTTAACTTGTAATCCTAAGAAAAAGGTTAATTCACCCATCATGCTCATTTCAAATTGTTCTTGCATCATTTTCGAAAATTTCTCACACAGACGCTTATTGGTAGAACCAAATATAATATCATCAACATAAATTTGGACTAAGAGAGTATCTTCGTCACTGGTGATTTTAAATAACGTTGTATCAACGCTGCCTTTTGAAAAGCCTTTACCAATGAGAAAGATAGAGAGAGTGTCATACCATGCTCGGGGTGCTTGCTTAAACCCATAAAGTGCTTTGTCTAGCTTGTAGACCATACCCTTACCATGATTGTTGATGAATCTTGGTGGTTGCTCTACATATACCTCTTCTTGGAGTTTACCATTCAGGAAGGCACTCTTCACGTCCATCTGATACACCATGAACTTGTTGAACGCTGCATACGCTGGAAACATGCGGATTGCTTCAAGACGAGCGACAGGAGCGTATGTCTCATCAAAATCAATACCCTCTTCTTGGCAATATCCTTGAGCTACGAGTTTGGCCTTGTTCCTTATCACAATGCCATTCTCATCCATCTTGTTTCTATAAACCCATCTAGTCCCAATAACTGCTTGGTGAGTTGGTCTTGGCACTTGTGTCCAAACCTTATTTCGTTCAAACTGATTAAGCTCTTCTTGCATGGCTTCAATCCAACTTGGATCACTTAGCGCTTCATCCACTTTCTTAGGTTCCATTTGAGATAAAAAGCTTGCGAACATAGCCTCATTGAACGTAGCGGCTCTAGTCCTAACAGGCGCTTCAATATCTCCAATAATTTGCTCAGGTGGATGATCACGCAGCCATAGTCTATCTGGTTGGAAAGGGTTAAGAAGTTGAACAGACGCTTGACGATCAGACGCTTGACTATCCTCTTGCATAGGCGCTTCAAGTTCACAGATCCTTGTTTGCTCTTGATGATCACTCTCTTCATGATCATTAGCATTTCTTACAATATTGTCCATATTAACCTCACGAGTAATCTTAGGAGGTGGCACTGAGATCTCATCATCGTCGTCAGTATCTTCATCAATAGTAATCTTAGACGCTTGATGACATAGATCTTCAACTCCTACATCATTCACATTAACCTTACTCGGTTCTTGGTTAGCATCATCAAAAACAACATGAATAGATTCCTCAACCTTCGATTTGATCTTATTTAGGATGCGAAAATTCTTTCCATTCTTGGCGTAGCCTAGAAAGATTCCCTCATCCACTTTAGGATCAAATGTCTTTAGACTTTGGGATCCATTATTATGGATAAAACATTTTGAACCAAAGACGTGAAAATATGAAACATTTGGCTTACGTCCCTTCCATAGTTCATATGGAGTTTTCCCATGCTGTTTGTTGATCATGCAACGATTTTGAGTGTAACAGGCAGTGTTGATCGCTTCGGCCCAAAACCTAGGAGCAAGCTTGGATTCTGCTAACATTGTCCTAGCGGCTTCCTTAAGCGTTCGGTTCCGGCGCTCAGCAACACCATTTTGTTGGGGAGTTCTGGGAGCAGAATACTCATGATGTATTCCATTTTCTGCACAAAACTTCTCAACAATCTTGTTAGTAAACTCAGTACCGTGATCGCTTCTTATTCTTGCAAGCTTAAGATTTTTCAATATTTGAAGTTGCCGAATAAGCGTTGTTAACTTGTCACATGTCTCATCTTTGGATGAAAGAAATTCCACCCAAGTAAATCGAGAAAAATCATCTACTATCACCAAAGTATACTTTTTACCGCTTACACTGATCGTTTGAACAGGTCCAAACAAATCCATGTGAAGTAGTTCAAGTATTCTAGAGGTAGATAGATGAGGTTTTCTCTTGAACGA
Organism: Buddleja alternifolia; assembly: GCA_019426215.1. NCBI lineage: Eukaryota > Viridiplantae > Streptophyta > Magnoliopsida > Lamiales > Scrophulariaceae > Buddleja > Buddleja alternifolia. The sequence continues at coordinate 32,477,950 of CM033398.1, forward strand.
TGATTTAACTTGTTTACCCATTTGACAAGCGTCACAAAGGCGATCCTTATGAAATGGTCCATTTGGTAATCCCTCTACAAGATTTTGACTTATAAGCTGAGAAATTGTTTTGAAGTTGAGGTGATTCATTTTTCTATGCCATAACCAACCCATTTTAGATTCATTTTTAGCAACAAAGCATGTTGGGCTGTTATCATCTGTTGAACCCCAATCTACCAAATATACGTTGTTAGTTCTTTTACCCTTCAATTTAGTAGACTTAGTCTTAACGTCATTTATATAGCAACAGTCACTTGAGAATATGACTTCAAAGCCTTTATCACAAAATTGACTTATGCTTAATAAATTGTGCTTTAGACCCTCAACATAATAAACATCACTTATCATGATGTTCCCCCTATGCACAGTACCTATACCTTTGGTTTTACCTTTGGAGTTGTCACCAAATACAACCTGAGGACCATTGGCATCTCGATAGTTGATCAGAAGATCTTTAGAACCAGTCATGTGCCTTGACGATCCACTATCGAAGTACCACACAGATGTATCGGCTCTAGCTCTAGGTACCTGCAATCAAAGGGAAGTTCTATTTCTGTTCAGGTACCCATTGTTGCTTGGGTCCTTTAACATTAGTAGCATTGTTAGTTTGAATTAGAACTTTAGGAACCCATATTTGCCTGGTCTTCATTGTAGGAATACTGGCCTTTTTGGGTTTCACAACGTGTTGTGTGTGCTTTTTGGGTGTATAATAATATCCTCGATTATAATGGTAGTCATAATCATAGTCATAATCATAATCATCATAGTATCGATAATATGATCTTGACTGTCTTGGATATTGACGCTGGTATTTCCTTGACGTTGGCTTGGGTTGCAGTTTTGGTGCTGGACGCTTAGCGCTTGATTCACAGTGGTCAGACTTATCTTTAGCCTTTTGAGCGTTTGGATAGACCCGTCTTTGTGAATCATTTGCCTTAGCCTTACCCTTGCCTGAGTTAGTTTTGACTTTCTCATTTGGCCTCTTACCATTGTCGCTGGGTTCATTTTGTGTTTGACCTTGTGAACCTTTCTCAACAAAGATAACACCCTTTCCTTTTTTGTTCGCCGTAACGTTAGATTTATTAGGTTGTTTACCGAGTTTATCGCATCCTAAACCGGTCTTTTTACTAAATAATCTAGTTACTTCAGTCACATTATCCAACTTTCTAGAAGCTTTTGATAATGATGAGATGAGCTGCTCTGATTTAGCAAGTCTAGCGATCAAATCAGCTTCTCTCTTGACTATTATATCAAGATCGCTTTTTAATTGAATAATTTCACTCTCAAGCGATTGGTTCTTCTCAATGCACTGTTGCTGAACTTGCAACTCTGCTTTGAGCGTTACTTTATCTCTTGTGAGTGATGAGATAATAGCGAGATCGTTTTGATATATTTTGGCAGCTTCTTGACATTCATTGTAGTATTCTTTGACTTTGTCAAGTAATTCATCATAAGAGAGAGGAATAGATAATTCATTGATTACCTCAGGAGACGCTTCATCATCTCTGGCCATGAGACATATGAGCGCTGAGTCATCTAATGACTCATCATCATCACTACTCTCCTCTGATGATTTTAAATCTTCAGGTGCGGATGCTGGTTCTGATTCTGCTAGCAAACCTTGTTGACGAAGGTTGCTCCTGAAGTGGTTTCTATCCAAGTAATCCTGCCTTGAGGGCTTGGATACGTTTGGATAAGGGCAATTTACCTGGTAGTGCCCTGGTTTCCTGCAATTATAACAAAGATTAGTTTTCATCTTTTGTTCATTTGTTAACCTTGCAATGTGTGGTTTTGAGACCACTGGAGCTGAGAGATTTTGAGTAGACGCTTGGTATTGAACAGGCGCTTGGGGTGAGGGAACAAAATACTGAGGCGCTTGAAACTGTTGTTGCATCGGAGAAGGCGCTTGATATGAATTTTGTCCTTGATTATTGAAACCTTTTCCTTTCTTTTCATATCTCAAGAACTTCCTGAATCTATTCAGCAAAGCCAACTTCTCTTCTTCATTGATATCTAAATTCTTTCCTTTATTGCCCGATTTGCCTTTGATTGATGCTATAAGCGCTCCAAATTCAATTACTGGACTACTCACAACATCACTAGCAGAATTCAACTCGAACTCAAATGCTTTTAGCTCTGAAAAGGCATCTTCTGGAGTTAGAAGATCCAACATATTTGATTCTCTCATAGCAGCTGTCTTCAGCATTACTTGGTAAACTTCTAAAGATCTTAACCACCATCTCTCGATTCTGCAGATCCATTCCCAACGATGTAAGTTCTGTAACTAGAGCTGTAAATCTTATATCTAATTGCTCTAAAGTTTCATTGGGTAGCATCTTAAATCCGTTAAACTTTTCCTTGGCAATGGAAAGTTTGTTCTCTTTAATCTGTGCTGAACCACCACAAATTGTAGCCAACTTATCTCATATTTCTTTAGTGGTTTTGCAAGACTTGATCTTGTTGAATAGCTTGTCATTATCACCAATAGCTGTATACAGAGCGTTACGACCAACATTATCCAAATTAGCTCTTCGACGCTCATCTGGAGACCATTCTTGTTTCGGTTTTTCAACGTAACCATCGGGAGTGTCTTCCGTGGCTCCAGTCGCTCTTGTGATAACTTTATATATTTTGATTGGCCCATCTGAAATAATATCACACATGTCATCATCACATGAACAAAGATATGTAAATGTTTTGACTTTCCATGTGTCAAAATTTGACTCAGTCAGTTTGGGAACTTTAGCAAATGCCATGTTTAAAATCTAAAGCAACTAAGTTTGAACAAGGATCTAAACAAGCAGTTATGCTTGGAAATTTTAAAATTTCAACTTTAACCGCTGTGATACCACTTGTTGGTCCCAAGTGGCATACGAAAGAGTCTAGAAGGGGGGGTTGAATAGACCTTGAAATCTTTTTCGACTTCAAAAAGATTCGTATTAAAATTATGGTTTTGGACGCTTGAAGTGTCTAACGCTTGACTTAAGCGTTCACTTAAAAATCTAGGCACTTTGGTGAAGCGTCTAACGAAGACTGTTTTTTTTAAAGTTAACTTAGATTTCAAGACTTGAATACTACAACCAAATAGGTTTGAGCGTTCACTTCTTTGATCACTGTTAGCACATCAGAATGATTTTTGGAGTCTTCTCTTTGAAAGCTTTAGCGTCACAGAAAGTGTATTTAGTTGCTTAGCATTTGATTAAGTTTTACTTTATCAGTGTATGATATGACAATATGAATGCTGAAAGTAAAGTAAAGAACAATATTTGTAAGGTTCGTTGGGTGGTGTAATCCCAACTACGTCATTCTTCTCCTTGAACACTTGGAGGCAATCCACTAAAATGATTCTCAAAGAATCACACAGAATCTTCTACAAATTAGGGAAAGATGGATGTCGATGACTTGAGCTCCTTGATCACACAGATTTCTGCTCCAAATCACTTCAATCCCCTTGCTTCTTTCACCCAGAAATACAACAAGTATCCAACTTCGACTTCACACAGATCGCGAGGCTTGGATAGGGGTTTTTCTATGAGGTTTGTTTGATTTTGATAAAGTTCAAACAACTAGAAATATCTCAGTAGTAATGTGGGTTTCTCCGAAAAGAATGTTTGAGATATTGGTTGACTGTCTCAGGATTTGAAGAAAAGCAAAGAGAATATTTTCTTGAAAATTTTGGCTTTTCTGAGATTGTAAGGAATGAGACTTCAATGCAACAACAATTCAACTTGATAATTGTTCTCTCTATTTTTGGCTTGTTGTTGAAGTCCTATTTATAGGCATTCTTGGAAAAAGTGTCCGCGAGTGAACAACTTTTGTCCTTTTTCCTGAAAATCTGCTGCACAAAAGTTGGTGCTGCAGTCTTTGAATAGTTGACAGTCCAATAGGGTGGCTTCTCCGTACGTCTGAAAGTGCTTATCACATTTAATGCTCTTATCAGCATTTAATGCATTTGAATTAAATGCCCGTTGGCACTTAATGCATTGAAAATATTTGCATTAAACTCCTTCTGGACTTAGAAATAAATTCAGGTGAAATCAGTCATTGATAGACGCTTATTCAACCTTGAATTACTTCTATCCTATAAGGTGATGCTTGGTGTAGCTGGTCATTCTAGACGCTTGGAATTTTCATCTTTATTCAGACTTCAGGCGCTTGAGTCTTCAAACCTTACTTCTGATAAACTCACTCAGAACATATCAGACGCTCAGTCTAAGACAACTTAACCTAACAATCTAGAATAAAAATAAAACAAAGCCTATTACAAATCTAACGCTTCAAAAGCTGAAAACAAATTTACATATTTTGGGGTCTAACAAAAAGTCCTAATTGTCATCATCAAAACATCTAACATGAAATTCCTAACAGGATCGACTGATTAGATTTAAAAATAGGGTGTGTGTACCCAGTGATGCTGGTGTAAAGAAATTAATACTGGATGAAGCTCATCGCTCGAAATATACCATACATTCTGGAAGAAATAAGATGTACAAGGATTTAAAGCAGCGTTACTGATGGGTCAATATGAAGAACCAAGTTTCCGAGTATGTCTCAAGATGCTTCACTTGTCAACAAGTGAAAGCAGAACATCAGCGACCTTCTGGACTTTTACAACATTTAGAAATACCTGAGTGGAAATGGGAATATATAACAATGGACTTTATAACTGATTTACCACGAACCTCAAGTGGTCATGATTCTATTTGGATAATTGTGGATAGGCTCAGAAAATCAGCTCATTTCTTACCAATTCGAAAGGGGGATCCTCTCCACAAATTAGCCCGCTTATACATTAAAGAAATTGTGAGACTACACTATGTTCCAATTAAGATTGTCTCTGATAGAGACCTAAGGTTCGTTTCACGATTTTGGAAAAGCTTACGTGCTGCCTCAGAAACTAAGCTAAGCTTTAGCACAACAGCCCACCCTCAGTCGGATGGACAATCTGAGCGAGTCATTCAAATACTAGAAGATATGTTGCGAGCATATGTTTTGGATTTTAAAGAAAATTGGGATCAATACCTAATCTTAGCAGAATTTGCTTATAACAATAGCTATCAGGCCACAATTGGAATGGCACCATATGAAGCACTATATGGGAGAAAGTGCAGATCCCCAATTCATTGGAAAGTCGAAGATAAATGGATTCCTAAGAGGAAGAATTAGGAACATTCAATGTTCCCACAATTGGATTTGGTACAAGAAGCTATAGATAAAATCCAAATTGTTCAGGAGCTAATAAAAACCGCACAGAGTCTTCAGAAGAGTTACACTGATCAAAGAAGAAAAGACTTAGAATTTTCAGTCGGAGATGAGGTATTCTTGCTGCTATCTCCTCGGGGGGGCATTATCCAACCTAAGAAAGGTGGAAATTTAAGCCCTAGATATGTTGGACCTTTCAAGATCTTGGAAAGAGTTGGAAAAGTAGTGTATCGATTGGCACTCTCACTAGCACTTTCTGGATTGCATGATGTCTTCCATGTTAGTAGGTTAAAGAAATACCGACCCGATCCTGAACATGTACTCAAGGTGGATGCAATACCGGTTCAGGGCAATTTGACTTATGTGGAGAAACCAATAAGGATTGTGGATCGGAAAGTTCATGAGCTTCGAAAGAAAAATATTCCATTGGTCAAGGTCATATGGGAGAACCACGACAAATTAGAAGAAGTGACCTGGGAAACTGAGGAAAATATGCGGAAGCACCATCCGTACCTTTTCTCAGGTGAGAATTTGGGGACCAAATTCTTTTAAGGGGGATAGACTGTGATAACCGCGATTTCCCTAATTGAAATAGTTACTAGCTAAAGTTTATGTGATATGTTAACATGTCCATAGTTTTTTTTTTTTTTTTTTTGTTCCTTACAAGAGGAGTTATTTAGGTATTAAATCACCTATGAGTGGCTTGTATGCTACATGGTTTAGTTTAAGGATTTAAATGAAAAGAAGCAAAAAGAAAAGATAAAAGAGGAAATTAAAATATTGCACTTAAACCCTTAAGCTAAGCCTATAAATAGGGTTTGAGACCCTTCATCTTCCATTCTCCCACTTAAGACAAAAAAAAAAAAGAAGAAGAAAGGAGGGTTAGAGAGGATATGGCTGATATACATACACACACAACACTCTTCAATTTCTCACACCAATTTCTACATTGAAGCTCAAACTAAAGGTATTCTTGAAAACCCACTTGTATTGTTACTAAGAAAGTCTAAGATTTTAGAGTATAGTATTGCATGTGCATATAATTAGTTGGATTCTTGAATTTTAGCTCTGATTCTAGAGTTTAGATGTTGGTTTTGATGTTTTATGGAAGGAAATGTACATGCATGTCAATGACAAAGGGGGGTTTTGGGGAAATGCTGTGAATCTGAAAATTTTCTTTTACTTCAGTTCCGAAATCGTTTTAAGGGTCAAAATACATAATTGTATTCCGAAACTTTTTCAGTAGATATCTGGGCTTGTTTACTATGTCTCTGTAAAAGATTGTAGAATTTGGAAAGCTGAGGTATTTTATAAAATTGTTGAATTGGGACTGCCAGAGTTTACTCGTTTTCGGGAAAGGTTACCTTTGAAGCTTCAAATGTTATATTTATGGATACCAATTAACCTTGAAACTTTTATAGGTCTATCTTGTGTCTTCTGGGAATATTAGGTACAAAATTTGGGTTTTTTTGTTAAAAATAAGATTTTATAAAAATTGTAAAATTCAAGCTGTCTGGGTCAAAAATTATTGCAAAACAGCCCGACCTTGATAATTAAAACACCTACTTAGAAATGACCGTTGATTCTGAAATTTTTACTAGATATTATTAAATGTACCTTGAATGTCTCTGAAATTTTTTAGGTTTAAACCCATATCCTATAAATTATAAAAATGTCCGCGCAAAACTGTTTTTACTAGATTCTTGTGAATTTATGAATTTAATTGGTTATCGCCTAATTGTAAAGAATGTGGTAATTATGCATAACCATGTAGCTCATAGGACCTCATAGGCTATTTCTGGTAGATGATTAAGTCGAGTGTTAGAGAATAGGATTTCCAATATGATCCTTGGATTAGCAGGTGGTGTTAGTGAGCCGCTCGAGGACGACGCGGAGTAACTTGAAAGTTAGAGTGAGTTGCCTCCCGAAAACTATATCTATGATTTTCAACACTGGAAGGAAGCATATTTCAATGTATATATACATACATATATATATATATATTCATATATATACCTATATATTTCCTATCGTGTTTTCTCGTTCAAAGAAATTGAAGCTAAAAACTTTCAAAGTTACCTTAATCACTTAAGAGGGACAATTTTGTGATTGCACGCATAAATGATTTTAAAGAAAAATTGCATACTTGTTTAAAATGCATGTTTTGCAAGAATGATTTCCAAATAAACATTGGTTTTATGGATTTCCTGAAATTATCCCATCTTTTGGTTTTGGTATCCTGATCATACATTGTGATTGCATTCAAATGATACGTGTTGCATATCACGTGGTTAAGTGTCGGGCGTGGATAGGACAGGGTTTGGCCGGTCAAGCATGGGCTTGCGATCTTTAATGGTTCCCGCTATCCACGGCCAAATCCCAACACCTAAAGACGGAGTGTTCTAAGGGTGAGTGGGTACTAGATTGTGTGTCATACTCCGGATATGACCAATTAGGCATCGCGAGCCTTCGTGGGGAGGTATAAGGTGATGGCTTTTAAGCCACATGTTCAGGGGTGATAAGTAAGAACCAGCGGGACCTAAAGTGCTGTGGGTGAGTCATCAGATGCGATGTCATTGCTTACACGCTCTCTCCTGCTTAACGTGCCGTGTGAAATTTATGTGTTCATTGCATGAAAAAGTTACTCATTTCATTGCATGAAAAGCTCATTTGCTAAACTACATGTACGATTTACTTGTTAAATGCTTATTGCATAATTGCATGGACTGCCATTTGGACATCATGATACAATTTTTTTAGTAAAATCTAATTCTTTTCTAAACTATTATTTATAAACAATTTTGTAACTATTACTCCAATGACCACAAAATGAATCTTATGTTGTTTCACATTGCTTGAAATCTTTGATGTTAAACTTTTCAAAAGAAAAACACCTCTCACACGATCTCACACGATCACTGGAGCTCACTAAGCCTTTGCTTACGTGTTTTCCTTCTTCCTTCCAGTTATCGGCAAGATTGGCTGTGGGACTAGTCCAGAAGATCAATCTTAGTAATGGAATTTTGTAGTAGATATATTCTCTTTTAACTTTCCTCATTAGCCATCTTAAGGCTATGTCGGATTTGATAAGTGATCTGGGTTTTGTGTATGCATGTATGGTATGGTAGTGTATGTAGATGTGGTTATGAAACTAGGCAATGATGTTGCTTCTTGTTTTCCGCTGTTGGACGATTGTCTTAATCTATGTATGTATGAACCCGTGTAAGTTGGATCTTGCTTATGTAAATTTAGCCGTTACAATGACCATATACAAGAGAAGATTATAGTTCAATTCCTCAAAATAACATAACAAAGAGAACAAGTCTTATAACATAACAAATCTCTTAGTACAATTAAGATAAATTTCACATCTAGAATGGCTAAAGTGAGAAACAAAATACAGAAGCATGAACATAAATCCATCAACCGTAAGGTACTGTGAAAAACCGATACATAGCCATCCGAATTATTCTACTTAAAAAAGAGAGAGAGAAGTCCTTTCCAACTGAGCTTCAATTTTGCTTATATCCTCCATTCTCCATGCTTTGGCTCAAGGATGCTGGCTTTATTTCCCCTGAATAATGCAACTCTTCAGAGGTTGTCTCCCGGTGAAAGGGATGAGATCAAAATGTGATAGTTACGTTTATAGTTTTGACAATTTGGAGTTCTTTCTTAGAGGTATTTTCATAAACACAGGTAATAACAATTGATGGACGAAACCGAAACTCACAATTGGATGTGATAACAATTTTTCACGTCAACACTAATAAGTTGTTCGAGTATTTTTCTCCTATCTTTTCCCTCCATTGTATATACTACTCAATAGTCAATATATACCTTTTTGTTACATTTGATCAAAGTACTCTCAACACTTCTTAAAAATCATGAGTGAGGCTCATTCGGGTTGGTTCGATCGACCTAATCTGAAGACCCTCAATTATGATCATGTATTGTATTCAAAATTTCAAATGGCCAGCTGTTACAACCCCAAGAGTTGGGTCCTTGACACGGCGGGCCAACGTGTCAAGATGGGACAACGGGTGCCGAGAGTAGGCGGCATTGGCTCAGATTCAGGCACAAGTGGGCAAGTTGCGGGCAATAGTGGGCATTGACTCGAGACAAAATGGGTTTGGCCGAGGAAGTGCAAGGTTGTGGCAATTTGTGGGCAAGTTGCGGGCAATAGTGGGCAATGACTCGGGACAAAATGGGTTTGGCCGAGGAAGTGCAAGGTTGTGGCAATTTGTGGGCAATTGTGCGGGAAAACTCGACGGGTGCTTGAGTTGGGCATCCGGCGTGTGGGAGATTCGGACAGTGGCCGAGAAAACTAGACCGGGTGCACACGGTTGGGCGAGTTCAAGGCATGTGGCCGAGAAAGCTAGGCAGCGGGTGCACAGTGGGTCGGGATTTAGGCAGACTGGCCGAGAAAACTCGGCAGGGACCAGGCTCCGTGCGGGAGGCGTTGGGCGAGCCGAGTGACCCGACGTGCGGACGACGGGTCATGTGCGGGACATGTGCGTGGCAGTTGGGCGAAGCCTTGAACAAGGCCAACTGCTGGACAAGTGGACGCATGGAAGCTTATTGCTGGAGTTAGTGGGCGGTTACAAGCGGTTTTGGTGGTCAAAACCGCCCGACACTTGGAACTTAGTGATAGGCCGAATCCTAGGAATGGGGGATGTCCATTCCAGGCGCCTGATGCCTTTAAAATCAGATTGTATACGCCATTTTGAGAGAGAGAGGTGTGTACGAGTTAGGGATTCCTTGTATTTTAGTTGATGAGCAATAAATATAAGGTTGGGCGTTGGTCGCCCGTAAATGTGATTGTGCCCTTTAAATTCAGCATGTGTGCGTGAGTGCGAAGGTTTATGCTTGTGTGTGCGTGAGTATGAATGCTTAGACTTGCGGGGTGCTGAGTTTGCTCGTGGGAAAACACCAATCAATCGGGAAACACGAGAGTTGTGCGTGTTGGGAAGGCTGACTGGTTTTGGTGGGCAAAATCAGGCCGCACGGTGTCCTTTGAGGCGAGAAATTTATGCTCGAAAAATGACCCCGTGACACCAGCCATGATTAAGCTACGTGCTGACAAAAATTTTGCACCATGTAAAACTCTATAAATATCCCAACTCAAATTATTTATAATGTATGTTATTTATTGTCTAGCTCGCCACTTCGTATCAAATTAAACTTCTGACTGTCTTTGTTGACCTAGTATAGAGAGGGTCCATGTTGAAGAATAACTCTAGCTTGGCCTCAATGGGAGTCATTTTGGATATTTCGAATTGGAAATTTGATCAACCTCGAACCTAACTTTTAATGAGGAAGCTTTAGCCTAATTTTTAAACCCAAATCACTACGTAATGTAACGAGAGAGGAAAGGCGCAGTCTCGACTCTCAACACCTTCAAGTTTTTGGAGTTTTGAGTGTGCCCCTATTGCATTAATTTAGGAAAATTTAATCCTAGATCGGGTGCAATAAACTAAACTCAAAATGTTGGTTTTGTCAATATTAGGAGTTGTATCACTTCGACACGTTTAGTGTGAGAAGACCTTGCGGAATTTTGGTCTAGACTTTCAGTGTTGGAATTAGGTGAGAAATTATCAGGCGGACCGACTCCATTGAACTCTGTCCACTTTAAAATCACCCAAATTAGATCTATTCTTTAAGGGATAATGGCAGACATCCCTCTCAGTTATGAGGTGATGTGCACTTTGCCCCTAACTTATTGAAATATGCATTTCACCCCCTCACTTATTATAAAATGTGCACTTCACCCCCTCGGGCAGGAGCAAAGTGCTACAAAACACATAAGTGAGGGGGCAAAATGCTACAAAAACACATAAGTCAGGGGCAAAGTGCTACAAAGACATATAAGTCAGGGGGCAAAAGTCCAATTTTTATGATAAATGTGGTGCCCGAATCTGTTCGAACTACCCGAGGGGGTGAAGTGCACATTTTATGATAAGTGAGGGGGCAAAGTGCACATTTCAATAAGTTAGGGGGCAAATTGCACATCACCCCATAATTAAGGGGGTGTCTGCTATTATCTCATTCTTTAATGGTAAACTCAAATCCGGGGGAAATTTGAAGCCTCAAGTGTGTAAAACAATAATATCAAAAGAAAATATCCAGAAAATGGCAGAGGCAATTATATTATTGTTTCAACTGCTGTGCTTCCTAGTTCCTAACTCCCCTTAGCTAGTCTGCCTAGCTCTCTTGGAAATTCATATCCAGTGTAAGAGAACCAAAATATAACTAACAAAACAAAAAATACAGACAACCCTTAAAAGTAAGACTGATGTAAACTACAAAAAGAGTGGCCAAATCTTCGATCATATTTTGGTGTCATGCCAATGAATAACAGACATGTGTCTGCATTGCTACACATTCTTTCTTCTAATCTTCTGGGGAATTTGGCGTTCTCACAAATCGTCCCTGCAACATCATAACCAACAACAAATCAATACATTCTCCAAAGAAATCTTCTCAACATGTTTCTTAAAAACATTTTCGAGAAATACTTTTCTACAATTATACCAAACTTAATGTTTGTTTTTTCTGAATACAAAGATTGACGAGTAGGCTTATAAACATATAAAGGTAAAGGAGAAAAGTGTGGTGAATTTGAATTTATATTAGTTTAAAAAAAAAAACATTTTAGCATTTTCATCAAACCAAAAATCAAATAAATTTAGGGTGCGTTTGGCCCGGCGTTTGAAAAACTAATTCTTGTGTATGAAGTCCAAATGTTATGTTGAAGACTGTTTAGCCTCCTTTTCTATAATCTCGTTTGTATATTTTTGGAAACGCTAAAAGTCCTAGTGTTTGTCGTAATCAATTCTAATATCTCAGAATCAATTATGAAAAAGCTAGATCTAACTTACTCACCCTTATTATTTTTGCAAAATAATAGCAATTTTATCTTTTTGTGGGTGTGTATATATGTGGAAGGTGTAGGATAGAAATGATAGTGAGGAGTCGAACCTTCATTCTGGGCCGTCGATCAGCGTTGACTTTTCGGACCTGGTATCTGATCTTCTTAGAGAAGAGACGCGTACGACGCTTTTCCTTGTAGCGTAGCACACTAGCCTCTCTTATTCCTCCGTTCTCCGAGAACAAATCTATCTGCGCCAACCTCGCCTGCACCCAACCAATCATCAACCACCTTTATTACAATCATCATAATACTTGGAATTTACTATAAGCAATTAATTAAATAAATATTCACTTCCCATATTAGCAAATATAGCTCAATTTGTACAAATATGTGAAGACAAAATTAGGCCTTTAATATACTAGAGTTTGAATTAAATATTGATGTTTCTGAAACCGGCTTCATTTGTTTAATATCCACAATAAATAATTATGGAGAATCAAATAAATAATTGTTGTTTAATCAGTTCAAGGTTCGAAATGCACACATTAGAGGAGGTGACATAGGCATAACATTGTCTGTTTCGAAAAAATAAAACACGAAACGTGTATGAAAAGTTCATCTTTGACCGCGAATAGAAGAATCGATCGTACTTGCATAGAATTGCCATTGATTTTTTAATATTTATTTTTATTCTAATCGAAAAGGAAAAATGTATGAATCGCGGGCATCAACATTCAAGAAAGATTTACCAATTATACAATTAGTGATTGATTAAGTCCGACCAAATTAAATTTCACTTTTCTCCTAAAAATAGCTACATCACGAAAAGATCCATCCAATTAAGACCTACATTTATTGCTGGCTATGAAATTCAATGAAGAAAGTGAAACAAAGCTAAAAAGGGAGCTTAAAATTAAAACCCACTTCCAATAATGCACGATTCCACTCAAAGTCACTTTCAAATAAAATGTAGTATTACCAAAAAAAAAGAAAAAAAAAACTTTCAAATAAAATTTAAAAAGAAAAAAGGAAATTAATGACTCATGCAAAGCACCTGTCATTAACTAAATTTTTATTAAAAAAAAAAAAAGCAATTTCAAATTCCCTTAAAAAAAACAGAGGAAAATATTCAGTTTTCCGGCGGGAGATAATAAGATTACATACTTGGACATCATTTCCGGTGGATTCAGTCGCCGGAGCATCACCGGAGAACGGCGAAGCCTTATCCGACCACTCGTTCAAAACGCTGTCGTAGTTCAATTTCAAGAGCAGCCCTGCATTTGTAGTTTGAGGTATAGTCTCCTCACTAGCTGCTTCAATGGCTAAATCCTCTCGGTTTGGTTCCACAGTTAAAATTTGTTCCATGTTCTTGATATCCACCTTCTTTTTCTTCTTCTTTTCCGTCGAAATTTTCGCAATTTTCGGGTTTATATCAAGCACATTTACACTATGAAAACTCCACCAATCGCCTTCATCAACATTTCTCATTGCTCTCAACTCATTTCTAACTCCAAATCCAAAATCAAATCCTAATCCCACCGGATAACCATAACAAGTAGTGTTTATTTGCGTATTAGTCGGTTCGTCATTTGTTACGTTTTCGATGCTCGAGTTTCCCATGATACTATCAATCCCCTCTCCAATCTCCTCATCTAGTATTGACTCCGCATCAAAATCCTCTTGATATTTTTCATCAAAAATTCCGGCTGAATTTTCCTGAGAGTTGATCTCCCCGGGACTTAGGCACGCCTTTTCGAATGGATTGAACCCTTTTGAGAAATTGGGCCGCCTTTCGAGCAACGGTGGATGCAATAGGAATCCGGAGGTATCGGTTACTTGGAAAGGCATAAGCAAATCGGAGGGCTCAAAACAAAATGGGATTTTGTTATCATTTAACTTTGTGAACTTTGAGAGGTTTTTGGTGGGAAATATCTTGGGATGAGCCGTGGAGAGAATGGCGGCCGCTTCGTTGTATGTTTGATTAGGCCTCTTTCGAGGGGTTCGAGGCTTTCTCGTGGAGATTGCGAGAGGGGAGTTGCTCGATTCGGAGAGAGTGGATGACGGAGAAGGAGAAGGAGAAGGCGAATTCGAAACCCAAGATGTTGATGATGGGGATTTAATAAAATCAAGGTCTAATGACTCTAAGCTATATGCTCTACCACCTCCACTTATACAAGAAGAAGACATTGATAACAAATTTCTAATCCAAGAAGCTGAAAAATAGCAAGATTACTCTAAAATATAACTCAACAAATTAAGCCAAAGATGCAAATATTCAATTGAAATATTCATAAGAAAATGGAAAATGAGGAGATGAATGGTTGGAGATTTTGAGACTGAAGTAGTACTAGTACTACAAAGAGCCTTAAACCCTGTAAAGTACTATACTACTCAGTATGAACCAAAGTTTAGGGAAAATAATAATAATAAAAAAATTGTGGTAAAAAGCCAAAAAACCTTTCAAAAATCCAGAAAATGAAAAATAAAATAAAAACAGAGACTTAATAATTTTTTTAAAAAAAATCTACCTAGAAACTATCGAAAAGTGAAGGGAAATTGTCTTTGTTGTATGAAAAAGGATCATAAACTTTCCAAAAAGATTTAAAATCCGGGACTTATTTCAGCAAAACTCTGGAATGAGAAAGGGGAACTCTTAAAGAGGAATGCTGAAATAGTGTATATATATGTTCAATCTATATAAGCAATAAATTAGTCAAGAGAGAGAGAGAGAGAGAGAGAGAGAGAGAGGAAAAACCCAGAATATCTAAAGTATAATGAGATGGGATGAGACGTATGCAATATCCTAGTATGGAAAGGAGGGGTGAATAAATGAAAAGGAAGAGCAGTGTAAATGGTGTGTATTTATATTTAGCACAGAAATAGAGAGATTGGGGAAGATACAGATAGAGATAGAGATAGAGTAAGCATGTTGAGTACAGTGTGTCACGGGAGGAGGAACGATTATTTCTACTGTACATACATATAACAGATAGAGAAACACACACACTACACACACTGTTTCTATCTTTCTCTCTCTAGAAATAGCGGGGGTATGGAGATGAGAGAGGAGGAGAGGAATGGGACAATCCTTGTTGGCTTCTACAGTTGTTGGCTAATGGACCACATGTCTACTCTTTCTACCTGTCTTTGCACTTTTACCAGTCTATCAATTTTTTTATTTATTTATCTTACTAAATGAACCCACCCCCCCAAATAAACCTTTTCAACTTTCATTCTTCATAATTATTTATTAATGCACTTTGACCTTTCTACCTATATATATATATATATATATATTTAATCATGATTTCATCACAATTGAAATGAAATGATTTTGTAAGCTTACTATGAGTGGAAAATTGTGTGTGTATATATATATATATATTAAGTATCTCCTGATCTGAAAATTGAGTGATCTCTCCACATACTATATGTGCAATTACATGGATCTCACTTGAGAACTTTTTTTTTGCATAAACAAGAACTCAAACTTAAGATTTCTAATTTAAGTGACCATCGTCATGTATGCTTGGTTTATCTTCTTTTAGTTAAAATTACTTATTAGAAATATATATATATACACACACAAATTACAAAGATAAATGTATTTGTGCAATGTTCTAGTTCACTTCTAAATGAGTTAATTCAAGATGAAATATATGCAGTTAGACAGTTTTATACATAAACGGTATTACACCATGTAAATTTTGCATTAAGAAAGCTTCGTTATATCAATGAACAAAATATTGTGAACTCAATCCAAAAGATTAATCATAAAATATTTTTATATATTAAATTACCAACTTGTCTAAGTCCATCAACCTATTTTGGCAAAACAAAAAAAGAAAAAAAATCTGCTCCTGAAATATCTGTCATATAGATATATATAAGAAGATATCTTCTAATTCAAAAAGAAAGTAAAATAAGTAGGTGTTTTAATTACATTTTATTGCGGAGGGCAACTATTGGAAAAATATCTGATAGATCAACTCTAATGATTTTAGTATTTATCTCTTTTACATAGTATAATGTATATTATATGTGCTCATCACATATATTTGTGTAAAAAAAATAAACACAAAATACACATTCGAATTATTGAATTCGATTTAATATAAAATAATCCCAGAATTATGCAATTGTTTGTAATCCAATACTAAATCCTAATCATTGGCATGCACAGATTTCCTCCTATCTTCCCAACTGCAAGAATTTCATTGATGGAAAAGTGCCTCTTATCTGCTGACATGGCACAACTCCATTGGTTCTCCAGATTTTTAGTACTGACGTGGACTGTTATTTATTGGTTGGTGGATTTTCACGGGTATCTAGAAAGAAAAAAAAAAAGAAGGGGCAGAGTGCAATGATTTGAATGTCGTTTTGGTGTGTTGTGGCTCATTGTTTGTGGCATATGACAATCATACGTTACCTTATTTATGTTCAATGGTTTTATTGTGATTAGAATAAGTGGATTGTTTTCTATCAAATAATAAAGAATAAGATGATTGTCTTATTAAGTTCTTCAATATTGCAATAGAGACCCTTTTTTGTGTATTTACGTAAGAGTCCCCAACAATATTCGGATATTTTGTTTGCACCAATGACAATTGTTTGTTGTGTAGAGACCCAAATTCTTTTGTTCAATTTCATAAAGACCCAACAACATTCGGTTAGGGGCGGAGCCATGATTTGAGGTTAGGGAGACAAATACAAAAAAAGGGACAAAGCTTAATATCTATAGTTTTTATTAGGGACAAAATTTCAAATATCAAAATTTTATAGGGCAAAAATTGTGGGGCGGGTGCCCCCACCAGCCCTCCTCCGACTCCGTCCCTGCATTCAGGTATTTTGTTTGCAACCAAAGCAATTTATGCAGTTCGATGGACTTCGTCCAATTGGCTTGGTGTGGCATCGTCCTTTAAATAATTTCATTCGTGGATGAGCATATTTAAGTAGGAGCCTTTTCTCGATATTATTATTTTCAAATATATTTCTTTATTTTATTTCACTATTTTGGTTTGATACATTTTTGTAACTATATGACATTGTTGGAAGTTGTTTAATATTGAGTAGTGAAATATTTTAGTAGAAATTGTTGTCATTGTGGAAGTACCTGACCAAATTTCTAGGCTCGAGCTTGAGCCAGAGCCAAGATTTTCAAGTTTGAGCTCGAGCCTAGGTCGAGTCGAACCCAGCTCGAGCTTGAGCTTAGGGAATTTTTTTTATTAATATATATTATTAAATATAATTATGATAAATATTAAATATATCATATTATGTAGACATATATTATGCTATGAGATATTATATTATATATGTATATATTAATAAATGAATAAATATTATATTATTATATATATTAATAAATAAACAAAATAAAATATTTTTTTATCCAAACTGGCGAGCCTTTGAAAATGCCTTTTTTAGCTCGAGCTCGAGTTGAGCTATTTTCGAGCCGGCTCGGCTCGTTGGTCACCCATAGATGAACGTTTGCGTTTCTCTCGCACATTTTCCATTGAGCTTGTTTCTTATGAATTGCAATTTTCTTTTAATAAAAAGAAGGAAAAACATTAAGAGTTTGATCATTAAGTTGAGATATGGCTGAAAATGATATTTAGGATTGTTAAGCTAACTCAAACTATAATAAATGTTTACATCTGGATCTTATTTTTTCCAATAGTTGGACTTTACCACTTGGTTTCGTAATTAAATTCATAGTACTTTTACAAAAACAAAATGAGGAGGAAAATGAAATCAGCCGTGCACATTAATTTTAATTTCCTTGTCTCTGCTTTCAAAGTTACAGATAAATAAAGGGATTATGAAACTAGAAGATAAAGATTATAAACAACATAATTTTTCATTGTAAACCAAATCCTCACTTGGGGAAATTATGATGAAAGAGAGAGAAAAAAAATCTGATGTGTCCAACCCCTAATTAGTTAATTACGGGATGGTCAAAATTCGGTATTTAATATATATGAGTATGTTACGAATTTTTTGTTGAAAGTTACGGTGAAAAAATCAGCTAAAAAAGTACAGGAAACGAGAAATTGAATTTCTATATGTATAGGTAAAATACGAATAAAAATAAATTACACGCGAGTAAAAATATGACATATTTTTATAATATTTTGTTAGATTTATTGTTTTACTCACTTTTAGATTATGAAAAAAAATATATTTTGATAAGTTGTTTGTTGATAACAATTAATATTTTGATAAATTATTATTTTTTGTATTTTTATTGTGTAATATTCAATTAATAATTATAATAATCTCAATATAATTTCAAATTTTAATTAAAAATATTTTTTTTGTCAAACATAAAGTGTTATTCAAGTATAATATAGGATACAATGCATACGCGTATTAAACGATTTAATTCAAAACTATAAGTATTATTCGTTGTGTTCAGAATGTGTATGAGATTTTTTTTCCAATTATGCGTGCACACTTTTATTATAGGAGTTTTAAGTAACAAAGGTCCTGACTCGGGAAACTTTTTTCTAATAGTGCCCAAAAATTAAATTTCTAGCAAATTCTCATTTGCTAAAAGACTACGCCCTCTTTTTAGTTTTTTATTCGAGAGTATATTGCATGACATGCGTTGGTGTTGGAAACCGAACATATTTTTGGGTTTTCACTATGTCAAGGTTGGGTCATTCTATATCACACAAGTACCAATATTTTCGGTGTGGTATATACCATTAGATCCCCCAATAGGGGGACATTTACTAAAATACTCCTTCATCCAATGGTCTATACCACACCGGGACCATTGGTACCAGTGTAGCATAAAATTTTCCGTCAGGGTTTAAGGTTCCTTTGGCTGAAGATTTTAAGATATTTCAAAAATATCTCAATCTTCTTCTACATCATAGATATTTAATTTAAAATATAGATATTCAATTATGTTATTAATATATCTACCTACGTTGTTGAATTTTTTTTTTTTTAAGGTGATAACCTACGTTGTTGAATAAATTACAACAAGACCTTGTGAATTTATATTCTTTTATCCAAAAAGAAAAATAATTCTCATGATTTTGCCGAAATTGCATAATTGAGAAATTTTACCACGTTTCTTTACATATTTTTTTAAGGAGTTTTCTCGTCCAAACAAATTTTCTTCGTAACTTATCAAACAAATTATCACCCTCATGGTCACCCATTATATGTCACATACTTATCGGATTAACTAGGGAGAAGGGGAAATTCAAAATTTACACGGCTCATCCTAGAATTTCCCCATTTATATCGACTATTATAAACAAAAATTAAATAAAAAGGTGAAAAGGTAAGAGGAATTAAAATAAAATGGGGAGCATATCCGGAACTAATCTTGACCACAAGAGTTGTTGTCTCATGATTTTTGTTGTTTTTACCTTATCACATAAACAATTGGGTTGGAAATTCTACAGCCTTTGATTTTGGATAAACCCTCAAATGACAACATTCTTGACAAATTTCGATCACAAAATCACCTTAATCTAAAATATATACATAAATATATGTACTGTAACTATCACAACCAGAAAAAATAAATGTATTTCAATGACATTGTCAAATAATTATAACTTCTATTTTAATTTGTGGGGTTGTGGATTTATTGTAATTGTGCATCTAATAGCAACATCATCAATCCTTTTAACTCGAGAGAACTATGATTATGTTGGGATCAACTTCCCGACCTATGACACTTATGTGGGCACAACCACCTCATCGTCGATCTTCCCCTAAATGGAAATAAAGTTGTGACTCTGTTATCAGCTATAATTTTTAGTCTAAAGATAAGCGTTTAGTCATAAATAAAGATGAAGTTTTATACCATACGTCGTTAATTGGTTGATTGAATCAATTGGATATTCAAAGCTAGACGTGCACATTATCAATACCATGAGAAAAATTTCATGACGCAATGTGTGTGTCTATATATATATATAGACACACACTTATATATATGTGTGGAAAATTGCATCAACCTCCCTCAGGGACATTTGGCATCCACAACCCCCCATGTTTGATATATTTGTATAAACCTCCCATTTTCAATTTTTTCACTAGATTCACTAATAAAAGACTAAGAAACCTTTCACAATTAAGCTAAAAAAAAGGATAAATTAAATAATTGGTTGTAGAATAAAAAATTATCACTAAATGACATAATAACATAGCATTTTAAATCAAACGGTTCTACAAATTTAGCTCTAAATTCTCTAAACTTTAAATTATTTAAGAAAACAAATTAATCATGACTCCATTTATGATCCAAAAAATTACTTCAAAACATTAATTTTAACTCTCTTCTAATATAACTAACGCTGAATTTCATGTAAAGATATATATTATTATTTTGATTATGCTAATATAATTTGTTACACCATTTTTTTATTTTTGTGGCAATCTTCAATCGAAAAAAATAAGTACTTCTTTTTATTATTTTTTCATGTTGTATGTAGTACAATTTTACATTCATGATCAAGGACTTTTGGTGATAATTTGGAGTTTTCATATTTTTCAAGTAAAAAGCCAGCTTCAAGAAAGAATGAAAAAAAAATTATGTTGTGAATTTTCTTTAGCTTTAAACTTTTATTAAGTTGTGACTTTTTTTTTTATGAAATAGGCATAAGTTATTATTTTGTTTTATTTATTATTCTACATTTATTACTATATCTATTTAATTAAGAATAAAAGCATGGTGGTATTTAAGAGGGGCATTTAATATTATTTTTTTAAGTAGAATATGATACTTCTAAATCAACACCTTTTTGGAAGTAGTTGTTGGATTTTATTAAGAAAAAAGTATTTTGAACAAATAGAATTTTGAGTAAAAAATGATTTATTAGGTTCTTACTTCTGTACTTATTTATAGTTTCTTTTAAAAAAAATTGAGAACATTAAAATTATTCTTGTTTATAGAAAATATTTGAACTATATTAACATACTTAAGCAATGAAATTTTCAGATCCCCAAAGAATTTCATGATTAACCTAGATGATATTCTTTTAGGAGTATAGAGTTATATTTCTAAAATATTTTTAATCGTGGATGCCTCATTTATTATTATTATTATTATTATTATTATTATTATTATTACTATTACTATTATGTCATTTAATATTTTGATAATTTTTCATTCTTTAACATATTATTAAATAAAATTTACCTTTTTTAATTCAATAGTGGAGGGCATTTTAGTTTTTAACAAATATATATAATGAAAAAAGTGGAGGAATGGAGGTCCATGTCAATATTTCGAAGGTGAGGAGTGTGGATGTCAAATGTCCATAGTTCAGATGCAATTATCTATATCAATATATATATATATATATATATATATATATGCCTAGCAATTTATTACTACGTGGAACTATAATACCCTTTTGAAGCAAATTTATTTTAATTTTGCTAAGTAAATGACTTCTTAATTTTAATTATAACTTTTTCTTCAAATAAACTAACACTTACTCCTTTATATCATAAAATCTCCAAAAAAAAATTTGCTATTCTAGACAAAAATATTATAATAATTATTATTATTTTTATTATAAAAAATATGTATTTTGAACTCTGTGCGTACTTTAACCGAAATCAAAAAGGCCAATGGCAGAGGATATGTTATTGGGTTTCAGAAAATACAGAGTTGATGAGATTGAAGTCAATGTCATTGCCATGCAGAGGAGCAAAATAGACCGTACCCCCTTTGATATATGGAATTATTCAAAAGCCTCCCGTGATATAAAAATTCACAAATCACCCCCTTATGAAAAAAATAAATACGCAACTAACCTCCCTACGCGCTCCACGCTCGAATATTGCGAATATTTGTAATTTTTTTGATTTTATTGGACTTTTTTGCCCTTAATCTAACACTATTGAATCTTATATGATAAAAGACGGTCAAGATTAAACCTATATATTTATTATTCAATAAAAATTATCTATATAATATATTACTAATAATAATAATAATAAATATATACAATATAGTTATAATATATAT
Organism: Buddleja alternifolia; assembly: GCA_019426215.1. Lineage (NCBI taxonomy): Eukaryota > Viridiplantae > Streptophyta > Magnoliopsida > Lamiales > Scrophulariaceae > Buddleja > Buddleja alternifolia. The sequence continues at coordinate 32,500,068 of CM033398.1, forward strand.
ATATAAGTGTGTATGTATATAATTGTACAGTGCACCACCGTCTCCAACCACCATCACCCACCACCACCACCACATCACCACCATCTGCTACCTTTCTGTCACCACCACCACCAGCAGGCCAAAAACCACCACCACCTACGGCCTTCACAACCACCACCACCAACGGCCGACAACTCCTCCAGCAATGCAGAAAACCAATTTCCGCCGCCGCCTACGACAACTCCACCTCTGCCACCATGGAGGTCGAAGCCACGGCCACTCCGCTGAAGAAATGAAAATCGACATCCGTATGAACCTCAAAGCCCAAAGAGTCGAGCTCAAGGCCCGATTTGATACCCCTGACGTCAGCAACCTCCGAAAATGCGCTGATTTCGTGCACGCCACTCACTCCGACAAAGATTCTGACGAGTGGCCCTACCTCCTCATTGTTTTTAATCTTGTAATCGAGATCCTCGGCCTACATCAACACAACTTCATCGGGGGATACGTATAGGACGTTGTTGAGTTGCGGAGGTGGTGGAGGAATGATTCGGCGAGGTCGACGGCGGTGGTTTGGCCAGAGAGTAATAATTTACGAGTGGTGAGAATTTTGGAGGAAGGTGGCAGAGTGGTGATGGTGGAGTGCAGAGGATTGGTGGTGGAGCAATGGTGAAGGTGGTATTAGGAATTAGGGTTATGTTTTGGGCAAGGAGATAGAGTTTGGGGAAGAAAAATATAAAATAAAATAGATAATAAATTGTAAATATTTTCGAAAGGTAAGGGTATTTTCGTCTTGACAAGATAATTTGCTTGCAAAATTATTCGGGGGAGGCAGAGAGTGTGATTTTAAAAATCATAGGGGGTTTTATTGATAATTTTCATTTCATAGGGAGTTTTTTGAAGAATTTGACCTATTACAGGGGGTAAAAATAATTTTACTCCCATGCAAAGGGGTATATGCAAAATGCCAAATTAAAATGTCCACAATATATTTCTTGAAACTTCGTTAGTTGACAATGGTGCCCTTGAAGATAACCTAAGGGGCACTTTTGAAACAGACGGACCCATGCCTAAAAGGATGGTTTTATCTGCCAGGCACATCTTAGGGCCATATTTTTGTATTATTTTTGGCTAATTTTGCTACAGTATATCTACAAAGATTTTGGGACCATATTAATATCATACATCCATATAATACATATATACATGCTCCATTCCGATTATGGGCATCATGCAAATGATGAGAAAGACCTTAATTGTTCAGGGCTTTGTCTTCATATCACCAATCATATAATTAATATAAATTCAAGATATTATTAACTATACTAGGGGGTGTGTGCAAAAATAACTCCTTATGGAGAAATAATTTCAAGTGAAAAATAATCAGAGCCAGGGAATAATCAAAAGTTGGTAGTGTTTGCAAATATAAGTGAAAAAAGATTGTTAGGGAGTATTTGCATGTAAAAGTGATTATAGATTAAATTATTTGCAAAAAATACAATATTACCCCAAAATAAAAAAATCCATACTTTCCTCACATGTGTCTCCCTACAAGTTTTTTGTACCCTAAACAGTAATTATTTATCAAAATAATGTGAATTTCTCAAGGATAATCAATGTAGTCTAAAGGTGCTCCTAACGTGCACCTTCATTTTTTCTTTTTAATTTATTTTTCTTTATACCTCTTGTCTTACAAGAAGCATCTACATAATTATTATAAACAAAAACTAATTTATAAATAAAAGGTTTTTTGCTAAATTAAAATTAAAAAATTAATTTGGGTTTTCTTGCTGCATCGCTATTTCATTTCTTCTTGTTTTTGGAATTGGGAGAAGAAAACGAATTTATTTGGGGGACGAACTGATCTGTATTTTATTTTTTTGGTTTGTTTATGGTCATGCAACAATAAAAACCAAAGCAACTTATAAATAATGAGAATGATTGTTTTAGAACCTGGGTTTCTTAATTTTTAAACCAATAGTACGAGTAATGTAGGTGATCTGGGTCGTATTTCGTTAGAGCTACAACACGGATCAGTCGAGGTTCGGGTAGAACCCGACCCAGAGGTTAATAGATTACAGACTGCACTCTAATGTAGAGCTGCCTACGTACCTATCAATAGGATCAAGTCTAACGTAGTTCAAATCATGTAAAGAGTCCTAACATGAACCTCGTAATTTATAAGTGGGTCTACTCAGGATTTAGATCGTAGCTCGTAGCTCGGAGCCAAGATAAATCCTAAAGTGAATTTAGTGAATAGTGATTGTGTCCCTGTTTCAGGCACTCGTGGGAGTATATATAGGTAACATTGTGTACGGATGCAAGGATGACATGTGCACTCGTTCAAATTGAGACACGTGTATTAATCGAACGATCCATATAGTTTGGGTCATAATTTGGGTCGTAAATAATCAGGACATAGGGCGCTGATCTTGTTGCAGTTTGTGGGCTACGTCTCGGATTTGGGCCATTATTTGGCCCTTGGGCTTTTAAGTATAATATATAATTATATGCCCAAATTTGGGCATATCATCTAGTCCCCCACTTCGTAGTTCAATATAAATCGAAGTATTGTACGAGATATATTTTAAGGTTCGAAGTATGGTTTTATTTTATTGTTCTGCGAGTATAAACATTGGTTCTCGCGCGCATATTTAATGTTGATTTGAATTTTTGGCGGCGCAGTTCTGACATATCAAGTATTGGCTGTCGTCGCATCTTTTCAAGTCACGCAATAATGACGTCTTTTACTCTTATCAAGGATTTGTAGCGTTTCTTTTAGTTCCACCTTTTGATCAATCCAAGTGGACTCAATCGGCGTAGTGGACTGTGTGCATTCCATCCTTATAAATAGGCGTATTGTCGCTCTCATTTCACTTTTAACCTTTTGCAATAAAATAGCTTTATCATATTTCTCCTCTCGATCGAAGGAAGAGTTGTCTCGTGTACGAAGCGTTAACACACACCTCGTCTCCCGTTGTCTTAGGTACTTCCTTCTCGCTTGTTCGTTTATTCTTTGTTCTATTTTCGACTTATGGAACCTTTTAGTGATAGAAATTTTTATTTGTTAATAATGAAGTTTCTGACACTAATTCGACCTCTGACGTGATGGATATTTTTTGAGAGATCGAGGATTTTAAATCGAACGACGAGTTTGCAAAAGTTTTTATCTCAGCTCCTCGTCAGATGGTCCGTCAGATTCTTCGAATCTTCTCGATTCTGAGACTCATGATGATGAAAATAATGACGACACCATCGTAGATAGTAATAACGACGATGAGAGTAATAATCTTGTTAATGATAGAGGTGTAGATGTCGATGTTGATGTTGATGTTGATAGTGAAGGTAGAATAGGTTTAAATTCGAATTTATTTGCCCACAGGAGGAATACGACTAAATGCACAACTGTTAGTTCGTCTCTAAATGAATCAGTTGTCGCAGATATTAGAGTTAGATATCATTCCTGATGATTATAAGATTATTATCCCGAATGAGAATGATAGACTTTACCGTCCACCTCCTCATTATTGATGTTTTCACGTTGCTCATCTAATGGCTGGTCTCAGGTTCCCGCTTAGTCACAATTATTACCTAATTCGTATAGGCTCATCGCATCTTTTGTTATAGTGATGTTGGGTCTTAACCAACCCACTCACTTTGTCAATTTTTGGAATCTTTATAAGTTGTGTCAAGGGTCTAAACTAGACGGTGAGGGTCTCTTCTACGTTTTGCCTCCTAGACATCGTAGATTTTTAGATATAACAACTTCGTCCTATGGGGAATGGAAAGACAAATATTTCTTCATAGCTAAGCCCAACTTTGAACCCTAGGATGTGTCTCGGCGATGGCGACTCATTATGCCTCAGATCGTAGATGTGGGTAACCCTACTCACATTTATTCATGATAATTTCCAGACCTGGTTCAAGACTATTGATTTAATACAAGAATCGGTCTTTGTACGTAGCCATGCCTCTATTCCTCCTTTTTCTGGATCAATTGGTAAGTGACATTGATTTTGTGTATTATTTCTTTTATTTATTGTTCTTTTCTGTTCATTTTGTAATGACTAGTTATAGATGATCGTGAAGCTGCCATGTTAGAGGTTGCTCGTACGGCTAATGAGAAGAGTGACTCAAAGGGCAAGAGCAAGGCCCAAGACAAGTCTAAAACAAAGGTTAAAGTCATAACTCGAGGCAACATACGAGGTTCTACTCCTCGAATTGACAGCATCTTACCCCCTTGAGCTCCTTCTAGTGGAGGACAAAGCTCTCAGGTTCCGGGTAATACTTCTAGAGGTCAAATCCCAACTTCACCTCGGGGGAATGCAGGTATAGTGGAAAATCTTGAAAGTCTGGTGGACGTCAAAGTGGATCCTGACGTTTCTAAACAAAAAGTTAGTTCCAAGAGAAAAGTTGTTGATGATGAGAAAAGACAGTTCATCCGATTGGCCATCCGCTATTCCGAATGCGAATTACCAAGAATTGGATTGTCATGAAGCCTTGTTACTCCACGATAGGCTTGAGTGTGCCAAAAAACGAGGAGCGAATGTTAGGCAGGAAGTGGATCCCTCACGCAGCTTACTCAACCCAGATGGTCGACAGAGATTCGAGCCTTCACGATCACCCGAAAAGTGTTATTGCTTCAAAATTGCATAATAGCACCTCGTGACAAGGCCACTTTAATGGATATAGCTCATCCTGAGGTAGAAGACGTTGGGGGGTACTGCTTAATGAAGGTATGAGTTATTATCAATCGTATGGCCAGTAATATCAGCTCGTATCATAATTACTTCATATTCTAATTGTTTTCTGTTTTCCTAGGCCTCATTGCATATGCATCCGCTCATCTTATCGAGCTCTTACTGGAAGGAGGAGAAACAAAAGTTATCGGACAGATTTAATCGATACAAGTCTAAGGTCGAAGTTGGGGTAAATGAGACTAAGCAACCCTTGATGAAGGTTCTCAAGGAATGAGATAAAGCCTTGGCTATTATCAAATTTGAGAGGGAAAGATATGCAGCTCGTTAGTTGAGCTAGAGGAAAAACTAAAAAAGTCAGAACTTGGTGCTCAATCGGCCTTCGACGATGGTCGCCAAGCTGGCAAGGTGGAATTCGTGACTTCACCGGAGTATTATAAATTAATGAAAGAGCAAAGGTTGATTGGTGCTCGTGACTTTCGTGTTGGGTTATTAGCAATAAAACGCAGTGGAAAAATAAAAATCCCAAGGGTTCATCTCGATTTCACATATTCAAATTGTGTTTAGAGTTATGTACCTTTTTCACGAATTTTAGTTTCTGAACCAGAAATCACGATCCCTTTTGAACAGCAAAATTGTCGTCGTCTCTAAATTGCCACGCCAGAATCAAAAGCGAAAAACCTCTTTTTTTTCCTCCTTGAAATTGGCTAGATGGAGAGAGAGAGAGAGATAGATAGATAGATAGATGATTGTTTTGACTTGGAGAGTAAGTTATGATTAGTGGCTTGTTATTAATTTCACCAAGTAGTATATTTATACTACTATTAGAAGTCAATAACCCTATGCCTCTAAGGCATATGGACGCCCACTATAAGGATTTTAAAGCCTTCGGGCTTTAATCCACATTTGTGCGTTACTTAATTAATATTATTTATCCAATAAATAATTTAATTAAATAACTAATTAAATCCATGTTAATTCTATAATTAATTTTCTCTAAGAAATTAATTAACACATTAACTCAATTAATTAATAAAATTATCTAATGATTAATTAATTAATTAATTGCGATATCCAATACCGAAAAATCTCTCAAGTCAATTCCATATTTTTCCTTTTGCAATTCCTTTAAGCGCGACTCGTTAGGTTCGTCTCAAAAGGCAATTGAGAGGAACCCAAGAGGATGTGAGTAACACCTAGCCAGACCCGTGTCTCACATCGTATCCCAATTGAGAACGAATAAATGGGATCATTCCAAACCTCTTACGTTGTGAATACCGTACGAGTATAAACCTTTTATTCATATATCCCAGTCAAGTGAGAGTCATGGTTTAGTCAAACTCACAGGACTTGACCATATGCTTCGCTCATAATGAATCGAGGTCAATGAGTATAACTTCATGTCTAACATGAGTATCTCTTTATGCTTTGGCCAAAGACTTTTGACCTCATTCATTCATGACTTCATAGGATATTTAGCTCATCCACATATGAGAGAATAAATCTCATTTTGCCAATCAGTTAATACTGCTACTTGCCCATCAAGTCGCACTTCGAGGTCGACCCCACCAACAGGTGAATTGGGTCTAACTACGTACTCTAATGATAGACTTGATGTCACAAGCACACCTTCAACTTGATTGCTCAGGTCTAAGGTTCACACGTACCTATCACAACTTATCGGTTTTGTCATTGACTGTCAGTGAGTGAGAACCCATGTGACAATACCGATGCGAGTCGTGTTCGAAACATATTAGTCTAACTGAGATGTCTATGACATAAGTTCTCACTATCATTCCCATAGTGATTGAATTACACTTTCTCTGTCAAAACTTATATCATACAAGTCTCTAGTCTGTATTGATGTCTAGTCAATACTCTCTTTGACTTGAGAACCAATTTTAGATAATAAGGATCAAACTCTTCTAGTGTCATTCTTCCTAACCCATAGGAAGTAGAAGGTTTGCCATATTATCAAGGACTTTAAGTTGTTTATTAAAAACCTTACAAATGCCTATAAGAAAACAACAAGATAATGTCTTATATTACGAAAAGATATTGTTTAGTTACAAGTGAATGCCCTATAAATCTATCCTCTTTATGACATTTGAGGGCATACACAGTAACATTTGGAACTTCTACTGCTTTTCACGAGCTTATGATTTCCAAAGTTGTTGATGATATGGTGGATGGTTTTAATAAGGCCATTGATTACTTGGTTCAACAGAAACATCTTCCCGAGGATTTTGATCTCGAAGCATTCGACCAGTTTGCTTTTCAACCCCAACTTTGTCCTTCGATTTCTAATGGTCCATTTTGTCAGACATTCATCAACTACGAAGAATTTATGCATTTGGATAAAAGTGACGACGAAGAGGGAGATGAAGATGAAGATGAAGAGAATGTTGAGGAACAGGACAAGGGAGCTGTGGATGGAGATGTTACAAATGATGCAGTTCAAGATGGTGAAGAGCAGGCTGATAGGCATTGAAGTTTGTGATGGGTTTCTTTTGTTATGAATTTAAATCATATCTCGTTATTTTTTTTTTTATGAAGACATTTCTCATTTTATTTTAGTTGCGTTATTAAGCATCGTGTGTGATGCATATTTTGACATTGTTATTTTTGTGGGAGCGTAACTTGATCGACGCTGTAGCTGGAATTTAGTCTCCTCTTTTAAACATTGCTGATTGGAGCATCGTGTGTTTCGATGATGTGACTATATATCATGGTGATTTCTATAATTATATACCTCGTTGATAAGATATAGTTCGTTTTGTGTTTTGCTCTTAGGACCTTAAATCTTTCTTTTTTTATGAATGTATCGTTTATTTGATGCATATGCTGCTTTTGGACCTTATAATCTGTATGACCATTTTAGTTGATTATTTACTCGTTGTAGCTTATGGTCAGTATGATACTTGATCCATACGATGTGCTAGATTATATGGGATAGATTAAGCCTTAAAAGACCCAGATTGTATCTGGTTGACAATATGTGATTGTTTTACATCTTGTAGCTCGTAGCATAACACACAATTTTTACTCAATAAATAAAGCGTAGGATCTTATTTAATAAGGGCATAACTGCATGGATCGTACATTATTGTCAAAAGACAATACATCTTAATATCATTATGATGTTTATGCATAGAACTTCCTAAGATTGTGTATGTTGTAAGGACGAGGTAATTCTTTTCCTTCCATGTCTTGAAAGCGGTAAGTTCCGCGCTTCGTTAGTTCAACGACCTTAAAAGGTCCTTCTCAATTTGCATCGAGCTTCCCTACATGCTTCGAAACTTCTACTTTCTTCAGAACTAGATCTCCGACTTGGAAATTTCTTGGCCTGAGATTTTTATTATAAGCACGAGCCATTGCCTTCTTCTGCATAAGGATTTTTGCATATGTTTTCTCTCTCTTTTCTTCGATGACATCCAGTTCAAAGGATCTCGCTTTTGTGCTTTGCTCGGGGTTTGCGGGTGTTAGAGTGTATGCCCTCAAATGACATAAAGAGGATAGATCTATAGGGCATTGACTTGTAACTAAATAATACCTTTTCGTTATATATAAGACATTATCTTGTTGTTTTCTTATAGGCATTTGTAAGGTGTTAATAAACAACGTAAAGTCCTTGATAATGAGGCAAACCTTCTACTTCCTATAGGTTAGGAAGAATGGCACTAGAAGGGTTTGATCCTTTTTATCTAAATAGGGTTCACAAGTCTAAGAGAGTATTGACTGGACATCAATTCAGGACAAAGACTTGTATGATGTAAGTTTTGACAGAGAAAGTGTCAGTCGAACACTATGGGAACGATAGTGGGAACTTATGTCATAGACATATCAGTTGGACTGATATGTTCGAACATAGCTCGCATCGGTTTCATCACATGGGTATTTACTCATTGACAGTCAATGATGAAACTGAAGTTGTGATAGGTACGCGTGAACCTTAGACCTGAGGAATCGAGTTGAAGATGTACTTGTGGCATCAAGTCTGTCATTAGAGTAGTTAGATCCAATTCACCCTTTGGTCGGATCGACCTCAAAGTGCGACTTGATGGGCAATTTGCAGTCTTAACTGATTAACAAAATGGGATTTATTCTCTCATAAGTGATTGAGCTAAATATCCTATGCAGTCATGAATGAGTGAGGTTAAAAGTCTTTGGCCAAAGCATAAAGAGATACTCATGTTAGATATGAATGTATACTCATTGACCTCAATTCATTATGAGCTAAGCATATGGTCAAATCATGTGAGTTTGACTAAAATCATGACTCTCACTTGATTGGGATATAAGAATAAAAGGTTTATACTCGTACGGTATTCACAGCGTATAAGGTTTAGAATGATCATATTCATTCATTCTCAATTGGGATACCATGTGAGCCATGTGACTGGCTAGGTGTTACTCACATCCTTTTGGTTTCCTCCCAATTGCCTTTTGAGATGAACCTAAAGAGTCGCGCTTAAAGGAAGTGCAAAAGGAAAAATCATGGAAAAGACTTGAGAGAATTTTTCGGTATTGGATATCGTGATTAATTAATTAATTAATTATTAGATAATTTTATTAATTAATTAAGTTAATGAATTAATTGATTCCTTAGAGAAATTTAATTATAAAATTAACATGGATTTAATTGATTATTTAATTTATTTATTTATTGGATAAATAATATTAATTATTTAATTAATTAAATAGCAAAATAGGACTAAACCCCGAAGGCTTTAAAAGCCTTAAAGTGGGCGTCCACATGAGGGGATTAGTAGCCTAGGTTATTGTTTTCTATTGTAGTATAAATATACTACTTAGTGAAAAATTAACCAAGTGATTAATTCATTACTTTCTCTCCAAGTCAAAAACACTCCAACCTCTCTCTCTCTCTCTCTTTAGCCGTCCTCCAAGAGAAGAAAAGAAGGATTTTTCGCTTTTGACACCGGCGTGGCAATTTAGAGACAGTGATGAATTTGCTGTTCAAGAAGGGATTGCAAAGCTGGTTCAGAATTCAACATACACGAAGAACGATAATTGAATTCGAAACCCAATTTAAATATGTGAAATCGAGATGAGCCACATGGGAGTTTTTTTCTTTCCGCTGCGTTTTTATGTTTTAAAATCCCAGCAGCGGGTTCATCGTACGATGAGACAGGATGTGACATCAATCCAATCTTGGCAGGGATAGCAGTCTCGAGCGATACACTAGAGAGAAGGGAGATTCCCCCATAGAACTGCGGGGTATAGTTCTATATGACCAAAGGACTCCTGGTAGTTCTATAGCCCGGTTCCTCATTTTTTTTCTTCGATCCTTGCCTTCAATCCTTGAAGAACGATTCTGTTGCATACTTCGGTCTGCCCATTGGCTTGTGGATTTCCCACAACAGTAAAATGTTGTTGAATTTTCATCTCTGTATACCAGTCATTACTTTTCCGTAAATTGGGTTCCATCATCCGATATGAGGACACGAGGAACTCCGAACCTACAGACTATGTTCTTCCAGAGAAATTTCATGATTTCACCCTCGGTAATCTTTGCAACTGCTTCAGCTTCAATCCATTTTCTGAAATGTTCTACTGCAACAATAATGAATTTTTGTTGCCCCGTAGCTGGTGGGAAAGGTCCCAAAATGTCGATCCCCCATTGATCGAACGGATAGGCAATCTTAATCGGTTTCATTGGGACAGCGTGTTGATGAGATAAATTCGAATGTAACTGACATTGTTTACATTGTTTGACAAAGTGTGACGTATATTGTACCAAAGTGGGCTAGGAATACCCTTGCCTTAAATTTTTTTGAGCTAGAGCTCTACCACCAGAGTGATTTCCACAGCTACCTTCATGGATCTCTTGCATCACGTATTCCGCCTGAGATGGAGCTAGACATCGAAGAAGTGGTCCCGCTGACGATCATTTGTATAATTCTTTATCAATAATTGTGAACCTTGCAGCTCGATACATCAATCTCCGTGCCTCATTTCGATCCTCTGGCACCTTCCCCATTTCCAAGTATTGTTTTATTTCATCTTTCCAAGATTTTTATTCGTCTAGCATCGTTACATTGACCGATTTGTCTTCCGCTATTTCCGAACGATCCATAATGAGAAGTGTAACTTGCCAGTTTTTCACTCATGTGATTAAATTGGCAACATTTAAGAGGACATCAGCTCTATCATTCTCCTCGCGAGGTACTTGATTCAAGGTTAATTTATCAAAATTGGTCATGAGGCCTTTCACTCGTTGCAAGTACTTGTTCATCATTTTTTCCTTTGCCTCGTAAACTCCACTAACATGGTTCGCTACAAGCTGTGAGTCAATAAAGGCATTGAGATTCTTCATGTTCATGTTTTTTGCCATGTTTAATCCTGCAATTAAAGTTTCATACTCAGCCTCGTTATTTGTCACATCAAAATTGAGCTTGATGGTGAATTCATGGTCGTTTCCGTGTGGGTCTTGAATCCATACTCCAGCTCCTCCTCGTTGGGTCATCGAAGAACCATCCAATTCTACAGCCCATTGTACGAGCCTCCCAGAGGCATTAGGCTTTGCCAAGATTTATTTCAGAGGTTGGTTGGTGAGAACCACAATGTGATGCGATTGAAAGTAGGGGCATAGCTTCTTAGCTGGAGTGATCAATGCAAGTGCCCACTTTTCAATGACAAGATAGTTCTTCTCCGCTCCGTGCAGCATTTTGCTTGCTTAATAGACCGAACAATGTTCGACTTCTACCTCACGACCTAACACAACACTAATTGCTTCTTCAGAAACAGCCAAATATAGGAGGAGGTCTTCTCCCAGGACTGGTTTCATTAAGAGAGGTGGAGAAGTCAAATAGTTCTAGAGCTCTAAGAAGGCTTTCTCACTCTTTTCACTCCACTTAAAATTCTTTATGTTTCGAAGTATTTTGAAGAAGTGTAATCCCTTATCCGCACTTCACGAAATGAATTTGTTCAGACTGGCCATTCGGCTCGTTAACCTTTGAACATTTTTTACTGTTCGAGGTGAAGGCATGTCCAGGATTGCTCGAATCTTTTCGGGATTAGCTTCGATACCTCATTAGGTAACCATAAACCCTAAGAACTTTCCTCCCTTACTACAAAAGTGCATTTGTGTGGATTGAGCTTCATGCCATATTTATTCATAATCTCAAAAGATCGTTTTAGGTGATCCAAATAATCATGCTCCTTTGTGTTTTTCACAAACATATCATCGACGTATACTTGCATGGTTTTCCCAATCTCGTTTTTGAACATCATGTTCACGAGCCTTTAGTATGTTGCACCTGAATTTTTAAGGCTAAAAGGCATGACCTTGTAATACTATACACCCTTCGAGGTTATGAATGAAGTTTTCTCACGATCCTCTTTCGCCATCATTATCTGGTTAAAGCCTTGGTAGGCGTCCATCATGCTTAGAAGTGCACAACCGGCTGCGAAATCCACCATTAGATCTATCCGAGGTAGGGGATAGTGATCTCTGGGGCATGCTTTGTTTAGATCTGTGAAATCGGTGCACATACACCATTTGCCTTGTGCTTTCGGGACTAACACCACGTTAGTTAACCATTCAGTAAAATGGATTTCATTGATGTATCCAATATCAAGAAGCTTATTCACTTCAACGTCGATTATGGCATTACGATCTTCCCCAAAATTCCTTTTCTTTTGCTTCACTGGTTTCACATCGGGATCAACATTTAATCGATACACGATGACCTCTGGGCGCTTTGAAATCGAATGCTGTCCAAGCGAAGATATCCTTGTTTTCCCTTAGGAAATTTATCATCATTACTTCGAGGTTTGGGTCCATTTGTGGCTTGGCTATGTAATCTTGAGGGACCAAATTGCAATTTTCAGGGTGCTATGCCCTTAAATGTTTTGAGTTTTGGGGCTAGTTACTTAATTTCCTATGTAAAATAGGGTTATTCACTTAAATTTCCCGATATTAACTCTGTGTATCAATAGTAGTAAAACGATGGACAAAACATGCAACACAATGAGGTCACTCCAAGGGCATAGCAGTAGAAAGCTTTGTGTGGATGTTGGATTTTAACATAACTTTTGCCTAGCCCTCTTCATCACAAGGTGAAGTCATCGAAAGACAGTGAGGGTTCAGATCCTCCATTCAATTAACGTTTTATTTCGTATTCATCATGATATATGCACATCAAATATATAAAATGTTCCTTTAAGTATACATCTATAATATGAAATAATTTGAAATAAAATTATCCAAATTGATAAAGTTTACATACCAAAATGTCAAGTGTAAAGGGACAAAGGATGACACAAAATTCATATGCAAGGCAGTCTACGGATAACTCAATCAAAGCAATTCAATATCCAACTCGAGCTAAATGACCGATCATCAGAAATGTCCCACCTTTGTCATACATCACACTAGATAGATATCATTTCAAACAATATGATGCATTTTCGAGGTGCCTTGAAGGTGAAATATCAGACACACAAGACTCAAAATCTCGTGCTAAAGTATTCAGGTTCGAGTCCTCATAGACGCCATGTAATAAATTCTAGTAAACCAAAGTAAAAACAAAAAAACCAAAATTTCAAAGAAAGCCATATGGCTTGTAGCTTTCGAGCCGATTTGGCCAAGCGTTTGCACCGCTAAAAATCACGTTTGGGCATTGACCACAAACTGCTGGTGTGTTTGGCCGCTCAAATTAGAATCACGTTTGGACTTCCTACTGCTAAAAGCTGCGTTTTATCAAAACCTACACTCCCTAGCTTTTGCCCCACCGCTGATGTGGGTGATAGACAATTTCCATTATGCCCCTTACCAGTGTCAGTGCCCGTTTAATAAATATCAATGCACTATACTTGCATTATTGTTCATTTTGGATTAAAAAAAATAGACTTTTATAACTTTGACATTAAAATAAAAATAAATTATTATGCACTAATTTTTAATGAAAAGTTTAAGTATATTATCTAATATTTTTCTTTGATTATACATATAATGTTAATTTTGACATTTTAGTTAGAATCTGGAGGTTGGTTTTGGAATTTTATTAGAATTTGTATTTTCAGAATCAATTATGAATCATTGAACCCAAACGCATAATCACTTTTCATAAAATCAATTATTTCAAAATTAATTCTATCAAAATCAATTCTTCAATAATCTATTATGCAATCGTTGGGCCAAACTTTCATCAATTAAAAGGTATTATCACACAATAGGAGGAATAATAGAAAACAAGAGTGTTGCATTACAAAACCACTTTTTAGTGAAGCTAGAAACTCAAATTTTAGTCATAATTAAGTCTACGAGAATCAATTCTCCTATAATCAATTATGTAACATTTTTTCCATACACATTCCTTAGTTATGAGGGGTGGAGGAGGAATTTTATTTAGCTCAGTGAAAGAAGCCTTTATTTAACAAATATCATGAAAGTCGAGAGGACAATGCGAGCATTATTGGATACAGCAAACTAGAGAAATATGTCAAAAATATAAAATTGCATTTCCTCATTTTGCGACAGTAGCAATAGTGAAACATTCTTTACATGATTACTTCCGAAATCGAAGAAAAATACTGCAGACTAATCAATTATAGAAAAAGACTTTTCAAATCGAAAATAATTTGGTATACCTATGCGTTTCAATCGAATGATTCCTCTTCTCTTCTACAAATAAGATAATCACCAGCATACTTCCAGGAACATAACATATAAGCAAACATGATCTTTCATCACATCTTTGGATGTTGGCCAAAATTCAAAATTAGAAGGTTATCGTGTTTTGTTTATCTGAAGGGGCAACGCATTGCCACAAGGAACGATATGATGGAATATTAGCAGCATCGACCCCAAGGGAAGCAAGGTTACGCCCATACTCCTGAAGTTTTGCAAATTAACAAAATACCCCAAGTCAGATTCTGACAACTTGAAAAACGTGAAATTGTAACTGCTTTTATTGACATGAGGTGAAATTGTAATCTGTTTTTATTGTTAGTGGGAAGTTATGGTAATATCTCATACGTAATATTCATAATTAAGGTCTCATGCATGAGGTGTCTGTAACTTTCTCTAAATAATTTACGCCAATATAAATGGAAGGCACAAGTTTAGTGAGCGTTATCACCTGAATATCAAGAAATAACTGCATGCACATTTTATCTGTATCAGACACGTTCTGGTCTGAGACATCTGAACTAGCTCCAGCTCGCCTTTGTGCACCTAAACGTATTTTCTGAAGCGATGACTCTTGTCTTCTGGCCTGTCAAAAAGTGTAAGTTCGGTGATGTTTAAAGAGAAAAGAAAACAGGATATAACTTATTGCATGACTGACTTTGTACAAAATTTGTTTCGAATCCAACTGTGTTGCGAAGCTACAGTAATGAAAGGGAAAGTAAGAAAATTTCACCATTCTCACGAATATGGTTGTAATTAGGGAAGAGAGTTTTCTGCTTCACCCATATATAGAAGCTAATGACCAGTAACTTATTAGCATAGTAGTTCTATTAATGGATCTCGACTTTTGGTGGCAGAAAAAAGGGAAACATTTTCCTCAGTTTGGTTTTGAAATAAAACACGGGAGTAAATATATATATCTAAGGGAGACGATTATTAAATACATTTATTTCAGACCTTTCCCATAATGCTCAATAACATTTGAATGGTTTATAAAATTCACATTTATTGCAACAAGCTCACATCTAAATGCTATTGCTATCTGGGTATAAAGGAGTACTAGATTAGGGTATTAAGATAGCAAAATTCGCTTAATCACAAAAAGCAATGCCAACTCAGCTTTGAGCTGATAAGGAGACAGAGACAGGGGAGGGGGGGGAGGATTTAAAAAAATCAACCTACCACATTGACGAGCTCATCTGCTAATTCATAATATTGTTGAGTAATCCCATAAGCAGCACTCTGTAACACTTCTTTCCGGAGCTCACTTGTTAGATATCTAGCAGCTTGTTCTCCATCTAGAAAAGCCTGCAAAAAGTAAGCAGTTCAAATAGAATATCCTCTCTCCAGAGCAGTGATACATTCTAAAGCAAAAGCACCAGTCAAGCAGAAGCAAGAGATCAGATATGGTAAAAGCCGTTAAGAACATAGTGATGGTAATTGGCAGACAAACTAAAAGTATGTCCAAGTAAGATACTTAATAACCTTTATATGAAATCAAATATCAGTTTATTTCGTCCAAAAACAATGGTAATCAAAATCACATTTAAAAAGCACCACGACTTTCAGTTTTGCCCTGATTCTTGGCCACTGTGAGACCGAACATATTTACAAACGATACAGTTCCAATGTCTCCACCGTGTCTTGCAAGAATAAAGAATAAATAAACTGAAAGACAGACACGTGGACACATGCTTTTTTTGGGGGGGTTGGGGGGGGGAGTTTATTCAAATATGCAGACTCGCAGGAGGCAGTTTGCAAAAATACAAATGCATCTTATATTTCTTCTAGAAGACCCAAAAGAAAAGTAAAAACTTGATAACTAGATTTTAGAAGGTTCTAGCTGATATCCGGTTACTGTACCTTGAAAGGATCAATGCTGGTATGACAAATACTAATTGGTTTTTTTTGCTTTGCTTTGCTTTAGAAAATTTGGAAAGAATTTCATAAGGCATTATCAGATTCATGTTGAAAACAGACAAGATTGGTACAAATGATTTCCGTTACGAGTTACTTTTTCTAAAAAAATCAATAGATGGAGTTCTACAGAATTATATTGCTGAAATCACCTATGAATACAGCTGCTAATGCTAATAAATTTTGCTTTTCCATACTGGATTTCCCAAAACCTTTTGATCCACAATGCATGTCTGTGTTAAGGTCAGGAGGTTGCACGCAATAATCTATCATTTAATCCACAAAGTGAAAGGCCTACATGGACAGCCTTTGTTTCAAGTATAGAGTGTCAGAAGAAATAATTCATTCACAAATATAAATTCAAAACTAGATGATATACCCACAAGCAAAAATGATTTTTTAACTTCTGCGAGTAATTGACGAAGAACGTAATCTTGAATCCAAAAGAAAGAAAAAAGGACTATAATACACCAAATTTATCAGAAGTCGCAGGTCATTTGTTTTCGAATTAGCAATTAAACGTCAGTGGAAATTTATCTTTGTTATGATGCAAGATTATGGAGCTAAAGAAAGGGCAGTACCTTTAGAGGACGCAATGCACCAGATACATACGGTGAGTGACGAACAGGAAGAGGTTTGTTGGTCATCCTGTAAGTCGCAGTTATTCCTTTCAGATGCCGCAAGTCCTACACAATATATTCTCAAATATATCAAAGGTTACTTTTAATGAAGTAAAATATTCATCTCACTAGGCATATTAATTTAATTAAACTTTGGTTAGATTTACTAAGCAACTTAACATTGTAAAATCAGTTTGAAAACGGCTTACCTCCACAGACTTCTTCACTAGAGTTTCTACAATTGAATTCAGTACAAGAGGCCGAAGCGTTTTAAGGGAATTGCCGCCCTGTAGAATACTATGCTTCACAAGATCAAGTACTTCTGAGGGACATGACTTGAGAAGCTCAAGTACATTTGCAAGGTAATTGCCACATACTTCCTCCTCTAGGCAATTCAAATCGTGAATTATCTGCGACAAAAAATGTTATGAGTGTATTAACATATTATTTTATGAACATTACAATTTATAGGTGATTGTAAATTGTTTATACATGGTACTCAAAACATACTGTTGCTATATGGCATCTCCATCTATCTACAATTCACGAGTTCCTTAAGTAGATACATGAAAGGAGAAACAAGAGAAGACAGGAACCCATGCAAAAAAAGTATTCAGGATTTAAAAAATGCAAACTTAAGCAATGAGAAGAACAAAGAATGTTCCATGTTAGCAGTCCAACAATAACTCACGTTACTTTTAAACCAGAAGGTTGGAATTAATTTTAAATTCAAGGAATTCATCTGCTACTGGACCCACTAAGAGGAAAATGCCCTTCAGATTCACAGAATTCAGTGCATTGCAAATCATGTTTTGTCCGTGCTACCGTAGCACTAGCAATCAATGGGGTTTGCTTATATGAAAGAATCTTGTCTTCACTTAGTATAGAGAAGCAGAACTATACTAAATAAAGACTATAAAACATAACCAGCACATATAAATAATGAGTAGTGCAAACTCGGAAAAGATTTCCCGCTTCTGGCTATCCAGATTGCTTGTGAGTACTACAAATTCTGATAAAATGGTGAACACTTATCATGTTCTGAACTGGATAAAACTATATCTCCAATTTTACAAAGTTACATTTGCTTGTTTATATATTTTTAGGTACAGTTCAATTTAACAAAATTAAGAAACTGGGAAGTAAACAATCAAGTCAGATTAACTGATTAATAGAGAGGTCGAGAGACATGCACAGAGTGTGCTTTTTTTTTTTTTTTGAATCAAGGTTGATGAGTACTTACTTTTTCTTTACATTCAGATGCCGGAATGATAAATAGTCAATCCAACAATCTAAATATTCCCATATCTGAAGAACAGGTCTGAGATCAGCAGCATATCATTACTGCTCTAAATCATGAGAGGGAGGGGGTTGGAACAGGCAGACAGCAAACGGGAAGAGCTAGGACTAGACGCAAAACTCCAGCTACCTATAAACACATTCAGCAACTATAAATACAATAAACATTTTGGATTCCCCTCACCTTTCTCTAGTTTGTAAAATACTCACTCCCAAATTTATTGTTCCTTTTCCTCTTCAGATGTCAAAACTAAGGCTCCACTCCAAAAAAGGAAATTTTTGTTCAAAAGATACTCATACTTGAAGTAATGATGTGACTCAACTAATTATCAATCAGGGCAGAAATACACAAACATTAACTATGGCAACCCTCATCCAGAACTTCATGGCGAGTCAAATGGATACATAAAAATTGGAGCAAGGAGTATAACTTGTCCACCTCCATAACCTTCAAATGGATGACAAAACGCAGCTGTATCAACAAGTACATTTAGTTTATGCTAAAAGAAACTTTTCCAAGTCTTTCTCTTTTCTCGAAGAAGCAACGTCTCCCTTCATCCTTCGTTCTTTTCACTATTTATGTTTTTCATTTGATTTTCAGATGTTTATACATGTCAAAAAGTGATGACTTAGCTGATTCACTGAGCACTGACTGGACCAAAGACCTTCGGTCTTCTGAAGGAGGCAAATATAGTGTCGAATATCAATGAAACTATATTCTCTCTTTGTGAAAATATGGTAAAGAGAACCAATCAACTATGGGTGTTTTTAACTTTTTATAATTTATAGATGAATCTTATAAAAATTCAGGTTTTGTTGGGTTAGAAGAATGAATTATAAGATAATATATTATCCTACTTTGAGATAGTTTTAGCACACATGGAGATAATCTTGAGCAAGGAAGGTAAGCAGAATGGATTAAAAATCTTGACTAGGTCATTTTCAAGCAAACGAATCATATACTATTTGACCAATGAGATACATACATAGAGGAAATCGTCTGGGGTAGCAGAAAAAGCCCATTCAAATCCATAGTTCGCATTGGCATTACTGGATCTGCGAGCATTAAGTCCAGCTGATAACCAGTTCGAGTATCTACATCAATAACACATTTGGAATTTTTTGAATGTCAGTATGTTCATTCAGGAAGAAATCCTAATCATTAAAGTATGCTTTTTATAACCAGAGTGAATAAAAGGAAACTGACCTTGAAAGAAGTTGTAAAAATAAACGTAAAAACTTGTCAGAGCAAGAAAGGACAAGAACGTCATTTCTCCAGCATGATATCAAGCAATCCATAAGAGAAATACTTTGCTTCAACACCAAGCTATGAGAATATTTCTGGTTTGAGGAAGAGTTCTGATAGGGAACAAGAGTAGCAGTCATAAGTGTAGAATCCAGAGCTCCAGCTATTTCCTGAAACCTGAGGTAATGAATCAGTAGCTCTATCTTTAAGTCGCATTCTTTTTGTTTACTTTGTCACTTTCCAAATATTGGTGAGGCCCTTGCCAAGTCATATATAGTATATATAAAAATTTGGGATGCATACCTCAATGAGAAATAAACCCCAGTATTCCATTGCTTCATGAACTCTATATAGACTGCCTCTGCCCGAAATTTAACAACTGCAGATCTAGAGGGACAGTAACCTTGCACGAGAAATGAAAAAATGAGAAAAATAGAGTATTAGAGTACAAAAATACAAGTACCGAAAGTCTTAAAAAGTGTTTTCCACTACCTTCTAGATAGGCCAAGAAATCTACGCTTGATTTATAATTTTTTAGGAACTCTGCAGGCCTTCCAGGAGAGAAAGCCCGTGGTTTTCCTTTTTGGATTGCCGATAAGACCTCTTTGAGGATAGAATTCGCCAGAAAGCTAAATACATGTAGACCTGTATTTTCTGCAGGCATTAACACACTTAAACAATCAGCATGCGTGGAGAAAATTCAGCGTTTTACTAATTGTATTCCACGTGTCCCGTGCTACTCGAGTCAGAAAGACCAGAAATAAACAGCTCATAAGCTTTTGAGAAAAACTAGTTCAAAATGCAAACACACAAACAGCAAAGATCCTCCTACAAGTACGCATTAAAGGAAAAATTGGAAACGGTAAAGCATTCGGAGAACACACATAATTTAACTCGGAGTTACTTCATTTCTACAATGTGATATTAGCACCCTGAACTAAGTCCGATGATTGAATTAAATAAGAAAAGTTAGAATTGAAGTTAATTGACTCAATTCAGCATGAAAATTCCAGGACAGCAGCATCAGAATATTGCATCATTGTCACTTATTAATAAGCATACCCGTTGAAGAAATTTCCAATAGGAATTTGCAATCATCTTCAATATATTGCTTTATTCTTCCATAATCTTGTTCAAGCTCATCTCCGGATGACCCACCAACAACTCCGGACGAGCTATGAGGGATAACTTTCTGTATGAATGGTGCAACAACTGTTGAGCGAAAAATTTCTTCAGCACTACTGGTATTATCAATAGCAGCATAGGCTCGTAAACAATTGTATATTGCATTTGCATCCCTGTGCTCCAGTCCATCTACAAAGCAGTGTCCTAAGCTTGTATCAAGCAACAAGCTAGCGCTCTGAATCCTCTTTTCCATGTTCTCAATGAAGGGCATATTCTGTATTGCCATAATATAGAATGAATCATGATAAGTATTCCAGAAGCCATGATTGAGTAATATATGTGGAAGATGTCCAGGCTAAAAATGGTGAATTGCAAGATCAATCATATATGAAATCAATTATCAGCTTTCACGAATCAGACATTTGTCGCCTATCACTGTATCCTAACTTGTACAGGAAATGATCAGTAAACTCCATGCAAAAACTTCCTATCAAAAAACAGCTTTAGTGTATATTTATCCTGTGCTTATGCATGCGAAATTTTATTTTGATTTACCTTTGAAGTATTTACATATGTAATTAATGGATCTTGTAATTCTGAATTCTAAAATAGGGATACAGCTTTGGTTTAAATAATACATCAGTGTTCTCACGTTATACGCATTGAATCTTCCACATTTTAGGTGATTGAATGAAGTCAGTCTTCAATGCTTCTACCTATTAGGTTTTAGTTTTGAGTTGCAACAAGCTGAATGTAAATGAATATTCCACTATGTCTCTTTGGTACTTCTACATTTATACCGTAAATACATAGTCAAACCCATCTTGTTGGCCCTGTTACAACAGCAAAAGGTAGTAAAAGAAGATAAGGAAGAGCTCTGTGAAGTAGAAATACCGTAGTTTTTAATCTCAGAGGTGATTGAAAGTTCAGTGTTACTCAGTATAGTAACCTGAGGAGGTGAGAAATTGTAGAAAGAAAAAGGTCTTGCTGCTGATCTGATAGGAATGGAACTTTTCTGCGTGGACTTAACTTAGGAAGACTTGGAAAGTGCATGGAGATAATATTCTGTAATAGTAACTATTTCCACGCTGAACATATATAGTTCTCATTTGGGCTGTTTCGGCGTTGCTACGGTTGTATGGTTGTGAATAGTGCAGAGATTAAAAAGAACAAATCGCTAGTATTTATTTCAAAGATTGTAGATTATTAACTTTTAAATATCCAGGTTCAAATAGCAAATCATATTAGTTGTATTTATGTATTCCAACAATTGAAGTAGGATCTTTTTACTATTCAGAATCATAAATGATTATCAGTAAAACCTAACATGTTCAGTTATCAAACAAGTGATCTAGATTGCAAACTTTTAATGTGACAATTGCCAACACCAACTTGACCACCATTCACCACAAATAGATAGAGGATATTTCACACTGTCACACACACACAGACAGAGAGAGAGACAGAGAGCGAGAGCGAGAGCGAGAGAGAGAGAGAGAGAGACTAACATGTTCAATTATCAAACAAGTGATCTAGATTGCAAACTTTTAATGTGAGCATTGCCAACACCAACTTGACCACCACTCACCATAAATAGATAAAGGATATTTCGCACTGTCTCACACACACACACACACACAGAGATTAGACAAAGACACATTGTAAGAGCAATTACACGAACCCATGACAGAGAGAGAAAGACAGTGTTGTATAAGTTTAACACACAAAGCTAGCACTTCCACGGAAATAGAGAGCAAACCAGCATGTTCATTAGTAACGTCGCAGAATGAAAGAATATAAGTTGAGGTTGGTAGGATCTTCTAATTTACTTGACATCATTTTGTCATGTTATAGCTCATAAGTTGGATAACTATCAGGATCCTATATGTCACACACACAATGGTTCAGAGAAAACACAACAAACAAATAGCTGAACAGGTAACAATTGCAGAACATAAATAGTAAAAGACAAACTACGAAACCATCTTATGTTTAAATTCATGATATAGATTCATGATATAGACATGGAAAAATAGAATAAGGTGTATATTATATCATCAGCCCCTTGATGAGGATGGAGCAACATAGACCTGTGCATGAGTAAAATAGAACTTCAGCCGATTCATTTCACTGGCAATTCTCTCCAGAAGCATGCTTTGTGTCTCCCTAAGGTTTGTCCCATTTTCTGCATGCTGAAAGGAATTTCCGTTGCTTAGTTGACCCTTTTCTGTGGAATTCGCTATTCCACTGGACCAATCGGCTGGAACACTAGGCAGCTCCTTTATCAATTTTTCAACCTGAGCCAGTATAATGTAATTTTTATCAAATACAACCATTATAGATATGCAAACAATTTTGTGATAGGAAACTACGAATGAAACAAATCTTATTCTCTCTATTTGTCTTATTGTCTTCCATATCATCTACACAGTCGAAGCCAAAGAAAGGATCATCGACCAAAGAACATCAATAAACAAATTTCCGGAGGAATAATATGGTGGGTCACATAACATTGCATTGCAGCAAAAACAATTCTATTCTACTCTGCAGTAAATAAAAGTAAATGTTGTGGGGATTAAAAAGAATTGGATAATCTGTCACCTTAGAAACGACATGAAACGTGTCCAGCAACAACTCGAGCACCTCCCGCGCCTCATTAGCTTGAGCGCGCTGCTTTAGCCGGCTCTGCAGCGCGGTCAAGGAAGTGTGAACGGAGCCACGAAACGCCAAGATCTTCTCCTTGATCTCTAACAGTGGGGCACGCATGCGCACAACGGCAGCATCGACGTCTACGAGCTTGGTGCTAAGGCTGACGAAATCCACATAATCTCGGTTAATGAGCTCAACAAGCTCGTGCTTGAGGGCGCCTAAATGAGATCGGAGCTCCGACCGAAGCGTGTCAAAGGGGACGAAGGTGCGGAGATCGGAGATGTAAGATTCTGGGTCGAATTCCGGGTCGGAAAACTTGGACGGGTTGAGCCATAACGGGTGTGAGTCCTCTATAGGGTCGCCGAATAAATCCGTCGCGGATTTTGGCAGTGGAGAGTGCAGATCTGTTGCCATTATTTTTAATTTTTGGTTGAAAACTGTAGTTGTGAAATACCGCAGGGAAAAGGTACGAAATTCTGCAGAAATTATCGGTGATTCGCGATCCTGTTCTTCAAGATCACTTGATCTCCCGAAGTTGTTTTTCTTTCGCTAATCTGTCTTTACCGTCTGCTTCACTCGCAATCTCCCCAAATCAATCTTATACTGAACAAATAGAACCTCGTCATTTCGAGAGTTACAGAAGACAATGCTGGAAGGTAGTATGTATTCTATCGGAATGTTCGGTTATTGAACTGCCGTAATGGCGAAGAAGAAAATTTGTAGTATTTTCGATTTCTGTTCACGGAAGAAGGATTCGCAGCCTCTATGGGAGAAACCGTACATTCTATGAGACGATACGATTACGGGTGTAAGTTGAGTTGAGCTTTTTCGAGCTCGAGCCGACCTTTCTCGAGCTCGAGCTTCTCGTCGAGCCGAGCTCGAGCCCAATTCCATATGTTTTCGGCTCGCGAGCTTTTCAATTTTTAATATTATCATATTTTTATATTATTAATTAATAATAAACTAATTAATATAGATATTAAAATATCTCCTTTTGACTTAGTTTTCACCACTTTCACTCTTCCTCTTCACCGGAGCGTGTTTAACAGGGCAAAAAGAAATTAAGGGCTTGAAAACTTGAAGCCACAGCACCACCCATCCTCTTCACCTCATACCAAATCGCTGGCGGCAGACGACCCACCACCGCCTGAAAACGATTTTCCACCTGTTCGTGCGTCACCCACGACCACCCGGACTTGTGCCGCCTGAATCCCCACAATTCCACCGGCACTCGCATCACCGCCGCGCATAGGCACAACCGCCGACTTCTCACTTGTAACTTGTAATCTATCTTTTTCTGATTTTCATCTCAAACTATTGGAGATCTAGTTTTTTTGAATTTCATATCTTGCGACTGTAGAAGCTTCAATCTCTGATAAAAAAAAAAAGCTCGACTTCAATCTTTTTGCTTTGGGCTCAACTCACGAGTCGGGCTCGACTCGAGCTTGCAAGCTCGAGCTCGCGAGCTGGAGTCAAGCCATTTCTGCCACCTACGAGCTCGAGCTCGAGCTCTCGAAATCACGGTTCGACGAGCTCGAGCCTGGCAAAATGGCCAGGCTCGGCTCGATTACATCCCTAGATACGATACAACATGGATATAAATGGGAATACGATGATATAGATATTTTTATATATATATAAACTTTAAATTTTTACATTTCTCTATATAAAATCACATAACTATTCATACTTATTGATAGTCATAACTATTGAAATTTTATTTTACATATTAATTAAGTGATTCTAAAACTTTATCAACATTTTTTTCGAACAACATTATAAGTCGCAATTCATATTATTGCATATTACCAAAAGTGGAAGAGTGTTTATTGTTTATACTCAGCACAACAACTAAATATTTAACAAAATTAAAAACTGTAAACAAATCTCAAAAATTCTAATTAAATGACATGAAGAGTTCTTGAAGAACTGAATGCTGGAATTTGAAAGGAGTCTAAAAGACTGATTACTCGCAGTTGAAAGACAAAGACGAATTTCTATTGCATATTGGGTATCGCAGTTGCAGAGAAGAAGATGGATGAGGGTTTTTTCTCCATTTTCGTTTCTATTTTTTTTCCAATTGCTCGTGGATTTTCTTGTTAAATTATTATAGTATTAAGTTTTTACTTTTGAGTTTTGACTCAAAAAGTATTTTTTAATATAAAAAAATACCTCTGCCGTATATTATACTTTCCGGATACTTCTAATTTTCGTATCGAATACCGTATCCTATTTTTTTATTTTCGGATACTTTCCGCATCCGATATGTATCCACCCAGTATCCATATCCAATACGAGTACGATACTGTACAGGGTTATTTTTAGGAGTATCCGTACATCCTAACGTACAACCAGTGAAGGCCAATGTACCAGCACAATAAATGTTGAAGAGATGTAACTTTTTGTCTAATGAAAGTCTAAAATTTCGGTATCCGTGTTGATATAGGGATAATTTATGAAAATTTCAACAAAAACTTCAGGATATTCAAACTTTTGATTCAATTTTAAAGAAATCATGGAAATGGTTAGAAATCTTTGGGAATTTACAATAAAATTTTGTTGGGAATTTACAATAAAATTTTGGGTAACTTTAATTATCATGATTGTGCATCTTTTTATATTAATAATATTCTATATATGTATAGTGGGTCTCGTTAAATTATATGACCAAAACCTGTTGTGAAAAATATGAAATAATTATAATTTGGTACTTAAATAATAAAATATTTTTTTCTTTTTGCAGGTGTAAATATAATGTCACGCTTCGGATCAAGCATGAATTGCTTGCAAACCTACTAAGTGCGTACCGTCACGGACTTAGCCTCACTACTAACGTCTCGTGCGGCACTTAGCTTCGACCCGCCTCTTGCGTGACTCGTGCTAAGTCAGCCTCGCCCACTCGTGCTCGTGTGCTAAAGGGAAAATGGCAAAGTGCACAAAGAAGCCTTTAAAGGAAAGCACTCTTTATTGCTCTTCTAACTCTTGGATACAACTTCCTTGGATGCTTACAAATGAATGCCTAGCCCTCTATTTATACTAACCATCCTTGGAATGGACGGTTGAGATCATCTTGATCTTACGGCTAATATCGAACATCTAGATAATTCTCCTAGATATTTACATAGAAGCTTCTAGGTGATTCTACCTACAAATGTCTCTACAACATTTTAAAAACTTCTACATTGCTCCACTCTTATCCAAAATATTCTAGAACCTTCTACAATGTTCTACAACATTCCGGACCTTTCTATAGTATTCTAGAACATTCCAGAACCTTCTAGATCTTTCTAGAATCTTCTACATTTCTCCGGAATATTCAAGTAGCCTCTAATCTCTTGTCAACCAGGAAAAATATCATGTCCCCGTCGCCTCAAAATACTTCCAATTGTCAGTGCGTGACAGAACGGAAACTATTAATCCATTTTCTAAATAGATACATAATGAATGCAGTTGAGTTCTTCAAATAATCTATACTCTTTTATAAAGTATCAATACCTTTAGCATGTTTTTTTTTGGTAAGGAAAATGCATTACATTATATGTCACGAGGGTATTTTTCGAGCCTAAATTTCTCGCACCAAAACACCATCATCGTACGGCCTAATTTTACGACAAAACCAATCAGCCTTCCGATCCTCACAAATTCACTCTTTTTTATGAAGGAGGTTAGAGAGAATTCAAACACACAATATGCTGAAATGTAAAGGCAACACAAATTTACGGCCAAAGCCAACCTTATATTTTATTCCCACAATTTAATACAAGGAATCCCAAAATTGCACTCTCTTTACTCTAATTTTCATACAAGACCAATCAGAGTAATTAAATACACTCAAGAACTGTGATGGACATCCCCCATCACTAGGAAATTCGGCCAACAAGCAAGGAACAAGTGTTGACCGGTTTTCAGCCACTAAAATCGCCCATAACCGCCTTTCCCTCCACTTCCAGCTTTGAAATCCCGTCCATATGCTGCAGCTTGGCTTGGTCAATGCTCCATAACTACCTCGCATGTTTTTCACATGACCCGACATCCACCCGTCGAGTCGCCCAGCGGCCTAACCCTGTTTGAGCCCAATCTGCTGAGTCTGCCTAGCCTGTCTGCACGCTGCTAAGTTTTCTCGGCATCCTGCCAAGAACTCTCGCACGCGAGTGTTCTCGCAGGCTGCCGAGTTTTCTCGGCGGTTAGCACATTTCTCTCCCAAAGGTCACCCTGGACGCACGCCGGGTGAATATTTTGCACATGATGCCCACAAATTGCCACAATCTCACATTTCTTCGGCCAAGCTCACTTAGTCTCGAGTCCATGCCTACTGTTGGCCGCAACTTATTCAACTTGTGCCCAATTGTACCGTGTAGCATCTTTATACCGGTCGGTGTCCCGATATCCACACGCAGCCTTAACCCGTCGTGTCGCCCATCTCGACACCCGTCGTCTAGCTTGGCACGCAAGCCAACCCGACGTCTTAGGGGTGTAACAAACTTCCCCCACCAACGTTACTCGATGTCCTCATCGAATCAGCGTCCGTCTCCTCAAGAATCTTCATAGCACTTAAAAATGGAACAACATTCTCACCTTTTGTTCCCGACCCACTATCACCATTCACATTTGTCTTCTCAACCAACAAAGCATTTAACCGCTCCCGCTTTGGACAATCCCACATTCTATGATCCATAGACCCGCATATGAAGCAACCCTTTTGAGTTTTATTTGTACTCATTGGGGTCTTTTCAACATGCGATTCCTGGTTCTTAGAATCGCCCTTAGAACTTCCAGCATCGCTGCCCGTACTCTTCTATTTTGTTTCCGAGCCTCGGACTTCAATCCCACTGAAATCAACTAAGCTATCCACAGCTGCAAAAGTCGAAGGTAAGTCTTTGACGCCCTGCCGTCTCAACTCGGTCTGAGCCCAACCTTGCAAACCCGCCATAAAGTTAAACAGCTTGTCCTCCTCGGACATATCCTTTATATCCAACATCAACGAACTGAATGCGTTTACATAGTCACGCACCGTCCCTCTATGCCTCAATTTTCGTAGGGACTCCCTTGCAAGCCAAGACGGATTGCAAGGGAGGAATTGCATCTTCAATTCCTTTTTTAGCACCTCCCAAGTCTCAATTTTTCCTCGGTTGGAAGCAACATCATCCGACACACGAGACCGCCACCACAGTTTGGCATCTCCAACCAAAAACATACTTGCCATAGACACCTTTTCAGAATCCAACACTCTAGCAACCTAAAAATACGTATCCATGTCCCACAAGAAGTTTTCGAGTTCTTTGGCGCTTCTCTCACCACCAAAGGGCTTCGGATCAGGCACCCTTAACTTGGACGAAGGTCCACCCTCACCCGACACCTCGCTGCTGGTAGCCCTCTTCAACACACTGATTTCCACATTTACCGCCTCAAGCTTCATATCAACCGCATCCGTCAAGATACCAAGATCCTCAGCAAGCGACACCATTCTTCCCTCAATGAACGAAGGAATTTCGTTCACTGATTTGCCCAATTTCTCAACCCGCTCTTCTAAGATGGCAACCATGGGAGTTTCCAGCGGCTGTCCAAGTAATGCCTCGGTCCTTTGCACTCGTGCCTCCAAGGCCACAAGTCTATCACACACAGAATTCGGATCTGCCATGATTTTCATAAAAGTTCAGTTCTGCAGCGGAAGCAAAACGAATCAAAAATGTTACCAACGGTGAATCAGAACCCAACCGGGCTCTGATACCACTTGTCACTGGGGTAGTTTTCGAGCCTAAATTTCTCGCACCAAAACACCACCGTGTGGCCTGATTTTCCCACAAAACCAGTCAGCCTTCTGATCCTCACAAATTCACTCATTTTTATGAGGGAGGTTAGAGAGAATTCAAACACATAAACAGTCACAGTTCACACACACAATATGCTGAAATGTAAAGGCAATACAAATTTACGGCCAAAGCCAATCTTATATTTTATTCCCACAATATAATACAAGGAATCCCAAAATTGCACTCTCTCTACTCTAATTTTTATACAAGACAAATCAGAGTAATTAAATACACTCAGGAGTTGTGATGGGCATCCCCCATCACTAGGAAATTCGATCAACAAGCAAAGAACAAGTGGCAAGCAGTTTTCAGCCACTAAAACCGTCCATAACCGTCTTTCCCTCCACTTTCAGCTTTCAAATCCTGCCCATATGCTGCAGCTTGGCTTGGTCAATGATCCATAACTGCCTCACACGTTTTTCACATGACCTGACGTCCACCCGTCGGGTCGCCCAGCGGCTTGGCCCCGTCTGAGCCCAATCTGCCAAGTCTGCCAAGCCTGTCTGCACGCTGCCGAGTTTTCTCGGCACCTTGCCAAGAACTCTCGCACGCTGCCGAATGTTCTCGTAGGCTGCCGAGTTTTCTCGGCAGTTAACACATTTCTCGGCCAAAGGTCACCCTGGTCGCACGTCGGGTGACCACCTTGCACACGTTGCCCACAAATTGCTACAATCTCACATTTCTTCGGCCAAGCTCACTTAGTCTCGAGTCCATTCCCACTATTGCCCACAACTTATTTAACTTGTGCCCAATTGTATCGTGTACCGTCTTTATACCGGTCCGTGTCTCGATACCCACACCCAGCCTTAACCCGTCGTGTCGCCCATCTCGACACCCGTCGTCTAGCTTGGCACGCAGGCTGGTTGCACCAAGCCAACCTGAGGTGTAACACTATACTACAGGACAAGCATCAAGTCCTCCTCTAAAATAGCCACCAAATTGACCGGTGGAGAATCCCAATTCGTACCCGTGTGTGTCCCCGAGTGCCCCAACTTGGCCAGAAAATCCGCACATCTATTCTTTTGTCTAACCACATGCTTGAACTCACATGTCCAAGGCTTGTTCAAAAGGTAACGGCAGTCCCGTATAATACATCGCAGGGGGTGTTGATCCACATCTCCTTTTCCCACTAGTTTCCAGATTACTTCCGAGTCAGTTTCGATCCACATGCTTGAACTCACCTTTAACATGTTTGGCGTGTAATTAGTACATTATCCCTACCTAAGAAAGAATTATAAAATAGATTTTATCCACTGATCTCTTTCTTCTCTCTGTTACGTATTTCTAGCTTCTCATTTTTTCTTTCTCTCTCATGTTTCTCATTCTTTTCTCTAATTTTATACGCTCTTTTTAATTCATTTTTAATTATCTACAAGATCTATATACAATCATAAGTAAACAACTATGTTTACCACATTTTCTAAATATTCATATTAGATAAAAATAAATTAATCAATTTTGTCATTTCAAAATTTTCATTTGTTAAGCACTTGCATTAAGTATGCAAATGGGACTAGTGTTTATAGATCGTTTAGGGCTCTATAGTCCTACCAACAGAATGCATTCTGATGTTTGAATATTAACCATTTATCCAAAAAGATATACGACGAATCCACACAAGTTTTTTAGCTAATATCTATAAATTGTTCAGAGTAGTTTAGTCATTGCTCCTCAATGCTTATAAATTTTTCACTTTTTTTAGGTACAACGGGGTGTTGTAGTCTATCGCATGCAACACAAATAACTATAAAATGTGCACAAATAAAAAATGACATCGATGAGGATCTCAACCGTAATCACGCCGACAAGCTCACTTTCACTGGTAGATAATAAACAGCTTAATATGATCTAATGACATTTTATTGCATCTCGGGTATTGAGTGAAAAACACATGTAATTTTTGAATTTTTATTGTACTCGTGTCTAGGACTGTCAATGAGCTCAAGCCGGCTCGAAAGCTCGACTTGAATATTTTCAAGCTTGAGCCGAAGGTTAGGGCTTGAATTCATATTCAAGCCGAGAGTGAGCAAAGGCAAGCTCGGCTTGAATTGAGCTCGGGCTCGTAATAAATAAATTTTATATATATATATATATATACATACACACACACATGTATTTAAAATAATATTCTAACATGTAAAATTATATAAATATCACTTATACTTTATAAACAAAAATTCATAACATAAGGATAATATGGAAGTCAAATTTGAAGAAAATAAGTCAACCGTATATTTAATTGTAAATTTTCTCAAGCAGCAAAACAATATAGAAAAAGAATTAGTCTTTTGACTTTACGAAACCAAGTTGAAGGATATTTAGTACGATCATAGTTTGATTGTGTTGATTTTGAAACGCTTTGAAATTGTTACGTTTTTTTCTTTATTTGGTAGATTTATTTTATCAATTGTAATAAAAAGATAAAAATATTGATATTCTAAACTCAAGCCGGCTCGGGCTCGCCTTGAAGTTCGTCAAGCCGGGCCCAAGCCTTGAACACAAAATCTCGTTTAATATCAAGCCGGGTGTGAGCCTACGGAAGCTAGGCTCGCTCGGCTTGATTGACAGCCCTACTCGTGTCATTCACTCACCATATTGCAACAAGGCTTGCAACAGAAGATCTTATCCGCAAGAAAGATGATAGTATCCAAGTACCATAACCAGCTAAAGCAACGCAACAATCACATTCAACTTCATAAGAGAAGATAAATAGATTCCGCCATCATGGCTAAGAAAAAGCATTTAAATTAATCGCTCAACTTTTTAAGTATTTCAGACCATACAAAAGAAACTACAACTATTAGCTAAAACAACATAGTTTCAGAATATACATTCTCCACTCAGGCGGAATAAGAAGCCGAGCAACTATGTTTTAAGTGAACCACATGAAATGAACTTCATACCAAGCTCTATCAAGGGTCCATTTGTACACGTTTTATCTGCTTCTTCTTTGTTCCTACATGTTGAGTTCTTCTCATACCTTCTCCATGCTGTGTATATTTACATAGGTTATGACCTTGCAAAATGAGATAAAATTAGGTGCAAAGAAATAGTCTTTTCACAAGTATTTTTTACGGTGGAGAACAGTAAATGGCTAAAACGATGGGAAAAAAAAGGGAAAAATCAATAATATGGAAAGTTATATTGTTAATGACATGAGATTATGACAAACAAAAGATACGTTTGTAAGGTTTCTGACTCACCCTAGAAACCACCTTTTAACAAAGTTAATGTTCATCCTTCCTCATCCTCGGAGTTGGATGTGTCATCTGCATTCTCATTACCTTGAATTTTCATCTCCACTTCCACCACAGGAATAGGATGTACGGGTGAAGTACCTGCATAGCGAAAGAGCATACATAAGAAATATGTACAACTGTCACAACAGACCAAGTAGGTGGTTTGCATTTACATAAGCTCTGTTTGTTTCTATTTTGGAGGGTGATTTTGGTGAAATATTTGGTGAAAAAGTTTGTTGGGAGTTGTGTATTTTGGTAAGAATGTGTTTGGATTAGCTATTTTCAACTCATATTTGAGTGATTTTTTGGTGAGATTGTGCTTGATTTTATTTTCAAAAGGGACAAAATTTACAGTAGTTGTCAAATCATGCAACTTTTTGTCTGAAAAAGTTGTGTTAATGATTAAAAAATATATTATTATAACATAAATTTAAATGATATAATATATATAACTATTTATATATGTATGTATATATATGTGATGTAATTATATATGTACGAGCATATTTTATTATGTGTGTGAGCGTATAGATACATACATATAAGTGTATATGGTATATAATATACATATGTATATATATGAATATATTTATAAAGAATATATATATATATATGTATATATATGTATATACGCATGTATTCATGTATATACTATACCTAAGATACATAACACATATGTATATACATTAGACATACATATATAATATATAACTATTTATATAATATATATCAAACATATACATAATATATAAATGCATAATATGTATATACAAGTATATTTTATTACTTGTAAAATGGTATATAAGATATGTATAGTAATAATTAATATATACACAATACAAATCAAATGTATATATATTGTGGTTGTAGAATTCCTAACAAGTTACATGATATTTACAAGTTGGGTCATGGCTCAAAGATAAAAAAAATTATGATCACAAATACAAGAACAGATTAACAGGGAAAGAGTATAATAAAAAAAAGAGGAAAATTTGAATTAATTGAAACTCACAATAGATAGGGAAATAGAGGATTTAAAATAAATAAAAAATACTCAACTAATCTTTGACTTGCTCAACAAAAATCTTGTATGGTGCGTCAGCATTAGCAGCCTTATGTCAGGCACTCAGCATTTGGGCTATTTTGGTCAAACAATTTTGGTCAAACATTCAGTCCCAAAAATCTTTTGCCCAAAATTTTGGCCTGCTTTCAAAATAGAAATGAACAAAGCCAATCCCATAGGACATTAGTGCGAACTGGATAAATTCTATATTTGGACAAATTGCAGGAAAATTTCATAACTTTGCACAACTTCAGGGGATGAAACTTGTCAATTTTACAAAATTAAACAATTCTGCTAAGGGGGACATTTAATTTCTCCACCAAAATGTTTTGATAACACTGCCTTTATTTGTTACTGAGACTAACTTAACTATTGTCATGACATGTAAGTTGGTAGCAAATGCGACGCAATTTAAAACGTTAAACAAATCTCATGATCAAGAGCAAACCTTAAGGTTTACGTACGTATCTTCTTCTTTTTCTTTTTTCTGCATCTTTAACTTGTTGAGATACGGTTAAATGTATTGTTATAACAATGAAGTGATTGTCCAATCAAGTGACTCAAGATCCATTAGAAGCCCATTGTTTTAAGGAGATACCATTTGATTCGAGAAATTATAAGAAGATGAGACGTCCATGTGGAACATGTAGGCTCGATGGATAATGTGGTAGAGCCCCTTTACCAAACATTTGAGTCAAAAAGTATTTGATATAGCAAACCCATCTCGGTCTCTCCTCGTTTGGAGTGGGTTCCAGATTTGTTAAATGGATTTTAAAATTAGAATTGGATTTTTATATTCTGACCCAACCAGGTTTGGGCGGGCTATGGGTCTAGATGGATCCCGACTCATACTCGCTCCGTCCCTCTTTAATTGCATTGATTTTATTTTAGTTTTATACCCTTAGGGCCAAAATTTACTTACTACATTTGTATGTAATTGATTCTTAATCAATTATTGTATTGGTCTGAATATATTGCGGTCCATGATTAAACTCCAGCTCGATAGTATAAGATATAATTTTTGGATGGTGGATTACACCCCTGATGCGATCATATTTTCAAGTGCTTGGACACACGTGTTTGAAATATTAAAAGATCATCTTATCCCTCGCCTTTAAGTACATGATTTATAAACCCTAGATTCACTATTTGACCATCCAAATTAAGGCACCATCATAGTCGATGCTAGTCTACAAAAGAGGCCTTCGCGCTTTAAATAATAGGCCAACGGGTCATGAGTATTTTTACCATGCAATAGGTCTGTAAGAAACAAGTCTGCCAACAATTAATTATGTGTCCTGATGATGTTCAGTATAGATATTAACTACAAGTCAACCACATCTATTTTTATCCTACCACGAAATATAGATGAGGTGGGAACCCAAACAAGACTTGCACCGACCCTTCACTTGTAAATTTTTTGCCAACATTTACATTAAATAAAGTAATATAATGAGATAATTTTGCTAAAAGTTTGTGGGTATAAATAGAAAATCAAAAGATAATTCATCCTTACAAAAACATAAACAAAAACACATTGAGATAGTATTACTAATGTTCACAAAAAAAAACAAAAAAAAAACAAAGATAGTATAACTAATGATATCGCACATAATAATATTTACGATCAAAAGCAACACTACAAGGTAATGACGCATATGAGCATAGCTCAACATCATTAAACTCATGTCACACTCAAACCATTAGTCATAGCCAAACGGGGTCTTAGGTCAAATTTCTAAGTAAGAGGTTGTATTGCCGAACTTATAACCTCCGTAAAAGTTAAGACATGTTATAATATCTTATCAAAAAAAAAAAGACATCTTATAATAAATTTGAGAATTTATAAATTTTTACAGAGTGTTTGATATTTGATAATATATATTTTTCCCCATAAAACAACTTATAAGCTCAAAATGTCATTTTTTTTTCCACATCAGCCCCCATCCCCCGGCCACCATTCCACCTGAGCCCACAGCCTGTACCAACAGATTGCTTTGCTTTTAGGAAATTCCAAATCAGGGTCAGTTCAGTTTTACTCTTAAAATCTTCAAATTTATTTCTTCTATTTGATTTTCTGCTTGATTTTTAGTTTTAAGGCACTAATTTAACTAGATAATGTTTGAGGGGTTCTAGTTACCTAAGATACATTTGCATTGCACCTAATGTGCGTTGGGAATGAATTTAGTGGCGATCAGATTTTTCAGGTTAATTTGTTATATTGGATTAGGATATACTTTTGCACTTGATGTCCCCATTTCTTTCTCTGAATTTATGTATGTGCTTTCAGTTTAAGATGAGGGAAGGAAGGAAATTACAAGGAAAAAAAGAAATTGTTTCCTTGTGGGAATATAATGTTGTTCAAAATATCAATAGGAGGAACAACCTTAATGTCTGTTGCATTCATGTGTACTGTCCACAACATGAAAGAGATAAGATTAAGTGTGGGAACTAAATTTCATACATAAATTCTGGACATACTTAGATTAATGGACATTTTCACAGATGACATCCAAACTTATATGCTGCTTGTTATCTATGTTAATGAATGATATCATCAATCAAGCCTCTTGGCCCAGTGGTATAAGGCTACCATTGGGACAATTTGGGGTCAACCTGGTGTGCTCCCAGGATCAATTCTCAGCGTTGTCAAAATAATGTTTTGCTAGCGGCAGCCACGCACAGCAAGCGGGGATTAGTCGAGGTGCGCGAAAGCTGGTCCGGACACCCCATAGGGAAAACCAAAAAAAATTAAAATGAATGATATCATCTTTCAACTAGTGTACCGGAAAAGTTACTCTGCTAAGTTTTAACTCGTCTTTATGAATGTTATTATCAAATTATATTTCTTCTAGTATTGTTCTTTTATGTATAATCATGAAGTGGCAGTATTGGTCGACGATTTGTGGTGGTTAATATTTTTCTTTTAATGGAAACCAAGTTCGTTTGTTGTCATAAGATAATTTTGAAAGCTAGAGTAGAAGCAAAAGGCTGTCTGTTGTAGCTAGAGGTGGTCGACAATTCTTAGACAAAAAGTTCGCTTGATTTCAGCCTAATTAGAAATAAGCTAAGCAACTGGGTAGCAGTTTTGTATTGTTATTTCATGCGATTGTGTTAATGCTATCATCCATCATTTTTACCATTGCTTGTTGAACCCTCATTTATAGACTGGTATTCCATCATGGGTACGGAACAGAAAAATGCATCGAAAGCAATGAATTGGAAAAGTATTGAAGAGTCGGGAAGTAGAGAGTCGATTGATGGAGCATGATAGCTAGGGTTTAGGCTATTCCCTTGATTAGAGGAGGGGAAGACAACTCCAGAGAGATAGAAGAAAAAAATAAAATTGGCAAATTAATTCTGTCCTTTTCATTTCTGCAATTTGAATTTAATACATCTCTCACTCATTCTTCGTACTACTGACAACTAACAACCTAGCTAACAACTCAACAATTTTTTAGAGGTGCATTACGTAACCCTAGCTAAATTAAAAATACTCCTTGAGCCAAACAAGCCTTTTGGTAATTCGTTTGGGCCTAAGTTCTTCAGCTGGCCCATTCTGTGTGATTGGTGAAGTGGATGTCTGGTTTGGCCCAATAGAAGGTGGTTGATTTGTATCATTGCCCCACCCATGGAGATTGACCTTGTCCTCAAGATCAAATTCGGGAAAGGACTTAAGAAACTCAGGTAGGGCAACCCAAGTGCTTTCATTTGCAGACAATGAATCCCAAAGGAACAAAACTTCAACTGTATCCCCAAATCGAGTCTTGACTTTTCTAGTCCCCAAAATTTCTTTAGGTTTGAGTGATGAGGTGGTGCCGAAAGGGATATCAGGTAAGGGGGTGGTTTGAAACGGCGGAGTGCCTCGGTAAACACGCGGCAAGGAGACATGGAAGACATGGTGGATCTTTGCAGCAGGTGGAAGTTCAAGTTCGTAAGCATCAGGGCCGATCCGGCGAAGAATACGAAAGGGCCTAAAGAAGCGGCAACTGAGCTTGGTCAAATGGTGAAGGCGGACTGAGATTTGGCGGTAGGGTTGTAATTTGAGGTAAACCCAAGATCCTTCGTCGAAAACTTTGTCTTGGCGGCATAAATTGGACTGTTGAAGCATACGGTGGCATGATTTTTGAAGGTTGTGTTTGAGATTGGAAAGTAAGATTTGACGAAGTTGCAAAGTGTCATCTAAGGATCCAGCGATATAAGACGGAACGGAGGGCGGGGAACGACCATAGAGGGCTTGAAAAGGGGACATGCCGATGGCAGAGTGAGGGGCTGTGTTGTACCAGAGTTCGGCGAGGTGAAGGTAGCGGACCTAGGTTGATCGCCAGCGAAACATCGGAGGTAAGTTTCGAGGCAGCGGTTCAGAACTTCAGTTTGGCCGTCGGTCTGGGGATGATAAGAGCTGCTGAGTGCTAAAGTGGTTCCTTATAACTTAAATAGATGTTGCCAGAAGGTGCTAATGAATATGCGGTCACGGTCACTGACAATAGATTTGGGAATCCCATGGAGACGAATGATTTCCATGGAGAAGATTGCGGCAAGAGAAATAGCGGAGTAGTGTGTGGGTAGAGCAATGAAATGTCCAAACTTGGAAAGGCGGTCGACGATAACCCAAACTGCAGTTTTGCCATGTGAAAAAGGTAAGTGTGTAATGAAATCCATAGAAATATCCTCCCATACCTGATTCGGGATTGGAAGAGGCTGTAGAGTACTATACGGTTTTTCTGTGTTATACTTAACCTGTTGACAAATGTGGCAGTGTTGAATGTGGCCTCGAACATCGGCGCGCATGGACGACCAATAAAAGGAAGCAGCAAGGCGGCCAAGGGTAGCGGCAACACCGGAGTGACCTGCTGTAGGAGAATCATGAAATTCAGTAAGTAAAAGGGGTTGTAAACCGGAGTCTTTGGGGATGAAGATTTTGTCACGATAGTAGATTAATTCATTTTGGACATGAAATACTTGTTGCATTCTGGAGTCTATGGTTAATTTGTGGAGGAATTGCTGACCGGAGGGGTGGGTTTTGTAATAGGTTTTGAGCTGGGAAAGGAAGCGAAAGGTGGGGCTGGAGACGGCGAAGAAAGGATCAGGAGGGGACGGAGAGATGTGGGAGAGGGCGTCGGCTACAGTGTTTTGACGGCCAGGTTGGTAATGGATAGTGTAATCGCAGCCTAAAAGTTTTGTGAGCCACTTTTGTTGATCGGGTGTTTGGATAGTTTGTGTGAGTAGGTTTTTTAAGCTTTGTTGGTCGGTATAAATGTTGAATGGTCTGCCTAACAGGAAATGACGCCACTTGCGAACAGATTCAGTAATGGCGAACATCTCACGGGCGTAGGTGGAAGAAGCTTGAAGACGGGAACAGAGTTTCTTGCTAAAGAAGGCTATCGGATGGGCAAGCTAAGAGAGAACGGAACCAATGGCGATGCCGGAGGCGTCGGTGTGTAGTCATGGTATGTTTAAGGGCTGTAAAAGCTTTTGTCGCTTCGGAATTCCATAAAAAAGAAGCACGTTTAAGTAGGTCGGTTAAAGGGCTAGCTATCGTCGCATAATTACGTACGAATCGACGGTAATAGCCCGTTAACCCCAAAAAAACCCTCAAGGCAGAAACGGAAGCGGGTGTTGGCCAATCGATAATGGCCTGAATTTTTGTGTGGTCGGCTTGAACACCATGAACTGAAAGAACATGCCCCAAATAGTCCACTGTTTGAGTACCGAAAACACATTTTGAAAATTTGAGATAAAATTGATGAGTAGTAAATAGTTCAAAAACCTGCTCTAGGTGAGACAAATGATCCTGCCATGACTTGCTAAAAATTAAAATGTCATCGAAAAATATGAGAATAAAACGGCGTAGGAAGAATCGAAATAAATCATTCATGGCGGATTAGAATGTAGAGGGGGCGTTTGATAAACCGAAGGGCATAACTAAAAATTCGAAGTGGCCATCAACAGTCTGAAAGGCTATTTTGTGAGTATCTTCGGGTACCACACGTATTTGGTGATATCTCGAACGTAGGTCGAGTTTAGTGAAAAATTTAGCCCCATGAAGTTCATCCACAGTGGGTATCGGGAACAAGTCTTTAATAGTGATAGCGTTTAGGGCCCTATAATCCACGCAAAAACGCCATGTACCATATTTTTTTCGAACCAACAAGATCGGGGAGGAGAAAGGGCTGGCACTAGGCTTAATAATACCATCTTTCAACATTTGAGAAATTAAATCAGCTATTACAGTTTTTTGAGAATAGGGGTAGCGATATGGTTTGACATTGACCGGGGATGAATGAAGAATAAGTGTATGTGGTGATCGTGGGGGCGGGGAGGAGGTAGGCTTGGGCCGTTTCGAATAAAGACGAGAAGCGAAAGAGTAATTGGCGTAGATCAGGAGGAAGTGAGGAGGTAGAGTCGGATAGGTTAGAGATGGGTGGGGTGGTGGGAAGCATGGTAATGGAGTGGAACGTGGCGATGACATCGGTTTGAAGGAACCAGCGGATTTGAGTGAAAGTGGAGGGTTCAAGGGATGGCCGAGACACTCCCGTAAGGGTAATCCACGTGCCCTCATGATAGAAAGACATACATGGGACAGAAAAATTGGAAAAGACCGGGCCCAAGGTTCTAAGCCATTGCATCCCAAGAACTATATCGGCCCCGCTAATGGGAAGGACATAGAGAGGAAGAGTAAAGATATGAGAGTGAATGGTAATTTTGGTATTAAGGCAACAACCTATACCGAGGAGCGTGTCACCATTACCCACCATGACGAAAACTTCGGGTGTAACAACGATGGGCAGTTTCAAGAATGAAGCGATGCGGGGTTGGATGATGTTGTGAGAGCTACCCGTATCGATAAGAATGGCAACGGATTGACCCGCCACAAACCCATTAAGGCGAAGGGTCTTTGGGGACGGGTTGCCATGGACGGCATCGTCGGAGAGGTGAAACAAAACTGGATCATGTGTTTCGGTTGGGGATATAGGTTGAGACAGGAGGCGAGTGGGATGAGGAGGTGGCAGTGGATCGGACAAATGACACGAAAAACAGTCAGGGTCATTATTTAGACCGGACGTAGCCAGCGAAGGATCGATTTTGTCATTAGAGAGGAGTAGAAGGAAGGGTCGAGTTTTGCAGCGATGACCCAGCTGAAACTTGTCGTCACAGTTAAAGCAAAGACTCTTGGAGCGGCGGTCTTGCATTTCAGTAGGAGTGAGCCGTTTTATAGGAAAGGACGTTTTGGGAGGTGGAGCCGGTAATAAAGGGAGAGATGGAAGTATAGGTGGGGAGGGCCGAAAGGAAGAAGGATAGAGTTGTTTTGACGATTGAGATTTAGCCTCCAAGAGTTTGGAGAGGCCAATGGCTTGTGAAATGGTTCGAGGTTGCAGCACGCCTAACTCGCGTTGAATGTCCGGTTTAAGGCCCGAAATGTAGCAGTTGAGAATGGACTCGGGTGGGAGACCCACAACCCGATTGCAAAGTTTCTCAAACTGAGATTGGTAGTAAGAAACAGGGCCTGCCTGTCGGAGTTTGAATAAGGCGGCCTGGTGGTTATCGAAAGAGGAGGGCCCGAATCGAAGTTCCAAGGCCTGAATGAAAGATTCCCAGGAAGAGAGTTGAAAATTAGAATGCATCCATTTGAACCAGGCCAAAGCGCCTCCGATCATGTGGAAAGCGGCTAGTTCCAGGCGACCGTCCGGTGGAACTTGATAGTATCGGAAGTACTGTTCAGCTTGGAATATCCAATCTAGGGGTGCAGATCCATCAAAAGCAGGAAGTGAGATGCGAGGTGGTTTAAGGGCGGGTGTATTTGGTGGTCGCTGAAAGGGGGGAAGATTGGAGACGAAAGTGACGGAAAGAGGTGGAGGAGGAAGATCCGGTGGAGTCGCGGGAGGTGGAGTGGCAAGAGGTGGAGTAGAGGAGGGGGATGGAAGTCCGGCGAGTTTAGTTTGGAGGTCGGACACGACGGTGGCGAGAGTTTCATGGTGGAGGTCGAAGGAGGTTTGGAGATCAGCAATTTTCTCAGTGAGGGAAGTGATAGCATCTTGAAGAGCTTGGTTGGGAGGCATGGTAGGAAGATGAAAGCACCAATGACAGCTAGGGTTTAGGCTATTCCCTGATTAGAAGAGGGGAAGACAACTCCAGAGAGAGAGAAGAAAAAAATAAAATTGGCAAATTAATTTTGTCCTTTTCATTTCTGCAATTTTGAATTTAATACATCTCTCACTCGTTCTTCACACTACTGACAGCTAACAACCTAGCTAACAACTCAGCAATTTTTTAGAGGTGCATTACGTAATCCTAGCTAAATTAAAAATACTCCTTGAGCCAAGCAGACCTTTTGGTAATTCGTTTGGGCCTAAGTTCTTCAGCTGGCCCATTCTGTGTG
Source organism: Buddleja alternifolia (assembly GCA_019426215.1). Lineage (NCBI taxonomy): Eukaryota > Viridiplantae > Streptophyta > Magnoliopsida > Lamiales > Scrophulariaceae > Buddleja > Buddleja alternifolia. The sequence continues at coordinate 32,541,747 of CM033398.1, forward strand.
ATTAGTGAAGTGGACGTCTGGTTTGGCCCAATAGAAGGTGGTTGATTTGTGTCAGAGCAGCTGTAAAGAAACGGCTCCCGAAGAAGATGAGGCAAATTCCAGATTATTATTTCCTTGCTCGCAAGCTTCAATTGTCTGATTATATCTAAACTATTACTTAATGATACACGAAAGGAGAAAGTCTAGTATTTGATCAGCATATATAAATTTTTTTTTTAAAGAATATCTTCACTATTTAAAACATCACCTTGAAACAATATATATTGAAAACTCACCACACAGAACAATAAGATAATAAATAGATACAAAAACAAGACAAATAGTCCTTGGCCCCATCCAGATCCAACAAAAATCAATCCAAACCCGACGCATTTTTTTACCAAAAATATACTCTTGTTTTTGTATAGGATATATTCGGATCCAGGCCATCTGGGACTAATGTACTTGGGACCCATCCAACCGTAATACAAATTAAAGACAGTACTATCCCACCCAGATTATACAATAATTATTACAGAATTCAAATATTCTTCCAACATATCAATCTGGCGCTTTTCAGTTTGATCAAGCACAATTACGCTACAAATAAACGGAATAGTCCAGAAAATGAAAAGGCGAAAGAAACGCCGGATATTTGTGTTGTGTTTAGACGATATCTCATTTTAAATTAGGACATAGTAGGCCGCGAAAAAAGACAACTTCGATCCCAATATGAAGCAACAAAAACAAAATTCAGTATTGTGCATTTATTCTTACCCATCGAAATTTACTGAGTAATTAACTCGAGTGCATCAGCAATATAAATAAAGCACCATCAACTGTAGCATTTTCATACGTCCAACAGTAATCTACGAGGATCTTCCACCACATCTTTGATCCTTCTCAAAAAGAACACTGCCTCTCTCCCATCAATCAGCCTATGGTCATATGTCAGTGCAATGTACATCATTGGTCTTGGAACTATGTTACCCCCAACAACCATAGGACGGCTCACTATTGAGTGCATACCCAGGATTGCAGACTACAATATCAAGCAAACAAGGGACGGATTAACGACTGAAGAATAAACCATGAATTCCAAATTCATCAACAAATTCATTGAGCTTATTTGGATAATTTCAAGGATTTCAAATTCTTTGGATCTCATTTTGAGCTATATTTTCAATCATTATGGCGGATTTCAAATCCACCTAATTCAGAGTTATTGTCAAAACCTTGGGAAAATTGCATTTTTAGTTCATAACTTAGGCTATTATGTGCAATTTTGGTCCCAATATTATAGAACTCACCACATTGCATCCCATATCTTTGAAAAATGTGCAATTTTAGTCCCAAACCCCAATTTCTGTTAGATTTTGGACGGAAATAGCGCGTGCCTCTCAAGTGCACAATTAATTCGCTCTTGGACCAAAATTGCACAAAAGTCTAAGTTGTAGGACCAAAATTGCACAAAAGTCTTTCAGTTTGATTTTTTTGAAGTAATCATTTATTCTCTTAATTTTCTTTTCTTCTTATTTTCTTTTCTTTCTTTTGCTTTTAATTCATTTTCGTTAGTTTTATAAAAATATGACAAAAACTTAATAAATAACACCAAGTCACAACAATTGCAATTTAGACTGAAATTGTACTAGTTGTTCTATTAACTAGATATGCCATGATATAAATTAGTAAAATAAAATCAATGAACATGTATAAAGACAAACAAAATATGTGCATATCATTTTTAGAAGTATGATCTAATCATATTATATGATTACGGATGCTGTTACCCTACACAATTCAAGATTATTTTAATGGAAATGAACAAACTTGGGTCATGTGCAATTTTGGTCCAATATCATGGGACATAAACCGCACACTTAACCGTGCACGTGACAAACACGTGCTACTTCCGTCCAAGAACTAACGGACGTTAGGCTTGGGACCAAAATTGCACATTTTTGGAAAATATAGGATGCAATGCGGTGAATGTCATAATATTGGGACCAAAATTGCACATAGCCCAAGTTATGGGACTGAAAATGCAATTTTCCCTCAAAACCTTCCTGCAAATCTATTAGTTAAATCCAAATCCACCAATCCAAACACAAGTATAGCGAAAAGAGGAAACAATCGAAAAAAAGCCTCGGTTTAACAAACCTGCGGAGGATTGATGATGGGGGTACTGAGAAGACTTCCATACACGCCACCATTGGATATTGTAAATGTTCCCCCAGCCATCTCATCGATTGATATTGTGCCATCAGTGGCCTTCTTTGCAAGACTGTTGATCTCCTTTTCAACCTCAGCAAAATTCATACGTTCCGCATTGCGGAGAACTGGAACAACGAGACCCTGATGAAGATATAAAGGTCGTTTAGACTTAAGAGGCTTAGAATTGAGAAACCTTTCTTATTTAAGATATTTAAGATGGCAACAAGCAAATACATGAGAAAATGGAACACATGTTGTAACGTGATGCTGCATGCAATAACAATTATCATCTATTGGTTTGGTTCATGAAACAAATAGGAATATGAATTATTACCTGATCCAACTACCTGTTCAACTTGAACTACAGATGTGGAAAAGATTCATATGGGTGTATTGAAAATTTAAACTCCATCACTTCCATATATAACAATTTATTTAATACCAACAATTAAGATAAAAGTGCACATCTTGCCTTGGGGGTACCAACAGCTATGCTGATATCTACGTAGTCTCTGTAAATGATATCATCACCATCAATAACAGCATTGACTATTGGCTGCTTCTGTAAAGCACTGATGGCTGCCTGTAAATTAGAGAGACAAGTTCACTTTACATGAAGCATGCATAAAAAGAAAATATCTAGAAAATTGATATCCGCTTACTTTCACAAAACCGGACATTAGCCCCAGCTTCACACCATGTTTTTCAACGAATGCATCCTTGTAATCAGAACGAAGTTTCATCAAATTAGTCCTGTTATAGAAAATACAAGCGCAGCTGTCAGAATTTTGTTGCACAGAGAAAATATAATGACTGTAAACACGTCAAGATTTTCAGACAGGACATCCAACAACTGGCTGACTAATATCTTCTTAATGAGCAGCTAGTACAACTGAATAAACACTCAAAACGCCTTCATTGCATACGAAGCTCTCAATAAGCAAGATAAATTTATATACTGTTTAAGTTGAAAATTTAAAAAGAATGTTTGTACAGATGACAGAAGCTCACAAATCAAATTAAATGCTAAGCCAAGCACACATAAAAAAATTCACAAACCTGATCAAGGAATCGACACACTTGGATAGAATAGGATATGCTGAAGAAATGCATCCACACCCACACCCACACACACACACACACACACAAAAAAAAAAAAATCCCGAACCGCACCAAACCATTTTTGTCAAATTATTAAAAAACTGCGGTTTAGATTTTTTAAAAAAGCCGCACCGCCAAATCAGTTTGGTGGCAGTTCTGGATCAAACCGTACCGCACCAAACCAAACCACCATTATTATTATTTTTTTAAATAGTTTTTTATTAATATAAAGTTGTTTTACTTATTAATTTATTTTTAAGTACCAAAGAATTTGAACTTTTTTAAGATTGTTGTAGCCTTATAGGCAATTTCACTATGCTGTTTGACTACTTATAGACAACTTTTATAGTGTTTTTACTTTAGTCTTGTAGGCTATTTCATTATATATGAACTGTTTTGTAGGTGAACATTGTCTAATAATTGTAATTATGTAATCTAGTTTGTTTGCATTAACGTCTTTGTGCTAAACATAGCTTTTATCTTTGTCAAATTCCAGTGTCAGGTTAGTTGAATGATTTAAAAAGTTTACTATTTTTCACTAATATTCTTAAATATGTACTTTTAGTTTTCTTCGACTCGTTTTTATTGTTAGTTAAAAACCACAAACCGCCCAAAACCGTTCAAAAGAGCACTCTTGGTTTTATTTTCAAAATAGCAATGTGAGCTTTCGTCGAAGAAAAACCGCACTTGGCACTTCGGTTTCAAAATAGCCAAAAAAAAAAAAAACAGAAACCGTCATGAACACCCCTACCACCACCCCAAGAACCAACCAGCAATGTTGAGGAAAAAATTCAGATTTGTTGTTTCAGCCTAGTATAATTTTCCTACTTGACTCCAGCACAAGTATAAATAACTCAACCATGAGAAGCAGGCAGAAATCCAGATTAACGTCTTTAAACGAAACAAAACTACAAACTTACATATCCACTTCGTTAAATGTTGTCAGCAGTGCAAATGTGTTTTGAGAATCCTTCAATCGCGTGGCGACTCGTTTCCTAAGCCTCGTCATAGGCACCTTTCATCAGAGCAAATTCAATAGTTATAAACATACTATACGTATGACAATTGGTGAGCATCGAATACAATATCATGTTTTATACATTTGAAACTACGGACTTACTCGTCTTTCCCTTTCTTTAGGGGGCAACTGGGGTTCCGTAGCTGAAGTTCTGGGTGGAGGCGGAGGACCTCTTTTAGGCTTTTCAATAACAGGTGTCGCTTCGACTTTAGGCGCCGTCTTCTCCTTTTTCTCTCCAGCAGGAGGTGGTGGTGGTGGAGCAGCTTTTTCAGATGGTTTTTCATCAGATGGTGCAACATGAGTTGCACCTTCACCAGATTTAGATATGATGGCAACCTTGGTGCCAGGCTCCACAGTATCTCCTTCCTTAGCTACAAACTAAAATGTTCAAAACCAGACAATATTAGCTCAAAAAGTAACGAAAACGTAAGATGGGTGCAAAATAAGTTTGAGTCCAATGTATAACACTGTACCTTCTGAATAACACCAGCTTCAGGACTATTGACATCAATGGTGACCTGCAACGACAAATAACCCAAGAGGTTAGTCAAGTATCTTAAAAAAGGCTCTGATATATCAAAAGTCACTTCTACTACCCACAATAAACATGATGTAAAGTTACAGATAAAGTATTTCACTGCTATTTGCATTAATAAGTTACAGGGGACTGATAGCAGGTGATTATTCCGTACATTCTAAAGATCAATTGTGATGGAATCTACTTACAGTAAAAGGTGCTCTTATGTATCTGCTAATAAAATGAGTACCTTGTCTGTTTCAATCTGAGCAATTGGCTCGTCAACTTCTACTCTGTCCCCAGGTTCTGCTTACATCAACAAACAGTAAAAACAAAAGAAAGGGCTTAACCTTCAGACCATGATTACGTAAGTGATACAGAACTAGGTCATAATATAGTGGAACGTACTCTTCAAGAACGTTGCTAATGTGCCATCAGTTATAGATTCACCCATAAAAGGGACAACTGCTTCAAAAAGATCGCCTTCTGCTCATGCATCAACAGGAGGAACAAGTTACAAGCACGACTACAATATCAAAAATGCAACCCTGTGCACATATATAATTTTCCAAGTTTCCGTTGATAATGATAACTCAATGTTTTCCTTGCAGTTATATTTTATCCAATAGCCTCAAATGGAGTGCCGAAAGACAAATAGTCAGGTGCAAACCACAACTATCAAAGATCAAACAAGTTCAGCTTTGTATACGTGTCAGCACTATTAGATCTATCAGATGAGCCTATTCTAAAATATTACAACAGAGACACCAATTTGTCAACCTTTCAGTTCAATAATGATTAGCTCTCCAGTGATTCATCCCAATAAGGTTTTTGTTTGTTTATGTTTTTGAGGTTTTGTGAAAAAATTTCCGGGGTTTGTGTATTATGGGTATTCATGTGAGACGTGATGTGTGGTGTGTTTTTATATTTTTTAGGAAATTGTTGGAAGTTGTAAAATACGTCAAACTAAAAATAATTGGTTGATGTCTGATGTACAAAATGATTGCATTAGTTACTTTGGTAATGATTATGTCAAAAAATAGTCAAGTAAGAAAGAGAGAAGAAAAAAATAGTTTGTAGTGTAAATTTTTTCGGAATGTTGTGATCCAGAAAACAGATAATGGTATTTAAAAACATAAACAAACAAGGCCTAAACTTCATGACTTACATTAAAATTTATACACAAGCCACAGACTGATAAAATGATAATGGAACGCCAGTGCATATTGCTATCTTCTCACTTCCCATTCAAAAAAGAAGTGTATCCAGGAGCAACATATAGAAAATAAAAATTCTTCCAAGCTCTAAATAGACTCTTTCTGTATTTAATTGTTTTATTTGCTGATTGACAGGCACCCTTCTTTCTCTTTCTGCTAATAAGCATATAAGAAAATCCAATGACAATTTTGAGCAGAATAAGGAAAAGTGACACTGTTGAATGTGACAAGTTTGTTTCTGTGTACTTAACACACAATTTTCAGCAAGTAAAGAAAAAACGAGAACCATAATCAAGTGAACATTGTACCACTATTAGAACAAAATGACCTGCTCCAACTCTGCATGGTGACATCTTGATGAAGATTGCCCACGACTTCCCTGAAGAAAGAATCAAATCCAATAGAGGTAAGACTTCTAAACCCTTTAAACCGACTTCCCCCCGTTCTTACAATTACAATTCATATTTAATTACTTTTATGTTTTTTCTGTTGGTCAAACAGCAGAAGTTTAAAATCAGTTCTGACAAGAGAAGGGGGGCTACTATATGATTCCAATAGGGGCATCAGACACTCTTCCAGTCTTCATCAAGTGATTAGCTAGTTTGGGTATATTTAGAAAATAGAGTAAAAAACCTTCACGCGAGATAGACCAATGGATACACTGGTCGGTAAATCTCAATATACTAGTACGTCTTCAAGGGGCGATTGAGCTCATGACGAACAAAGGGCATAATTTCTAGAGAACCTGATTATCAATGAACCCCAAGATTAATCTCTCACCAATCTAGATTCCATTACTTTAGAATTTCTTGAAGTCATCTTCATTTCATAAATTGCAGTCAACTACTGATTAAAAGATCACGTTTACCATGCAAAAGAATACGTATAAGTACATTGTAATGGAATTCTAACCTTTTTGGCATCAAAGTCATCGTGCGTCCTGTGACAAAATAATAATTCGGAATATAAAACATTAAATGTGATGCCAACCTATACATAGTATACTCTAGGCTATAAAAGCACAAGGAATGAGAGTCATACCAGCCGGAGTAAGTTGACAAAAACTTCGAACATTATGAAATCCTCCAGTACTCTGTGTGATCTGTTCAAAATCGCAGAAAACGAGTGAAATGACATGAATGGCCACGAACAATTATATTAACGTCATAAATTATTCCTGTTCAAACATCAAAGTCACATCTCAAGTCAAACAAAATATATTAGTCCTAATAGCATGCACTCATTATTAAAAAAGTCATCTCGCAACGCAGCTGTGGGATGAAAGATCCATAGAGAAAAGTAAACATAAATTCAGAGCACCATAAGCTCATAACTTAGCATGAGCTAAACCCTGTAGCCGTTAGTTTTGAACACAGATGATGGTAGACTCTCTAACTTTATGACCTAAATGAATTGATTCAAACATCTCATTTACTGAGTCTACTAGATAAAACTAAATAGTATCTCTTTTAGCTGCACTTCATCAAAAAACAATCAATCATCTAAAACTCACCTAAAACAATAACTGAATTATATTAAGTATCTCATTTGCTCCCCTAAGTCTGAAGAGCAGAAAATTATAGTGCATCTTTACATTCTTATCTGAAATAATCGCTAAAAAATTTTAGACAGCGAAAATAGAAAACATCCACATTACCTCTTCAGGCAAAGCAGAGCACGCAGACACTGCAGGCTTAAGCTTGTACAATGTCTTACCGTACACCTGTTCCATTAAAGCACAAGTGATGACACATATTCAACATACAATATACATAACACACACACACACATATATATAAGTATTATAATTAAGAGAATCAATCCATGTATAAACTTGACCAAAAAGAAAGAATTAAGAGATACCGAAGCAGGTGAGGCGCCGCAAGCGGCTTTCCGCCTTAAAACACCTAACATCACGCCTTTGATCTCCTATCACTGCACAACAACCAAAAACAAAAACAAAAAATCATCACATAGAGACAAATAATAATCAAACAAAAACAGCGATTAAACAAGAGGAAAATCCAGACGCGCGCCATTGGTGTAGATCTCAGGGAACATACATACAATTACAGAAATGAAGAAGGCGGAATGGAGAGAAGAGAGGTAATCTGAAATAGGGTTTGAAAGTGTGATGTTGAAGGGAGAAGAAGAAAAGTCTGAATGGAAAAAGTAAAAAACAAATATTATACCAAAAATTAGTAACTAGTAAGATCTTCTGGAGTATGAGCTGCACGACTCAATCTGAGTCGTTTCTGTTGGGCTTTGGGATTTTGGGGAGGCTGCTGCTGAGCTGAAGATTTAGTTTACTCGTTGGGCCTCAATTATATTGAGTTGACCCAGGTGAAAGTATATCTTTTTATTTCCTAGCGTGTACTCAAACCCGAAGGCCCCAAAATTAGAGATGATAATGGGACAGGGTTAGATGGGTATTCCTTCCGTACCCGTCCTAGTTGGTATAGGGTGGGGAGTTTCACCAAATGAATTATGGGATGGGTTATAAATATTAAATTTATGATCCGTTTGAGTATGAGGGCGGGCAGTGGGTTTTGGTGCAACCCACCCCATTAATGTTATTCTGTTTTCAATAAAAGTAAATTGCTTTAGTTTATATAACTTAACATATTTTTTTTATTATATTTTTTATATGAACCAAAAATAATTAGTGAAGCTGAAAAGTCTCAAAAAAAACATCCATGGTCATGTAGTAGAATTGAAGTACATGGTCATGGATGTTATTTCGTGTAGTATCGTATTGATATGGGTATCAAATGCGGACTTATAAATGTGATTTGATTATTATTGTGTGGAATTTTATGGTGTTTGTCTATATTGTAAGTTTATTAATTATTCGATTATTCGAACTAGGTCAGGTCATTGTAGGTTGGATTAAATAATAAATTTTCATGACTCATTCAGGTATAACGGATAAAATCCAACCCCACCGGGTATTTAGCTGGTGGGGTTTTGGATTTCAATAAAGTTAAACGGGACGGATAGTGGGTCTTGCCAAACCCGCTTCATACCTATTTCATTGTCATCTCGACCTAAAATTAATCTCTCGAGGTATTGTCATGCACAATTATGTGAACATCCACATGCATCCATAAGACTAGATGAAAGTATGCGTTGAAGCGTGTATATAATAAAATATTTAGAAGCTATTAATTTTTCAAATAATTCAAATAAATACTATATATATGTGCGTTCATGTTGATTGTTTTATTAACTTCGATTCGCCACATTGATAATTATTCACATTTTAGTTTTATAAAATTTGAATATATATATATATATATATATATGTCAAATTTTATCTAAGATAGTTAAAATCTTAAACTCAAAGTAAGATAAATTAACAATTAATTTTTAATCAAGAATAAGCAGTTTGTCTATATTTTTATATGATAAAACACAACTCTTTGAGGCTATCTAAGTGAACACATATTTGAATACTCTAATTGAACTCAATTCTACCATGTAGTAATTAATATATATTTTTTCTATTGGGTTGAGTTTAGATAGAAGTAGTTATCAATCTTTATAAAAACTAGTCAAATTTTAAAATTTGAAATAAGACAGTTACAACACTGTTTGAATTCAAATAAAATGTGACACGCTAGAATCTCACGTATTTGCACAGCAAGTGGACTGGTCGTGTGTAGTAATAAAGTGGACAATTAAGTCCGGATGTCCAACCACAGGGACTTGTATTTTAGTTTATGATTTGCAATAAGAGAAAAGATAATTAAAGTAAAGTAAGAGTAAAACAATTAAGTAAACAAAGAACAAAAGTAAGGAGGAGCAATAGATTGAAACTTCAAGTGTTAAAGACGACTAAGGCGCATGTTAGGGCTCAATTTGATACAATATCTTTATAACGCGAGTTGTCGAATCATTAGACCTATGTTGCGATGGTGAAAAGTTCCTTAAATAATTACTACCCGATGTCTCGGCGATAATAATCCTATGATTAATTGATAGTCCTCAAAATATCTCTATCCGAGAATCTAACCAACAATCATGCATTCAAGCTCTAGAATTTCCCCGAATTAATCCGGCTAACTGCATCCAGGAATCTCTACCGTTTGTCACTTAACCGGCAATTCCTCATTGTTTACGGATTATGTTGTGAATCTCATGCACCCTAGATCAATTTTCTCTCGAAACATTCACCTAGGCAATTTATCGAACACATGGTGATCAGGCACATGTAAGTAGAACATGAACATACTCACAACACATAGCAACATGAATTGATTCAAACAAACAAATATTATATAGATACTTCACAAATAGGCCTTCACATGGCCTTAGTCTTATAGATCTAGTTCATCATCAATGGAACAAGAAAATCTAAAGCAAACATGTATATACTCATAGACAAATATATAATGAAAGCAATGAAAAACTCCCTAATACACTTGGTTGATGATGAAATCAAGTTGAAGGCTTCAATCCTTTGTTAATCCTCCTTCTTTGTCCTCCAAAATATGATGTATATGGGTAGTTTTAGTCCCAAAAGGTCCTAAAAACCGAGCCCCAAAGCTTTTTTCTTCATTCCCCTTGAGTTTGTATTTATAGAGCTCAAAAACAGGGGTTCCGACGCCCAGGCGTGGATGAAGTGGCGCAGGGGCGTGATAGAGGCGGTTAACCATGCACCGGAATGAGTCAAGCCATGCACGGGCGTGCATCAAGCCACGTACGGGCATGCATCAAGCCACGCATGGGCGTGGCAGACAGAATCAGCCGTTTTCTTGTATTTCAGCGCAGCAATCTTGTTTCCTTGATAACTTTTTCCACAGATCTCCAATTTGGATGATTCAAGTTCTCACGTGAATATAACACAAAGATATACAACTTTGTTGGAGAAAACTTTCTCAAATTCGGCCTCTAAAAATACATAAATTCGGTGTTTTCGTGCGTTATTCCTCAATTGCAGTGATTTTCCACCTTTACTTGATAATCACACAAATTAAACGCATATGTGGTATAAATCATGCATAAAAAAATATAAATCCAATAAATATGAGGCTCTAAAACATATAAATTCACACCCTATCAAAATGTTTTTTTTCTTTATTTATTTCTCCTAATAATTTGTAGTTGTATTAATTATTTTTAAAAATATTTGTTTTACTAATTTAATCAATCATGCGTCATATATTTGAAGTTAAATTAATATGATTCAATACTTATATAAAAGATTTTTTTCGATGATAATCGTCAAAATTGAATACATTTTTTTAATTTTGAAGATTATAAATAAATAAGATGTGCAATGATATATATATATATATATATATTATTATCAATCTTTGCATAATTAGTACCATGTGCCAAGGCAAAAGATTACAACTAATGTGTGTGTGTATATATATATATATATATATATGTTTCTTATTTATGATGGTTATTGTCACAGGGGTAAATTTTGAGCCTTAATTTGCGCCCAATTTCATCACAGTACGGCCAGGTTATCACACAAACCAGTCGGCCAATCTCTCCTTTTCCACACTCGTGTTTGATTCAATCAACAAGCAAGCCAAAGCACACACAATGCACGAAATGTAAAGCAACACAACAATTACGAGCAATGCTCAACTTGTATTATTCACCAATCTTAATACAAGAACATACATTCAACAAGGCTTGCACACAATACTCAAAAACGTGCAGCTCTTGCTCAAATATACATAAAATAGGCTACAATCAGTTTTCCTAACCGCTAGGCCAAAGGGCCAATCGAATGCTGCCAGGTATCGGGCGGTTATGCTGAGTAATCAGTCCATAACCGCAACACATGTCTCACACAAGTCCGATAACTGCTTGGTAACTGCCTTGCGTGCCATTTCTCTGCCTTGTCGGCACGCTGCCGAGTCCTCTTGCCTCACTGCCGAGCATTCTGCCCAGTCTGCCAAGAAACCAAACATGCTGCCGAGTAACTTAGCCAATCTGCCGAGAAATTAGTCCACAGCCGAGAAATCCCACAAGCTGTCGAGAAACCAAGCACACTGTTGAGCCAACCCACAAGCTGCCGAGTTTTCTCGACAGTGTCATTCAACCCACATTCCGATCCGGCCATCCTACACTGATTGCACCAACCTTGTGTCATATGTTGCCACAACAACTCGTTCCACGACACTAGCACATTCCCGAATGTCGAGTCCAACCACATATGGAACCCGACGTGCATAGGTACGCAAGAATGCCATGCCAATGCACCTGACGAACTAAGGGGCTAACAGTTATCTATTATTCTTATTATTTTAAATTTGAGTTATTAAGTTTACCATTACTATTTTTTTCAACTCAATAAATAAAATTTAATGTATTTTCATGTAGTAAAATCAACAAGTAGTTAATTTTTTTCACCACAATTTAACTTACTGTTCTACCAAGCCAAACTATACTCTTACAAATTTGTTTTGTAGAGAATCTTGTTACTAAAATAGACATGGTAAACTTTCTCAGAGTTCATTTACAAATAATCAGAAGACATCCAATACTCCTGCAAAAAAAATTATGTCTACAAGCGTATACTGAAAGGTGTCTCTATAACTTAGATTTATGAATCCAGTGTCTATCAACCATATAATTGTTATATTTTCTTTTTTTTGATCAGCCAACTGTTCAAATATATAAATCATCAAAGAAACGAACAATGTCAGAAGGTCATGTTTACAAAAACACTCCTCATATAGGAGGGATAACGGGATTACACCCGACCATTTACTTTTAAAACCCCATTGACAAATGTTATGTGCAATACAATTACTTTCTCTCCTAATAAAAGAAATACTCCACCCCGACAAACAATTTGCGAATTTCGCGAGTTAGGACTTCATATTTCCAATCCAAATCTACTTGAGTATCTTTGATGAGTTGAACAGCAGTCTTGCAATCACTAGCAAACAAAACAGAATGGAAATGAACATTTTTAATCCAAGAGCATGCTAAATGAATAGCAAGGAGCTCTGCATCAGTAGCATCATGAGCTTGGGACCATTTTGCTGCTGAAAAAGCAATATGGTCCCCTTTGTCACGCACCATCATCGCCACGCAACAGCACCCTTCTTTAAAAGCCGCATCAACAAATACTTGAAAAATGGGGGGCTCTGAGATTTCCTTCCAAACAACGTTTTTATCCATTGCACCCTGAAAAGATCTACTCAATTGAGATTTAAGATGATCTCGAACTTTTAACTCCACAGCAATCAAGATAGATTCAATAGATTACGTTTCTTCACCATGTAGGATACAATTGCGATTTTTCCAAAGACTTTCCATTAAGCAGACTGCAAATTGAATGAATTCCAGATGAATCTCAATAGAGGGGAAATCAGGATTTGGTTCTATCCAAAACAAAGGAGATAATTGTTATATTTTCACTTACATTTATAAATGTGCACAATGACAAATCACATGCTTTATAAAATCAATGTGTGTAAATATTGTGGATGATAAAGTAGTTATTTCTTCTTCCCTCTCTATCTTTCGTCTCTTTTATTTCTCTCCTATTTTTATTTTTCCAGTTACATTTTATTTGTTTCCTCATTGTTTAATCACTTATAAGAGAAACCAAATTCATTTTAACTCAAAAAAAATTCTTATCAATTTTTACTTTTTTCACACAACGTAATCAACTAGTATGTATTAAAAATGAAGCGACACAAATGTGATGCAAAATATTCAAACCGCCCGATTAAAAATTCAAACGATATAAATCTCACGAGGTTGTTTTAGCTAGCCACGTAATTCGTTCATATCTGTGTTGGGTCACCCGAAATCTGGATGACAAATTGTCTAGATGGACAATAGTCAAAGTATATATATAGTATATGCACGAGTTCAATTAAAAGCTCTTGAAGTTCTAGGTTGTCTTTCTATAAACATGAATTAGTACAGTTTACTCCATGAGATTGAGGACCACATACACCATATGGATATAAGATATTCACATTTCACACATTTATAGGGAAAATAATGCGATTCACATTTATTTAATTTTTTGCTATCGAATCTTGTTCTTCCAAATTGTCTACGATTTTCGCTCCCCACCAGCTGCCCGGTGTATCGGCCTTGTTAGAATGGATAAATTTGATTTACCTGGCTTTAGATTATTCTAATTGTTGTAAATGAACTAGTACTCCTTGTTTTATTATTGTGATAGTAAAACTTCTGGTACTTCTTGTTTTAATTTTGCTTGTAAATGCTTTTGTTGATGTTATGTATTAAGGAGTGGAACTTATCAAAAAAAAAAAGGTATAAAGGAGTGGAGGCCGAACCCCCCCTCCCCTCCTCCAACCACAACCCCAACAACATATGTGGTCTATTGTTTTAAAAAAAAAGATTAATTCATCGTTATTTGCAACGTGTGCATGTTAAACTTATATATTCACCAGTTCGACATTGAAATTACTTCTAGGAGTAGCTACCATCGGCATGAATAGATAAGTCTTACTCCAAACATGATTTTTGGCAGCAAGTGTTTCATATATAAATTTTGAATAATTAAATTCAGACCGTCCATTTTTTTTAAAAAAATTCAATAATATTTATTATAAATCGAGCAAAATTGTCATGGTACAGTCCAAAGTACATGAACCAGTGCACAATGCTTATGTGAACAAAAAATGAGAATTAAATTATTTCATCACCTAGGAGGCACATTGTCAATTATTTTATCACATTGGAGGTGTGTTGTCCTACCATTTATATATTTAAGTGTATCTTTCTGGTAAACATAGGAGCTGCATTGTCAATTCTTTTATCATATTGGTGGTTGTGAGAATTAACTTATCATATCGGCTAGAATGCATTTACACCACATATTCGTCACTTGGTTGTATCAGATGAAGATATGATAATTAGTAAAACATTATAATCAATGCCCATGTTTTTACTGGGAAATGATATGTACAAGTTTTTGGAAAAAATTCTAAAATCTCCTAAAATAATTTTTTATATTCAAAAAATCCACAAAAAGTTTTCAATCCCAAAAAAACCATTTTACACACCTTTTCTTCAAAAGAATTTAAGAGTTAAGATTAACAACTTTTTAGACTAAACTACCAAGTTAAGTAAGAATTGATCAGTTGATTTTTTTAATCAATTTTTTTTATTTTAAAATTTTCAAATTGATAAGTTGTACAAAATAAATTTAATTTTATAATATTAACTATTTTGATTATTTTAATAATAAATAATTTTGACTTTAACATGGTAATTATCTAAAAAAACTATTTTTTAATTTTTAAGTAGATTTAGAAAAAAGTTTGAAAATTTTGAAAGTAAATTCCTAATAGACGTCGGTTATCAATAGTAAGAGTTCTCATAAATAAATTTCTAGACAAAAGTTCAATTGATCAAAATTTTAATCTAGAAGGTCAAAGACAATTAAATCTATTAATTTACTAACCCTGAATCTAAGAATTTTTGTTAAATAATTTTTTATTCAAAAATACAATTGATTAATTTTTTATCTATAGGACCAAGGAAAATTAAATTAACCCTCAACGTTGAGTTTTTTTTTTTTTTAATGAAAAGATGGTGAAATGTTTTTCTTTGATTGAAAAATATTGCCATAAACTTTTCAAATATATAAATTTATTTTAAGGATTTTCATAGTAATTTTCCCTAGTATTTCCTTTTTTTTTTTTGCTCTTTTACCATCTTTTTTATGTGTTAATTAAACCAGAACCTCGAACAATTAAAAATAATCTAATTACAACAATTTTTTTTATAATTAATGATAATTATAGGATTAACTAATAACAACTATTAACATTAACAAAGACTTCTCGAGCATTTCTGTTAGTGTGTATGCCCTCAAATGCCATAAAGATGATAGACTTATAGGGCATTGATTTGTAACAAAACAATATTATTATAATAAAAGGCATTTTCTTGTTGTTTTCTTATAGGCATTTGTAAGGTTTCAATAAACAACGTAAAATCCTTGATAATAAGGCAAACCTTCTTGGATTAGGGAGATTGACACTAGAAGAGCTTGATCTTTATTATCTAAAATTGGTTCGCAAGTCGTAGAGAGTATTGATTGGACATTAATACTAGATAATGACTTGTATGATATAAGTTTTGACAGAGAAAGTGTAAGTCGAACACTATGGAAATGGTAGTGGGAACTTATGTCATAGACACCTCAGTTAGACTGATGTGTTCGAATACGACTCGCATCAGTTTTGTCACATGGGTTTTCACTCACTGACAGTCAATGACAAAAACTGATAAGTTGTGATAGGTACGCGTGAACCTTAGACATGAGGAATCATGTTGAAGATGTACTTGTGACATCAAGTCTGTCATTAGAGTAGTTAGATCCAATTCACCCGTTGGTGGGGTCGACCTCGAAGTGTGGCATGATGGACAAGTATCAGTCTTAACTGATTAGCAAAATGAGATTTATTCTCTCATAAGTGGATGAGCTAAATATCCTATGCAATCATGAATGAATGAGGTCAAAAGACTTTGGCTAAAACATTAGAGATATTCATGTTAGATATTAAAGTATACTCGATGACCTCGATTCATTATGAGCTAAGCATATGGTTAAGTTCAGTGAGTTTGACTAAACCATGATTCTCGAAGTATTGACCCCACACGCACAAGTACTCTAAACCTTAGAGTAACACTCTTGGTGTAGCATAAAATTGTCCACTAGATTTCCTATTAACTACTACAACTTTTCATCTGGCAATTCGCGACTTTTTTAAAACATTTATCCGGCAGTGTACTGTACAGCCGTGAATTTTTGTTGTTGAGGTCATTTAATTTGGCAATTTACCTTTGATCGGGACTTGGACGATTGGAAACCGATCATTCCCATCTCCTAATCTTATCATAATTACACACCGTACGCTGGGGTAGTTCTTTATTTTACTCAACAAATCCTCCAAAAGGAGGAGGGAGTTGATTTTGAAAGTATTTATTTAACTCTCAGTTGTTGCGGTGCTGCTACTGAAAGAAGCCTGCCTTCTGGGCGGGCTTTCTTCACGTGGTTGATTCAGTAGTACGTATAAACAGGGACGGAGCCAGGAATTTTACTGAGGGGGTCAAGATTGTTGTGATATAGTTATACACTTTTTGTTGCCTGATAAATGAAGGTTTGAAGGGGGGGGTGCGGGGGAAAATATAATCAGTAACTAGGTTAAATTACAACTTTTGACATACTTTATACTTTTATATCTCTTTCGTTATTGCTAAAATTTTGGGTTGGGAAGGGGCGAACTCCAAGAAAAGGGAGAAAACTTGATATTTTTTGGTTTTGAGGAGGGGTGAAATTCAAATATAAAAAAATTTGTAAGGTAAAAAAAATAATTTTTCAAAATTGAGAGGGGGACGAGCGCACCCTCCAGCCCCCCCCTTCAGCCCTGTGTATAAGTAGTGGCTCAGGGATGATGGTGGGACTTAGTAATGCAGACGTGGTGTTTGCTTAAATGCGTAAATGAAAATGAAGTTCCATCATGTTGTTTTCTTGGCGTTCAATCTTTTATGGAGCGTAAACATTTGCTGTTGTTGTTGTTCTTCTTCAGTTCTTAGATTACATAGCAGTGATGGCAACAACAAGGTAGTAGCAGGGGGGAGCAGCCTTTGTCTAAGATAGCCATCCACAAGACAATTCTTGCTCTACATGATTCGGTCTCCATTACAGCCTCTCCACTCCTCCTGGGACTCGAGGTATATTGTTTTCTCACCTTCTCAAACTTGATAAAGGACTTCTCACTTCCCACTATTCGTTTGATTGTTCCTTGTTGAGGTTGTGTTGTTGGTGTGGATTCTGAATTGTGTTGCCGTATCACATCCATGTCTGTTTCTGCTTATATGCTCTACTGTTTTGAGCATTTTACACTATCATATTCATTTCAATATTGTCTCTGCATCTAATAAAGAACCGGACTTGCAGGTACGGAGCTTGCATTTGGGGTTCGGGGGCAAATACCAAAAAAAAGGTCAAAACTTGATATTTTTGAATTTTGCTGGGCCGAGGGTGCAAAATTTCAAATTTCAAAAGTTTATAGGGCAAAAAAATAATTTTCTCAAAGACTCAAAAGTGAGATCAAGAAAATA
Organism: Buddleja alternifolia; assembly: GCA_019426215.1. NCBI lineage: Eukaryota > Viridiplantae > Streptophyta > Magnoliopsida > Lamiales > Scrophulariaceae > Buddleja > Buddleja alternifolia. Next base: position 32,559,883 of record CM033398.1, read on the forward strand.
AGTTGGATTCTAAAATACGTTATGATCAGATATTCATCTCCATTTTAGCACTTCCCTTCTTAAAACTCTAGTTCAGCATGTTGTTGAAAAAGTGGCAATTCCCAGGCACTACAATAATCTAGCCATTTAGCTTCTGGAAACATTCCATGAGTTGATTCTGGGTGACAGTTATGCGTTGAAAATTAATTTATTTTGATACAAGTTGTAACATATATTCAAACATACCATGATGTACTTGTTGGGTTGGGTTCTATTCCCCGGGTGGCTCGTGGCAGCAGAAATTAAAATTTAAATGTACAACCACCCGCAACAGGAATAATGGTGTGCTCGATTACGCTATAAAGAAGGTTACGAGAATTTTTACCTTTCGATTAAATTCTCGCAGCAACAATTCGGATCTTTTCAACCCTGTGGTGCAAGTTCACACAATTTCTTGGAGAAAATCGCCCGTCAATCGTATCCTCAGTGTTAGTGCTCCAAACATCGCTCATCTAAGATGTATCCACACCTCGTTCAAGTCACCACCTACTTCTTCGTTGGTTCTAGCCAACGAAATAGATCTAAGTTTAAAACCTAGGCTTGATTATGTGAAGGGATGAAATAAGTGAATCATTGAGTTCAACATATGAACAAAACGATGTCGTATTGGAACAAGTTAGGGGGCGATTTTTGTGCTCAAGGATGACAAGGAAAAACTCTCTTCTTTTTCCAGCTAGGGTTCGAATTTTTTCACTCATTAGAGGCTTAGGGTTTTAGTTTTGCACTCACATAGATACAGAATAGGAGTCCTAGAATCCTAATCCAATTGCAAGACTTGGACAAGAAGAAAACCCTTTTCTTTTTCACCAAGAATTCGAACCCCTCTCTTCTTTTGCTCAAAAATTGGCCATCATCCTTTTATTGGAATCCAAGAATTAATTCTTGACTCCATATTTAATTATGGGCTAAACCCATCAATTAAATATTCCTATAAAATTAAAACCTGTTTAATTATATATATTGCTTAGTTCAATTGGCTTATTTATTTAACTTGGGTCAAGCCCAACTAAATAAAATACTTGGGCTCTACTAGGTCCATTAATTTAATTAATTCAACTAGATTAGTTAAAATAGTCGAATTAATTGAAGTGCCTCAATTAATTCATATTCCTTATTAGGAAAGGACTAGACTTTCCTAATTTCCTCAAATTGATTAATCACATCATTTAAGCAGTGACTCTTATGAGTTAAGTGTGTGACCCCTTAGGCTCGTCTACTATCTAGTAGTAAGTACACTTTCCCAAAGTGCTAGTGTGCTTTCCTAAAATAGAAAGTACTAGATTAAATCATTCATTTGATTTAATCAAACCTCGAATTAATCACCATATTAATTCTCGACACTTACAAATTGTGGTTATTGTCTAGCAACGGGCCACGAAGACCTAGATAAAGACGAATATAAAGATACGTCTTTCGTGATCTTGATCCTTATATAAGTAAGATCCCTCCATCTAATCTCCCGATTGAATCTAGAGCAGTGGCTAAGGTCGAAGCTTAATTAATTCAATAACTATGTTTCCCAAATACGGTGAAATCGACTTTCGACTATCTAAACGAGGAAACCCTACGCTTCTTTAGATATCATACTTCTGCCGAAGATTCCTAAAGTCGATTCACTATGTAAACATAGGAGATTCACTAACAAGACTAATGTCAGAGATAAATCCCATCTTGATTCTCACGTGCCTTCATACACAATTAGCCCATGTCTGATTTTACCCATTTGTGATCATCTAAGTAATCATGTAACAAACCAAGACATGTTCGATTGTGTATAAGGCATCCAATGGAACCTCATGTTCTAAGAATTACTCTTATACTACAAGACCACTAAAAGTTCCAGATTCGACTGGGATTCCATTTAATGAAACTTCCATGGGGTTGTTCAGTATACGTATTCCCACAATAGGAACCCTCATGCATGCATAGGCTTTCACTGTGTCAATATCTACGGAACGAGATACACTCTATCAAGAGTATGCATCATATAAGCAAGTCTTTTGGGTCTCGTCGATATCCCTTCATCTCGACGAGCCCATTCACGACTTGGAACATATGTTTAAGGATTACAGCCTTGGAGACATATTCCATCATTGCCATTCCCGATGCGCAAGAATGCCCCATAGCTATGTGTGATCCTTCGGGACTTCATTCTAAGTTAAGACCAAGCTATATACACGAATAAAAAATGCCATAAAATTAACTTTATTTATATGAAAAAGATTGTTCAGCTAGAGTTATTATTACATAGAATGACGCCCAAAATTGATGCGCCGAGCAAAAACTCTAACAGTACTATGATGACATAATTGTTCATCTTCTTGTTTTGACTTCATTCATGATTTATTCTAATGCAGGGCGATGATACTGAATGGGTTGATGTGCATCTTAGAAATCCCGAACCATCTGAAGATGATTGGATTGGAGTTTTTTCTCCAGCAAAATTCAAGTACTGTCCATCCTTATAATCTTACAACTTATTTGTAATTGTCTAAGTTTAAAAAATAGTCAACCTACTTTTGTCAAGACTAATCAGATAAAAATACTGGTTTCTTAAAACTGTATGACGGTGATTCAGTTTGTGACCCGGATCCAAATGGTGTTGGAAGGGTTGAGACACCCTATATATGTACTTCTCCAATTAAGGTATTTATCTTCAGCTAGTGACATAACAGTTCACATGATTTAAAGTCATTCCACCTTCTTATTTGAATTACTCTGACCAGTATCATATGACTTAAACTTTGCTTTAAACGGTACAAATACGCAAATTCCTCCAACCCCGGCGATGGGAAAAACGTCTTTGAAGTTCCAGTTGATCAATCAGCGAGCAGATTTTTCATTTGCGCTTTTTAGTTTTTACAGGCGGGTTGACAAATGTAAGCAAAATAAACTTTTTCCTTATGAATGCTTGATTCTTCATCGCTTGTTCTCCATGAAAAGAAGTTATAAACTAAATCGGGGCAATGAATTTTCAGGGGCTCAGAACCCCTGTTTTACATTCATAAGAGTTCAACTGAAATAAGGACTCTTCACTAGATGCCTTCCTTGACTTATCCAGGACATGAATCTGCAATAGTATTTTGTTTTTCGACCGAAGAAGATTGCCTTTAAGATGAACGCTCAAACAAAACGGAAGAAGATTGCCTTTAAGATGAACGCTCAAACAAAACTCCTACCATTCCAAAAGCTTACTAGCTAGGCCGGACGATTTTTCTCTATTATTAAAAATTAAAAAGTTTCCGTTGTGTATTCTCCATATGGGTAGATTTCTTTCTTATTTTTTTTATATTGAAAGAGAAATTTGATGACACCGTCTGACAGTTATATAATCCATTGCAGCCTAAATTGGTGGCAGTTTTAAATTACATATCATTTTCAAATCCTAAGGCACCTATTTGTTAATGTAAATTCCCTTTGAGGATTGCATTAATAAACCAAGGTATATATAGAGTTTACAATAGAGTTGGAAAAGAAAAGGAAACTAATACATAAACTAATAAAGGTAAACCTAATCTAATAAGGAAACAAATAAAGAACAATAAGAATAATACTAATTCTAACACTCTCCCGCAGTCGAAACGGGAGAGGTTCGGACAGTGAGACTGGAACGAAAATCAGTAAACAGGGACGAGGGCAAACCCTTCGTAAAAATGTCGGCATACTGATGGGATGAAGGAACGTGAAGCACACGAACCTCACCTAAGGTAACCTTTTCACGCACAAAGTGTAAATCTAATTCAACATGTTTAGTACGTTGATGCTGCACAGGATTGGAAGAAAGATACACAGAGCTAATATTATGACAATAAACAATAGAAGCCTTAGAGAGATGACAATGAAGCTCAAGGAGAAGATTACGAAGCCAAGCAGTTTCAGCAACGACATTGGCAACACCACGATACTCAGCCTCGGCACTAGAATGAGAAACAACGGGTTGACGTTTGGAAGACCAAGAAATAAGATTGTCACCAAGGAAAACACAGTACCCATAAGTCGAACGAGGAGTGTCAGGCCAGCCAGCCCAATCGGCATCTGAGTAAGAAATGAGCTGAGAGGGAGATGATCGAGTAAGACTAAGACCGTAAGCAAGAGTTCCACAAAGATAACGAAGAACACGTTTGAGGGCCAACATATGACTATCCCGAGGATCATGCATAAAGAGACAGAGTTGTTGAACAGCGAAGGAGAGATCGGGACGAGTAAAAGTGAGATATTGTAGAGCACCAGCAAGACTGCGATAAAGAGTAGGATTAGAAAAAGAGGAACCCGAAGCGGAGAGTTTGGCTTGAGAGTCGGTGGGAGTGGAGACAGGATTGCAGGAGGACATATTGGCACGATCAAGAATTTCACGAGCAAATTTCTCTTGGGAGAGGAAAAGACCAGAAGGAGTGTGAGTAACAGAGACACCGAGAAAGTAATGAAGAGGACCTAGATCAGTCATGGCAAACTCTAGAGAGAGAAGAGAGGTGAGATGAGTGAGAAGGGTAGACGAAGAAGCAGTGAGGACAATGTCATCAACATAAAGAAGAAGATAGGCAATGGAGGAGCCTTGATGAAAAATGAAGAGAGAGGGATCCGCACGACTACTGACAAATCCGAGAGAAGAGAGATAAGAGGCAAAGCGATGATGCCAAGCACGAGGAGCTTGTTTGAGGCCATACAAGGCCTTTTTAAGAAGACAGACGTGATCAGGAAAGCGAGGATCAGAAAAACCAGGGGGTTGTTTCATATAGACAGTTTCGTGCAGACGACCATGGAGAAAGGTATTCTTAACATCGAGCTGATGCAGAGGCCAAGAGAAGGAGAGAGCTAGACTAAGAACGGTACGAATAGTAGCGGGCTTGACGACGGGACTGAAAGTATCTTCATAGTCGATGCCAGGTTGTTGAGTGAAACCTTGAGCAACGAGGCAAGCTTTATAGCGTTCAAGAGAGCCATCAGAATGAAATTTTTGACGAAAGATCCATTTGGAACCGACAACGTTGACATGAGGAGGACAAGGGACAAGATCCCACGTGTGATTGGAGTGAAGAGCATTAAGTTCATCATTCATAGCAGAGGTCCAATGGGGATCGCGGAGAGCTTGAGTATAAGACCGGGGAATAGGGGATATAGAAGAGGAGGAGGCATTGAGATTGAGGAGGTGGCGCGGTTTAGTAACACCGGCTTTAGATCGAGTGACCATAGGATGGGTAGAAATAGGGAGAGATGGAGGGAGGGGAGGGACCGAAACAGAAGGAGATGGAGGAGGAGAGGGCAGCGGCGTGGGAAGGTTCGGGCGAGAAGGAAAACCAGGTGAGGGACCGGGAGAAGCACGTGGCAGCGGGGCAACATTGAGATGGCAGAGGATGGAAGACGTGTCGTCATCAGAGGGCGGCGCCAAAAAATCATAAGAAGGGGAATGAGGAGATGAAGATTGAGAGGAGAATGGGAAAATAGATTCATCGAAAATAACGTGACGAGAGATAAGGATTTTATTCGTGTCGAGCTCGAGACATCGATATCCTTTGTGATTAGAGGGGAAGCCAAGAAAAATGCAAGCAGAGGAGCTAACTTATGCGGAGCAGTGGCAGAGAGATTGGGATAACAAAGATAGCCGAATACACGGAGATGATCATAGGAAGGAGAGATATTAAATAAGACTTCGAAGGGAGTGCGAAAAGAGAGAGTAGTAGTGGGTAAAATATTGAGAAGATGAGCGGCCATGTGAATGGCTTCCGCCCAAAATGATGGAGGAAGAGAAGCTTGAAAAAGAAAGGAGCGGACAATATTGTTGACGGTTTGGATGGTTCGTTCGGCTTTACCATTTTGTTGCGAAGTATGTGGACAAGAAAAACGAAATTGGACACCATTGGCGGCAAAAAATGATTTGAAAGAGTGATTGTCAAATTCACCACCATGGTCACATTGAAAAAATTTAATTTTGTATTTAAATTGAGTGTGGACATAATTAAAAAAATTAACAAAAGTTTTATAAGTGTCCGATTTGTGACGTAAAGGGAAAATCCATAAAAAATGCGAAAAATCATCAAGAAAGATTAAATAATAACGAAAACCACCCAAACTTGCAACAGCAGGTGTCCAAATATCAGAATGAATAATATCGAATAGATTTGTGCTAGAAGAAGAAGAACTAAAAAACGGGAGGCGTTTATGCTTTCCTAACTGGCAAGCATGACAAAGAGAACGAGCATACGCCTTATTACAAGAAATAAATTTACGACTAGAAAGGAAATCTAAAATAGCAGCACCGGGGTGACCGAGACGACGATGCCAAGTTGAGGGGGATGGAGCCGGAGACGAGAAGAGAGCCGTAGAGGACGGAAGGAAGGGATAGAGATCGCCATCGCTGTTTTGCCGAAGAATAATCGAGCCAGAGTTAAGATCCTTGACAGAGAAACCAAACGGGTCAAATTCGATGGAACAATTATTATCACGAGTAAAAGTACGTACCGAAATAAGATTTTTAATTAACGAAGGAGAAATAAGAATATTATGGAGAGAAAGAGAACGAGAAGGAGTGGAAAGAGACGAATGACCAATAGACGTAACAGGAAGTGCAACACCATTACCAACAATAATTGAATTAAAATTCGTGCTTGGTGCAATATTATAAAAATTACCTTGAGGAGAGGACATGTGAGAGCTCGCTCCAGTATCCAAATACCAATTTGCATCAGGTTGATTTAAAGTCATTGTTTGATACAAGGCGGAGAGGTCGGTGGCGGCGTGAGTGGGCTGCGGGGACTGAGCTGGGCCGTGTGTGTAATGTGCGTGAGCAGGAACAGTGGTGGACTGAGCTGGGCCGGGATTGCTGGAGTGCGGTGGAGGGCCCAACAGGCCGGCAGAGCTGGTGAAGGAAGAGGAGGGCAGTGGGCCTGTGTGAGAAGAAGGCCCATAGGATGGCTGCTGGAACCAATGCGGCATAGTGGGCTGCTGGGAGTTGGCCCAATAGGCGGAGTTGCTTGTGGGATGGACTGGGGCACTGGATCCGTTGAAGGTGGCATGTAGTGGGCCGAGAAGTTGGGGCCCATTTGGAGTGTGTTGAACCAATTGATAAGAGTAGCCGTGAGTTGGGCCAGCTGGGTTGAGGGAATGCGGACGAGGAGCAGAATTGTAGTATCCCGAACGACCACCACGGTTATTTTGACGACCACCTCGACCGCGATTATTTCCAAAATTTCGATTATTATTTCGATTGGGGTTGGTATTGGGGATTTGAGAGAAGAGAGCAGTGGCGGAGTCGGGGGGATGGGTATGGGAAGTAAATCGAGTTTCTCGTGTTTCGTGGATAAGGAGGAAATTGCGACATTCAGAGAAGGAGGGGAGAGGGGGTTTAGCAGTGATGACAGTAACGAGAGGAAGGTACGACTCAGGAAGACCTTGTAAAATTTGTAGAATTAAGGCATCATCCGTAATGGGAGAGTCAAGATCGGCGAGATTGTCAGCCAAAAATTTCATTTCTTGACAATATTGAGAAATTGAGAGGTTGCCTTTGCGAAGATTATGAAAGCGCTCATTAAGTTGCATGGAGCGTGAAGGTTTATTATTTCGAAAATTAGACTCAATTGAAAACCAAATATCATGAGATGTAGCATATTCAAGATCAAGATGTTTTAGTAATTTGATATCGACAGAGGAGTAAAACCAACGTTTAATCGTGGAATCAAGGGAAAACCAAGTTTCATCAGTATCAGAAAGCGGTTTTGATTTGCCAGTTAAGTGATCAAAAACGGAGTAGCTACGACAGAGATCCATAAACATGCCGTGCCATAATTTATAATTTGAATCGTTTTCTTGTAATTTAAAACCGAAAGAAGAATGAACATTACCGGCGGCTAGAGCCGGGTGTATAGAAGGTGGTTTAGGGGGGGATTTTGGCCATGAATTTGGGTTTCGGTGGCAACGGATTCATCGGTTTGAGACATAGGGAAGGAGAAAATCGAAATAATTTAATCAAAATTAAGAGAAGTAAATCACGGAAGAGAGTAGAGACGAAAAAATACCGTGATAAATCACCGAAATAACACAAATTGAAGAACGCCGGCAATGGAGGATATATGAAGTGAACGATGTCGCGTTGAGGGGAGCAACGACTTATAGGGGAAGGAAGGATATATAGAGAGAGACGATGAATAGTACTGTAGCAGCGGACTGTAGCAGCGGAATAGTACTGTAGCGAGTAGAGAAAAAAAAATTAAAAAAAATAAAGGCCTAGGATTTTAGAGTTAGGCTGATACCATGTTAATGTAAATTCCCCTTGACGATTGCATTAATAAACCAAGGTATATATAGAGTTTACAATAGAGTTGGAAAAGAAAAGGAAACTAATACATAAACCAATAAAGGTAAACCTAATCTAATAAGGAAACAAATAAAGAACAATAAGAATAATACTAATTCTAACACTATTTACCCACGGCTTGCTCAAGGGAAGGCTTGGGACATTGTAAGTTAATCTAGCGGCTTTTTAAATTCTCCTGTTTCATCCCTCGTCCTCCCCCTTTACTTGTAACATCTCACTACAAACAAAAAATCTAATTTACTGATAACACCTGTCAACTTATTGATTTATCTTTTCTTGCCAATCTGTAGACTTTGCTGTTTCGAAGCATTTCTTGCAACCTCAATATAAATATTTTATTTCTTTGGATGTTCATCACTGCTCATGCTATGTTAGATCAGTCCTTTTAGTTTGTTCCAAATGTCAATTTTTGTTTTCCTCCTCCTTTTCTGCTCTGCAGATGACGGTGACCTGGGCCAGTGGCTATAATATAGATGAAGCTGTCGCTTTTGTTGAATGGGGCTGGAAGGGACACCCTCAAGTGCGCTCTCTAGCTGGAACGTTGACATTTCCTCGAGGAAGCATGTGTGGTATGGCTCACTTGAAAATACGTTCACGCGTGCTTGTCTATAGCAATTAATCGGACAGGCTGGATATCCATTCATCAAGCTTTCATACTTGGCTATTTTAGCACTAACAAGAAGATTTTCCCATGTACACTGTATTCCGTCGGACAATGTCTTGTTTGAAGTTCACAATAGATTAACAAAGTTAACTCCCTAGTGAAGAAAACAGAGTATGATCATAAATCAAGAAAACCAGTTTGAATTAAAACCTAAAAAAAGGTCCTTTGGAGCTCTGAATTTCACTCATATATGAAAATGTAACAGCTTTACTATCAGTTTTTGGGGCTACAGTCTGACTTTCAATTATTCTATGCAAATGTGTTTAAAACATGTAGCTCATTTTAGTGAGAATGAAGAAATTGTTGGGAAAGAGTGCCAAAATAAATGACACCGGCGTAACGCGGAAGCGATATAATTCTTTTCCCCACTAACTGGATAAAAATAGGACCACACCAACGATAGTATGATAGAAAGAAATAGAATAAACGAGACAAGAATTTTTACGTGGAAAACCCAAATCGGGAAAAACCACGGGACCGAAGTCGAAAACCTCCACTATATCAATAATGGGCTTACACAATTTCTCCCTAAACTAATTAGGGGATACACAAAATCTTCAAGAGAATATCCCTTGGATTACAAATACATCAAGTTTAGAAACTTGGAATTGTAGAAGAAAAATAGAACACTCTCTCAATCTTATTTTTCTTCTCCCAATTTTTCCTCTTATTTTTTCTCTTTTTCTCTCTATTTCTCTCACTAGCTCTCGTTGATGGTGTGTAGAGAATGGCAAAGAGAGCCTCTATTTATAGGGAAAATGCATGGCAATTTTCAACACTTATTATGTCATGCCATATGTCATTTGCCCATTTTTATTTTCAAAAAAAGTGGCTGCAAGTTTTTCAACAAAACCAACCACCTTTATATGCCCATCCACATGGGTGGGACCCAACAATTCTCCCCCTCCAACTCATGTGGGGGGCACAACCAAGCCCGTTTCTCTTTTGCAGACTTCAAGCTTTTCTCTTAGCAAAGACTTTGTGAGCATATCTGTGCCATTATCATCCGTATGCACTTTATCAAGCTGTATTAATTTTTCGTCAAGAACATCCCGGATCCAATGGTATATCACATCTATGTGTTTGGACCTTGAGTGGAAAGTCGAATTTTTACTCAAGTGGATCGCGCTCTGACTGTCACAGTAGAGCCTATACTTTTCCTGCTTCAAGTCCAACTCCTCTAGAAACTTCTTCAACCACAACACCTCTTTACATGCTTCAGTCACAGCAATGTACTCGGCTTCTGTTGTGGATAATGCCACGCATTTTTGAAGTTTCGACTGCCAAGAAATCGCTCCCCCTGCAAAGATAATCAAGTATCCGGATGTGGACTTCCTGGAATCAATGTCTCCAGCCATGTCTGAATCTGTGTACCCCTCTAAAATAGTTTGGCCACCACTAAACCTTAGACATAATCTCGAAGTGCCTCTCAGATACCGCATTATCCATTTCACTGCTTCCCAGTGATCCTTGCCAGGGTTAGATAGATAGCGACTAACTACGCCAATTGCATGAGCAATATCGGGTCTAGTACATACCATAGCATACATCAAACTGCCAACTGCAGAAGCATATGGTATCTTCTTCATCTCTTGTTTATCTTCCTCACTTGTGGGGCATTGCGCGGAGCTGAGTTTGAAATGTCCCGCAAGTGGAGTACTAACCGCTTTCGATTTACTCATGTTGAATCTTTCAAGAACTTTCTCAATGTATTGTTCTTGAGATAACCAGAGCTTCTTGTGAGCTCTATCCCTAGAGATTTTCATTCCAAGGATCTGCTTAGCCGGGCCCAAGTCTTTCATCGCAAAAGACTTGCCAAGTTCTTTCTTCAGCTTCTCAATCTTGCTGGCATCATGACCTACAATCAGCATGTCATCAACGTATAACAGTAGAATGATAAAATCTCCATCTGAGAATTTCTTAAAGAATACGCAGTGATCTGAGCTGGTCCTCGTGTAGTCATGGTTTGTCATGAATGAGTTAAATTTCTTGTACCACTGTCTGGGAGCTTGCTTCAGACCGTACAAGCTTTTCTTCAACCTGCACACCAGGTTTTCTTTTCCTTTGACTCTGAACCCTTCCGGCTACTCCATGTAGATTTCTTCATGTAGATTTCTTCATCTGGATCTCCATGAAGAAATGCGGTCTTCACATCAAGTTGTTCAATCTCCAGACTGACACTGGCAGCTATCCCAAGAACAACTCTGATCGAAGACATCTTCACCACTGGTGAGAAAATTTCTTCAAAATCAACACCCTTTTTCTGATTGAAACCCTTCACAACCAACCTTGCTTTATATCTGGGTGTGAGCTATGTTCCACATTCTTCAACTTGTACACCCACTTATTTTTTAGTGTTCTCTTGCCTTTAGGCAACTTCACCAAGTCATAGGTGTGATTTTCTTGTAAGGATTTCATCTCCTCTTTCATGGCCTCCATCCACATATCTCTCTGATCATGTGATATGGCCTCTGGGTAACTCTCTGGTTCTCCCCCATCAGTGAGCATCACATACTCATCTGGATTATATCTAGTCGAAGGACGTGTCTGTCTGGTTGACCTTCTAACCGTCGCCTCTGGTGGCGGAACTGGATTATCAGTCTGTATACGTGGCACCTGATCATCAACTGGCTCATCATCGGTTGTATCATTCTGCTCGTCCTGTACATCTCCCCCGTGATCCCGAGTTGTACGTGAAGGAACTGGATCTAAGTCATCAGGAACTTCCTGAGAAGATTCTCTCCTCTCACTATGTTTTGTATCATCAGATGTTTGTTTCTCAAGAAACACAACATCTCTGCTTCTGATAACTTTCCTGTTCACCGGGTCCCAAAGTCTGTAACCAAACTCTTCATGGCCATAGCCCAAGAAGGTACATGGTTTGGTTTTATCATCAAGCTTGGATCTCTCATCTCTTGGAATATGAACAAACGCCCTGCACCCAAACACTCTCAAGTGTTTGTAGGAAACATCTTTCCCTGACCAAACTCTGTCTGGAATGTCACCATCCAAAGGAGCTGATGGAGAAAGGTTGATCAAGTCAACTGCAGTCCTCATTGCTTCACCCCAAAAGGATTTGGGCAATTTTGAGTGTGATAACATACATTTGATCCGCTCACAAATTGTCCTGTTCATCCTCTCCGCTACACCATTGTGTTGTGGAGTTTTTTGGAACACTCTTCTCAAGCCTGATACCATGGTCACGACAATGCTGTTCAAATGGACCCTGGTATTCGCCACCGTTGTCTGAACGAATACACTTCAGCTTCCTTCCGATTTCTCTTTCAACTTTTGTTTGGAAATGCTTAAAGACTGTTATAACCTGGTCTTTAGATTTCAAAGCAAAACACCAGACCTTTCTTGAGAAATCATCAATGAATGTGACAAAATACACTGCACCACCAAGTGTTTTGTCTTTCATATAGCATACATCAGTATGCACCAAGTCCAGAGGATGTGATTTTCTGGACGGATAAAAGCTCTTGAACGCAACTCTGTGTTGTTTTCCTGCTAAACAATCAACACAAGTTTGTAGCTCTATCCCACTGACGTCAGGTAGGAGTTTCTTTTTAGCCAAAAGTTGCATGCCTTTTTGGCTCAAGTGTCCAAGCCTCTTATGCCATAGCTCAATGAAGGAATTATTGACTACTGCATTCACCTCTCCATTGGATAATTTTGCTTGCATCAGGTAGAGTGAGTTCTTTTTCTTACCCTTTGCAGTAATCAGAGAACCTTTGGTGAGCTTCCATTTTCCTTCACCAAAATTACTGACATAACCGTCATCGTCTAGCTTGCCAGTGGAAATAATGTTGAGCCTAATGTCAGGAATATGTCTGACGTCTCTCAGAATGAGTCGGCACCCTGTGTCAGTTTCCAAGTTAATGTTCCCCATGCCGATAACCTCTGTCACACCATGATTGGCCATTCTGACTCGGCCAAAGTTACCACTCGTGTACGATGTGAACATATCCCTATGTGGGGGTGATATGATACGAGGCTCCGAATCAATGATCCAATCTGTTTCTTGGCATGATGAACTGACACATGCATCATCACAGATAATGACAACATCACCATCAGTTGCCACAGCTGTGGTGTCTTTGTCATCTTTCTTGTTTTCATTATTTCCATTCTTTTAATCTCTTTTCTTCTTTCTGCAGTCTCTTTCGTAGTGGTTTGGACCACCACAGTAATGGCATTTGAAATCTCCTTTGAACTTGGACTTCCCCCTGGATTTGTCTCTCTGGTGCTGAGGACCTCTATTTTTGTTTCTTCCTCGTCTGTCAGAATTTTCAGTCACCAAGGCATTTTGCTCAGTACTGAACGCCTGCTCCTTTCTTCTGGACTCTTCATTTAGAAGGCAATCTTTAACCACTTGAACGGTCAAATCTCCATTTGGAGCTGAGTTGCTGACTGACACCACGAGGGTATCCCAACTATCCGGTAATGAGCTGAGTAATAATAAAGCAATTACTTCATCACCAATAGATGATGACTCCTCTATTTTTAATCCGTTACCTCAAATATGAACGTGGCTCTCCAAATGTGAAAGCCAAATAGCCCGAGAAAACTTTTCTGATGTGGAAGATCAGATTAAACTGCGACCACAGAGCATACTTAGAATACCCGAGCTCTGATACCACTTGTTGGGAAAGAGTGCCAAAATAAATGACACCGGCGTAACGCGGAAGCGATATAATTCTTTTCCCTACTAACTGGATAAAAAATGGGACCACACCAATGCTAGTACGATAGAAAGAAATAGAATAAACGAGACAAGAGTTTTTACGTGGAAAACCCAAATCGGGAAAAAACCACGGGACCGAAGTCGAAAATCTCCACTATATCAATAATGGGCTTACACAATTTCTCCCTAAACTAATTAGGGGATACACAAAATCTTCAGGAGAATATCCCTTGGATTACAAATACATCAAGTTTAGAAACTTGGAATTGTAGAAGAAAAATAGAACACTCTCTCGACTTATTTTTCTTCTCCCAATTTTTCCCTCTTATTTTTTTCTCTCTTTCTCTCTATTTCTCTCTCTAGCTCTCGTTGATGGTGTGTAGAGAATGGCAAAGAAAGCCTCTATTTATAGGGAAAATGCATGGCAATTTTCAACACTTATTATGTCATGTCATATGTCATTTGCCCCTTTTTATTTTCAAAGAAAGTGGCTGCAAGTTTTTCAACAAAACCAGCCACCTTTATATGGCCACCCACATGGGTGGGACCCAACAGTGGTGGTGGTGGAGTGAGATAGAGAGAGAGAAAGTATAGAGAGAGTAGAGAGAGAGAAAAAGTTGGGAGAAATGGGGGGAATAATTCAATTTTTAGAGAGTATAGAGAGAGAAAGAGTTGGGAGAAATGGGGGGAAAAATTCGATTTTTGGGATAAAAATTGGGGGGAAATTATTATTAATATGTTTTTTCATTTCGGACTTCATTTATAGCGGTTCGAACACGAACTGTGATCAATAGCGGTTTGTGATTGAACAGCTATCGTCGGTACGTGATCAATAGCAGTTCGATCATGAACCGTTATTAATAATATGTATAATTTTTTTATTATTTATAGCGGTTCGAAAACGAACTGCTATAAATAATTTTTTTTATTTAGGATTTACTATTTATCGCGGTTCGTGAAAGAAATTAATTTTATTTCATATAGTATAAATAATATTTCAGTACATTTGATATAAATATATATAAGTAAATCTCATCAATCTATATATGTGTTTAAGGGGTTAGGGTAACTTTAAGGTTTAGGGTAAGTTTAGGGTTTAGGGTATAGGATTGTTTAGGTTTTTGGGTTATTTCTCTACAAACACAAAATAGTTTCAATGGTTATATAAACTAATCTAATCTCAATAGTTATATAAACTCAATAGGAATACATTAACTAAATATATTTTCAATGGTCATATTAACTAATTTAATCTCAATGGTTATATAAACTAAATAGCTTCTAGTTGGTACTATTGGGTTAGTTTGGGGCTAGCTCATGTATAGTAATTAATAGTATAATACACTATAATTAATTTTTATAAGAGTATTATACAATTAAAAATCACAAAATAAATATATTTTTATAGAGTATTATATAATTAAAGGTGTTAATTTTAATAAAGTATTATACAACTTATTCTTAATTAATGACTCATATCATATTTATATCTGGGCCTAGCTTCTAGTTGGTACTATTGGGTTAGTTTGGGGCTAGCTCGTGTATAGTAATTGATAGTATAATACACTATAATTAATTTTTATAAGAGTATTATACAATTAAAAATCACAAAATAAATATATTTTTATAGAGTATTATATAATTAAAGGTGCTAATTTTAATAAAGTATTATACAACTTATTCTTAATTAATGACTCATATCATATTTATATTTGGGCCTAGCTTCTAGTTGGTACTATTGGGTTAGTTTGGGGCTAGCTCATGTATAGTAATTGATAGTATAATACACTATAATTAATTTTTATAAGAGAATTATGCAATTAAATATCACAAAATAAATATATTTTTATAGAGTATTAAATAATTAAAGGTGCTAATTTTAATAAAGTATTATACAACTTATTATTAATTAATAACTCATATCATATTTATGTTTGGGCCTAGCTTCTAGTTGGTACTATTGGCTTAGTTTGGGCCTAGCTCATGTATAGTAATTAATAGTATAATACATCATAATTAATTTTTATAAGAGTATTATACAATTAAAAATAACAAAATAAATATATTTTTATAGAGGATTATATAATTAAAGGTGCCAATTTTAATAAAGTATTATATAACTTATTATTAATTAATGACTCATTTGCTGGAACAATTAAAAATCAAAAATAAATATATCAAAATCCATCTTCCAAATCATAAAATAAATATACACGTTGTCATTTGAACATCAAAATCCATCTTCCAAAAATAAAGTCCTACTTTCATTAAAATATCCAATACTCTATAAGAAATCATAGAAACAATAATGACACAATCTCCATTTTAGAATTTGGTTGGGTTTTTCTTCGTTTTCTTGCGAGTTGTTTTTT